>OX438967.1:2500-1302129 GCA_949316085.1 Hypercompe scribonia | reverse complement strand
TGTATGTATTTACAAAATATATATATAGGTATTCCATCAGTCAGTCCAGTTATCATAGTACAAGCTCTGCTGATTTTTAAAATCAGATAGCGTTGTGTGATATAATATCACACAGCTTTAATTTTTTTCAACCCCTGATCGCAAATGCTGACCCTGTTCTGTGAAAAATAAACTACTTATAAACATCCTAACTAATATCTAAATGTTTGTGTTGTTTGTTCTTGCATGAAAGCTCATACCTAAACCACTACAAAAGCCATAATTTCAGCGCCTAACAAAGGCTACTTTTTACCGCGAGAACCAACCTACACGCGAGCAGAGACGTGAGCAAAATCTGATACTTGTATATTTCTAAACCACATTTACAAATAATAATATAAGTAAATTACACCAAGATAGTTAGTTGTTGTGTTCTTAATATTATATTTTGTTCCTGTTGGAAATAAAACCATGGACTCTAAGCCAGCAATTAAAATCACGACTCCAAGACTAAGTAAACAGGTCTGTCAGTGACAACTTTTTGTCAGTATTCTCCAGACTCAAATAATAGAGCATGGTTATGAAACAATCATAAACTTTATCTTTTCAGTTTTTTTAGCACAATTTATATTTCATCTTTCTTTAAAAAACAACTCCTGCGCTAGGAATAAATCCTATGACACGGAGGACTTTATAAACATATATGAAGCGGACACATAGAACACCCAGACTCAGAACAAGAATTGATCGGATCGTATGTAGAGATTGGACCCACAACACTCGGTGTAGTAGAAAGCGACGAAACAATCGCTTAAGTCTCTACCACATCCGTGCAGTTAGTTTTCGCAAATTCTTCTAAATAACATGAAAATTTAATGTAAATAAATAAATCTAAAGAAACGAAACACCTTAAAAATAATTCGGCCTAATCTTTTAAACAAAATGATAAATAAAAATAAACAAATAAATATTTCGGAAATTTGACACACAGCATCATCTAGTTTCAAACTAAGCAGAACTTATGCCATGATAACTAGACTGACTGATAGAATACTTATATTCTTTTTTTTATAAATACATACATATTATACATAGGAACCCAAACTACGAAACAAATATTTGCAGATCATACAAATGTTTTGTCCAACCCGGGAATCGAACCCGAGACCTCAAACATAACAGTCGCATTCACTACCGCTGCGCCACCGAGGCAGGTATTAATGATAACTTGTGTCAAAATCACATTTGATTAAATGAGATGAGATTATATTGCAAGACAACTCTGTAAAGTGATCCGATGATCAAATGAAACAGCAAGTGCTTAGTTATGTTTACAACAAGTCTAAACTTGACAAGAGATTTGTCTTAAGACGTCATTTGATTTAATATGTTAATTGCATTGATCAGCTTTTACAAAAGTCGGATATTCTAAGTTTAAGAAATAGATGTCAGTTTTAAATTTCAATTATATTTCATAAAGTTATTTATTCAATTTGACATTCTTCACTATAATAGCAACATAATTTTTCATCTTTGATCTAAAATTAATAATATTGTTGCATTATATTTACGCAAGGTCAGAAAGGTCATTAGCAATTAAAATCGCATCTATTAACAGAACCGTTCCAGCTGATTATTTAATATCAAACATTTGTATAAATTATTCTAATTCTATTTACATCGAAATTATAGCTTTAAAATCACTTGTGATGTACGCTATCGTTTTCTACATTTTTCTTTCTATGTTAAGAGCCTGCCAAAGTGATTCTACTCTGCCTGATGGAAAACATGAATAGAATCCAAGAGTTGTAGTCACCATATGCATTGTAAGTGTAATTCACACTACGGCGGCCTTGTGAGATGCTTTTTCACACCCCGCTTGGAGACGTTTATAAGCGTGACAGTCATCGTGACAGTATAAGGCTTAGACAGTTACCAAAATAACTGTCACCCCTGCATCAATGCACCTCCGGTTTCACATTCACCAAAGAAACACGACAACATGGATGCTGGCGCTTTAGGTTGGTCTTCTGTGGGAGGATAGTACTGCCCCGGTTGAGCCGATCCGGTTGTGCTGAAATCAGCGTGGCTCTACTACCTAGAAAGGAACTCTTTTTACCTATAAGTAACTGAATAAAGTATGCTATTTTCATAATATTTGTCACACCACCGGGGTTTGTGGTGGTGGGGTGGTGAGTCGTAATTGGACCAACTAAAACCACACGACGTGCCACTCTGAGCCTGAGGTGGAAGGGATCCGAGAACAGCTGTTATTACGACATCCAGATACCATTTTCATACTAACAGTAATCAGTTTTTTTTGTACGATTTCAAGCTATGCCATGTTTCACTTGAATCTATTTCAGCAGGCTTGGCGTGATGCATGGTCAGGATGCGAAAGACAGGCAGAAGAAAAGTCAATTTTGTTTTAAAATCTCTAGTGTGCAGAACTGAAACTGTTACATTTTTAACATACTTAAATATTATTGTAGTAAAGAATTTTTCACGTCAATAGCAGGGTTTATAGACAGTGGTATCCACTTACCATGTGTTCCCACTCAAAACTATTTATAAAAGTGCAACTAAAATTAAATACAGGAAAATGTGGACTGTTAACATTCATCTAACTATCTCTGCTTGTGGAGGCGTGAGTATATGTGTTTGAATTTTATGTTGATAAGAATGTCAATGTATCTAGTAGTTCACGAACAAATACCATTTTCGTATCACTGACCATTTTAAGATTATGCAAGTTTATTTTATTAGCACATCCGTTTCTGTCTCAAACGTTCTCTTAATTTATTGTTAGAATATTAATTTAATTAATACTTTTGAAGATTATGTAAGATTGAATCTTTTATTTGATTTTATAAATATTTTTCAAATGGCGGGCTTTATGGTCTAATGGTTAGTAGCCCTGACTTCTAAGCTGGAGTCCTCCTCAGTTCGATTTTCATTAAGGACAAATATTAGTGTGATGACCACGATTATGTCTTTGAGTGTAGTGTTTTTGGTTTCGCTATTTTAAGTGCATTTTTATAATTTATACCTGATAGGTTCTTTTTATTATACATTTTTTTTTTAGTAAGAAACCTAACAAAGTGTCTCTATTCTGTCTGATGGAAAGCATGAATAGAATCCAAGAGCGGTGGTTGCCGTACTCACTACGAATGAAGACAGTGCAGTATGGCGACCCACGCTATGGCGGCCTAGTGAGATGCTTTTTCACGCCCCGCTTAAAGGACCCGGGATCGTAGTGGGAGGGAAACACGTGCGCTGGTAATGAATTCCAGGCTTTAACTGATTTGCACAGGAAGGAAGAGCCGAACTGTTTAGTTCGGGAGCGTATGTCTACCATTCTGAAACGGTGACTTCCAAGGCCAGCACGAGTTGTCCTGTAGAGGAACGGAGAGGATGGGATGAGTTGGAAGAGTTCGTCAGAACACTCTCCATAGTAAAGGCGATAGAAGATTGCCATAGAGGCGACATATCTTCGCAGCTGCAGAGACTCAAGGGACTCAAGGGTATAAATTCCATTTATGTTAATTGTGATTGCCTACATTTAGATGAGCACAAAACATGTATTTTTGTATTTATATAATATTTGTACTTATATATATACATATAATTGTACTGATTCAAAATGAATGAGTAAATTATTTATTAATGTGTCTGGGAGTAATTTATCTGTAATATGTATGTGTTTAAAAATATTTAAGTGTGTTTATCACAGTCTGGTTACCATTTTTTTTAAATTGTTTAAACCTCTTCGGGCTGTCACTTCACCGGGGTTTACGGAAGGATGATAAATCGGAATCAGACCGACTAAAACCGCACGGTGTGACACTCTGCACCTGGAATAGGAGAAATCCGGCTACAGCTGTTATTAAGACATCCTGACCCCTCTTAGCGCCTGCCCGCTTACCCGGGCACCATTTTCGGGTGACACTCTCTATTTAGGCGACGTATGGTGTACGCGGGCGCACAGACACCTGCTGTACACCGCACGACATGAGTCGTCGCCTCAGAACACCATCCCGGTCATTGTTCCTGACGGTACGCTCCTCTGAATAGTCTCCCACAAGCCGCCTCAGGTACTTTGGCACCTCGGGGTAGTGGGCCCCTGATGTTCAGTCCGGTTACCATATCACAGGCTCCGCCTAATCAGACAGGCGCGTGTGTGATGTGTTCTGTTATTTTTATTTTGTGTTTTAAATGTCTGCTGTGACGTTGCGGGCAAATAACAGTAATCTTATACATGACAGTCAAATCAGGTAGAGTCTATATTAACAAGTTTTTGTTTAAACATACATATCATAGATAAATTAAAACATTTATGTTTAGGTACAATTTGTGAAAGTGAAAAGGTTGTATCGGTTCAATACATAATTATAAAGTAGATTAAAACCTCCTTTTGAAGGCTCTACTTGTTTTGCTGCACATATAAATCTCTCTATATTCAGCAGTGGACTATTAAGTACTATTAAGCAGTGGACTATTACCTAATACATGAGCCTGTATTTCAATACCCTACTGATTAGTAAACAAAGTTGTACAAGACAGGTGTCAGGGGAATTCTTGATGATAAAGATATATGTGTAAATATGTTACAATATTTATAACTAGCTTTTACCTCTAATGGTGTCCACTTCGATCCCTTTTATCATGTTAAAGCATTGCAATCATAACATAGACTATCTTTATATTCGGCACGAATAGGTGAACTTTGAGTGAAACCACGAATTACCAGAGAACTGGTGTTGAAGAAAGCTCCCGTTGCTTATGACCGAATGAGTAAGGTTACTGGTGATAAATCTCCATCGTCTCCCCATTTGATGGAAGCACTTATAATCGTAGTCGTAGGTATCTATAGGCTTAGCGTGGTGGTATTCACTTTCTAAAAGTGACATATTTTCTCATTTGGTACCTGTGCTACATACCGTATAGAATAATTTAAAAGCGTCAATCAGAAATGTAATGATAAGAGGACGTTGTATACTGAACAAAGATATAGTGACAAGGATAGAAAAGGTCACAATTCAATAGTTTGGTCACGTAGTCAGGATGGATAATAGAAAACCCACGAAAGAAATTTATACAGCGAATGTGTGTGGCAATGTCAGAGAAAGTCATCCTCGGCAAACATTTACCGACCAAATTGTGGACGAAACAAAAGAGACGTGTCAAGACCGTACTAAGTGGAGATTAAATGTCTCTACCTACCCCTCTGGGAAGAAAGTATGACTTTATGTATGCATGTAACTAAAGAACAGACAATACATAAAATTGACATAAATGCATCATTTTTTACAACTAAGATAGGTTACACCGTGAGTTCATCCGACTGAAATTTCACAACAATGTAAGCCTCAGTTCTGTTTAAGTAAGATCCGCTTATGTGTACCTTCACCTTTACATGTTATAGTGTCGTTAAGTACGCTATAATGATGTGATTTATGATTCTTAAGAAACAAACATCTAGCAGAAGACTGAAGGCTCAGCGTACAGCCGCAGTTTCAATTTACGTAGAGCTCCGCATACCGAGGCCGACACCTAATAAGTTTACGAGACGCCTTTGTACTTTTGAACAAGCACTTACACATAAATAATGTAATTTACTAGTAAATACTAAGTACATCGTTTCACGCAAAAACGTGTTATTTTTGTCAAGTTATTCAGTTGTGTTACGTAATAGAATAATCACTGGTAATACTGATATTTCAATGACATGTTCCGTGCAACAACCAGCTCAATTTAGAGACATCTAAGCTTATGTACTTGAGACATTACTTGAACTTCTCAATTTTACCATAGTTATATAATAATCTTATTCCTTGTCTCTCCTTTCCATTTTACTATGCCTCCAATTTTTTCACGTTGAATACACAAATACTTGAATATTATGTCGTACTAATGAGCAAATATACAATGGCAAGCCCTTAAAATAAAAAAAAGTAACCTTTGATTCCGGATCGAAACCGGTTCTTGTGAAGAGCTTTGGGTGAGGGCTATGTACAGCAGTCGACGTCTTTTAGCTGAAGTGATAATGATGACAATATATAAGATATCTCGTTGTTAAATTTCAAAACTATGAATTTTTATGGTACAGTTGACCACTACCAAAATAAAGAAAGTCTGCCTGAGAAATAATTTGAGTGCATTTTGTCCATTGTTAAATTTGAAGTCAATTTTGACAAAGTCAATAATGAGTGAACATAGAACTAGTCAAAATACAATAATATAGTATAGACTGTGATTTTCGGCCTACGAGATGAACGATGACAACACACACACACCTGAACATTATTGCTTGAGACTCGGCCTATGACAGTCTGGATGTTTCAAGCTGAAGAAGTATAACACAGTTTGCGTAGTTGCTTAATATGTAAGAATGAAAAAAATAGAATACCAGTTTGAAACTCTACATTTTGTTTTCATCACAAAGGTTTACATTATAAATGATGTCAAAATACTCGAGAAAACATTATGCAATTTTGCTACCATAACTTACAAGTATAATTTAATAGCTTACGCCCACAACTTACATCGATGTTTAACATGACTATATGTCCTTGTACATGTTTAAGTTATAAGTCCAATAAATTTAGTTTAAATTGGAAAAACGATTTAACCGTGAAAATTTGTTACGAAACAGACAGATTATTAAATTTTAATTAAATAAAATCACCATAGTTAACACGAGAATTTCAACTTAATTAGACATACAGAGGTGATAGTTATCGTGGTAACTGTGTAAGCCTCACACTGTCACGATGACTGTCATGCCTTTTACGTCCCCAAGAGGGGTGTGAAAAAGCATCTCACAAGGCCGCCATAGTTTGGGTCACCATACTGCATTGTCTGCATTTGCAATGGGTATGGTGACGACAACTCTTAGATTCTATTCATGCTTTCCACCAGACAGAGTGAAGCCACTTTGGCAGGCTCATAATATATAAAATATACATATATATATATATATATATATATATATAAAGCATATCATTGATCAGGCTGAGTTTTTATACCTATCACATATATAAATTCTCAAATCGCTTCCCGCCAGATATGGCCTAGACTTACTCGGTGCGGCACAATAAGAAAGCAACGTCGTGAATTAAGATAAACTTCTTAAAAACCAATCAGTACAGTGTTTCGCAAGATTCGACCACACAAAAATAATATAAGCTCATTGATAAGAGCAACTATCATATACATCTTTAATCTTATATAACCATCTTTACATACATACGCCGCATCCCCTCTATTCACCTGATCTAATTCCTTGCGATTTTTTCTTGTTTCTCTAACATGAAGAAATGACTTGCGGGAAAAAAAATTAGCACAAACAAAGAAGTCATTGTCGCGACAGAGCCGTATTTTGGACAGTTCGACAAATCCTATTTTTGGAGGGGTTAAAAAATGACAGAAATGTTGGGAGAAATATATTTTCCTAAAAGGAGATAATGTTGAAAAATAAAAAAAACTCCTTTTGAATAAAAATGGTGTCTTCATTTCTGACACGGGTACTTATTGAACTGTCCTCGTACACAAATAAATCACACTTGTATCCCCGGAGGGATAGGCATATTAAACGCACACTTTTCGTCAGTATTTGCATCACACGTGGTAGTGGGTTTAGGTGGTGAGCCTATTGTCATTAATCGGGACGTTTAGTTTACATCTGATGTAACCGTACCGTACCACACCGTACCACACCGATGTAAGACACCGTACCGTACCACACCGATGTAAGACCACTTACAGGTGAAATTAGTTTGAGACTATAAATTCTTGGACTAACCCTGTGCAGTCTTTCTTCTGTTTAATCCTATCATATATCTACTGCTGTCTGTATCCGCTACCTATCTGTCCTACCTATTTATCATCTAGCCTCCTTGGAATGAATGATGATGAATGTAATAGTTTTCAGACTTGACAAAGAAAAAAATATAGAAAGAAATATTGATAAGCAGAAAGTCGGGTTGACTTCAGATCTCAGATGGGAAAAGAGGTTGACGCTGCAGAAGCTTAAAAAATTTGGTTCCCCATGATTCCGTCTCGTGTTTTTATAATATTCAATTTTAGTAAGATTTTTAGGACAAAAGTACAATATTTGGGAATTATAAAGCTTAAATTTATCGATTCGGATCCATTAAATACATGGTAATAATATCTTCAATATGATTTGACGTAGTTACTAATAGAATTACTATAGCATACTAAATTTTATTTGATGTATTACAACAAGAAAAAAATAAATTTAAATTTTCATCAAAAATTGGTAATAAAATAATAGGTGCCGATTTTAAGGGGTTGCTATTGGGTGCATTTACGTTCTATAGAGTGATTACTATAGTTTCAAATGTTTTTGATATTACAAACCGTATCTAGAACCAAGCTCAGTATAGCTTCTACTAGTTAAAAATATTATGAAAACACTAAATATTTTAATTGAATTTTAGTAATGTTAACCAACACCATTTTTTTTTTAAGAACCTGCCAAAATGACTTTACCCAGCCTGATGGAAAGCGTTAATAGAATTCAAACGTTGTGATCACCATATTCATTGTGAATTCAGATAATGTAGTATGGTGACCCACTTTGTAGCGGCCTAGCGAGATGCTTTTACACCCCCCGCTTGGGGACACACTTACCACGATAACTTCATCCTTGCGTCAATGAGCATCTAGTTTCACACTCACCAATGAAAGGCGACAGTACGGATACTGTCGCTTTTGGTTGGTCTTTTGTGAAATACTTTATTTGATAATATAATGTACCAATTTCATGTCAAATGTGCACAATTTATATCATGTCAACATTTAAGTCGTCATAAATCGAAGTGTTGATTGCGAGGCACCATAACTTGTGTTAACGATGCTTTGTACACTAATGACATTTAGAATTTCATCAAGTCCCGAACCATAAAATTACTAAGTAATTACATTATTGGATTTAAATTTTGGAATGTCCTGAGCTTATGTCATGCAGTTGCATATTCTTTTGTTTTCTTTAAAACTCCGTGCTAGGAAAACATCCCGTGTAGCGCGACTTTATAAACATTCATGAAACACACAAAAGAACACTCGTACTTAGAAAAATAATATATGGATTTCATAAGTGTTGTCTCATGTGTTGATCACTCAGGTCACAATACATGAAACGCAGGACAGTAGGAAGCGGTGAAGTGACGAGATGATCACTTTTTAGTGGTACCTATTAATAATATTTGTTTTATTTATTTAACTTCAGACACTGTAGTATATCAGTGGACTTAATGCCGAGAGCATTCTCTGCCAGTCAACTTTTGGGGTTATATAGAGGACTTATAAGGTGCACTAAGGTTAAATTTATTCCCGTGTTAATTACTTATATGTATATGATAAAACGCGAAAATATTAAAACTAGGATCTCAATATTGCTAAATATTATATTTGTTAACTAATTAAATATTAAGGATCTATAAGCATTTTACTCCTAGACGGCAGCAATGCCTGACATCGTACAGCTTACTACAAACAATACCTCATCAATCTTTTATAAAATTCATTGTAATAAAACTTAAGTCATTTCAATTTCCAAAAAACCTCACGCCACATTTAGGAACAAAACAGTGGCAATAGTATATTTATCATTGGTCTGGTAAATATAAAATATCCTCGGCTTAGTTTCGTGTCAGATGGTCGAAAATTTGATATTACGAGTTATTATTATTGTGATATTTGCACTTTAAAATTTTGATCTTCCTAAATCATATCATCACCTTATGCATCTACCTTGTTTTGGCTTTGCATCGTCCTAAGGTCGACTGGTAGAAAATGCCGATAGCATTAGGGCCGCCTTTTTAATTTTTTATGTGCATAAGGTATAAATAAATAAAATAAACTAAAAAAACTCCTTGAACTTTATTTATTTACAGTCAAATCGTAGAGTTGTAATTCAAATATAATTATTATTGTAACGTGTAAGTACAAAACATATTATTATTAATTAATTCTTAAATATCAAGAAAATAACACGTTTTCCATTTCACTAATAGTTTACAACTGCCTCGGTGGCGCAGCGGTAGTGAATGCGACTGCTGTGCTTGAGGTCTCGGGTACGATTCCCGGGACGGACTAGGTGTTTGTATAATTTACAAATATTTGTTTCGAAGTTAGGATGTTATCTATGTACAATATGTATGTATTTACAAAAAAAATAAATAAGTATTCTATCAGTCAGTATAGTTATCACAGGACAAGCTCTGCTTAGTTTGGAACTAGATGACGTTGTGTGTCAAATGTCTGAATCATTTATTTATTTATTTTCTGAACTATAACAAGTAGCCTTCAATAGCAGCATCAAACCAACTAGGATATAGTAATCTATTTTAAATAAAATTCCTATTTTGTCCTCAATTAATCAAAGCTACGTATTTCTACATATATAAATTTCGAGATGCCATCTAAAACGTATGAATTACCACTGAGATGATTTATTTACGAAATTGTGATGAAATTTACAATTATGTCACCATAAAATGTGTGATGTAATCAAATCAATAAATATGAGGTTTTAGTCAAAACAACTAATAAAGTAGAAGGCTATTATTGCGCACACACACATTTTACGATAATATGAAAAAAAACTTTCATATATTTTTATTTATTTAGTCGTCTAGAACATGATCATATTTCAGGAAGTCGACATTTATCACCTGTCTAATAAAAGGCTACTAACAGCCGTATTTTATTTGCTACTTTGTACACAAAAATATGCATCAGTGGACTTAATGCCTAAGGAATTTTCTGCCAGTCAACCGATAGGGTTATGCAGAGAAAAGATGAAGTGCACTTAAGGATCAGTAATATACATGTGCACATATGTATATAACACACATACATAGAACACTTGCATATCCATACATACATAGTCTCACCATAAGATATAGTAATACCAGGCAATGAACTAAGAAGTCGCTATCGCCGCCAATTCGCCCACCAAAAGCTTCTTCACTTTAATTTTAAAGGAGTGACAACTTTTAGCCATCTTGACTTCCAGAGGAAGTGCGTCCCACAAAAGGATAACCTGTACAAAGAACGAAGAACGTCTAAACGATAAAGCGAGTGGTAATATTGTCAATGAAGCTTCGACTGACAATTTCTTTGGACAAAAGCCGATGTAATACGAGTAAAAACCTAATACTACTACACAATCAAATTAACCTTTGTTAAAATATAAAATTACCTACCACTTATCAACACCCCCTCATTTGAGGAGTTAAGGTCATTGGTAACGCTGACTTATAAAATATATATAATATCTAACCTGATCAGAAACATTTGATTGATATATCGTAAAAATCATTATAATTTCCTCATTATAACATTACCCAATAACTTGTAACAGATTGCATTGTATGATTTAGTCTCATCTAATGTTATTGATCATTATTTAGAGTGTAAAAGGATTCGAAACTGATGACAAGTGTGATAATTAACATTATGTTGGACCCAAATCTTGTCAAAAACATAATATGCAGACCGTACGTTTATTTACTAGTAGCTGGAGAAAGGCAGGGAGATCAGAGCTACACTTACCAATAGTGAAATTGAAGTCATCATTTGAACGTTTTCTCTATCCATGTACTCATGTACACTCCTTGTACACAGTTTACCAGACTACATTTCTTGGCCATACACAAGCCACCTAACGACGTCCTCAAACGACGGTTTTGTTACCCTTGATTAGCAGTGACGATCACTAATAACTTGATCAATTAGGCATTCCGAATATAAATCAGTCCATGAGGCAATATTTCTATGTGGCAATATTTCTTGTACGTAAATAGGTCTTCAAACATTGAAGGGGTTGCCACATCAAAAATAATAATTCTATTTTGAAATTCTTCACCTAACCTCACAACAACATAAAAGTTCATTGACTTTAATGATATATCATTAAAGGCGGAGTGAAGACGTGAGATCCATGTATTACAGTATGTTCAGGTCAAGAACGACATCGGTAAGTGCCTCTATCTTTGGTATTACAGAATTTTATATACTAAAGACAATGAAAATATTTTATGCAAAAATACATTTCGTTAAGTTTTTGTTTTGGACAACCATTTTATATATAATTTTATAAAAGAGGATTCTAAAGGAATCTAGATAACGAAATATATTAACTTTATATTAATATTAAATTTACAGTTCCTTGAGGCAGTACCAAAATAAATTCTTGTAAAAAAATTAATTCTCATTAACCTAGAATCATAGAATTTGATGAGAAATAAGTTACGACACTAGCAAAGAAATACAGACGTTTATTTGGAACTTAAAATAATATGTGACTGAAACAAAATGGTGTCGCTAAGAGTTGCAAAAGGATGAAACTATGGCACAGTTATCAACGCCTCACGCTTTGATCGGAAATTAAGTTTTAACTAAGAATATGATAGGTACATTAAATAAATTATTTTTTCTTAACACTTAATAAAAATTTAAAGAAGTATAATGAGGTGAAATGCGTATATATCATGTCTGAAGATGTGAAATTTTGTACATCCATAATTTTTCCGGTTGCATTATAATCGAGGGATTTTAACCAAGTTTGAAATTTCTTTTATAGCAAATGACCATCAAGAGAACGAATATAAAAGGTTTTGTTAATTTTATTAAACACTTTAGAGCTTACTAAAAATAAATGTAAACTCGCAGTTACGATTCTACGTGACTTTATATCACATACTCGATCATACTGGCATTTCGTGATACTCAAGTTTAGATAATTTGTTAGCTGACCGCTTGCGAGATGTGTATACGAAAAAAGAAAGAGAATACCGTGCTGACAGAGTGATTTGGTAGGAAATCTGTTGGACTTTCTTGCCAATACTTGAGGATAGCATGTCACAATAGATTTAGGTGCATCTTCCAAGACCACTAGATAGTATCCTGTTACTTATTATGTAAGTGCAAAATAGGTAGATTTTAAGGTATTGAAGTCAACCATATTTCTGAGTTTTTAATCACGTATATTAATCTTTGAATGGAACATGTATGGGCACAAATATAGGTATTTGGGATAGATTATTTTTCGTGAGAGAAATTGTGCGAGTTTAATAAAATTTTAGGTTAACCATGCCATAACAGAACTTAAAGTCAGTTCAACATTAAATTCATTAATTTCCAGTCATCATAAAAGCTGTGTCATCTGCCTTTTTTTATTTGCAGCTCAGTATTGATAACTGATACAGCTTATTCACATGTATCAGCAAAAGAATCACTTCGAGCACATTGCTCTGCGGAATCTTAAATATAACCTCTTCCTCGTTACTCAGATAATTCTCCACTTAACGAACTGTTTCCTGTCTTAGAAATAGCACTAGAAAATGTTCAGGACTATTCTGCAAACGCTGATTCCTTCTACACTCGCTTGCAGTTAAATCAACTCAAGCTGCATCTAGGATACAGCACAAGAGGTAGGTTTTTGGAAAATGGTTCTTTTCAGTTCATAAAACCTTTCTATTTGTGAAACTTTATATTTTTCTTCGGCATGCAGTAGTTTTAATAAATTCTGACGGAAATTTTAAACACAAAGTCAAACGTAAGCGTTACACAATAGTTGACGACATGTTGTCTACCCACAAGTTGAAAAACTATATCTAAAGAAACATATTTCTTTTTAAGTACTAATCAGATTTTGCTTTATGCATATCGCTGTATATTATATCAGAGAGGTAGGGCATAGCGTGATATTTTCCGCTCAACACTTGGAGCAGCCCGACTGGGGAAGGACCTCCGCCTTACAGAAGACCACAGCCAAATAGCACTGCATTTTCGGCAGTGCTGTGTGGAGTAAAGTATCCAGAGCTCTAGAGGATTCGCTGTTTTGACAACGGGGGACTAGTGGTGCTTATAATACTGCTACTGGCTCGTGTGGGCGCTGGGTGTGGGCGCGGCGGTCAGGAAGATCCGCTGAAACGGTTGTCAGCTGGCCGCCCGCAGGATAGATGGGTTCCCGAACCCAGGGATCACTACAACCTCCACCCTGGGAGGCTGAATCGCCAGCCTGCGAAAAATCCCTGCAGTAGTAGTCGTGCCGGAGGAGGAGACCGGAGTGGAACCCGACTGCTGCTGCAGGGGGGGAGCGGGGGCCCTTTCGTACGCCGCGGCGACAAATCACACTACCCGCATCGACCATGAGTAGATTAGCACCGCCCATTTGCCCCCTTAGTTGTCAACACAGTGAATCCTCACAAACCAATTGAACCCCCCCCAAAAAAATGACGAAGAAAAATAGAAAAAAAGTATCTACAGCGGCATCCTCTTCCACATATATGGACTTCTGCAACATCAGGGGATTTCACTCCAACCTGAACGCAGTCCACCTGAAGGTGGAGATTGCGCAGCCATCCCAGCCGTACAGGGCACAACTCAGGGGCACACTGTTTGAGCACCACTGCAGGTATGCCGTCTGACCCACTCGACTTATGAACGTCTAGACAGTTTAGTTCCCGCCGTACTTCTCTTTGCGAAATGTGTATTTCCGGCAAAGAGTGTTGGCACGGCGGGTTAATAGGCGGTACCGCACTCGTTCATGGTCGAGTTCGCGGCAAAGAGTTGCCCAAGTAGGTCGGCTTTCTCTTTAGCACTATGGGCCAAGTTACCATCGGCATTTTGCAATGGTGGTAAAGACGACTGGCAAAAATTTCCTTCGGTAGCCTTAGCAAGAGACCAAAACGCACGACTCCCAGAGGGATAGCTCGTAAGTCGCTCACCAATCCTGCCGATGAAATCGAATTTGGCTCTGGCAATTGTCTTTTTGCTGGACCTCGAGGCAGCATTTAGTTTGCGTCTCACATCAGAGATGTTCGGATCCTTATTGGTACGGGCCGTGGTCCAAGCCCTATAGGCGGCCTGCTTAACTAGCTTGGCTTCCTTACAAAGCCGGTTAAACCACGGTCGCTTTTTTTCCCCCGCAGCTACTGATGGGTTAGGAATAAAATACTCCATACCCACCAGGATCGTCTCAGTGACAGCGGCTGCGCAGGAGTCAGGATCTTCTGGCGTGAAGTAAAGCTGCCTCCACGGGTACGATGCGTAGAATTCACGCAATCCATCCCAGTCTGCTGATTTATATTGCCACATGTGGCGCAAATTGGCTGGGCGAGGTGGAATATGCCGCGGGCATGGGACTTCGGTCCGGACGAGGCAGTGGTCGGACGAGCCGAGAGGTGCGTCCACTGCAATAGTGTAGTCGTCCGGACGCGTCGTCAGCAGAAGGTCCATCAAAGAGTGTGCATGGCTCTCAATATCAGGTATTCTTGTTGGAGAATGTACCAGTTGTGAGAGGCCATGGGCCATAGCAAATTCATGAGTATACCTGCCTGCAAAGTCGGTGGACCGAGAATTTAGCCACTCACAGTGGTGAGCATTAAAATCCCCTAAAATCACCAACTCAGCACGAGGGTACCGCTCAAGAACTTTGTCAGTCGTCACCTGCAGGTGCTCAAAGAGTGCTTTAGTCTCCCTGTCACCGCTATGAGACCTGTATAGGCACGCATAGATTCGAGTCTCACCTCCGTAGTCTACGCGCACCCACATTGCTGACAGGTCCCTGTCTTCATAAAAATGGAGACGGCGATAGCAGATATTCTCCCGGATGTACACGCATACACCGGCACGTCTCAGAAATTTGTGTTCGAGTTTGTAGCCGGGGTAGTATAGGTATGATGTATCGGCCGGGCAGGATATCTGCGTCTCCGTAAGAAATAAGAGGGTCGGCTGCGCAATCTCCAGATTCATCTGGAGATCCGTGTCTTCGCTAAATGATGCTGTAGTATATATTTTTATTTGCGTTGTATGTGGTAGTCACTCCAAATCTTTAAAACTACTGTTCGGATTAAGGGGATTCAACTGCACTCGAGTGTAGTTTTGAAAAAAGTGTGTGGACAGAGACAGTGTCAAATACTTTGGAAATATGTAGATATATGTGTTTCTGAAATCAAATTGATTATGAGCTATGATCCTAAATTTATGTTTTTAATCTGTTATTTATATTTTTTCTAAAATCTTACATAATGTTATGTAACGTAATGTCTACAGACTTGTAAATAAGATGAACTACCATGATTTTAAATATACCAGGAAAAAAAATCTTTAAAAAAAGGCGAAAGGTTCATACGTTATGAAAAAAAAACAGAGTTATAAATGTATATTAAAGATAATTATGCTCTTCAAATACCACAAATACTCGAGAAAGGGATAAGTCTTGCTACTAAACCCAAAACCGCGCACTTAACCGAAATCGTGATGAACGTCCAGGTCAAGATCATTACTAGAACCTAAATATTCAAACATTCTTGTTAAAGAATTTACAATGAATATCTTGACATTTTGTCAGCAAAATTATTTAATTTTCATGTTAATTCGAATATATGTTCGATAAAAGGGCTCCTTGCTGACATATGATACGTACTTTATCTAACTTTAGTAAGAAAACCTCAAGAAAAACATCAGTGGCCTTGAAATAATTACGCAGTTATTTATATTATTATTCGTGTAGGGCGCCTTGCGGTGTGATGGACCGACGACTTGAAAAAGGTGGCTGGCAGCGGATGGATGCGAATTGCCCAAGATCGGGATGGTTGGCGTTCCTTATGGGAGACTTTCGTTCAGCAGTAGACGGCGATAGGTTGACTGATTGATTGATTATATTATTAAACCTTACGAGCATAACACTATCCTACCAATTTCCTTCTTGCTCCTTTCATAAAGTGTAAAGAAAAATATTCATCACTTAACCCGTAACGTTTCACTCTGTAAACAATTGCAACGAAGTAATTTCTTTATATGCTTTATCGCTATTGTAAGAAGTTTAAACAATATACCGATTAAATTAGTCAATATTATTAAATAACAACCGTACATAATACACGTGAATGGTAATGTGATGTAATATATAACATTGACAAAACCAGTTTTCTCATATTTTGATGATAATGAATACAATTTGTCAAAGAGGCACGTGTCGGCTCACCCCTATTTGACAAACCTGATGTGTTTATGTTACAAAAATATATAATAGTCACAATAAATATTGGTTACACTGACTACTGCACTTTTTAGACATCTATAACACAAAAGTCACAGCTCCTTTTTCTCCAAAAAAAAATTAAATAAATATCAAAACAAATAAACATTATTACTTGTGTTTGTCAAAATATGTATCCACAATGAAATGAATTATGTTTTACAAATTCACCTTTCGATCGTGTTTCAAGTCTTTTAGTCTACGAGGAAACGTTCGAACTTCGATTTTTACATAAAGCGACTGCCATCAGACCTGCCAGACAAGAACTAGGTTTGAAGTAGGTTTGAGGTAGGAAACTCTATACCTCTGGATATCGTAATAACAGCTGACCCCGGATCCCTCCTACGTCAGGCGCAGAGTGGCACACCGTGTGGTTTTAGTCGGTCCGATTCCGACACACAACCCCACCGTAAATACCGGTGGGGTGACGGCCCGAGGAGGCCCGAGGAGGCCGGAGGTTTCCACACTTCAAAAAAAAGGACAGATAGTTGTGAGACTTTTTGAGCTGCACCTATTCCTAGCGACTACTACAGATGTCTGTTAAGCAACCACGGACAACACGGTGATGGCCTAATATATAACATTCGTATAAATTAAAAAATAAAAAAAAACTTAATCGAAATCTTTATACAAAGACATACCTATGGCCCTTACACAGAACAAAAATAAATTCTTAAATGTATTTCGATGATAATTTAGACTCCGTATTGAGCTCATGAA
Organism: Hypercompe scribonia; assembly: GCA_949316085.1. NCBI lineage: Eukaryota > Metazoa > Arthropoda > Insecta > Lepidoptera > Erebidae > Hypercompe > Hypercompe scribonia. Next base: position 1,284,350 of record OX438967.1, on the reverse strand, counting down.
CGAATATTTTAAAATTTAGTGAAATGTACATTTATGTGCATATAAAAGTAAGTCTCATACATGTATTCATAAATTGTTTGACCTCGAAAGAAAACAACAGACTCTTTTAAGATCATTTCGTTGAACTTCTGTCTGTTATTCTGTGTATTCTTAAAAAGCTTCTTACTCAGAAAATTTTCATAGACAAATTAACACTTTGAAAATTCTGATAGACCATGTTATCACTCAGGTCAATGTGGTATAGTGACCCACACTATGGCGGCCTATTAAGATGATTTTTTACACCTCACTTGGGAAGTGCAGGCATGACAGACATCGTAGCATTGTATTGCGTACACTTACCACGACAAGTGTCACCCCTGCATTAATGGGCCTCCGGTCTCGCACTTACCAACGAAACACGACAGCACGGATGCTGTCACTTTAGGTTAATCTTCTGTGGAGGGTAATACTGACCCCGTCGAGCCAGCCCGTTCACGCGTAAATCAGCGTGGCTTTACTATCTGGTAATTAGTGGTCTCTCACATAGCAATTTATAAAAGTCTTCGAAAGTCGTTTATTTACTAATCGTCACATGAGGAATTAATTCCTAGAATGATTACATTCCTAAAAAGATATGACGACGGCTGAAGATTCGGCCATAATGGCAATAATCAATTTTCTTTGCAAATGTGTAATATGACGGCACAATCTTAAATAAAGTGAGAAAAAGAGTTGAAAAATGGTAATTAAGCCTAATAGGTACATGTTACTTAGTTAAAATTATGTAAGTTAGGATTATAATTCACAAACGATCTATAAATGTAAGATATGAGTCACTCTATTGTCGAACTTATGGCTATGACCTCGACACGATATGGCAACAAATTGTCGAGAGCTATTTCCTTCATTAATAAAATTTAAGAGAAACAGAGATCTATTACATGTTCCTTCCTTTAGAATCTAGTTTATGTTTAGGTCAACATTGCTTAAGGTGTGTAAAAATCCTTTTTCTATTTAAATTTTGCTTACACTTGAAAATTATGGCAATTTATCTATTTTCTTCTAGGGTCCAGTCATCATTAATTATTAACAAGGTACAATTTTATGCCCACGGCATCATTTATTTAAGCTTTATTTTGATTAATATACAATACTATGTAGTAGTTAATACGATAAATAATAATAATAATAAATATTTCGGACATTTGACATACAACGTCATCTAGTTTAAAACTAAGCAGAGCTTGTGCTATGATAACTAGACTGACTGATAGAATACTTATATATTTTTTCCACAAATACATACATATACATAGAAAACATCCAAACTTCGAAACAAATATTTGTAGATCATACAAACATTTGGTCCAACCCGGGAATCGAACCTGAGACCTCAAGCACAGCAGTCACATTCACTACCGCTACGCCACTGAGGCAGTTAGATAATTTTATAACGAATATCCATGTGATAACGGTTAATGATAAGAAGTGTCACCATACCTGGTCATCCAATGTAAGTCGTAAGAGGTGACTAAGGGAACAAACCATTCAGGATAAGACCACTGTAAATGGAGTAAAACCTTGAAACACACTCCTTTTTTTTATGTTTGGAAACCCCGTCGGGCCGTCACTCCACCGGGGTTTACGGCGGGGTGGTGTCGGAATCGAACCGACTAAAACCACACGGTGTGCCACGTTGCGCCTTACATAGGAGGGATACGGGAACAGCTGTTATTACGACATCCAGATACAACACTCTATACCAACCCGTTTCTCCAACGCCAAAACCTCCTTGCTAAGAAGAGACCTATATTCAGAAATGGACTTTCAAAAGCCGTTGATATGATGATAATGTGATGAACATATGTTCTAAATTCTGTGTGAATAAGTGAGTTTTTACTTGTAGTTATTAATTTCTCGTACTCATCAATCTATCCTTGCATACATCTATTTATTTAGCATCACACATTAGAATGTCTTATTCATAGATATCTCACGATATTACATGATTTTCTTAACAATGCCGAACAAACTTTATAAATTGTTATTTGATGAAATCATGACAGAAAAATTTAGGAATTTTATTTGCTAACCATTGGCTATTAAATTATGGAGAAAAAAATAGCGATGGCATACGTGGTCGTAGAAACAAGTATTTACATAACAATAGCTTTAACATCTAACAACTGACGGTGAACTGGATCAGTCATTATGACATACATATATTATCAAGTCTTGCCTCGTCCTTGATTTCATATTGTTTTCATTTGTAAGTCTGTTTTTGTTTTATATATTTTTTAAATTCAAGTTCTGTTGTGTTTGTGGGTTACAATTTCACTACATTTTATACAATCAACGTTATTACTTTGTCCATTGAATTTACAGAGCTTCATACCAGCTGACATAATGCATACTTAGTACTTAGTTTTCCTAGCGTCCACTAGAGACGCTCGCGAGCCACACGTTCAGAAATGATTAACAACACACGGGCCTAACAAGTTTTTAAGTAGATAACTCTTGTACTAGGAATAGCTTCTGTGTTTTACTCGTTCTTACGGAAAACATTATAAATACACATGAGACGGAAATAAAGAACCTATTGCACCAAAGAAGCGTAATCCATTGCACCATCCGTATATTTAGGTAGCAGAGTAACGCTGATTTCAGCACGAACGGGTCGGCTCGACCGGGGCAGTACTACCCTCCCACAGAAGACCAACCTAAAGCGACAGCATCCGTGATGTCATGTTTCGTTGGTGAGTGCGAGACAGGAGGCCCATTGATGCAGGGGTGACAGTTATCGTGGTAACTGTGTGAACCTTACACTGCCACGATGACTGTCATGCCTTTTATGTCCCCAAGCGGGGTGTGAAAAAGCATCTCACTAGGCCGCCATAGTGTAGGACACCATTCTGCATTGTCTGCATTTGCAATGAGTACGGTGACCACAACTTTTGGATTCTATTCATGCTTTCCATTAGGCAGAGTAGGGTCACTTTGGCAGGCTCTTAGTATAGAAAAAAAAAAGCAAATTTGTTACAGGTAAATTAATACATACACTACATGTTGTAATAAAACACACAGTACAAACGTACATACATACTATCACAGCCTCATCTGTCACATCTGTTTCCTCAGAGGGGTAGGCAGAAGCATGTTAAGCGACCACCTTTAGCCTATATTTTGGTACCAAGTAATAAGTGACGAGACTATTGCCGCTAACCCTGATGTTTTGTTTGCCAGAGCTTCGTACGTCAATCAACAGGTGCAGCAGTAGCAGGTGACTTGAGGTCCTAACTTCTCGGTGTGAACCCTATGCACCATTTTAAGTTGTAATTAAGGTTTAAATTAGGACAGCATAAACATTCTCTAACGATGTAATAGTAAGGAAAGAACAATGGTACAAATTACAAAACAGTACAAATCCATAGTACAGTACAAATAGCCTTCAGAATAAAAAGTGGCCTATAAACTTTTTATCTTTTACTGTTCATAAACTTTGTATTGGTCGATTTAGTGTGGTTCATTCGTGCAAGGATATTTAACTCAAGATTTAGTGAATAGGTAATTACATAATTTCAATCTTCGCTTAATTTTAAAGTACCTACTTAAAGAGGCTTTAAATGATACAAGCAAATAACGAGCAAACTCAATGAACTTTTCAGTGAATACCTTACGAAATACAATACAATATTTATACGTCAATTCTCATCATAGCTCACTGGGATGTAAACTCACAACCTTTACTTTGAAGTCAATAGATGTGGGTACTAAACAAACACTGTTACTGTAAGTTGTGTATAATGGAGTGATATTTACTAATTCTGAACACATCAATATAATTATTATGCAGTCAAATTCATTCATTTTATGAGTGCTTATAGATGTAGACATGCTTATTTTTTAATTATTGCGTTCCAAATATATTTATCCATGAGGTGATGGAATAAGAGTATAGAGTGAGCATCAGTATTCATACTGTCGTAAGTGTTGACATATCGTAGTCCCGAGTTGGAGTCTCGCGACTCCAATCGGGGGCGAGGGTCTTGGCTTAGCCGCCCGGACTGCGAGGAAGAAAACCTCTGTAAAAAATTACCCCGAATCCCGTGTTCTGGTGCGTGACCAGGGGATGCATGGCTGATGGGCTGTTCAGTCGCAAGCGCACCCCCAGCCGAGACACCTGCGGATCCCTCGGTTGGACATAAATGTACGCTTGCCCGGGTATTGGGGGATCTCTGCCCGGGTCGACTTATAGTTCTCCCCCACTCGTGGGTCTAATATGGAAACTCAAATTAAAAACGAAAACATAAATTTAGAAGGAGAGAAGGAGAAGAAGGAAAAGAAAGAGAAAAGCGTAAGAGTGGACGACTTCTCGTCCAACTTAAAGGACGCATCGGTTGGGACGCCTATGGCGATGAGGCTCCCAGAAGTTATTGTGACTGCTGGGAGCCGCAGAACATCGGAACGACTGCGTTCCAGGTCTACAGGTCACAGGCACGGGAGGTGGCCTGATGGAAACGGAGCTGTGCGACTCCCGAAAACGCGGGCGCTCCAGGGACGAGGAGAGCGACACGTCCCAGGAGATGTTACCTCCTAAAGTCACAAGCAAACGTAGAGGGAGGTCACGAACTTCGATCTCGATCCCGTCAGGCTCCGTCTTCTGTAAGGCGGAAGCCTATAGGCGGGTTAGGGCAGACGGCGAAGCACTTGCAGAGGAGGGGATCGCAGATCTCTTGCATAAGGTTAGCCGATGGTAGAGGATTCTGTGCCCCAAACGCCATGGTCCATACAAGACAGAGCGAAAGCAGCAGTGGCTATCATCCACAAGGTAGCCACCAAGTCGAGTAACCTTAAGGGTGCTTTTGTAAAGGCCCTTAAGGACTCCTCTTCTGCAGTTGCGGGGGTTATTGAGAGCCTTATTGGGGACATGGCTCGTCTCCAAGCGGCCAATGACCATCTTACACGGGAGGTGGCTGAACTGAGTGCTCAGTTTACCCAATTCCGGGCGGTTCGCCCTGAGCGAGAGCGCCCGTCTCCATCGCTCGCCTTTGTCACTCCCGGTACCATCGCTGATGCCCACTTGCGGCAAATCACAGACGCAGTGTGGTGCATAATGGACGGACGTCTCGCTGGCCTGGAGGCGAGACTACCTCCAGCCCTTGTCGTCCGGCCGCCGCTCGCGGCACATAGACCAAAGGCCGCATCGGCGCTGATGTCGCTTCCCGTTGTAGACAGTCGTGTGTCCTATGCGGCGGCGGCGTCGGTGTCTGCTGTTCCTGCGGCGTCAGTATCTGCTGTTCCTGCGACCACTTCGAGGACACGACAGGCGGCTAAAGCAGTAGCTAAGACGGGTGCACAGAGGTCAGGGCCCAAAGCGGCGGCCAAGTCTAGAGCGGAATTCCCTCCACTCTCCACTCCAGCCGCTGTACCTGGCACCTAAGCCAAAGCCTAAGCCTGGCTAAGAAATCCCGAAAGCGGGATAAAAAGGCTGCCCAAAAAGCAGCTTCTACCCCGCAGTCGCCATCGGTGGCAGTGGCTACCGCGAAGAAGCCGCGCAGATTGCAAGTGCCTAAAAGCGCGGCTGTGGTGGTCACCGTAACCCCAGAGGCGGCTCGTAGCGGACTATCCTATGCGACCTTATTTTAAAAGGCCCGTGATAGTCTCGCCACCGATTTTGGGACTGAAGGGGTCAGGTGGCGCCTTGCCCAGACGGGAGCTCGAGTCCTCGAGTTCCCTCGGGCTGAAGGTGCAAAGACGGCGGACAGATTCGCCGAGAAACTGAGGGGAATCTTCGCGGCCACAGATGGTGTGAAGATCGCCAGGCCTACCAAGTGTGCAGAGTTGCGTATTTCGGGCCTGGATGACTCCGTAACGACAGAGGATGTCCGCGTTGCAATTAGCGAGAAGACGGGCTGCAACGCGGACAACATTAGGGTCGGCACCATCCGCCTCGGTCCGGGAGGGCTTGGCGCAGTGCAGATCAGCTGTCCGGTAGCGTCGGCCAAAGCTTTGGGCGACGCAGGCAGAATCCTTGTCGGTTTTGTGAACGCCAGAGTCACTGTTTTGGCGGCAAGACCGATGAGGTGCTTTAAATGCCTAGCATCCGGACACACACGCGCCAAGTGCGTGAGTTGTTTTGACTGCAGCGGACTATGCTTCTGCTGCGGTCGACCGGGGCACAAGGCGGCAGAGTGCTCTGCCGCCCCTCACTGTCCGGTTTGTGCGGCGGGTAACAAGCCCGCCAATCATCAGATTGGACAGGGGGGCTGCAAACCTCCCCGTGATTCTTGACAAGCGTTGGGGGCTAGCCAGTCGACCCAGGCTGCCTCCGATGCCGTTCGCACGTCGACATCATCGCCCATGGAGGAGACTGTAGAGACGGTCCAGTAATAGCCCAAGTCTCCAGCCTCCTAGTCCAGACGAACCTGAACCACTGTGCTGCGGCGCACGACCTCTTCCTGCAAACCATGGCACAGTAGTCGATTGGTGTTGCCGTAGCCGCGGAGCCCTATTACGTTCCTCCCCGTTCAAACAGGTTGGGTGACCGGGACGGTTCCGTGGCAGTCGTCGGCTCCACGGCGGCTCATTCCCCGCCCTTGTCGCTAAGAGACAAGGGCACTGGGTATATTACTGCCGAGTGGGGGGCGATCACCGTATATGGTGTATATTTCTCCCCCAACCGGAGTTTGAACGACTTCGAGGTTTTCCTTAACAACTTGGAAACCTAGCCGGCGGCGTCTAACGTCTTGGCACGTCTTAGTGCTGGGGGACTTCAACGCAAAATCTATTGCGTGGGGTTCCCCCAGGACGGACACTAGGGGCGAGGCCGCAGAGAAGTGGACGGCCTCAGTGGGCCTCTGTTTACTAGACAGGGTCTCCACCAATACGTGCGTACGACAGCAGGGAGGGTCGATAGTGGACCTTTCGTTCGCTACCCCTGCCCTCGCCGCACGAGTAAGGAACTGGCGTGTCCTGAAAGAAGTTGAGATGCTCTCAGACCATCTCTATATCCGATTTGAGCTCTCCCGATCCCAGGACGCCAATAGGGGTCACGCGGCGCGGCGTTCTTCTCGCTTTCCGCGGTGGGCTGTAGCCAAATTAAATAGGGACCTACTAGAGGAGGCGGCCATTATTAACTCTTGACTGTCGCCGCAGGCCCGACCGAGGAAGTCGACATGGGGGCTGGTCGCTTCTGCGATGCCATTGCGCAGATCTGTAATGCGGCCATGCTCCGCATCCGAGGTTGCCGGCCTCCACGGAAGGAGGTTCACTGGTGGTCCCAGGAGTTGGCGGACCTCCGTGCAGCCTGTACTCGTGCCCGTAAGTCCTACACTCGTAGTCAGCGGCGACACCATGAAGAAGGCGAGGAGGACCAGCTTCATGAGGAGTACCGAGAGGCGCAGAAAACTCTGAAGCTGGCCATCAGCCGTGCCAAAGAAATTAAGAGAAAGGAAATGCGCGCCTGGCCACCACGGGAGTCTCTTTGGTGGCGTATTGAGGCGCTGGGTTTACGGGTGGCCCTAGATAAGACGGAGGCCATTTTGTTCCATGGGCCCCGTCGTGGTCCACCACCCGGCGCCTCTATCGTAGTCAATTCGGTCCTCGTACTGGTTCAGGCGCAGATGAAGTACCTGGGCCTGCACCGGTACACGATACACGGGGGTTGTCCGGTCAATGGCGCTATATGGTGCGACGGTGTGGGCGGCGACTCTGACCGCCCAGAATAGGGCTCGCCTCTGGCGCCCTCAGAGGATATTGGTGGTTAGAGCCATACGCGGCTACCGCACTGTATCGACGGAGGCGGCGTGCGCCTTGGCCGGAACTCCACCGCAGGATTTAGAGGCGGAAGTTCTCGACGAAGCTTATCGGCAGACGGCTGACTTCGGGGCGGATAGCGGCATATGGCCCCCGCCCGAAGAGATACGCGAGTGGCGTTTGGCCGCTCGTCGAGCCACGATGGCTCGTTAGTCGTACCAGTTGGAGACTCCTCGTGCTGGCTTCGCCCTCATGGAGGCTCTCCAGCCGGTCATCGCCGAGTGGGCAGGGCGGCAGCACGGGACCCTGTCCTTCCGACTGACGCAAGTCCTTTCCGGGCAAGGTTGCTTCAGGAAGTATCTGCACTCGGTCGCCAGGAGGGAATTGAGTCCCGCCTGTCACCACTGCGACTGCAGTGAGGACTCGGCTCAGCTCACGTTAGCGGTTTGTTCCGCCTGGGCGGCGCAGCGTGAGGTCCTCACTGCAGTTATTGGAAGAGATCTCTCGCTACCGGCCGTCATACGCTCCATGGCCGGTAGCGACAGTTGTTTTACCGCGGTCGCAACCTTTTGCGAAGACATAATTTCGCGGAAAGAGGCGGTGGAGAAGGCCCGGGAGGACGATATCCACTCGAACCCAATTCACCGCCGGCGAGCCGGGCGGCGGAGGCACGCATACCAGCGCCTCATGCCGCCTTGAGTGTAGCCGCGGGTGGACGGGACGGGTATTCCCCTCCATCCGCTACAATGGCCAGCCGCGAGGAGGCGACGTTCGCGTGTGCCATACGTCGTCTAAAATAGAGAGTTTATCCGCAGATGGGATCCGCAGAGATCTGGATGTCGTAATAGCAGCGGTTCCCGGATCTCTCCTATCTCAGGCGCAGAGTGGCACACCGTGTGGTTTTAGTCGGTCCGATTTCGACACACCGCCCCGCCGTAAACCCCGGTGGGGTGACGTCTCGAGGGGGTTTCCACGGGTTAAAAAAAAAAGGTTTGTTTCAAGTTTTCCTTCTCTTTGTAATGATGTTGTCTTGCATATTTGGTTCCCTTAGTCGCCTTTTACGATACCCATGGGATGAATAGGGGTGGTAACACTATGTATTCTTAATCCGTCAACACACGAACATCTAAAGTAATGTTCTACGCTAAAATTATCTTTCTAAGGAGCGGTTCATATTCAGCACTGGAGTATTGACAATGATAATGATATGAAAACGATGACGTAATAATCATTGATTCTGAAAACTCTGAGTTGAAGCCCTGAAGAATGAAACACCGCGATGAGCGGCTATAAACTCGCGAGCTAGTGCTTGAGACCAAAACACTGGTTGAAAGTGGGCGTTTAATATGCCTCTGCCCACAAACAATCGTGATTTTATGTATGTATGTGTTTATATTGAATAATTAAATATTCCTCCTTAACAGAACAACACACAGTTGAGAAACAAAATGTATTATGACAACTCTTAGACTATTAACTGACAACTGTTTAAACATAACTCAGATAAACATTACGCGAGGTCAGTTAAGAGCACATTGCCATGTTTTATTTACTTCTGCAATTCAAAAGGATTGTAAGTCTATCGGTTGAAAGTATTGCTTTTTCAAATATTAATTTACTAGCAAGTAAAAACTTAATTTTACTAGCAGTTGTTTTTCCTGTGAACCAGGTTTGTGAACCCTCTTCTGTGTGACAGAGAACTGAAGCAGTAAGGTATATAAATGTATAACAGAAAGGCATTTATTTTTAGTTCCGTTAATATCATTGCCAGACTTTTTCTTAAGGGGGTATTCTAGTGTAGAATTTTGGAAAAATCAAAAAATTTTTTTTTTCATATTTCCAAAGTTTAGGCATTCAAGAATATGCATTTAAAAGGATTTTTCAATATTCCTATTATTTCACGAGTTATAGCCGTTTTAGTGACGTGGCATCGGTTCCGGTCTGACCGCTACAAGTTGACAAAAGACGCTGGGCGTTCCCGAGTCCCTACTTATGAAGGTCCTTTTCTATTGTATTGTATCCCTTTTAAACTGCTAATATTATAAGGGCAAAAGTTTGTAAGTATAATTGTTTGTTAGTCTTTTACGAAAAAAGTACTGGACGGATTTGCATGAAACTTTGCAGTAATATAGGTTATATAATCGAAATAACATATAGGCTACAATTAGTAATTATTTTATGTAATTTAGGTCGTAATATAACGATATATATCAATTAAGTCTTAATGAAAAAAATCTGACCTCTGAGAGTTATCTTGGCGTATGCTGCTTAAACCATTGAAGTTACACAAAGATGATATACCGTAGCATTGTTTTTATGTTAAAAATACAAAAAATAAATGACCTTTTTTCTTTTTTTCTATTAAAAAAAGACAACGCGCGACCTAGGAATAAATCCTGTGTCACGGGGGACTTTACAAACATACAAGAAACGGACACAAAGAACACCCAGATTCAGAACAACAGGTTGTGGATCACACAAAATGTTATCCCGTGTGGGGATTGAATCCACAACACTGCGTAGTAGAGAGCGGCATGGCGACCGCTTAAACCACTAGGCCAACCGTGCAGTCAAACCTATCACAAAACTTAATGTGGCAGACCAAATCCCTCGCGAACGAAGCAGCAGGCAGAATCTAGTATAGATATAATAGCCGTATTACTATCTCCTTGAGGTAAATCTATCCTTCACAATCGTCAGTCTCATTACATAATATTGAATATTGAATCTATTTCGATCTCATCAAGGTGTTAGAGTACACTCGGTTTAGGTGTCAAAAATATAAATCGATTATTTTAATCAAAGATGTCATAAATCACAAACAAAACGTTTATAAATATTGGTATTTGTATAAATTAAATTATTACGTTGTAAACAGTTGTAATATTCTAGCCATCATAACGACTTAAAGGATTTATTTGAAGGTCCATCTTACCGCAATATTTATTTGTAAGCGCCAATAAATTAGAACACATCAATGTTAATAAGAACTTCGCAGTTTTTTGCGAGTAACACTTAAGTGTTCACTGTTTTAAAGGTCAAATATGAGAGGCTGTGTTCTAGGGTTAGATTTACAAAAAAAAAATCAAATTATAAGTCTGACTGAGAATTAAAATAATTGATGATCCTTTATAAGAGTTGTGAGCATTTACATTCCTATTGGTATTCTATTATTTTTCTCTCTATGTAATTAAAATTGCATATAAATTTCATTAAATACAAAAAAGTACGATTATATGTTGCTAAATTTGATTTAATATTTACTTTAATTACCTTTTGATTTTCCTTTGTTTTTCACTTAAGAAACCTTTAAATATTGTATATTTTAACTGAATATAAAATAATGCATAATAAATTATAGGACATCTGACACGCAACGCCATCAAGCTTCAAACTAAGCAGAGCTTGTACTATGACAGCTAGATGGACTGACATAATATTTATATATATTTTTTGTAAATACATATATATTATACACAGAAAACACCCAAACTCCGAAACAAATATTTGCAAAAACCTCATGCGCAGCAGTTTCATACGCTACCACTGCGCCACCGAGTCAATCCTAATTCTTTCATTTATTGTTTTTTTACATTTATTATCACTTCAACTGGTTGTCCAAAAAATAATTTATATTATGCACTTTGTGAACTGAAACCAAAGGGAAAGTCTTAATAAGACACTTAGCTGGAAGATATAATGTATAATTACAACTCACAAAGGCCTACAAAGATAAGTATGAGAAAGGTTGTAACTTGTCCAAGCTTGTCGCAAATGGTACAGATGGAACCAAACCAAATTGAGAAAAAAATAGAACAAATGTAGTATTATTAACCGTCAAATAATAATGTAATATATAATAATAACGTTCCTTTATTGATTGATTTGTAGGTTAATGATAAAACTCAGTAAAGGTTAAACCAAATTACTCTTTAATGTGTGTGTCCATGAAAACATCTTGTTTCATAGCGTAAGCACAACCACATGTTAAATTGCAAATTATTTTTTTATTTTTATTTCTTTTTTATTTTTAGGGTTTGCTTGACTCTATTCTGCCTGATGGAAAGCACGAATAGAATCCAATAATATGTGATTATTGTATACGTTTTTCTTTACTGATACACACACGGTCGACACACAACGCCATCTAGTCCCAAACTAAGCATAACTTGTGCTATGAGTACTAGACAACTGATATACATATATGTATACTTTACACCCAAGCTAAGAAAAACAATATTTACAGAACGTACAAACATTTGGTCTAACCCAGGTATCGAACCCAACACCTCAAGTACTGTAGTCGGACACGCTACCCCTACACCCCCGAGACAAGTACTGTAGTCGGACACGCTACCCCTACACCCCCGAGACATTCAGGTACCGTAATATTGTTAATTTAAAGTAATATTGTTAAGTTATTTATTTGAATCAGCTACTTTTGTGAATATTTGGAACCACGCCACAGGAAGATTGGCCTATTTTTACTTCGGCTCAAATGGGCCTGGGTTGGATCGGAGTGATGTCGATAGACGACGGTAGATACGATCTTCAATGGAGGCACTGAAATGATATTTGTTACTTTAATAAAAACATATTTATTTTAATTAGTAAACTCTGTAAAATAATATAAAATATTATTGAAATCCATTATACTAAATTTATCAATTGTATACGCTGCACAAGGCAAATTTGATATTCATTATATTACACAAATTAATAATTGTGTTTATAAATAGATATCTTAAGCCACTAACATGGCTTTTAAACTTTCGCGTTGCACGACACGCAATTGTTACTTCTGGAACTAATGCAATAAATAGGTATCGTATTCTTTGAATAGACGTTTTGGCTAAAATCACCGTGGATTTAAGCATACTATATTGTACGCGAAGCTATAATTGTGTAATAAGATTGCATTTACATTTGATCAGAATATGTTATAAATAATCTACATAATAAATAACATGACGAGTATATCAAGTAATATAGATTGTAGTAATAAATAGGCTGATGCAGTAGTAAAGTGAACTCATAAGAAAACAGCCTGAGTTACGATTCTGTTCACAGGCAGATCAAACCACGGAAAGTTGCATACAACAAAACAACAATCAACCTATCGCCGTCCACTGCTAAACGAAGGTCTCCCCCAAGGAACGCCAAAGATCCCGGTCTTGGGCAATTGGCATCCATCTGCTGTCAGCCACCTTCTTCAAGTCGTCGGTTCATCGCGCCGCAGGGAGCCCTACACTACGTTTTCCCAATCGTAGTATCCAGTCTAGTACACTTCGGCTCCGGCGACCATCGGTTCGTCTGGAGACATGGCCGGCCCACTTCCACTTCAGCATACTGATTCTCCGTGCGATGTCAGTTACTCTAGTTCTCTTTAAAATAACCTCGTTACGAATTTTATGAGCCAGAGAAACACCCAACATCGCGCACTCCATCGCACGATGAGCTACTTTAAACTTACGGACCAGTCCAATGGTGAGTGTACACGTCTCGGCTCCATATGTCATTACAAGTAGAACGCACTGGTCAAATACTTTGGTCTTTAATGATTGTGCGATCGGCGACTCGAAGATGTGACGAAACATAAGTTGCATATTAGATTTCTAATCCTAATCCTAAAAGATATTAACACAAAAATGTTTCTAAACCAAAATCAAATAAAGCAGCACGCACCCAGTCCACTTGTCACACATAAATGTCAGTTAGGCAAAGATGAAATTCATGTTTTCTCCACTAACGAGCTATTGACGAATTTTATCGCTCTTAAAATTATATTCTATTTCACAATATAGAATTTGATTAACTAATTGATTAATTAGTTAATCAAATGATAACCGTAACATCCACAGTCAGCATCTTGACATTAATGAAATGCTTTTATCATTTACATATTGCAACAGAAAGTAATATGACCAGATGGATTACCGTCATCGTCGTCGTTACAGTCATCCACGGGCATCTGTAAGCCAACCTCATCAAGAACTATGGGTAAAAAAATGAAAAATGATGTAAAAATGGAACAACAGCAACTTTCTATGAGACTATAGGACAAGTAGAGCCGACCTATATCTGTGGACGCATGACTCTCCCTCTTAATTATACACGAGCATGCTGCTTATATGTACCTTTATATATGTAGATATCAATGTACATAAATAATTCACATTATCATTTCATCCACAGCACTTAACAGTCCACGTTTAAACATAGGCCTTTCCTTTGAAAGAAGGTTATTGCCTACTATTACACGTTGTGTGGTGTGGTAACGGATTAAGAATACATAGTGTTACCACCCCTATTCATCCAGTGGGTGTCGTAAAAGGCGAGTAAGGGACCAAGTACACAAGGCAAAATCATTACAAAGAGAAGGAAAACTTGAATCAAACCCTATTCCAACCCGTCTGGCCAGCGTGGTATAGTAGACCAAAACCTCCTTACTAAGGAGAGGCCTATGTCCAGCAGTGGACTGTAAAAAGCTATTGATGATTTCACGTTGGGCAGACGGATTGCCATAGGGATTCTTTCAAGTTTTTCTTCTCTTCGAAGTGATGTCCTGCGTATTTTGTTCCTTTGTTCGCCTCTTACGGCACCTATGGGATGAAGAAGGCTATTGATACTCCATATTCTTAATCCATCCCCACAGAAAAAAAAAATATGCAAAGTATGAAACTAATATACTTCTTTTTCAGTTATCTCGAAAAAAAAATGCACACAGTTTGTTTTTTTTCTATATTAAGAGCTTTGGTAGGCTCTAGAAGCCTACCAAAGTGACTCTACTCTACTTGATAAAAGGCATGAATTGAATCCAAGAGTTGTGGTCACTATACTCATTGCAAATGTAGACAATGCGGTATGGTGACCCACACTATGGCGGCCTAGTGAGATGCTTTTTCACACCCCGCTTGAGGACGTAAAAGGCATGACAGTCATCGTGGCAGTGTAAGGCTCATACAGTTACCACGATAACTGTCACCCCTGCATCAATGGGCCTCCGGTCTCGCACTCACCAACGAAACACGACATGTTTTAATGTTATCTAATTGTGGTCTTCTATAATATGTAACTACTCCATTTAGGTCATCACGAAACGATAGCTTTAGTGAATTATAAAAATTGAATAAATTAAGCAATAGCTTCATAATGATATTACAACTATTGTGTAAATATGACAAAACTGCTTCGGGCCCTTAATTTTCACCGTGCTGGTATAATATTTACCATAAAATTTTATCAATGTCAAAGACGACATGTTTACTAGTTTCTGACTCGACTAACTGGTTATTAAATTTTACAAAATTGCGTAGTAAGTTAAGTAAGTGACGTTGTACGAAACCCTTTTCGTGTCGCTTTCTGCTGGATGCGCTGTACAGGTAGTAACTGGTTCTGGATTGACTCTGCATAGAGATGAGAACAGTATTCCATAGTCAGCCAGAACTATACCTCGTGTCTATAGGGAATAAAATACTGTCTCAGTCTGTTGAACAAACCAAGCTTTTACGGTAGTTCTTTTCTAGATAGAGCCGCCGAACTCTGAAATAAAATACTTGTGTATAAACATACAATGACATACCCTGACAATTATGATCCAAAATCGTCGAAGAGAGGAATAAATAAGATTCTTTTAAATATCACTTTTCTTTTAATCTGCAATAAATGTTTACTGCAACATCGAAGGAGAAATCTGAAGTTATGCTATATCAGAATAATAGGTATTCCAGATTGGTCAAGAACTGAAGATGATGTATTATGAATGGCAATAAAATCAAACGTGTGTCCGGTCCAAAACTCTTTATGTGGGGAATTTTAAGCTAAGGTATTTATTATTCTTTAACGCTCTTTGTCATACACAAGACAGATCTATTTTCAGGAGTAGACCGTGATAAATTAATAGGGTATTTGACATAGTTATCAAATAAATAAGTTTTCTATTGAATATTATAGAATTAAAGGTCCTAATTAAGAATATTTGACTTAAATTACGATTAAAAATTATTTAATATTTTATTTTCCTAAATAAAAATAAAAAAATTTTAATCTGTACATCATTGAAACGAAACGTCTCAACGATTAATCAGAGTCCGTGACATCACGATGTAATAAACAAAATGTATTGTCATTCGGACAGTTATACGACGACGAGATTTGCGTGTTTATTTTCAGGTTTCATTATTATTTTATTTGATTATTTCGTGTCGCAAGTGCAGTTAGCCTAAGAAAATATGGATCTTGGTTTCTCAAAAGCTGATAGTGCGAATTTGCCAAAAATTGATTCTTTTATGATTGCAAATTTCTTCGCATCAAATCCGGACTTCTGTTCTGCAGAATTTAGGAACGTAAAACTTCACTGTAAGTAGAAAACTATCCCTATCCGATAATTTATTGAATTGGTAAAAAAATTACAGTTTGATTTATGTACTTAGCCTTGTTTTTTGCTTTATTATAATAATAATACCTATCTAATAACCTAAGTATGTGACAGGTACATGTTGTTTAGACTGTATAGGTTAAAATAAATCGCAAAAATAAATAGAAGATTTGGGTGCTACACTGGTCGGATCACGTCGTGCTAACTGCAGCCACTTTGCACGAAGATTTTGTGATTGCGGCCCGTGGATAAACAATTTAGGAGTTTTAATACTTGTGTTTCGACACAATGGAACGGTACATATTCTATAAGACTTTGAATTCATTTTTACATAAATCTTGAACAAAGAACGTAACGAAATAATAAAATAAATAATATAAATATTTATAACCAAATAACCAATACCTATCTACACGTAGCCCTATCGTATTGTTTTGTTTGTTTTTTACATCGTGACGTCACGCCTCTGACTTATCACGTGACTTAGCGTTTTAGCGGGAAATACGAAATGTATTTGTTAAAACTGCCTTTTGGATATTAAAATAGCTCAAAACTTAAGAAAAACAGTCGTGAAGCGTTTGTTTTAGTGACTTAGAACATTTTGGAGTAGTTTACGAAAATTTGTCAAATACCCCATTGATTGTTACATTCGAAATGTTTATTTCTCTAAACAAACAAACTTAAAAGTTGAACTTTCCTTTGTCTATGATTTTCACTAAGTACATTTATGGATTAAATATGACAAACCGCTTGCGTATTAGGTATAATAAAACGCATTTGATTTCAGAAATAACCTTAATAAGATTATCTACACAAATGTGTCGGTACAAACTAGTTTCAACAGGTTCTTGTTTAAATATGTTTAACAATTTAGGAGTTGTGTGGGTCGATTTTGAATTAAAGGGGTTCAAATAAGATATAAAACGGAAATGCTTTGCTACTAATTCTTATAGTTTTCGGAACGAAATTCCTTATCGCGCGTTGCGAAGGAGGCTAGACGGAAAAAATTCAGACGAAAAGTTGTCACGACACTTTTTGTTATAGTGTAATAAGCCGTGCGGCGTGTGCCTGTTTCTCTATCTTTCTCTCTCTCTCTCTCTCATAGAAAGCAAGCCAATTGTTTTCGTTTCGTCTTTCTATTTCGCTTCGAACAGAGTAGTGTCGCGACGATTATTTTTGTTTTTTTTTATAACTTAAGAGAAATAAAAAAAATGTTATACAATTCCATCACTAATTAATCGAAAGGAACTTCGTTCCATCCGGGTGTCCCTTGACACCTCTCAACTTTTTTATGATATCAGAAGCAAAAGAGCAGGCAAATTTCTTGACGATAAGTGATTGTCGTAAGTCATAAGAGTTTTGCAGCCCTTTAACCGCTTACTGCGAGTTTAAAAGGCAGTATATGCATGTACGAATGTATGTTTCACCGTAGCCTCTTAACTACTTACCCGATTTTAATAAATGAGGTGTCAATAGATTTATAATAATAGTTCGGGTAAAACATTTCTCATAATTTAATCAAAGTGCTATAGGACCCCGAAAAAAAATAAGTTCAAATAATCAGCACGTGTTTGGTATGAAAAGAAAGATCTTGGCGAGTAAATTACAAATATGTATACATGTTATATTATTAAAGTATAAATTTGAATTGGAGAGGCTTAGAAACCTTAATTCTGTTCAATAATGAGACAGTTATCATTTGTGCCTATTGCTACCGTGGTCTGTACCCTTTCTTGAATTCTAGTGGTGAGTACATCCAATCCAGACAGGCAAAATTATTAAATGAAATAATTTTTATTTAATACTTTTACAAAATCCTAAAACTAATTTAAGGCAGAGATTTTATTACTGAACGACTCAAAGTGAGATTCACTGTTCCATACCCAAGAGAGTGATAGCTTATTTTAGAACGATGTTTACCTTCGTCTTATCCATGGTTTTGAAATGAACATGGATAAGACGAAGATTATATCGTACGGCCATGTCGCACCCACTCTAGTGAGGATTAGAGGCACTACACTCGAAATTGTTGACGATCACATATACTTAGGGTAGACTATCCAGTTAAGTTGGTCCAACTTTGAAAAGAGTTTGAGAGAGAGTGCTGACAGTCAATCATCGTATCCAACTTAGCTGATCGGAGCGTACAGAGCATGTGTAGGCTCGCTATAAGGTGGTCCGGTAACCTGGTGAAGGTCATGTGATACCGTTGGATTTTTGCAGCACAGGAACTGTTGTTGTGGAGAATTTCGGAGGAAGCCTATATCCAGCAGCGGGCCTCTCTCTGTTGAGATGAGTTTAGAAATTTATAGATAATGGAATAAGAGAAAATGTAGCTCAGCAAAATATAGTTTGTACTATACAAATTGGTCAGATAAATTCCAATTTCATAGTTAGTTATAAATATACATTGAATATTGATAAGTTGCATTTTCATTGAGTTTGCGTGTTCAATTGCTTTTTTAGATTGGAATGATTAGAGTTACAACTGAGTACAATTTTATACATGTAAAACATATGTCCTTATTCGTTCTAGGAAATAAATTAAAGATGTACACCAAGCCCTTGACATATTGACAATCACTTTAATAAAAAACCGAAATTAATCATGATGTGAATAAACAAAGGTCAAAATCTGAATCAAAATCCGTATAAATATACGTTGATCTTGAATTAGATTCTTAATTCGTTTATAATCGCTATGGTACACTTCTTTTAATATGGGTTTTATTGTGCTATAGGGGATAGGATAGGATTATGTCCAACAGTGGACAACTAAACTGGCGTCCATGGACATCTGCCTCTTAAAATACATTAGTGCGTTATCACTTTTTTAACGACTCTTCCCAAGTTAGTTACTCATGCTTTCTATCAGGCAAAGTAGAGCCACTTTGGCTAGCTCTATATTAAAATACCAGTTGTGTGGTATGTTAGATAGGATAGAAGTTGACCTGCCAAAGCTTCACTCTGTGAGAACTACCAAAACAATTGCTTACCTTTGTTCCATAGTCTTTTTTTCTAAGCCTGGCAATACCTACACTCAAAAGTTCAGCATACCTGTAGAGTACCGACTGTTGGTTAAGACAACTTAAACTGTTATTCCTCCATATCTCTATTAGTGGAATCATGAACCAAAATAAGATGAGATATTGGACGTAAATTTTGAATGAAAGTTCATTCCTGATTACGATGTTACTTCCAGTGCTATTTACAAAAGGCATCGTTATTTTTATTTCGTGAACTTAAAAACTCCTTGTCCTTACCAAATAAGGCGTTCTTGTAGCAATCAATCATAAATAATTGCATTTTTATAAGGCAAGTAATAGATTCTTTCTGTGTTATTTATAACTCATCAGTATTATTTATTGCTTGTTACAGAAGCCAAACAGTATCCGCGTTCAAGTATTAATTAATGTCATTTAATGCATGCTAAACCATAATTTGTGCGTAATAAGGCAGTAATTTGATGTAGTGTCAGTAAAAATAATAATAAATCATTTTGTACATCTTTCCGTGTTCCGTATTTACGAATTCGAAAATGTTGGTATATTTTCTTTCACGATACTTAAAGATGCGATACGATACTGGATACGATTCAACCTATTATCCCTGAGCCATAGAAAAATTGCAGCAACTTACTTTCGTTCTTGTTTCTTTTCTTTGCCGTTATCCTGCAGAGTTTGTTGCCTTAGTCGGCTCTTACGTCATCAATGGGATAAATACAATAAATTAATATTTCAGATATTTGACACACAACGTCATCTAGTTTCAAGTTAAGCAGAGCTTGTGCTACGAACACTAGACTGACTGATAGAATACTTATATACCTATTTTTGTAAATACATACATATTGTACATAGAAAACACCCAAACTTCGAAACAAATATTGCCAGATCATACAAACATTTAGTCCGACCCGGGTTTCGAATTCACTACGTCTCTAATTAATGCATATTTTAGGCTAAATCTTAGGAACACGGAACATCGCAATCGAAGTAACCTTGTATCGAGTTCCTATATTTTAATTCATAAATTTATTATAGTTTTCTACTAATACACAACGGTAATAATATCTTAAAACGAAAACAACGTATGTACAGATCGTGTAGATAAGATTTGTCGCCTTCGCCATCCTTCTCATTCCGTCTATCTTTCTTCTCGTCTTCTTATTCCGTCACGATAGACCTCATCATTGTCAAAAAGTAGCTTATCTTGATGTATTATTTTTTAATAGAGCTCTTAACTGTCATATGAAGTCACATACACCTACTGCCTCACTCGAGAGTGGTGTTTAAGATACTTCAAGTAGATGGACACTGACCATAATCGTGCATTGATTTTGGAATAACTTTGAAGGCATCAGATAGCTTATGCATATCTCGGTTCTTCTCGAACTAATTAATATTCATTGCCAATCAATTAATCAATTAAATTGTTTGTTTGTGAGGTATGGGTTACTTATAGATTCATTACATACTCGTAATTATATATTTAATGTACGTTCTATGAGCAGTCACTTAGGCATACCAATTTTCGTTATTATTTTTTTTTGTTTTTGCTTCTTGCCTGTATTTTAGGCTGTATATAAGAGAGTACTATGCTCGTAATGTTTTCACCTTTTGGTAATAAACTAACAGAACTACTGAATTAAAAAAAAACTGCTAAATAGCTACAGTTAACAGAAATTAAGTTTGTGCTCCAACAGTACACAGATATTTAGATGCATGTCAGAAATCAATATTCAAAAGTTATGTGTTTATACACAATTTGTCACATATATATAATTAATTGATAACATCAGCAGAGTCGTGAGTTGAAACGATAAAAATGATAGATTTTTTCCAGGTCAGAGGTTTCGTGGAATGTTTGTATTTTCACAATTCTAATTTCTATCCTTCTAGTATGACGACATTATATGACGGTGCTCAGCATACCTTATCGCTGTTGTGAAATTATTTACATTTATCAATATTATTGTCAAATGAAATTATTTTTAGCTTTTTGGGTAATTTGAAAATTCAAAAAAATTACTGTGGACATACAGGTTACATAAAAATTAGTGACCACCGCTGTTTGGAGATTAGTAATTCAAAATATACAAAGATGTCACTCCAATGTAACTAGAATTAGATAAATGAGAAGGGAAATTGGCCTTTCGATGACGTCACTGTCTTGGTGAAAAGCGACAAAGGAAAATTGATCTCGTCCTATAGCATCACATATAAGAGTCACGACCGTCTGGTTCCAAACTACGCAAAGCCTGTGGCTATATTACTTAATACGCAAAAAAAAAATTGAAAAAAATGCACTCAGACACAGATTTAGATGTCTGATTTATAATGAAAATATTTATCGTAGGTGGAAATCGAACCCACGACCTCTCGTTTAAAAAAACAAAAAAAAAAGATCCTACCCGAAAATCGAACATGAGACACCAAGCACAGTAATCGTATACACAACCACAGTGCCACCGAGGCAGACGAAATCATTATCCTCCCATATTGTTGAGTCTCCATATTTTCCTTTGATAAATCCTTGGACTATTATGTGAGCGTTGGAATGTGCGTACAATGTCACTTGTACAGCAAACAGCGGTAATGCTAAATTAACCTCTATTACTCATTAGATCATAGGTGTTACATTTGTTTGTGTTATTTTGGACCGTTATGCAATTTTAACTATAGGATGTCGTTTTTTTCTATTTTTGGTATACATTTGTAGAAGAATCTAGAAGCTACAGTAGTTAGTACAGTTTCAGGTTGTAATTATTTGTCTAAACAAAAATCAATCGAGTTTTTAATTGAATGCAAATCAATTGACAGTATAAGCTGCTTATCGGTGCATCTGTCGCATCGATTAACAATAAATTTTATCAACGAAATCTATGTAGTAATCATAAATAAAATGAAATGTAGCTTAACTAGTATATTCCAAGTGTCAGATTTCTACACAAGCATACACACATACATGTACTCCACACATACAATTATTCTTCTACTCACACAAATACACGTTACTTTACCTATCGTAGATTTCTTTATAAATTAAATGAAGGAATAACTTCACATATCTCACACATGACTGTCTAATTCTCTTATTCTCTATTTATGTACATATGAAAAAGTGTGAAAAAGCAGCTCACTAGGCCACCATAGTGACTGTCACCATACTGCATTGTCTGCATTTGCAATGAGTATGGTGACCACAACTCTTGGATTCTATTCATGCTCTCCATCAGGCAGAGTAGAGTCACTTTGGCAGGCTCTTAATATAGAAAAAAAAAATAAAAAAAGAAAATCAACACACAACGCCATTCAGTGCTAAACTAAGCAGAGCTTGTATTATGATAACTAGGCTGACTGATTTTTATCAGTCAGTCTAGTTATCATTAATTAACTAATAAGCAAGCTCTAAGTTATTCAAGTATTCTTACTTGTATACTTTTTTTTATAAAAACATACATATTATACATACAAAACACCCAAACTCAGAAGTAAATATTTGCAGATCATAAAAACATTTGGTCCGACCCGGTAATCGAACTCGTGGACCCAAGCACAGCAGTCGTATTCGCTACGAGTACCGCTGCGCCACCGAGGCAGTTATAATTATTACTAGTAAATATTTGTGATACTTTCATTGAGAACATCAAAATCAAAGAAAATTAAACATCAGATGTAATATATTTTTTTTCTCGATATTTTTCTCAATATGATAACTTTGTACGTTACTATATCGATGGAACTATTGCACGTTGCATTTCATTCAAGATTCGGATACAATTTGTGATGCAGAAGAATTCTTTTACACAATTTCTAATCTAAGTTACAGGCAGTCATTAAGTTTAAAGAAGTGGATGTCATGACAGTCGCATCTTAATATATTTCAGCACGAGC
The DNA here is from genome assembly GCA_949316085.1 of Hypercompe scribonia. Classification (NCBI taxonomy): domain Eukaryota; kingdom Metazoa; phylum Arthropoda; class Insecta; order Lepidoptera; family Erebidae; genus Hypercompe; species Hypercompe scribonia. The sequence continues at coordinate 1,261,340 of OX438967.1, read as the reverse complement.
GGGCCGGCTCGATCGGGGCAGTACTACCTTCCCACAGAAGACCAACATAAAGCGAAAGCAGCACATAGCAGTGCTATCGTGTTTTGTTGGTAAGTGTGAGACCGGAGGCCCATTGATGCAGGGGTGACAGACAGAACAGATATCGTGGTAACTATGTAAGCCTTATACTGTCGCGATGACTGTCATTCCTTGTCCCCAAGCGGGGCGTGAAAAAGCATCTCACAAGGCCGCCATAGTGTGGGTCACCCTACTGCATTGTCTGCACTTGTAATGGGTATGGTGACCACAACTCTTGGATTCTATTCGTGCTTTCCATCAGGCAGAGTGGTCACTTTGGCGGGTTCTTAATATAGAACAAAAAAACTTTTATGAAAGTTTAGTGTATGTAAAGAGAAATATTCATTTATTTTCAAACTTTAGCGATATTCATAATATCTACACTAGAAATAGAGGTAAACTGCTGTTGAAAACGACTAGGTTACAAAAAATAAGCGAGTCTTTTCGATGTCAGGGTATGTGATTCTACGATAATATTCCAAGCAAATTTCTAAGATTAAGTATTAAAAAAACTACGTAAAAAATTCTACACAGTTTTAAATTAATTAAGTAGCAAATTTTTTTGTGATCGATGTTCGATTACTTCATAGTTTGACTGCACGGTTGGCCTAGTGGTTTAAGCGGTCACCACGCCGCTCATCACTGCGCTGAGTGTTGTGGGTTCAGATCCCACATGGGACAACACTTTGTGAGATCCATAAATTACTGTTCTGAGTCTAGGTGTTATTTGCGTCCGTTTCTTGTATGTTTATAAAGTCCCTCGCGACACAGGATTTATTACTAGTGCGGGCGTCGTCTTTACAAAGACCAAAAAAAAATCTTAGTTCCGTGTCCGTGGATGGCAGACGTTTCTTACCACCAGACACTTCAAGTATTGTATTTTCTCCTATCATGAAAAATCCCTGGAACATAGTAAAAACTATTCTGGAACTAGACGAAATATCTAGATATGTATTTACTTGAACGTCTCAAAATATTAAAATCAACTTTACCTTGAAAACGATCAAAATTAATAAAATGTTATAGTATAGTAATTATTATAGGGCAGATTCATTTACATATGACCTACCTGTCATTTAAATAATAAATATCGTTAATGAGATGTAAATAATGATGTGATCATGCTCAATTATAACTTAAACATTATTAAATTTCAAAATTATCAATGGTCATCGATCATCATTTTTAGTAAATATAAGAATTAGATAATTAGGTACAAGAAACATGTATTTTAACTTACGGCTTTATTATACTAAGGCTTAGAACAAATTCACGACACAAAACCGAACGTATTACATGTTTTTTTTTTTCGCAAACTACCCGTTTCCCTTTCGTTCATATAAATATTGTCAACGTGTATACACATGAGTTCCGTAAAGTAAAAAAGGTCATTCTAAACTATTCGAAATATAGGTTTCTTTTATAGCAACCTACCAAAGTGGCTCTATTCTTCCTAATGGAAAGCATGAACAGAATCCAAGAGCGGTGGTCGCCGTACTCACTACGAATGAAGGCAGTGCAGTATGGCGACCCACGCTATGGCGCCCTAGGTATGTAAAATCATACACAAGTGTATCCCTTACAGTCCGCTTACCTAGTGAAACGTTTTGTTAAGGATAAAGTGCCAGAACCAGTACCAAAAAACGTTTTCAAAGTACACAGCAATAACAAGCTGCCCGCTCCTTGAACAACCAAGTTAGTCACTACACATTGCCCATAAAGTTTTCTAAAAGCTTTGCGTGATTAATATGAGCTTATGTATTACTAGTAACATGAAGTGGTTGTTGCCAAGAATTTCGAAAAATTCTATATAGCGGCGAATATTTACGTCTATCTCCAACATTCTTATTTTCTAAGAATTACGACGTCATCAGTGTTATAAGCGTTCTTAAGCGTTTTTCACATTTGCAGCCATTCATATATATACATATGTATATATATACTAACTAATGTTACAAGACAGTTTTGGTATAGGGATACACACACACATCAATAGTCTTTAACGGTTTACTGCTGAGTAAAGGCCTCTCATTAAAAAGGTTTAACCTATGCTGCTATGCTGGCCAGACGGATTTGTATAGAGTTCATTTCAAGTTTCTTTTTCTGTCAAGTCATGTCGTACCAAAAAATCTCAAAAATAATTAACAATATGAAGATTAAATCCAGTATCCATAATATTACGATTTTAACCAAACAAGAAGAAAATACAAGAAAAATTATCATAAAAGCGAGATTACAAGGTCATGACTGAGTACGTTCTACATACCAGTATTCAACCATCTTCGCTGTTTGGTATTTATTGGCTCTTGTGACATTATGTTGCGCAAGCGTATCCTGTGTTACTCACTTGACTATTACATTTATATTATAACTGGAGTAAACTCAGATGTGATTACTGGTTGAGGACATTTGTTGATTTAAAAATGTAATGCCGATTGCTTGGTTGTCAAATTTCAGCAATTGTTAATACCTTTTTAAAATATTGTCCATTATCTCTTAACGGTTATATGATTTTTAATTTTATGGAATATACTTTTAACAAATCATAACTTTCTGTACTTTTTCTACACTTGATTATTAGGTAATCTTAAAATCATATTAACAGCAGTACCAAGAATTTTCTCTGCCTCACTTATGCAGTCGGAAAAGACAAAAAATATGGCTGAAATTTGACAAACTGTGGACCTCAGTGGCACAATGTGTGAACACTGTGCCTGCTGTTGTGTTTCTATTAGCAACAAATATTTGTTTCGCAATTTGGGTGTTTTCTAAGTGTAATAGATATGTATTTTACAAAACTAAGTATATAAGTACTCTATCAGTTAATCTAGCTATCATAACACAAGCTGTTTTTGTTATGGGCCTACCAAAGTGACTCTACCTGCCTGCCTGATTGGCCTGATGAAAATCATTAATAGAATCCAAGGGTAGTGGTCGTCATACTCATTATAAATGCAGACAATTGAGTATGACAAACCATACTACGGCAACCTAGCGAGATGTTTTTTCACGCCCCAGTTAAAGGACCCGGGGTCATATAGAAGAGAAACACGTGCGTTGGTAGTGAGTTCCAAGTTTCAAGTAATTTGTACAGGAAGGAAAAGCCGAACCGTTTAGTTTGGAAGCGTAAATCTACCATTCTGAAACAGTGACTTCTGAGGCATGCACGTGTTGTCCGGGAATAGGAAGAGAAAAGGTGGGAGCAGTTAGAAGAACTCGTCAAAACACTCTCCATGATGAAGATGATACACGGCTGCTATAGAGGCGATATCCCTTCGCAACTGCAGAGATTCAAGGTATTCAGTAACTTCGGAACTGTTGATAATACAGACTGCTCGCCACGAAGGTCCAACAAACAATTTTGCAATGGCAACTGAGCGTTCTGAAAAGTGGGAAGGGAAAAAATGAAAAAAGGAACAAAAACTTTTTGGTACAGAGAGCGCGTGTGTTTTCCTGGGTCACCTGTGGTTTCTCACTTTTCGATACCATTGAAAAATGTATCCTAGAACCAGGTAGAGCTCAGCAACAAACTCCTGTCGTTTTTCCTCAACGTCTGCTAACTTGACTATAGGATGCCTAAAATAACGTCTATGTACTGTACTATCGTCTGCATAGGAATGTATATTGCCAAGGGCACATATTAAAGATGTGTGAAGTACACTAGAAGATCACCCATGGTTTGATCTTAAGCCATATTGCTAAGCACTCAACAATGAGTGATCCTTCAGGCAACGGACTGATTGTTTATTGATGACACGTACGAGCACTTCACAGAGAATGCAGTGTGGTCGCCTGTAATAGCGATGGATTGAACATTCACCTCTCTTCAGGCCTCCGGAACAGTTCCTGAGAAATATGACAGACATTATAAGAGCGTCAATACAGAAGACAATTCTGGTGCACAATTCTTAAGGAACACCGCTGGTTTACCATCCAGTTCCCTGGCTTTCTGATCGTCGAGTGACCCAAGCTTCGTACGGACATCACTTTACCGAATACGAATATCCAACATTGTAGAGTCGTGGATCGGAATGATGGGCGGGTGCATGCCACGGTCCTCCATTCGGGAGTTGGTCACAAAAAGATTAAAAGCAGTTTCGCTTAGTTTGAAGCTAGATGGTGTTGTGTGTAAAATAATTAAATAAGATTTTTCGAAAAATCATGACGACGTAGTAGTTTGCAATATGTATTTTTATAGATTATCACCAATCACTTTCATGCCACAATATATGCCTTAAAATTGTTTTTATATACAAAAGCAACCACAAAAGTAGACCACTTAACACTCACTTCGGTAAGGAGTATTATTTCGACATCAGGAAATAAGAAGGATATAGTTTATAATGCCATTGAAAAGTGTTTAGAGACACTAGCAACTGACTAATATTACATGGTACACTATCCTATGTTTACTTTACGACACTTGACCTTAGTTGTATAAAAATTACTAACGTAACTACAAACATTGTATAAGGTCGAATACCATTTATGTCAGAGTATGTACCTATTTCGATTTATTTTTGTATATTTATCAATAAGTACAAAATACTAGCTTTGACTGAGTCATCAAACCACTAGAGCTATGAACTTAAAATTTTGACAGTTGACACTTTATGTTGTAAGGGTGCTTAAAACATAAAGTGTCAACTGTCAAGATTTTCACCATGAAAGAAACACCAAGAAAAGTGTTTTCCAAATTTCAGTTGAAAGGGCTAATAAATAACAGTGCAAAAATTCTAAAAAATACACTTTTACAGAATATCAATTAAAAGATAAAAAATAATTTTCAATTAATTTAAATAAGGTGATTGGTAAAAAAATGAATTTTACTGTAAAAAGTATGGAGTACTCGATACTAATGGTTATAAATGTTTTGGTGATAAATATTGGTAGAATTAATCATTTTCAAAATGAAATTCCTTTTTGTGTTAATTACACTATCCCAAAATAAAAAATTATTGAAAATTATTTTTTACCTTTTAATTTGATTTTCTATAAAAGTGTGTTTTTTTCTTTTTTTTTTATTTGCCACGTTTTACTTTTGTTATCGTCAAAAGTATATTTTAATTGAAAATTTATTTCTTTACTGGCTATCGACGAATAATCGACTTTATGGTGATGTCATATGTGTAAATTGGTTACTAAATTGTTTTATGATTTATTTAATCTAACTATTTTTTTCAGTTTCGAGCAATCAAGTTTATCTATCGGAATCAGTAACACTATGTCGTGGAAGGTCTCTGGATAGTTCAAAAGACCTTACACGACTGAGAGTTATATAAGCTTACCCAATGGCAAGCAGTCGAGAACCTAGCTAAATAACTGCGTGATGAACTGTGCAGCCTTACATTTTGTGAACAGTTTATATTCAACTGAGAACCAATGGCAACATTCGTATTTCAGCGGTATCATAGTTATTTTTTCAGGGATTTAATTATAAATATATCATTTGTACCAAAATTGAAAATCACGTTAATCAAGTTCAAAGAGTACACATGTTAAAAATCATTAATTCTGAGGATCTTGGTAACCATAGGAAAAACTATAAAAATTATTACATTACCATAGGTTTATAAGTGTACAATTACTTCAGTGTTTTAAATTAATCAATCACGTACAAAAATTTCATTACATAGATACATACTAATCTAATAAAACTGTGTTAGAAAAGGAATAAATTGTTTTATAAATAGAAATTATTCAATTTCAAGGTTAGAAATAAGAAATAATCACGAGAATGAAGCTAATTCCTATTTTTTTTTCACCTGATGGAAAACATAAATGGAATCCAGGAGTTATGGTCACCATATTCATTGTGACCGTTACTTTGGCAGCGTAGTGAGATGCTAGCCAGTCTTCGATTGTTATTCAGTAAATATCTTAACATACAGGTCATTTTAGACAATACTTTTATAATCTGTTATCCTTTATTATTTGAAATTGGATTTTTTAGTAAAATACAAATATTTAGAACGTGTTTTTAATGAAATAATGATATTAATTCATACCGGTTTGGATGATTCGATTTCCGCATTCTTTAATTTTTCTTATTATGATTAGGATTTTCTCGCTTTTATGATGATCTGTCCCTGTTTTTCTTTGTTTAATTCTTCGCATTTTTAGTATAACTAAATTTAAATCATCTTACATAGTTTGTTTCTCTTTCATTTTATTCCTCTCTTCTTTAAATATAAAAACGACTTATTATTTTATTTCATTTTAGTTGTATAAATCAAATTATCGACTCATTCGAAGTGACGTGACTGCGTATTACCTCACATGTACATGTGAGCTTACTGTAACTTTGGAAAGGAAATCTCAACTTTATAGACAACACTCTGAACTAAACATATTTAAAAATTTCTACTTATGTACGTCATTATCGTCATCATCATCAACAGCCTTTACAGTCAACTGCTGGAGATAGGCCTCTCCTTAGGTAAGAGCCTTTGGCCTACTATACCACGCTGGCCAGACGGGTTGGAATAGGGTTTGTTTCAAGTTTTCCTTCTCTTCGTAATGATGTTGTCTTGCATACTTTGTTCCCTTAGTCACCTTTTACGACACCAACGGGATGAATAGGGGCGGTAAAACTATGTATTCTTAATCTGTTACCACACAGATTTATGTACATACTTAATTTGAATTAAATTAATTATATAAATAAATAACCTCACACATCTCACACATAACATAGCTGTCTGTTTCCAAATTGAGCAGAGCCCGTGTTATGGTAACCAGTCTTCTGATAAACATACTTAAATATTTCTAAGTACGTAGACGTTACAGAGAAACACTCAAACACAAAAAAATTAATGATGCCTATAAATTCCCGTCATAAAAACAAATTCTCAGTATTAATTTGAGAATCGTACCCACTACAACGAGAATCTAAGAATAACTACTTACAAATTCAACAAGTACCTGACGTCATAACATAGGATCTGCCTTAAGTTAAAATTACACACACTAGGAATAACTCGAGTCGCGGGGACTTTACAAACATACAAGAAACGAACGCAAAGACCACCCGGACTCAGAATAACAATTTGTTGATCACACAAAGTGTTGTCCCATGTGAGGTTTGAAGCTACAACACTCAGCGAAATAGAGAGCGGTGTGGCGACCGCTTAAACCACTTTTTTTTTTTTTAACGTGTGGAAACCCCCTCGGGCCGTCACCCCACCGGGGTTTACGGCGAGGTGGTGTGTCGGAATCGGACCGACTAAAACCACGCGGTGTGCCACTCTGCGCCTAACGTAGGAGGGATCCGGGAACAGCTGCTATTACGACATCCAGATCCCTCCAAGCGCCTGCCCGCTACTGCGGGCACCATCTGCGGGTAAACTCTCTAATTAGGCGACGTACGGCACACGCGGACGTCACTGTACTGTACTGTACTACACTGTACTGTCGCGGCTGGCCACTATAGCGGATGGAGGGGAAAAATCCGTCCCGTCCATCCGTGGCCACACTCAAGGCGGCATGAGGCGCTGGTATGCGTGCCTCCGCCGCCCGGTTCGCCGGCGGCGAATTGGGTCCGAGTGGAGATCGTCCTCCCGAGTCCTCTCCGCCGCCTCCTTCCGCGAAATCACATCTTCGCAGAAGGTTGCGACCGCGGTAAAACAACTGTCGCTACCGACCATGGAGCGTATAACGGCCGGTAGCGAGAGATTTCCTCCAATAACTGCAGTGAGGACTCCACGGTGCGCCGCCCAGGCGGAACAAACCGCTAGCGTGTGCTGAGCCGAGTCTTCACTGCAGTCGCAGTGGTGACAGGCGGGACTCAATTCCCTCCCGCTTAAACCACTAGGTCAACCGTGCAGTCTTAGAATTAGATTACCGTATGTGAGATCTCTGATCTGTCCGTGTAGTGACGGATTAAGAATACATAATGTTACCACCCCTATTCATTTCGTGCGACTAATCTATTTAGAAATACATCCATGTCGATTTTTAACACCATTGTGTAATTGTACGAGTAATGTTAATGAGTATTTACTTTTATAGCATCCTGCGACCACTCATTAAGTCCATGTCACTTATCTCTACTTATCACTAGAGGAACACTTGAATACTAAGTGACCTTGAGCTAGCAATAGTTTAAACACACAAAAACCGCAACAAGTATTTAAATGAATGTCGAGTTAACTTTAATATTGAGACATATTCTGTCCCAAATGCATTATATACATACACTAGCCTCCGCCCGCGACTTCGTCCGCGTGGAATAATTACTTTGGGCTGACGCTTACTTTAACCCACGACTTCGTTTATATAGGTGAGTAAGGGAACAATTCTGTCATACATGATTTATGCGAAACGTTAACCGTTTACGCAGCGCAAACAGCGGAAGCTCTCAATAGGAACAAAGTCTCCCGATTTTGAAACATTCTTCATTGGTGCTCCGTTCCTATTGATCTTAGCGTGATGATATATAGCCTTCCTCGATAAATAGGCTATCCAATACAAAAAACATTTTCAAAACCGACCTGTACTTCCTGAGATTAGCGCGTTCAAACAAACAAAACAAACTAACTCTTCAGCTTTATAATATTAGTATAGATTTATATACTTAGGTCTTCTGCTACTAAAGTAGTGTAGTGAGACTAAGTGACCTTGAACTAGCATGAATTTTATATATAAATAACCACACAACCGTATCAAGTATTTAAATGAATATGAAGATTGAACTATAGTGTTGAGACATATTCTGTCTCAAATGCATTATATACATACATTTATATACATAGGTCTTCGGTTCCTAAAGCAGTGTAAAGAGACTAACTGACCTTCAGCTGGTATTAGTTTTATATATAAATAAATACATAATCACATCAAGAATTTAAATGAATGTCAGATAGTTTAAGTGTTGTTAATAATAACAATATCATCACAAATCTCACACACGGCCGTCTGATCCCAAATTAGTCAAAGCTTGTACTATGATAACCAGACCACTGAAAAACATACTTGTATATTTATAAACACACATAATATAGATAAATTACACCCAGATACAGTTAAAATGATCATCTTCACCACACTAAGGTCTGTTATGAGTGGAAATCGAACCCAAAACCTCCGACTTAAAGGATCACTAAGCATTAGAGCAATAGTCATCAAAACTGAGTTTGAAGTTTGAGGATTCGATTCTCGGGTCGGCCCGAGAATCGAATCCGAGAACTTCAAACTCACTTCAAACAAAATCAAGTGTATGATCTGCAAATATTTGTTTCGGTGTTTGGGTATTTTATATGTACATACATATTGAATGTATTTTAAAAAACGTCTTTATGTTATCCGTTAAGTGCTCAAGGTACGAGCTTTGATTAGTTTGGGACTAGACGGCGATGGTTTCAGACGTCTGAAATATTATTATCATTATTACATTTTGTCTCAAATGCTTTATATAGTCATATACTTAAGTACAAAAGGGGTGGACAGACCGGAGGCCTATTGATGCAGGGGTGACAGTTATCGTGGTAGCTGTGTAAGCCTTACACTGTCACGATGACTGTCATGTCTTTTACGTCCCCAAGCGGGGTGTGAAAAAACATCTCATAAGGCCGCCATAGTGTGGGTCACCATACTCCATTGTCTGCATTTGCAATGAGTATGGTGACCACAACTCTTTGATTCTATTCATGCTTTCCATCAGGCAGAGTAGAGTCATTTTGGCAGGCTCTTAGTATAGAAAAAAAAACAAAAAGATACTTGATTAACGCGCATATTTTGCTGATTATAATTTTAATTCTACTTACGTAACAAAGAATAAGCTAACTGCCGTGAATTACACTTTACACATTTCTATGTAAATAAACTTACATATTTCTAAATACAAACATTATCATCATCATCTCAGCCGAAAGACGTCGACTGCTCCACATAAGACTACCCCAACATTCTCAATAATAATAGGTTTCATGCTTTACCAGGGACCAGCTAGAACCTTGGAGGCTCCATATATCAGTACGCGGTCGCCACTCCAGAACTTTTTGGCGCAATACAAACATGTTACAGATGAATAACACACAGACATAAAGATGGTCCATAAGTTTAAAATAGCTCAGCGTGCGATGCTGGGCATTTCTCTGGCTGATAAAATTCGTAACGAGGTTATTTGATAGAGAACTAGAGTAACTGACATCACACGCAGAATCTGTATGCTGAAGTGGAAGTGGGCCGGCCATGTCTCCAGACGAACCGATGGTAACTGGAGCTGAAGTGCACTAGAGTGGAAACCACGATTGGGCAAACGTAGTGTAGGGTGTTCTGCGGTGCCATGGACCGACGACTTGAAGAAGGTGGCTGGCAGCGGATGGATGCGAATTGCCCAAGTCCAGGATGGTTGGCGTTCCTTGGGGGAGACCTTCGTTCAGCAGTGGACGGCGATAGGTTGATTGATTGATAAAGATGATGGTGCTCGTTACACAATATTTGTCCAGTGTGAAACCGAATTACGAACTCTGTTTTAGTAATAACGAGATCAATACGCAACAAGACATATCCAACCGAATTTCACTTCTAATGCTTATTATATTAGTGTGAAATTCTGTTACGTATTTTTCAATAGAATGTAATACTATTTTCTTTTTATATTTAACCTACCAAAGTGTCTCTATTCTGCCTGATGGAAAACATGAATAGAATGCAAGAGCGATGGTCGCCATACTTACTGCGGATGACGACAGTTTAATATGGCGCCCTTGTGAGACGCTTTTTCACGCCCCGCTTGAAGGACCCGGGATCGTAGTGGGAGGGAAAGACGCGCGCCGGTAATGAATTCCAGGCTTTAACCGATCTGCACAGGAAGGAAGAGCCGAACCGTTTAGTTCGGGAACGTATGCCTAGCACCTGTCTTTGTTTATGTATCAAACCAATACGTTTTAACCCGCGAATGTGCTAACGCTATTTTGAGTATTAATTGCTTAGATTTGGAATTTAAAGTGTATTTTCTTTTTCATTACTTACGTCATTAAAGTAAAACAGAACGAAATAGAATTGCGCTTTAAATTCTATACCGGTTATAACCTTTCCACTTTTCCAAGACATCCTGGAAGAGTGGAAGGGTTATTTTTCTTAATGATCTATATCATCAACAGCCTTTTACAGTCCACTGCTGGCCATAGGCCTCTCCTTAGCAAGGAGGTTTTGGCTTACTATACCACGCTGGCCAGACGAGTTGGAATAGGGTTTGTTTCAAGTTTTCCTTCTCTTTGTAATGATGTTGTCTTGCATACTTTGCCTCTTAGTCGCCTTTTACGACACCCACGGGATGAATAGGGGTGGTAACACTATGTATTCTTAATTTAAACTGGTAATTTAATTATATAATCTTATGTTAAAATTTTGTGATTTACCATACGTCGATTACATGTAACTTTGTTTAATTTACTGTTATGCTAATTAGTCGAATCGTCAAGAATGTAAAACTACTCTTTAAGGTTTGCCTATTTAGGCAAACACGTGTTTCTTCTCTAAACAACACAAAACAAACGAAGTGTTACGTGCTTCGGTCGCTAATATTATTTCCTATTCGTTACGTTTATTAGTTCAATCGGTCTGCTAACAATATTTGTTCGTATAACATTTACACTAAGATCGAGTATCGAAATATCTCGATCACATACTTAGACATTTATGTCAGGTGACTATTCTGTCAAGTCGATCGTAACAGCTGCTCGAGAAAGAAAAATACAAGTTTGTTTAAACAAATACGAAATTGTTGATGCGACAGAAAGAACAAAAAGTGTTAAAATGTATTTAAAGAAGTACCATATGCCGGCAAAGAAATTTACAATTCACTGTACTTGTTATATTTAAGCAAACGACCTTATTTTTATCCACAATAAGAAACGGTGAAAGTGCTGGCCACACGAGAATTGAGATAGTACCAATACCATTAAGTGTTGTATTATGTCGCTAATAATAAGAAGTAAAAACGCTAATATGCGCTAATAAGTAAAAATGTATCTGTCTCTAAGGATGTTTTCCAACTTTCAACTTTCGTGATTAATATCTTTATCGTGCCTGTCTAAAATGTGATAGTCGGTAACTAACTTTACTTGGATAACATACACAAGCAAGTAATTTCAATGCAGTAAAATCCTCTTAAAATAAAACCCAATCCTTTGAGCATTACGTTAAAATGTTGTAACAGCTTTTTGTACTTGGACTCATTTTCAATTACCTTTGGAATAAAGTAGAAATGTATTGTTAAACACTAATGATCAGACCACACTTTAACACTTTAATGATGATTGATGCGCAGTTTAGGCATAATAGGATTAACCGTCAACCGTGACCTTTGTCGACCAGCTAGTGTGATCTTTACCTATTTTAGGAGGTCTACTGTAATCGATGTGCGTACATATGGCCAGTAAGGTGTTGGGAAATAGCGAACTTGAGGGGGCCGTGAAGTATGTAATTATTTTTACCCATTATGGACAATTAATTTGATATGTTTTCTATTTATTGTTAAATTACCAAGAAGTTATAATGAACACTTGTTTCTAGTGATTATTATTAATTGGTTATAACAATAGTAGCATTCATAGACCTCATACTAAATTTTACTTATAAAATGGACTCTATAACACAACAAACACATTTCGATTTTATAAATACATTCATACTTGTATTAAATATAATAATACCTTGGACCAGTGGGAGAGCCATGTTTCTGCAGAAATGGCTGCACACATAGCGTATAGGCTTCAGCAGTCACCTCGCCACTTTTTCTATGATGAATTCAAACCTGGGAAAATACTGTGTAATTCATAAATAATTGTTCTGAGTCTGGGTTTTCTTTGTAGCCGTATTATATATATTTGTAAAGTTTTCTGTGACACAGGCATATTCCTAGTGCGGGAGTTATATATTATAGTTATTTATAGTTATTTTGAATAAAACACATACAGGAAACTGATGTTAGACAATTCTTTCGTTGTTAATAATCGAATGAGTAAATTTACCGCAGCTCAAATATCCTCCTTTTTCTGATATTTGAGTGATGCCATCTAACGAAAATACATCGAACTATGGAGTATAATAATGAACTATGAAGCTACTACTAATCCTGTATGGCAAAATAGAGATTCGCGTGGCGATTAGCAAATGTACAATATCCCAACATCAACCGTTGGACCGCAGCCTCCCAGGTATGATCAACTCGCCTGGTCGGAGAATCCTCCCTTTGTGTCGGAGGGACATGAGACTCGTTCCCTCCACGCTTGTGGTACATGGGTAACAGTGGTTCAATCCCACCGTCCACTACCCTTTTTAGTATTTATATGACCTTGACCTTTTATCATTTTAAAATGTATATATGTAAATAAAAAAGAAATTTTAGCTGTAATTAAAGTTCAAAGAAAATTATTCGACTATCACTAGTAAAACATTGTAGATAGAGTCTTTTACGGTATTCAAAAAATATAAAGTATAAAAAGAGTTTAATAAAATCTTCTATCCATTGAAAATTGCACAGTATGCCTGTTTCCTAAAATTCGTTAAACTTAATGTATTTTTTTTTTTAAACATGAACATCTATTTCAGAACACAATACATTTAAAGTCATAACAATAATTCTTCATTTCTTTTCATGAGAAAATATATTGATTCTGATGAAAATATACACATTAATGACAGTAGAGAAAATTTCACCATACAAAAAAAAAATATCTACTACTAAAATTATATTTTATCGTCTACTGCCAGAATAAGGCAGTTTTATCTAATAGGTGTCATCACTTTGTTCAAAGTTATTCTAACCACTACAGAGTGGTAAGAATAAATTTGTTGGACGCGAATGTCACCTTGACCTTTCCGGAAGCAAGGTCTTATTAGGCAAACGCGGACAAACTTATTCGAGTGATAATCATAATAATAAATATTTATGGATTGACTTTAAATATACTAATAATTCAGAGGATTCTTTTAGTGTTCCAATAAATTATTCGAGGAGAGGTATGGTGACTGTAACAGACTGTACATCAGGCAGAGTAGAGTCACTTTGGCAGGCTCTTCATTTAGAAAAAAAAACCTTTGAGAGACAGCAAAAAAATTTACTCTTACTATCATCATCAATAGCATTTAACGGATCATTGCTGGATATACTCTCCTTAGCCTTTCTAAGGAGAGCATATATACTAGACCTATAACTACCTCGGTGGCGCAGCGGTAGTGAACGCGACTGCTGTGCTCGAGGTCTCGGGTTCGATTCCTAGGTCAGACCAAATGTTTGTATGATCTACAAATATTTGTTTCGGAGTTTGAGTGTTTTCTATGTATAATATGTATGTATTTACAAAAAAACAGTATATAAGTATTGTATCAGCCAGTCTAGTTATCATAGCACAAGCTCTGCTTAGTTTGAAACTAGATGACGATGTGTGTCAAATGTCCGTAATATTTATCATTATATTATTTATTATCTCTTTTCTCTTACTGTACCACACTGGCCGGATGCGTTCGTGTAGGTTTGTGTCAAGTTTTTCTTCTCTTTGTACTGTTGTCGCCCTACGTAGTTGGCTCTCATAGTCGATCTTTACTCTTGCGACACTCACGGAGTGAAGAATTATATTCAATTTTATTGGTCTTCACCACATGAAATAGTATGAAGGCTTTCAATCGTCATTATTTTTATACTTTTTTTTTCTATATTAAGAGCCTGCCAAAGTAACTCTACTCTGCCTGATGGAAAGCATGAATAGAATCCAAGAGTTGTGGTCATCATACTCATTGTAAATGCAGACAATGCAGTATGGTGAACCACATTGTGGCAGCCTTGTGAGATGCTTTTTCACACCCCGCTTGGGGACGTAAAAGGCATGACAGTCATCGTGACAGTGTAAGGCTTACACAGTTACCACGACAACTGTCACCCGTGCATCAATAGGCCTCCGGTCTCACACTCACCAACGAAACACGACAACATGGATGCTGACACTTTAGGTTGGTCTTCTGTGGAAGGGTAGTACTGCCCCGGTCGAGCCGTTTGTACTTTTGGGATTGTTGCTCTGTATTAACGATCGATTTTAATACAGTTTCTTTTAACACAGTTCCACATAATCCATTTTTTGAATGTGCTTGAGAGAATGGACCTTAATAAAGAAGAAAATAAAAATATTACGGTTTACTTTTTGTAGTTTTTAAAATACTGTGAGACAAATAACAATTTTATATATGGTTTAGAATACATAAATTATATTAGTCGCATAAAATGAGGTCAACACAATGCAGGATTGTACCTGCAGAATTGTTTGTTTTTATGTCAATTACATTTTTGATAAATCGATTCTATTATTTTAAATTACTGAAACTCTGCTACTTGACAGTGTATAACCATTACGAGACTGACCAACCTCCCTCCCTCTAGAGGGACCTGTGGCACCTCCTAGAATATTTACAGAGAACTCTTCTCCGTCTTCAAATTCTTTTCCGTCTTGAGTTCTAGTTTGTGATTTTCAACTATTTTTGCGCTTTTGTCGCACGATTCACAATATTAATTTATTTATAAATCAAATACATATTATCATCCTTGGAGTTTTTTCCCGGATACAGTTCATTACGACATGTACTTCGATTAATTATGTGGGGTAACCGTCTTCAATATCGACATTCTACCGATGGACTGTTGACACAATGTTTGTACGTCAATCTGAATCGACGGCTTGCCTGGCTTGGATTGATTAATTTTGAAATAAGCAAGTTTCTCTTGACTTTGTTTTTACTGTAAATTACTGCAATTTATTTTTACTGCAAACTGTTTGTTGGTAGGATGCTTTTTTCCTGAGACGTTGTGTTGATGTGCTAGTAATGAATTTTTCTAGTGGTTAGGTTTGATGGGTTGCGTCTAAAATGATATTTATTTTTCTGATTATAGAAATATTTAATAACAATCTGGAGTTTACAAATTGGGGTCCATACCCCCGTGACTCAGAGAGCATATAAAGCCGCCGATCTTATGTCTGATCTCTCCCCGTTTGTATCGGATAACCTTCCTATCGAATTGTGAGAGTGAGGGAACAGAGGGTGCACCTGTATTTGCGTACACACTTGTGCACTATGATATCACCTGCGTAGTTGGTTGGTATCCGTTGAGACTGGCCGCCATGGCCACAATCCGCTAGGAGGACATCAAGAACATCAATGAGTTACTTGTACACCTAGGATTCTATTGTTGACCTTAGTTAAACAATATAAATATTATTTTTTTTCTGTTTAAAAAAAAAACGCCCGCACTATGAATAAATCCTGTGTCGCGGGGGATTTTACAAACATACAAGAAACGGAAACAAAGAACACTCAGACTCAGAACAACAATTAGTGGATCACACAAAATGTTGTCCCATGTGGGGTTTGAACCCACAACACTCAGCGTAATAGAGATCGGTGTGGCTACCGCTTAAACCACCAGACTAATTGTGCAGTCGATCGTAAATCATTATAATATGGATATAAATTGAACTTTTATTTTATCTACACTTTGTCATCGTGCTTGTAGAACCAATTTGGGGTTCTATTTCCACTCAGAAAAAATGATATACTCCTAGTCGATTTTGACCATAGGGGCCAGTCTCAACGAAGAATTGCCCAGGGGATATCCAACTGCACAGGGGATATTATAGTACACAAATATGTGCACAAACATAATTGCACTCTCTGTCCCCCATTCTCACAAACTAATGGAATGGTTATTCGATACGATCGGGGAGAGATCAGGTGCGAACCGACGGTTTTATACCAATAAGCAAATTTTAAGAACAAATAATTGTGTAATGAGCACAATGGTTTATTCTGTATATGTGTGTAATTTATCTAAAATATATAGATTTGTATTCAAAAATATATTTTTATTAGTGAGTAGTGTCAAAAGATAAGTGGAGAAGGATATAATTGGTTACATACATATTGAAGACTGTTGCAATTTTTCTTATCATCTTTGATGTGAAAGGCACTTTTAGTATCAAATCGATTGTGACCTTATCACACCCACATCTTCAAACTTTATTTTAATGAATATTCTTTTGAAGTTCGTACCGTCTAATCACTGTTATTCAATTACGTCTAACATTAAATATTATCAAGACAACCTGTCCTGGCTGTCTATAATTTTAACATCAGCAAAAGTCATTCAGTAAGCTTAGATTTTGGATCAATGTATTTGGTTTATTTAAGTAAGTTGTTCACCTTTATAAGTAATGTATTCAGCCCATCAACTGAGAATCTAATGAAGACATCAATTATAGTTTTTATAACCCACGATTGAACTTTACATTTTCAAAGAAGCTTTATGTAGGCATTGAGTTGAATGAAAAAATGGCGTATGGTGTCAAAATAAGTGTAATTAGTATAATAATATACTTAATGGTTGAAATTTAAGCAATAGTATTTCCCCAAGGTTGAAGAAGATCAAATAAACAATATTTGGATTTCTTTATAGTGGTAACAAAGCTATGTACAAAAACATCTAGGTGAAGTATTTATTTGTGTGTTGATGGCTTTATAACGTAATTGTACTTTGTTCATCTGTATTATTTATTTATCTACTCTTTTTTCAAATTCTTCTTTCAAGTTCTTTAATGACTGGCCGCTTGCTTCATTAATCAGTGTTGATAATATTTTCAGTGTAAAATTTTTCAGTCTAGACAGAAAAAGAAGTGAAAGGGAAAACGATGGAGAATTAGGGCTGAAATTACTGTACTTTTTTTTTCCTTATAGCCAACTGATGTCTTCACCCAAGTGGAATGCTCCACTGGGGCGAAGACGTCAACTGGCTGTTATTAATATTCTTAGTAACAGTTTAGTAAATTTCGTTTTTTATTCGGTCTTTTTAGAAAACTTATAAGTTTTAATTTATAGAAATTTAAATATTTTTTTGATAAATCATCTAACATACATTTAATAATCTCACAAATCTATTACGGTATACCCATACTATAATGTTTTTAAGATCTAAGAATTTAATTTTCACTACAATCTCTGAATGTCAAAATGTTAAGTAATACAGGGTGGACCTAGAATTCTTTAACATTTGAATCTATTATCCCGCGCAAACAAATGCCGCGCGGGCCTCAGAAAGGGATCTGACCACTAACTCGTTTCTCGGAAGTTTTGTCGCAATGTTTCACGGGGCTATAGCACGCTTACTGTCTAAAATATTTCTTTTAAACAACACTTCGCTTCTTACTGTGAAATGTTTATTTCGCGATGAATACGATTTACACGACTTAAATCAGTGTACGACTGCTTCTTTAATAAAGAAATGGATGAAGAAGTTTGAAGAAATGGAATCTATGCTAAATGTGAAGTAAACTGGAGGCTTATGGACTTCGCGGACCGAAGTGAACGTGCAGCAAGTTTCCGCTTCTGTTCGACGTAAACCAGATTGAACGACGCGCAAACAGTCGGCTGAATTAGAGTTTTCCAACACATTATTACGACTTATTTTAAATTTACATCCATACAACCAGATTGTACAGAAACTAAAACCAAATTATTTAAATTTGCGCAAGTCGTATGCCGAAACAATGTTAAAACGATTCGATCAATTTGACATCATCTTATTTTCTGGCGCATCCCATTTTCACCGAAAAGGACATGTACTTGTAAACAAACAGAATTACAGGTACCAGAGCAGGGAAAATCCCAACGCTAAATACGAGTGACCACTTCATTCTTCCGAGGTAACTGTATGGGCTGCAATTTCAGGAAAAGGAATCATTGGACCCCAATTTTTGAAAGATTCTCGTGGCTTAGTTACTGTTAATTCTACTGAATATGTAAAAATGTTAAGGGAATTCTTGGGACCGATGCCACTGGAATTTGCTGGTTACAATCGTAACACATGGCGTGAACAAGATGGAGCCACTTGACACACATCCAATGAGTCGCTGTCGGTGGCCAATGACATGTTGCCGGAAAAACTGATTTCCAGACGAGATGACATTCCATGACCACCCAGAAGTCCAGATCTATCCCCATCAGACTTCTTTTTACGAAGTTATGTAAAGAATCGTGTTTACATAAATACCAAATACACGAAGTCAATTAAATGAAAAAAAGAGCTAAGAGATGTCAGCGATATCGCGGTCTCTTTACCGACGAGTAAATAAACAATTTTTATAAAAATCAAATAGTTTATTTTTAACATTTTTTTTGAAATGGTAACTAATTCGTGGCCCACTCTGTATTGGCAATGCAATTGTTGTGTGGCATTTCAGCCTTTCATAGCAAACCTTCATTTAAACAAGCATACCTACTATACATGTCTACGTTTAGTGTTTATGATATTACTGTTAAGTAATAGATAAATTTACTAATCTGTCGTTACAATGTTGCTAGGTTTAACAACAAAATAGCTGTTAAACATGGACCTGAAACGATTTTGTAGTAAAGTAAAACTACTGGCTCCCTCTGTAGTTAGTGTAAGTAAAATGTTACATAGAACTAAATATCAAAAACTGAATAGTTTTAGATTGTGAAAATAGATGGCGCTTAACTAAATAAAATGTATGAAATAATTTTAGTACAGAAGACATCGACGAGTTAAGATGTATATTAGCATTCACAATTTATTGAAATATACTTTTATTATGAATCATATGTTGATTGATGAAAAGAATTTTATCGAGTGCTTAAGATTTTGGACTCTTGAAAACTATTTATATAAGCCAATATGATTAGTTCATCAGCAATATTAATAACGTCAAACATCTTACAAAGAACATATGATCTCAAGTCAGGCAGAGCCTGTACTGTGGCAACTGCTGAAAAACATATCATCATCTTTAGCGCCTTTAGCGGTTCATTGCTGCACATAGATCTCTCCTTAGCAAGGAGGTTTCGCCCTACTATACCACTCTGGCCAGACGGGTTTGTTTCAAGTTTTCCTTCTTTTTGTAGTGATATTTTCCTAAATAGTTTGGTCCATTAGTCGCCTCTTATGACACCCACGGGATGAAACATATTTTTCTAAATAAATGCATATTGTAAATAGATTACACCTATACACAGAATATATTTCGTGTTAATAATTGTTACACACTTATTTCACCTAGGTAGAAATTAAACCCACGACCGTTAACTTTGCGATCAGGTTCACTTGCTTACTAGCTAAACAGGCTATTCATTAATAGCCTCTGAAGAATCTCCATCGGGTCAACTGATTTTGATATCGAGGTGCATAATTTTAGTACTATCGTTCCAATTACATATATATACATACAAAGTTCTTTTTTGAAGCGACAAGTGGAAATACATTTAATTTTATTTTTATGGAAGAACGCACCTGAAATGCGTTCTACCTGTAATGATATACGGAGGCTAGATGTGGACACTCACCACTGGACTGGTCCATAAGTTTAAGGTAGCTGAGCGAGCGATGGAGTGTACGATGCTGGGCATTTCTCTGGCTGATAGAATTCGTAACGAGGTTATTCGACAGAGAACTAGAGTAACTGACATCGCACAGAGAATCAGTATGCTGAAGTGGAAGTGGACCGGCCATGTCTCCAGACGAACCGATGGTCGCTGGAGCCGAAATGTACTAGAGTGGATACCACGATTGGGTAAACTTAGAGTAGGGCGCCCTGCGGTGTGATGGACCGACGACTTGAAGAACGTGGCTGGTAACTGTGACTGGTCCTTTTAAAAAACTAATATACTCAACATATATTATAGAGCAATTAGTTGTTTCTGCAACTTTAAAAAATATTATAGTTTTACCTTACGTTTAGAAGATCAATAATGGTTTTCTTTTTCAAAATAGTTGTGGAGCGCCTGCATGTTTTGTGACTTCAATGTTACACTGTTTTAAGTTATGGTTCTGTAAATCTACGACACAATAAAAAGACTATCGTTTGTTTAACTTCATGAAAATTCACAATGAACACCAACGTTTATTGAAAATAGACTAATTTACTCTATACCATCGAGTATTCTAGAATCATAATTACTTGCAACGTCTTGCTCCTAGGGCATACGGCAGGAAGGACTCTAGAAGCCGTTAATGCGTTCCTGGAGCTCCTCCCGACTTCCTATGTAGACCGTCGCGGGGTTTAGTGGGTAGACCGGATTTAGGTGAGTCCCACACACACCGTTCGTCCCTCTGGAAGGTATGATGCGAAAAACCTTCCGCCCGTAAAAAAAAAACAAAAAGTATCCTAATTATCAGATCAGCCCCCTTCACTGAGATGCAAGTGGTTTGTGTTGATTCTCTTTCTGTAATCCCTAATGTCTCTGTTTTCTTGTATTATTGGCTAATATTTTATTCTGACCACATGACTTAGTGTTAAGAGACGTCATTCTCATACATTTGTTAGTTTTTTACTAATGTTTACGTTTGTACTATAAGAACGCAGTTAGGAGGAGAGATCAATAGTGCTTAATAGTCCGCTGTGGCCTCTATTTAGAAGTTAAATTGAGATCAATTACACCACACCAGCCACGTCTGATAAAGTTTGTGCCAAGTTTTCTTCTACTTTGACGTGCTGTTATCGCATCCAGTTCGCTCCTTTACTGGGCTGTTATGACACAGAATACGGAAGCACATGTTGTACAAAGGCGGACTTAATGCCATGGGGCATTCTCTCCCAGTCAACCTTCAGGTGATGTAGAAACACGATGCGATAGGTGCAAAGATAAAATAAAGAAGTTGACATACATTATTAACAATACAATATTTTACATAAACAATACATATGTAAATAATACATAAACATACATGTATATAAAATCAATGCAATATTCCATATAAATGCTCACTCGGGTACTATCGTTACGACTATTCTACCAAATTATTACGAAGTAGATCACGTACTTTTGCCTTAAATGCGTGGCGGTTTGTGGACATCCTGATATTGGCGGGAAGTGCATTCCACAGAAGAACAGAATGCACAAAGAAGGAGGAATTGATAAAGTTGGAGGTGTGAGGGGGGCATAGAAGAAGCATGTTGTTTTTTGACCGAAGATTTCGATCATGGGTGGAACATAAGAGACGGAAGTGGGGAGCAAGGTATTCAGGTAGTGATGGAGAGTTGAGGAAAGAAAAAAGAGAAGTGAGTGCACGTAAACTACGGTGTTGTCGACTTGGGAGCCATTGTAGCTGGGAACGTAAAGCAGACACATGATCATACTTACGAAGATTGTAAACGAATCGAATGCAGTTATTGAGAAGGCGATCTAGTTTGTTGAGGAGGTCTGCATTCAGGTCAAAATAGCACACATCACCGTAATCGATCAGGGGAATAATTAGGGACTGCATAAGTGTAGCCTTGGTTTTAATAGAGAGAAAATTTTTCAAACGATACAAAGCGCAGAGGCACGTGGTAACTTTCTGGCTCACGTGTGTAACTTGTGCACGCCAATCAAGTGTCGAGCCGATATATAGGCCCAGGTTCTTTACTACTCTATCACCACACGAATAATTATGTTGTCAGTATTAATAAAAGTAATTAAATAAATATAGATTTTACGGGTTTACGGCGGGGTGGTGTGTCGGCATCGGACCGATTAAAACCACACGGTGTGCCACTCTGCGCCTGAGATAGGAGAGATCCGGGAACAGCTGCTATTACGACATCCAGAAAACCCACGAAAACCTCACCTGTAAGTGATGCACCTGCTGACAGACGGATGAGGCTCTGGCTAATAAAACATCCTGACTAGCGGCTATATGCTCACTACCTAAAAACGTGAGTCCAAAGCACAGGCAAAAAGTGAGCTTTAATATGCCTCTGCCTACCCCGCAAAGGATAAAAGCGTGATTTTATTGATATATGTATGTTGACCTTATAAGTTTGTTTAGTAAAATGAAATTATTAAATCATTATTTAGTAAATCAACAACAAAATAGCAACATTCTTGCTTGCTTTTTCTGTAATTCAATACACAATTGTTTTTCAAAGAAATAGGCCCTGCCTACTTACCTACTTTTACTTTACCTTTACCTTACTTACTTAGTCTCGGACTGTCACGTACTGATACGTGATAATACGTGACTAGAGAAAAGAAAATAAAATCTATTTTATTCATTTAAAAATAAATACTTATATTGTAATCGCCACTGTGATATTTAATATAAATCAATTGATTAATTATCACCGTTACTAGAACTGACATGACTTGTTTTTTATTGCTTTGTAGATTTATGTACCACTCATTTAAAAAGAAATATACATACATAAAAATTAAATGAAAAATGACGCAAAAGTGACTTAGATCACTGCTATATACTAGACTAGCTGATGCCTGCGACGTCGTTAGCGTGAAGGCTCTACAGCACCAAACACACCTAAGATGCCAGTGTCGCTATAGTATTATAATTAAACAACTTTTAAAATAGCATCAAAATATAAGTATACGTTTTTGTTTG
Organism: Hypercompe scribonia; assembly: GCA_949316085.1. NCBI lineage: Eukaryota > Metazoa > Arthropoda > Insecta > Lepidoptera > Erebidae > Hypercompe > Hypercompe scribonia. The sequence continues at coordinate 1,237,906 of OX438967.1, read as the reverse complement.
CAAGCGAAGCAAGTGAAGAAGTTTATTTGGGCATCCTGCTGAGTTCAGCCATAAGATGTGACCATATATTCCAGGACACAAAAGAGTAAAAATACGTACAAAGGTATCATACCTTACAAAATATGCGTCATTAGATTACAAGCTGTCACAGAGTGCATAAGAAAAATAAAGATTCACAGTTTCTCTCCCGTAGGTGATAGCGTGATAATATGTAGCCTATATGTTGACCCGACCTGTTAGTAATATTCATGCAAAATTTGAAGCAAATCCATGCAACGCTTTCCAAGTAAATAAGTTAACTTCGTTATTACAATATTTTCCATTAATACTCGGTTCCTATTCATCGTTTCGTCTTCCGACGATAATTGTGCTATAAAGCACTAAAAGAATGATTAGCTTAGTAAATCCAGTAATGCAAGGTGTGAAAGTGTTTAGTTTAATCTGAATGATGTTAAAAATACAAAATAAAATCAAAAATACACTTCATTCATAATTTATTAAATATACGTCATATTTTATCACTTATTACTATATTCTTTACAATATATCTTAAGGCAGTGATACATTTATTTGTCACAAAACTTAGTGCACTTAAAATTGAACTTAAAAATGCCTTTTAAATACATAATTTTACTGAGTGTAAACATTACACCTACATATACATATATATTTATAATAAGTAGTCTATTTTGTATATTCTAGAACAGTTTTTAATATATACACACATGTCTACCCAACAATAAAACGGTAAATATAAAAACACCCATTGTTACCACGTCAATGTTCCCATATGAACATTACCAGAATACATTTGTAGTAACTGTAATTCATGTTGGAATATTTGCGTCACGCATACCTAAGTATATCCTTAGGCCAATATGTAATATGACGACATAGTCACAAACAATTATGTATGATCACATACAAAGTCATATTGAAAGCCGCTTAACCTGCTAAAGCAACGAAGTAGAAAGGTATTATGTTATTAATAACATGGAAAACTTTTTGCCATTGAAATTATTTCTAAAAAAAAATATCGTGGGGGTAGGAGGGTAAAAATATTGACAAACCGTCGTCACAAACATTGTGATATAAAATATTTATATATTAAATTATGTAAGTATGCGTTTTGTTAAAAATAATATAGGATGTAAGAAACTGACGGTCCACTTTCTTTTCCCGAGTTAGTTTTACTACGTTCTCAAGTCAATATTCTTCTCAAGTCTCGTAAAGAAGAATACAAAACTTAGCTGATAGAGTAGTTAAACCGTAGTCTTCCAAACGATCAGACGCGTAACTAGTTTCCATTGCCTGTGAGAGAGCCTTAGTTATTTATAAACATTTGGCTAAATTGCAAAGTACGTAAGCTATTTATTACAATTACATAGGAGCTAACATGAAATATTTCATATATTTACTGGCAAACATTGAGATAATCTGTGTATAAAATAACTATTCGATTCAATATTATTGATAAAACATTTTAAGGTATCACATTAAATTATATCAAGTTTCTGAACAATGTTTCATGTATCATAATTCACTTAATGTCCTTATTTCAGCCCTTTATCGGTCAATTAAAATTAGGCATTACTGGCATTATTCGTTAATGAAGTTTCCAATTTACCACCAATAACCATGATGTCCATACCCACCATATCCTCCATAAATACCATAAGGCCATCCGTATCCATACCCATAGCCGTAGCTAGGGTATCCCCAGTACCCATAGCTGGGATAATGACCTCCAAAGTGACCCCCATAGTGGCCATAACCACCCCAGTGTGATGCTGCGGTTTTGAGATCCTCTTTACCATCTACGGCTAAATCATCTCCTTCAGGTTGACTTTCTAATTCTTCTGCTGGTTTGTCTTCAGCTGGCGCTGCGTAGGACAACGCTATGAGAACGAAGAGGGCGACGGAGAACAAAGCGATCTGTAATTGCATAACTTAGTTTAAATTCTTATGAGTTAACTAACAACAAACTAAATATTCCAAAAATAAAACCTCACAGCGTGGCAATATGTTGACAATTTTGTATTTCCAGTTTCACTCTCACAATTAAGACAAATTTAGCGACTCTTCTTCGGCCAAATTTCCATACGCCGTTTAGTCTACAGAGCATAATATAATAAGCATAAGCTTTTGAAAATATGACTCTTTTTCTGATACAGTCAGATAAAAATAAACTTATCAGATTTATGTACTTGTAACTCAATGTTTTGAAGTAAATTTGAATCAACTTCCAGTTGTCGTAAGTCATCATCATCATCATCAATGAGTTATTGTAATTGTCGTAAGTATGCACGTGAATGCATTTAGGTGACAATACTATAATTACGGCCAGGATACCTATCCTTTCGCTAACCTAATGATGAGCTTGAGGTGGATGGTAAAAACCTAATGAACGGTAAAAGCTAATGAAAGCTGCTAGTAAACCCCTTGATTTTTAACTGCTTCCCTTCTAAGACGTTAGACGTATTACAGATAATTAAGCCAGGTGTGAAACTTACTTTTTCAATTAGTTATCCATTAAAGCATCTTACTTACTGGCAACTAAACCTTTAATCCTATCGCTATTTATATTATACAGGGTGGGTCAAGAATTCGTTTACATTTGAATCTAATATCCCGCGCAAATATGATACGGGAGTTCTTGGGACCACTGCTAATCGTAATATATAGTTTCAACAAGGTAGTGCTATTTGTCACACATCCAATGAATCCCTGCCGGTGGTCAAAAACATGTTACCGGAAAAGCTGATTTCCAGACGAGGTGACTAACGAGGAAACTACATTCCATAGCCACCCAGAAGTCCAGATCTATCTTACCAGCAGACTTATTTTTATGGAGCGTTTGAATAATTGTGTCTACATCTATAAACCAAATACACTACGTCAACCAAAAGAAAAAATCAGCAAAAAGATGTCGTCGATCTCGTGGTCTCTTTGCCGATGAGTTTTCGAAAAATTTCGATGCTCACTTAGAAGAATGCAAACGTCGAAGCGGTGATCATTTTGTACGATGTAATTTTTTAAAAATAAATTCAAAGTATTTAACTCTCTTATAAATAAACAATTTTTATAATACATCAAATGATTTTTTTACACGTGTTTTTTTTTAAATGTTAACTAATTTGTGGCCCATTGTACATGTGGGACATGTATTAAAAACTTTTTACAAAAAAACTCAGAACAGTATCAGCACAACAATAAGTGACCTTGGTTCAATGAAAAATATTTCACATTCAATTTTCCAATTAGCAGCTACTACAAGAATCAGTTGACAAAACAAACAATAGGTTTAATAATCCATTGTTAGTTAATTGCGCAAAGATACATAAGTACAATAGATCTGAATCCCTTTAGTAAGATATTAATCCAATCCAATATTTTAGGCAATTTTTGAATAGAACTTCCCACGGTCGTACCTACAAATAATTGTCTTCTATGTTATGTTAATGTGGGCATTATGAAATACTTTGACAAACATTATTGTAAAAATATAAAGTATGCTAGTTATTAATAACATTTTTGATATGCTTTCCATCAAGCAGAGTAAAGTCGTATAGCTAAATTAATTCTTAAAAAGCAAACTTTGTATGGTATAGGGGGCAAATGAGAAGCCAGATCACTTGATAGTAAGTGACTATAACTGCCCGTGGGCAACTGAGACTCACAAGTGCGTTACTACTTTCGAGTCTAGCCCTCAAAAGAAGTGTAACCACACTTACTAGGCAAAAAGTAACATAATAATTAGGTACTAAACACTAATTGTCTGTGAGGTAACAGTATAACTGCAATCGAGCTGATCCAATGGTGCCAACGCTCTTCTAAATTCAAAATCTTTTCGATGCCTAAAGTACATCGACCGCTTTGTATGGACACCTAGCCTACTAATGGACAATTGATTATTCAAATCACAATATTGTTTTAAGTGGCCTATACTCAATAATTTGAATTAAGTCAATAAAATAATTGTCTCTGTGGTGACGGATTAAGAATACATAGTGTTACCACCCCCATTCATCCCGTGGGTGTCGTAAAAGGCGACTACAACAATTCACTTCAACATCATTACAAAGAGAAGGAAAACTTGAAACAAATCCTATTCCAACCCCATCTGGTCAGCATGGTATAGTAGGCCAGAACCTCCTTGCTAAGGAAAGGCCTATGTCTAGCAGTGGACTACAAAAGGCTATTGATGGCGATGATGATGATGAAAAGAATAAAATTGGTAAATACCGAAATAGTGAAACAAATACAAAGTCACGTATACAGTACGAGCGAGCGCGCACAAAGCCTATGACAAATGAAACAGGCCGAAAATATAGATTGACGTTAGACAAGTGTTGCCAGGATAAGAAAAAAAATATCTTTTTACGTGTAGTTATTTGACATTACATTAGGTAAAAAATAAATAAATAACAGTTATGTTAATGTACTTTTGTAGTTTTTAAAACAAGTTGTTTCGTTTTTAGTCAATGAATATTTTTCACAACTGAGTTTGATTATTTAACTACGTGACAAAACGGACGATTAGTACTAACGTAAATCAAATAAATATCATATGATAATAATTTTTAATATATGTTATTTTGATGATATTGGATTGGGATCATAATTTTTTAAGTATTTAAAAGTAACTTTTTAAAATAATTTAGTACAGGTAATTAGCATTTTCACTTAATGCGGCAACCCTGACAGCCTGCTGACGCTGAATTCCGATAATGAGTTTTTGTTTGCTAGTATCTAAATGGTCCATATTTTTATGAAATAAAGTTTTCAGATGTATTATTAAAATTTAGATATGTATACTATTAATTCTTAAATTTTCATAAAATACTGTCGTTTTAAATGACTGTATTTATACTTGTAAAGTTTTTGACATTAGCACGTTCAACCAAAAAGATAAACTCTTCATCTTAATTATATTAGTATAGATAAACTTACATTAAAATGGAGGTTGAGGCTTTTGGGAACGTGTCCACAGTCTTTTATTTCATAATTAAATTAATTTGTTGGTTTAGTTTGTAAAATTAAAATGTAACTAAATCGATAAGAAGACTTAAGGCTAGTTATTTACTTTATAATGCAATTACGATTGAATTAAGGTATTTTATAATTCACTAACAAATTTTGTTAACCACTGATTATATTTATTGTGTTATATTTTTATAGATTTCTTCATTTTAGATATAAAATGTTAAATGAATTTATAATTTTAGTAAAATTAGTAACTTATCATTCACTTTTAGTATTATAAATATAATTTCTTTTTAACATACAAATGCCTTCAAGTCACGCTACGAGAAGACACGACATTTTTATATTTGTATGCATATAAACTTCATTTAACTGTTTGTAATAATTTATATTTGAATTAATGTCCATTTAATTTGTACTTAATAGGGGAAAAAATATTAAAAAAATGACAACAAACTAAATTCTAATTAGATAGTGTCACTTATACTGATGTTGACATATGCAAAAATGAAAATCTTAATCGAAAAAAACTGTTTAAAAATAAATAATTTAAAAAAGGAAAAATAATTAGTAACCGTTAAAAATTTCAAGACAAAATACTTTCAAATTTCGAACACTCAAATTCAAAAATAGTAAATCCTTTTCACTTACTTTGCAAGCCATGATGATGACGTCTGGAGCTGTGTGCACACTGACTCAAGTGGCCCTACGCTTGGCTATATATTCGACGTCCTAGCCTCGCAGTGCCTCACGGATGGCTGGGCGGCTTCCTTCAGCTATTGTGAGCCAATGACCTTTATGGCATCGAGGAGTTAAGACGTAAGGTATAACTGTTCTATGTTTGGGGATTGCCGTGTCCTATATTTTGGACGAAAATTTGCGAATTATGCGTTTGTGGTCACGTAGGTATACGCGTTTTGGTAAGCGACTTTGGACTTTATAATTATAACTAGATCTATTAAGAGGCTATAACTTTGATTTATTATTTCGCTCAATAATTGCTTTATTAAAATTACAACCGGAACATTGTAATATGTGCCTTTATTGTTTTTTCATTTATGTTATAATTCGTTTTATCATCATTTAAAGTTAAGTCCATAATTTTTCGTCAAAAATCATGTTTTTATCAGCTGCTTTTGTCGACAACTAGTAGTAGGAAATAATTTAATATATACGTGATATAATCCAATTGGAGATACTCTGAAGCCATTAACACAGAACATATATTTTAAAGAATGAATTTCTTATCGAAATACATGCATCCGTAAGGGGTTAGAAGTCAATTTATGATCCCCTTACGGATCCTTCTAACTGGGCGTACGAGCTCAATCTCTTCAAATTATTGTAGTATTAAGCCTATTTTCATTTCTCAACTTACGTTTACATTCAGTTTTATATTTTCCCAGTAGTTATATCTGACTGCACGAATGGCGTAGTGATTTAAACGGTCACCTCGCCTCTTTCTACTTTACCGAGTGTTGTGGATTCGATTTCCACATGTTCAGTTTTACCACAGAATTGTTCAATACAAGTATTTTATATTACTTATGTCACACATGCCATTAAAATTAATCGTGAAAATATAGGAATGTTTTATTTTCAGACAAGAAAACATATTTTTTCTATTTTTAATATTTATTTATGAGACTACACCCGCGTTAGATATACATCCTGTGCCGCATGGGACTTAACAAACATGCAAGAAACGAACACAAGGAACACCCAGACAGAACAACAGTTTGTTGAGTGTTGTCCCGTGGGTTTGAATCCACAACACTCAGCGCAGTACAGAGCGACGTAGCGACCACTTAAACGAATACGCCATGCGCGCAGTCAATCACTATCAAGTGATATGTCCACTCACTTTCGTGTTATTAGAAAAATATATATTTTTTGTACGAAAAGCGTGTATGTACATTTACAAGCTTTTGGACGCACCTCCACCTGTGTATGTTGGTCATCACGGTAAATAATAGCCTGTGTATTATTCTAACGTATAAACCACATAACTGTGAAGGTTCATCTGAATTGTTTAATAATTTTTGCGTAAAAGAGTTACAAACATCCATATACCCATCCTAAAAAACTTTCGCGTGTATAATATTAGTAGAATTCCTGACACTTTATGGTAGTATGTCTCGATTGAAACGTGAATAACCAGCACTTAACAAGTTAGAGTGTAAACATATTAAAAAACCATCCCTATCTCCGTTAAAGGGCTGATGATTTCGTATAAACATTATTATAGAACCCGTCCTTAACAATTATGAGTCTTGTTGATGGGTGGCTGTGATGGGTAGAAATTGTATGAATCACATTACATAAACTGGTAATTGTCAATTAAAATGGTAATATACTAATTGTTAATTATTATAAATATAGACAGAAACAGACACATTTGGTGACTGAGCCTTTTGTGTCTAATTTTCTAATGCGAATGTTAGACATGTTTGTATAATGGTTTGTCCATTTGTACGTCTTATCAATGTACCGATAAACATGCCAACTGACAGTTCTATTGGCATGGCTGCTAATGATCGGTAGTTCTTGACAGCTAAGCCTGAAGTCGTAGGTTCGATTTGACCAAGACTAACAATTTTGTAATAAGTGCGACCGTTGTTTCTCGCCAAGATCATTTGGTATCAGACGTCCATTTGTAGGATAATAAAAGTACACAGTTTGAAGTAGTAAAAACTTTACACAACTCACACACACACACACACGGCAGTCTGAGCTCAAAATCTACCAAGAACCTGTACCTTGTTAATCAGAGATCTGATAAACACACTTACAAATTTCTAAAAACATACATATAACACAAATTACTCAAAGACACAAAAGAAAATGTACTCGTAACACAATTATTTGTGCTGAGTGTGAATCGAATCTACGATCTATAGGTTCGGGGTCTAATAACCACTAGACAAAAGTGGCTCGTCAACACCCTAAAACCATCAGTATCCAGAAGTTTAATGTGAAATAATGTAAACGATTGTTTTATGTAATTGAATACAATTTAAACTTGCTTTTAGCTTCAAGTACTTCTGCTGAAAATGTAAGAAGCTAAAAAAAGGTTGCGTGAAATTATTTAATCAATACTGTAATGTCAATACGTCCTGACCGTTAAATTACTATTATAAACCTTAAATTATACACAAAAAAGCGGAAATTACATTATACGCTGTTGTAATACGTTTATTTCTTATGTACTTGGCATGTCCATGAAGTAGAAAACAAAATAAGAATCGTTTGCAAGTGTGGCTAGTGAATCGGCTTGCAGCCTTGTTTTTTTTTACAGGCACCCGCCATCGCAGGGTGTTGCAGCCTCCTATGACTCATGTAAGCGTCACAGATCGTTATTTTTCTTTATTTATTTTGGTTTACTTACATTTATTTGTTTAATTATATTTATAAATAGTTAAAATTTAATTATGTGCTAATATTCTTATTTTACGGACTTGATGCTATCTACATGTCACGTAGCCTTGTTTCTTCTCTATCAGGTGTGTTTATATTATGTTCATATTGTTCTCTGTCCGTGTGTGACGTATTAAGAATACCAAGTGTCACCACTCCTATTCATCCCCTGAGTGTCATAGGAGGTGACTAAAGGAACAAACTACAAAGGACTACATCACAGTAAAAAGAAGGAAAATTTGAGCAAACCCTATACCATCCCATCTGGCCTGAGTGGTATAGTAGACCAGAACCTTCTTCCGAAGAAGAGGCTTATGTCCAACAGTGGACTGTTAAAGGCTATTGTTGATGATGTACATATTTATAAATACATATGTGTGTTTGTCAGCAGTCTGACTACCTCAGTACAGGATGGGATCAGACGGCCTCGTATGAGATATGTCAATTTGTTATCATTATTTATTGATTTGAACGAATTCTGTTCACTGTGGAAGTCTCTAATATTACTTTTTTTTTAATAATATCCTCACGCATCTCACACACATCAATCTGATCCCAATCTAGGCAAAGCTGATATATTTCTAAATATGTACATTGTACATACATATTATAGATAAAATACACCCAGACTCAGCACAAATGATCGTGCTCATTACACAAAGATTTGTCCTTGGTGGGAATCGAACCCACGACTTCTAGCTAAGTAGTCAAGATCACTAATTACTAAACCAACAGGCCTATCAGAATTGGGTAGATGACTGTTTCGTAAATAAATACCAATGTCCACTTCATTTAAACTAATATCGCGAAACATCTCGGTAAATACAATTAACATAGCTTTTTGTTATTATTACGAATTTCAATCAAATAAACAGTGAAATATATTGTTCAATTGAGTAGTTTAAAACAGTGACGTCATAATTTTGTATTTAGTACATTTTTCATACAAAATTATCGTTTTGACAGATGATAAAAAGTAACTCATTTGACTAAGGTGTCATCTAGCCTATTATTTTGAAAATTACTGCAAATAATCTTATGTCTCTCAATGGTATAGTAATTTTATGTCATTCATATGTCATGTCAATTGTTATGTCAATCAATTTGGACATAACCTACGCGACAATCATAAAAACTGTAGAACTTTTGTTTAATATACCCAAAATTAAATATATCTTAACACACCTAGCGCTCACAGCACTAATTATGTTATAAACCCATAAAATATTAAATATTTTTTGTCCCCTAAAGGCATCATTATACAACTATGGTGTTACCTTCAAATAAAGGCTGAGAAAATTTAAACAAAAGAAAAATTGTAAACATTTGGACTCTTGTTGACATACTCTAGATATTTTTTTACGAAACTAATTAAATAATTTATTATATTATAGATAATAATCTTACATATAATAAACTTAGATTGTAATATGTGATTAGAAACAATAAATTATGGTCCACGGATTATTATATCAACATTTGAGCTTCGCTTCCTATTCATTATGCTGTATAAAACTCTTTATGTGGTAAATATTTTTTTGTTACCATAAAATAAATAAGATTATAATCAGATATTTCATAAAACCAGTGGGCAAATCTCCATCGGACCATTTTTATGGAAGGTAAACGAAACTAGCGCTAGCCATGGACACTTGTAAGTTAAGAGACACAAATATATTTTTAGATGTCTCCCTTCCGCGGTTTAGAGGGGGGAAAAGGATGTGGGGTTTCGATAACTTTACTGAAAGGGTTTAGCTTAACCGTAGCCTCAAACACTATACAATATTTAAATAACCATTTACTGAAAGATATATTCGTTTCTACGAGGGCCGTCGATACCACAATCTCACAGAAAACTACACAGGTTTTGAATTATTTCGTTGATTATCACCAATAAGCAACGAAATAATTGAAAACTTTATACACCTATATCTATTATCAGCCTATAATTTTCAGTAAATGATTATTTAAATATTAAATTAATTAATTTAACACGAGTAAGTAGTGAAAAATCGATTTGAAGTACTAATAAAGTTAAAACTATAAAAAAATAATTATTATTTGTAATTTAATGATAAATACAGCTGTCAAACAGAATTATTGAACAGTTCAATTGTTCTTTGATTAAAATAATAAAATAGAAAACGATTATTATATCAAATCGTCCGAAGAAGTATACATTATTAAAACAACATTATACATTAGTTGCCCTGTTGGTAAGTGGTAGATAGAAATCAAATTTAACTTAAATTCGATTTTATATTCGATTTATTTTATTCGATGTGTCGAATAGTAGATATAACCTTACTAATACATACTAAATACTTCTTAATAACTGACTTGTTCATTTTTTTTTTTTTGTTTTAGAGGACAACACCCGCACTTAGAATAAATCCTGTCTCGCTAAACAAACATACAAGTAACGGACACAAATAACACCCAAACTCAGAACAATAATTTGTGGATCACATAAAGTATTGCCCAAGTGGGGTTTGAACCCGCAATACTCGGCACAGTAGAGAGCGGCATGGCGACCGCTTAAACCACTAGGCCAACTGTGTTTTTTTTTTTTTTTTTTTTTTTTAACGTTTGGAAACCCCCTCGAGCCGTCACCCCACCGGGGTTTACGGCGAGGTGGTGTGTCGGAATCGGACCGACTAAAACCACACGGTGCGCCACTCTGCCCCTGAGATAGGAGGGATCCGGGAACCGCTGCTATTACGACATCCAGATCCTTCCTAGGGCCTGCCCGCCAACGCGGGCACCATCTGCGGACAAACTCTCTATTCAGGCGACGTACGGCACACACGCACGTCGCCTCCTCGCGGCTGGCCATTGTAGGGGATGGAGGGGAAAACCCATCCCGTCCACCCGCGGCCACACTCAAGGCGGCATGAGGCGCTGATATGCGCGCCTCCGCCGCCCGGTTCGCCGGCGGCGAATTGGGTCCGAATGGAAATCGTCCTCCGGGGCCCTCTCCGCCGCCTCCTTCCGCGAAATTACGTCTTCGCAGAAGGTTGCGACCGCGGTAAAACAACTGTCGCTACCGGCCATGGAGCGTATGACGGCCGGTAGCGAGAGATCTCCTCCAATAACTGCAGTGAGGACCCCACGCTGCGCCGCCCAGGCGGAACAAACCGCTAGCGTGTGCTGAGCCAAGTCCTCACTGCAGTCGCAGTGGTGACAGGCGGGACTCAATTCCCTCCTGGCGACCGAGTGCAGATACTTCCCGAAGCAACCGTGCCCGGAAAGGACCTGCGTCAGTCGGAAGGAAAGGGTCCCGTGCTGCCGCCCTGCCCACTCGGCGATGACCGGCTGGAGAGCCTCCACGGCGGCAAAGCCAGCACGTGGAGCCTCCAGCCGGGACGACCAACGAGCCATTGTGGCTCGACGAGCGGCTTCTCGCCACTCGCGTATCTCTTCGGGCGGGGGCCGTATGCCTCTACCCGCCCGGAAGTCAACCGTCCGCCTATAAACTTCGGCGAGCACTTCCGCCTCCAAATCCCACGGGGGAGTTCCGGCCAAGGCGCACGCCGCCTCCGTCGATACGGTGCGGTAACCGCGTATGGCTCTAACCGCCAATATCCTCTGAGGGCGCCAGAGGCGAGCCCTATTCTGGGCGGTCAGAGCCGCCGCCCACGCCGGTGCACCATACAGCGCCATTGACCGGACAACCCCCGTGTATAGCCGTCTCGTCGCGACGCTAGCTCCACCCAGATTGGGCAAAAGTCGCCCAAGGGCAGAAGCAGCGCCGACCAGCTTTGGAGAAAGCTGTCGGAAGTGCTCGTCGAAGAGCCACCTGCCGTCGAGGATCAGGCCCAGATACTTCATCTGGGCCTGAACCGGTACGAGGACCGAATTGACCACGATGGAGGCGCCGGAGGGTGGACCACGACGGGGCCCATGGAACAAAAGGGCCTCCGTCTTGTCCAGGGCCACCCGCAAACCCAGCGCCTCAATTCGCCCGACCACCAGAGAGACACCCGTGGTGGCCAGGCGCGCCGCCTCTTGAAAGTTCATGCCCCGGGCCGTGACCAATGTGTCATCTGCGTAACAAATTACGCCCAGCCCGGGGGGAAGACGACCTCGAAGGGCCCAGTCGTATCCCATGTTCCACAGGAGTGGTCCGAGGACAGACCCCCGTGGAACACCGCACGACATGAGCCGCCGCCTTAGAACACCGTCTCGGTCCTCGTACATGACGGTACGCTCCTCAAGATAGTCTGTCACAAGCCGCCTCAGGTACTTTGGCACCCCATGGTAGTGGAGTGCTTCCCTGATGCAGCTAAATGGCAGACTATTAAATGCGTTGGCGATGTCCAACGACACCGCCAACAGCACGCCGCCACAGCTCACCGCCTCTTCGGTAACGGCCCTCAGGCGCAACACGGCATCGACCGTCGAGGCCAACCAAATTAGAATAAACAAATAGAGTTTTCATTATAGATATTTTGTAAATTACTATTGATGGAAACCATTCTAATTTTTGAAGTTATAGTCTAACATATGTAATATAGATGGATACATTTTCTGATATCCTCGGGATTTGCTTGACATCACTCGTGGCATCGTGGCATCACTCTTATTGACCCAGCATATATCATGTGTCATAAGCATGGCTTTTCACGATAAATTCTATATATATATATATATATTAATGTTAGTCTGTCTGTATGTCCTTTATAGAAACATAAACTACGCATTTGATCATGTGATAATCTTTAGCTAAGTCATTGTGCATGAGCCCACGAAGGTAAGTGAGTCTAAGTTGGTATGATTTTTTTTTTATGTCTTTCCTTCAAAACTTAGTTTAGTTGGGGGCGTTACAATGTGCAGTACCCACAGTAAATATCTCAAACATATTTAAAACTAGACCAATTATAAAGACCTTGTCAGACAACACAATAGTGTTCGCTAATAAGTTGTATTGTCGTGCGTATAATCAGAAGGTAGGAACGACAATTAATGTGAGATAGTACTGCAGGTAATTCATGGATTTCGACACATCGGGAAATTGCGCAGTCAATTCATAAGACTATCGTGATTTAATGTAAATAAAAAAGGTGGCTATTTTTAAAATAACAAAATTTGATATTGGTGGTATTGAAAGTTTAGTTAACTTAGTGGTGTGCAATTTAAGTAAGTTAGAAAACTAAGAGACTTACATATATATACCATACATAAACTACAGTAAATCATTAATGTGGCAACGGTTCAGTCCATGTGGTAATGTATCACGATTACGGAGCGTTACCACACCTAGTCATCCCATGGATGACGACGAAAGGAATAAAAAAAAGACGACTAATCAGTAGGTAGTATAGCCACGCTGATTTCAGCACAAGCAGGTCGGCTCGACCGGGGCAGTACTACCCTCCCACAGAAGAGCGACCTAAAGCGCCAGAATCCGTGTTGTCGTGTTTCGTTGGTGAGTGTGAGATCGGAGGCCCATTGATGCAGGGGTGACAGTTATCGTGGTAACTGTGTAAGCCTTACACTGTTACAATGACTATCATTCCTTTTACGTCCCCAAGCGGGGTGTAAAAAAGCATCTCACAAGGCCGCCATAGTGTGGGTCACCATACTGCATTGTCTACGTTTGCAATGAGTGTGGTGCCCACAACTCTTGGATTCTATTCATGCTTTTCATCAGGCAGAGTAGAGTAGAGTCACTTTGGCAGGCTCTTAATATAGAAAAAAAAAACTGCACAGGACAATATCACTGCAAAGACAAGGAAATTTTGAAACAAAAACTTTAGTAAATTAAGGTTAAATTGCGATATAACGACTTACTACCTAACTAACTAACATAAAATATTTAACAGTTTCTCGTATCGTTTGTTTAAAATATAATTTAAATTAACTGGCTTTTTAATCTCATCTGCAAATGACACAAATTATTTAACCAATTTATTATAATAATAAATCGCTACCGTTCATAGCAAACACCATTCAAACAAACGAGCATTGTCGTCAAACAGTGGCGTTCCTTCCGTAGCCAGAGGCCGCCATCATTACACCCAACTTATAAACGGGACCTTGGCAGTTGTACTATCGAATCATTGTTTGTTACAACAATATCGAGAGACAGCTATCAGCTAAAGATGGCACATTACGAATTTCTGTGTTTTTTATTGTTCTTTAAGACTTTTTTACCAAGTAAGTGTAACCTGAACCGTCCTTAGGAGGATCCTTAGGAGAGGATCCTCAAGGTGCCAACGCACTGGTGTCTCTCGAGGATAACTTTACATAGTTATGTAACAAACTAGTTAGCAGTTAAAACAACGAAAAAACCTCACTGCATGAAATTTTATACATGCCATAAATATGGTTTCTCGAACACCAAAATATATCAAACCATTAAGGCTACACAGTAGGCTACAAAATATACATACTTACATTTATATGTAATGTTATACATACGTACATGAAAAACATAGCTCAAACGTACAAAAATATATAAGAGTGTTCATCAGCTGTATTATTTAGCTTAATTCCCCCAAACGACCCGATTCCTTCATTGCAAATCTACATTATAGCTATTATATAACACTGTATGAATAACTGTTGATTACGTTATCAGTTCATTACATGAGTAGCCTAAGATGTTCCCGACGTACATGAACAGCCAACATGCACAAACCAGCAGTACCCGGATACAGCATTTCTCCACGTCAAAACCTCGTCGCTTCAATGAGATAACCGGTGCCAATACACCGCTTGTTCTAAATATAATTCAGTGATAAGTTGACTCACCACAGCATGGATTATCTGACCATTTTGTATGCGCGATACATGAATGCATAAATACTGTGTAAGTGACTTGTGACGTAAGATGAAACACGAAGCTTTGTATGGATTTTATATATTTTCATATTGTTTATTAGTCATTTCATTTCACGTATGGCGTAGTGCTTTAAACCGACCGACGCCACATCCTACTGCGCAAGGTGTTGAGGCTTCAAATACTACATAGAGCAACACTTTGTGTGATCTACAAATTGTTGTTCTGTGTCTAGATGTTTATTGTGTTCATTTTACATATATTCATACACTTCCATAAGACACAGGATAAATTTCTAGTGCAGTAGTTGTCAAAATAGAAAATTATACTTTAGAAATAAAAAGGTCAAAAGGAGGTCAACTACTTGATGGTAAAAAAAAGTAAAGTGAAATGTCAAATCCTTGTTGGACGTCAACTTGTGGACACTTTAGATGAACACAGTTCAATAGGCTGCAGCATAGAGAACAAACAAGGCTATGGGTCAGCTGAAGATGAGTAACTATCGCCGACCGTGATCACCTGCAAGCCAACACTCGTAAGTGCTTTATCGGTCTTTAAATGACTCGCCTAGACTATGTGCATACTCTAAATTAATAGGCCGCCGATAACCTCAGTCACATCAGATTAATACCGTTCAATAGCAGTCTACTACTCGATACTGGCTTCACCTAAGAAAGGTAGTTTTGGCCTAATATATTACGCTGCCCAGACAGCTTGGTGAAGAATTTTTTATCAAGTTTGCCTACTACACCCACGAGATGAAGAGAGATGGTGACAAGCTGTATTCTTACTCTGTCAGCGCATGGAAATCACCCTGTAAAAAAAATGAAAGAATTGCTTAACATTGGATTTCTGTGAAGACGTGCTCTCCCATGAGTAGTAATCCCAACCGGTCATATTTTAACAGTTTAGGCCAACAGAAATAGCAGTTACTATTTAATTGAAGGACAATTATTTTAAAGCGACTCACGTACTCTTAAATTATCTCAAAGACCGTTACACCGGCCAGTGTCCCCCGTCCGTGGCTTGACCAAATAGTCTCACAATAGAATTAGCGATGATAATGTGCATTTAGTGTGCAGGTGGTTCTGTTAATAACTTGACAAAATCCTAAAGCTGTGTCTTCACTGGTGTACACTTATATCACAATTAATTATGTTTTAGGATGTATTTTAGAATTATAAACCATTAATTTGGTTGTCAGAATATTTTGGAAAATTCAATAAAAAGTGATCAAAGGAAACAAAAAAAAAATATTAGTCATCACCATCATCATCATCCTTTTACAGTCCACTGTTGGACACAAGCCTCTCCTTAGAAAGGAGGTTTTAGCCCACTATACCACGCTGGTCAGACCGGTTGGAATAGGGTTTGTTTCAAGTTTTCCTTCTCCTTGTAAAGATATTTTCCTGAATAGTTTCTTCCCTTAGTCACCTGTTACGATCTCCACGGGATGAATAGGGGTGGTAACACTATGTATTCTTAATCCATCACCACACGGACGAATTATATCGGTAATAATAGTAATAATATTTTAAAAAATAATTTCAGAAACACATAAGTGTGATATGTGTGTCTAAATAATTATAGCAACACATACTCTTGTAAGACTATTATTCCTTTGTCATTAAATATCTGTAGGGATTATAGTTAAGTCATAAAAGGCATGTCCACAATATCGACTCGTTCGACTAATTGCATAAGCATTTAATACAAATTAAAAATATGTTCGTAACCTGACAATATTCGACTTCAATACTAAGTATATACCAATTATAGTTTGAAAACCCATGAATCCTTCACTTCTTGGCCATAATGATAGAAAAAAAATATAATGTGTTCTGAAATTAGCCTCAATGCTAGACATCCTAGATTAAATAATTCAAATTATATTTGTTGATATTCTTATCAAACTTTAAGCCTGCATTAGTAAATATTTTAAGCCTATTCAAGGAAATCTAAGTTACACATGACGTTCATTGTAACAATAGTGTCAAAATGTTTCATTCAATACAATTTTGAGCGAATAAATCAAAAAGTATCATTGTTTTAAAATAGGTTTTGGAACGGGAAAATATGGCAGCATTGAACTGTTTGAATTAGATTTTATAGATACTTTAACTAAATTGTACTTACTTTTTTTCCCGTCTTCTCCGTTAGCATCTAGTAATTTGATTATATTGCTATTAATATCATATTCTTTACTCTTCATATCATTACACTTAACTACAACCGCACTGTCATAATCAAAGAGCGTTATTGGAGTCATTAATATATATTATAAATAGTGACGGACCCAATACGCTGCATTTTTTTTTTTTTTTTTTTTTTTTTTTTTTTTTTATCGTGTGGAAACCCCCTCGAGCCGTCACCCCACCGGGGTTTACGGCGAGGTGGTGTGTCGGAATCGGACTGACTAAAACCACACGGTGTGCCACTCTGCGCCTGACATGGGAGGGATCCGGGAACAGCTGCTATTACGTCATCCAAATCCCTCCTAGCGCCTGCCCGCTACCACAGGCACCTTCTACGGATAACCTCTCCATTTAGGCGACGTACGGCACACGCGGACGTCGCCTCCTTGCGGCTGGCCACTATAGCGGATGGAGGGGAAAACCCGTCCCGTCCACCCGCGGCCACACTCAAGGCGGCATGAGGCGCTGGTATGCACGCCTCCGCCGCCCGGCTCGCCGGCGGCGAATTGGGTCCGAGTGGATATCGTCCTCCCGGGCCTTCTCCGCCGCCTCCTTCCGCGAAATTACGTCTTCGCAGAAGGTTGCGACCGCGGTAAAACAATTGTCGCTACCGGCCATGGAGCGTATGACGGCCGGTAGCGAGAGATCTCCTCCAATAGCTGCAGTGAGGACCCCACGCTGCGCCGCCCATGCGGAACAAACCGCCAGCGTGTGCTGAGCCGAGTCCTCACTGCAGTCGCAGTGGTGACAGGCGGGACTCAATTTCCTCCTGGCAACCGAGTGCAGATACTTCCCGAAGCAACTGTGCCCGGAAAGGATCTGCGTCAGTCGGAAGGAAAGGGTCCCGTGCTGTCGCCCTGCCCACTCGGCGATGACCGGTCGGAGAGCCTCCACGGTGGCAAAGCCAGCACGTGGAGTCTCCAGCTGGGACGACCAACGAGCCATCGTGGCTCGACGAGCGGCCTCTCGCCACTCGCGTATCTCTTCGGGCGGGGGACATGCTTCGGGGGGGGGGTATGCCGCTACCCGCCCGGAAATCAGCCGTTCGCCGATAAACTTCGGCGAGCACTTCCGCCTCCAAATCCCACAGGGGACTTCTAGCCAAGGCGCACGCCGCCTCCGATGATATGGTGCGGTAACCGCGTATGGCTCTAACCGCCAATATCCTCTGAGGGCGCCAGAGACCAGCCCTATTCTGTCAGAGCCGCCGCCCACACCGGTGCACCATACAGTGCCATTGACCGGACAACTCCCGTGTATAGCTGTCTCGTCGCGATGCTGGCTCCACCCAAATTGGGCAAAATTCGCCCCAGGACAGAAGCAGCGCCGACCAGCTTTGGAGAAAGTTGCCGGAAGTGCTCGTCGAAGAGCCACCTGCCGTCGAGGATCGGGCCCAGATATTTCATCTGGGCCCGAATCGGTACGAGGACCGAATTGACTACGATGGAGGCGCCGGAGGGTGGACCACGACGGGGCCCATGGAACAAAAGGGCCTCCGTCTTGTCCAGGGCCACCCGCAAACCCAGCGCCTCAATACGCACGACCACTAGAGAGACACCCGTGGTGGCCAGGCGTGCCGCCTCTTGGAAGTTCATCCCCCGGGCTGTGACCAATGTGTCATCTGCGTAACAAATTACGCCGAGCCCGGGGGGCAGATGGCCTCGAAGGGCCCAGTCGTATCCCATATTCCACAGGAGTGGTCCGAGGACAGACCCCTGTGGAACACCGCACGACATGGGCCGCCGCCACCCAATACGCTGCCTTGCAGCAAACCATATGATATTTTACTTCCAGCAGAAAGATCTGTCTTTCATTTATGTCTTAACATTTATTTCTAGTCATTAATAACTATTAAATTAATATACTGAAGACGATTTTTGAGATATGTTTCAATTAATTACAGGTAATTTTTTTGCCGAGATATCGGTCGGTGCCGCTAGTAACTCGTTCAACCCGCCTACAAGCGTGCATAGTTTCTAACTTCTTATGTCGTAATAGTAGTTACATCGGCATCTCTGGCTATAACTGCTTGGTTGTTTTGCGAATTGTTGTACCAAAATATTCTGGACTATTCCAGAAAGTACTGGGTCCCGGGCAATTCATCCCTGCTCAATCGTTGTGTACTTACTCTTCCAAATTCTTACATATATGCATTCAAATAGCACCAACACCTTACAAACGTCATCTTGCAACGGGGATGACCAGATAAGCTACCAAAAATATCACACAGTAATTATTAGAATTATTTGAAATATCAATAGAATCAGTAATAATGTTATCATTTTATCTAACACATTGTATAATGTCTCTTGGCTCGTTTTTTAGTGTTTAAAATTCTCCATGTCTTACTTGCTTTGTTTGTAGAGGATATTAGGTTATGATTGCTTTGAATTAGCTATTTATTCCATCTTTTTGTTTAGTGTAGTAATAAATCTATTAACGTTAAGTTTCACGCTAAACATTTCGATCAAGTCGTCACAAGACACACTTCATTCATACAGGACACTGTCGTTAATATTCACGGCATGTAATATAGTTGATGGAATGCCATTTTTATAGTGAGAAAAACTTTTATATGCCAAACAGAAACGGATGTATCGTATAGATGAATGATAAACTGCCATCGGCTTAAAAGCATACGGTAGATAGCGCATTACTTGCTACAATTCGTTGTAATTCTGTCTGTCAGTTGGTCTAGTACGGAGTATAGTTAAATTGTTCCACAAAAAAAGAAATTTGTTATAGACACAGAGCGGACCCATTTGAAGCACAGTGGTAAGTTTTTGTCTAAAAATTAAAATTGGTAGTAAAATATTACAAGAAATTTTGATTGATAAAGTTGATCCCCAGGTACTAAAATATAGTAACATACTTATTTCTTATGATGATGTTACAGTTTGATCCCAAACTAGGCAGAACTATGGCATGGCAACTTCTGATAAACATGGTTATACAGGGTGGGCCAAGAATTCTCTAACATTTGAATATAAGCCGCGTGGGGCGCGGGACGTGGTCTGACCACTAGCTCGTTTCTCGGAAGTTTTGCCGCAGTGGATCACTTTACTTTAAACAACAAATGTTATTTAAATAACAGTTCACTTATTACTGTGAGACGCTTTTTCCCCGTTGAATACGATTTACACGGACTCGAACCGAAGAGAACGTGCAACATTTTAACTATTTCGTGGGTAACCCTGTCTATGACTATGGATATAGTCTAACTCGTTTAACAAGTTCCGATATCCATTAGAACTCGTACCACCTTCAATTAAGTGATACATAATCTTTACACTTTAATAACAGAAGTCGACACTTATTATTACTGTTGTTTAATCGCTATTATAGTGGTTACTCCATACTCGTAACAAGACGGATTTGCAGAATTCAAGCAGAAACCATATATCAAATATATATCAATTTACAATTTGCTATCACATCCTTTAATGATTCGCTACTGGGCATAGGCCTCTAATTAGAACGGATGTTTTGGTTTTTTTTTTTTTTTTTATACCACGACGGTGGCAAACAAGCATACGGCCCGCCTGATGGTAAGCGGCTACCGCAGCCTATGGACGCCTGCGACACCAGGGTCATCACGTGCGCGTTGCCGACCCTTCAAAAACCTATTTACCCCCCTCTTGAAGAACCCCATGCTGTAGTTCCCAGGGAAAACCGTGGCAGGGAGCTCATTCCATAACGGGATTGTTCGCGGGAGAAAATTTCTCTGAAACCGCACTGTGCGCGACCATTTAGGTTCCAATATATGTGGATGAGCTCCCTGACGATGGCGAGCGGTGCGATGGTAGAATGTGGTTTGCTATACCATGTTGGGTTTGTATCAAGTTTTCCTTCTCATTGCAGTGATGGTGCCCTGCATAGAAGAAGAAGTTTGTTCCTTACTCACCTCTTACTTCATCACACTGAATATTGCTTTAAATATTGCTATAGCACCATT
The DNA here is from genome assembly GCA_949316085.1 of Hypercompe scribonia. Lineage (NCBI taxonomy): Eukaryota > Metazoa > Arthropoda > Insecta > Lepidoptera > Erebidae > Hypercompe > Hypercompe scribonia. Next base: position 1,216,569 of record OX438967.1, on the reverse strand, counting down.
GTATGCGAACTTTGGCAATTTTATTGAATAAGGAAATTTCCTAAATACTCTTAAATATATTGCTCTTTAGATGCTTCTAGCAACATTTTTTATCGCCAAGTGTTTAGTTCGTTAGTTTTATACAGACTTCAATGTTTTGCATACAAACACAGTTTTGCATCACGCACAGCCGATTATCATGTCAAATTTCGTTTTATCCTTAAATAGGTGGCTACTGCTTCGGAGTAGACTTGGGTATTCCCAGAGATAGGACGTGATTGAAATGTTAATAGAGCAAAATATTTATAAACTGCTCACTGTGCCTCAAAATTTTCACTTACGTTTTTGATCTATGGTTACAATTGTTCTAATAGATGGTCTAATGCCAAAGTAATATGGTGTGATCGATCATACAATGTAACTGCTTTGCTTTGTTATAGTGCCCCACCTTAATTAGAGCCACAGGATTTAGTTTGTAAAATTAATCTTCAAGTAGCATGTATAAATATTTGTCAGTATTTATTTTACAGCTATGAAGCAGAAGAACGTTAATTACTAAACAGAGCACATTACTTCTATAAATTAATCAACTTAACGCAGTCCGCTGCTGGACATTGGCCTCTTTCAATATGCAACATACCCTTCGATCCACCGTCTTCCACATTCAATCTATCTTTCTCTGGTCGTTAGTTTACGTACGTCCAACTGATTATTACCATTTTAAATTAGTTTGTTTCTTACTTTAATAAATAGTTTGGAATGTAACCTTTCCAAATACTGGCAAAGTCATAATCATTGCCCGACCACGTCGAATTGTGAATCAAACTTATTCGTCATTATCAATTGTCTTGTGGCGGCCGCAAAATTGGCTTATGTCATTCGTTCAGTCCTCAGTAAATTTTGGTATTTGTTAATTATTTGTAGACTGTAGTGCCAAGGTCAAAGGTGAAGACTCGGGACAGTACCGTTGTCTAGTTACTATTGTACTCAAAATTCAGCACAGTATTAAGTAATAGTTTTATTAAGTAGTTAAGTATAGCCAAGAACTTAGCATTCCTTTTAGAACTGCATGTGTTATTAGTGATTTGTGATCCCATGCTCTGAGCTTAACTTCATGGGTAGAATTCCTAACTGGGAATAAGTTTGAACCATTTGAATAGTTGTTTTTCGTATTTGGTACATATGGAAATAGGTCATTAAGTATTTTCCATCCTCCTGGGTGGGCCCCATGACAGAATAATATTTATCGGCTCAGCTAGTTTACGTATAATAAATATGTATTTAGAAATATATACGTGATCAACATCATCATCATTATCATCATCATCAACAGCCTCTAATAGTCCACTGCTGGACACAGGTCTCTCTTTAGAAAGAAGGTTTTAGCCTACTACACTACCCTGACCAGATAAGTTGGTATAGGATTTGTTTCAAGTTTTCCTTCTCTTTGCAAGGTTGTCGTCTGGTGCAGTTTACTCCCGTGGTAGCGTCTTACGACACTAATTGGATGAATAGAGGTATTAATACTCTGTATTTTTTATCTATCACCACATGAATAGAAGACATGAGTATGTTTATCGATAGTCTGCTTTTCATACAAGATACAGTCTGCACACACACACACACACACACACACACACACACACACGCACACACGCACACACGCGCACACGCGCGCTCACACACACACACACACACGCACACACACGCAGTTGTACACAACATTTGCTCAGACTGTGTCTTGTAAGAGATCAGAATGTTATATGCGAGAAGACATTTGGAGTATAATTTGTATAAATATAAATATATCTAGGAAACAATTACAACAAAAAAGTATTTATTGACCAACTTCTCCATAGTATACGTTAATACTGTTCTTTCTGTACTTATCTTCTCATTTGTGACCTAATTTGTCGTAATAATTAATCACTAAGTACGTAAATACACGTGGAAGTACAAACATACCCATTCGGGTCTAATATCATACTATCGACGCTTTGAGCCGTAGCGAATGACCCACTGGAGTGTCGTAGGCTGTTATGTCATGGTGGCGTCACATGACCTTAGGAACGAGGGTGAATTGCGTTATCGTAATACTTACTTTGGAGAAAAATGGTTAGTTTGTTTTGTTCGATACTTGCATGCAAGAGGGGGTCGAAGAAGGATTGACTTTGTTTACCCGAGCTGAGCGTAAGTAGATGTCGCCTGTGTCTCAACATCAATAGACTATGTGAAAATACTTTGAAGGAGTTCCAGTAGGTGACTTTAAGGGGGGAGCCTGCTTTAGAGGCTTCAAAAAATCAATTTTTTCGAGGATTTTTTTGGGAAGTAAAGAAATATTCGATTGAAACGAAACTTTTAGGTTTTATTGTTATATATTTCAGCAGTCTTCTCAAATTTTTTCATTCAAATATATGTCATATTACGCCTGGTACAAGCATTTTGTCGAGGCGCCTCGAGTGTGCATGTGTCGTGCGGCGGGAAAGATGCAGGTCGCAATTTCCATCTGAAACAAAAAACCCAAAAAAATTATTATTTTAGTATAATATAGCTTCTAGTTAAACCAAAAAAATTCAACAAAAAGTGAAAAATTCAACAATTTGTCGCTAATTAAAAAAAAAATTAATTTTTTTGGAAAAAAAATTTACTTTAAATTATTTAAAAAGTGGGTTAATCAAAACTTTCTTAAGGTTTTTTAGGTTCAACTAGAAGAGAATTTAATCCCAAATACAATCAATTTTGTCCCGTTTCGATAGGACGTTTAATTTTTTCCCTATCTTTCCCGCCAATTAGGAAAAATCGTAAAAATAAAAAACCGAGAAATCGCGCGTCAAAGTTTTCATATATAAAAAATCGTAATTTTCTTGAACTTACCGCAATAATATGCTAATCAGCGATTCCTGGTCCATAGAGTTGGCCTTCAGACTCTTCAAAAAACTGGTTTTCGCCCTGATGTTCGAGTCTGCGGGCTGTTCTGGCCTCTTTACTTGACAATGAATCGCGCCTGTTTTGTCGGGTGACGCGCTCCTTGTCGACTCCCTTGGCGAAATTGTTGCATTGCTGTCCAATTTTCAAATCGAGTAACTGCATGGTTTTCAATGCTGCACTGTAGCCCTCATTGAACATTCCTCCAGCGATGTGAGCAGCAATCTCGGTGATTTTAAAGCCTGAGTGAATGTGCTTAGGTGCGATGCGCCATACAGTAGAATTGAACGACTCGTTCGCATTTTGTGTGTGTCCACTTAAACACCTCGTTAGCAGATCGTCCTTAGATAATTCCTCGTAGACAGGACGAATGTGCTTCTCGACATGTTCGTCAATCAGACGTGGTGGATGTTCAAAAGTAGCCAGGGTGTTTGTCGCAAGACCGTTTGAATGCTTTGTGCATGATAAGTATTGAAAAGCGCCTTATAAACTCAATAGTGGATTTTCAAAAAAAAGTGATAGATGTCTTCGCTCGTCAAAAAGATCGGCGAATGGATTTTATCTATAAATAAAGGTAAGTTTTTGTGAACCTCCATCCAAAAATGTCACGGGCCGCCTCTGATATATACCCTTATAATACATACTTTTATCCCTACCACAGTTCCATAATGACCTTCTACAAATAGTTAATAGTGTCTCGAAAGACTTTTAGTCCCTTTGGATTCGTATAATAGGTACAATACATACAATAGATCGAGGGGCGGAGCGCGGGCACTTCGAGCGATCCGGCCGCTTGTATACCTGCTCGACGCTTGCTCACAATTTCTTCTGTAACTCCGAAAATATTTTGAATTTGCTTCTAAAATTTTAGGGACACATTCTTGGATAGTTTGAGAAGACATTTATGCAAAAAAAAAAAAATCAATTTTTTGAAGTATCTAAAGCAGGCTCCCCCCTTAAAACCAGTGGACTGTTTAAAGTTGATGTTAAATAGGAACTTTATTCTAAAGTTTTATCATCTTCATAACTCTGTTCAAACCGACAAATATATGATAATTCATCACCCTCAAGTTGAAAAGAGTTCCAATACTAACATCAACTAGCAATATTTTAAGCCAGTACCTAAAACAGATTAAAAAAGAACAAAAAACGAGTACAACATTCCTTATTTAAAAACGATCGTAAATATTTTCATGACAGTGGAATAACAGAATGACTAGACATCCATCACTCTTAAAAACGAGCAATTGTGGGAAAGTATTGTGGGCAGTGTTCCAATCTATTTAAAGAATTGCTACTTGGAATCGATATTCTACAATTTCCTTTAACATACTCTGTTGATCTAGCGGTTAGTGATCCTGACTGCTAAGTCAGAAGTCGTGGGTTCACTTCCATCCCAGGACCACTCTTTGTGTGATGAGCAAGATCATTTAATCTGTGTCTGGGAGTTATTATATCTACGAGTAAAATATGTAGGTATTTAGAAATATATATGTATGTTTATCAACAGTCTGGTTAATATAGTACAGACTTTACCTAGCTTGGGGACAGACGGCCGTATATTAGATGTATGTGCGAGGATGTATATAAAGACGGCCCTGTTGGTCTAGTGGTTAGTTCGTCGGTTGTGGGTTCGATTCCCAACCAGGACACATCTTTGTGTGATGATCATGATCATTTGTTCTGTGTCTGGGTGTAATTTATCTGTAATACGTAACTATTTGAAAACATATTAGTATGTTTATCAGCCGTCTGGTTACCATAGTACGGGCTCTGCCTAGTTTGTGATCAGACGGCCGTGTATTAAATATGTAAGGGTATATATATATATAGTTATAGATTATTGCTTCAACCGATGAAGAACTATGTTTCCACACGGCCACACAGAAAACTGCTGTTAAATATTTCGTTGCAATTCCCAGAATAATTGAGATTAACAGAAGACCACAGTCCTCAAAAATTTTAGAAATCTTTAGTCGAAGTCATCTTAACAAAATAAAAAGCAACTAAACTTCATTAGTGAATAGTTCAAATAGACTAAAAAATACGCTAACAAATTCGATTACAAACAAATATTCAGATGACGCTAATAAAAACGCGTTAAAAATTACTTGTCACGATAGAAGAGTTAGCTATACTTCGATAGAAACAGACCGGTTTCATCGGAGTGGTACCAAGGCCTTACAGTAAACCGGTGTAAAGCAATCCTTTCATTGTGATCGGCTATTACAGCCCAAACCAGCCCTTCCTCTGAATTTGAGAAAAGAGGAACTCAAAAATAGGTACTAAATGGCGATAGTAGTGAAACAAAACAATACGAAATCTACAATTCTATAAAACTTTATATCAGTCCCATGGACAAAAACTGCTTATCTGAATAACAGGTCTATGGGAACTAAATTGATATACAACAACATTGTCCTTTGTTGAATGTAACTAGGCAGGTTTTTATGAAACTATACAAAACAACAGGACTTTGTACAATAAACTACACTCGCTTAATGTGAGAATATAAAGACAATAATTGATCTGGAAAATTAAATACATGGAAGTGAACAGAAAGGTTTATACTTTGGTACAAATAGCATGGCATGACGACAGTGACAACACAGTTTCGCAGAAAACCGATATTAGACAATTCTTAGTAGTATATGTATTTTCTAAAGTAGGTATCCAACCGTCTCTATGTGAACAAGTTTATTTTGCAGGTGCTCTTGATTTCCCTAGATGAAGCAGAGGTTTTTCTCCATTGTGGCGACCCACTCACACCTTCGTAGAAAATCGGTGTTATTTAACTTCATAGTCGGTTTTCAGCTAGTGATAGTAGGGCTACGTAGGGACCTCGCCCTACCGTGCCTAGGAGAACTCCTTGCTTTCCTCGCTCTAGAAGAGACAAGAGCAGCTGCAGTAACAATCTTGTGTCTCTTTGAGTTGCAAGTATTTATAGGTGGCAGTAATTACACATCATTTGTTTAAAAACATATATATCACAACATGTTTCTGTTACAAAATTTACAAAGAAAAGAGAGTACTTAAATCAATTATTTGTTTTGTAGTTGACTATACTGTTTACACTTATTTACATTTTTATCATGGCATAAGGCTGTTACGTAATAAATAAAACTCTTAATATTACATAACTTAATTAAACTAACATCATAAAAATACATTTTAACCTACTACTAGCGACATCTCTTAAAGGTACTGTTCAATCGCTGCAAAATCAACACCGTTGCCACGGTTTTTGTTCAAGTAGCCTAGTGATCGGCCGCTAGATGGCGCATGGTGCTCGAAGTATTCTCCAACGTTGCCGCTAACACTACCGTATGGGATCCCACCTGAAATAAAAATTCCCAAATGTGACTTAACTTGATTTTTGTATAGTCTGATTTTATGAAACTTAGTGTAAATTATTGGTCTGTTGGTCTAGTGTTAGTGACCCTAACGACCAAACCGGAAGACGCAGATTTGATACCCACTAAGGAGAAACAACTGTGTGATAAGTAAGATCATTTTGTTCTATGTTTATGTGTAATTTAGCTATAATACAAATATATTCATAACCAAATTGATGGCACTTTACGTCTATGGATACTTGTCTGTAATATTTATTAACAACCTTAATAATTTCTGTTTGATCTTGAACCTTCAAAGTTCACTGTTCGAAACCACCTTTAGACCTTATCTATCTTCGTTCACCTCTAATTTCAACACTATGCTAAATTTTACTAAAGCAACATAAAATCAAGGTTTTATTAAAATATTCTGGGTTAAGTAACAAAATTGTATAATTTCCTTAAAACTGAGTTGCGCAAACTGATGTCAGAAATTTTCATTAATCAAAACAAACCAATTACCCTATCTTACGTAGCTTTTATTAACTTGATGTTTTCGTTTCAACATTTAATGAATCTGCAAACATTATGTGTTTGAGACAATTTCAAATTTTGATCAAGATAGTCTTCAAGAATGGCCTTCAGAAGAGGATACGTTAGCTTCATATTACCTCATATTACGTATACTTCAAAATCATTGTTTACCGAACGTTGGTGTTAAGAAAAAGCTGAATTTACAGATGTACACTAGTTTAAGAGATATTACTAAGGGTACAGTACTAGAGATGCACATTTCGGAACTTGGTAGAGTAACACAAACTGATAGGATAGTGTGGGGCAATACGCAATAGTTACGAACAATCCTGAGAATTATGGCTATGTAAATATTGTACTATTGGTATAATTAATAACCCGATATCAAGTATTGTCTGTTGCCTGCTGCTGAAATAATATATTTGTTTGTTAAAATAGTTATTTAAGATTGTTATATCTTACGGCACTGTGGAGGAGCGAGTATCATGTCCCTCTAACACAAAGGAAGGATCCTCCTATCAGGCGAGATGATCTTGCCTAGTAGGCCGCGACCCAATGGTTGATGTTAGAATTTTGTGTATATCCTAATCGCCACGAGAATTTCTATATCGTGATTAAGAATAAGTAGTTACTCCATAGTTTCTTATTCCGTAGTTTGATGTGTCTTCGCTAGATGGCGCTATAACACATTTTTTTTTGTTTTTATGTACAAGTCACTACAACGCCAATAAACGATATTAAGCTTTACAATAATTGCTGGCCTAACAATTTTTTCTTGACAATGATTACTTAGCGACGCAGTCATTACTAGTATCCGTAAAACAAGGGTATTTGAAATTAAATTCTTATGTTAGAAGTGGGTTCATTACAATAGTTAAGTGTACATTGAGTATGATTCTTTCTTATACCTAAAAAGAGAATCGACATCCGTCATGGGTGAACTTTAGTAGAAGAACGGGAGATAAATCATACCTCAGGTATATCATATTTATTCACACAGTGTGACGCACCATTTTTAATTCCAATACATTCCTACATAAGAATCCAAGATGGTATGTGTAACGGTAAAATATTTTTATATGTACCACGTAAAACACATTTTAAGTCATCAAGTGCATAGAACTTTTGAATAAAATAAATAACCGAGTCGACTAACCATTGCCTTCTACTTATGAAATTCAATTTAAATGAAACAGACCCACGCTAACAGCACAAACGGGCCGACTTGACCGGGACAGTACTACCTTCTCACAGAAGAGTGACTTACTTAAAGCGACAACATCCGTCCTGTCGTGTGTCGTTAGTGAGTGCGAGACTGGAGGCCCATTGATGCAGGGGTGACAGTTACCATTGTAAGTATATGAGCCTTACACTGCCACGATTACTGTTATGCCTTTTACGTCCCCAAGTGAGACGTGAAAAAGCGTCTCACTATAGTGTAGGTCATCACACTGGATTGACTGTATTCGTAAGGAATATGGTGGCCACAACTCTTGGATTCTGTTTATAATTGCCATCAGACAAGGTAGTCACCTTGGCACGCTCTTAATTTAAAAAAGAAAATTGTTGTAGTAAAATTTTTAGTTTTCTACACATACCATAAGACAGCCCTGGACCCGGTAGAGGAACTTCGCCACCACTGTCTGGAAATGCTGATACCGCCATAAGAAGTGCGCATACCGTGCTCAACAGAAACGACAACTAGAAAAAACACAATAAAAAAATTATTTATGGGTCTAATTTATGATTCAAGGGTACATTTTAATCATACCAAGGTTGCTAATATATCCTCCTCCTCCTCCTTGTTTTTATTAGTCTAACCTAAACCTAAGATCTCGCTATCGGTCATTTTGTTTTGCCGATACTTCCTCCAAATTCCCAAGAAAAAAGCGTGCCTCATCTCACTCCACACACACACACCTTTAAACTCAAATGCCGACAATGTCCACATATTTTTTTTTTGATCTGAATGCTCCCCGCATACCACCTACTGGTGATTATGTCGGACTTGCACTGATCAAAAGCCGCACGCCATCTCAGGTACCAGTAGCCGGGGAATCAGGTGTTCCCTAGAAAGGAAATCCCTGGAACGACAATATCCACCTACCCATAATAATAATAGCTTTATTGCACCCCAAGTAATTATAAAATGGACTTAAAACTAGGTATTTGGGTACAAGTGGTGGCCTTATCACTCGGATGGATAAAAACATGACTGGGGAAAGTGTAGGGTAATGTCTGATCTATTAAACGTAAAAAAGAATGGGCAAACAAAGTAGTTTAATTTATTATATTATTTGAAAGTACTACATGGTGAGGATTATTAAAGAAATATTAACAAAGTACAACTTAAATATACAAGTATTAATAAATAATATGAAAAAAGAAACTAGGAAGAGTTGGCTCAGGGACATAAACGTCTCCCAGGTCTCCTTTATCAGTCTCTTGAATGCAGTTACGAGTAGTGTTTGTGCACGTCTTATTGCGACTGGTAGGGTGTTCCACAACTGAACTGTTTGGACAGATGAGTTCTAGAAATATTAGTGTCGAGGCATTTTTAGTTTCAGGGTCTCCGACGATCTCAGTAATTTGGAATGTATGTCGTGTAAGATGGTAAACTTGAGGTAACGTGGGGCGAAAGAATTTAACAGAGAAAAAATATGTACATTCCGGCGAAGGCGGCCGAACGCAGCCTCAATAACATAACATAACAATTTATTTAATCACAGAGTCGGTCTTTATATAGAGCAATTTTGATGTACTGGTGGTATATATTTTACTTATTACAATAATTAAATTTTTCAACATCAATTAATCACACTGCATGACCGGAACGCTGGTGCTCCTTAGCCCTTCTTTGCATAATGATGGAAATTGCCATCATAACATTTCATCACGAAAAATATTTTTATATTTATTTTGGGACATATTGTGACAACGCATGATGATGTAAATTTCTGTCATATTATTTTTTACACAATTCATTTTTTTATTTATAGTGATTTTTCTTTTTTTATTTATTTAAAACCTGTTTTATTTAAAAAAAATAGAAAAAATCATGCAAAGAAGGGTTAAGAGAGACTTGTTTAACAGTGGTCAGTGATAGGTTGATTAGAATCAATCACATTCGATTTCAAAAGATTTTTATCTATATTTTTTTCTAATTATTCGTCTAAATTTTGTGCTACATATGAATCAATCCGAAATCATAATAGATTTATCCTTGTCTATGATAATTAATACAGTTTCCTGTGTTATATTCTGTATGACATACCACAAATATTGCACGGACTGTCTATGAGAGTAATTTGATGTACTGCTACCTAAATGAGCATATTTAAATTAAATCAAAAATAAATATCACATTCGCTGAGATGGTATTAGAATTGTAGAACCCAAGAAATCAATTTATATGCTGGTGGTTAGTGATCCTGACAGTTAAACCAGAGAACGTGGGTTCGATCCTCACCCAGAATAAATCTTTATGTCATGAACTAAATCATTTGTTCTGTTTCTTAGTGTAATTTCTATTTGAATGTATTTAAAAATCTATAAGTACATTTATCAGTAGTTTGGTACAGGCTTTGAATAATTTGGGATCAGACGGCCGTGTGTGAGATGTATGAGGATATTATTTTTTTTTTTTTTCAAATAGAAACCTACCAAAGTGACGCTATTCTGCCTGATGGAAAGCATAAATAGAATCCAAGAGCAGTGGTCGCCGTACTCACTGCAGACAGTCCAGTATGGCGACCTACGCTATGGCGGCCTAGGGAGGTGCTTTTTTACGCCCCGCTTAAAAGACCCGGAAACGTAGTGAGAGGGAAAATATATTATCTCAGCTTTGAGCTATATACAGTGGACCCCGGTAATTCGACAAACGTTTTACAGGGCAGTGTAGGACTATCGAATTTGTCGGATTATAGAGTACTGCCTAAGACTCCCAATAGCTCGGATTTATTTACAAAAGAGTACCTCGTAATCCGACAAATTACAAACAAATGATAAGATTCTATATGTTGGTGTCTTCCGGGCTTGTGACGGCATTCCGTATACGTAATACACAAAGAATAAACAGCAAACAATGAATGCACGCTAAGCTGCGCTGCTATCACACGTAGTCTAATTCAAACTAAGCAATCGGAATTGAAACAATACTTACGCATCCAGCACAAGTTGTAACCTGTTCAATCATGCACGATCTACATTAGCGAAAATTGTTTGATTAATGTCGGATTACATTATGGGCTCGGATTAGACAGGGGCCGGACTACCGAGGGTCCACTGTATATGTATGAATTCTTTTATTCTTGTCATAATAATCTGATTCGTGTACCGTTCTGCATCATCTACATCGTCTTAAAATAGACTGATTGAAATTGCCTTTGTCTAAGTCTACCAGTGCACATACTAGCATTATATAACGAGTTATAAGATAAAAATGGACCTCAGATGTACCACTGTATTTAGTAATTGTACAAAATGAGATCTAGGTCATAGTTGATATCAATTCCTTCTTCAAGCGTTCCCACACTACGGCCTTAATTTTCTAACTTCTTAGTCACAGGAAGTGGTAACATATCCGCATTGCAAATTAAAAAAAAAATTGCCGATACTTGATTTTTATTTCTTGGTGATTAAAGAAAACATTTAACAGAAGGTCAAGTACCTTCTCGGAATCATTAAAATGAAATATGGCTATTGCAATGGAATTTGTCTCATTTTGCGCGTGATAACATAGAACCGATTTTTTTTATACTATAACTAGTTGATCCAGCAAACATTGTTTTGCATTATGCATGGGTTGTTTTTATTTTTTAATGCTACATTATAGAAAAATAAAAATAAAAATAATTGTTCAAAGACAAAAAAAAATTAGGGTGAAGAACCTTTATCACTGAGGGGTAAGAAAAATAGATAGTAGCGCCGATTCTCAGATCTACTGAATATGCATATAAAATTTAAAAATAAAAATAATAAAAAACGAGAATTTTATATACAAGAGTTATACTGTTATTTTGGCACGTGTAACATCTTACAAAATATGTATTTATCAGCCAACTCTATTATCATTTGTCAAATATAATATTTTCTTGACATAAACTGACGTTCCTTTTAATAGTCACACTGACAGATGACAGAGAATACGTTTACTCCCACATGTATATTAACACTAATAAATTGAAGAGTTGTTTGTTTATTTCAACACAATAATCTCAGGAACTACTGGTTCTAAATGAAAGAATCTTTTAAATTGTGAAAAACTCATTTATCAAGAAACTATATTGGCTATAGTATAAGTAAAACATATTGCAAAAAGGGGGAAATTTGTTCCTCTTGAGAGGTGCAAATAAGTGTGTCAGTTAGTCAAAAATAATGTGAATCTTGAGAATCTTGAGAATTTCAATTTAATTTCTACCTAAACCAAACATTTGTACTTAAAACACGTCGTTTAATTACAAATGATTCTTAACTTCTTAATTTTTTTCTAATTACTCGTCGAAATTGTGTGTTACATACTAATCACTCCGAAATCTTAATAGATTTATCCTTGACTGTGATAAACAACACAGTTTCCTGTATTATATTCAACATAATGTATCACACATATTGCACAGAACGGGTTCACCTTCGACATTTCAAGCGTTACATGGCAAGATCAAGTTCAATTTAGCAATGACTCTGATCGCTAGCTGTCAGATAAATGCAGTGCTGACATACATTCTATGGTTTTCGAGGTTGTATATTAATTTATTTTATGTAGAATTTTAACATAGACATATATATATTACATGTTTATATATGGAAAGTAGTACTATAAATACGATTGTAAATTTATTTACTTGTCACGGTTTATTGCCAATACGTAATTGCATGAAGACTTGTAGTCTATATATATGTAAAATTCTTATATCATATGTTCCGCGTTATTTCCTTAAATTTCAAATATCCAATTTTCGTGATATTATCGCAGCCATATTGCGAAAAGTATAACACGGGCTTGAAGACACATTTTCTAAAATCCAAGCTGCAAAACTGTCTCCATGTTTGATTTTAGACTTTCACGATTTTTACCCATACTTCTGCTGTACAGCGGGACTTGTACATGACAAAATATTTTGAAAAGTTAACTTTTATTTTGCGACGTATCGAGCGAACTAGCGAGCGGAACCCTTGTAAGCCATGCTGTACATCAAAACTATGTCTGTAGAATTGTCAAGAGAGTAAACGATTGTAATAAAATTCTTCTCAATCGTTTGGATGGTTTCTTATTCGATATAATCCAAAAGGTACATATTCAGCCTCTTTAATGGTCACTCAAGGTTCATGTAAATGTCAGTTGCATTACCAGGAACTAATGTCATTGCGAGTACGATAATATTACAGTCGTGACATTCTACGAATAGTCGAACAGTACAGCGTAATATAAAATATGTAACATTTATCTTTATAAATCGATGAAAATTGATTATGTGCGTAATTATTAATCATTCTCATCACTAGACTAATAAACCCAGCGCTTTTCCTGTTAATTACTACCTCTATTCTTTCTATACAGCTCTGCTAAACTATCCCCAAACAGAAGCCCAGACAAACATCCGTCAATAGACTATCTAGTATTATAAATCTGGTAATCTAAAGTTCAGCTATTACCAAACATCTGACCAAAGACGACGACGATAATCCTAGCAAAACCCTGTGCACCCTCTCTCAATTAATATTGATGTTGTATATTTTGTCCGTGTGGTGACGGATTAAGAATACATAATGTTACCACCCCTATTCATCCCGTGCGTGTCGTAAAGTGCGACTAAGGGACATAGTATACAAGACAACATCATTACAAAGAGAAGGAAAACTTGAAACAAACCCTATACCGACCCGTCTGGCCAGCGAGGAATAGTAGGCCAAAACCTCCTTGATAAGAAGAGGCCTATGTCCGGCAGCGGCCTGTAAAAGGCTGTTGATGATGATGATGATGTTTGTATATTTACAAATTATTTCGTGACAGCAATTAAATTAATATACACTTTCTATGGATATCAAAAATTACCGATTCGTTTAAGTACAGAAACCAGATTAAATTCAATTAAATCGGCTAGCTCCGCTTTCTCTCGTAATCGTAAACAAATGAAAGTGGTATTAAAAATACCGTAAGCATCTTTGGTTTTAGTTGATGTAATCGTGTATGAACCTTTGATGGTGACAAGGATTGTTTTGTAAATACGTGACATATGTAAGATATGTCGGCTTATTACATAGCAATTTTGTACCAAAAAGTACATACGTATTTTTTTTTTTTATTTTTTTTTTAAAAAGACAACGCCCGCATTAGGAAAAAATCCTGTGTCGCGGGGGACTTTACAAACATACAATAAACGGACACAAAGAACATCCAGACTCAGAACAACAATTTATGGATCACACAAAGTGTTGTCTCGTGTAGGATTTGAACTCACAACACTCAGCGAAATGGAGAGCGGCATGGCGACCGCTTAAACCACTAGGCCAATTGTGCAGTCATATTATAGATAAACTACATCCATACAAAAATGTACGATAGTGTTCATACAACCATTTAGTCTAAGTGAGATCGAACTATCAGAAGTCTGGATTATAGTAGACCGAGAGTTCAGTCAAATAGAACGAATTTTTTTTAACAATCACGCCAACCAACGCCGCAAGATTAAAACATCCTTAAGCATTGTTAATGTTCTTTTAGGAATTTATCCATGCATTTTCTACATACATGCATATTCTAAGGTCATAAACCCTAATACTGGTTACAGTATAAACGATAACTAAGTAACGATTATTTTGTCTATATATCTATATAATATAAGAAATCCTTGGTCACTTGTATTTTTATCCTCTTAAGACACTGTGCCTTAAAATGATTAACAAGAAGGTCGGTACTTTGCATCTGATTACAATCTAACCCAGTTTAGCCTGAAATTAAATGACACCTATAAAAAACAAATATGTATACACACATATTTATAGTAACACTTGTAATTATGAAAGGGTATTTCAATATCAGCGTTAGTGGATATTTTTTTTAAATTTTGAATGTATATATAGTATTTACATACTGTAACAAAACAATTTATGTGATACTAGTACGCAACTGCATCTGCGTCTCCTATTCCCCATAGCGTGATGTTATACAACGTGAACAATTTTGTTTACAAACAACAACGATTATTGTTTTTTTTTAACGTAAGGAAACCCCCTCGGGCCGTCACCCCACCGGGTTTTACGACGGGATGGTGTGTCGGAATCGGAACGACTAAAACCACACGGTGTGCCACTCTGCGCCTGACATAGGAGGGATCCGGGAACAGCTGCTCTTACGACGTCCAGATCATTACGACATCGAGATCCGGTTATAGCAAGCCAAACATAAAAAATAGAATTGTGCTGTCGAAGACTTTTTTTTAGAAGTTTTAAGGGGGAACTATTCTCTTGTAGACTATTTTCGTGAAACTTTAGCTCTGAAAAGGAATAGTTTGCCTCTGTTTTTGTTACATTTTTCATTGATACTACGCTCCTTTTGGTTGTAGCGTAATTATATATAGCCTACAAATTTTCTCGATAACTGGGCTATCTAACACTGAAAGATGATCCAAATCGGTTCAATAGTTACTGAGCTTAGTGTGTTTAACCAAACCAACAAATAAACAAACATTTCAACTGTAAAATATCACATGGCATAGAAGTATATGTATGTGCATACTCTGACTGTTTGACCAGCATATTTTGTAACAAATGCCAATAACTTTTAAATGTCAACAGTTCAACTTCCGTATCAGATTGTGCTTAACTTTGTCGCTAAAATACTTGGTAAACTATCCACCTGATCATAGGATATAGTTAGTATATGACTAGACAAAAACACAGCGAAGAAAAATATGTCATTCTTCTATTTTTTTCTTTTTTAAGTCCCTTACAAGTACTTTTCTTTCCCTGATTTCAAAAAAACGGATTTGAAGAATTTGTTTTTATTTCTTTATTGATTACGCTTGTATTCTGTTTTATATTACCGATTTGAAATATTTTTTTACTCAAATCTGAACTGGACCAAATGGGCAACATACCCTATATTTCCCGTTTGGTTCAAAAATTACCCGTAGAAGTCGAATTTACTATGGTCTTGTCTATGGTATGGTCAGAACTTGTTGAAATGAATTTATGTTTAAATCTTTAACAAAATAAATTTACTTAACTAATGACTATTTTATATTTTTTCACAACTATATAGTTGTTAAATAATTAAAATTTTGTTCCAAATACATACAAAACACACACTTTCGCAAATAATTAACAAATATAAGCAAAAAAGTCAAACAACCAAACTTATGGTAGAGTTTTAATAAAAACAAGACACATAATAATATTCAATAAATAACCCAACCAAAGAAATATTTTTTCTATGTTTTTGTATAATAAAAACACTGCTAAAAAGGTTATATAACTCAATAAAATTAATTCTGACTTACCCGCAAACAAGCCATGCTGGTAACTTGAACAGTACGTAAGTGGATCGCGCTCGCTTGAACATTGAGTATATATGTACGTATATATATCTAAGTTGGTGGCCGTCATTTGGCTAATCACTTGTTACAGATATTTGATATCTTGTTTAATCAATTGTTTTAATGACCGGGAAAGAACTAAGAAACATGAACAAATGCAGAATCTATGATCACTACCAACCTCTACTATATATGTTATAGTAGGTATATTTATTAGTCGTATATCTAATACGTAAGAAGTTATATTGCCATTATTCTTTTTCTTAATCTAACTAAAATGAAGTCCAACTAAAGGTAGTAGAGACACACCGATTTCAGCACGAACGGGCCGGCTCGACCGAGGCAGTACTACCCTCTCACAGAAGATCAGTCTAAAACGACAGCATCCGCGCTGTGGTGTTTCGTTGGTAAGTGTGAGTCCGGTGGCCCATTGATGCAGGGATGACAGTTATCGTGTCGTGTGATGATAACTGCCATGCCTTTTATGTCTCCGAGCGGGGCGTCAAAAAGCATCTTACTAGGTCGCAATAGTGTTGAGCAAAACACTGCAATGTTCGCATTTACAACGAGTACGGTGAACACAACTCTTGGATTCTATTCATGCTTTCCATCAGGCAGAGTAGAGCCACTTTGGCAGGCTCTTAAATTAAAAAAAAAACATGAGGTTGATGCAATGGCAACCGTGATAGAGCCGAGCTTTAGCACAAATGGATTAACACAGCGCTCCCTGTTCTGTGGATGAACTCGACCAGTAACATCAGTGCCTTGCAGAAAACTACACAAATTATTTTTTTCATTAGTTTTCAATTAGTGTGTGAGGTTCCCGGCGCTGAAATAGTTTTGAGGGTACTTAACCGTTTGACTAGCATAGCACTTGTTACTCTTAGACATAAAATGTGGTTATATCAAACAACATCGGGTTTGAGTGGTATCTTTTATGGCCGGTGTATCGTCAAAATTCACTGACTTCAAATTATAGTAACGCTAGGTTTAAAACGGTAAATTTAAAAAAAAAAAAAATTTGCTATTAAACTGTGTTGTTCATTAAACCATCATTATCATTGAAAAATCTTTGATTTAGCTATATTGATATAAGTTTAATGAACAGTTTCAAGATTACCAGCAATACCATGCCAAGCTTCGATATGACAAGAAATGAAGAACGAAACCGAGGTAAAAGTCGATAAAAAATACTATTTTTAACTCCCACACTAGGAATCAACTCAAGAACTTTAGAAACACATTAGAAATAGACTCAAAGAATTGAATGATGTCTTTGATCGAAATGATGTCCCATGTGGGGATCGTACCCACTTGGCGCAATAGGTAACCGCTATGCAGTCAGCAATCTTTGTATACCCGTATTGTGGCAAAAGGACACCGACCAATCTTGGCCTGAACGTGAACTGCCAATGTATTAATAACATAAATTAGAAATAGTTATTTGTAAATATTTAATGAATTAGGGTCTCACTCCATTAGTATCAAATAACACTATTTATTAAGTTGATTTTCATAAGATCTTTGTTTTATTTAGTATAGTACGACTCGGTCGTGTTGTCACTTAAATTGTAGCGTTCATGTGACAACACTGTTTTTGACGACGCCACTTTTTATACACAGAGTTGGGTACACAAAAATGTTAAGTGGCCACTCTGATTAACAAAATGTGTAATTCAGGCTGTTGGAGACAAATACTGTAAATATTGGTACCACCTGAACAGTAAATCCGTATTGAATATATACTGTGTTTAATTTGATCATTTAAGTGGTAAATACACCAGATGACTCCAAAAAATAATCAAATACAGTGGGAAAAAATTACTCAAGGTAACATGAAAAAAACTACAAAAGTAATATACATTAACAATTTTTTTTTTCATCTACGAAACGTAAAAATTACTAATAAAATAAAATCAAGAGACTACACATGTAAGATACTTTTTTCCAATCCTAGCAACATTACTCTCCGCCTACGTCACCTTATCCATTCGCGTTGCGCGCGCTCTCTCGTGCTAAAGATGAAACTTTGTGTTTTCTTTTCTGTTTTAATCTATTTTATTATACCACTCTTGATACTAAGCTTACTAAAATTAATTTTCTATTGGGTATTCACCACTGAAAATAATATTGTTATTTTAACAACAAATTGTCCATGTCTAGGCCAGCAGCTCATACAAATTGGATAAAAGTGCTTTGAACTCAATCACTGCAGTAGTTTTTGAGTTTTTAAAGCTTTCATTAAATACTACACTTCTCTACACAATCTACCAATGTGATCGAAAGGGTTTTAAATTATGTAATTGTTATTGGAAAGCATTATACCCTGATGTCTGTCAGTAACTTTATCCGCACCCCAAATTCTATGAAGTATGTTTACCTACTTGAGGTCTAGATGGCGTTATAAAGTATTTTCTCAGAGGCCATTTTATGTTAACTTATGTTCGAAGTAAGATACCTATGTCCAGTTATAATATAAGAGTCTGGAATAAACCACGTTGTGTGTAGACGATAAATCGCAATGACCTCCTTAGAATATTAAAACACGGCTCTATCTATTCTCTGAAGGAAAAAGTTGTTTATAATTTTGTTTTTAATTTAAATCGGTATGTCACCTGTTTGTTGCTTGCCTTCTTAGTCTTACTTCCGAGTCGCTATGTGTAGGTTGAAAACGACATTGAAACGAAATCGAAATAGGAAACAGTTTAATAATACTTTATACTTATCAATCTAGATATCTTATAGATCTATCGATTAACGAACAAGTGGGTCAAACAAGGGCAAGTTACTACCGCTATCACCGCCCAGGGTCAACTTCAACTCAAGGGTAAGAAGTGCGAATTCTACCCCCAAAATCAGTTGAAGGTGGGTTTGCGTTGCGGTAACCTTATACATTTAGTGAATAGCAAAAAATAAAATGTTTAACATCGGTTTTTTGTGAGGATGTGGTAACACTCCAATAGGGCTGACCGTTTTGAGCTGTAGGATGAATTTCCCATAGTTAAACCTGCAAGTACACAATAAATCTCATCACATTTTGTTTTCTTTGAGTTTATCTACGAGAATTGTAGAAAAAGCAAACAAAAACTAAGTAATAACAAAAATTGTTGAAGCGGAGATATAGACTATTATCCTTGTGTTGTGAAACACAAATCTTCGTTAAGTTTACAGTCAAGTAGTTCAGAAGTATTACGATAGATGGAGTTTAATTTAATGCTAATTTCAAATACTTATCTTGAATTCTAAATAAATAAAACCTGAAAGAAGATTGTAATGCAACTTAAAAGAAAAACGTAATCTATTTATGAAATAGGATATTGTTCAACGCAGCACCCAAAACCACAACAGATCACAGATCGTAGCGCGTGATCGAAAAAGAAAAATAACCGCGTTTATTTCACAGTACTTTATTCGGAATTCAAATTAGACACGTTTTACAAAACTTAATATGTAAAAAACACTACGTGACAAAGAAGTTTCTAATCAGGTTGCAACAGTACTGGCAACCTACAATAGATAAAAATAATTATACCAACCAAACTTTTGGCATTATTTAAAAAGTTAATTCGTATTTGAATTTGGAACTGTTTCGATAGCATTTTGCTATCTATGTAGGTCTATAGGAAGCACTTTTATTTTCATTGTGGTTTAACACCAATTGTCTGCTCCAGTTACATATTCCTTTTGTTTATGACTTCGTTTTTTAAGTTTCTTTTTTAACTGTAATGTCTACTGAGGTGTACAATTTGATATTTAGTGTTAATTACTTTTGGTAATGAAAATTTTGGATGTGTAAAACATTAATTTGTAACGCTGAGTCTTCTTAGCTAAGTTCTACTAACATTAGTAAACTTACTAAAATGGGTTACTTTATACAACATAAAATAAAATAAAACTAGACATGCTCAAAGTAGATGAAGTTACTATGTTGTAAAGGATAGCTGTGGTCGCCGTCTCTTTTTAAATTAGCAATATTAGCAAAGATTTTAGCATCTTACCAAAAAAAAATTAACAGCTAAACATTTTTAGCATCCTAAATTTCTTCTTTATGTTTTTCCCCATTCAGAACTAAATATGGTTAACCTCAATAAATTCACAGAACTGTGGCTTCTTGTTACGCACTTCCGTCCCTTCACACTTCAAGTAACTTTCACAAAAAACGTAAAAAGCAAGATGAAAGATAACACATAAAACTGTTTAACAAAATAACACCAATAACAAATTACAGCCTCACAGTATGAGATAAAACTTAGTAACGCAAAAGTAATGGTAACGAAATCGGTCACGTACAGCGTAACCAATCGTTACGGGCGGGAAACTGAGTTATGACGATCAAACGAAACCATGGTCCAGTAACTATTTGTTTATTTAGTGTTTATAGCGTTTTAATGATTCCAGAAAGTACCAGCAGGAATGTTCTTATAACACAGTTTTTTTTTGTTATAATAACCTGCCAAAGTGACTCTACTCTGCTTGATGGAAAGCATGAATAGAATCCAAAAGTTGTAGTCACCATACTCATTGCGAATGCTGACAATGCAGTATGGTGACCCACACTATGGCGGCCTATTACGATTTTTACGCCTCACTTAGGGACGTAAAAAACATGACAGTCATCGTAGCAGTCTATTGCACACATTTATCAAGACAACTGTCACCCTTGTATCAATGGGCCTCCGGTCTCACACTCACCAACGAAACACGACAGCACGGATGCTATCGCTTTAGGTTGGTCTTCTGTGAGAGGGTAGTACTGCCCCGGACAAGCCGGTCCGTTCAATCTGAAATCAGCGTGGCTCTACTACCTGGTACAATAGTGTTACTCCTATTAATTTAATTCTATTCTACTAATATTAAAAAAAATATCTTCTATAAAATGCCATTTTACTTTAGTGAATATTAACTTTAGTGGTCAATACACCAAGACAAGACTAAAACCAACCGTAACTATATTATGTGTAACACAATATATTTGTCTCACTTTAAAATCTAATTGTGTATTTCTATTCTGAAATTAAATCTGAAATCAGACTTTATACATTCAACTTACTCTCTTTTTAAATCAAATAATGAACTTAAAAAAAATCAATGATTGCAAAGCACTTGAAGTACGATGATT
This sequence comes from Hypercompe scribonia, assembly GCA_949316085.1. Taxonomy (NCBI): domain Eukaryota; kingdom Metazoa; phylum Arthropoda; class Insecta; order Lepidoptera; family Erebidae; genus Hypercompe; species Hypercompe scribonia. The sequence continues at coordinate 1,195,141 of OX438967.1, read as the reverse complement.
GTCCGTGTGGTAACGGATTAAGAATACATAGTGTTACCACCCCTATTCATCCCGTGGGAGTCGTAAAAGACGACTAAGTGAACAAAGTATGTAAGAACTATTTTTTCTTTTTTTTTAACGTGTGGAAACCCTCTCGAGCCGTAGCCCCATCGGGGTTTAGGGCGAGGTGGTGTGTCGGAATCGGACCGACTAAAAGCACACGGTGTGCCACTCTGCGCCTGACATAGGAGGGATCCGGGAACCGCTGCTATTACGACATCCAGATCCCTCCTAGCGCCTGCCCGCTAACGCGAGCACCATCTGCGAATAAACTCTCTATTCAGGCGACGTACGGCACACGCGCACGTCGCCTCCTCGCGGCTGGCCATTGTAGCGGATGGAAGGGAAAACCCCTCCCGTCCACCCGCGGCCACACTCAAGGCGGCATGAGGCGCTGATATGCGCGCCTTCGCCACCTGGTTCGCCGGCGGCGAATTGGGTCCGAATGGAAATCGTCCTCCCGGGCCCTCTCCGCCGCCTCCTTCCGCGAAATTACGTCTTCGCAGAAGGTTGCGACCGCGGTAAAACAACTGTCGCTACCGACCGTTGAGCGTATGACGGCCGGCAGCGAGAGATCTTCTCCAATAACTGCAGTGAGGACCTCACGCTGCGCCGCCCTGGTGGAACAAACCGCCAGCGTGTGCTGAGCCGAGTCCTCACTGCAGTCGCAGTGGTGACAGGCGGGACTCAATTCCCTCCTAGCGACCGAGTGCAGATACTTCCTGAAGCAACCGTGCCCGGAAAGGATCTGCGTCAGCCAGAAGGAAAGGGTCCCGTGGTGTCACCCTGCCTACTCGGCGATGACCGGCTGGAGAGCCTCCACGGCGGCAAAACCAGCACGTGGAGCCTCCAGCCGCGACGACTAACGAGCCATCGTGGCTCGCCGAGCGGCCTCTCACCACTCGCGCATCTCTTCAGGCGGGGGCCGTATGCCGCTACCCGCCCGGAAGTCAACCGTCCGCCGATAAACTTCGGCGAGCACTTTCGCCTCTAAATCCCACGGAGGAGTTCCGGCCAAGGCACACGCCGCCTCTGTCGACACGGTGCGGTAACCGCGTATGGCTCTAACCGCCAATATCCTCTGAGGGCGCCAGAGGCGTGCCCTATTCTGGGTGGTCAGAGCCGCCGCCCACACTGGTGCACCATATAGCGCCATTGACCGGACAACCTCCGTGTATAGCCGTCTCGTCGCGACGCTGGCTCCACCCAAATTGGGCAAAAGTCGCCCAAGGGCAGAAGCAGTGCCGACCAGCTTTGGAGTAAGCTGCCGGAAGTGCTCTTCGAAGAGCCACCTGCCGTCGAGGATCAGACCCAGATACTTCATCTGGGCCTGAACCGGTACGAGGACCGAGTTGACAACGATGGAGGCGCCGGAAGGTGGACCATGACTAGGCCCATGGAACAAAAGAGCCTCCGTCTTGTCCAGGGCCACCCGCGAACCCAGCCCTCAATACGCCCGACCACCAGAGAGACACCCGAGGTGGCCAGGTGCGCCGCCTCTTCAAAGTTCATCCCCTGGGCCGTGATCAATGTGTCATCTGCGTAACAAATTACACCCAGCCCGGGGGAAAGACGACCTCGAAGGGCCCAGTCGTATCCCATGTTCCACAGAAGTGGGCCGAGGACAGACCCCTGTGGAACATCGCACGACATGAGCCGCCGCCTCAGAACACCGTCTCGGTCCTCGTACATGACGGTACGCTCCTGTAGATAGTCTGCCACAAGCCGCCTCAGGTACTCTGGCACCCCATGCTAGTGGAGTGCTTCCCTGATGCAGCTAAATGGCAGACTATTGAATGCATTGGCGATGTCCAACGACACCGCCAACAGCACGCCGCCACAACCCACCGCCACTTCGGTCACGGTCCTCAGGCGCAACACGGCATCTACCGTCGAACGCCCCGCTCGAAACCCGTATTGGGCGTCCGACAGATCGGGGTCCACCTCGCTGAGGTGCCGGACGATGCGGGCAGAGAGTATCCTCTCAAATAATTTACTCACCTCGTCAAGCAACACGATGGGCCTATAGGTCGCGACTGAATCGGCAGGCCGTCCCGGCTTCCGTAACAGGACCAGCTTCCCGCTCTTCCAACCCTCAGGAAAGCCCCTGGACGCGAAGCAAGCGTCCAGGACCTCCCTGAGGCGATCCGACATGTGGTCGAGGGTTCGTGCCAATGCTCGGGCAGGAATCCCGTCTGGCCTAGGGGCGGTGTTCTTGGAGCGAATCCGTAGAACAACCGCCCCTATCTCCGATTCCCTGATGGGTGGAACATTATTCTCGTTCACCCCTGCGTCGTATCTGAACAAGAAGGCCATCGACGGGGGTGTGCTCCACCTGCTGTGGGAAAAGCCCCTCGACCACTTCCTGCAGGAAGCTGGGCTGGAGTGTCTCTGTAAGGGGGGGGGCCCGACGTGCGGAGCTTTTGTCGCGCCGCACGATAAGGGCGACCCCAGGGCTCACGATTGAGACTCTCTAACATCTACTTCCTTTTCACTTCTTTGACGCGGCTAATGGCCAGCTTCAGAGTTTTCCGCGCCTCTCGGTACTCCTCATGAAGCTGGTCGTCCTCACCGTCTACGCGGTGTCGCCGCCGACTACAGGTGTAGGACCTCCGGGCACGAGTACAAGCCGCGCGGAGCTCTGCCAACTCCCGGGACCACCAGTAAACCTCCTTCTGTGGAGGCCGACAACCTAGGATGCGGGGCATGGCCACATCACAGATCTGCGTAAACACATCACGTAAGCGACCAGCCCCCATGTCAACCTCCTCGGTTAGGGCCTGTGGAGACAGCCAAGAGTGAATAATGGCCGCCTCCTCTGGTAGGTCTCAGTTCAGCTTCGAAATAGCCCACCGCGGAAAGTGAGAAGGCCGCGCCGTGTGACCCCTACTGGAGTCCTGGATCCGGGAGAGCTCAAATCGGATGAAGAGGTGATCCGAGAGCGTCTCAACCTCTTCCAGGACACGCCAGTTTCGTATTCGTGCGGCGAGGGCAGGGGTAGCGAACGAAAGGTCCACTATTGACCCCCCTGCTATCGCACGCACGTATTGGTAGAACCCCTGTTTAATAAACAGAGGCCCACCGAGGCCGCTCACTCCTCTACGGCCTCGCCCCTAGCGTCCGTCCTGGGGGAACCCCACGCAACGGACTTTGCGTTGAAGTCCCCCAGCACAAGGACGTGCCCAGACATTATCCGCCACATCGAGATCTCCAGTTGAGGAAGACTTCGAAGTCTCTCAAACTCCGGTTGGGGGAGAAATACACACCGTATACGGTGATCCCCCCCACTCAGCAGCAACATATCCAGTGCCATTGTCTCTTAGCGACAAGGGCGGGGAATGAGCCGCTGTGGAGCCGACGACTGCCACGGAGCCGTCCCAGTCACCCAACCAATTCGGTCGAGGAGCAACATAATAGGGCTCCGCGACTACGGCCACACTGATCGACCACTGTGCCATGGTTTGTAAGAAGAGATCCTGCGCTGCGGCACAGTGGTTATTGTTCGTCTGGACAAGAAGGTTGGAGACTTGATCCATTACTGGACCGTCTCTACAACCTCCTCCATGGGTGACGACATCGACTCATGAACGACGTTGGAGGCAGCCTGGGTCGGTTGGTTAGCCCCTGATGTCTGCCGAGAACTGCGGGAAGGCTTGCAGCCGCCCTGCCCAATCTGGTGATTGGCGGGTTTGTTACCCGCCGAACACGCTGGGCAGTGAGGGGCGGCAGAGCATTCTACCGCCTTGTGCCCCGGTCGACCGCAGCGGAAACAAAGTCCGCTGCAGTCAAAACAGCTGTCGCATTTGATGCGGGTGTGTCCCACGCCCAGGCATTTGAAACACCTCATCGGTCTCGCCGCCAGAACTGTGACTTTGGCGTTTACGAAACCGATGAGTATCTTGCCAGCGTCGCCCAAAACTTTGGCTGACGCTAAGGGACAACTTAACCACACTGCGCCAAGGCCCTCTGGGCCGGGGCGGGTGGTGCCAATCCTGATGTTATCCGTGTTGCATCCAGTCCTCTACCGAACTGCAACACGGACATCGTCGGCCGTTATTGAGTCGTCCAGGTCTGAAATGCGCAGTTCTGCGCACTTTGTAGGCCTGGCGATCTTGACACCATCCGTGGGTGCAAACATATTTCGCAGTTTCTCGGCAATCGAAGTCCCTCCGACCAATTGCCAACCGTCATTGGAGAAGGTAGATGTGGAGGGATCAGGTGTAGGTGTTGGAGTGGGGAGCGGAGGAAATTTTGCTCTACTCTTTACCGCCGTCTTATTCCCTGTAACCGGTGCAGCCGTCTTGGTTGCTGACTTGGCCGCCTGTTGTGTCCTCGTGGCAACAGCAGGTGCAGATACTGACACCGCTGTCGCATACGATTTGCGGCCACTCGCGACAGACAGCGGAGTCGAAACTGATGAGACCTTTCGCCTGTCTGCAGCAAGTGGTGGCCGCATAACAGGGGCAGGAGGCAGTCTCGCTTCCAGACCTGCGAGACGTCCATCCAGCATATGCTACACTGCGTCCAAAATTTAGCGCAAGTGTACATCACTAACGTCACTGGAACCAGTAGTGGAGGCAGGTTGCTTCGAAGCCATGTCTGGCTGTTTTGGAATTTCCACCTGCGCCCGAAACTGCGCAAACTGGGCACTCAACTCTGCCACCTGCCCCGTCAGACATTCGTTAGCAGCCTGAAGTCGAGCTACATCCCCAACGAGGGTCTCGACGACCCCAGCAATAGCAGAGGAAGAGTCCTTAAGAGCCCTCACGAAAGAACTCTTAAGGTTCCGAGATTTGGTAGCCACCTTTTGGATAATTGCCACCCCGGCATTTAGTGTCTCCTGCAAAGATACCGCTGTTTGGAGGATACCCCCTTCCACCGGCTCTCGAATCTTCTGCAGGAGATCTGCAATCTCCTCCTCTGCTGCACTTTCGCCCTCCGCTTTAACCCGCCTATAGGTTTCTGCCTTAGAAAAGACAGAACCAGACGGGACTGAGGTCGATATTCGCGACCTACCTCTACGGCTACTGCCCACTTTAGGAGGCAGCATTTCTACAGACGTGTCACTCGCCTCATCCTTGGAGCGTTCGCGTTTCCTGCTTTTGCAAGGTTTCTTCTCTGTCGACTCCAATACGTCCATATTCGTACTGGAGCCACCATCATTCGACGGAATAGCAGACTTGGAACATAATTGTTCCGATTTTCTTTGGCTGCCAGCAGCCGAAATGACTTCTGGGAGCCCCATCGAAGTAGGTGCCCCAAGTACGACGTCCTCCTCGTTAGATGAGAAGTCCTTTGCTTTTCTAGACTTCCCCTTCCTTGTGCTCACTTTCTGTCCTTTTTTGTTATTCGTTAAATTAATGTTGTTGATAGATTCCATTTCAGACCCACGAGTGGGGGAGAATTAAAGGTCGACCTGGGCAGAGATCCCCAATACCCGGGCAAGCGTACATTTATGCCCAACGGAGGGGTCCGCAGGTGCCTCAGCTGGGGGTGCGCTTGTGACTCAACTACCCATCAGCCATGCATCCCTTGGTCACGTACCAGAACACGGGATTCGGGGTAATTTCTTATAGAAGTTTTCTTCCTCGCAGTCCGGGTGGCTAAGCCAAGACCGAGGGTCCTCGATAGGAGTCGCGAGACATAACCACGACATTACTTTCGGGACTACGATATGCTGACGGCGGCAGAGAGACAACGTCTCCTGATGCCTGCTCGGTAGCAGTGTAAGTACACACCGAGCCCGTCCTTCTTTTCCACCGCTGAAAGCGGAGGAACTTCGACCCAAGAAAGGGTCCCACCTTGGTGATTTTTTAACGAGGTTTTCCTCCTCATTGCTCCGAAGAACGAAGAGCCAACAGAGGATCCGACAGACACGCCCACTCTGTTGGACCAAGCCTCAACTGAATGACCGAAGAGAACGGCCTCCTCTTCGTGCTAGAATATTAGCCGTTGGCGGTGATGCCAACGTTTCCAGGGTGCACCACGTGTAGGTTTTCTAGCCCAGCACCCAAAGTATGTAATACCCTTTTTTTTTTTTAACGTGTGGAAACCCCCTCGGGCCGTCACCCCACCGGGGTTTACGGCGGGGTGGTGTGTCGGAATCGGACCGACTAAAACCACACGGTGTGCCACTCTGCGCCTGACATAGGAGAGATCCGGGGACAGCTGCTATTACGACATCCAGATCCCTCCTAGCGCCTGCCCGCTACCACGGGCACCATCTGCGGATGAACTCTCTATTTTAGGCAACGTACGGCACACGCGGACGTCGCCTCCTCGCGGCTGGCCATTGTAGCGGATGGAGGGGAAAACCCGTCCCGTCCACCCGCGGCCACACTTAAAGCGGCATGAGGCGCTGGTATGCGCGCCTTCGCCGCCCGGCTCGCCGGCGGCGAATTGGGTCCGAGTGAAGATCGTCCTCCCGGGCCCTCTCTGCCGCCTCCTTCTGCGATATTACGTCTTCGCAGAAGGTTGCGACCGTGGTAAAACAACTGTCGCTACCGACCATGGAGCGTATGACGGCCGGTAGCGAGAGATCTCCTCCAATAACTGCAGTGAGGACCCCACGCTGTGCCGCCCAGGTGGAACAAATCGCTAGCGTGTGCTGAGCCGAGTCCTCACTGCAGTCGCAGTGGTGACAGGCGGGACTCAATTCTCTCCTGGCGACCGAGTGCAGATACTTCCCGAAGCAGCCGGGACGACCAACGAGCCATCGTGGCTCGACGAGCGGCCTCTCGCCACTCGCGTATCTCTTCGGGCGGGGGCCGTATGCCGCTACCTGCCCGGAAGTCAGCCGTTCGCCGATAAACTTCGGCGAGCACTTCCGCCTCCAAATCCCACGGGGGAGTTCCGGCCAAGGCGCACGCCGCCTCCGTCGATATGGTGCGGTAACCGCGTAAAGCTCTAACCGCCAATATCCTCTGAGGGCGCCGGAGGCGAGCCCTATTCTGGGCGGTCAGAGCCGCCGCCCACACTGGCGCACCATACAGTGCCATTGACCGGACAACCCCCGTGTATAGCCGTCTCGTCGCAACGCTGGCTCCACCCAAATTGGGCAAAACCCGCTAAGGGCAGAAGCAGCGCCGACCAGCTTTGGAGAAAGCTGTCGGAAGTGCTCGTCGGAAAGCCACCTGCCGTCGAGGATCGTACCGTACCGATCGTACCGTATCGTACCGGTTCAGGCCCAGATGAAGTTTCTGGGCCTGAACCGGTACGAGGACCGAATTGATTACTATGGAGGCGCCAGAGGGTGGACCACGACGGGGCCCATGGAATAAAAGGGCCTCCGTCTTGTCTAGGGCCACCCGTAAACCCAACGCCTCAATACGCCCCACCACCAGAGAGACACCCGTGGTGGCCAGGCGCGCCACCTCTTAAAAGTTCATCCCCCGGGCTGTAACCAATGTGTCATCTGCGTAGCAAATTACGCCCAGCCCGGCGGGAAGATGACCTCGAAGGGCCCAGTCGTATCCCATATTCCACAGGAGTGGTCCGAGGACAGACCCCTGTGGAACACCGCACGACATGGGCCGCCGCCTCAGAATACCATCTCGGTCCTCGTACATGACGGTACGCTCCTCAAGGTAGTCTGCCACAAGCCGCCTCAGGTACTCTGGCACCCCGTGGTAGTGTAGTGCTTCCCTGATGCAGCTACATGGCAGACTATTAAATGCGTTGGCGATGTCCAACGACACCGGCAACAACACGCCGCCACAGCTCACCGCCTCTTCGGTAACGGCCTTCAGGCGCAACAAAGCATCTACCGTCGAACGCCCCGCTCGAAAACCGAATTGGGCGTCCGACAGATCGGGGCCCACCTCGCAGAGGTGCCAGACGATGCGAGCAGAGAGTATCCTCTCAAAAAGTTTACCCGCCTCTTCCAGCAACACGATGGGCCTATAGGGGGGGCAAGTATGTAACACCCTATTCCAACCCGTCTGGCCCGCGTGGTATAGTAGGCGAAAACCTCCTTGCTAAGGAGAGGCCTATGTTCAGTAGTGGATTGTAAAAGGCTGTTGATGATTATGATGATGAATTATGATAGTTTGTTTTAAGGTTTTTTACCTCCATTGCGTCTCTTAACTTTCTTCTCGTAACTTCTGTGAATATAAACCAACTTCCCTTCCTCCCTCGATTTTCGTTTTCCGATACACTTCTGTACGTTAACCTCTCCCAAAATCTTCAGACCCTTTCAGTCTGTGACTTTGATCATTCAGACACGCTTTTTTCTTTTTTTTTTTAAAGTGTGGAAACCTCCTCGGGCCGTCACCCCACCAGGGTTTACGGCGGGGTGGTGTGTCGGAATCGGACCGACTAAAACCACACAGTTTGCCACTCTGCGCCTGAGATAGGAGGGATCCGGGAATCGCTGCTATTACGACATCCAGATCCCTCCTAGCGCCTGTCCGCATCATTCAGACACGCTGTGCCTATCAACTAAGGACCTACAGGGGTCAACCTTAAACACGTGTATTTCAATAAAGAAAAACAACTCTCAAAATGTGTCTGTCATGTAACAAACATAGAAAAAATTTAATCAAACGAGAACCTTCTCTTATTTTAAGTCGGTTAAAAGTAACTGTTCAGGAATAATCGATTAAGTATAAGATTGTTATAACTTGCGTACACAAGAGCTAGTAGTGCGGTCATTGACATTAGAGCGAGATGACTGCGCAATATAGAAACGATTCGATATTGTAACTACAAAAGGTGCTTAATATAGATTATAGATTAAATAATTGTTTGCTTTCGTATTGCTTTTAAAAATAAGTATCTATCATATCAATACTCATTGCAGAAATAGAATAAACGCTGCTGACCAATTGTGTTTGTGAGTGTCCTAAGTGCTTCCGATACAATACCCACTAATTGTACGATAAAATTTCGAAAAATGTTCACTGTATACGAAATATCGATGTGATACAATTGTATTTTTGTCCTGTTAATAATGTGATGTTGTCATATTTCTTTTGCCAAATTATTTGTGTATCTCTCATTGTTAAAGATTGCAAACGTTTTGGATGGATACTTTCATGATCAGTCACTTTTTTTTATATAATAAAGTCTAAATATTTGTCTACCAATCAGCTAACCGGACTCCTTCGTTTGAGAAGTATTAAAAAAAAACAAAAGCAATAATTTACTCGACCTTGGGACAGATATGCGCAGAATTATATTTGGTTCATTGGGCAGCCAATCACATAATTACTTCTGACAATAGCTTAGATTATTAGTCAACCTTTGAAAGTACTTGATCAGTTTCATAATTTTATTCAGTAAGCTCTTATTGTTGCATCAAAAATTTAATTAGTTCTTAGTGTAAAAAGTGAGCATGCCCGAAATTGCATCAATAAAAACAATCGAATGCTCTGTTTCTTGATTACAGACGAGACAGAAAGGTTATGTAAAGAAATACCTTAACTATATTGCGTTATGTTAGCTCTTAATTCACAATTAGACAATATTTAATCGTAATGGTTTGATTTACCATGAACTGTTGTTATTTTTACTCGTTTCTCGTTTTATGATCAATTTTAAACACCGATTTCATTGTGCCTATATTCTGATGAATACTAATAATGTATTGTATTCGTCACAATTAAGGGTGGTATTTACAAATTTGACTTGGAAAAAATGTGAAGTCTATCCTCCCAAAATAAAGAAATATATTAATCTCCTCCGTTTCTTTAAGGTATGCTAAAAGAACAAAAGGACGCTAACTGTATTTTTTATTATTTTATATCTACAAAACAGTGTGCTATGTACTCTTGTAAGTAACATTACTTACGTAACAGGCACTATTATATATAGTGCCTGTTACGTAAGTAATGATTATATATTGTAGTGATACTTACAATATAATTTAACAGCTGAGAATTTACTGTCACTGGAATTTCCTGTCACTGGAATAATTTGTAGAAAATGCTTTTGTCATTGCCAAACAAAAATGTAATTAACAAAATAAAAAATACAGTTTGAAATTACATATTCATCTTAAAGTAATAAACGTATTACTTAACCGTTCTAATACGACACTCATTCAATGTATTTTTAAAAGACAAAAAAAATGCATCTTGAAACAGCCCATTCTTACTTCATTGAATGCTATATAGACTATCGAGAATGTAAAATAGAACTAATTTGAGTTCAAATATCGCATACCATACTAGGAACAACTACTATCAAAATAGTTAATGCAGCGCAATAAGCTTACAAACATATTGATCTGGGAGTGGTTCAGTTTTGCTGAGAAATAAATTTATGCGTAAATAAGTAAAGTCCACAACTGTGTATTGATCAAGCAGGAAATTGATATAAAAAAAATAAAACGCTAAATGTTATTTTCATATAAGTATACTCTCCATTCTTATATGCAGATCCTCTACATTTTATATTTAAAAATGCTTAGTTGATCTGATACACCATCAACTGACTGCCTCGGTGGTGCAGTGCTAGCGTATACGACTGCTGTGGTCTCGGGTCCGATTGCCACGTCAAACCAAATGTTTTTATGATCTGCAAATATTTGTTTCACAGTTTGAGTGTTATCTATGTATAATATGTATTTACCAAAAAAAAGTATTAATGTATTTGTCAGTTATTAAGTTCCCATAGTACAAGCTCTGCTTAGTTTAGGATTAGATGGCGTTATCTACTTAATGTCCGAAATATTTATTTCCTTGTTTATTTGTAAACTATTCGAAAGCGTGATAAAGAGCGTGTTATTGTTACTAGAGTAGCTGCAAGTGGGTGGAAATTTTTTTATCTTCCACGCACAATTAATTTGGCAAAAAGTAAGCGAACCCTCCTCACAGAATTCTACTCGGTAGAACTCAGGGAGGCCTGTGTCGAGCACTGAAATACTTAAGGCAATAATATGCTATTAACAAATTACCACAGAGAAATTGAATGCATAAAAAACAAAATGTTTTAAAATAGTGCTTATCAATCAATATACGTTAAATTATGATTAAATTAAATTATGTCTTTAAATTAAATTCTAAATTTTAAAATGACAGAGTGCAGTGGCCATTTTTTTTTTGTGCTTGCCATAATCGCAATTCGCATGCCAAGCGTGGCGATTATGGGGTTTTGCCATAATCGCCACGCTTGGCATGCGAAGAACCGTTGTATGCGGGCAGCACAGTACCAGCTGTTGTGAAGGAGGCCTTAGGGGAGGCTTATGTCCAGCAGTGGAAGTCTTTTGACTGAGATTAAAATGATGGTAGAGTGCAGTACTCGTATCTTTCTCATAGACCATGTATTCCTAGTAAAAAAATCTAAATCATGCTTGCGTACTTAAGTATTGTAAATTTGGCACTAACAATATAGGAAACTGTTTTGACCATATCTTGTAGTAACTGATATTGAAAAAAGTGAAGCATGGCGTAATGAATTTACTGGGACATGGATTCCTAGATTGCTTAGTAGTTCAAGAGAATTAATGGAAGAAGTCATCAATCGTGCAACAAACAATATGTCAGCAATATCCAACAAAAATTCCAAAATGTGGTGGTTTTTACATGCAATTGTATAGTCATGACAGTGTAACTTTGTTCTGAAATTGAAATATATTATAAATTTCTTTTGAAATCTCAAAATTCTTTGAATGTAGACGTTATATCTTAGACTCTAAATATGTTCCTTCATATGCATCCTCTTAATGAGGTCACATATGAAGGAACATATGTGGAATACAGAAATTTAAAAACATTCGCGTTTTAAGGTCTCTGTATGACCAATTACGAAAATCTTTTATTATGGCTTCTATATGACAATCGAATAATAAAGTAGTGTCAAACTGAATGTCTGAATCTTCAATCACATCAGCTACTTGTAATCTGTCGATATCTAAAAAGTTATTGAATAAGTTTGAATATTTACATTTTGTCAGATTATTAATAAAAACATAAATATGTTTGTAAACAGTCTGATTATCATAGTAAAGGCTCTGCCTTCTTTGTATGAGAAATGTGTAAAATGTGTGAAATTATTAATTTTGATTAATAATATACATTATTGTAAGGTAGTAGAGAGCCACGCTGATTTCAGCACGAGCGGGCCGGCTCGACCGAGGCAGTACTACCCTCTTGCAGAATACTAGTCTTAAGCGCCATCATCCGTGTTGTCGCGTTTCGTTGGTGAGTGTGAGACCGGAGACCCATTGATGCAGGGGTGACAGTTATCGCGGTACTGTGTAAGCCTTACACTGTCACGATAACTGTCATGCCTTTTACGTCCCCAACCGGAGTGTGAAAAAGCATCTCACAAGGCCGCCATAGTGTGGGTTATCATACTGCATTGTCTGCATTTTGGAATGAGTATGGTGACCACAACTCTTGGATTCTATTCATGCTTTCGATCAGGCAGAATAGAATCACTTTGACAGGCTCTTAATAAGCAAAAAAAAATTGCAAATTTCAATCATTCTTTAACGTAAAAGAGCACATTGTAAGTAACATACTCTAAACACTTTTATTATTATTAAAAAAAAAATTTCAGTATTAAAAATTACTTATTGCCGCTTTAACTCTATGTATAAGATATTGCGTTATAATAATGATATTTATTACGAGAGAATCACAAAATATGACTTCTCATAAAATAAGAATATTCTAGAAGTCTCCAAATAGATACTGTTTTACCATTTTAAACTCTAAGAGTAGTGTACGTGACTTCCTTTTAATAGAATGTAGTGTAACAATTAAGTAATACACTGTCTATTTATTCTATCGGTACTGAAACCTGTATCGGTAGCTTTGGGGTTTTGCAATTGAAGTGTCTTGCCCCATCTGAACTAGCTCAGACCTGCCCACCTAATAGGGTCACCCTACATCTCAAACCGATGAAATATTTGATTAGAAATTTTAAATTTTCTGCCTAGAGTATGAGTATAGCATGAAGTACAAAATATCATTGACGAAATTGAGACAAGACTAATAAACTGTGGATTGAAAAATTTAATTAATAATTCAACATTTATAAATCTCTTTTATCTTTTTTCTTTTTTAAAAAGACCGCGCCCGCACTCAGAATCATTTCTGTGTCGCGGAGGACTTTACAAACATACAAGAAACGGACACAAAGAACACCCAGACTCAGAACAAAAATTTATGGATCACACAAAATGTTGTCCCATGTGGGATTTGAACCCACAACACTCAGCGCAGTAGAAAGCGACGTGGCGACCGCTTAAACCAGTAGGCCAGCCATGCAGTCAATCAATCTCCAACCCGTATTAGATTTAAATCTAAATCTGTGGTCTAAAAAAGCTTATTTACATATTTATTGACACAAAGTTGGTACATATATAATATGACTTTCCTGACCTCTTAACTACTGTAAGCTGTATTTCAGAAACCAGTGTTTTCCCCTTACAGTAAACATTGTACATATATGTCAATTATAGGAGTTATGTTTAATTGCACTAATTAGAGAAAGGACTTGTTAACTGACAGTAGTGACTATTACCGCCTGTACACTTGCAACTAATTATACTTGATCACTGGGACAGATATAAAAAAAATAAAAAAAGTATATGAATGTTTATTTGGTTGCAAAATTGCAATATCATACATATATCGTTTACATGATTATATTATATTACTGTAGGCACTAATACTGATTCCCGAACTAGTCTAAAGCCTATATCTTGGCAAACTGATGGTTACAAAACCGACGAAGCAACTATGAATACGCAATTTTTTATATCACCCATAATATATTTTTATTCTTTACGTACCCATTTTTTGCAAATGGAGCGCAATACGCTATCAATATAAATACCTCGTAAGTTCTAAAATAACACTGTCATAGAGATCAAGCCATATTTTAAGGCCTACAGAGGTGGGAGAGATATTAAATCAGATGACATACTCCTTGCATCGAAAGAATGGCTTAATACTGCTGTATTGTGAGGCCATAGTCTCTCTACCAAGCTCTTGTCGAAGGTAGCAATGCCACGCTGATTTTAGCACGAAACGACCGGCTCGACCGGGACAGTAATACCCTCTAACAGAAGATCAACCTAAAGTAACATCATCAGCTACCGCCTTTCATTGATGCAGGGGTAACAGTTATCGAGGTAAGAATATGAACCTTACACTGCCACGATGACTGTCATGCCTTTTCCGTCCCGAAACCGGACATGAAAAAGCGTCTAGGCCGCCATAGTGTAGGTCACCATACTGCATTGTCTGTATTGTGACCGCAACTCTTGGATTCTATTCATGTATTCTATCAGGCAGAGTAAAATCCTTTTGGCAGGCTCTTAAAAAAGAAGAAAAATAAAGCTGTGCATTTGTGCCGAAGCATGACTCTTCTAAGGTTTTGACGACTAATTTTGAACCCGAAATACCTTAACCTTACCTTAATCTTCTGATTCTGAGAGATAGCTCAAAGGGTGACAATATAAGAGTGTTGTGAATCAGTCATAGACATGGACACTTGTAACTCAGTCATAAGAATGACTGAGTTACAAGTATCGGTAGACACTTACCATCAAATAAGCAGACCGCTCGTTTCCTCCTATACTATAAAAAAATTCACTATGTGAGAAGATATGGTTCTGCGCAGTCTCCTGTAAAACGCTCGTTGATTATGTTCAATGAAAATAAAGTATCAACTCCAAATAAATCAAATAAGTAAAATCAAGATCAAATAAATAAAGATATTTGAATTTTACCCGACTGGCAACCTTAATACGTATTACTCCACTATAATCATAAAGGAACTGAATGAATCACAAGTTGTCGTATGTTGCAATTGACCAGTGTGGACAAAGTTGTGTTTCAATCCTTTCTAAACAGCCTGTGAGAACCTCTCCTTAAATTAAATCATTGTTATAAATTAAATTAAGTATTTATTCTTAATAAATGATTCTTCAACCCATCACAAGTCTTCAGAATGAAAAACAATTGATAAAAAGATTTAAAACCACAATCATAAATTTTCAAAATTATGTTCATCTTATAATCATATACTAATTAATCTTGTTAAATTAACTTAAAATGACGTGTGCACATGCGAGATTAAAAAGTAATAAGTAACTGCTGCTGCTGCTTTTTTTTGTTTTTTTTTTTAACGTGTGGAAACCCCCTCGGGCCGTCACCCACCCGGGGTTTACGGCGAGGTAGTGTGTCGGAATCAGACCGACTAAAACCACACGGTGTACCACTCTGTGACTAACGTAGGAGAGTTCCGGGAACAGCTGGTGCAGCAATAGCCTTACTCTATGCAAAAATAAAACAAATAATTATAAAAATTCATCTATTTCAAGACAAATACTACAACTTTTTTAAATGCTTAAGTAAACAGTTTTATTTAATTATTCATCACCTCACTATGATTTTTAATAGAGCAATCAATTGTACCCATTTAACTACGATACATTTTAATACTGTTGTACGCTGTATGTTGCAAGTTACTCAATAACAAAAACAATATATCATATATTCACGTAAGAAGTCTAACATCCGGCTGCTTTGTCCCAGACGTTGGCCATTTATCTGTTTCGTTATCTCTCATGTACTTTTTTATTTTTCCATTGCAACAAGAGTGTTGAGGTTCAAGGTACATAAAATAATGCGTTCCTACAACTTTTACTTTCGTGAAAACCAGAATTTAAAGATATATAATTCTCGTAGCCATAAATAATGGAATTTTCAATTTTATTTAAAACTTGCGACATTATTTAGTTTTATTGGAATAATAACCAAACATAATATTACTTTTCGGTTTATTATTTTTCGAAAGATCTCTTCGAAGTAGACTACAATTTATTCGTGATATTTTCAATCCGCTTAAAGTTATCTCTTACACCATACGTCACAAACAAAACGAACGGTCGACAAGCAATCGGCCCGCAACTAACAACCGAAGAGATAAAAACCGTTCGGTAGCCCATCGACTTGCTCCAGTCAACCGCCAGACACCGCCGCGATCCGTGATGTGAACAATGCACATGAAACAAATTATTGGACTTTTAGTGCTTCTGTGTTGTGAACTGTGTTTGACTATCAAGGTTCCAACAACCTGGAATGAAAGTGGTAATAGTGCAGTGAATAATGAGTTTAATAATCAAGAAAATAACTATAAACAACAAAATGTCCAAACCCTTCAACAGTCCCAACCGATACCCATTGAATACTTTCAATACACAGCAAAGAAACCACAATTTGCTATTGACATAGCAGCTTTTCATGGAGTTAAGAATCCAGAGCAACATTACAAAGCATATCCTATAAAACCATATACAGGCAAAGAAAAACCCGTCTTAGGTATTCACCACTTGTTAAATGAAGACAGAAATATTTATCAACCTTACCAAAAATATGTTCAGAAGGTGAAAGAAACTCCAAAATATGTGAATCCAATGTCTGCAAGTTATGAAGTTTTTCATCCTTATAAAGCCGAAGTGCCTGCATTACAAGAGCTATACAAAGATCCTATATTAAACAAAATTAGAAATGACTTACATGATAGCAAAAATAGATTACAAACCTACGAACAAGACGCTGGTCAGCCAAATATTGCCGATGACGAATATTTAGAAAAAATTAAACATACAGAATCAAAGTTGTTCCCTCAAAAAAACGTGCCCGCCCAGTATGAAATTCATAGACCGGAGAGACGTCCGACATACTATAGTATTCCACCACGTGACTCTCATAGAGATCATGTACTAAATCAAAGATTTAAACATCCATGGAATGAACATGGTATTAAAATCAGGCCAGTACATTATAAACCAATAAAAAACCACCTTCACAAATTGAGACAACAACACGCTATGAAGTATGATGATGAAAAAAATGAATATCCGCAATTACAACTCAGTGAAAATACAGCCCAGCAAGACGATGGTTACGATATATACGAAAAAGGTAAACAGAAATACACACAACTTAGAAATAATTTAGATGAGTCTATTAACCAAGCTGTTCTGGAGAATAGGCCAGAAACTTATCAAAAATTAGAGTTACAACCTAATGAATCCACACCTAAAGAAGTGGATGATGAATTCATACCTGTGAAAAACTATGCACAGGTAAGAAAAACAGAAACCATCAAGCACTTACCCAAAAAGGCTGCGTTTGATGATGCGGATACTTATGAAGAAATTTTGAATGCACCACGACTAAGAGAAGCTATTAAAAGCACGAAAGCTCAAATTGTCTACAGCGAAGAAGGATATGAAGATTCTGCTTATGATCATGCTGGAGAACAGAAACACGCTGCAGATAATGAGGGACACGGTGGTTTTCTTAAAGAGACTGCTAAAAGTGAAGGACTGTTTAAGACTCCTTCGTTTAGTGGAAGTTATCAAGACGGAAAAGGATCTGAACATAGGGATAATGTAGAACATGAAAAAAAGTGGGAAACTAATGATACAGATAATGAAGAGGAAATACAAGCTGAAGATTATTCTGAAAGTGAATTTGACGAATCTGATAATGCTGACGCTTATAAAGATAAGAATTTAAAAATAAGTAATCGTAATAAGAGAGAAGATGAAAAAGAAGGCAACGTTGCTCACAACTATAATAATGAAAGTGATCAAAATATATCTAATATGGAAGGTGACAAACACGATAATTCTGTAGTTGATGGAGAAATACACAAAAGTCATGAAGTTGATAAAAGGGAAACACCCTTTGAGGTACCAACAATAAATTTAGAGAAAACTTATTTGACTGAGAGCGACATATTAAAAATCGCAAAACATAAAATAAAGCCCAAAAAAGATAATATTAGGGATAAGTATCCATATTATTTTAAAAATTTTCATTCAATTAATGAAAACTCGCCATTAAGATATGCTGAAAATTTAAAGTCTATTCCTAAAAAATCAGAAGGTGGTACAGAATTTTATGATTCTCGCTCAAAATTAGAATGCCCTGAAGTAGAAGAAGATATTGACCCAATTCCTGAAAAATTAAAGAATGGTAATAACCCAACTGAAGCAGATGATGATGAAGAAGAAGTAGATAAATCAAATCCCAGCAATAAGGATAACAATGCTACAATGACAAACAAATCTCGTCTTAATGGCTTAGGTGACAAAATTGATTGCTTCAAAGCTAAATATTTTGGTGAAAATCCTTTAGATAGCCCATTTTTTAAGGAAGATATAATAACAATTCCTAAACCTATTCTTGCGCCAAAACTTTCTATATTCGAGCACTTGAAGGCAAAACAAAAATTAAATCATCGAAGTCTATCTCAGGAACCAGGTAGCGCTTCAGATACCGATATATTTGTATTACTTAATAAATTAAGAATAAATGATAAGCCAGATCATGAACCTCAGCAAAAACTTAATGAGAGTTCTCAGGCTAAATCTTATACCCCACAAAATAATTGGGCAGCAAACAACACTCAGCAAACAGATGTTTACACAGATATTTTAACCAATATCAGAAATAAATTTGACCACCCACGGAGCCGCTTTGAAGTACCAGCGAACTTGTTGGAATCAAACAAAGACATTTCAAATAAAACATATGATTCCTTTCAAAATAAAGAAGAAGTAACTAAATTGCCTGCAACAATAAGAAGAAAACGGGCTTCACAATTTGTTTATGAGCCATACAAGATTATTAGAGACTCCCAGTATCAAGACTCGAAAAAAACCACGACAACTAGTAACATAAGTCCACTAATTAGACAGTTACAAACTAGTAGAGTAGTTGATCGAGTTTCTAGATCAAACCGTGATGACTATAAACCGAATGCCAAAAATAGCAGTCGTACCTATGTTAATATTGGCAAGAACGATAGAACCGAGTCCAGTGACAATCCTACTATTGTGGATGTTAGTGTTGACCAGCGCAGGGGAGAACCTAGATATGAAATAAGGCCTACTAATCACAAATTAGAATATACTCCAGTTGAAAACATGCGAGCAATGTCAATAGATGACTACAAAACACATACAAATTCTGATAAACTAGATGTAACCACAGTGAAAACTTCGCAAAAAAGTTCAAACCCTCGTAGGGGTAGACAGCAATTTAAATATACAACTACAACTGTGACACCCGTATATGATGTGGCATCCTTTCTGCCTAACAGCCCAAAATTATCTCTGTCTAATGCTCTAAGAAGGACAGTTACCACTATAACACCTATACCAACACCGCAGGAAATTGATAAAAAGAAAGAAATATCAATTGAGAATATTGAGGATAACGATGACGACTACAGTGATGATGATGACGATGATGAAGAAGAAGACGATGGAATGGAGCTCACCACTACTAGCACTACTACTACTACAACACTTAAGCCGGCATTTAGGAGGCGAACACAAATTTCTACTACAACAGAAAATATAAATGAATACATAAATGAAGATCAGCCAGAACGACTAAAGTTAGTCACGAGGTTTCGAAATTATAAAATTGAAAAACCAGTAGACAGCGAGTATACTACAACACCAAATGATGAAGCAAACAAATATAAATCGGAAAAGGACTCTACGTTACCAAAATATACAGAAAAGAAAAAAAAGAGTTCTGAAAGTACCTTAGTAACTGATGTAAAGAAATACGGCGATGATGATGATATTGATAATGATGAAGAAGAAAAAGAAATAGACGCTATGATTGGAGTCAAACAAAACATAAAAGACTACATGCCTTCATATGAGCAGGAGATACAAAATAAAGAACGAAAACTAGATCATCATGAAGAAGGCGACGATGAAGAAGATGAGGACGAAGATGAAGAAGATGATGATGATGATGATGACGATGATGACGATGATGATGAAGAAGAAGAAGACGATGAAACAAATGTAGATGAAGAAGAGAATGATGAAGAAGAGGCAATAAATGAAACAAAGCTGAAAGTTACAACTCCTGAGCCTACAAAACGTACATTAGTTCAAACTACTGAGGCTCCCCCTCCTACAGTTGCTTCACATATAAAATCTACCTTTGCTCCATTAACTAACTTAAAACCTGAAAACAAACCTATAATTACACGGAAGAAAATAGAAATACATAAAGAATTACCTGTCGATAAATCAGGACCACATGTGACTCAGTTTAAACAAGATATTAAAGAAGTTGAAATTATTAAAGAGATTCCAGTACCGAAGAGGAAACCACATCGAAAAGTCGAACCTTTGGAACTGTACAAAGATGACAATTTAGCAAAAGATATCAACAAACTGGAGGACGTAGAAATATTTAAAGAAAACCTAGAGCTGGAGAAAGGGCCAAAACATGGTGGAAATTATAGAAGAGCAAGCAAAGAAGATTTGAAATTGCTTACGCTGAAGGATCGTGCGAATGATGAAGAAGTACGACCAAAAGATGTAGAAGCATCACAGAGTGAGAACAGAAAACGTATTGAATTAGATGAATTCACTCCCCAACGAATACGTGGAGGTAATCAGCGTTCATTAAGGGGTAATAAACGCACACGGAAGACAGAAAAAAATGCTGAATTAGTGGAACTCAGCAGTCCTCTAGAAGCAGCAACGCATGGGGGCAATCTCCAGCACAGGGGACTCAGTGGTAAAAAAAGTGAGAAATTAATTGAATTGGATGACGATCGTGATGATGACGATTCAAATCAAGATGATGATTATAAATCATCGTCACACAATTCGCGTCATGATAGGTTGCACGGAGGGAATTACCGAAGCGCTAAATTAGTAGTTGAAAAACCAAAAAATGATGATATGAAAGTAAAAAATCCTGCAAGAGAAGCTCGAAGAAGTGCGGCGATTCTACTCAACAGATTTGTCCAGGCAGTACCCGCTCTGACCACTACCCCAGGCTACATTGTAGATCCTAGCAAACGAATGTATTATTACCTTGACGTATAAATCTAAATATATCAAGGAATTTCAGGTCAGTTCAATACATTGAAGCTCTTTTCTATTACTTGTTTTAAATTTGTGATTAAATTTATAGTGATTTTTATAAAAATTAGATAATGTACTCTTACACCAGTAGTTTAGTTTTAAAATACAAAGTCGTGTACGTACAAATTGTACATACATTTTATATATAACAAAATCATAAAGGGTCCATACAACTTCCTATAACCATTGTAAAGTATCAAATTTGTCTGAAAATTAATTTATGACTATATATAATATTGCCCAATATTTATATCAATTCTGTCCATTTAAATAATTCCATCATATATTTAATTCTAATTAATAATGTCATCATGTACCATTGTTATTTTACATTTTATGGTCTTCTCTAAGCACCATGTAAAAAGGTTAGTCTTAGGTATTTGCATGTTTATTTTTATAAAAAATATTACTTAAGTAATGCATAGCTTCAACAACTAATGAATTTTAGTAAAATTCACATTGAAATGTAAAATGCAATGTAATTAGACATATTATATATAAAATGTAATTAGACTAGATTCATTGATAAATCTAAATTATTTTCATAGTTTCCTAAGCTGTTTGATAGTTGTTTGATAATTTTAAAAATAATTAGTCGATTGTAATAGAAAGTGCCACATTACGTATTACTTTGTAAGTCGAAAGTGATCGGAGTGACTCGTTATCAAACATCTAAAACTATTATCTATTATTAACTGTACTGTGATAGAGGTAATTGTTAATTTTAAAACAAATTAAAACTATTTATAATCTTGTTATTTTTATTAATAAAAGTTTGTAGAAAATTATAATCTGAATTTTAATTAAATGCCATTATACAATTGCAGGTCGCAATCAATTTGTAAATTGCACGCAATAATACAATCCAAATCGTGAAATGCATAGTGGTTCAGAGTGGTGATCCAGTTTCTAACATTGTTTTATTATATAATACATCTAATACAAGTCTTATAAAACTAAATTACTATGAAACATAATATATGTATGTAGGTATAACAAACTAGAACGGCATAGTAAAAAGTTTAATCTGTATGCTTTGAATAAGTTTTCATAAATTTCAAAACGATACCATGATAATAACATTCTTAATATTTACACACCGATCAATACAAATGATTTTAAGCAATTTTCTAAACATGAAATATTGCAAAATATCCAATAATGCATTGGCAAACATTCCATTAACTTTGTTATCAGACAATAAGTTGTCTCATTGCACATCTGGGTTGCTAGGTGTCACAACACACTTTTTGTTTGCTGTTACACTACTTTGTTGAGCTTGAACAAATGATAGATATCTTCACGTAGTGCATTCAACTTTGGTGGTACAGCTTTCACTTTCAACGTCAACTCAACAGTATTGATCAAATTCGATTTTTAACCCAATGAAACAATTTAGCAAAAGCTTCATAGTCAGAAATATAAGTAACATAGTTAGGTGATGAAACTCGTCTAGGAAAATTAATTTATCTATTAAAGCGCGAATAGGTATGAAAAACAGGATTTAAAAATATGCAATGTAATGTGATTTCTATCGTTACAAAATAGGATAAACATACTTAAGATTTAAAATATCAGAATTCAATAACTTTAACAAAATGAAGTAATTGAAATGGCTCCAGATATTCTAAGAGTTTTTCTCGGAGTATCACAAGGCGAAAGTCTTTTACTAGTGTGTGTTGCCAATGGTAGCTTACAGCACAGGGACGTGATCGCTCACTATGGGCCTCTCCATTGCTCTTTGGGTGACTTTGGCCCTCAGAAGGGTCAAAGTCACCCAAAGAGCAATGGAGAGGGCAATGCTCGGAGTTTCTTTGCGTGATCGTATCAAGAACGAAGAGATCCACAGACGAACCAAGGTCACCGGTATTGCCCATAAGATTGCTAAACTTAAGTGGCAGTGGCCAGCGCACTTTGCGTGGAGAAACGATATCCGATGGGACCATAATGTTCTGGAGTGGTGACCGTGTACTGGCAACCGCAGCGTTGGTAGGCTTCTCACGAGGTGGTCCGACGAACTGGTGAGGGTCGTTACGAGGATGTGGGCGGCATGGGGAAATGATTTAACTCTCTAAAATTCACTTATTTGTACATATGTAAACGTTAAATATGTTTGTGTACGCTTCAAAAATTCAAAAATTCAAAAGCAGAATCTTTTGAGCTGAAATTTAAACTCTTCGCGAAGATACGTCTGTCTCAAAGATTTATGTATTTATATTCAGGGTCATTTTTGATCCTCACTTCTCATCAGTGCAACTAAAATGTACAGCAACCGAGGCATGGCAGGGTACAGCCATTTTTTTGAAATTGCTATTGCAGCTATTGAAAAATATCAATAAATATTTGAAGAGAACGATGATTTGTTCTGTATTTGTGTATAATTAAATCTAATTAAAAGTATAAAAAAGAATGTATTTACAAATGTACTCGTGTAAGTATGTTTATCAACAGTCTAGCACAGTGTACCACATACTACATACCATCAGTCTACCATAGCACAGGCTCTGCCTATTCTTCTTATAACCAGACAGTAGTGTGTGAGACGTGTGAAAATAGAAGCTATAAAATATTTGGACTAGTGCTGGTTAAATACATTTCAATACTGTCCGTGTGGTGACAGATTAAGAATACATAGTGTTACCACCCCTATTCACATCGTGGGTGTTGTAAAAGGCGACTAAGGGAACAAAGTATCCAAGACAACATCATTACAAAGAGAAGGAAAACTTGGAACAAACCCTATTCCAACCCGTCCGGCCAGCGTGGTATAGTAGGCCGAAACCTCCTTGCTAAGGAGAGGCCTATGTCCAGCAGTGGACTGTAAAAGGCTGTTGATGAAATACATTTCGTTGTTATACATCTGGTTACTAATGTACTATCTAATTCATGTGGTTGATTACTCCAATCATCTTAGTCTCATCGTATCATATTCACCCCAAAATCTAATATAATAAGCTGAATGTGCAAATTTGTGTTTTAATAAGATGAATATTGTCTCGTCTAGTCACGTGTCCTTAAATGTTTAAGGTAAACCTTGTAAAAATCAGTTTTTTGGGAGTATCTCCTTTCCATTTCAATTGTATTTACATTTACTTGGTTTCGTTGGATTTTGGAATTTCGAAGTTGACACTTTTTTTACTGTGACTGTACTACGAAATTTGTGTATATAAATGCATTTTTGATTGCACTTTAGTTGCGGTTGGTTTTTGCAGTTAACAGGTTCGCGAAAATGTTCAAATAATTTCACAATCTATTTATTCAGCGTCAAATGTTAAGAAATAATCTGTTTAATAAGTTTCTCAAGTAATTATAGTTTTAATTTTTTTAGTTTTATTTTTGTAAAATATTACTAAAATAATTTTGTATGTTTTTTAAATTGATCGTTGTCGTTTTTTAACACGTTGATTGCTTCATACTTCAATTTTCATCTTTTGTAATATCTTGTGAAGTTGAATTTTCATTACAATCTATTTCTT
The DNA here is from genome assembly GCA_949316085.1 of Hypercompe scribonia. NCBI lineage: Eukaryota > Metazoa > Arthropoda > Insecta > Lepidoptera > Erebidae > Hypercompe > Hypercompe scribonia. Next base: position 1,170,745 of record OX438967.1, on the reverse strand, counting down.
CTGAGTCCTTCAAACAAAATGAATGAGTTCAAAATATCTAATACAAGTACAAAACGTATCTTGTGATGAGGCGAAAGGAGGTCGTAACTGTTTGCACTTTTACGTGCCTAATATCTGCCATAGTCACCATGATCGATAGTTTACAGGCACTCGGTACCCATTACTACCTGGGTTGAGTAAACACATGTATATTGATGCAGGGGTGACAGTTATCGTGATAACTGTGTGAGCCTTACACTGCCACGGTGACTGTCATGCTTTTTACGTCCCAAAGTGTGGCGTGAAAAAGTATCTCACTAGGCCGCCACAGTGTGAGTCACCACGCTGCCTTGTCTACATTTACAGTGAGTATGGTTATCACAACTCTTTGGATTCTATTCGTGCTTTCCATTAGGCAGAGTAGAGTCACTTTGGCAGGCTCTACACGTAGAAAAAATAATCGAGTAGTACACATACTTAATAAGCAGGAGATATTTAATTAAGTCGCAGTAAACAAAACACAGTATGGTTTTAATGTTTAATTACTTCAGTGGCAAGTCTTTAAAACCTTACATATTAATACGCATCTTATCCTTAAACTACATAATTGAAATAAATTAAAAATATATAAATAATTAATATTTCGATTTGGTTTCGATTGATTAACGAAAAGTAATACAACATATCGTATCTTATGAATACTTCAAGTAACTAATTTTAATTTAAAATAATACAAGTAAAACTATCCCCTAATATGAATAATTGTACAAGTATGAATTGCCCTACAATTATTCATCTTTTATCAATATCTTAGGTAACATCTATCAAAGCTTACTTCGTAATCATTTATGTTTTTTTCTGTCAACCGCATTTATTTCCCTTGTCCTAGAAATTGGATGGTCAATAGGTTTCCATTCTGAATCTAAAAGTGGAACATAGCCTTGTGCCGTATCTTCTCTATCCATAATATCATCCGTTTCAATTTCTTTATCGTCTTCAAAAAAGTCTATAATCGGGTGATAGTTGTAATTTATTCTTTTTCCGTTTGATTCATAATTGACATTATCAGTTCTTGACTGTTTTGGTTCAGGTGTAGTTTCTTCTTTTTCTGTGGGTTGAGCGTGTAGTTTTGGAGCTATGGTAATTCTAGTTCTAGGAGTATTACTTACAGCAGTAGCTTGACCAATAGCGGGTTCCTCATAACCATTAATCTCTTCTCTTGAATCACTTTCATTGGGGTAAGATTCCAGTGCTTGTGATCCTGATGATACCAAATCCTCAGGGCCAGATATTTTTTTTCTTATAGGTCTACGATTTATTAGATTTGGTCTTGTTTGAGCTCTCTTAAATTGATTTCCCGGAAGTTTGAACTTAGAAGAAGTATCTTTAGCAAAACTAAATGATGAAGTAGCTGCAGGAGTCGGAGGTTCTAAGAAACTGGGTAGCGTTACTTTATCAAAGTTTTGTAAAGGATTTCTAGCAGAAGGTTGTCGTTTGATGTGTCTTACGTTACTAGCCTGATTAAAAGAGTCGGGAAAGTATGTGTTTCCATAAGAATCAACAGGATTTGATGATAAAGATTCATCATTATCATTTTGTTTATTAAATGGGCTACCAGATATCAGGTTTTGGGAATCTGAGAACTGAGAAAACGAGTCTAAGGTTTTTTTGTGGTCTGAAAATGGTGGTAACGACTCTAATGGTTTTCTCTGTGAAAATGGAGGTGATTTTAATTTAGGTTGAAGGTTAGAGGATTGTACATTTTCAAAAGCATGGTTTCCTTGCTCTGCAGATAAATCTTCTCCTGGAAAATGTTCAGAAGACGTTTCTTGAACTCTATGTCCAAGAGGAGGGAATGATACACTGTATCCTTCTATGTGACACGAACAACATGTTGGAACCTGAAAAAATAGCAATTTACATTACAGATGATAACTTTCAAGCAATTTAAAGTCTTGTAATTTTACAAAAAGTAATCTCAGAAAACCCTGTTTGTGATTGAACAATTCAGTCGTTAAAGTAATATTTTAGGCATACCTTAAATATGTCCATATGAAGACCATTCTGCTGATCCCAGGTAAGCAGCCGGTGATAATTGTATACTTGGACGCATTTTGACTTGAAGTTGTCTGTTAAGTAAGTACAGGACTCTTTGGGCTTTCTGAAAAAATAAAAATTGAAAATATGTTAATCACTTAAAACAATTAAGAAATATTTAAATATGTTAATACATGGCAAAATATCTTGCGTAGCTTGATAAATAACTTGTTATGATTCAATGTAGTTATTTGTTATGGTTACGTTAGTATAATTTAATAAGCATTCTTATAATAATCTTGCACAGTACTTGATTTGTTAATATTTTTATGATCACGTTCACGGAACCAATACTTAAAATAAGTTCTTTCTCAACAGGTACAATAGAAGTGTATCTTACATAATAAACAGCTGTAACAATTTGAGACTAGTAAAATAATATTCCCCAAAGGATTTATCGCCATAATCGTAAAGATTTCTTGTACTTACAAGCATTTCTCTAATCTCAAAGTCTGTGTATGTTCTCCTGTATTAACGATGTACTTCCAAAGTCCAGATGTGGCTCTAGCTCGCTGGGGTCGTGCGTACTTGACTGTACTTGGACACATAAATCCAGCTTCACCAGCACTTGCGAAGTCTCGATTGGCAGCGTCGCCTCGCCTATTGGTTGAAAATTTTATATTCATTTTATTGATAACTTTATCAACTTCGATTAGAAAATCTTTCATTTGTGTAAATAACAGTGCAGTACATAATAAAGTAAAAATTTTTGTAACTTAGAGAAAAGTTTAATAATTTTTTACATGCAAGTAAAAATGTTTTTCTAACACACTGATAATCAGATTTCCGACAAATTTTGTGGCTTAACACGCACATATTATAAATATATAACAAGGTTTTGTTTACCATCGAACACGTGCTCGAACTTAATACACAATCAATTGTCTTTGGTGGGAGTTAGACTTGCGAACTTTTGCTCAGCAAACACAATCTCTAACCACTGGATTAACAGTCCCATCAATAAATCATTATACGAGTAGATTCATAAAATTATAATGCCTAAAAATTACTTATTGAATACCAACAAGAGTCGAAATTACGTACCTGTTTGCAACCAAATAATTTTGTTCATTGTATTTAGCTTCTTGTGCAGCTGTCACTCCATCAATGACCCCTTCAGCTGGATCTCTGTAGTCTGCAAGAAGTGCTGCAGCTGCTGCCTTGTTACGTCGTATTGATTGGACTATAGCATCACTGAAAGTTTCAATCCAGCATTGTTTTTAAGTCTGTATTTACATAAAACTAATCGGTTAAAGCCTGGAATTCATTACCAGCGCACGTGTTTCCCTCCCACTACGATCCCGGGTCCTTTAAGCGGGGTGCGAAAAAGCATCTCATTAAGCCGTCATAGCGTGGGTCGCCATATTACACTGTCGTCATTCGCTGTGAGTATGGCAACCACCGCTCTTGGATTCTATTCATGCTTTCCGTCAGGCAGAATAGAGTCACTTTGGTAAGTTAAATATATAAAAAAATAAAAAAAATGTATATATTTATTGTTCGGATGATTATTACTATAGTTCTTCAAGATCAACTTTAAACTCACTTTTTAAGTATATTTTGTTTATTTTAAATGATATTAATTAAAAAACTAACATTTGATGCATTTATCTTTAATATATTTGATCATCAATAGCCTTTAACAGTCCACTGGTGGACATAAGTCTCTCCCTAGCAAAACGGTTTTGGCCACGCTGGCCATACGGGTTTATATAGGATTTGTTTCAAGTTTTCCTTCTGTTTTAGGTATTTGTCTGAGTTATAAGTCATATTTTGAACTCATTGCCTTATTGTCTGAACATGCAAGGTATTTCCACGAAAATATTAATTAAGAGCAGAGCTTGGTTTGCACGGCATCACTTTCTTTTATGTTTCTCAAGTAAGAAATGCCTCTATCCGCATAAATTTATTGGTACTGTTCAAGTGAAACGGTGATATATTCATAGTATAAATAATATGTGTACTCATATAATAATATTTTATTACGTTGAGTAATCTAAAAATAACTAAGGAATATTTTTTAATTCAGCTTTTATAAGTTTTGTATGAATGCAATATCTGTATAATATTAATCTATGATGTAAAATCGTTACTGTCATCACTTTTCTACAGATTTAATTGGTTTCTTCTACGTTCAAACGCCTACCTGTTTCCAGCCCTCATTGGAAATTGAATTATTTCAAACACAACTTCATTAAAATTAAACAAAACAAAACCTTTTTGTATTTTGTGATTAGAAAAAAATGACCATGTAATTTATACGTGCATAACTGCCTCATATTATTTGTCATTGTATCCATGAAATTGCATATTCAACATAACGCCTCTATCTCGTTTGTAAAAAAACCAGCTATTCATATCGTACCGCGTAAACGACATGACATTTGCAAACCACACGAAACAAGAAACACTTTCGCTACTTTGGCTTTCTACACAATCCTTCTTATGCAACCAAATACGGATACATAAAAATACTAGTTCCGAAAAATTTAAGAAAACAATCAAATTTTGGAAGAAGTTATCCGACTGGTTAATAGCTATTCACATTGCATGATATTAAATTATATGAATTATCGTTGTTATGAAATGGATCCTGGTCGTAATTGGTATGTAAATTTCTCTACTGCATAAAATATATAATATATTTAGAAGTGTAAGTGGTATTCGCCGCTTTGCGTTTACTATATTGCGTTATTTTGTATTATTGTAAGATACATTTATTTAATATGGGAAATATGAGAGTTTTATTGCATAAAATGACACAGTAAAGCAGGAAAGGCGCTTTGCTCACATTAGATCTTGTAACTTTGATCTATTTACACACATACATAGACATAAATATGAAAATCACTATCGTACAGAATTGTCATATACATACGTAGGATAATCATCAGAGTTCAGACACAACGTATTGGTAAACAGTTCACATTTATTTGCATCGGCTGTGGAAGTTGGTAATTTTCTTTTTGCCGGCGTTTGTCCAGGTCTTCTTCTAATCACTGACGGTGTTGATGAAATCGGTTCAGACGTAGTACGTCTGACAATTTGTGAAGGTATTTTGGGCGTATAAATACCACGACGAAATGAGGAACCTGAGAAAATAAAAGTGATTTTTAATATTTAATTAGTTTACAATTGTCAACTGTAACTCAACTAATGTAGTTTTGGATTAAACTATTTACCTTTTCGATCAGTGTATCTACTCAGTGCCCTCAGCTTCTCTGCAACTGGTAAATCTTGAGCCAAAGTTTGATTTGATGCATCTGCCGTTAAGTCTAGGGTCCCATTATCAGCTCTTGATATATTAGAATATATAATTCTAGCTGAAGCAGCTACTGATTCGGTTGTTGTAGACGTTGACAACGATGAATTGTCCTAAAACGATATAGTATTTAACTAATTATCAGATCCATACAATTTATAAATTCTTAGTATATTATTTGTAGATGTAGAATGTGAGGATTATTGGTTCATACATGGTAGAAATAAGTCGTCTGAAACTCACTTTGATGCATTTAAGTGTAAATCCCTATTTTGCTAATTTAAAAGAGGTGAAAAATTTGTGTTCGGCTCTGTCATATGTGTATTGTATTATAATGCACTTTTACCGATATATCCATCATTTATAAATCGATTTGTTTATATTTTGCTAGGCAATGCTTGAAGAATGATTCCTTTGTTATTAAGTCCATATTCAGGTATGGTATTCGAGGTAAAACGATGAATGTTACTATTATTTGTCGACTTCACAAAAAAAGAAGTTCTACATTTGACCTTATGTATGTTATTTTAAGAGCTTCATTCCCTTCTACTTCATTAACTGCATATAATCTTACGTGGTAAAATATTTAAAAATTAATAACATGAGTATTGCAATTTCTACTTACATCAGTATTAGTGTCTGTCTTGTTATTTGCTTTATATTTAAATAAGTTTTGTTTATTACTGTTGTCAGTCTTGTTAGTGTGTTTTCTTGAAGTAAACCTACGGTTACCTACAGTAGTTTGTTCTACGCCCATATCAAATGGTTCGTCATCTAATACAATGTCTTCTGTGTCAGACCGTCTTAATAACTGTTGTGGAGCTGGTTCGTATGGTAGTCTAACTTCTCGTATTTCTTTCCCTGACCTTACTGCTCTTCTGAATAAATTAGCCATATCTAACAATATTGGTAGCATTAATTCTGTTGTGTTGTCACTTTGACTAAACATTGATCTCACCTGGAAATCGAGAATTTATTTATACATTTTCTGAATATTTTAAAATCAAGAAAAGTATTTACTACGTTTATGAAGAGTTTTATGAGGTGAGTGAGGAAGATATTTGTTTTGAAATAGGCTCGAGGAAGAAAATTTTGTATATAAAAATGCAAGAATAATAAAGAAGAGCAGAGATAAGCGCATCAACTACAACAGAGAATAAAGGCAGAATAAGCAACAGTTCAGGATGAAATAATACTATAATAACAGAAGAGCTATAAAGTGAATAAGGTCAAGAAAAGAAGTGTCAGAGAAAACTTTTATAGTGATCATATGGCTGAGTAATAGTGGGAAGTAATACACGTCGCAATAATATAAACCTTTTATCTAATAATGACTTTACAAAAAGAACAATTTGTAGGCAGCAAAAAACTCTTATGTAGGTTTAACCTTATTAAAAAGTTATATAATAAACTTAACATATTACGAAACATATTCACTATAATAGTGAAAGTGGCTGCTGTGGATGTAAAAACTAGAATAAGTGTGAAAATAGAAGTGAGAGCAAAATGTATAATGTTGTTATAAAATCAAAGTCATGACCATGAAACATCAAGAAGTTATGAGAATACATGCAAAGGTCGTTTAACTGGTAGAGGCAAGAGTCGGCTATTGGAAGCCGAGAACAACAATATAATCTATTGTAATGATTAATAGTAGTTATGAGTACATACTAAAGTCCATAAGTATCATTTAATTGAGTTGCTAGTTAATTCAATGAGGGATTGTTTCATTTAGTCTCAAGTGTGTAAACTTGTTTCAATATGTCTCATAATATCTTTTTCACGGTCGTGAGAAGACCTAGTTCCAGATTGGTGAGATACGTATTCTTTTAAAAGATCTGTATCTTGTACATTACCAGTCGTAACACTGTAATATTTTTGTATTCATTATATGCATGCACGACCTTTAGTGCTTTCAAGGTTACAAAATTATTTGATGTTATGATATATTAGAATTTATTGTAATGGAATCTTGTACGAATTTTCTTGGCAGTGTGATATTATCAACTTCTGTTTTATAACAACTGTATAACGTTTTCGAATATAATCTAATAATTTTTTAATACCATGTGTGTTGTATTGTGATTGCGTTTTATTTGTCTTTAAGATCATTGTTTTCAGAACTACAATCAATGTAATCCAAATAAAACAATATCTTAATATTATTACATTGCCTTGATGTCGCAGTGGTAACGAATGCTACTACTACGGCATCAAGGCAGTCAATGTTGTTACTGTGTTTCAGGTCTCGGGTTCGTTTTAAGAGTCCAAATGTTTGTATAATCTGCAAATATTTGTTTCAAAGTTTGGGTATTTTCTATGTATTTACAAAAAAAAAGCATATTGTTATTTATACAGTTGTTTAGTATCCACAGTACAAGCTCTGCTAAGGTTGGGACTAGACGGTGTGTTGTGAATACTGTAGAATATATTATTATTTTACCGGTTTACTGAAAGTTTTAGAAATATCAAATGAAAAACATTGAGTTAATTTTTGTCATTAAAATGTATATGTATTTGTAAAAAGTTACTTTTAGCATCAAGGCCGCCTGTTGTTTTGCCGTCTGCCGAGAACTTTTTCTTAGGTTTCCTATTTTAGAATTTGTTATTTACTAAAAAATATATCTATCAGTATTGGTACAACATAATATCAATTACGAGGTTTCGAGAACGATTAGTTCTCTAGGTGCTAAAACCGATGTACTTATTTACTTTACTAATTAATTTCTTAGTAAACATTTTAGAGTACATTATATATTAACTGAACCACTTATAATTTCTTAGAAGTGTTTGATAACACTTTCGCTAGTATGTAAGCGAATGGTACATTTTTAACAAGAAGTAAAAAGCTATAATTATCTAATGGGCCTTTTAATAATAAAAACAAAATACACTAAAACAAAAGAAAACAAGACACACATTAAGTTGTACGTATTACAAAATACTTACGTTACATCATACAAAAATAAACCATCAATCAAAGTCTGAATGGCCTAAAGGCCTTATGACGTAACAGCTACTGGTTCGCTCGAGATAAACACCATCAAGCGAAAGTCTTTACGAACAGCACAACGAATGAAGATGAAAGTTATCGAAAATTAAAGTTGAAATAGAGCCGGTGTCGTTAGAACAATGTGATGTCCGATTATTTCATAGTTTGTGTAACATTATATGCACCTTGGGGTTAGTGACATAAAGTGTTATATAATCATCGGCCTTTTCTTGACGAAATATTTCTGTATGGAGGTTTCCTGTCTTAGTTTCGCTACTTTTAAGTACTGTATTGTTATATGGAGTTACTATAACAATGATGACGTCACACTAATATTATAAAACTGAGGAGTCGGATTGTTTGTTTGTTTGTTTGAACGCGGTTACGACCGGCAGTTAACGATTCGATTTAAAAAGGCTTCTAGTGTTAGATAGCCCAGTTATTGAGGAAAGTTATAGGCTATATATCATCTCGCTGCGGCTAAAAGGTGCTGAGTATCAATGAAAAATATTTCAAAACGTGGGCAACTATTATTTTTGAGAACTTGCATTGCGTGCGCTGCGTAAACGGTTTAAGTTTCGTAACAAAAATATATGAAAGAATTGTTCCTCTATTAAAGTTCTATAAAAAAGTCCTGAACAGCATAAGTCTATCTTTTAAGGCTGGCTCATTATAGCCTTCTTTATGGTTAAGAAATACAAGGTAGCGTGGGTCAACTAGTTTAATAACAATGATGCCAAGGTAGCACTCTTTAGAGTAGCCTGTTGATTTGTACCAATGTATTTTGAAGTGGTGGGCGCCGAAAGTTCGAGATCAGTTCTATCTTTTACTCTAACAGCCTTGTTCTACGTGATTTTGACTAATTTACCTTTTATTTCCCATTTATCTAAGAAAACCGAAGTAGAGTTGGTGTTAGGAAAATGACCCATCATATAAAAAATCATCAGCCATCAAATACCGATATAAATATAGACCTTATCCGAATATATAAAAAATAACATATTCAGTGTCAGTGTCAGTCACAAAACATGTTCAGTACAGTCATTAATCTGTTTTAATTGTTTCTACTGATGCATTCGACACCTTGAACCACTAGGTTATCGACGGAAACTAATTATACATGCACATAAATAAGCTAATTTCCAACTTCCAAATGCTTCAAATGCCTACGAGCATGCGTATGGTAATTTCATCAACGGTAAATGTTTACATGCGTACGTAATATAATGTGGTATAACAGTGGCAAAAAAGCCATTTATTCTCGCGTTGATGATATGTAATTTTCAAATAAGATCTGTGTTTGTAAATAGGCTTTTATTAACTTTACTTATAACTACCTTACTAAGTAAATAAATTATAGCATCTAATTTTGACATACTTCTAATGGTGAAATTAAACTTTTATAAATATGGAGTGTAAATGTTACATTATGACGTCAATGTAAATAGTGAACTTTTTCAGTAGGTATTAGTAGACTTTCAAGTTTAGGCAAGTTTTTGTTTTGACAAGTCCGATACACTAGCGGATTGATTTTAATAACAATGGCGAAATGATAGGTAGGCAGAGGATAATGAAACTTTTCTACTTTCACATTTTAGAAATATTCTATTAAAAACACTAAAATAAAAATAAAACACGAAACTTCAAACTATGGTTTATATCTTGAGAGTTAAAGAGAGAGACATTAATATTTATAACTCTCTTGGCGTGATGATTTTTTTTTGTTTCTTTTTTGACAACTCCCGCACTAGGAATAAACCCTTTGTCGCGGTGGACTTTACAAACACAAAAAAAGGACGAAAAGAACACTCAGACTTGGAACAACAATTTATGGACCACACAAAGTGTTGTCCCATGTAGGGTTTGAAACGACAACACTCAGCGAAGTAGAGAGTCGCTTAAACCACTAAACACATAGTCAAAATTAAAGGTATGTTTCCTAAATTATAGATTAGAAATTTTTAATTTCCTTTAAACTGTTTTGAGATAAGACAATTTAATTTTTTTATTTATTCTTCTGTACTTTTCTCATAGACCAACAATATTATAAGTATAACACAGTTTGGCAAAAGAAATTGAAATGATTATCAGGTAAAAGTTAAGTCTCCAGGAGCGGGTCTGACCAGATGCGGTGTTGATCCTGGACCTCTCCAGGATATAATGATATAATACCTGAAATAATAAGACCCTTCAGAGTAGGATACCTGAGAAAACACCACATACTCCTTTCTCCTGCATCCCAGAGGAGCCGGAGATCCGAAGTGATTTTCCATCCCGACAAAAAAAAGGTAAAAGTTAAGTCAGTAATTATGATAATTGTAACTCAATTGCCAATTTAAGTATGAATGATTTCATCAGTTAAAGTGTTATTTTCTAAACATGTGTTTACGTAAGAGTAATGTTAAGTTCATTAACTTGTGTTAAATTAGTTCCAGTAATCACATTAAGTATAAAACACTTTTACTGTCGACTTAATTATTTGTAAACCAGTATAACATGTTTTTAGTTGTTACTAATAAGTAACTATAGTAGTACTAGAAATATTTACCTTTTCATTATCATAAACAACCTTTAACAGTCCACTGCTGGACATAGACCTTTCTAAAGAAACGAGGGTTTAGTTTACTATACTACGCTGACAAGACGGGTTGGTACAACGTTTGTTTCAAATTTTCCTTCTCTTTGCGGTGCTGTCGTTCTGTGTAGTTCGCTCACTCAGTCGTCTCTTACGACGCCCACGGGATGAATAGAGGTAGTGACGCTCCGTATTCTTAATCTATCACCTCATGAACAGATAACTACCTTTTATAGATATATACTGATGAAGATCGTGAATGCTTTGGTTATGATGTGATTATTTTATCTCCATTGTATACACATTAAAAAGAAAAATAAAAATATATACGTAACAATCGACTTTCTTGGAGCGCATGGTGATCACTTATATCAAAAAGCATTCATACGGATATTGAATATTTACCAATTCGGGTGATTTTAGCGCACAAACATAACATTTACTTTTTATGTGAATATTAAAAAACACAATTGTAAATACTATTGTGGAGGGACGAGGTATCATGTCCCTCCGACACAAACGGAGGATCCTCGGACCAGGCGAGGTGATCATGCCTGGCGGGCTACGGCTCAACGGTTGATGTTGGGATGTTGTGTATATTTTTGTTTGTGCTGTAATGTGAAAGTCGCCACTACTATTTCATTTCTCGTCTATTCATATAACATATAATTTTCTATAAGCGGCTAAAGCCACCTCCCAAAAAATCACTACAAGGTAGGCATAAATTTGCACAAGAAATCTACCACTACAGTGTTCAACCCGAGTCACTTCGATGAGCTGGTGATTAATGCCCCGAATACGGTCACTGTCAATAATCTAAAGCCTAATGTGGCTATTGATTAAGATTAGTGACGATTTCATAGAAAAGTAAAGTAGGTTAAATATAGTAAAAATAAACTCAAAAAATATTTTCTTTTTTATTAAAAATGCATGTGATTTTCAATGTATTCTTTAGTTAAATGAAAAGCACTCACAACATCAAACAGTAATTAAAAAAAAGCTGTTCCCTCTGGGAATATTGAAAGTGGCTGCTTAGTAAATTGAAATCAATCCACAGAATCGTAAAAAATATAACTATCAAAATTAGTCCATCGGCTTTCATCATGTCGGTGTCGCAGCGCACGCGGCATCCGATCTGCATCACTTGAGCGGTTCGCCGCTATGTGATGTTTTATAAATATTTATCAATGTCTTGAGAACTGTAACTGGAAACTGTTGACCATGACGTGATACATCGAGGTATGATAGGTGATACTTTTCGTTCTTAAACGGTAAAATAAAAATATGTTTACCGACTTCAAAAAATGGAATTCCTTTTGGATTAAAGACAACGCCCGACCTAGGTATAAATCCTGTGTCGCGGAGGACTTTACAAACATATATGAAAGAAAAAACACCTAAACTCAGAACAACAATTTATGGATCACACAAAGTGTTGTTCCATATGGGGTTTGAACCCACAACACTCATCATTGTAGAAAGCAGCAAGGTGACCGCGTAAACCATGCCGACCGTGCAGACACAAATTTTCAATGCGGTTGTATCTATTTTAAAATTGATTTCAAAAATTCATTATTTCCATTCCATATAGTTCAATTCAAATATGAAGAAAAATATCGACCTAAGTATCAAAAAGTAAGAAATGAAACATACAGTTGAATAATTCGTTCGTAGCAACGTATTTATTTTTAAATCAAATTGCTTACTCATATAAAAACTTACTTACATAATTCATTAAACGTGTTAAAGGAATTTGCTGATTTGAAGATACTGTATAAATGGTTTCTATTTTCAGAATGTTATTGTAAGTAACTATTTTGATGTATTTACTACGTGACGCAACATTAGTATACCTAAGTGAAAGTAGCACTAAAATCAATTATTGACATGAATCATGTGAACATCAGAACATTTATTTATAATCATATATTTGCGTTACATTAATTTACAATTAACAATTAATTAATTACTTTTCACTGAGGGAATTTATCGGAGTCTCAAACTGTTGATAAGTTTAGAAACAGTAGGGTAGGTGCTAGGTAGTAGAACCACGCTGATTTCAGCACGAGCGGGCCGACTCTACCGGGGCAGTACTACCCTCCCACAGAAGATCAACCTAAAGCGCCAGCATCCGTGTTGTCGTGTTTTATTGTTAAGTGTGAGACCGGAAACCCATTGATGCAGGGGTAACAGTTATCGTGGTAACTGTATAAGCCTTACACTGTCACGAAGGCTGTCATGCCTCTTACGTCCCCAAGCGTGGTGTGAAAAAGTATCTCACTAGGCCGCCATAGTGTGGATCACCACACTGCATTGTCTGCACTTGCAATGAGTATGGTGACCACAACTCTTAGATTCTATTCATGCTTTCCATCAGGCAGAGTAGAGGCACTTTGGCAGGTTCTTAATATAAAAAAAAACAGTAAACCTAAAGTGAATTGGTGCCCACTCGCTTTAACTCTTAAACATGTGTCTCCAAAGTAAAGTTATTATTATTATTATTGATTATTATTTAAGTTCAATGCTCGGGCCAGTTCAAAAAATGTTGCTGTTTTATTCTGGTTCCAAAAATACTTAATAACAGATCGGGGTTCGAAAGTTTGGCGGTTAACCCCTGAGCCTGGTAGCAACGTACAGTCATTGATACTAAGCCTGATCTATCCCGGTCGTGTCGGGTAACCACCCCATCGTATTGTGTAACTGAAAGAACAGAGAGTGCGCCTGTGTTTGCGTACACACTTGTGCACTAAAATGTCTCTACCGTAGTTGATTGATCTCCGTTGAGACCGGCCGCCGTCGAAATCAGCTAGGGGTACATTATAGAAGAAAAAAGTTATAAAAAGGTTTAATGAAAAATAATGAAACATGAAAGCAAAATAGAAATAGAAAGTGAGTTTTGAAGTTTATAAAATGCAATGGATAAATAGAGAAAGAGGGTTATTCATTATTATAGACAGTACTTATCTACACTTATGTTCACAATTTAAATTAAATTTAAGTATCGTGAAAATTTGAATGTGTTATTCCAAAATTATAAAAAATATTTCGTATACATATTTACATAAAAACACAATCAAATGCTTGTCATGTAGTAAAATTCACAAATCACTGTATACATTGCAACATCAAAAGTAAATCGAATCATGTTTATTATTTAAGAGGCACAATGGACTACATCCAAATCTGTAGTATTACATTTTACTACCTTTCTGTTACCATCGGCAAGTCACCGTCTCTTACAACATCAACAATAAGCCTACCATTCAATACACAAAGTAACAATTCATATTTCTTTAAACCTAGTGTAATAAACTCAATTTTTCACGGATAGTGAAACTTATGTCGAAAATGTCTTCGCAATTTTCTTTATAAATGCAATATTGGTCTTCGTGTCCAAATTTAATTGTTGACCCCAAGAAACGTTTGTCATTCATTACGAAGCCACGGGCACTTTTTTCTATTTAATTCGGATAATAAAGCAATTTGTCCCAGTTGTTACGATTTCAACAAGATTATTGTGTCTGTTTATTTGTACACTCTAAGTTGTAAGAGGTACTTTATCAATAAAAGCATAATAAAATAAATTTCGGTATTCAATCCTGTATTGATTTAGTATTCAACTACAGTTGTCATGCTGTGATGGGTTAAGTGTCGCCACCGTCACTGTTAAGAGAGTAAACTACGCAATTGCTCTAAAAAGAGATAAAATCTGAAATCCTGTGACCTAGCTCAAAATCTAATTTTCTAAATAGATCTACATCCAACAGTATGGCTTAAATGTTATTATAGAAATTTCAATAGAAAAACAATGCAATGCAAACAAATAATTTGAGTTTCAAAACGTCTATTTTATTTTGCAGCATTATAATTTTTAATCATAACAGCCATTATTATTTACTGAATTTAATTAGATATAAAAGTCAAAGTCAAATTCATTTATTCATTTAGGTCACAAAAGACACTTATGAACGTCATAAAAAAAACAATAAAAGATGAAAGATGAACAATCTGTCGATTAAAATTACAGCTAGCTGGGTTCGCAGATTGTTCATGGTAGAGTGGTGAGAAAAGAACCCAGGAAAGAAACTCACCACCACTCTTTTAACTCAAAATCTTTTAAATATTAAACTAGCAGTTACATTCACAATCATAGGTCTTAAAAAAAGAGCAATTCATTTCCAAACATCTAAATCTGTGACATAGTCTGAAACTGAGTAATAAGCCTTTTTGGACAACCTCAGCTTAACAAATTTCTTAAATTTACTAATAGATAATAATACTATGTTGTTTGGTAATTTGTTATAAAATTGTATACATTGACCCACAAACGAATTCGATATTTTATGGAGCCTAGTAGTGTGCAAGGCAAGTTTATTTTTATTTCTTAAATTAAATTGATGGAGATCACTATTTTTCTTAAATTTACACAGATTTTTATGCACATACAAAAGATTCTCGTAAATGTATTGTGAGTGTAGTGTGAGAATGTTAATTTCTTTGAATCTGTTTCTTAGTGACTCACGCGGGCCCATCTTATAGATAGCCCTAATAGCTCGTTTCTGGAGCACAAAGATTGAATCAATATCAGAGGCACTGCCCCAAAGCAATAAACCATAGGACATAATGCTGTGAAAGTAACTGAAATAGACTAATCGCGCAGTATCAACATCCGTCAATTGACGAATCTTTCTCACAGCATAAGCTGCAGAACTAAGTCTACCAGATAACGTTTCTATATGTGGGCCCCATTGTAACCGTGAATCTAAAGTTATACCTAGGAAGACAGCCTTGTCTGTCAATTCCAGTTCCTCCCCGTTCATCAAAACACTAGTTTTTACTTGTTTAACATTCCTAGTATAAAATTTAACACATTTGGTTTTACTCCTGTTTAATAACAAGTTATTAGCGCAAAACCAAAGTACCATTTTAGAGAGAGCATTGTTTACATCGTCAATTACCGATTGCTGTCTGTTAACTTTAAATACTAAGGATGTGTCATCTGCAAACAACACTATCTCATGGTTATCCCTCACAAGATGAGGCAAGTCGTTGATGTACACAAGGAACAGAAATGGACCCAGAATAGACCCCTGGGGCACCCCCACCGCCACAGCTGATCCCTGGGATAATTTACCATTAACATCTACTCTTTGAATCCTATCACTCAAATAAGAAGTAAGAAGATCCAAAGCACTGCCTCTTATTCCATAGTGGTGTAATTTCCTGACAAGTGTTTCATGCTGCACACAATCAAATGCTTTAGATAAGTCACAAAACACCCCGTAGGCGTCACGTGACTCCTCCCAAGCCTCAAATATATACTCTAATAATTTAACCCCAGCATCACATGTTGACCGACCATGAGTGAAACCAAATTGTTTAGTATGCAGCAATTGATTTTCATTAAAATAATTAAGCAACTGAGTAAGTATCAGCTTTTCAAAAACTTTACTAAATGTTGGTAGGACCGAAATTGGTCTAAAATTTGTGGGGTCTAATGGACTACCTGATTTAAACAAAGGAGTTATCTTGCTATACTTCATCAGGTCAGGAAACACACCATAATCTATACATCTATTAAATATAATAACTAAGTCAGGTACAATAATGTCAATTATTGAGTGAACGACACTTACAGAAATTCCCCAAAGATCAGCTGTCTTTTTTATATTAATAGATTTGAAGGCAGCTAAAACATTAAGTTCATTTATATACTGAAAAGTAAAATTATTAAAAAATTCTGGTACATTTTCTCTGATCAATGATTCTGCAGTGGAGGTGGAAGAGCCTAAATTACCTGTAAGTGCGACTGGGAAAGTGGAAAAAAATTTTTCAAATGTGTTGGCCACTTCCATGTCATTCTTGGTAATGTGACCATCAAAATTTAATTTAAAATCAGACTCCTTTGTTCCACTTCTCCCAGTCTCAGCATTAATAACTTTCCAAGTTGCTTTAATTTTATTACTACTGTTTCTGATTTTAGACTTAATAAACAAAGATTTGGCTAATTTACAGACACTTTTAAAAATCTTTGAATAGCATTGTACATATTGCTTAAAGTCCTCACTAGTATTATATTGTCTTTCATGATACAGCCTATACAATGTTTCCCTACTCCTATAAATTCCTACTGTTGCCCAGTTACTGAATATAGGACAATCAGTAACAGTAACCGTCTTGGAGGTAAATATTGAATTAAATAGACTAAGGAACGAATTAAAAAAGGAACAATATAGTGCATTAGGGTCTAATTTGTTATTTAAGGAAGGTAAATTATTAATTAAGTTAATTCTCATACGTTCCAGGCGATCAACTGTTACTGGTACAAGAGTAATTTTTTTTTTAAGCACTGTTTTCTTTTTGCTTACAAAACTAACTAACTGACCAGAGTGATCAGAATCTAACTTATTAATAATAGATTTATGTCTAGGAACAATATCTGTATAGATGTTGTCCAGGCAAGTAGATGTAGTAGCGGTTATTCTAGTAGGCTCCATAAACAAATTTAGCAAGTTGTGGGACTTAAAAAGACTAAGAACTTTAAGGGTGGAATTTGATTTATCAAGAATGTTAATATTAAAGTCACCACAGACTAGTACGCTCTTACCTGAGATGGCAAGTTTGCTTAGGGCTTCGTCCATTATTTCTAAAAATAGTTTCAAATCCGCGGAGGGAGGTTTATATACACTTATAACAATGAATTGCTCTAATTGCACACATGCGAATTCTATAGAACATTCTATAGAGAGGGACACAATATCTTTCCGTTCCTTAAACTTAAGGTTTTTATGTAATAGAATAAGCGACCCACCATGTATTGTGTTGACTCTACAGAATGAACTTCCAACTTGGTGGTTGCTGAAATTAAACATGAGTTGATGCCCCTTTAACCAATGCTCAGTAATACACATAATATTAACATTCTCTGAATTCATGAATAATTCCAGCTCAAGTTGCTTGCCCTCCGTCAAGCAACAAATGTTTTGATGAACCAGATTAATTACATTACATTTATTTAAATTATTATTTTGTTGATATTTTGTGTAGCATGTGTTAAAGTGTTCATTTGACTGTACTGCCAACTTAATTAAAGGTGAGTTTAAAAAATTGGAGCTAGAGGTTGCTACCTCTATTGTCTCACAATTCAATTTAAATTATTGGAAATGTCAATAAGAATGTCATTAGAACAAGACTGCTCAATAGAAGCAGGTCTTGTAGTCAAATCTTTGGTCAAAGTTTGTAAAAAAAAGGATAGCGAAGACGCTATCTGTCTAGTAAAACTAGGAGTGAGGTAATGCTTACCCTTTGTCTGATAAAAAGACTTACTAACACAGTTAGTATCTATCAGATGAAATTTGTCATTGTAAGTGCATATGGTATGCAGTGTAACATTAAGCTTATACCTAAGTCTATTTTCTACATCTGGCAACATTTTAGAGTAGGGGAATGTAAACAATATAATTTTATTAACACTTAAAGCTAACAGAGACTCACAATATTTAATTAAAGCTTTTTTGTTAACATTACCCCTGTTCCCTGTTAAAATTATAAGATTATTGCAATCAGTGAAATCATAATTTACAATCCTTTGCATAATAACATCAAAGGGTGCAGCTGGTAGGCAAATATTTAAAACAGACTGACCAGTAAGATTAGATCTTAATTTAGAGCCCATGTTTTTTCCAATGTCATCGCTGAACATAATAGATTTTTGTGGTGGTGGTGCATCATTTAATGTACTTTGTACATGAAATGATGCACCCAATGACTGCTTTGTTCTCTTATTGGTATGTAAGGTGTCACATTCAGGCGTACCAAAAAGAAAGAAACGTACTCTCTGGCTTTGGATGATTGTGTGAGCGAGCACATTCACATAAATGATTATTTACCCATGAGTCAAAGCGCTCTGTATTATTTGATGATAGTTTTAAAAGATCATCCAAAGCCTTGGAATACTCCTGAATCTCCTTCCGAGAGATATCATACTTGTTATTTAGTATGTCTAAGGAGTCTTTAAGGTTATTAATTTTAAATAACAATGCCTGTGTGTCAACTTCATATTTCAATCTAGAATTTTTTAACTTAGAAATACACAATTCTAAATCATCATACAACTCACATTTCTCTTTACTAAGTTTAGCACATTTAGAGACACTGTTATGACTTTTTATTATTTTTTTTGTTCTTTGAATGAACTTATTAACTTTGATATATTTTTTCAGTTTATTTCTACTGCAATTTGACATTACCGTTGGCTTAGTAGTAGATAAAGAGTTATTGTCTGGGAGGTCCATAGCCAAATGGTTGTTAATCGCAGGAGAAACCAACAGAGGGGCATTCTCCACCAATTCTTCAAATAAACTTATATTATGCTGTACAGTGACTTTTTGAGCATCTTCTTGTAACTGGGTGATGTATGTATGGGCCTCTCGAAGCTCTTGTTCTAGGGTAGATATCTTACCGAGGGCCTGCTCATAATCATCACTGCACTGGTCAAAGTTACTAACTATGGCTTGGAGATTGTC
Organism: Hypercompe scribonia; assembly: GCA_949316085.1. Lineage (NCBI taxonomy): Eukaryota > Metazoa > Arthropoda > Insecta > Lepidoptera > Erebidae > Hypercompe > Hypercompe scribonia. The sequence goes on along the minus strand of OX438967.1, from coordinate 1,151,315 downwards.
CCGTTCTTCAACAATAGTTGTTAGTTGCCTATACAAAGCAGTCATTTCTGTCTTTAATTTAGTATTAGTGTCTAAGAGTGCTATGAGTTCTTTCTCATTTTCCTCTCTTTCACTGTTTAATTGAGCACACAACTCCTTGGTATTCTTTAATTCTACTAAAGTCAGTTGGAGTTTAGTTTCCTCCTGACGTGACAGGGCTCTGCGAGTCATCATTTTTCAGTAAAAAATATCTATACAACCAGAATCAGAAAACAAGAAGCTGTGTTGACGATAGTCAAATTATAGACTTGTAACTATTGGAGTGGTTGTAATCACTACTTATTTAACAAATTACTGTACTTAAAAAAAAAAAAGATACAAATCAAACCTATTTAAATACAAACTATAACCTAACGTACTTACCCTACAATATTCACTAAGAACAAAATTCACGATAAATACTTATAAAAACATTACTGTAAACTAATATTTATCACAATTAAAGATGATTACACTGGAAAAGAGCTATAAATTATCAAATTTAATTATTATTTCCAATAAAATTTAAATTCAAATTTACGGTCAGCTGTTGCTACAATGTGTTGCCAGACGTAAAAAAAACACGTCACGTCACGCACAACTATATATATATATATATATATATATAGTTGTGCGTGATGGAAACACAAAAGGCCATCACAAAAGGTCATAAGACAGTTAACAATACCACGCCCTCGCCCCAAATTACTACGAAACTACTAGAATCATAACAGTTCACAATTATTTGACTAATAGTAACATCAGTATGTCATTGTCGATTATTTCTCAAGGATTGATTTAATTGAAAAGGTAAGCCATCTGAAGGTTTACGATAATATAAATACCTTGGCAATAATAGTAGCCTATATATTAATTAATATTTGAATTTAAAAATATTAAATAAAAAAAAATGCCTTGACACATATCACACATGGCCGTATAATAAAAATTAGGCCAAGCTTGTAAAATCAATCCTGAAAATATTTTTATATATTTATTTATTTAATTATATCCGGCGACTACGTCCGCTAGTTTAACTCATTACTTCCCAACCATCGAAAAAATTTGAATTTTCTGTTCAAATCACAAAATATATTTGTTAATACAGTAAGAAAAAATAATGTGAAGCAAAAAAAAAAATATTTATTCTAGGGTCTGAATCAGTCTGTCCTATATGCATGACATTGGGATCATATGGTAAGAAAAACATGTTATTACGACTTTATTGGCTATTTTACGTTTAGTAAAGGTTTCCCAACAATTTTAGGTAATTTGAAATATATGATAACTTTTATTTATATAGCTATAATTAGCTATATACAATGAACAACAATGCACTCTTAACGGCTACGAAATATATAAACTTTGAAATTATGTTTCCCAATAATGTCACTGTTTTAACAAAACCGTCCGTAGTCCATGTGGTGACGGATTAAGAATACATAGTGTTACCACCCCTATTCATCACGTGGATACCGTAAAAGGCGACTAAGTGAACCAAATATGCAAAACAACATCATTACAAAGAGAAGGAAAACTTGAAACAAACCCTATTCCAACCCGTCTGGCCAGCGTGGTATAGTAGGTCGAAACCTTCTTGCTAAGGAGAGGCCTGTGTCCAGCAGTGGACTGTAAAAGGCTGTTGATGATTGATGATTTAACAAAATACTTTTTTTAACAGAAATATAGTTAAAAATATTTGCTATTTACAAAAAAAAAACCGAGTTTTAGAAAAAAATTGGTAATCTGGTGTCCTAAAAATATGAGAGTGGTAAGTAAAAGGTTAAAAGTGAGGACTCTTTACCACTTGACAAGTAGACCAGTCAGTATAATATTATATTAAGCCTTTTTTTATTATTTGAGAGCCTGCCAGAGTAACTCTGCTCTGTCTGATAGAAAGCATGAATGGAATCCAAGAGTTGTAGTCACCATAGTCATTGCGAATACTGACAATAAGACTCATAAATGTAACCTATTTTTTTGCCATGATTAACAAAGTACAAGTTTACATATTAGAGTCTGTAACCTATTATACAATGTAACATATATTAATACTTGCAATAGTGTGACTAAAAATATCGCACGAAAGAATGCAAGTCTCGTAACAAAATTCTATTACCACAAACCTGATTTTAAAATGACTATAAGATAACTAAACCTGCTTATATATATAAAATTACTTGACAAACATATATAACGATAGTATCCTAATGAAATAATCTACTGAAAGTAAGCGTTTTGAGCGTTTTAAGTGTATTTGTTTGTCTACGTTTAGAGTGTATAAAATATTAAGTAGGTACACTTTATTTGTTTTGTTGAACAATACTAAAGTCATTGTTTATAAGTAACTAACTTAAGTATGTATATGTATGTATTTATGTATTTGTATTAATTTTAGTATATGAAAGTTTGTATATGTCTACTTCTTTTATTCAACACCTGAAACGCACCTACTTCCTATTTTCTCTGCATCACCCAAAGGTCGACTGTTAGAGAATGCCTTAGGCATTAAGTCCGCCTATGTACATAAAGTGCATGATGTATAAATAAATAAATAAATAAATAATTAGAAAGAAACATTGATGCATGTATACTATGAAATTTGTTACTTAACCCATTATATAATTATTATATCACATATTTTTTTGTTGGTAGATTTAAACGTAAGTTTTTGATGACATTAATAAATGAATATTCGAACATCTGATACACAACATTGTCTAGTTTCAAACTAAGCAAAGCTTGTACTAAGTAACTAGACTGACTGATAGAATACTTATATACTTTTCTTTTGTAAATACATACATATTATACATCGACGATACCCAAACTCCGAAACAAACATTTTCAGATCACGTAAACATTTAGTCCGACACAGGAATCGTACCCGAGATCACAGCAGCAGTAACGTACAGCAGTCGTATTCGCTAAAGCTGCATCATCATCATCCGAGGCAATCATAAATAACAAAAAAATAGTAAATTCAATTTACATTGTAAACATTACTTTTCTTTTATATTATTATTTGTTAATTTAGTTTGTATACGCCTCAAAAACTCAAAAAGTCTTTGACCAATTCAGCTCAAACTTTGACATGATACTCGTGTACAGTATTGTTTCTCATATCTCATCCATGCTACCACAATGTGTTAGGACACAGTTAATTATCTATATTAGACAGAGCGTAGGCTGAGTAAATAATTACCGTGGATAATCATATAATCATTTTTAATATTACTTTCAACTCTACGCACATAAAAAAAAATTACTTAATATATAGGGTGGGCCACAAATTAATTAACATTTAAAAAAATCGTACAAAAAAATCATTTGATGTGTTATAAAAATTGTTTACTTACAAGAAAACTAATTAGTTGAAATTCAATTTTTTTAAAATTACATCATCTAAATAACCACCGTCTCGAGGTTTGCACTCTTCTAAGCGAGCACCGAAGTGTTTGAATACTCGTCGGCAAAGAGACCGCGAGATTGCCATCATCTCTTCGCTGATTTTTTCTTGTAGTGAACGTAGTATATTTGGTTTATTGATGTAGACATGATGCTTTACATAACCTCATAAAAAGAAGTCTGTTGCGGATAGATCTGGTCTTGGGGATGGCATAGAATGTGGCCTCGTCTGGAAATCAGTTTTTACGGAAACATGTCTTTGACTACCGGCAGTGACTCATGTGTGACAAATGACTCCAGCCAGCCAGCAAATTCTAGTAGCACTAATCCTAAAAACTCCCGTAACATGTTTGCGTGGGATGTTATATTATATATACCTATACCTACTTTTTTACATACTATCAAATTTCAACTAAATGTATTTTTATTAAATAACAAAAATTTTATACTCTTACTTACTTAAAGATTTACTATCTGTTGTACTAAAATACATCTCATCGACGATGTCTGCAAGTGAGAAATCACGAGATCCAACAAAAAATCGACCCCATTTCGATAATCTGATTTCGAATGAAATCGTTGAATCGCAAGAACAATGCGCTTGGTATTTATCGTGTAACAGTAATTAAGGGTGGAAAAACAAGTGAGTGAAAACTTCCGAAGTCATAGTTTCACTTTGTATTGTCGTTATACTGAATAGATGACGTTTATAAATTTCTCGATTAGTGAGACATTATCGATTTTATATCGATAAGTTTTTATTTTATTTTACATCTTCTCTCGCTCTCGTTCTGTCTTTTTTTTTCAGAGAGTGTAGTTAGAGGAAAGGGTTTAAGGAATCTAAAGGGTTCGTGACTCGTAAGTAATGTATCCATGGGCTTTACTAGCCATTTGTAATTAGGAGATTGAGATGGCTGCTTGATTGCTCCGTTATTTCATGAAAAAAATTCGTAGCTGTGACTGTCTGGCGTTTAAAAACTTGTGACGTCATTATCTAATCGATTTCAGATACCAAGGGTCAATGTTGCGCTTGACTGTTAAATAATTGCTAATTAATTACGAATTTTAATCGCCGCGCTATTGTCGTTTTAAAAGCCAATGTTTAGTAGATCATTGCTACAAAACGTTTCTTTTACCTTAAAATGGTAGATTTGTATCTTGTAACGTTATCAAGAACTGTTAATTTTTAAAAACTAAAATTACTGAATTAAACCGTTTTCCTTTCTTCTTATAAGATTTATTTCCCTTTTATTCATAATATTTTTTTCAAATAGATTCTTAAACGGAGTCATGAGGTAACTATAAAAAAAAACCTTCTCTTGAAATTGTCTAAAAACAATACATTTAAATAGCACTTTTAACCAACAGTTTCCATTTAAACGCTTAGTATATCTGGGCAAGAATATATTTAAACAAAATTTAAAAGGCGCACTAGTAGGTAAAGTATTAAGAGAATGATGAATTTCTGTGAACACCCTCTGCTTCATCTCGGAAACAGAATATTAAGTCAAATTAAATTCCGATACTTGTCACGCATGCTATGCCACTACGACGTTCTCTTAGATGATAATGAGATTTTTTTTTGCCAAGAAATTATTGTAATACAATTTTTTTAACCTACAAAGTAGCAAGTAACCCAGACTACAATAATCGCATACTTTTAAAGCTGTTTGAAGTATCTTCTCTTCCATGATTAAATATTTGCGAGTAGAGTAGAGTTAGATAGTGTGTTAGTTTAGTGATTATCGCCCGGTCGTGGGTTCCAGTCCCACCCGGGAAAAATAATAATGTTACGGGCACATAACTTAAAGATATTTAGTTTCAAACTAAGCAGAGTTCGTACTGTAATACATGTATAAGGTTTTTTTGTAAATATTTACATATTAGATATAGAAAATACATAAACTCTGAAACAAATATTATAAATGTTTCAAATATTTGATCTGACCCGTAATCGAAACCGAGATCTTAGCATAGTAGTCACTTATGAGCGGGCAGGCGCTAGGAGGGATCTGGATGTCGTAATAACAGCTGTTCCCGGATCCCTCCTATGTCAGGCGTAGAGTGGCACACCGTGTGGTTTTAGTCGGTCCGATTTCGTCACACCACCCCGCTGTAAGCCCCGGTGGGTGACGGCTCGAGGGCCTCCCACATGTTAAAAAGAAAGTAGTCACATATGCTATTTCTGCTAATTTGTTCTAACATTCACCACGACAGTCAAATATTGTGTGATGAACAAGATATGTTACAAAAGACAAAAAAAAAACAAATGTCAAACAAAATAGAAGATTAAACGCAATTTTTTTTCTCTTTATTTATTGAACAGATTTGACAATGCCACTCAGTAAGAAAATGAGAAATTTTCGCTCAGCTTATGCCTAAAATAATACAGTACTGTAATATTCAACTTTACTCATATCAAGTCTAATTATTTTCTTGTCTTCCCTAGATAAAATAAACAAGGGTAAAATATCAATTAATAAAAACAGCATTGTCAATAATCTCCTCATTCTACCTTAGCTTTACATGTATGCATACAAAACTTTCTGTTTAGAATATACATTACGCTTTATGTCTGTAAGGACTTGACCTCATAATACCTGTTCACAATCCACTGCGTCGTGTATTTTATTACGTCCTAGGTGCACACAAATCATTATGTCTGTTGTCACAATTATTAGAAAATTTTCGTTTTACCATAATGTACAATTAATTGTACTATTTTAGAAAGTTTTTCTATTCATACGTATTAACGTGACATAGATCAAACGCCTCAATTGTGGTAATTTTGAATTGATTTTAAATAAAAATTAGTTTTGAAAACATTCATTACGCGATATAGGATCATTAGTTATATGTGTTTATTTACTACATGATGATAAACACAAAACCGTAACACAGCATAAATCTAAACAAAAAATAAAACTTTTTAAAACACGGATAAAACACAATTTATTCTTATTTATTTATATTATTTTTCTTTTGATCCGTTCAGCACTTTTTACCTAATATAAAATTGGTATCATTACTCACAGCCTAGCATGGAAGACGCTGGCAGCCGTAACACAGTTCATACTAACACGGCTGACAGTGATAACATACCAAAACAACGAGAACGTTTTGATTAATATTTTAGTTGTATTTTTGATATGTTAATTGTAAAATGTGTTTTTGATCAATAAACATTATTATTATTATTAATTTTATAGATATATATATAATAATTTCATAAACACAAATAAAAAAACATACATTAAGACTTGTAAACTTACATACTCAATGCTAATAATGTAAAACATGAACACTAGTTATCCTAAATAATGTGTTAAAAATGAATATTTATAGCAATTAGAGTTGTTACCATGTCTAATTTATTTTAAAACTGAATCAGTTGGATACAGTTCCGGCCAGGTTTGTTTAGGTCACAGCTCAAACATTTTTACCTTCGACTTACTGTAGTAAACAAGATGCCAAAAGACTGCGTTTTGTTAATTGGAAAATTTGAAACGAAAGTAGTGACTGCAGTTTCCGAGTAAATATTAGGAGAGAAATCGGTTTCTAAACAAAAGCTGTTTACTGATCCTTCTCATTTTAGAGATAGCATAATCTTAATCGGTTTAACGCCGTCGCGCTGTAGCGATCTTAAGGAGTTTTCACGCGCACAAAGTTAAGGTAAGATTTTGGGCAAGAGTACTTTTGACTACTGTTTTTTTTTCGGTAGAATTAATATTTTTGAATATAAAAATAATATAATGTTTGATTTAGATATTTAAACGGCGTGTTAATACCGATAACTTTGCGTGACAGTCACTTATTTGTATAAGCGTGTTAGCGTTTTATTATTAACGCGTTGGAAGTATTAGCAACAAGATTATCTAGAAAAAAAATGAGAAGTGTAAACCAATCTAGTTCACAAGTAGATAGCCAATATGAGTGGATTTCCGCAAAGAAACAGTCGTATAACGGATCGTTTCCATACAATTAACTGATACGTTATGTAGGTTCTCATGCTGTTAATTGCAACACGCCTTACTAGAGAAACGGAAAAGTAAAAAGTCGATACTCATGCGAACCAATTGTCACTACATTGTGTAAAATAATATAGCGAAATATTTCATCTGTTTTATGAACAATATTCTCCTTTTTGTGACAACAGAGTGAGTAACAAGATTCTATGGGTGGGATAAGTGCCTTCATATTGAATACAGGCTTGGCGTAACAAATTGAAAACTTATTTGTAGAGTATAATTAACTTATTCAGAGCGGCGGGGAAACCTCTGAGTCTTCCCCCAGGGCCTGACCAAGCGCGGCGCTGATCCTGGAAGGGACCTAAAATAATATGGTCTGGTAGTATTTTACTTATATAGCCTCAGAACTTCATCAATTGTAAATCAAGCAAGAATAATTACTTAGATTGTATATACTGATTAAAAAATACGTTTCCTGGGCGTGGTGAATAGAAGAAAACGATATATTACAATTCGTAAAAAACAAAAAGTGGTTTTTTGATTTTATTATGTCGATTATTGTAGAAAATTTCCATCCATTTTTCTTTCCTTCTTTTCTTTTCAATTAAAGTCCTATTGTATTTCTGTATATAAACAAACTAACTGTACAGTTTTCTGTTACTATGACACCATGCAGAATTTTTTTTTATAACGTATGTCCATTGAGATCGTCGCTTACTGACATTAATAAGCGCCATGACAGAGACAATACGGATTAATACACAGAAAAAAGAGATTTCACACGTCAATATGAGTTATGCGAATACTTTCTTTCAAACATTGATTACTTTACCAGAATTGAAAGTTTACTATAAAACGGAACGGTCAATATTCAACTTAAACAAGTCGTTTTCGATATTTTTTAGTTTTATTTTAGGCTTTGAAAAATAAGTAAAACTTATAAACTGAAAATAACAAAATCCTATACTTGATCGATGTTTTAAATATATGTACATACGATTATTTTTTTAAAATCTAGATGTCTTCAATGTGTATATTGTAACAAATACAACATACCATGTGGACAAAATCAAAGCGAATCAAAGTGACAGAGCTGTTTACAAGGTTGGTACACGAAATATGAATAGGTGCACTTTTCTTTAAGTTATTATATTATTCCTTGGGAAAAGTCGTTTCTCCTAGATGGAGGAATAATTATACACAAGGCTTCCATAGTGTGGGTCACCATACTGCATTGTCTGCATTTGTAATGAGTATGGTGACCACAACTCTTGGATTCTATTCATACTTCCATCAGGCAGTGTAGAGTCACTTTGGCAGCACTTAATATAGAAAAAAAAAACATGGCTATGCTACATTTAATGCTAATAATTACTTAAATAATTAAGTAGTTATTATGTCATGAAATATGATAGCACCCTTTGCCTTTGATTTAATTTCCTATCACAGATCTTTAAAATAATAGAAAATGTACAATAAGTCGTTTATTCAAATTTCATTTTGCTTATTTCTTTCACTTCAGTCCTCAATATAAACACCGCATATAAATATAATAATGATAATAAGGCTTTTAATTATATATTTGCACTCCTTTTTACGTTTAACATAGTGGGTAAAATATGCGATATATTTCTAATAGTGATTCACTAATGGTGAGAGGGAAATTACTAATTTTATATGTATTTATGTTTTTAATTCTGATTAGGCATTTGTATATTTACAAAGTTTATCCGTTTTTTTTAGTACAACTTAGAGCAGAAAATAACGGTGATTAACCTGGTTACTGATCTTAACTGGTGAGCTGAAGGTCATGGGTTTAATTCCTATCCAGAACAAATAACACAAGCGGGCCGCCTCGACCGGGGCAGTACTATACTCCCACAGAAGACCAACCTAAAGCATCAGCATCCGTGTTGTCGTGTGAGATCGGAGGCCCATTAATTCAGGGGTGACAGTTATCGTGGTAACTGTGTAAGCCTTACACTGTCACGGTGACTGTCATGCCTTGTACGTACCCAAAAAAAAAAGGCATCTTGCTAGGCCACCATAGTGTGGGTCATTATACCGCATTGTCTGCATTTGCAATGAGTATGGTGACCACAACTCTTGAATTCTATTCATGCTTTCCATCAGGCAGAGTAGAGTCACTTTGGCAGGCTTTTAATATACAGAAAAAAATATGTGATGTTCACGGTCATTTTTTTCTGTTTGGGCGTAATTTATCTGTAATATGTTTGTATGTAATTAAGAAATTTAAAAGAAGTTTCATCAGCAGAGTAGTTTCTATAGCATAGACTGTGTTGTATTTGAGATCAGACAGACGTGTGTGAGATGTGTGTAATTATCACAAAATGTACTTTGAATCGCAATAATACTGTGTTTAATCTGTGTATCTGAGATTTACCTATTATACCACAAAGAGAGAGTTCAATGACTACAATTTTGTGATATCCATTTACGTACAATTTCTACACTGTTTACAAAACATTATTTGTTGTGGGAACGAATAAACCTCATTTCAATTCAATTCGTAAGTTGCTGTTTTCAAACAATTGAACCTTTACGGTCAAGGCTGTTACGTACCATATGCCCATAGGCGTCGCTAGAATTATTTTCAGGGGAGTGTATCTTCATCCACACATACTGTACAAAATATATATAACCAATACGAAATATATAACCTTATTAGGTACCAATGTGATCGACTTTCTTTATGAAATAAACTAAAAATATATGTTTTCTTTAATTAATCTTTTCTGACATGGGGATGCAAGTGCAAGTACAAATACACCCCCATGTCAGGTAAAGCATATACCGCTTCTAGTGCCTTATTTTTACGATTTCCGTGCTCCACGGGTAAAGTAGATAAGAATCGGGTGTAGAGCTTAACCGCCCTTACTTTTCTCAATCTATTTAATATGAAAGACAGTTAAAATGAAAAACTATTGATATCGACGACAGACTCCACACGAGATCTATTTTTGTTTAGTTATTTCAAAAGTCTTAGTAAGTTGTGTAATACATGAAAGCATTTAAAATGAATTAAGTTGTTTCAATATATATTTATAATAAGTAAAAACTGCAAATCCGGCAATCTTAATATTAATACCATTAGAAACGTGAAAGTTTGTGAAAATGTTTGATATTCAATTACTTCGAAATTGCATAGATATGGTAGACATTTGATATAAAGATTTATTTAAGTTTAAAAAATTAAATAAAATTACACTTATTTTTTACATAATTGTTCTCTTGCAAAAACATAATTCGTTGTTGATAATTGTAGCGTCACCACTTCGATTAATTTCCTATACAGAGTTCAATGTCAAACAGTGGGCTATTAAAAACTTTTTTTTTTCTATATTAAGAGCCTGCCAAAGTGCCTCTAGTCTGCCTGATGGAAAGCATGAATAAAATCCAAGAGTTGTGGTCACCATACTCATTGCAAATTCAGACAATGCAGTAGGGTGACCCACACTATGGTGGCCTTGTGAGATGCTTTTTCACACCCGCTTGGGGACGTAAAAGGCATGACAGTCATCGTGACAGTGTAAGATTTACACAGTTACCACGATAACTGTCACCCCTGCATCAGTGGGCCTCCGACTGTTGACGAATTGTACTAAAATACTTTGCGATTATTTTTTAAATTATAACGTTATATGATATTTACTATTGTTTCTTGCAAAGTGTTTATAGCTTGTAGAGTACAATTTCATGTGTTAATACAATAATGATTATTATTACATACCATGGAACCATCATGAATTAAAAAAAATATTTATTCAGGACTCTAATTACTAGGTTGAATATTGAAAAACATATTATTTAAAGACATCTGATACACAATGTTATCTAGTCCTAAACTAAGCAGAGCTTGTACTATGGACACTAGACAAATCTGATGGTACCCACGGTATTAGGCAGGCGCTAAGGGGGATCTGGATGTCGTAATTACAGCTGTTCCCGAATCCCTCCTATGTCAGGCACAGAGTGGCACACCGTGTGGTTTTAGTCGGTCCGATTCCGACACACCACCCCGTCGTAAACTCCGGTGGGGTGACCTCCCGAGGGGGTCACCACACGTTAAAAAAATGGACACAAATGATATAAATACATATATACTTTTAGTTTATAAATATATACACATTATACATAGAAAGCACCCAAACGGTATCTCACATCCTACACACGGTAGTCTAGTGCCAAAACTAACAGAGCTTGTGTAATCATAACTTTACTGCTAATAAACATACGTAAATACTTACATACATATTACAGATAAATTACACCGAACCTCAGAAGAAATGATCATGTATTCGTTTGAGAAATATCAGACACTCGAGAGTCGAGAACTAGGATGCCAACTGTAGGCGAATTCTGGTTGAATAAACAAACTTGTCTGCAATTCAACTATGTTATGTAATAATGCTAAGTTACTACCACTACAAGGCACAATTTATATCATTGCGTGAAAACAAAATACTTTAAAACAATTCTCGTAACGGCTGCTGTCAAAATATTTACTTTTAGTCGGTTTCACCACTGAAAATATTAGCAATATTAAATGGAAAACGAAGTTTCAAACATCTCTTAATATACTTTTAACCCGACTGCACAAGAAAGAGGCTTTTTGAGTATATCTGTATATATTTCTGGCATGTGCTGTGGTGTAATTGTGACCAGGCAAGTGTCGTTAGATTCGCTATCATCATGAGTGTAACTGTAAAAAAATAAAAAGTGAAATTTGTAAATTTTAAATATATTTTATCACGTGGTTGGGAGTTTTACCTTTCATGTAAAATAATCAAACACGACAAGCTTTTAACATCATGTTAATTGTGTAACGATGAAAGTTTATTTTATTCTTAGTACGTTTAAATAAAAAACTGTTAATTTATTTTTACTCTTTGGTTATTACGGGACAGATTTCTCAGTCTATTCATCATGGAATTGAACAGAACAAATAGAATGCACTTACTTTTCCAAATCTGTTGTGATTGCATGTCGATATTATCGTGCTTACATCGTTTTACAACTGAAATCTTATGAATCTATCAGCTTCATCATCAAATCCTAATTACCATTTAGAAGTAGAGACCTCCCGACCCCTTTCCCGACTACTGACGTAGGCCGCGTGGTTTAGTAGTAGACCGATTCTCCGGGAGCCTAGAGTCTAGGGAAGAGAAACGAAGGGTATGCAGCGAAAAGCATTCTTCGTGTAAAAAACCAAAAAGGAACTGAATCATCTAAGGACAAATTACTCATCATAACGAATCAAATGAGTCCAAACTTGATAAGATTGCGTTGTTTTATTACAGAGTTTCTATGTTACTATACATGTCAACTCAATTGATTAAAATATCTGCTTCAAAATTTAGTTGCAAGATCCCACCAGAAGAAATATAGTACTTACGTATATTGTGAGTTAAATAAAAGCTAGTAATATGTAACTGCTATCCGAGGGTCGCGAGTTCAATTCTGACTCATTGGCAAATATTTGTTCCGATGAATATGCAAACTGACTTAAATGTAATATATAAGGTCTACTTTGTGCGAAACCACGGAATGTGTTCTATGTCACAGGATTATCGTCAAGATAAGCAGTTTATTATCTTTCAGAGTATTATTTTATTTCCAATTAAAATAAAAACAGAATTTATTTTAGTTGGAATCATTTTGCTTCTTCCTTTTAACATGTGTTTAAGGTGTCTATTCTAATAAAATAAATTTGAAGAACATTTATTTTGTCTTAACATGTCTTTTGAACTAGATCTCAATAATGTTGTTTATATTAGATAGGGTATTCATTAGTAAATGTGCTATGTATCATCACGCTATGAACTTTAGAAACAGTATGATAATTAATAGTCATTTTAATTTTAATAGTAGTTCAGAAAAGAAAGTATAGTATATATAAATGTTTTAGTATATATAAGTAAGTGTTAGGATATTATATAAACTGAGAAATACCTGAACGAGATTTAGTGGTGTTCTTCCAGGGGGAGTAGTAACTTGACTCGCAACAAGCGACGCCAACGCTACCCTCTGATTTCCCGACATCCCCCTAATAATGGGCAGGATCTGAGCAAACTTCCCTACATGGTCCTTTCTGTCCAAAGCTTTAAGAATAGCATCTTTAACCATGCCTTCTTTACCTCTTATTCTGCTAGAAGATTTGTAGTTTCTAACCAAGGTCTTTCTAGGTGATGTGTCTATATTCTCCAAACTATCATGGGATTCAAAAGAGTCCAGATTATATTGTGGTCTGTGTGAGTTCGTTACTCCTGTGGGCTTCACTATCCTAACTGGAGGCTCAACTACACTGTGATAGTGCCTCGATTCCTGTGCAATCATCACCTCGTCCGGATCACTGAATTCGAAGTCTTTCAAATCATCATCAGCTTTAACCAAAACTACGAATAACGTAAATAATATAACAATTAATGTACGAGCCATTTTAAGAAAAAGAAACACTTTGATATTTTACAAGTTATACATAATCACTTTTCACTACACATAATATTTTTATTTAAATATTTTATACGCGCGCGTTGATGTCTTTAGTTCGCGGATGCGCATGCGCAGCCCGTTGCGATTCAGCGTTGAATGGAAGCACGCGCTATTCTCCACACACGCACACATACTCTCTCATCTCGTACACATAACAAGTGTCGGATAATACCGGAACTCTCGACTTTCACCTTCTCGAGGTCACTTCTGGTCAGAATCTGGTAACTTCAAGTGTTATCAGTGGGCTATTGTGCAAAAGACGAGTTAGACAGCTATTTAATCAGATATCTTATATAACAATAAAAGAAAACGGTATGTTAAAAATGTACTGTAAAATTGATGATAATGCAATTGTGATATTTAACACACAGCTTTCTATTAGTACTTTATTAAAAAAATAATTAAAAAATTAATATGTGAAATTGAGACTTAAATTATTATAGTTTATGATTTATTTTGGAATGCAGATGTTGAAAATAAGTTAGGAAGGGTGTGTTAGATAATACGTGACTGCTTGTTTCATGTACTTGTTTAGTGCATTTTAACTTTCACGTTAAATTTATAATACTTACGTATTGTTATAATGTGAAAGTAATTATACGAATATACACAGACAGACATTGTTCCAGAAGATTCTTAATTCATCATCACTGAGAAAGGCTGTTGCTTTTAACACACTACTACTGGATATAGGCCTCTACTTAGAAAGGAAATTTTGACCTATCACTTGATTGTTACTGATTTTTTCTAGTCCTTTTGTTATCTATAATAATAGCCTGCTAAAGTGACTCTACTCTGCTGATAGAAAGCATGAATAGAATCAAAGAGTTGTGGTCACTATACTCATTACAGATGCAGACAATGCAGTATGGTGATCCAGACTATGGCGGCCTAATGAGATGCTTTTTCACGCCCCACTTGGGAAACTAAAAAGCATGACAGTCATCGTGGTAGTGTAAGGTTCACAGAGTTACCACCATAACTGTCACTCCTGCACCTATGAGCCTTTGGTTTCGCACTCACCTACAAAACACAACAGCACGGATGCTGTCACTTTAAGGTAGTCTTCTGTGGGAGGGCAGTACTGCCCCGGTAGAACCGGCCCATTCATACTGGCGTGGCTCTACTACCTAATTTGTAATTTGTAACTTTTGATTCTAGTTGAGCTCATGTATAATCATTTTTATTAAAAAAAGTGTAAATAGCACCTATGTAATTATATTTTCAAACTTTTTATTCAAGAATTACATATAGGTTTGGCTTATAAGGTTCAAAATCGTATCGGTTCAAGAACATCACTAACAACACTTTACTTCACGAATTGGTTGGGCAAAGCCACGAAATTTTTGAAAAGCATACAGTATTTGAGTGCCATTTATCGAAGTAATAGGGATTGAAATTTTGCCACAAAAATGTTACTTAAGTTTTTTTTTTTCAAATGTAACCTAAAATGCTAAAATATACAGTGGTCGCATACTACAGCTAAATAGAAAATGCCCATTTTAAGTATAAATTATATATTAAATTAACACTTTCATATTTAAATCTGGGCTAAGATTAAATAAAATTAATATATAAATAACTAATTACACACCTTGAAAAATTGCACTGAAATATTCACTATTTTGTACTTTATGTATCCACAGATATTTTATTTCAAGTTTAGGTGTTCTTTAGGTGCGTTTCATTAATTTTATAAAATCACCAATACAGTAGCGCTCAAAAGTATTTTGAAAAGACTACTTTTGCAGTTATCTTTTTACTGAGTATTTCAAAATAATTTTAGTATTTCTTATATTATTATTTTTGATATATTTCATCCTCTGTGAGTTACAAGTTGGAACTTGTTAGTTTTCTTTCTTTGTTAAAAACAAAACACGTCTATACATGCGCTCAAAAGTATTTTGACAACCATTCAGTTCCTTGCTGGCAGCGGTTTTACTCACACTGCATATACTTTTGTCTATAAGGTATAATTACTCCGCATTTATCAACATGCCTAAGACTAAAGAACATTCAAATGATATTAAAAATGCCGTGATAACTGCACTACAAAGTGGAATGACGCAGGCAGAAGTTGCTCGAAGTTTTAAAGTGTCACGACGACTTGTTAGTTCGTGGCACAAAGCTTATAATAAACGTAAAACTATTGAAAATAAGCCTCAAAATGGTCGTCCGAAAAAAACATCCGCTAAGGAAGACCATTTGATAAAAAGGTTATCGACAAGTGATGTCCGAAAAACGACTGTGCAAATAAAAAATGAGTTACAGGAAAATTACGACGTGAATTTACACGTTTCAACTGTAAAACGCAGACTAAAGGACTTCGGATTATATGGACGACTAAGAAACCTCTAATTTCTGCAAGGAATAGGAAGCTTCGCCTTGCGTATGCGAAATGAACGATTCAGATTATGGACGAGTTCAGAATGGTCCAAGGTGTTGTGGAGTGACGAAAGCAAATTTAATTTAGTGCCATCTGATGGTATACGGTACGTGCGACATTCTGTAAACAAAAGATTTGATGTTCGATACCAAATACCCACAGTAAAGCATGGAGATGGCAATATTATGGTCTGGGATGCTTTTCTCGCCGCGGAGTCGGACCTTTAGTTAGGATAGAAGGTACTATGGATCGCTTTATGTACGCAGATATATTAAAGCAACAAATGCTACCCTATGCTAAAGCAAATATAGCACCTGGTTGGTGTTTTCAACAAGGCAATGACCCAAAGCAGAAATCGAAGCATGTCAACGACTTCATGAAACTCGCTAAAATCAAAATTCTCGACTGGCCAAGTCAAAGTGCCGATTTAAACCCGATGGAGCATCTTTGGGAAGAGCTGAATCACCGCGTAAGATATCGAAACTATTCAAATAAAGATGCTTTATATGAAGCACTAAGTAACGAATGGAGCCGAATACCCATTGATCGTTTGCAGAAACTACTTGACTCGATGCCGGCGCGTTGTGAAGCGGTCTTGAAGGCTAATGGATATGCAACAAAATACTAATAGTTAATTTCAAAAATAATAAAAAAATATATTTTATAAAATAAAAAACTTTCCTTGTCAAAATACTTTTGAGCCGTGTCGTAAATAATTTTTCTTTATGTTTTCTTTTTGCGTAGAAATACATTACATTTAAGTGTCTTAATTTGTGAAACGTATCATTACTTCACTATAATCTTTGATTGGAAACAATTTTGCTATCATTTTTTATGATATGGAATAAAATTGAGTTGTCAAAATACTTTTGAGCGCTACTGTATATCAGATATTATTGGTGACTTTACAATTAGTCCTATTGATGATATGCTTAGTATGAGTGTTATCTTTAAAAAAAAAGAGTTATTAAAAAAACCTATTTACATATTTCACCTATTAAGTAACACCTATTCTATTATCAATTAAAGTATCAACTAAGTGACCTCAGAAGTTCATAAATTTAAAAGACTAAAGTATAATAAAAATAGTTTTAAAATATATAAGTACTCTTCTCGTGACTAACTAGTTTTGGACTCAACTGGAGTCCATTTTCATGGAATGGAAAAAAGGAATCTTCGTACTGATTAAACTAAATATTAGACACAATAAATTTATACTCCCATTTCTTAATTTATTTTGTTATAGTGCGTAGACACCGAGTTCTATTCACTGGTTCTCAAGAGATTCGAGGTAGGCAGCTGAGTAGAAAATATTCCTATTATGTATACATTCATGCTCTACTTACTCGAAACATTTAACGTAAACATTATGAGCGCGTAATGGTTACCTAGCAGTTGTTAAATTGATATATTAATTTATTTTTAACTATACAGAGAGATTAAGTTATCAGTTTTTGTACAAATAGCTTATTTTTTATTGTGTTTAAAGCGTAAAAATGTTACTAAATATGATTTATTCGCTCTTTTCATACTTTTTTAATTTCATAAACGAACCAACATTAATACGTATCAAATTGTATATAAAATAAAAGTATGCTTTTCCTATTTCTTTTTTTCTATATGAAAAGCCTGCCAAACCGACTCTACTCTGCCTGATGGAAAGCATGAATAGAATCCAAGAGATGTGGTCACCATACTCATTGCAAATGCAGACAATGCAGTATGGTGACCCACACTATGGCGGCCTTGTGAAATGCTTTTTCACACCCCGCTTGGGGACGTAAAAAGCATGACAGTGTAAAGCTTTCACAGTAACCACGATGACTGTCACCCCTGCTTCAATGGGGTAAAGTAATAATAAACTGACTGAAATATCTTAATGAGTCTACATCGATATTTCGGACGTCCGTGTGGTGACAGTGGTGGATTAAGAGTTTGTGTGATAACGGATTAAGGTACAAAGAGTCACCACCCCTACTCATCTCCTAGGTAGTGTACCCGTCTAGCCAGCGTGGTGTAAATCTCATTATAAGGAGAGGTCTATGTCCAGTAGTGGACAATTAAAGATTTTAAGATGTGATAAAGATATTTACTAATTATGTTATGTCCGTTTCAATTTAAATTTACTGGCCTGTTCATATTGTGATTTTGGCTGTTGGTCTAACACACGATGTCCCAGCCAGGTCAAATATGTATACGATGGATGTAATTATTTATTCTAAGTCTTGGTGTAGTCTTTAGTTGAAAGTAAAGTTACCAGCGGTATGGTGACAATAGCAGTGACCATGTATGCGTATTTGGAATGTGTCTAATGAGATGTAATAAGGTATTATTATTGCTGATAACTTGCAATAAATTTGATATCATGACAATTTTATGTACTTGTAGATAAATAAATAAATTGCTCAATACAAAACTAAAATATGTTAAACCGCAAGTTAAACAGCGCCAGATCGTGTACCGAGGAACAAATGAACATCTAATAATTGTGATAATGACTGTTCACCACTGCGCCTGGTGCGGAGCCACTTTCGTTAAACCACAGCAAGTTGCTCAACACATTTATCAGATGTTCTTCGGTATGTACAGACTACTTGAAAACCTATTTATAGTTAACTAACTATACCCCATAGTTTCGTTTACACTTATTCTTATTTATTTATTTTATTATATTGAACCTACCAAAGTGATTCTATTCTGCTTGATGGAAAGCATGAATAGAATCCAAGAGCGGTGCTCGTCATACTCACCGCGAATGACGACAGTGTACCCACGCTATGGCTGCCTAATGAGATGCTTTTTCACGCCCCGTTTAAAGGACCCGGGATCGTAGTGCGAGGAAAAGACGCGCGCCGGTAATGAATTCCAGGCTTTAACCGATCTGCACATGAAGGAAGAACCGAACTGTTTATTGTATATACTATTTATTATATTTAATTCTTTTATTTAAGTGTTGGAACGTGTTTTGTAATATTATTTGTTGTTAAATAAATGAAAATAATTACAAAACATAGTAATTACATAGATGTAAATACATAACAATAAATTGATAATAGTTTAAGCTCTATGTCTACTGAATAATCTAATGTATAAAAATATTTAAACTGGTATGAGTAGTAATAAAATTAGTAGTCTGTTTAAATAAAAAGATAATTTGCGTAATATAATAACGATCAATGTGAAAACTTAATCGAGTTTTAAATTGCCAACACAATCACCAAACAGATGAATCTTTAAACTGTGTATATACCTTAGGTGTTACGCACAGCGAACAACAATTCAATCACAAAGAAAGTAACAAACGACATCGTCAAACCACAAACTTCTAATAAACAAATTGTTTCCTTCTTTCGTTTATAATCTTGTAACAGTTAGCAAATCCATACTCTGTCCTGTTCAATAATATTATTAAAATTATTTGGACAAAAACTTTCTTCAACATATTGTCTTAATATTCAACAGCCTTTTACAATCCACTGCTGGACATAACTCTCCTTAGCAAGGAGGTTTTGGCCTACTATACCACGCTGGCCAGACGGGTTGGAATAGGGTTTGTTCCAAGTTTTCCTTCTCTTTGTGATGATGTTGTCTTGTATACTTTGTTCCCTTAGTCGCCATTTACGACACCCACGGGATGAATATGGGTGGTAACACTATGTATTCTTAATCCGTCACCATACGAATAATTTATTTATTGTCTTAATATGTAAATGCATTCTTAAATTCTAATCGTGTATGTACGTATACGTATACGTACATAACTCAGGATTTAATTATGAAAATAAACAAATAATAAATAAATAACATCACATATCCCACACACACGGCTGTATGATTACAAATTAGGTAGAAACATGTGCTATTCTAATTAAACTGCTGATAAATATACTTAAATATTCAAACTCTAAAAAAAACACGGATTGGAAGTAATAACAGAATTCAAATATTTCATAAGCACACCATTGTACATCTGTCTCTAGAATGACAATATTTTTTAACTGAAATTGACGTTATCTTACATATTTGTCTTTATGCAATATTAGTGAAATCGAAATCTGTAGTTATCTGGCAGATAAGTTTAAAATAGTTTGTCAGGGTGTTTAACAGCAAGTCGTGAAACTGGCCTTTGTATTCTATGAGTCTAGATTTGATAGTACAAGTTCTGCTTATTATTGATTATTACAACTGATATTTTAAATTAGATTGCATTGTTTATTAGATGTCAGAAAACATTATTAAACATTATCACACCTTTATGCCGGTACTACTCTCCCACGGCCCATGGGTACTATAATTTACATATTTTTGAGTAACTTCCTCATCATCATCATCATCAACAGCTTTAACAGTTAACTGCTGCGTATAGGCCTCTCCTTAGCAAGAAGGTTTTGACCTACTATACCACGCTGACCAAACGGATTAGTATAGGATTTGTTTCAAATTTTCCTTTCTCTTTACAGTGATGTTCTCTTAGTGACCTCTTGCGATACCCATGGGAAGAATAGGGGTGGTGGCACTCCATATTCTAAATCCATCACCACACAGAGATTTACGTTACCTACTTTGTTTTTATTTTGTTTAAAGAATACATTGGTATCTTTAATTTCCAATAATAAGTAGGTACGTTGTGTTAGATATGTAAAATAGCCTTTAATCGTGTTACTATGTTTAAATATAGTACAATAACTTTTCAGCACGAACGGGCCAGCTCGACCGGGCCAGAACTAGCATCCCACAGAAGACCAGCCTAACGAAATGAAATTATTTACCCTAGGCGTAAAGTAAATTTCTGGCTTAGCAAACAGGAACACTAAACACAAGACCAACATCACCGTCGTCGTCAGTAAGGCATGGTGTTCAATTGGCCATGGTTTTACCATCTGAAAACACCAAAACGTAACCAGAGCAGAACTGAGATTGACAATGACGTTTAGAATAAAAAAAAATTTGATAAACCAATTTTATTTTTAGTTGTTTTAAAGGAAACATCTTACAAAAGACAAACTTATTATCGTCTTCGTTCTTACGTAATTCATAATTATACTTTATTATTTTTACCGTCGGCAGAATCTTGAACATTTTAAGATTCTCCAATAATTTATCGAACATTATCTGTGGTAGTTCTATTATTTCTTTCTTCTAATGATCAATAACACCTACAGTTTTCAGTATATTACTAACTAACTACTTTAGTACTTCACTAGCTGTTGGTCGTAAAAGGCAACTAAGGGAACAAAGTATACAAAAGAACATCATTACAAAGAGGAGGAAAACTTAAAACAAACCCTATTCCAACCCGTCTGGCCAGCGTGGTATAGTTGGCCAAAACCTCCTAGCTAAGGAGAGGCTTATGTCCAGCAGTGGACTGTTAAAGGCCGTTGAGGTTGAGGAGCCTTTGGTTACAGACTAACTGCCACTCTTCCGTGGGTCCTAGCATGATATTCATAGGTTATATTATGATATTAGCCTGTAGTCTTTCTCAATCATTAACCTATCTAATAGAAAAATAAAATTAGTCAAAAAACGCTCAAACAATACTTTGTCTCTTAATTACATTTGTATACACTATACTTAGTTCATAAGTTTCATAATAACGTATCAAGGAAATGAAAATAAAAATTAGAATGTGGGCAGGTATCTAGATAAATTAAACAAAAAATATTTTTACAAATGTTTTGTGTAAATATAATATAAGTATGTTTGTTGTCGTACTTTCACACTTCAACTGCCTAATCGACTATTAGGAAACTTGACAAATGCGACGTGACTACACAAACCTACGTACAGAACATTGACAGCGTTTTGCTCTTTGCAAAACACACTAGACGATTACCAAGTACGCATGTCCGGTTTCCGTGTTTAAAATTAAAGAGTTGTTTGGATGATTCTTCAAATAATGCTATAGGTAGCAATGATGTAAGGATGGAAGTCTTTAGGGTAGGTTTCATCATATATATACATAAACTTCATCTCTTTTGTTCTTCTATTAAGCACTGTTTCTATTATTAGTGTCTACATATTTGAAAGCGAATTTTACACCTCGACAAATCCATTTAATTCAATAGCAATTTATGTAAATAGCAACGAATCATCATCAAAATATCATTAATAGTTTAGTTCGTTTATAAATCAAACCCTTTTATTACTTTTGTAAAAAACTATTGTAAAAATAGTAATATTTGTGTGGTCACGCCATCTGTCGTTTTAGATGTTAAACTATGTTACCAGTTAAAACATTATTTATTGGATTTTAGACGGTTGTCTTCAAATAAGTATACAAATTGTAGAGTAGAGGTCGCTGCTTACAACAATGATTTGACAGTAATAAAACAATGCCGCAGCATTGTATGCAATTCGTGGGGATAGCATCAGTTGGCATGATTTTTCCATGAAATTCAATGAAAACATATTTAGTGTCGGCATTTCACTTTGCAAGAAGGTCATCACCTTTAACAGTCCACACCTGGTCAGAAGTCGCTCCTTATAAATAAGGTTTTGACCAACTTTACCACGGTGTCCAGAAATGTCGTTTGTTTCAAGTTTTCCATTTCTTTGCAGTACTGAGGTCATGTGTTGTTTTACACTTTTAGTCGCCTCTTACGATACTTACGAGATGAATAAGATACTCCATGTTCTTAATCCGTCACCATTCACTAAAAACATGTCTGTTATCAGACAAGAATACCCGAATAAAAACAGTAATAAAAGTTAACCTTGCGGAAACTAGCTTGAAACTACTGTCTCAATATGATTTTCAGAAATTGTGGGACCTCCACGTGGCCTGTACTTGAGCTCGATAGTCCTACACCCCCGCAGCCGACGGGGTCACCATAGAGACGGCGGGTAGTACCAGCTTCGTGAGGAGTATTGAGAGACGTGGAAAACTCTGAAGCTAGCCATTAGCCACACTAAAGAAGGTGCAAAAGCCTCACACGTCGGCCCTTCCACTTACAGAGCCCATTCAGCTCAGCTTACTGCAAGAAGTGATTGTAGATTACCTTGAGTGCCAGAAGAGTAGGAAACTTGTCTTGTTAGAAAAGCCAGGGCAACCAGTCAATTCAGTCCCGGCCTATAGACCCGTTCTGTTGCTGAAAGAGGCGTTTAAATTGTTTGAGGAAGCACTCTCTGCCCGCGTGACGAGGCACCTCTGCGAAGGGGGCACCGATCTGTCGGAAGCTCAATTCGATTTTCGAATGGAGTGTTCAACAATCGATACCATGTTGCACCTGAGGGCTGTGACCAAAGAGACAGTAAACTGTGGCTGCTGTTGCAGTGACATTAGATATCGCTAACACATTCAATAGTCTGCCATTTAGCTGCATCTGAGAAATACTCCTCTACCAAAGAGTGCCGGATTACCTGAGGCCGCTAGTGGTAGACTATTTACAGGAGCGTACCATGATGCACGAGAACCGAGAAGATATGAGATGCAATGCCCTTTGAGATCGTCTCCCCTGTCCTAGGCGTAATTTGTTACGCCGACGATACACAGTTCGCAACCCAGAGGAGTTTTAAAAGGTGGCGCGCCTGACCGACTGAGAAGTTACACGGGTGATTAGGTGATGATAGATACCTTTTATTACATCTGTCATATCATGATCCGTCCCTCTGCAACTCCATCGTGGGCTTCGTGTAATTAAATATATGAAAATTACTAATATATACCGTAAAAAATAATCCGCACTTTAGATTATCGGCACATCGAAGTATAAAGTGCATTTTAGACGTGGTTAATTTATTAAAATAACAAAGCTACAGCATTCAAGTCCCTTGTTATAGAATAAACCTATTTTGAATCTACTGTGCTAACAATGGGAAAGCGGTAACTGCCGGAACAAAAGCTAGATATCAAAAGAAAGATAAAGTTTATTTCGTCGCCAGATAAGCTTTCCTTTAGTGAGGTATCTGGATTGACTGCAATGTCTTAGATAAATGTATAAAAATTATACACAATTTAAAAATTTTCAATAAGTTTTATTGTTCATGATAAAATAATATCTCTCTTTAAACTTACAATAAAGTCAGATCTACAAACCAATACTATCATACAAATTTACGAGACTAGACAGCAATATCAAACCGGGATAGACATATATTTAAACCTTTGAAAATATAACATGTAACAAAATATCTGTTATTTACAATATAGCCGTGATAAATTTTTACATAGCACCATTATGATCCAATATTTTCAATAATTTTTAAGCTTATTTTTAAATCGGTTATATTAAACTTTTGAAAGTAAATTACAGCAATATTGACTACAAGAAACTTTAATACAAGCCGAAAATCAGAGCATAAATAGCCAAGCTCTTGAAACGTAGCTGGCAGACTTGCATCATACCGCGGACTAATTATAAACTTATACACTTAACATACACATACACAGCAGTTCTCTATTTACATCATATTCTATAAACAACCACGACATACATTAATATAAAAATACTGTTATAAATTACAAAAAAAAACTATTTACAATTATCAACAGTTATCAAATTTAAATTTCATACGATTGAAATTAAAAAGTCATGTATTCACACTTTTGCAACAAATAGTGTTTTGTCAAAATAGTGCTAAAGTGGCAAAAGTAACGCCTATATTATACACTTACCTACATTAAACATTCAGTCGAGATTCTTTCTTAATTTTGGATACGAAATTACAAAAATCTGTAGACATAACTCACTGACCACTAAACAAGACAGTATTCCATATAAATATCTTCAAATTGAAGAAAAATATTTGAATAGTCTTTCGAGGAACAAAATATTACTATATACAATAGTTAAATCATTATTAGAATCATCTAATAAATTAATCGCATTTTATATACTAAATATATAAGAATCAGCGATTGCTCTCACCTACAATTCACTAGGAATTTATTCGTAACTAAGTATAGATACTTAGCGTTACCATTAGTCCTTATCGGTTACACTCAAGTCATGTCTACTTCTTCCAACTAAATATCACATTCGAACTCTGAAACTCTTTTATTCCTCCCATCTGGAGCCATTTGGAAATGATTATCTCTGTCTCTAGTACCTCCGACTCTAGGAAAACCATTAAAACTGTTTCTGCTGACGAGAGGATTCTCGCGTTCTCTATCTCTGTGAAAACTTGAGGTGGACAACTTTCCATCTTTTCTTTCGTTAAAATTTGTATCATTAAAATTTTTATCTGGAAAGCTGCGTTCATTGAATTCGCCGTCGGAGAAAGTTCTCTCGTTGAAAGGAACGTCCCGGATGCCGAAGCCGCCCATCCGAGCTGTTCCAATTCCAAATTTATTTCTTAATTCTTCATCGCGGAAATTGAAAGCTCGGTTCTCGAATTTAGAAGCGCCAGTAGAAAGTCTAGAAGCAAAGCAAAAATTTCAGCGTTTATATAATGCGTGATAATATACAATTTGCGTGATAAAAATTATTATACATCGGAAGCAGTAATTGAGTATCTACAGCTACGCTGCAAATCTAGAATATCACACACTTTTAAATCGTATAATACGTAATATAAAATTTTGTTGTACAGCGGGACTTATTCGTGATAGTTTTTTTTTTAAGTTTACGGTACCTCCTATTTCCTGACGTTTCAAATGGGTTACACCGCTCGTGGTCACGGTTAATCTAAGTCTACCCGTGACCGCGAAACGCAAGAATAAGTCTCGTACAACTAAAATATGTGTATGTGTAAAAAAGAGTCTAAAAACAAAGATAATATAAAAAATGTATTCGTTAACTACTTTATTTTTTCTACCTTCTTAGGTTTATATTCAGTGAAATTTTATTCGAATATTAAAATAGTTTAGAATGAGTTCGTTTGAACCGTTAACTTATGAATAAATTTTGCTTGGCGATTCCTATTATTATAAAATAAATAATTATGTTATAACATAGAAATATAGAAAGCATATTATTATTAGAAACATCTTCGTAGCTTTTATTTTTACCCAGATTATTTAGGATTAGTTAGTAGTTCAACCAGTGTTATCTCAATATAAGTTTGTTAACAAAGCAACTTGTGTTGGACCTTCGCAACCCTGAGGGCGAACTATATTCGAAGGTTGAACTAGTCACATTCCATGTTTCTATGAAATGTGAGTATGATTTTTGTAACATTATTTACAGTTGCACTAAGGTCCAAACTGGTTCAAACTGTGCATAATTTATACGAAGTGGATAAATATACATCTCATTTGCCTTCTTACAAATACATGTGTACAATTTGATGTACAAGCATATAAATACAAATTTTTTAAACACTTTATAAATCTATTTACATATGATTTGCAAAAGAAATATAAACACGATAAGTAATAATAAAAGTTTTGGTATCGCATTTATTTTAATAGGATTTTCACAAGAAATCCACGTATTTAAAATATCTCGTATACAGTGGAGACAGATATTGCGACTAACAATTCTGATATTAAACTGATTTCATATAATCTATATCTGAATGTAGTCCAAGTGACAAGTCTCTTACTGAAATTACTCACTCTCTAAAACTCCGTCTCTCTCTGTCGTACTCCGCAGATAAACCTTCGTCGTCATTAATTATTGCTGAGGGATCACTATACACTGAAGATTCTTGATAGAATGAGTCAAGATCCACGTAGTTTCCTTCTGAAGGTTCGTTATCTAGGAGTTCTGCAAGTTGCCCTTTCAAAGCTGCGAAGCTCGGTCTTTGAGATGGGTCTGCATGCCAGCATGAGTGCATGGCTCTATACAATTGAGGCTTGCAGTGTGGAGGTCGTTCCAGCCGGTAGCCTTCAGTAACAGCTGCTAAAACTTCACGGCCGGACATAGCTGCGTACGGCGTTGAACCTGAAAAAGTTTTATTACATCTCTTGATCGGGACAATAGTACAACAATGACAGAAATATTTATGAAATTACATTATTAATTTAAGAAACATTTAAAATCATCATCATCGTCTCAGCGTAGAATCTGCACTGCTGCATATAGATCTCTAAGGATCTCCATAATAACCGTTCCTTTGTTCAGGACAACAACTTCGAAGATTACATTATACAAATAAGATGAGATCTATGATAAGATAAGATAACACATTTAATATTATGTCTATGATAAGATAATAACAATTAAAATTTATTTTTACAACACTTGTTAAACTATAGCTTGGTCTCTGTGACACATGGCTACTAAACAGATTAAGTAACTTCTAACAAGCGAATTTATTTTATATCTCTTGTATTTTCATACTTTATACACCAGTTTTATCACAAATGAAATGCAATAGATTCTAAATATAAAATTTTACACCCGAAATGTACCTCGTAAGTTCAAAAGTGACACTAGTTACAACTACCACAGAGATCAACGTATGTTTTAATAATTTTAGTTAAATCACTTAAACTATTTCAAGATATTAAAAAAATGTTTGTGATGAATGTGGGTATAAAAATAGCACGTACCGAGTGTTACAATTTCCCACAGTAGAATCCCGAAAGCCCAGACGTCGGTATGATGACTGTACACGTTATACAGTAAAGCTTCTGGAGCCATCCACCTAACTGGCAATGCTCCTCTAGGAGCTCTCGCACCGGCGCCGGCGCACCGTGACATGCCAAAATCAGCAATTTTGCAGAGTTTGTTATGATCAACAAGAACATTGCGAGCAGCCAAATCACGATGAACGATCTGGAAAATCACAAAAATATAATTTTACAATCTTTATTTTAGTTCAGTAAGTCTTAGTGAAAATTTTCTTGCATTAACTGCTAAAATAACTTCTTCAGGTGATCTTACCCCTTTCGATGCGATGTAATCCATGCCTCTTGCTACGCAGTACGCGAACACAGTCAGATCTCTGGAAGTGAGTGCGCCACTACCACTAAATCGATCGGGGCGGGATCGACGTTCTCTTAAATACGTGAGAAGTTTGCCACACATTACGTATTCCATAATCAACAGGTAGGGTTCTGAGAAAAGAAAAATAAGTTCATATTTAAGATGCAAGTGAGAAAAATATATTTTTTTTTAGGTACAAAATGACAATAATATTTAAACCCACCTTGTTCAGTACAACATGCAAGCAATGTTACAACATTAGGATGTGTTCCAATCTTTTGCATGATGTAAATTTCGTGAAGTAGTTCCTGTTTTTCCTTTTGTGAAGCCGTTTCTTTGATGCTCTTTACAGCAACAAGTCTGGTCAATCCGTCATGACCATTGAGATCGTCAGCTTCAGCTTTCCAAACCTGAGAAAGATAATTTGATAATTTTTTCAATAAATAATATAAGTACCATTCCAATAAAGCTGATAAAGAATCTCACAAATATTTTACCTGACCAAAATTCCCTTGACCTAATAACGTCTGCAAACGCAGCTTATTTCTAGGAAACTCCCACTTTTGATCGGGTTTATTTGATGGTATTGGCAGTGGTGGTCTTGCAACTGGTGTTATAGGTGACTCTTTTTTTATATCACCATCTTCAAAGTATCCCTCATATTCCGTATCAATATCTTTGGTTTTTTTATTCAATACATTTCTTAAAACAAAAACTACAATTGCTGCAACTGGCAAAAACCCTAGTCCTGCTAATACATAAGATGCTGTATATGCCTTTTCGGCTTCTATAACAACCTCTTCATTTCCATTTTCAGGATTTTCACCATCAGTCTTATTCACTGATTTGCTTGCTGTATTCTTAGTTATGTTGTTAGAAACTAGGACTGATTTTGAACTAGATTCTGAAGATGTTCTAGATGTGACTATAAATGGTTTAAAAGCTGATGTAGTTTCTATGGGTGCTATTGTAGTATAAACCGTTATATGCGGTGCGATACTTGTACCCTGGGTTAAGGGAATGTGAGATTCAGTAGATATGATTGTTGACGGTAGTGGCACAGGCGTCGTAGTAGTAGTGGTCGTTGTCGTTGTAGTTGTACTCGTTGTAGTCGTTGGACGTCTTCGTTTCAAAATATTCTTAGGTTTTATTGTTCCATTTATTGGGCTTTCTGTACTAGGTTGCCGAAACAGGTTCGCTAGTCTCTCAGAAATTTTTGATTCTGTTTCATTCCTGCTCTGATTTGCATTTTTTAATGATAATTCACTTGCTTGTGGAGGTGGTGTACTTGTCAAATTGGGATTTTCAGTAGTAGTAGTTCTGATTCTAATCCTGTGTCGGTACGGCCGTGAACTAGAAGGAGGAGTTGTTGTAGTTTCGGTTATATTTAGTAGAATTGCTTTAACCGTTGAACTGTAAATTAGATCCTCAGTTGTGTTGAACGTCTTTAATTGACTTGTTTGAGGTAAAGTACTATTGTCCATTTCTTTGATATTTGCATCTGTTTTATTTTGTCCTTTCATAGAAGATGTTATTGACACGGATGTTACAACAGCTGTATAAAATGTTGTGGATGCTTTTTCAGTGGTGGCATTTATCGGTAAAGTAGAAAGTATCGGAATTATTTCAGTGCTAACTGTAGTAACTCTTGATGGACGTCTTCTTGGATTTGAATAAGTGCGTGTAAAATTTCTGGGTGTAGAGGTTGTATTAGGTTTAATAAGGGGATTATCTTTTAAAATAGGAAGGGTAACGTTCTGCTTTAAGGCAGAATTATTTACTACAGTACTATTGGTGGTATATGTCCTATTGCTATCCTTATCTAAGGTACTGGGTGTCACATTTTGTATAATTGGTTCAGTGACATTTAATTGTGCTGTAATCGTTGATTTTGTAGTAGGTAGTGTTGTACTTGAAAACTTTCTATACGCGTTTACTAAACCTACGTGTCTAGCAGGTGCTGGGCCTTTGACAGTATTGCGTATCTTATTTTTCTCTATGATATTTTTCACAACGGATACATCCATATCCTCATTCACTTCCTCATCTTCATCTACACTAGTATTTTTATATTTTTCAGTGGCTGAATATCTTGAATTGAATTTTCGTTTATCGAAAGGTGGCACAATAAAATTAACCGATTTAGTTGACGCTGATAGTGACGGCGAATCTGTTAAATTGTCTGATATTACTTGACCACCGAGTTTTTGTCCAAAAAACTTAAATGGTGCCATTTCTTCGACCGGCAATTCAGATTCCAGTGGACTATAGTGACTGTATATTTCATCAGCCACGAAAGATGTTTGATTTTCTTTATCATTTTGCACTCTTATCAGTTTTGTGTTTTTAATATCTGTTGTGGTACTGTTAACTATTATGTTAGCTTCTAATTTTTCATCTGAATCTTTTTCTTCTAATTTGAAAGCCGTTATATTTTTCGGCACCTCAGTAACCTGCATCGTGTTTTCTACTTTGGAAATGTTTTCCAAAATTACATTATTAGTAACCGTATCATTAAAATCATTATTTTGTGTTATATTTTCTGTATCAGAATAATTAAGTAAATATAGACCGTGGTTCGATTCATCCACTTGGAATTCTTCTTCAGGATCTAGTTCGACATCTTTATCCAGATTTTCGTACTTTTCGGGTGGGACGTAAATTATTGCAGGTTCAGTTACTTGTATTCTTTCAGGTGCCGTAACGGCCTTATTGAAGCCGTCTCGTCTTCTATTATTCTTAAATGCTGCTCTACTTCTGTTCTCTTGATAGAGTCTTGGTATAAATAAATGTCGAATTTCATGAGGTTTGACATCTTGTCTTACTTCTTTCGTACCATCAGACGTTACGAGTTTCAAAGTAGGTGACGGTTCCTTATTAGAATTTTCAAATGTAATTCTCTTGACTGTAGAGTTGTTAGAGTCACGTATTTCTAACTGAGCAAATGTTGTGTTTGTTCTGAAATGAACGAAAGTTGGTTTTGTAATTATATTTCTTCAAAACAAAAAACTGTAAATGAATATGACGAATATTCATTTTGTTATTTTCAGCTTTTTTTTATGTTGATGGAAAATAAAACTTTAAAATATTTACTTGACTGTAAGATGTTCTAAGTTGTGTTTATCTAGTTTACCAAATTTATTTTAGCCAAATATAATACTAACTTGTTAGCTTTTTGTGCTAATGAAGCTATTGTGTTGATATGTGTCGCCAATCTTCCACTGAGCAGCTGTCGCCGACGAGCGGCGAGCAAAGACAGCAGCTGCGAGTCTCTCGTCGTATTCGTACTAGTTTGCGTAGATGCTCTCCGAATTGAACCTGTAATGGATAGACAATAGTATAATTAAACTCATTATATGTATACTCATTAGATGTACATTATGTGTATAATTTAACTCATTCGAAATATTGTATAAAATGTAAAGGATATATAAAATTTATAGAACTTTCTTTTATTAAAACTGTTGGTGACAGGTCGTGTGATACTTTTGTGAACTGTGTCAAATAGGGCAAACGAATAGAAAGGTCGCTTGATAGGTAACCATAGACACCTGTAAACCACTTCACGAACGTGATGCTACCTTTTGAGTCGCGTAACAGTAGGAGGTGGAAATTTGAGTGGTGGTAGCCCACCTCATAATTACTTTGGCCCGTATTTGAGAAGACGTCTCAAACAAGTATTGAACTTTGATATTCTGAAATTAGTTTCAACTTGCCTAATATAAACAAACGTTACAGCTGTCAAAATCTATACTTGAGTAAAGATTCGGAATAAACATCGTTCTAAAATAAACTATCAATAACTTGAGTATGGACCAGTGAATCTTCTTTTGAGTAATGTTCAATGACAACTATCTGAAATCAGTGTTCAGGTCAGATTCACGACTGAAACAACTTTTAGAATGCGTATCTTAAACCATTAGATTTTCATTAGTACAAACCTATTGTTTTTGTTACAACTTATTTACATGTTTGACCATCTCACCTCACAATCTAACAAAGTAGCAATAACGATATATGATTATTGCTATAAGATTTCCTCTCTTGAAAAAACCATTTCCAGTTTTCGCAACATCCTCAAACTTGATGGTGCCTTCAAAGATATAATTATTATATCCACATCGAGACATCCGACTATGGGACGATTACCGTGGTCGCATAAATGACAAGTGATTACAATAGATATAATTACAAGTAATCAAGTAGCTTTGATATGAGATACGGACCTTCACCCAGTAACGACTGTATAGCAAGATACTTTTGAAATAATACGACTTCTTAGAAACAGTTTGCTGAGTAATACAGTAATTATAATTAGCTGATATAATATCATTTGCCTGTTATTATCTTACTTGATCTTTAGCTGGTTTTTAAAACAGTTAATAATTTTATTATTAACTAACGACCAAGCTTTGCTGTGACACGTTCTTATGACATTGATGAGAAATTAGGAGTAAAACTGATATGCGTGTAAAAATTTTTAAACAGGTTGTAAATCCTGTCGTGTCAAAATTAAAACTCAGTCAATGAAGAATTTTTAGATTTTCGAAGCGAACACATACTAACATTACACCTTTGTATTATCTACCTATATATATATAAAAGAAAGTGGTGTTAGTTACACCACTTATAACTCAAGAACGGAAGAACAGATTTAGCCGAAAATTGGTGGGGAGGTAGTTTAGAACCAGGAGACAGACATTGGATACTTTTTATCCCGTTAGAACGGGTTTAAGTAAAAAGAAATCTGCTTATTTATTGACTATAAGGCGGAACAGAGTTCGCAGGGTAAGCTAGTATAATATAAATCTCAGTTTAATAATAATTCAATTTCATATAATTAATAGTTCAATTTATTATATTTTATCAGTTTGTCAATAGCAATATGATAAAGTTGAGGCATTTCTTTATTTGATTTTATTATTCATCTACCACATATAAGTTCAACATGCTTTTCAGTATTAGTTAGAAAAGCTGCTGCTAGCTATCTTGAAGCAGAGTAGTGAATGTAATGACAAATAATTTATTATATGTATTTATTTTTTATTTTACTACATACTAATCTAAAAACACTGACTTCAGCTCGCGGCTACGGTTGCTTATATGTCGATTATTGCATTAAATAGTTATATATGCTATATTACTGTAAAGTTTCGTCTAAATCCATAAAGAGTAAAAACGTCCATACATTCTCACAAACTTCCGCATTTAAAATATAAGTAGGGTATATCCTTTACAATGATCATGCATAAATAAACTTATTTGAACATCAAACGAATACTTTCTCTCGAATCCTCGTCGTCATGTTTATGTCAAGGTTGTTCGTGTGTGTTTAACTCACGTTTATATACCTACTTATTGTTTTACTCGTTTGCGTGGGATCACCGTCAAGTTACTGGTGACATTGAATTTACACACACTACACATGTACGAGTACGTAGGTACATTTGGACATCATTGCGAAAAAAAGATAAGCCGTTCTTTGTGTTTGAAGCGCATCCTGTTTGGTGATAAGGTGCATGTTGTGATTGTAGATTTAGATAGACTTAGATGACAGTCACCATTTTTTTTATGGATCGGCATGTACCCGAATGTTGGTTGATATGTTGTTTATGTCTGGGTCGAGGATGTGGCAACCAAAGGTAGGTAGAAAATTAAGGCTATCATCAGAACTATAATGATTTGTTATGAATTGGGTTTGGTTACCGCTTTCAATATATGTGAGGTCAATTCTCTTTGGGGATATAACTCGTTTAGAGACGTGATAAGGATTCTTCCTTTTCCATATTGCGTTATTGCTTCCTTTTTTTTATGGAAACCTACCAAAGTGTTTCTGCCTGATGGAAAGCAGCGGTGGTGGCCAGACTTACTGCGAATGAAGACAGTGCAGTATGGCGACCCACGCTATGGCGGTCTATTGAGATGCTTTTTCACGCCCCGCTTAAAGGACCCGGGATGGTAGAGGAGGGAAACACGTGTGCTGGTAATGAATTCCAGGCTTTCTTAATTTCATTCTTCTCTTATTTAAATCCTGGTAAATATACTAACGAAGAAAAGTAAGAAGTCACGAATAAATTGAGACAGGTATAGGACATACCTGTCTCAATTGAAAAGGCTAAAAAATCGTCAATTAAATATTTGTTACTCGTGACTGTTAAACCATATTCAAGACCTTAAATTCAAATAGCTATATAAACATTTTACACACAATTAACACATTAGATATACATATAAATATACTTATTTCCGCATATTCATACTATCGTGCGTATGAATTCTATGATGTAATATTACATAAACTCAATTTGTGTGATTGCAGCTATGAGTTCCACTCGTAATCTCACGTTTTTTTCAGTTACAGTTCTGTACTATCACGATATTGGGAGGTGAGAAGTATAAAAATAGCAGTGAATTTTATAGAAACAGATTTCAAATATATTTTAGTATCGCGTAGTCGGAAATAAGATCCAGACCCAACAGCTGCAATGGATTTAAATAATTTAGATTGGGCATAACGTGGTTATGTTAAAATTGATTATGTCCACATAAACACTTGTTCTGTGTGGACGTGTTATATAGAAACATACATCACAAGAGAGTTAGCGGATTTTTTGACCACCTCGGTGGCGCAGTTGTGCTGAGGTCTCCAGTCTGAGTCCCGGGTCGGACCAAATGTATATACAATCTGTTACGGTATTTTCTATGTATAATGTGTAATTATTCACGAATAAAAAGTATACAAATATTCTATCAGTCAATCTAGATGTCATAGTACAATCTCGTTTAGTTTGAAACTAGATGACGCTGTGTCAGATATCCAAAATATTAAAAAAAAGAACTGTTTGTATTATGTATCAGTAAACATGAAAGTATGAAATAAAGAATTCACAACTGTAGATGCAAAATACATATATTTCAAAAATAAAAGATTCACTGTGATTTCACTAGGTAGTAGAGCCACGCTGATTTCAGCACGAGCGGACCGGCTCGACCGGGGCAGTACTACCCTCCCACAGAAGACCAACCTCAAGCGCCTGCATCCGTGTTGTCGTGTTTCGTTGGTGAGTGCGAGACCGGAGACCCATTGATGCAGGAGTGACAGTTATCGTGGTAACTGTGTAAGCCTTACACTGTCACGATGACTGTCATACCTTATACGTCCCCAAGCGGGGTGTGAAAAAGCATCTCACAAGGCCGCCATAGTGTGGGTCATCATACTGCATTGTATGCATTTCCAATGAGTATAGTGACCACAACGCTTGGATTCTAATTATGCTTTCCATCAGGCAGAATAGAGTCACTTTGGCAGGCTCTTAATATAGAAAAAAAATGTATATATGTAGATTTGAGGTTGTGAAGAATAAAGTAAACAAAAGGTTCTTATAACTTGTACCATTCCAGTGCTAGGACAACTAACGGGCATTCGATGCCCTGTATCGTGAACCGGTTCCCGGTCGCACTAACTGTAAAACTATTAAGTTGTGCAACTCTCTCGTACAACCATAGATTATGTCTACTCTTAATGAACTAGTCTGTGGTTGCAAGAAAGTTGTAGAAATGATATAATAGATAGGGTTGTTAGGTGTAGTGAATGTTTTATCGTTATAAGAAATATGCATATCTTCTTTGTAATTAAAAATAGTTAGTTAATCAAACACTTGTTAAGTGTGTTTATTTGAGTAGTTTTTTTTTTAATCTAATCCATTTATGTATTCTGTTTTAGTTAATTTTAGGAAGATACACAAATTACTCAGCGAGTCGTTATCGTAAAACTAACAAGTATTATAAAATCATCTTAAGGAAGAAGGCTGAAACTATAAAAATCCATATATGTATATGGATCATAATTTGTAGATATTATGTAAGCGATCAAGAAACTATAAATCCTAAAGGCCATCAAGGAAAATCTACTCCAAAATAACTACGTGACAATCAGGATATCAAAATTGAAGTGCAATTTCTCACTATGTATACAAGTAAACCTCAATAAACCAATATTAACTGCAACATGTTTTAGAACAACCATAGAATAATTTTTAAGTCACTATAAATAATCCTTCCTTTATCCTTTAGAAAAAGCCTGAATTGGGAATATATCCTGTGTCACGGGGAACTTAAAAGCATACAGGCAACAGACACAAGTGTGGAGGGAATGAGTGTCATGACCCTCCGAAACAAAGAGAGGATCCTCCGACCAGGCGAGGTGATCATGGTTGGCGGGTCACGGCCCAACAGTTGATGTTGGGATATTGTATATATGCTAACTGCCACGTGAATCTCTATTTCGCGATACAGGATTAGTAGTTGATTACATTCATACGTTTCGTTCATACTTCGTAGTTCGATGCATCTTCGCTAGATGGCGCTGTTGTATATTTTGTTTGTGCTGTAATGTGGTAGTCGCCACACAAGGATCACCCAGACTCTAAACAACAAAATCTAGTCTGGTGTAGGGTTTACACCAATAACACTCGGCGCAGTAGAGAGCGCCGTGGCGTCTACTTAAACCATTTCGCCATCCGGCAAGTGAAATCATAAAAAGGTAATTATTATCCCTTTTTATAGTCAAATTAAATACTTCACATTTGATTCATGTACAATAAAACTTAGTTTACATTAATGTTCCAGATATTAAGCAACAAAAAAACTTTACTTCACCATTGTACTGCAAATGATTAATTAAATATTATTATATTACCGAATAATCTAATAATAGAACCTCGATCGGACAATCATACCATTATTTAATATACTTACATAAGTCGATAGGCAACAATAGTACAGACAAGAGAAAAAGTTTATTACCCGACGGTTTCAGATCACATTAATTATAAATGTAACAGATATTTATTTCAGTTATAATTACTTTGTAACCTAAATAGGTTACAACGTAATTATTAATTACAAGATGATTAAAGTGCAATGACTGTTTTCGTGCCAAGGCCTTGATTAATTATCACTATTGTTTAATATTTTTTTTTATGATTAAGTGCAAAGGCATTATAAATTATTTGTAATTGAAACTAGTATGACAGTGAAAGTGCATCATATATTTTTTTGTTGGTACTTCTTTCTTATTTATGACTTTATACCATCTTCTCGTGTTCCATGATATATTTATACATATACCAGAAGAATAGTGGAATAATCAGAAGCTTAACTTTCCCTCTTCAACTCCTCATTTTAGCGGACCTTTTGCAAGGCCAGCAACGCAGTCAGTTACAGAGTGAGTCTAGTTCCCAGAAGCCAATAGCTTGTCCTAGGTTTAGAAGGTTGATTTGCAGATGTCCTTGAATGCCACAGTTAAACAATACGCAAAGAGAAGGTCCAAATTGAAAGTGCTTGTAAATTTTCAGCTTAATTCAAATCTGCCGTGGCCGACCACATTAACAAACTATTAAACTAAGACCTGTTCTAAAACAACATTACTCAATATGTCCAGCGCCATAAAGTCCAAAGGTTTAGAAAATTCACCTTTCACAATGATAATAATATTGATACACTTACTTTTTTATATACAAACTATGTTTTTTACAAACGACTGCAGTACAAACATATTTTATAACATAGATATACATCAATTTTACCATAAGAGAGATATACCCCGCCACAAATAATCATCTTGGCTCAGCTTATAGTCAAGTTGTCATAGTGTACGAATATAATCTAAATGTATGTGTATGTGTATATTCATGTATATATGTGTATATTTATATGTGTATTTATGACGTATGTATTGCATGTGTCCATACATGTAAACGTACTCATGTATGGTATATTTTCATTGTCAATGTAACCTCTGTGCACCTCTCTTACAATATTTCTATACCACCCTAAGGTTGACTGGAAGAGAATGTCTTGGGCATTAAGTCCGCCGACGTACAAAGTGCATAAAGTGTAAATAAATAAATAAGCCAACTTGACAGGCCAGAGATGACTGCGACTGTACGAATGGTGCAGTAGTGTAAAAAGTAGCCATACCACTTTCTGCCATGCTGCTTACATAGAACAACATTTTGTGTGATCCATTATCATCCTTGAAATATAACCTTACCTCGGCGACGATTGTCACTAGTTTAATTTTAGAACTTGTGACATTGTGTTGTGATAGAAAGTGTGATAAAACTGTCACTGTCACAAATCACTTGTTTAAAGTTGCATCGTCAGTCTCGTATCCATCTGTCACAGATACCAAACTATATTACAATTTTAAAGATTTTGACAGCACAGTTGGCCTAGTGGTTTAAGCGGTCTCCATGCCGTTCTCTACTACGCTGAATGATGTGGGTTCAAAACCCACATGGGACAACACTTTGTGTGATCTACAAATTGTTATTCTGAGTCTGAGTGTTCTTTGTATCCGTTTCATATATGTTTATAGAGTCCCTCACGCCACAGGATTTATTCTTAGTGCGGGCGTTGTCTTTTTAAAAGAACAAAAACAAAAAAAAAACTGTTGTGGTCTTTTTCTTTTTGAATTGGCTTTCAGTATGTTTGTCTGAGTTGTCTTTTTAATACAAAAAATGAATAAACAAAAAACAGCACCACTGAAAACTACTGGTCAGTTGTTCAGTAGCTAAACCTTAATCATGTTGCCGAAGTCCTAAACCTCAGCTGCCTCTGTCCACGGCCGGAAGTTTAGATACTTAAGTAAGTCGTAAATCTCACACGCGTCTGTCAAGCTGCTTGTCAGGAGGAAATAGTGAGAGTTGATAAGTAGTAGTCATTTCTTTTGGTTGCTTGCTTATGCAGTTAGGAAATGGTTGGCCAATGCGAATGTCGACAGGTGAGCGGATGGAAAGCTGTCGTGGTGACATTGATATGCTGTTTCCCAGAAGGAACTTGATTTACTTTCATTGAATTGAGTATATTTGTATATTTAAGTTAGAAATTACTTGTCGTAAGATGAAAGTACTTGCAAAATTCGAATTTTATGAGTGTTAAATCATAAAACTTCACGTAATGGTTTCTGAGGTCACCTCACCGCTTTTTACTAGGATTTAAATGCAAATGAGACACATGACACATGATTTTCTATATAAGAAATTAATTTTCTTATAAGCTTTGATATCACTCTAGTCCAGTGTTAAATGTAGTTACATCTCCTTAAATCATATTCCAATGGGTGTATAAGTTTCTCTTGGAGTTGAACCTAACGTGTCTGTGAATATTTTGCAAACTAAACGTGGGGTAATATAAAGGGAGTACTTTATGTCCATACAAATATAAAACGAGGGTAATACAAAAGAAATTGGGCTTTACGATTTACTTGCCTTAGTTTTGGCCTGAGTTTTAATGTGAATTATGTGTGTGCAACTTTTTATGCTAATCTGTTATAACTTGTTCTTTTCTTAATCATTGATCATCTTAGGAGATGTGTCTGTATGTCGGTAAATGACTTTCATCGCCCATAGAAACGTGCAACTCAAAAAATTGTAAGCATATTTCACCTTTTGAGTTCTTTTATAAGAGTGCAGTGCCCATTGATGCAGGGGTGACAGATGTCGTGGTAACTGTGTGAGTCTTACACTGTCACGATGACTGTCATGCATTTTACGTCCTCAAGTGGGGTGTAAAAAAGCATCTTACTTTACCACCGTACTGCATTATCTGCACTTGCAATGAGTATGGTAACCACAACTCTTGGATTCTATTCATGCTTTCCATCAAGCAGAGTAGTCACTTTGGCAGGCTCTTAATATAGAAAAAAAACTAACGAGGAAATTACTGCACAGTAGTTTACGGTAGACAGTAGCACCAGACTCGTTTGTATGTGGGGATTTCCCACGCAATAAAATTGTGAGTATCAACAGAAAACAGATAAGTATTGCGTTATATGGTTCTTCTAGAAGTCCTTATAATATTTAACCTTTATAAAAGAATATAAATAACCTTTATAAAAACTGTATATATTCAATAAAGTAAGGAGTATCAACCTTATTATTTAATGATACAACGATAATTAACTATCATCATCATCATCATCAGCCGTCAGACGTCCACTGCTGAACATAGGCCTCCCCCCTAGACCGCCACGCTGTACGACTGGACGCCAACTGCATCCATCGGCTCCCCGCGACTCGGACTATGTCGCCGGTCCATCTAGTAGGGGGCCTACCCACGCTTCGTCTTCCGGTATGCGGTCGCCACTCAAGAACCTTTCTTCCCTAACCCATTGCCACTTCAACTTGCTTATTCGAAGAGCTATGTCGGTAACCTTGGTATTATTATTGTTTAACTATCACTATCTGCAAAATACATTTATCAAGTTAAAATTGTTTGTTTCTACAAAATGAGTAGTTTTAATCTTAAGATATCGATATTCAGCAACTTATTCATATCTTACTACGAATACTAAATGCTAGTTGTTACTACACAGATAGCCTACGCAATATTGGTCCCAACGTTGGTTCATGCCTACCGTTAGGCATATTCCCAGCATAATTGTTCCACCAGTTCCCACCGACTGGTATATTTGTAACACTCGATTACATGCCTTTTTCCGCAATTTAACAAAAAGCTCACAACTCATACAGTTGCACAAATTACGCATTGTTTAAACAGCGAACATATCACAATAAAAATTGTTTGGAAATCTTTGGTATGCTTTAATTGTAATTGAATTAATTAATTAAATTTTTTGCAACGCATCGAAATGTTATCACGAGTTTGCTGAGAGAAATTATGGGAACAAGCAACAGAATGGCTGAAGTGGAAATATATAAACAGAAATTGAAGTTTTGCGACATTTTTAAAAAGAGAATTCGATGTATTAATGTAAGTTTTCTGCCATGTGAACAAATGCGTATTCGTCGTAATTGTTTGTTTCTTATTATTAACTTATCAAAAGTACCAACATTGCATATCACAAATTTTACGAGTAACTGTATAATCACTGATTACGAAATTATAATTACAATTAATTGAAATCAATTTGTGGCCAGTATTTGGCATCTTATTATTTTTTTGTCCAAAGTATATTCTAATCATAAAACTACGAATGTAATCGGCAAAACTCAATAACATTTTAAGGCCCGACTCAGAATTCAAACTCAAGACTCCTGATTGCCAGTCACATATGACAACCGCTAGACTAAGGAGGCAATTACTTCGATATACTAATACATACGTAAGTAGTACAAGAAGAAAGTATTTACCATCTATCTAGAAACCGAATTGTTTAATAGGGCTTCGAGTTATTAGACGTACTGCTTACTATATTGGGACTAAAATACTTTCGAAAAGCGGTCGTTTGATATGCCTCTACCGACCCCTCCGGAAAACACACGTAATTTTAAGTTATGTTAATAGTTCAACATCCCAAGTACTATATAATATTATATTTTAATGCCAACACAATAACGGAGTCACCATCGCTAATTAAAAGTATTTTTTTAATCAAAACATAATTAGTACTCTAGCAATTACGGTTGTAATATACATAGATTGGTTCATCTCGAGTGTTCTACTGTGTACCAACACGCGCGTAACCAAAGATGAATTGTTAGTAAATGGCACGCAACTAGCTGGCACCACTAACCATAGTCATAGTGATGGGAAAGATCATATCGATAAAATTAATGTGAAACATCAGAAGTAGCGCGAAATGATTAATATGACTTCAAGTATTATGGGTGCGATTTCTCAGGACAATGTTTTACGAAAGTGACAGAAATAAAATCTTTGAATGTTTTTATCTTTTTCATAGTTTTGACCAATGATGAATTTTGTGAAGTACCACCTATGTGCACTACTTAAGTTCACTTATCATGTAAAAAATATCGAAAGAGTAGCTTGCCTAGTTAAGGGCGTGGCATAGCTCTCTCACGATGTATTTTATGAATACCCGACTAGTTTCGAACTCGATCGAGGGTTTAAAATAAATAATCATGATATTTTTTGATATGATATGACATTTTACGAGTATCTATGGTTTGTATTTATTTAGAAAAACACAAGTATGTTTATCAGCAGTCTGGTTACCATTTTTTTTTTTTTTTTTTTATCGTGTGGAAACCCCCTCGGGCCGTCACCCCACCGGGGTCTACGGCGGGGTGGTGTGTCGGAATCGGACCGACTAAAACCACACGGTGTGCCACTCTGCGCCTGAGATAGGAGGGATCCGGGAACCGCTGCTATTACGACACCCAGATCCCTCCTAGAGCAGTCTGGTTACCATAGTACAGGCTTGCCTAGTTTGTGATCAGACGGAAGTATGTGATAGATAGATGTGTGAGGATATAATTATTTCGTTTTGTGTACATGTGTGTTGTAAAATAGAATACTTGTGATTAAAAATGTGTGTTTTGAGGAAAGTTTTTAGTATTAATGATACGATAGCAGTCACATCACTACAGGCACTTGCAGCCTCTATTTCCCGTACAGTGACCGGTAATGAGGTCGCCTATGCAGGCTATGCACCACGTAATGCGTGTGTGTGCCTAACAAGTCACGCATACTGTATAATCACGAGATCTTTGCATGTGTGCGTGAAAATTTAGGTATTTGTGTTACGTTAATATACACTACTTGATAACATGTTATATAGTTTAGGTAATATTGTTTTACAACCTTCTAGAAACACATTCATGATCATATTATCATTTATTCTTACCTAATTAAAATTTTAAACACACATACAAAATTCCCATAGCAACCCGTCCGGCCAGCGTAGTATAGGCCAAAGGTTCCTGTCTAAGGAGAGGTCTATGTCCAGCAGTGAACTATTAAAGGCTGTTGATATCATGTAATGTGTGTGTATGTATACGAGGATGAAGTCTGTAGACACAGAATACTATGAAAGCTCGCCACTCCTCTCTCCCGTTATTTTGTTTGAACATATTTAAATCCGGTAAGACGTTTTAAGAAATGAAAAAATTGTGTATGAGAAATATGAAACACATTTATAAAATTTTATTTAAGATTTATAGGAATAAAACTATTTTTTTATTGTTCTAGGTCCTGTCAAAGTGACTACTCTGATAGAAAGCATGAATAGAATCCAAGAGTGATGGTGGCCATACTCATTGCGAAAGTAGACAATTCATATGGCTACCTACGCTATGGCGGCCTAGAGTGAGAGAAAATAACAATTCTAAACAAGTAAACCTATTTTTTTCTATATTAAGAGCTTGCCAAGGTGACTTTACTCTGCCTGATGAAAAACATGAGTAAAATTCAGTTGTGTTTGTGGTCACCATACTTATTGCAAATGTAGACAATGCAGTATAATGACCCAAACTATAGTGGCTTAGTTAGATGCCTTTTCACGCCCCGCTTGGGGACGTAAAAGGCATGACAGTTATCGTGGCAGTGTAAAACTCACACAATTATCACGATAACTGTCACCCCAGTATCAATGG
This sequence comes from Hypercompe scribonia, assembly GCA_949316085.1. Lineage (NCBI taxonomy): Eukaryota > Metazoa > Arthropoda > Insecta > Lepidoptera > Erebidae > Hypercompe > Hypercompe scribonia. The sequence goes on along the minus strand of OX438967.1, from coordinate 1,107,847 downwards.
GCCTCCAGTCTCAACGAAACACGATACCATGGATGCTGTCGCGATAATACTGCCCCAGTCGAGTCGATCCGTTCGTGCTGAAATCAGCGTGTCCCTACTACCTAATAAACCACTATGTAATCAGTAGTCAGTAGTCAGTTTCAGATTAAACGACCATGGATATGTCAGATGTGTGACTTTATATTATAAAATCCAAAGAGTCATCCAATGCCATCGAGTCTCAACAATCACTCCGACTTAGCAAACAGGACGCTATTAAATATTGCACCACAAAACTTAGGTTCAGTGAGCATGAAATTAAAATCTACAAAAGGACAGATCTCAATCAGACTTATAGAGAGAAAGGAATGCTCCATAATACTTATAAATGGGTACAATGCTATGTCATCACAAGTCTGATCTTTATCGATCTAGAATATAATAATCTATCGTCTTGGTGCAGTTTTTAACGAGATTCACCAACTGTAATTTAAACTATTTATGGCTTAGAAGGTCAAATAAACAAGGTAGATGAAATTAGTCAAAGCAATATAGAGCCTCAATATAAACACAATTTCAATATAATCGTCAATAACCTTTAACAGTCCACTGCTGGACAGGGTCTCTTCATGGAAAAGAGGTTTTGGGCTATTATACCACGCTGGCCAGATGGTTTTGGTATTGAGTTTGTTTCAAGTTTTCTTTCTCTTTATAGTGATGTTTCCCCGAAAATGGCCTAGTTCCTATGACACCCACGAGATGAATAGAACCCACACGGAGAGTAGAGGAAAGTTTCAGTGTAATATTATTCTATTTTATTACGAAACGAACAGCACACAGCACAGATATATTAATATATGTATGTATGGAAATTAATCTCAATTAAAAACAATAAAAAATGCTAATTGAATTGGAAATATCAACAAATTAAAGAGCCATACAATTTTAATAATTATCGAAATATATATTAATTCATAATATTAGAATGAAATTGATATTTCGTATTTGATTGACTATTAAAGTAATCTTTAGAAATTAACTTTTAATATTATCTTTTTTAGCTTTGAGGTTGCAGTAGTCAATTATTGAATATATTATAAGCTTAACACTTCTATATTTCTAGAAGGTAGAGTACATTATACGCAGAAACGATGGCCGATGGGACTATAAAGTTCTGGAGTGGCGACCGCGTACTGCGAAACGCAGCATTGGTAGGCCCCCCACAAGGTAGTCCGACGACCTGGTGAAGATCGCGGGAATCAGCTGGATACAGGCGGCACGGGATCGGTTGTTGGAGAGAACCTTGGGGGAGGTCTACGTCCAACAGTGGACGTCCTTTGGCTGAGATGATGATGATAACGAAAACATATCTATGTACAATAGATAATAAGTGTACCACAACAAAACTATATAAGGCATTCGTTCTTAAAGCAAACGAAATCAGGTAAACTAAAGCGTAAAAATCAAATAGTAATTAAAAGAAGACTCGAGACACCTCACATAGAGTTGTCGGATCTCAAACTTGGTAGTACGTGTAAAATGGTAACCAAACTGCTGTTTAACATAACTATATATTACTAAACAGACATATGTATTACATCCAAGTAAATCGACTTATCGTGCTGTTCATAATCCTAATCGGTGCTCAAATTCACTAGCCGCTAGACCCACAGGCCAGACAAATTAAATTAAAACTATTACATTACATAACGAAATTGAAAAAATGTGAGAAACAATGTTAAAATTACCTCGTCTCTCTTTTGTGATATTACAAAATAATAAAATGAATATTATATAACAAACTAAATTATGTCTTGGTATAAAAAAATAGAGGTGTAGTATATGTATTCTTATATAAGTCAAGAATCGATCGAGGACGGCTGTTATTAAACACTGTTGTGAGTACATAGATGATAATTAAGCTAATAAGAAAATAAGGTGGTCTGAATTCCCGGTGAAGGTCGTGGGAAACCGTTGGATGCGGGCAGCATAGGACCGGTTGTTGTGGAGAGCCTTGGGGAGGCCTATGTCTAGCAGGTCACGTCTTACAGTTCAGGTTATGATGATGAATAAGAGAAGAAAAGGAATAATAAATAAATAAATAATATTTCGGATATTTAATACCAACATCGTCTAGTTTCAAACTAAGCAGAGCTTATGCTATGATAACTAGACTGACTGATAGAATACATATTTATATTTTTTTTTTCTAAATACATACATATCATACATAGAAAACACCCAAACTTCGAAACAAATATTTGCAGGTCATACAAACATTTGGTCCGACCCGGAAACCGAACCCGACACTTACTAATAATCGATAAGAATATTTAAAATTTTGAACAAATATGGTGCTCGAAAACGTATCATATTTGGAATACTAAACGTTAATGTAGATGTATGTAGAAGAAGTAACTTTACTTAACAGAGGTACTGCTTCACTTAATATTATTTTTTTTTATAGTAAGAGCGTCCCTAAGTGACTCTGCCGTGCTTGATGGAAAGCATGAAAGAATCCAAGAGCTCTGGTCTGGTCTGCTCTCCCGCAATATGGTGGCCTCGTAAGACGTTTTTCCGAATTCGGACATTCAATAATACGCAGGTAAATAAAAACCATGTATATTATTTTGGTAAGTGTGAATAACATATCATTCACGTCATTGTTGTACCAATTACTTACATAAATATAATTAATTTTAAATAGCTCTCCAAAACAAACTATAATTGTATATCGATTTCGAAATAATTAATTTGAGAGTTTAGTTATAGCTCGTTATTTATATTTTTTTTTTAAATATAATAATTATTTTCAATGGCAGCAGTACATATGCCATCGCTTGTAAACTACGTGTAAATCTATGCATGGCTGCGCGTGCGACGCATTATTGATTACACTACAAACTAGCATAAGGAGGGAAATATGTGAGCTTCTTGGAAATATTACTTTTTATATCCACGACCGTGCAATTTTCCTTATATGATTTCTACTTTACATAAAACATATGTACAGTTTTATAGATGATTGTTAAAAGAAAAACTGTATCTCAGCTTGCGTACTTGGGGACGGCCAACACTGACACCGGTGATCACTTAACCCCTTCGTTAAGTTATAAGGTAGTAGGGCCACGCTGATTTCAGCACGAAAGGCCGGCTCGACCGGGGCAGTACTACCCTCCTACAGAAGACCAACCTAAAACGACAGCATCCGTGCTGTCGTGTTTTGTTGCAATGAGTGTGGTGACCACAACTCTTTGAATTCTATTCGTGTTTTCTATCAGGCAGAATGGAGTCACTTTGGCAGACTCTTCATATAGAAAAAAATTGTTACGAATTTTTTTTTAGAAATATTTGAAGTAATTTAATGAAAATAATAATATGTACATACAACATCACGCTACCACCGATGGTAGTCCAGCATCAATAAAAGATAATGCAAAAGCAGGAAATATTACTTCTTTTTTAAAGATGAAGACAAAATCGTGCAGGTCAGATATTTGATAAAAAAAATCAATTTTAATGTTTACACATAATAATTACAAATGTTGATCAACATTTACGAATCAAAATAGAAATTTAATTCTACTTATTTGGAAGAAAACCCCTCTTAAAGGACAGTCACTATGAGTTAAGTAATACCACAAAATATACGCTGCATATTTTAACCTCATTCTTAAAACAACAATAAGGCTTCGCGTGCAGTCACCTGACCTCAGCCAATAGCTATTTATTGATTGTATTATCGACTTGTGTTGGCACGAATACCATGCCATATTGTAAATAGTATTGTACTTACAAAGGAGCTATCTAGGGTGTTAGATATTTTTATTAGACAAACAATCGTTACTGTTATGGTTATATGGTACGTGTTAACTATTATATAACATGGGAAAATATAACAACCATGAAAAGCTCCAAAGATTGTACAAATATGTAACAATTTATTTTCGGGCATACGACATAGGTTATATTTTCTTACAGTGTAGGGACATAGGAGGGACATACGGGTTAGATGACGTTCCGCCATCTACAAATCAAACCACCTTCTCGAAAGTTAGGGTAAGTACAGGGGTATTTGGCTTTCTGTATCTTATTTCACTCGGTAAATAGCAACAGAAGAACCGCTTAGCATCATTTTTACTTTGTGAGACTGATATTTATTTATTTATTTATTTATTTATTTATACTTTCTGCAAATAAAGTACATTGCATAAGGCGGACTTAATACCGTAGGCATTTTCTTCCAGTCGACCTTTGGGTGATGCAGAGATGCGTGTAGCAGGTGTAACAATAGATTTAGTAGTGTTGATTTTTAATTTGCGTATAAAATTTTATGTAATACATAATGATATAAATACATATATACATACATATACATATATAAAAGGGAACACATACCTATATATATATATATATACACACACAAATACATACATATTCATACAATGATGAATAGGCAAGTAATCATTCTGATGACTCCGTCAACAAGTCTCCGTAAAGTTTGCGTACTCTAACCTTAAAGGTTAGTGGGTTAACAGACCTTCTTATATCTAGAGGGAGAGCGTTCCAGAGGTTTACAGCTTGGACAGTAAAGGACGAATGGACAATACGGGAATTATGTGATGGACAGAGAAGGAGGAGATTATCGGAGGAACGAAGATTTCTGTCATGGTTAGAGCAAAGATATTGTATGTGAGTTGTTAGGTAAGCGGGTGTGTTAGAAGAGTGGATAAGGGAGTGTAACATAATCAACGCCCGCAAGCTCCGGCGCTGTCTAATAGGTAACCATGATAGTTGCCTCCGATAAGCGGATACATGATCATACTTACGTAAGTTGAATATGAACCGAATGCAATTGTTGAAAAGACGGTCTAATTTGTTGAGCAGATCTGCATTCAGGTCGAGGTAACACACATCACCATAGTCGATGATTGGCAAAATTAAGGCATAGACAAGCGTAATCTTGGTTTTTATGGGGAGAAAGTTTTTAGTCTATAGAGGCCACGTAAAATATTCGTGACCTTTTGACTGACACTGGTTACCTGAACCTGCCAATTCAAAGTTGTATCTATGTGTAAGCCGAGGTCCTTAACCGATTTGTTAATGGGCAACAATGTACCGTCATAAATGATACCAGCGACAGCGTCAGGATCAATTCTACCCATGATATTACCTTGGTCAAGTAAATAGCTTGATCTCTGTGGCAGATGGCTATGAAATCGACGGAGTAATTTCGAACAGAAATTTTATTGTGTATTATATATATTTTCATTCTTTACGTGAGAGTTTTATTACAAATTTATAAAAAAAAACTTAAAATTTACCTCGTGAGTTCCAAAATGACACTAGTGCCAACTGTCACAGAGATCGAACTATACGAGTATTTTAAGGACTATGGGTACTTTAACTGGTTAAAAGTTATGTTCGTATAAAGGTCGAATAAGTTGCTTGTAATATATTATAAATTAAGAGTCAGCCGTCCTTCTGACGCTGTCAGTCATTCAATAAGATACGTCATTAGTTTGACGTGTGCGTAGTGTATGTCGAAATTAATAAAACGATTAAATGCTTCAACGACTTGTGACGAGACAGTTTAATTATATTATCTTTCAGCTATTGCCAACTGTTTCAGATTATTTATTTTTTATGTTTTTAACTTCCAAGCGTTCATCACCTATTTACCCTCAGGGGTGAAATTTCAAAAAATATTTCTAACTGGGTGCAAGCTGCTAGAAAATCAAGTTTCAAGCCCCAAATATTGGTTTAAACCATGCGTCATAACACAGTCAGAAATGACTCCTTTTTTTAAAACATGGTCTTTGCATTTCCTCTCGTATCACATCTCGATGTGCTCGAGCCTGTAGTACACGTTCATATAGAGGAAAAATCTTTATATGTTAAATCATATAAGTTGTTTCTGTGTAGGACCAGAGGGCTAAGAAGCTGTACGAGACGAAAATCTCGGTAACAATGAGTATATGATAACAGAAAATATTGCAAATAAAACCTATGCGACTTACGCGAAATCTTACTACATAATGATTAATGAGCGAAAGGAAAGCGCTCCGTACTAAATAGCAACTCGTAAAATTACGTCATAACGTGTAAGCGCGAACGCTTATTATATTAAAACGTGTTTAACTTTCAACTTCACAAGAATAGAAATTTCTTCAACACTATCTTGAAAGCTGCAGTAACAATAACATCACAGGTTGTACATAGCAGTTTTACCTGCGTTTGTTGTCGTTGCTAGACCGGTAAAGATCGAAGTGTCACGTTAAACAAAAAAAAACAATAATTTAAAGGTCAACAAGTTTAATACAATTGTTTATTATATTACTCGTCAATCTAACCCTATCATACTGATTTTAGACGTAAGTGAAAAGAAAGAGAGTGTTGACAAAGGTTTATCAAAAGCCTTAATTTCGCTAACTATAATTTTCGTCAACTTACATAACGTAGGCAAGGGTATTGCCGTTAGAAGACCATTCAAGAACTAGATAGGAAGTATATAGAAAGGCAGTGGCAAATTAGAGACATAATTTACATTATTGATTGAGTGAACAAGCTCGAGCAAGTCAGAGTTGAGGAGGTAAGCAAATCAAAGGAATAAAAACTAATTTCAACTATTTATCTACTCAAATTTATTTAAATACTCATTGTCTGACGATGAATGCTTCAAATATTAAGTAAGCCCATTAATGTAGGAGTAAACCTAACACTGCCACAATGACTGTCATGCCTTTTTCGTCTCCAAACGGGGCGTAAAAAGCATTTTACTTGGCCGCCGTAGTGTGGGTCATCATACTACATTGTCTGCATTCGCAATGAGTGTGGACTCTTGGGTTCTATCCATACTTTCCATCTGGCATAGTAGTCACTTTCACAGGTGCTTAAGGTAGAAAAAAAACAGTTTGTCTACGTACTAGATATACTTTTCCCAAACTTAGCCTCCCAGTAAGTTGATAGCACTTTAACATTGATATGTATCCTTAGCTGTCGAATTATTTTGATTGTTACGGCGAGGGTCAGTGATAGGTTTTGTATAGTCCTCATTACTGCCTGATAAAACTGTTACTTACACAAATCACCTCCACTACGACGCCCACTACATTTTAAACTATTGAGGCATAATTTTATCTGATATTTACCAACAGTACTGAGTGTTAACTTTTGACATTTAACTCCCAATAATCACACCTCCCGCTCACTAAATATAATTAAAATATATGTTTATACATCGATACAACTATAGACATAAAACAATTTATTTAAGATTGTATTATAGATATTACAAATGCCAAATATAGTCACAGCTTGCGGGACCAGAATAGTGTATATACATCAATATGTACACTATACATATAGTGTATATGTTTTAGTCTAAGTTCGATGAATAATCTCTTCAGAAGTACTTGTTTACCCTAGGTTTGACCAAAACCTTGAGGTGATCCCCGAAACATATTTCAATTTCGCTTTTTGACCGAAGTATTTTTAGCCACACCTAACCTAACCAAATCTGGTGTTCGTAGATTTAACGAAAATTTCTAAATCAAAGGTTGAAAAATGTATTTTATTTGAGTTTTGACTAAATAATCATCTAAGTTACTAGCGCCGGAACTTCTAAGTTTGTCTTTAACAAGCTATTTGTTCACACTGACTCCAAAATACCTGAGATATCTCTGCCTCCCTAGTAAGGGTAAAATTAAATGATCTAAAAAAACACTAGTTCGACATCTATATAAAGATATTATTATAGGTAAAGAAAATAATTTGTAGCCTTTTTTAATAAATATTATCCAAAGAACGATTTCATTTTTATTTATTTTTTTTCTAAAAAGGCATAAAGTTATGTAAAAACAACTACGTAAAACCTATGTAACCATTGATAATGCCATAAAGGGAAACCGGTCAGGTTAATTTATAAATTAAATATTGGAATGAAAGTATAAGAAAGGTTTGTTTTAATAATGTGCTATGTAACTTATTACATTTTCAAACGGTCAGGCTAGACACGCCGTATCTACAGGTCAAGATCTGCTGGTCAAAAACGGTCAAAATTCGACCGTCACGCGATCTCAAATACGAACAAAGCGTTGCTTTATCAATGTAGTTTACTTCTCTTGTGAGCTGTCGACATTGAGTGACAGCGCTACTATTACCAGCAGACAGCACCTTAATAATCGCCCGATGATTGCCATTATAAAGGTCAAAATGTACACCATGAAAACCATTTTGGATAAATGAATAAATTCATAAACATTACAGCACTTTAGCTCGTAGGTAACAGAGAATAAATATCATAATCCTTTGGCTTGCAATGAATCACCCTCAGGCAGTTATTAAGGTGAAATAAATCTTAAAATTCATTCCGGCAGGTCAGGGTACAGATGAAAAAAGTTATGATTACTGACTGACTGAGTAATCGTTAAACATAGTTATCATTTTCTTCACTAAAGCGCTCAGTTATGATAACTTCCTAGCTTCTAAAATAATATAATATTTTATCAGTAAATATTTAATATAATACAAACAGAAATATTTAAATATGACTGAGAATTCCAGAGAAACAAACAACGCATCGAAATCAACAAACAAATGTGTAGCCATTTTTAAGACATTAATATGGTTTCATATCATTGTATCAAATACATTTATAAAACTGGCTTTGAAAAGAAAAGATTAATTTAAACATCCCCACATCATAGTAATATCGTCTCCCTAAGAGGAAAGGAAATTCCAAGGATGTCAACTAGCGACTGTTAAACCGATGGGCGGTAATTAAAGTCACTGACTATCTGCTCATTTGTAACATCCATCACTTCTGACGTCACACAAAGAGTATTTTTACACGGTTACAACTCTAACATTAATTCACGTTCATACTTCATCCGGTTTTTTAACAATTAATGACGAAATCAGTTGTCACAGTATGACATCAAGGTTGACATTAAACCCAGCCGCGTCCTTTGTGAAGCAAATTATTATAACGATTACAAAAAGTACCCAGATTACAATGATTTATAATCGGTTATGTGTAGGTACTGTATCTCAGGAACAGGTAATATTCAGTTATAAAATTTAGTACTCACGCTGTGCTCATGGGTTTAAACATATTTCATTGTCATTTATTTGCTTAGGTGTGTGGGGACGGATTAAGAATATAGATTGTCACCACACATTTTTGCTCTGTCGGTGTCGTAAGACGCGACTAACATGACTACCTCGTCGGAGCAGTGGTGGTGTATGCAATTGCTGTGCTTGAGGTCTCGGATTTGATACCTGGGTAAAAAATTAGTATGGTCGCAATTCGGATTTTGGCTGTTTCTATGTACAATATGTATGTAGTTACAAAAAAGTATATATGTAATATTATCAGTTTCTTAATACTCATAATACAAGCTCAGCTTTGTTCGGAACTAAATGACGTTGTGTGTCAGATGTCCGAAATATTATTATTACTGAGAGGTTAGGGGTCATCACTGCATAGAAAGGGAAACTCTAAACGAACACGTCTAGCAACCGTGGTATAGTAGGCTAAAGCCTCCTTTCAAAGTGGAGGTCTACGTCCAGCAGTGCACTATTGAAGGCTGTTGATGTGATGTAATGATGCATTTGCTTCGGTACTAGGTATATTATAGTATTTGAAACGCACACTTGTATAATATGTGCAGGTTTCCATTCAATTTAAATAATTAGTTATATGGAACGACTATTTTGTTGGATGTATTTATTTGCCATGTAAAGACTAGATATCAAATATCTTGTTGTAATATAACATCATATCAGCAGCCTTTAATACATAGACTTGTTCGTAGAAAGGTGTTTTTGGCTTGTTATACCACGCTATCTATTAAACTATTCTTATACCTAACGTATTCTTATTCTACCAGTACATGGACTAATTATTATAAATATAACGTTCAGAAAAATAAACTTTAAATATTGAATTATCTTCAAAACTGAAACTTTAATAAAGCATATAAAAATACCTATTCCAATTTGTTGCACTATTTGTAACTTACGTAAATCAAAGTATTATTATGTTATGACAACAATCACTCACACACGTGTTCCCACACTTCTGTAGTTCACGGAAGCGAGTTATTTGTCATGAAATTAAGTAATTTTGGACACATTTCCGATGTGTCCAGTATGTTGAATAAATAGCACCGCACGTGGCCTCTCCCTCGAGGGTGATGCTTAACTCTGCCTTACATTCAGGTACTTTTGAAATTTACCACCTGGTTACAGTTGTAATATGTTATAGTCGAAATTTTATTTCAGTTATGTAGCTTGCCATAACAGGAGTTTTTTAACCATAAGAGATAGATGTCCATCAGTAAAAATTAGTCTAGTTAAGTCTAGGCAGAAGAACAGGCCAACAAACTTCAAGGAGATTTTTTATTTAGTAGACTCGGCTTTTATGAAGGGTATGCCTTAAAACGATCTAGAATATTCAAACCGACGACATAAACAGATCCGACAATGACTACTAAAATTAAGGTAATAATCGTCCAGAGATGATCAGTTATAGACATATACGAAAATAAAGTGTACGTCAAATATTATAAGCAAATAACCTCAAACCTCACATATCTTACGCGTGGTTGTCTGGTTCCAAATTAGGTAAAGGTGGTGTCATGGTAACCAAACTGGTGACAAACATACTTAAATATTTCTACATACACACAATATAGAGAAATAACACCCAGGCAGAGAACAAATAACCGTGTTCGTCACACAAATGTTTGTCCTGGGTGGGAATCGAACCACTAGTTACACAACACCGGCCCTCAACAAGTCAATCAACCTCCTTGCTGAGGAGAGGCCTATGTCCAGTAGTGGACTGTAAAAGGTTGTTGATGAACTAAAAGTACTTTAAAAACTTAAGGGGTTTAGGGTTATAATAAACTTTAAAAAATCAAAATTACAAATTCCAATCACACTCAACAATTTCCATGGCACTTTACTAAACATTGAAAAGTATATTATACACCGTCACATTATCATAAACACTAGGTACCATTAAATGTAATATTTAAATTATACATACGAGTAAAACAGGGTGTCGGAAACACTCATTGTGATTTGGAGGTGTTAAATTATATAGTATAGACGTGTTATTAGTGTGGAGGGAACCGGTGTCCTGTCCCTCCGACACAAAGGGCATGCCTGGCAGGCCACTGCCCAACGGTTGATGTTGGGTTATTGTATATATGCTAATTTGCCACGTGAATCTCTATTTCGCGATTTAGGATTAGTAGTTGCTTCGTAGTTCATTACATTCATACGTTTCGTTCATACTGCGTAGTTCGATGTATCTTCACTAGATGGCGCTGTTGTATATTTTTTCTTTGTACTGTAATGTGGAAGTCGCCACATTAGGAACATTACATTACTGGTTGGATATATAGTTTTTTTGTAGAGCGGGACTTTTTCGTGATAAAATTATTTAAAAAAGGTAACGATTCCTTCTATTTCCCAATGTTTCGAACGGGTTACACCGCTCGTGGTCACGGATAGACCAGGTCTTACTAGACAAGGTCCCGAATTAGTACAAAAAAATTATGAGTAAAAATCGCGAAAGTCTACAAACAGTTGTTAAATGTAAATGATTAATTAGCATAGTTTGTAGTATGTTTTAGTATTTTAACTAATGTTTTAAGTACAAATATACGTATGTTTGTGACATAATCACGAAAAACAACTGTGGCCTTTACAAAAAAAAATCGTATTGACACATTTTTAGAGTTGGATAATTTTTTTTTTTTTAATATTTCAGTTATATTATACCTAACTGAGTTTAAGCAATGTGACGACTTTTCTATGTAATACCAAACAAGTAGACAGATCTGATGTACCATAAAAAAAGTGTCGAACAATTTAAAACTAGATTTCAAGGTCAAAAATTAATACTAAAATACAAGTGAAAATTAAATTTAATACTTTATAAAGCCTTAGCCCCAGATTATTTGGGATCGACTAATAGTTCAACCGGTTTTATCTGAATATCAGGTTTGCCATGGAAAAAATGGCAACAGACCTCTGTAACCCTAAGGACGAACTGAATTCGAAGGTTATACTAGTTAACAATGTGTTTGTGGACACCGACTACCCGATAACGATCGCCATAGATGTTCATGACAACCAGGACCAACGGCTTTACATGCACTCTGAAGCACGTGCTTGAAACACCACCAAACTTCCATGCTCCGAATTTTTGTCCTGACCCGCGAATCGAACCCGAGATTTCTTGATCGGCAGTCTTACATGCTAATCACTAGACCAACTAGGCAGTTTTTGTCATAAATTATCAAGACACTTTCAAATGTCAAAGTATAGAAAGGCAAAATGAAAACCACTTTCTCCATCCCAGAAGATAGGGAAATTACTGAATCGATAAACGTCAACACTTGAATGATGAGTAGGGAATTAATAAACAGACTTAAGTCACAGCTTGGTAGCATTCATTTATTGATCGATAACATATTATATGATAAGAAAAAATCGAACATTTGAATGCTTCTGTAGATACTGATCTCTAAGTATTAGAACTCCAAGTGCTAACTTCTCGTTTTTATCCAATAAAAGTTTTTTTATCGACATGACTCATCAAGACATTCAAAGTCACTTTTTTCTTATGCAATTATATTTTCCAAAGTACCCAACGGATTTAAATGCGACTTTTATCATCATTTAGGTTATGTCTTAAGAAGGTTTGTACAATACAGTTTGTGTTATTTAAATAGAATGTATAAAAAGACAGTGTGATATAGGAGGCTAAAGTTTCCTTGGTAAGGAGAGATCTGTACTCAGCAGTGGACTGTTGGAGGCTGTTGATGATGTTTTTGATATAAAAGGTAAATTTTGCCTGAAATACACAGAAATTTTTCAACGTTTTTTGCTACTACTGATGAAACTTTGCTAGATATATCAAAATGATGTACTACGAAATTGAGTATCTGAAAACATGTACAAAAAGTCTACGATAGCGCGTATCAATATTCTGTGGATAACCCACTCACACAAAGTTTTACAATTTATGTTAAAAGGATTATACTTTTAAAGTTATTTTGACGTATATCATGTTAATGTAAACCAATATTGTCTTTGGCAGCATATTATTAAAATGAATATATTAGAAGATATCAGAGGATTAAAATGTACGTGCAGAGCGGTCAACGCCACCGATTGCGTTTCATCCGTGTGAAGCTGGAGTGGGTCCCTATTTGTTTATCAAGTTGCCACTACGCTACAAATGATACTGTACTTATGTTACAAAGGGAAGGCTGATAAAATTGTATATTATTTACAATCACATATAAAATATAGAAAGTGAAGTTCCTGTATCTGCGATCATCCAAATAAAACGGCGATTGTCCTAATGGAAGTAAAATACGGTTGTTCAATAGCAAGTCTTATCATGAAATATAACTTTATAGTGTAGAAGTTGACATAAATTGAAGGTGTATACTTAGTAGATCTGTGCTGCATAATTTTTGTGTAAGACACTAATTAACTCATCGCATATGCTTCAATCATACACCTGACACACAGGGCACTGCATCACCCAAGGTTGCTTACATTGCAAGGGCATTGAGTGTAATTTTGTAAACAATAAACAAAAGCGACGCAATACGATTAAACATCGACTCATATTCATCCTAATTCATCCCATAGTCAGCCATCTTTTACCATAACGTACATGTATATTATCGTCCATCAGTATCCACGTGAATGACAATACACCTGGACATAATGAGCCCACTGTGCAGTGGGAAACGATGCATAGATAACTACTGAATTCTGTCTATTGTGACTGTTTGAATAGTTTTCAAATGCGCTATTATAACATAGCTTGTAATTGAGTTGGACTGAATGTGAAGTGGACTCGGTACAAAAAGAAAAAATATTTATTCAATAATATTAAATATTTTCGATACCAGATAACTGAGAAATAATAAAAATATGCTTTCCCTGTGTGTAGGGCAGGTACCTTAAAAAGATTTTATGGAGGGACAGGCGAACACACCTAAACTACGTTTAAACTTTACCTACATAAAAATACATGCTATTTACTAAAAAATACTCAACATCAATAACAAAGCAACTGTCGGAGATCACCTCGACCTACTCATACAGAAGCTAAATACGCTAAAACATCCTAACAAAAATCCACCGTCACAGTATTATCACATAGATAACAAAATTATACGAGTTATATCATGTCATGTCATACAGCGATAATAGGTTAAATTGTGACCCACCTTGTGTCATTTGAGGTCAACTAATTTCATCATCTCGTTGACACTTGTGTAAATAAAAACATTCAGAATGTATTTTCAGCTTCAACCTCTAAATAAAATAAATTTAACTCTTCCAACTGATCCCATCCTCTCCGTTCCTCTACGGGACAACTCGTGCTGGCCTTGGAAGTCACCGTTTCAGAATGGTAGACATACGCTCCCGAACTAAACGGTTCGGTTCTTCCTTCCTGTGCAAATCGGTTAAAGCCTGAAATTCATTACCAGCGCACGTGTTTCCCTCCCACTACGATCCCGGGTCTTTTAAGCGGGGCGTGAAAAAACAACTCACTAGGGCGCCATAGCGTGGGTCGCCATACTGCACTGTCTTCATTCGCAGAGAGTACGACGACCACCGCTCTTAGATTCTATTCATGCTTTCCATCAGGCAGAATAGAGTCATTTTGGTACGAGTCTTAATAAAAAAAAAAAAAATTCGGACATCTGACACACAACGTCATTTAGTTTTAAACTAAACGGAGCTTGTGTTATGGAAGTAAAATTGACTGATAAAATACTTATTTACTTTGTTCTGCCTTGTTGCTCTAACGGTTAGTGTATGCGACTGATGATCAAGAGGTCTCGGGTTAGAATCCTGGCTGGGACCAAAAAGTTTTATTGAGTTTTCTGGCTATAGAAATGCTTAATAACAGCCCAGAGTTTAGAAGTTAGGGATTTTAAAACCCTTTGAGGAGCACGTAAAGCCGTTATTTCTGCACCTCCTCTCTCCCCGGTCGTGTCGCATAACCACCCCATCAGATTATAATAGTGAGAGAACAAAGAGTGCACCTGTGTTTGCACACACACTTGTGCATATCTCCTGCGTATTTGAATAATCTCCGTGGAGAGTGGCCGCCGTGGTCGAAATCGACTAGGAACACATCATTCTTTTTCCGTAAATGCACACATATTATACATAGAAAACACCCAAACTAAGAAACAAATATTTACAGATCATTCAAACATTTTGTCACTCGATCTATTTGCATAACCTACAATAAAACTATTGATAATCCTCCATTTAGATCTTCAAAGGTAATAATCTCAGCTGTGTTCGGCATCTCACTGCAGTTTAATTAATTCAATTCTAAGTTGTATTAACTTCAGAGTTAACCTGATACGTTGCCTGTTACACTAGTATAACAAGTATTATTTACATGCCTATAACTTACTTTAATAGTTGTGTTCAAAGGAATGAGGTAAAAACTTGTAATCCACTAAAAATATGATTGACTGATCAAAATAATAAAGCCCAACTAATTACTACTAACTAATAAATTACTAATACTAACTAATACTAACTAATAAATTATCAAAGCCTAATCGTGACTGCACAGATGGCGTGTTGTTTTAAGCAATCACATTACCGCCTCCTACTGCTCCAAAGGTGAGGATTTGAACCCTATGTAGGACACCACTTTGGTGTCCTTTGTGTCCGTCTTATGCATGTTTGTAAAGGCCCCTCGACACCATAGGTACACGTTTTTAGAACGCGACTTGTCTTATTAAAAAAAAGTATTGTTTTTGATGGAGTAGAACCTCAAGTGGAATCTGAACGATCTTCGTCGTTGTTCCTCAATAAGGGTTTTACACAGAAATGGGTTCACTAAGATTAAAATGACGTGTATTCATAGGTCACTTATTTCCTTGTGTTAATGTTTATAAATTCGAAAAGCAATCTTTCAGTAAATAAGTAATGGGTATCTACGAGTATGTAGGGATACGAATGGATTTCGGAAAACTGACAGAAGTACTAGTTTATTTATTACGGTCAAATAAAGTTTTTAAATGAATCCACTTGATTAAAAGTCCATTTTGCTATTACACTATCAAAGCTAACAATAAAACCAATGTTCTTTAAGCAACAGCTATAGATTTCTAATCTATTCGAACTCCGTTACAAGTTTTGTTTAATATTACCAAGTCCGTAAAAAGATTAAGATACGAAATGCTATTATCAACACTCAAAAAGCCAAACCACTTTATCCATCACGTAAACTCAAAATCAGCGTTTATCGGCCCAATGATCTTAAATAAAAAACAATTCACATAAACATTATCTCCAGAACACAATCTTGAATCGCAAAACAAAGCATAACCGAGGTGATAATCAGATAATCATAGTTTAACCCAATATTAGCTATACAAAGAAACAACCTTGCATTGGACTTGTAAGCGACTAAACTAAATATGTAACTGCCTCACATACAGTGCCAAATGAAAGGATATAGAACGGCTATTTCACACTTGGTTCGAACACGTTGCGCTTTGTAATCGTGAGAATTATGAGAGTCACTTATCAGGCAATAATACTCGTACGATATGCTCGAAGTACTGAAATTACCTAATTAGGGTGTTTTGTATTGATTAGGTGAACTATATTCATTTGTTTGATTGGAATAAGTACTTAAAATACTGACTTATAAACATAATTGTTAATGACTAAAGGTTGAAATGTATGTCAACGGATATTGTGGCCAACAAACAGACATTTTTTAAGTAATTAATGAGTCTAGACTAATTTTTATAAGTCCTATTGTAACTTAACTTTCCAACTGTATAGCCTGGCTTAAACTAGGGTAAAAAGTTGTTGGAAAGTTGATTTAAAAAACAACTTTTTACAGGTGATTAATGTGAGTTTCACTCACTTCCTATACAGTGATTTTATTATTTTACATTATATCTAACTTGGACTATACAGATGCTTTTTTTCTTTATTATGAACCTGCTAAAGTGACTCTACTTTACCTGATGGCAAACATGAATAGAATCCAAGAGTTGTAGTCACCATACTCATTGCAAATGCAGACAATGCAGTATGGTGACCCACACTATGGCGGCCTTGTGAGATGCTTTTTCACACCCCGCTTGGGGACGTAAAAGGCATGACAGTCATTGTGACAGTGTAAGGCTTACACAGTTACCACGATAACTGTCACCCCTGCATCAATGGGCCTCCTGTCTCACACTCAACAACGAAACACGACAACACGGATGCTGGCGCTTTAGGTTGGTCTTCTGTGGGAGGGTAGTACTGCCCCGGTCGAGTCGGCCCGCTCGTGCTGAAATCAGCGTGGCTCTACTACCTTTGATATACATATATATAAAACACTTCGTTAGTTAACACTTAGTTCTAAAACATTGCGTTTGTTAAACAAGTATATACGCCCTCTAACACTAGAGAGGCTTAGTGAATATGTAAATACACTGTCACATAGAGATTGAAATGTCGATTAGCAGTTACTGGTCGACATTGACGATACATATATTTGCCTATGATCACCATACTCCTTACAATACACAAAGCTATTTCATATGGATTTAATTAGTTTAAATGTTAGAGGCTAGAGTGGACCTGAGACCTACTTTTTTTTACACATACTCCTATTAAAACTTTAAGATCATTATATATATTGTTACAGAAAGATTACCCTCTCATCCCACTCAAGTAAAAAAAAAAACATATAAACGTAAAGTAAAAATTTATTGTGTCAGACAATTTCTTGCCAATAAATTGGGTTCAGAATGTCTTTTAAAAGCAACAATGTCTGTAGCAGAAAAATCTGCTATGCCACATTCAACATTACGTAATAATTAAAATAACAGTTGTAAATCCTAAAATGAACTCTAAGACAAAGTACTTTAAATACATTTTATACAATTGTATACTTAAAAAATGTGCATATTGTGTGTGTTAGTGTGTGTGTGTATGTGTACATGTATGTGTGTGTATGGGTGTATGTGTTAAAAATTGTAAGATGGAGTGATTTCATGAATAGGAGCGGCAGTACAAACAGAAAGTACGCTATATACATGTGATGTTAGAGTTCTCAGACGGTACTCAGTCAAGTATCAAATATACAGTCATATACAACTACTACTAGTTGTCGGTAAATATTCTGATATATACAACTATTGTAACAATCATACGAGTTTATTTGAACATCTTTTTATATTCTGTTCAAATTGGAATAAATATTTTGTTTTATTTTTGAAACGCTTCAATAACTTAACACTTCTTACCGCTACAGGATAATATATAGTGAATTTGAATGATATTATCTTATATTTTATGAACGTATATAAAAGGAATTGTCCATAAACGCTCAAATTGGTTTCAATTAAGAAAATAAGCAAACTAATAATGCATATAATACCACAATCATTTAATCTTCTCTAAAACTATTCGCCACCAATAGCAATAAATTACTTATGACGACCAAATGTATAATCTTAATGGCATTTGAATTTATTATCATCCAAATCCATCCGAATGTACAATATCAATTTTAATATTTGCATTTATTTTTTACTAGCAATACCATCTAGTTTTTTAAAGGAAATATCATATAGACATTATGTTGATTATGCAATAGTCGCAGGAGTTCAATGGGAGGCGATCAAATGTACTATAAATTTATACTCAGATAATTATCTAGATAATTATGATGAGCGATCACATTACCCATTCATGTCATCGCCCTCCTAGCCTACTAAATAATCTATGAAAACATACAATCGGTTTATTTAATATATACATACTGCCTATTTGATCTTACGGCAAGCTAATATGACTGCCGATTAAGAAGCCAGAAAGAAAAAAAATTACTAATAGCAGCCCGGAGTACGGCAGTTGGTGGTGTTTTCACTCGTGCCTGCCGAGCGCAATAACCCATCAAACCCTGTTGTCATGAACACCTATAGCAGTCGTTGTTGGGAAATTAGTGCCCTTAACTGATAATGAGCTCAATCTTCGAATTCAGTTCGCATTCGAGTTTGGAGCTCCGATGCCGGTCCTCGAAATATTGATATTTAAGTAAAATCGGTTGAACTCGTAGCTAATCCCAAATAATATTGAGAAAATAATAAAAACTAGAAAGATGATATTATAGGCACTTAAAATTTACAAACTGGTGATTTGATTAGTATGTACTCATTGCCACGCTCACGTTTCAAACAAATCTAATGACCTCAAAACGTCAAAATCTTGCAAACTATTTAAGATCGTATTAAAGAAATGTACACGCACATATATACCTCCACTCAAAAAACTAAACCTCCTGGCGCAGTCTGGTAAATGGGTAGATGACTGTATCGTAAATAAATATCAATATCCACTTCATTAAAACTAATATCGCGAAACATCTCAGCAAATACAATTAACATAGCTTTTTATTATTATTACGAATTTCAATCAAATATACAGTGAAATATATTGTTCAATTGAGTAGTCTAAAACAGTGACGTCACAATTTGGTATTTAATACATTTTTCATACAAAATTGTCGTTTTGACAGATGATAAAAAGTAACTAATTTCACTAAGGTATCATATAGCCTATTATACGACATATTCAATTTTATCATCCTACCCAGCCTATTGATGCAGAGATGACTGTTATCGGAGTAAGTACACACTTAGTCTTACACTATCATGATGACTTTACTTACCTTTTACGTCCTCAAGAGGAGCGGGAAAAAGCATCTCACTGGGCTGCCATAGTATGGGTCACCATACTGCACTGTCTGCATTTGCAATAAGTATGGTGAGCACAAGAGATGGTTGCTATTGATGTTTTCCATTAGGCAGAGTAAAGTCAGTTTGGTACGCTCTTAAAATGAAAAAATCAGCACGAAAATCTCATTGCGCGAAGTTCAACTAGTCGTCCAAAGATGACACTATATTTTGATATATACGTCGACGAAAATATATAATGGAATTACAATGTTAGCATGCTCAGAAATGCATTTACACTACTCTTATTCTACGAACCGATTGGGAGTGCTATTGTGAAACAGTAGCTTGTTCAATATGGCTGCGCTCAAATGGATACACATTCCGTTATAAACACCGGTTTAAGTCACCACAAGAAACCGTTATTTGTGATTAAATTAGTGTTTATTTGGTATTAATGTGTTTTCAAATAACATAACAAACTAGGTCTACTAACTAACTATACGTCTAGTTCTAACGTTCTAGTTAGGGTCTAGGAAATCAAATGTAAAAAAAACCTATTCTTTCTATGATTAAAATCAACATATGTATGTTTTTTTATAGCAACCTACCAAAGTGACTCTATTCTGCCTGACGGAAAGCATGAATAGAATCCAAGAGCGGTGGTCGCCGTACTCACTGCGAATGAAGACAGTGCAGTATGGCGACCCACGCTATGGCTGCCTAGTGAGATGCTTTTCCACGCCCCGCTTAAAGGAGAAGGGGGAAATGTACAGTTAAGTCCGCTACCGTATATCTTATAGTTAGGATTACCTCACATACGCCTAAAGTAGGCGTATGTGAGGTAATCCTAACTATTGTACCACCCTACACTAGTGATTAATAAACTGTTTTCTGAATAAATAAATAAATAAATAATAATAAATAAATATTTCAGACATTTGACACACAACACCATCTAGTTTCAAACTAAGCAGAGCTTGTACTGTAAATTAATAATAATTAAATACTTTTTTTCTAAATACATATATATCATACATAGAAAACACCCAAACTTCGAAAAAAATACTTGAAAATCATACGAACATTTGGTCCGACCGGGGAATCGAACCCGAAGATCTCAAGTGTAAGCACTCATATTCACTAGCGCTGCGCCCCCAACAATGTAAGGCTTTATGAGCAAAAGTAATCGTAAGGGTTATTTATTACCTTCGGTAGTCGTAGCCAAAAGATGTCCAACGCTGGACACAGTTCCCATAAATTAGCTACAAATATAAAACATATTAAAATTAAACAAACTAACTACCTAACTTAAGTAGAACCATCACATTTAGAGCGAAGCAGACTAGGACGGCCCAGACTAGGACTGTGCCTCCATTGCATACGAGTTTACCTACAATTGTTGGATACAAAACTAATTCAAGACTTTCAGTTGTTCATGAGCAGCGATAGTCACTTACCACGAGGTGATCAATGTACTCGTTTGTTCCTATTCCATACAAAAACCTGTTTTAAATCCTACACTCTAACTATTTAAAATGGTACTCAAATATTTTTTCAAAGCAGCTGCTGCAATCCTATTGCCGTCATCATTTTGGGTTTATATTTGTTATCAATGACGAAAGACTATAACTATTACAGATTAAATATCACATTACCAAGATTTTGTACGGTAGATGCAACTTCAGATAAGGCAAATAAACTATATTATTTCTACACAGATAATAAAAGTAGGTCGCTAAAGTAACTAGTTACTTGCAAAAGTTTTACTGCGGACGATAATTTGCATACCCACTGAAATGATATTTCAAACTGGTCTAGATTGTATGAGAAAAAATTGTTAATATGAGCTAGTGATCTATAGCACGTGGAAGGTATTTGGTTTTAGATGTGGGTGTAAGAATATATTTAAATTGTAGCATCATAAGAATGACTCATTGCGACAGTATTTCTAACGGTTGATAATATTAAATCTCTTTAGTGTATACTAAATGTAATAAAAGAAACTAAACGCAGTAGCTATAATGCGGCTACTCGTACAATTGGTGATCTTATCACGCTGTGGCAATCTTTTATAGGCAACCGTAGTTTGGTGCACGTTTTGTACATTTTTATTATTGATGAGATTACTTAATGTCGCCTATTTCTTTTTTTTTAACCTTTGGAGACCCCCTCGAGCTGTCACCCCACCGGGGTTTACGGGGTTTACGGCGACAGTTTTAGTCGGTTACTCAATCAACCATTTTACCTGAATAGCAGTTTATAGCAGTAGACCTCCACAACCCTGAAGGAGAACTTTTTTCTTTTAAAAAGACAACGGCCACACTAGGAAAAAATCCTGTATCGTGAGGGACTTTATAAACATACAAAAAAACAGACACACTCAGAACAACAATTTACGAATCACACAAAGTGTAGTCTCGTGTGGAGTTTGAACCCATAACACTCGGCGCAGTAGAGAACGGCGTGGCGACCACTTAAACCACTTTTTTTAACGTGTGGAAACCCCTCGGGCTGTCACCCCACCGGGGTTTACGGCGGGATGGTGTGTCAGAATCAGAGCGACCTAAACTACACGGTGTCCCACTCTGCACCTGACATAGGAGGGATCTGGGAACAGCTGCTATTACGACATCCAGATTCCTCCTAGCTCCTGCCCGCTGCCGCAGGCACCTTCTGCGGGTAAACTCTCTATTTTAAGCGATGCACGGCACGAAAATCGAACGCGAGACCTCTTGATTGGTAGTCATACACTCTAACCATAAACTAATAAATAAAAACATATATTAAATATTTCTGAAAATATACTTAGTCACCTGCAACTCGTCAAAGTAATAGGTGCAGTATACGTTTTTAATCTTTCACCCTGAAATTAGGAGAAGGGATGGTTTAAGATTCGGGCACCAAATTCATCTAGTGAAAACAGTTAAACGATTACCTTACTGTGGCACTATCACACAAAACACTCCCACGCAAAGCAAGTTTATTTCAAACTATTGAAGAATGTCTTTTTTACAAATTCATTAAATATTACAAAATATTATGCAAGATTAATACATAATTTTCATAAAGATAAATTATTCTATTCATGTTGTACCCAGTAGTAAACATCTAGCATTATATTACAGTACAATAGACATTGCGCCACTGACCGACTCGGCCCGTGATCGATGTAATCGACTGTAATCGATATTCCCTTGGACCGATCTACTTGAAATAATAAGCAACATCCTTAGCAATGCTATCGTCTAACATATTCTATATATTTGCATACAAAACAGTTAGTAATAGTTTAAGCAGATTTATGACTTCCAATTGGTCTGTAGATAATATCAAAGTGCAGTCAACTAATTTTAGACTTCAGAGCCTTAAGAAATAGGGTATATTTTCTTATCTACAAAGATCTGAGACCGTACACAACATGTAATATGTACACATCTCTTTAATTATAATTGAGAAGACTAAAGGAAAGCAATAAAAGTCTTTAGTATAATCTATTATCTTTAAATTGCATTTTAAAAAAGGAAAATGAAGCCAGAAAGAGAAAGATAAATAAACTATTAGAAGTTACTTTGCCATTCATCGATACCTGCAACTCAAGAATCACAAATAAGTTTCCGCCAGTTTTCTGTGACGCTGTGGATTGCTCCGGTCTAAGAAACCCAAGTACGCTATTGCCTTGCCGAATCTTTTCGTTTAAAGTCACCCTTATATTCCCAATTTTCCCATTTTAACTTCCAAGTGTCGGGTTGACGATAATAGGGTTCCTTTTATTATAATCATTTAATACTTAATCATCAATTGTTCATGTGGTGACGGATTAAGAATGCATAGTGTTACCACCCCTATTCATCCCGTAGGTGTCGTAAAAGGCGACTAAGAGAACAAAGTATGCAAGACAACATCATTACAAATAGAAGAAAAACTTGAAACAAAACCTATTCCAACCCGTCTGGCCAGCATGGTATAGTAGGCCAAAACCTCCTTGCTAAGGAGAGGTCTATGTACAGCAGTGGACTGTAAAAGGCTAATGACAATACTTAATTATATAACTAAGATAGAAGGCGTTGCCGCCGACCTCTAGATCTTAATGCCATTTTGCAAAGTGGAAGTAATAAAAACCTAAAGGTATCACTTATATTTATGCAACCGTAAACTTAATTATTACATTAATAAACAAAACTACTAACCACAAAAGGAACTGTGTAGTTTATGAAAACTCGTGAGAAGTAAGATCCAAACAATACAAAGTGTTAATCATGATCAGAATTATACTTGAATGTGGGAGTTGACGAATTATGAAGTCACCACTATCTGATACAGAAGCGGACAAGTGTTACTACTGTTAGTCACATTTCTGTATACAGAGTATTATTTTAAAGAGATTTTGAACTTTACAAAGAAGGTACAGAGACCTTTATATATGGTGCACTATGTACATAGCGTGGGTCGCCATACTGCACTGTCTCCATTCGCAGTGAGTACGGCGACCACCGCTCTTGGATTCTATTCATGTTTACTATTAGGCAGAATAGAGTCACTTTGGTAGGTTACGGTAAAAAAAAAAATTTGCCCCCCCCCTACGTTTCCTTTGCTTTTCATTTTTTTTTTTTAAATACATGTTTCGGACATTTGACACGCAATGTCATCTAGTCTCAAACTAAGCAGAGCTTGTACTATGGTCACTAGACATCTGATATAAATAGACATATTTTTTTTAGTAAATACATACATATTACACATAAACCCTAACTCCGAAGCAAATGTTTGCGATCATACAAACATTTGAACCAACCCGGGAATCAATCCCGAGATCTCAAGCACAACAGACACACGCTATCACTACGCCATCGAGGCAGTAAAGTTTAATCAATATGACAACGAGAACACATTAAAAATACTATATTTTTTAAAGTTAAAATATTAAATACTAAGTTTTTATACAAATTTAAGCAATATCTAGGTAACAAATATCATGTTTTTGTATCACAACAATTGTGTCCATATGGGAAGGAACTGTCACTAGTTAACCTCATTATAAAGTGTTTTATACAATTTAATAATTACTATAGTTTATTTATTAGAATGTATCAGATACACAAATAAGGCATTATTACATCAACATTTAAAATGAAACTAAACTTCTAAGGAAAAATGTCACTCTTATTAATATGACCAATTTACTGCCACTATATTTAGTAAAACGAGATATTTACATATATTATTTACACGTCGCAAAAGAAGAAGAATTTTATCTTATATCTAAATATTAGTCAATTAATTGAAAAGAATTCTTTTGTACACAAATAGGTATAATTTGTAGCCGTTATTTTAACAACTTTTAATGAAATACGAGACCTTACTTTAAATTTTATGACTTATTTTGTTTATAAATGACACAATTTTTAATAAATTGTGGTTTGTTAGTCATGGATATACAGTATTATCATTTTAGAGTGACGAAGTTGATTGAATATAATAAAAAAAAGCCGTAGAAGCTGATGAAGTCTACTAAAATATACGTCTGCACGTCTACTTAACCAGATTATTAAAAATAACATTTTCTACGATTGGACACTCACGCCAGTACTGCTGAAGCAGTAGGGAGGGGTGGATTAAAAGCCCTACGGGGTCGTTTTGTAGGGGGAATACACAGGGGATAACATTGTTAGTGCACGGCACTTTTAATATGTAAGAGAAAATATTTAGTTGTAGAATGGAAATTAGTTTAGAAGAAGAATTATGTACTTATAACAATAGTTAAGCAGTTGTTTGGCCAAGTTAAGGTGCCGAAAAGTCTGCTCGTTCGATGTCATTGTGGCCATAAAAATGATAAATCTTTGCCAGATTATTATACAAATGTCGTCTCGTGTGCAAAAGTTGAATGATTCAGAACCCATGTGTCTAAAGCCTCGTCCCCCATATACGGTGAGGTTAGGAATGTTCATTGATATTTTACGTGAAGTCATAATTTCCTTAATATGGTTCATCGTATACAATAAATAAAATTAGTTGCAACGCAATTTTACCCTATTTTGCTAATTTACTACTTTGTTTTTAACAGAATCTGTCTTTGAAAATATCAAATGAGTTGCTTGCATTTTTCCTTACGTATCAATCTATTTAACATTTTGATCTTCTCATATAGAAAACACCAGGTATAGGAGATTGGCTCTGACTATGCCTATCAAATCCGATATGTAACCTTGACATGTATTCCCCAACTTAGGTATATAGTACATGATTTTCCTATCTTTATTTTTCTTTCTTATCTACGTGTTATTTCCCTTCTTCATTGCTTTATTATTAAAATTAAAATAAATTGCATTTTCAATAAAAAATAATGTATTATCATTTGAGTCCGATACTGCCGATGTATAATAAATTCATATATTTCTCATTTAGTGCCCGAAAGAACTCATAAAAAGTATTCTTATATCACCCAGTCAAAGACTGTGAATATCTCAGGCCATATCATGATGTTCGTGATTCGTATTGTCAAGTAACTTATTGTCAACATAAATATAATAAAATGAAGCGCCGATAGTTTAAGTTCCCACATAGGACGTCCATTGACGATCCCAGTTCAGTCAACTTTAATACCCACTCCCATTTCTCATTGATAAATCGATTGAGTGACCACCAGCATCGTCCATGAGCCCATGCCACGCGGACACGCTATGAATCGAACTGTGAGAATAATACTCATGAGTCGACTGCGCAATTTTATACTAGCGTTTACTAGTAACTTGATCCAACTGCGTCTGTTAATCTGAAAATCTTTTTATTTATTTCAATAATTTTTAATTTCCAGAAAATAAACCTTTACAAATTTTTTTGGAGTGGAAAAAAACAAAAACACCCAGACCCAGAACAACAATTTCTGATCAAACAAAGCGTTGTCCCACGTGGGGTTGGTTTGAACCCACAACACTTAATGCAGTAGAGAGCGGCGTAGCGACCGCTTAAATCACTAGCCCAACTGTGCAACCATCTAAATACCTTTCTTCACCATCATCTCCTAGAGCACTTGAACTAATTTCACTTAAAGAAGTATTGTTGTAAATGTAATTTACAACTTTTAATTGTATTATAAACGTAAAAATAATAAAAGAAATGTATATTTCATCAAAATTAAATAAAAATTTGTCAACCTCTAAAGCAGCCATTCCAAGAGGTAATCTTCAATGAGGTACGATAGAAAATGACAAACCAGTTTGTAACAATAAATATTTCATTTTGAGTCATTTTTATAATTATTTAGGAGTTAATCAAAACTTTTATTTTAAACTGTCATCAAAACAGAAAATAATCGACCGTTTAAGACCTTTGTCGTATGTCATATACACCATAAAACAAACTCTCTGAACGTAGCGCCTCGCCTATATATAATTTTCTTCAATTTTCTAGCCAAGAATTGTACAGACACCCCATACACAGCTCACATTACTTTATTTACGCCACACCAACAAATTCAACGATTTTTACACGCACTAAATATGTATTGATTTTTAAATTTACGAGAGATGTCAGTTATTTGTAAACATGAGGACTCTTATATTTATTTACGATCTGTGCAAGTTATCAAGTACAGGCAGGGTTCCAAGAATGCTGGAATATAGAACAATGGTTGAGGAAAAGGTTTTATTGTAATTTTATAGAGGGTATTAAGTATATAAATAGAATATTGATTTTACTTAACGTTATGAAGGTTTGTTTATATGTAAGGAAAGTAGTGAGCTCATTTATCCTTTCGTTATTTTTTTTTATATTCAAATGTTTGATTTGACTCATGGATCTGCATGTTTTTACTTATTACAAGTTTTTATTTATTTATTTGGCTCACCAACAGTTCTATACACTGTTTCATGGTTAAAAGACATTTTACAAAAGTATTAAATGGCATAGTATTAGGTAGGTAAGCACCACGAAAATTGTTTATGCTTATGCTAAAGATACAGTACTGATTTTGGTGAAAACATATAAGATGCAAATAAAGTATTTTTTTTAAATATTTAGTATGGTACTGCAGTATTTTGTAAGCTAGTCTGTGTGTATATCGACCAGGTAGCTGCAACCATTAGGCAGCTTGCAAAGTCGTGAAATGGTGGAGTTTGCACCAAAGACACTTCTGCGAAACGAGGGGTATTTCATTTACAATGTTCTATGTGACTACGTTTTTTTGGGTGGAATCTTGCAACTCAATTTAGAAACAGATATTGAGCTGATATTTGAAAAGCTGAAATTGCGCGATAATGCAACATTATTTTGACATTTACTCCGTTATAAAATAACATAACCCCATCGAATTCTGTCTCGCCTGTTTCGTCTTGGCATGTAATTTGTGTCTAAATGGTACCCAGGGCCTCTACATTTTTATTTTTCTATATTAAGTGCCTGCCAAAGTGACTCTACTCTGCCTGATAGAAAGCATGAATAGAATCTAAGAGTTGTGGTCACCATACTCATTGCAAATGCAGACAATGCAGTATGGTGACCCACACTATGGCGGCCTAGTGAAATGCTTTTTCACACCCCGCTTAGGGACGTAAAAGGCATGACAGTCATCGTGACAACGTAAGGCTTACACAGTTACCACGAATACTAACACCCCTGCATCAATGGACCTCCGGTCTAACACTCACCAACGAAACACGAAAACACGGATGCTGGCGCTTTAGGTTGGTCTTCTGTGGGAGGGTAGTACTGCCCCAGTCGAGCCGGCCCGCTTGTGCCGAAATCAGCGTGACTCTACAACCTAGCGAAGAAGAGTTGAAGGTAGCCAGAGAAATTCTGTGCTAAAACAACACAATCAAATGGAATTTGAGCTTATTGAATTCCTTCTCGAGCACTTTCTTCAAAGCTGTAAGGTGAAGTAAGAAGGTGGACAAAGGATCTCAGTAATAAAACAACATAACTGCCTTAAATTTAGCCTCTTTTAATTACCAGATAATATCCGTATGCAACCTTATCAGATTTGGGCAAACTGAATCCGATAAGGTGATATGAATGCTAATTCCATAATGAACAGATTGAGAAGCTTGTCCCGTCACAATTTAAAAGTAAAAAATAATTTAAGGGTAAAAAAGTTTTCTACACAAATTTTATTTGAACACGCTAAAAAGAATAAAATAAAGTTTTCTTTAAAAACTTTTACTATCAGTGTATGTCATTACGCAAATTATTTTTTTTTTATTATTATTATACTTTATGTGGTTAATATTTTTTTTTAATTTACTTTCAGTAATAAGATATTATATTACACACACAAATATAAGACTAATATAGTTAAAAATTTAGTTTTAAAATATTCTTTGTTATATCTGCACATATTATTTCCAGATACAAATAATTTCTTTGCGCAATATCTTTACGGTTTATGAATGAATTATTGTATAAAGTAATTAATGTTTTTACTCTCTTTCTTTCTCTTTTTGTCTCTCTATTACTAATCCATACACGCCAAATCATAGTCAAATATATTGCCAAAAAAGTATATCCGTCTCCACTAATCTCCAAGCTCATCCAGATCGTGTACAAAACTGACAAATTGTATACAACGGTATATCAAGTAACAAATGATACGTACGAGCCAGTGGACCGCAACAAAACCGCGTTACACATATGGAACAGCTTTCTACCAACACCAATATCGTGAACTACAGCACTACATAGCCATATAACTGAGATAAAAAAATCGAGCCACCGAGAGCTAGAGCAGAGCAGATGTGAATCATAATGATTTTCGATTTGGTTCAAATAAAATTCAATTATTCATTGAAAAGAAAGTTTTACGAAGTTGACTTGAATATCAAAATGTTGTATGGAATCCTTTTTATGCCTTCCATTCACAGCAAAGAGTGGAAAGTATACAAAAAGCCCTTTCCAAACACCTTGCTTATTTGACACAAAAACATAATGCATCGTTGTCATTTTAACATGAATTCTCTTCGTAACTGTCACCACATTAATATGACAAAATAATAAATAGCTCTTTAACATGTAATTATATAAGGGAGCACTTTTTTTTTACTGTCACATCGAAACCATCGGAATACCCCATCACCAGAAAGTTTTATCTTCCCACCCGGCAATCTAATTTAGGTCTAAGTGCACCTCTGACAAGAACATATGCAGAATATAACATCATCTGCTCATTGAGTATCCAATAATAGTATTACCAATAATAGTAATCGATGTTGACATTTCATTTTATTTTACTCTAGGTTTTGTTTGTCCTTGATCTTTTTTATATTAATAAATGTAATCTAGATTTAAGTAGTGTTTAGTTTCATTCGTTTTTGTACTTAATATTTTACTTGCATTATTGTATTGTAAGGCGACTAAGGGAACAAAGTATGCAAGACAACATCATTACAAAGAGAATGAAAACTTGAAACAAACCCTATTCCAAGCCGTCTGGCCAGCGTAGGTCAAAACCTCCTTGCTAAGGAGAGGCCTATGTCCAGCAGTGGACTGTAAAAGGCTGTTGATGATGATGATGATGATGGTGATTGTATTGTTACGTGGTATCTTTTATAGTGAGTGTTGTGTGTACCTGTAATGGGCATACTAGATATTAATATTTTTTGAAAATATTGTTGAAAAGTTTATTGTTTGTATGCTGTTGGTATACCATATAAATAAATAAATGAGATGAGGGATTTCAGAGTAAAGGACTACTAAAGAAAGTGTAAACGTGCTACGTAGAAGAGGATAGGAAAAACATACTCATAGGAAACTAACGGAAAACAGAGAAGTATGAAAGAAGAAAACTCCGTGAGTTTTGGTGTAGAGGAATAAGGCGATGATTTTTAGTAATGATAGAAATCTCTCAGAAATTTTGACATTAAAAATTATGAGTTGTGGGATCTAAAAATAGTTTTTACTTTGGAGAGGAAAAGTTCCAACATAATTTTCCTCTCCTAACTGGAAAATAAAGCTGGAGAAATATTTTTCCTACTTAGAGAGGAAAAGTAAGTAAAAATAACGTTTGAGAATTTCTTTTTTTAGTATCATCTAATATTTTTGAATAAAATGGTTGTATTTATAAATACATAATTCTTTAGATATTTATGTATAAGCTTTTACAATAATTTACATATATTTTATTATGTCTTAAAAAATGACAAATACTTTAGTTTTTATTCCAACTTTTGATATAAGTATTTAGTTTTAATTAAATGTTACATTACTATTAACATTACAAATTTTATAACTTCATTTTTGTTAATTATATTTAACAATAATTTTGAAATATTGTATTTTGCACAGAATTTACGACTTGTAAGTCATTTAAGTTTATCTTTATTCTTTTTTTTTTCATTTATATGAAAAGATGAGACCCAAACTAAGAATATACCCTGTGAGGGGGAAAGGACTCGGAAAGAAACGGAACTAAAGAACACTCAGATGCAAAAAAACAATTTATAGATCACATAACACTCAGCGCTGCAGAGAATGGCGTGGCGACCGCTTAAACCATAAATTAGAGTCTCTGTTCGGTTCTAAATTAAATTTGCGTTAATTGACACTGAAAATTAAAATTGAATTCACTATTAAGTCGCTTACATTCACCAACTTGCAACCTTAAATCTATTTTGTATCATCATCAACAGCGTCTGAGCTGAAAGACGTCCATTGCTGGACATAGGTCTCCCCAAGGCTCTCTACAGCAATCGATCCTGTGTTGCCCTCATTTAACGGCTTCCTGCGACCTTCACCAAGTCACCGGACCACCTAGTAGGGGGTATATTCACACTCCGTCTTCCAGTAGGCACTAATTCAGAACTTATAGACCCCATCGGTTGTCTTGTCTGTGAGCAATGTAATGTGCTCCGCCTACTGCCACTTAAATTTCTCAGTCAGTGTGGTTCTTCTGCGAATCTACTCACTTCTGATTCGATCATGCAGAGAAACTCCAAACACTATCCTCTCCATTACTCTTTGAGTCACTTTGAGCCTTCCTATTTTGTATAATCAATATGAATCAGCATTCAAATCTAATCAAATTCAGACGATATTAGAGCAAATAGCATAAGGTATTTACGACTGAAAGGGTACAAAATATGACCTGAATGTAATCGGACCCAACGTTGTTATTGTATCACAAAACAAACCGTGATACTTATAAATACGTATGTATATATGAGTGTTACTCATAAGTCAATTTTGTAAATTGTACCCAAGTCCACACTCTATATACTCACTGCATATGCATGCATTCGCATTCATGCTCCAAATAAATGCAGCAGACATTGAAACCGGACGCACCGGAGACAATATTGTTATATAAACATACTTAAATGAAGTATTGAATACAGAACATTGTTATACATATGTATTATACACTTTTATGTCCGGAGAGGAAATTAGTTTTATACGTCACTCAAATTAGTTCTAAGTTCGACATGATTTTTAACTTTAAAAAATTAAGTGAAAGCAAG
Source organism: Hypercompe scribonia (assembly GCA_949316085.1). Taxonomy (NCBI): domain Eukaryota; kingdom Metazoa; phylum Arthropoda; class Insecta; order Lepidoptera; family Erebidae; genus Hypercompe; species Hypercompe scribonia. Next base: position 1,075,662 of record OX438967.1, on the reverse strand, counting down.
TTTTATAATTCGAAAATTGAATTTAATATCGTACGGAAATATAATCTGTTGTGAGTACGTATATCAAGATGTTCTTAGTCCGAGTTTCTGTATTGAAACTTAATGAATAAAAATCAAAATTCAACCACTTAATTATCTATCTAGTTACAGAACAGTAAAAGGCAAGGTACCTACATTTTCAGTTCCAAAATGTAATAACTCCAGTGTTAGAAATTCTTACTTAAATGCATACACATATAGAAGCATCGTTAACACTAGGAACCTACCACAGTGCACTGGACATAACACATGTTAAATTAGCAACAGGTCAAAGTTCGATGACCTGCAATCAAGCGGTTATTTCTCTCACTCGCACTTCAAAACACATAATAACAGTAATTCCTTAGACAAGGATAGAAACTTTTAATATTCATAATTTGTCCACATAATGGAAATATGAAGACGGAGTCGACCACTTTCACTTCAATCATTCTCTTTTACGTAATAACTCACCTTCGTAGGAAATTGTACTTTACGCCTGGATTTTAAAGTGCTTTTTCGTATGAAGAATGTTTCCCTTACCTGTGAAAGAAAGAGATGGTTATTAGATTAATTAAGATTATGTATGCACTTTAATGAACGTTTATGGACGATTTGGGACTTCAAGCTTGATTGTACTGTTAAATGAATAAAAACACATTTACTTTATTATGGGTTATTTCATTTTTAAAACTTTACTATTGTTTATTAGCTTATAAAAGTATTAAGGAAACTGGCCCGATATTAGTGGCTGAATGTTAAATACGATATCCCGATATTAGTAACATTTTTTAATGATATTACGGAAGTTTTTGTGTTTGCTAAAAAATGCTAATTATAACTACAGGTACAGGACCTTGTCTTCTTTGAGCCACTGAAGTCTCTCGGGGTTTTCCTTTTTTCTATATTAAGAGCCTGCCAAAGTAACTCTACTCTGCCTGATGGAAAGCATGAATAGAATCCAAGAGTTGTGATCACCATATTCATTGCAAATGCAGAAAATGCAGTATGGTGACCCACACTATGGCGGCCTTGTGAGATGCTTTTTCACACCCCGCTTGGGGACGTAAAAGGCATGACAGTCATCGTGACAGTGTAAGGCTTACACAGTTACCATGATAGGTGTCAACCCTAGATCAATGGACCTCCGGTCTCACACTCACCAACGAAACACGACAACACCGATGCTGTCGCTTTAGGTTGGTCTTCTGTGGGAGGGTAGTACTGCCCCGGTCGAGCCGGCCCGCTCGTGCTGAAATCAGCGTGGCTCTACTACTTAATTTCCTATTCGAGTCTTGCGATGTTCCTTACCTTACCTCCTTAGATCTATTCATTTTTAACATCTACAGTTAGGGATAGATAAACGAAACCAGCATTATATACATATGTACGAGTATGGTGAATATATAGGTGTGTTATTATACATTACACTGATATCTGATATTCTAAATTTAATGGAGACAAGGACGGTAAAATGTTGATGAGGTGTATTTAAAGACATGTGAGTCGTGCATGTATGTCAATATATACAAATGATAAATAAAGAGATTAAGTTTATATTATATCATATTTTATAAATGAATACCTATTGAGAATACCTATGAATACCTATTTGTTTTTTTAGCTTGTTTAGAGACGACTGATTAAGCAATTGCCTTCATTGTCGAATTAAAAATTTTCCGTAGCTGCAGAAATTTTCAGTAATTAGATTTCTTGACCTAAAACGACGTCAAACTAAATCTAATGACTGCCTCAGTAGCGCAGTAGTTAGTGGATGCGATTGCTCTGCTTGAGGTCTCGGGTTCGATTGCCGGGTTGGATCAAATTTTTGTATGATCTGCAAATATTTGTTTCGGAGTTTGGATGTTTTTTAAGTATGAAATGTATGTATTTACAAAAAAAAGGATATATGTATCTATATCAGTTGTCTGATAACCATAGTGCAAGCTCTGCTTAGTTTAGTGCTAGATGGTGTTGTGTATCAGAGGTCCAAAAGGCCCCAAATATTATAATTCAATCAAATATAGTAATAAAAATATTTAATATTTAAACAATTTCAAAAAAGAACGCCCCCAATTATGTTGTTACTCTTTTCAGACGTTATTACCAGACATCCTCTATTTTTAGTCTTTTTTCTTTGACAGATAAAGACAGATTTTAAGAAACGCAAACGAAGTTGCGCGGTTCAGCTAGTACTTGATACAAACAGGTGAGCAACAAAAATAGCTCAACGTCCACTTATAACTAACATACCACCGCCCGCCTACTGATGAGGTATAACAATGAGTGACGACACTCTGACGCAACTGCGTATGCGCATAGTAAATTAACGTGTTATAATGCAACCGCGTAGGACCTGGGATATGATTATTACTGATGTAACTTTGATACACTACGTTGTGTTTTATGGGTTTCACGCGTGTCTTTATTTTAGCTTATATGTGATACGTAATATAAAATTCAAAGTGTTTTTATGATATAGGGACAAGCAAACAAATTTGTGAGTAGAGTATGGTAAGTGAGTCAAGTCAAAAGTCTCAAGTGCATCGTCGCTCTTTCAGTCCTCCGTTTCCTAGGAAACTAGTTGAAAACAAACTAAATCATCATCAGCACAAGTCAACAGCCTTAAAGAGGAGGCTTGCACTCCCATACTAAGCTGGCCAGACGTGTTTGTATAGGATTTCTTTCAAATTTGCCGTTCTCTTTTCGGTGATGTAGTCTTGTATAGTTTTGCAGTGATGTAGTCTTACGGAGAAATAGTACCCTTTCTTTTACCCTGTGGAAACTCACTCGGGCCGTTACTCCACCGGGGCAGGTGAGGTGTCGGAATCGGACCAACTAAAACCACACGGTGTCACAGTCAGGCTAGCGTTGAATAGTAAGCCAACCTCCTTTCCAAAGCGTGATCTTTGTCCAGCATAAACTATAAAAGGTTGCTGATGGAAATAATTAACTTAACGTAATATTTATAATACTTGTTAAAATTTCCTAAGAGTAAACTAAGCATTTAAAATTTCCTTACCAAACAATCAGTTACCAAGAAAATATTTCGATATTTCTAAACTATCCATTCATTCCCATTCCTACAATAGTTTCCGTACGTCGAAAACAAAAACCACCAAAGCGTGCACTACAGACTTTACCTTAAAGACATAAGGTTGAATTTCGAAATAAACACTCCTAAGGGAAGGGTCAACGTTTTGCAATACGAACGACAATTTGTAGCCGCTTATTGCGTACACGCATATACGTTTACCAAAGAGAATGTTTGAAACATAAATAAGCATTGTATTGTGTTTTATTCTCATGTAATTAAGGTTGACATTTGAATAACACATTGAAGAAATATTGTCCAGAAGTTCTAGACTTGGTGAAATAGTAGTTTATGTACTACCATTCTAATTACTAAATTTTGTGTTACGGATATTAGTAACTTACTAATATTTTTAGAAGATGTTAGAGAATAGAGTAAGGACTAAAACGTTATGTACTAAACCATATACTATTTTCGATACTATTTTCGATATGAAAAAATAGTGAATTTTATTTATTCAATAAATTAAATAAATTTGAACTTTATGTAAATACAATCAAATTATATTTCATATAAAAACTTTTTATTTTGTCATAAAAATATTAAACCGTTAGATTGTAAATTATACAGAATTATTATTTTCTGGCAATCGTTTGCGTTAATAATATTACTTCGAACATATGTAACATACAAAGTAAAAAATCCTTCAAATATGTAATTGATATTCAGACGACAAACGATATCAAAATACGCAAAATTTGAACACACACACATAAATAATGGTGATCACAATGATCATATAATGATCATGAACGATCATTGTGTAACGATCCGTGATCGCGAATGATCGTTAAGCAACGACCATCTAAAATTAGCGTTGACAAACGATCCAATGATGTTGCTTAATTACTATCAGCCTTTAGTTTATTAATTGAACGGTCACGATGTATTATTGAATAGTGTTAACCAATCACAGAGGCTATTTGTTTTAGACGTCAAAATACTTAATGAACTTGAAGTGTTACTTACAACTTATTAGTAGAAATATAGTCTCGTTCAAGATTTAAATTATATGTAACGCATTAAGCTGATAGCATTAGAATGAAATTTATTACGAATGGAAATGATACTCAATCAAATTGATGGTACGAATGGGCTTAAAATATCGTCAAAGCCCGTGCTGTGATTAGAGAGGCCACTAGAAGATTAATTCAATCTCTTCGAGCTACAGAAATCTCCGTCTCTTTTCTCAATCTATGACTTATAGTGGCCTGGATCTTTCGTGCTGTCCGTTGTTTCAATCTTATATGGGATCAACTAATTTTAATTGGGTCGAAGGATTAACATCAAGAAAACCTATTATAGAAGTCAGGCAAAACCCAGTTAGTAGGCAACACATTTTACCGGCCATAAAAAAAAGGCAGAAAAATGATGACCAATGATGAAACGAAACTCTGTAATTTCAAATATGTTCATCTTGTTGACTTAATCTCTAATAGGCAACACCATTTAGATATTAAGATTACTTACAATTCTATTTACGACTACACAAATAAACTTTGAAGTAGATTAGAAATTCAAGTTCACTATCTCCTCTGACCAGGTCACCTGCAAATCTGAACAAATAGTCAAAAATGTGGACCACAGTACCAACGAGGTCGGAAAGAAAGTACATGCCTTGTGAGCCTAGCGTGCAACAAACCTACTAATAGTCTAAACCGGTCTGAATTGAAATGTAATGTGTGTCAGCCAACGGTAAGGACATAAGAGACTTTAAATTGTACAAACTAATACTAGAAAATAGTTTTCTGTTGTCATAGATTATCCTTGACATCATAGAGTGTAACGGAACGTAGCACTTGCAAATTGGCCAGTATTTAAACCATAAAAGATGAGACACAGAAGAGTTTACTTACACTATAAGATGCTTACAGCGCAGGCTTAAAAAAATTAAAAAGGTTTGATGTAAAAAGTATGTATTCTTTGCAATCGAAGATATAACGAGTATGTTTCACGATTCACTTATTGAAATTTCAAATAATTGCTCATTCAATTTTCAAATAGATATTATACAACTTTTATTTATTTATTTATACACTATTCTTTTAATAGATAACAATTTAGTTTTAACCAAAGTATGACTGTTTTGTTTTAGAATATCCAACCGAAAACCCGAGCCAAGTTTGAAAATACTCTTCAACTAATTTAACAAAGAAATGAATGACCTGTTTACAAGTATCTTTACAGTAACTCTACAGTAGCCTTCAATAATATATTATTACGTTAAGGCACGCATATTTGTTGAATCTATTGGCCTTAAGAATAACATGTTGCATTTTGCCATCAATTGGTTAATCATCAGTTATCGATTCTAAGCGCGACATAGAATTAACAGCTAACTGTCGCCAATTGTGCTAACTATTACAATACGTGTGTCACACTGCATGCTAAGTACGAATAGTTTTTATGACGAGTGGTCGCTATTGCGCAATGGAACGGGACTATTGCGAAACTACCACATAATCAGGAGTACATTACTGGATTTGGTTGAATGCGTGTGCTAGTTTGAGAAGGTTAATTCAGCGGAATGGAAACATGTTTTACTAGTATTTTTTGTTTTGTTTGTAATTGATAGTATTTTTTAGTCTTAACCGCTGAGGAAGGAACAATTCAATAAATAAATCCTAAGTGCGTTGCTACATTTGTGTGGAAGTAAAGGCGAATAAAAAAGCATAATTTGTTCCGCTCTTGCATAATTGGTTTAAAATATAATATTAAATGTTTATTTACTTTCAATTCTAATTATCTTACTGTTGTTACGTCCTTTCAAGGGGAACATGAACAGTGATTTTATTTGTTTCAACTTTCGATGCTCGCAATCCCTATGCCCGTCCTCTAACTAGATAGGCTACTAAAATAGAAACAACAAAATAGGATTAATGCACTTGTTGGAAAACAAAAAAAAGCAATAGTGAAAACATTAAAAATTAAAATGACAATTTTTTTATAGTAACCTACTAAAGTGACTCTACTTTGCCTGATGTAAAGCATGAATAGAATCCAAAAGCCGTAGTCGCCGTACTCACTGCGAATGAAGACATTACAGTATGGCGACTCACGCTATGGCGGCCTAGTGAGATGCTTTTTCACGCCCCGCTTAAAGGACCCAGGATCGTAGTGTGAGGGAACGTGTGCTGGTAATGATTTGCAGGCTTTAATTGATTTGCACAGGAAGGAAGAGACGAACCGTTTAGTTCGTTCGTATTTAATGGCAATGTAATTGTTAACAGAACATTGAGTCCAATGTGTAATAAAGCAATTCAAAAAAAAATATGAGACGCTTGTCCTCGACCTTAGTTCAATCGTAGAGTTACGGGAAATTTTGTGTTTTAAATAAACCTTTTATGACACTCAGCAGATACAATGAAGGTGCGAAAATGTCTAGGTACTTACGAAACTTATTTTTCAGTTATAATTAGAATGTCCCTAGGTAAACAAGAAAAGTAAACTCCCCAACCAGAGAGTGCGAACTCCGATGACAGATTGAGAGTTGCGGTAGATGTGTTAGGTTTACAGCAAGGTTATTAAGCAAATTAACAGTTTAAAAAATGAAGACTCCATATTCACTGAAGGAAAATCCTTAACCAAAATTTTATCGTGTCAAAAAGAAAGGCACAAGACTTTCTTTTAGACAGAGTTTTGGCTGTTCATTCTATACACAGTATTATCGAATTTCCTCCAAATTTATTTCTTTGTTCTGGAGGGATTAAGTAACAAATATCCATGTAAACTCTAGTAAACGTAGTAGTAAAAAACATACACGGTTTTACTCTCCCGTATATCTCAAGTTACCAGACTCATTTCTTCGATAAAATAAACATGAACTTAAATATACGTATCCCTATCGTACCTTTATCAATTTTATACGGATACGAGTTATTTTGAGAGGTCAAACCATTTTAAAAATAACCTGTATTCTGAGCGATGTACATCTTAATACCAAAAGGTTACAAGTAAACCGAGTCCTCGGTATTCTTACAAATATTATAGAATATATTCTCACAGCACTAGTCGAGGGTAACTGCAATGTCAAATGTAAACAGTTAACGAATGTAGTGTAAAACAATTGAATTGTGTTGTTTAGATATCGTGGTTGAATGGCTGACGGGATTAGTGTTGGGAACTTTGTTAATGATATTTAACGATGTATAGTGCGTTTAACGAGGTGATTATTCATAATTGCACGTAGTTTACTTTATAGGTACTGTTGAAATAGAATATGTGCTGATACTGAACTATCAATGTATATTTATATATGTATATCTTTAATACAAATTATTTTACGAATATAGGAATTAAATTAAGCGGGGCGTGAAAAAGCATCTCACTAGGCCGCCATAGCGTGGGTCGCCATACTGCACTGTCTTCATTCGCAGTGAGTACGGCGACCACCGTTCTTAGATTCTATTCATGCTTTCCATCAGGCAGAATAGAGTCACTATGGTGGGTTTCTTTTCTACAAAAAAAAAAAGAATGCCAAAACGAGGTCTTTTTTTAAAGTTTCTTTTCACCCAATACCATAATGAAGTTGACCATCTAAACGTTGTATTGTAATATCAGATAATAGTAACTAGGTTCTGTTATATGTTAATACTTATATTTATTGTGTGTTGGTTTGTGTTCTAAAGAGCGTTACGCGTAATGTCTACATGGATCAATGGATGGATGTCAAAATTACACAGCTCAAGACACACATTATACACTTTTAATGCCTCTAGGAACATGTTTAGTATATTAACTGCCTCGATAGCGCAGTGGTAGTGAATGTGACTGTTGTGCTGGAGGTCTCGGGTTCGATTCTCGAGTCGGACCAAATGTTTGTATGATCTGCAAATATTCGTGTCGAAGTTTGAGTGTTTTCTATGTATTTACAAAAAAAAACCATATAAGTATTCTATCAGTCAGTCTAGTTATCATAGCACAAGCTCTGCTTAGTCTGAAACTAGATGACGTTGTGTGTTAAATATCCGAAATATTTATTTATTTTATTTATATTTTTCCTTGTAAAAATTTTAAAACCTTTCATAGCACGATCTCTAAGCCAGCTTGTGACGAAGCACAAAGTCGTGTCGACCGTTAAGACAATACAACTTAAGACATGCTGAGAACTATTGTTGGTCCTACTCATCAATATTTATGACTTTAAGCAGCTTTAGTTAGCCAATCATTAAGTGATGGTGTTCTGTGATGAATCGTTGTGTATTTAACTTTGTAACGTTCTACGAGAATAATAAAAAAACTATTCTTTCTAATAAGATTTCGCTCAAATGTAAAATTTAATTTATTGACCAGTTTAAATTGAACTGTTTTTATATGGATGTTTGTATCTTGTCACATTGAAATATATATTGAATGCAGTAAAGTTTTATGTTGCCATTTAATACAATCTTTATTTTTAATAAGGCTGTCTTCACTTATTTTCTGGTTCAAAGACCTTTGTAGACATATTAATGTAAAACATAACAGTCTTTACGCTACTCTGCCTGATGGAAAGCATGAATAGGATCCTAGAACTGTGGTCACCATACTCCTTGCAAATGCAGACAACGCTGTTTGGGGACCGACACTATGGCAGCCTAGTGAGATGCTTTTTCACGCCACGCTTGGGGACGTGAAAGGCATGACAGTCATTGTGGCAGTTTAAGGCTCACACGGTTACTACCATGACTGTCACCCCTGCATAATGGGCCTCCGATCTCACACTCACTAACAAAACACAACAACATGGATGCTGTCGCTTTAAGTTGGTCTTTTGTGAGAGGGTAGTACTGCAGGCCCATTTGTGCTGAAATCAGCGTGACTCTACTAATACCTGATGGATATTTTATCACTAATGGAGAAGTATAAGTATAAAAGAATTTTTCAAGTCTCAAATGAACTAAGAATCTAATATTTTTTTAAAATAGGTTTGAAATTAAACCAATTTCACTTAAAGTTGCAATTATAAATACTTTACAAGATATTGTATGTAAAGAATAGAACAGGTCATATTCGTATGTAAAGAAACCGATAAGGCTATATACAAACAGGTCTTTTAATGAGATTTATATGTGCCACTGGTATTCAGATCACCAATATTTGAACTATAGGTGCTATATGACAGCTCAAGTAACTTAAATTGCTTAAACAAGATTAGTCTGTTATCTATAACTTACTTAGTAACTGAATTCCTACTTAGTAAACGAAAAATCGACTTTAATCCTGTACTATACCGACTTATTTTATGTGTTGCCATCGACATGCAATGTGGAGAAAATGCATGTTACATTTTCGGTCACGCCAAGTTTGAATTAAAAATTCATACAAAAAAAAGAATAAGGGATATCAGATGTTGTGGTAAAAAGACCTCTAAACACAAAAAAAAAATCTTAACGTTTAAAATCTACTCTATTCCCTCTTCGAAATACATTTCGAGATAAAAGAGAAAAAGATATTGTTTGCTGTTTTTGTTTTTTGTTTTAATATTTTATTGATTTTCTTTTTCCTTCATCTACATAGGCCATTTGTGACCACTGCTTGTATTTTATATTAAACTTTTTTGTAGTGAACATTTTGTGGTCTCCCACAATTTTAGTTTTATTTTATCTGATATAAAACTAGCACGTAAAGTGTATCCCTTATCGGAGATCCTAAATAAATAAATAAATATATTATATTCAATTTATTTATACTCTTTACCGCCTCATTACTCAACTAGTAATTGAAAGCTCAACGCTTAGAATATTTCACAACAGAGGTGTGTTAGCATTCCTAGAATACCCAGGAGCCCACGCTATGAGCAAGCATTACGTATTGTCATATTCTTGCACGACTAAATCTATTTAACACCTTAAATACCTGCATATTCACGACAGGGTTGATGATCTAATGGCTAATGACCCTTTCTTCTAAGCGAAAAGTTATGAATTCGGTGGTACACACAAGACAAGTAGTTGAAATCGGGTAGATGACTGTATCGTAAATAGAAACCAATGTCCACTTCATTGAAACTAATATCGTGAAACATCTCGGCAAATACAATTAACATAGCTTTTTATTATTATTACGAATTTCATTCAAATATGCAGTGAAGTATATTGTTCAATTGAGTAGTCTAAAACAGTGACGTCACAATTTGGTATTTAGTACATTTTTCATTCGTTTTGACAGATGATAAAAGTAACTAATTTGACTAAGGTGTCATCTAGCCTATTACGTGTAAGATTATTTAATTCTGTTGAGATAATTTATATTTATTTTGGATTATCAACAAATGACATACGTATCTTATATAAATACAAAAATACATGTTTTGTGTTTATCCAATTGTAACTTGTGCCATTTTAAATTAAAAGTAAGGAAGACAGTAATAATATACAGACTGACTGGTGAGATACCTTCAATATTTGAGGACGTGATAGTCTGCGAACATATATCATGAAATAAAATAACATAAAAACGAAATATTAAGTAACTTCTTAGTAAACTTCGTACACAGTACACCGAGAGCCCAGTATTTAACTGCGGAATACTTGGACACCGCGCGGACTTATTTTTTAGAGACATTTCGATAAAAAATAAGCACCTATTTTTTATATCAAGTTAACGAGAATCGAGTACCGAGTACTCTCCATAAGTATTGAAGGTATCTCACCAGTCACAGTGTATATGTATTAAGAAATATACTCGTATTTAAGTATGTTTAACAGTCATCTGGTTGCAGTAGTACAGGCTTTTCTTAATTTAGGATCAGACTGTCATTTGTCATTTGTTAGGTTATTATTACTATTTTGTATAAGCAATTCTCTCCTTACACTTGAATGACAAATACTTTTCCTCCTTCAACCTATCACCGTCCACTGCTGAACGAAGGTCGCCCCCAAGGAACACCAGCCATCCCGGTCTTGGGCAATTTGCATCCGTCTGCTGCCAGCCAAGGTGGCTTTAAGTCGTCGGTCCATCGCGCCGCAGGGTGGCCTACACTACGTTTGTCCAATCGTGGTATCCACTCTAGTACACTTCGGCTCCAGCGACCATTGGTTCGTCTGGAGACATGACCGGCCCACTTCCACTTCAGCATACTGATTCTCTGTGCGTTGTCAGTATTACTCTAGTTCTCTATTACGAGGTTATTCGACAGAGAACTAGAGTAACACTATTAGAGTATTATGTTCGTGTTTAATAAAACTACGAAGTCCATTGACCGTTTCTAGGATATATTATTTCCTTTATCAATAACCCAGATGTCTATATTTACATGGTATAGTTAATCTATTAACACAAGTTTGTTATATCCATATGTGACCTCGATAAGGCTTTGGGTACGAGTCCAAGGGCTGTCAACCGAGTCCTTTCTATTTGTTACCTGTATGTACTTATGTGAATACATATCGCATACCTTAAACACCTTCACTGCATTACTGTTTGCTTAAATGGGATTCCTTTGTGGAAGTGATTGTAGGTATGTAGATTAGCCGGTGCGGACAGCGTACTTAATTATGTACTTAAGCATTTAGTCTACGTTCCATGTCGGTAAAATGTCACTACCCTATTCACCCCCCTATAGGGGCAAACACTGTAGGACAACAGCATTCTAAAGGAAGAAAATTTAAAAAAAACGCTGTGCCTACCCATGGCATGCCCAGCGTGGACCAAAATCTCCATTGTAAGTTTTTCTTTTTTTTTCTATATTAAGAGCCTGCCAAAGTAGCTCTATTCTGCCTGATGGAAAGCATGAATAAAATTCGAGAGTTGTGATTACCATACTCATTGCAAATACTGACAATCTAGTATGGCCCACACTATGGCGGCCTTGTGAGATGCTTTTTCACACTCCGCTTGGGGACGTAAAAGGCATGACAGTCACCGTGACAGTATAAGGCTTACACAATTACCACAATAACTGTCACCCCTGAATCAATGGGCCCACACTCACCAACGAAACACGACAACACGGATGCTGGTGCTTTAAGTTGGTCTTCTGTGGGAGGGTAGTACTGCCACGGTCGAGCCGGCCCGTTCGTGCTGAAATCAGCGTGGCTCTACTACCTAGGGAAGGGTTCTGTCCAGCAGTGGATTGTTCATGATGATAATGATGTTATAATATACAATATGATTGAAATAAGAATATGATGAGCCATGCGATTCTTATTGTTTAAGAGTAGTAATAAAGCAGACATACGAAAGGTTAATGTTATAATAAGTTGAATATGAAAACAAAATTTATAGTTGCCTGTCATCATTGGATATTTTTACAGTAAAAAGTACCTAAAAACTTTTCAGTTAAAGACTACATTTGTTTGCACGATAGATTACTTACAATGTCTGCGTCGTGTAATGCCATATTTATTATATTGAATACGTCACGTAAATAAACACAACGAATATGAATACAGCTTGCGATCTCATAATATACTTAGTGTTTGTATTTAGATAAACACTGTATCTCATTGTTTTACTATATATTTTATGCTCAATAGCTAATCGTCAGACAGTATGGTCAATTATTTAAAAGACAAATATTTCATTGGTTTTATTAAAGGAGTGTATTTCGAGAATTTTATTGATTTTAACTGTTTGAAGATATAATATACTAAAAATTATTTGTCGCAGTTATTTTTATATACTAGTGATATTGCAAAAGGTTATAGATTTTTGCACTTTAGCACTATTCTATGTCGATAAATTATTTGCTTGCTATCCAAGTGATAGGTTATTGATTATTTTCTCAGTCAATATTGGTGTTATTGGTTTACCGTAAAATGCAGTTTACTTTTAAAAATATGAGCAATCTATTTTAAATTAATGTTGTAGAACACATCTATTGATCTTCTAATTAATAGTATATACATACATAACAGTAGTAGTTTGACAACCGCGTAAGACACGTTTAGTTTTGTAAACTAATTTTGCTAGGTAGTAGAACCACGCTGATTTCAAGACGAGCGGGCCGGATCGACCAGGGCAGTACTACCCTCCCACTGAAGACCAACCAAAAGCGCCAGCATCCGTGTTGTCGTGTTTTGTTGGTGAGTGTGAGCCCGCTGGCCCATTGATGCGTGGTAACTGTGTAAACCTTACACTGTCACAATGACTGTCATGACTTTTACGTCCCCAAACGGGGTGTGAAAAGCATCTCACTAGGTCGCCATAGTGTGGGTTACCATTCCGCATTGTCTGGTGACCACAACTCTTGGATTCTATTCATGCTTTCCATCAGGCAGAGTAGAGTCACTCTGGCAGGCTCTTGATATAGATAAAAGGAAACAAAAAAAACAACATCTATTTATCGGGCAAAATTTAAGTGTTGTGCGTCGCTTTCATTAGAAGCAAATACATGTTTATAAACTAGGTGGGTTAACAATCGCCGATGACAGTCTGGTCACCTGAGGATAAGTGACTATCATCACTTATAGACTGCAATTAAGCGTCACAAGTCTTTGGAGCCTTCATCCTCTCGAGAATCTGTGGGAGACGATTACACGATAAAATAATCCTTACGAGTGACACTGGCAATAATAAAAAAAAAAAACAAAATTACTGTTCCATTTAATTCGATTTTCAAATCTTTAAAAACAATAAAGATAGTCTCAAATCATTTTAGAAGCTCCACAGATTGAGTATCAGTCTTTGTAATCAAATTATTGTCAGACGTTTTTGGTTACATGACAAAAAGAGATCATCATTATAATAATTACGAAAGGTTATTTATTGCTGCATCCTGTTCAAGTTTTTGTCAAAATGAACTTTACTATTCTCAAGTTTATTAATTTAGTTATACTCAAGTCAAGTCAAGAAATTATTCTGCCTATAAGATACGAGGCATTGAAGCTCGTAATACTTTTTTAAACATAATTATTCACTAGAAACTAGTTACGTATAATGTCGGTTATAAGTGGGTAGTAGAGTGGTGTTGCCGTACCGCTGACATTACGGGAAACTGGCTGTGGGACGATGATTAATGATCTGTTTGATTTACTGCCACCCTGGTACTGACTGCTTTGAAATTTATCTTATATAATAATAATAATATTTTGGACATCTGACACTCAACGTCATCTAGTCCCAAACTAAGCAAAACTTGTACTAGTACTAGATAACTTATAAAAATACACATATACTTTTTTTTGTAAATACATACATATTATACGTAGAAAATACTTAATCTCCAAAAAAAATATTTACAGATCATTTGGTCGTTCTGGGAATCGAAACCGAGACCTCAAGCACAGCAGTCGCATACGCTACCACTGCGTCACCGAGGCAGTTACAGCAGTAGTTTTACAGTAAATAGTGATGTACTTCAATTTTACTAACTGTTGGTATTACCGCGAAAAATTGAAGTTTGGTCATACCATAGCAGTCTTAAAGCAAACCCCTAGTTTGAGAAAGAAGGTTCAGAGAAAAAAAAACTCGTCCTATATTGTTTTCTATGTAATTTTGTAAAAGAGATTATTAAGATTATACCAAGATTATTAGAGCGTTGAGAAACTCATCGAGTATTCCAGAAAAGATACTGCAGAACTTTCTACGATGTTCAAGAATTTTCCAGTGTGAAATTAAAGCCATACCTCGTAACATTATTCTGTTTGTTAAATTTTGAAGCTAAAACAATGACAATAATAACCTCAGGCTTGGTATAAAGACAGATGTTGGCTTGCATATCAATGAATAAATCTGTGCCAAGAGCTCAGTGCCATACTATAAAATTTAGTTGAGCATTTAAATTATGTGACCAAATGTTTTTACTCTGAAACATATTTAACTTTAAAAATGACGAATGTCTATTCAACCCTTCATCCCTGCGTTTATTGTAGAAGACTTCAATTTCGAAGCAACATCCAGTTCAAGTTACAGGAATTTGTTTAAAATATTGCTCAACTCCATTCATATACTATTTAACTGCCTCTGTGGTGCAGCGGTAATGTATGCGACTGCTATGCTTGAGGTCTAGGTTTACCAGATTTCCATTTTAATTCCTAATTCAAAAAGGAGTCCAGTTGATAGGTTTCCTCCTTATTATGTAAATTAGACATTAAAGATTTAATTGTCAAAATACAAGCGTTGTGATACGCCTCTACCGACCCTTTTATTGCAACAAGCGTGATTACATATATGCATAATCAATCAATTATTCTATAACATGCAAATTTAACATTGAAATCTCAGACCCTGAGATTGGCATGATTAAGGTACCTGTGACTTCCGTGTTTAGTAGATTGCGTGTTAAGTATATAAGATTAGGATTTATGAGTAAGTGTTATAATATAATGCCTACCGCAGATGTACGTGATGGTATGTATAATGCGAGACGTATCACAGCCAATAATATTGAGCATAAATGTAAATAATATATTGATATTATGACAGCTTATCAATCAACCCATCGCCGTCCACTGCTGAACGAAGGTCTCCCTAAAGGAACGCCAACCATCCTGGTCTTGGGCAATTCGTATCCATCCGCTGCCAGCCACCTTAACACGTCATATAAGTTTTGTTGTATTCTTAATCTACCAAAGTGACTCTACTCTGCCTGATGGAAAACATGAATAGAATCCAAGATGGTGGTCGCTATAGTCATTACGAATGCAGACACAGACTGTATTTTTATATTTATTAATAACTGAACTAAAAAATTATACATATACATTCATGTTATTTAATCAATGAAGGGAAAACAGAGGCTAGTTAAAACACCTACTATTTGTCGATCCAGCCCCACATACGAAGTTTGGACCAAGCCTAATGTCGTGAACCAGACATATATTTTAAAAATAACATCGACCATTGGCAAGAGATTAAAGTTTACAGCAAAATTTATGATAGTGTTATTACACATCTCCTGGCATCAAAAGATTAAAAAGATACTAAATAATTTATATGAAAAAAATCAATAGAATATAAATGATCACATAATCTCGTATGGATTAACTACAACCTTATTGCAAAGAAAGTGCTTGAAGACTGTAAAATTAAATATTATTTATTATTCAGAAGGTGTCTCCGTTCAAATTTTTATCACACATTTCTCTTAATGTTTCTTTAAGAATCTTGAGATATGTACATAATAAAATAGTAAATAGCAAGTATCGTCTTAGCTACTTGAAAGGTGTTGGCCATACACTTGCTTTATTCTTCCATCGGTTAAGAAACTAGTTATTATATAACATTATAGTTAAAGACAGTGATATCAGGTATGTTACGAAGCCTTTAGTGATTTATTAGCAAGCTTGTAAAAGTTTCTTTTATCATCAAACGAATAAATTCGTGACATAATACGAAAATGATTTGATTTTGCAGCGGTAGGGAGTGTGACTGTTGTGCTTGAGGTCTCGGGCTCGATTCAACATTTGTATCATCTGCAGATATTTGTTTTGGAGTTTGGATGCTTTTTTATGTATTTACAAAAAAAATATAAGTATTTTATCAGCCAATCTAGGTGTACAAGCTCTGCTTAGTTTAAAGCTGGATGGCATTGTGTGTAAAATGTCCGAAATAAAAAAATAATTGACTGTGAGCTAGACCTAGAAGGAATATAATATATTGCGAGTGTTTCTATGTATATATCTTTGACTCATTTTATAGTTTAAATTACTTAGTGTTTTTTGTCCTAAAAGGTGTCATTAGGTTCGACTTAGTTATAATAGTGACTCTAAGTACATAAAATAATTTCGAAGTTACCATACTGACCATAAATTTTAGTACATATTTCTACATTTTATTTATTTACTTTTTATTGAATTGGTAGATTTAATGTCGTTTTTTTTCTGCGCTATATTCCTCTCTGATACCACTGGCTGGTGATTATGTCGGACTTGAACCGACCAAAAACTGCACGCCGTCTCGGCTTCTTATCAATCATCATTAAGAGCCTTTACAGAACACTGCTCGACATATCTGCCTCTCCTTAGCAAGGAGGTTTTGGCCTACTATACCACACTGGCCAGACGGGTTGGAATAGGGTTTCTTTCAAGTTTTCCTTCTCTTTGTAATGCTGTTGTCTTGTATGCTTAGTCCCTTAGTCGCCTTTTACGACACCCACGCGATGAATAGGGGGGGTAACACTATGTATTCTAAACCATCACCACACGAACAAGCTCAAGTCTCGGGTTCTAGTGACCAGAAAAGCAGCTGCACCCTAGTAAAGAAATCCCTGGAATCCCGACGTATCTGGGGGCTTCTACTGCTTGTACATAGCCTCTTTCTAGTATAGAAATCTAGAAAGATAATTTTTATTATGCAGTCGGGATTTAATTTTTCAATGATAAGCATGCTAGAATTTAATTACTTTCTAAATATTTTTAATAGTTCTCTATTTTTTTTGCATTACTTCCTTTCAATCGTTATCAATAACTATTATAAATACTTTAAATTTATATGTAATTACATCAGTGATCCAATTATAGCAGTCATTGCTTTAATCTCTGACCTTTAAAGATGCAATTAAATCATATTCTACATTAATGTACTCACAAATCGAGATCATGTCGACCTACAATGTCCGATGACGAATGACTGTTTTCCGACAAAAACCTAGCACAGCCTTATATAGAACTTAGAACTAGATTTGCACCACACCCTGTGACACATTAGACTTGTATAGCAATGTATTGATCATTTACTGCTTTTTTAATTCTCGGCCTCGACTCTATGTAGAGTCGATAACATCCATTGGCAGACATTTATTTTAATACTTAACTCTTTAATATTAACACTTCATTTCATTTGTATTTTCATAATCTCTAACATCGGTGGTACATATCCTATGATGACTTAAAAAATTATATGACTTAACTAAAACCACCTGATATTTCGTGAATTGAAATCTAATCCATGATCTCTGATTAGTCAGTCATAATATTAAGAAAATTTAACTATTAAAACCTAGATAATAACCTTAAATAATCTATTTATTTAATCATTGTAGTCTTTAAGCGTATAGTCTTATTTCGAAGCTATCTATCAAATTTTTAATCTTATATAGACATCTCGTTTGACTGCAACTACGCTACTTGAAATTACTGTTCCATTAACGCAAGATTTTCACAACTCATTACGGACTCCCCAGTTCACACCCATTACTCAAATAATAAACAAGGAACTTATATTGAAAACAAAGAAGATATTTTACGTTAATGTCAAAAATAAACAGCTTCCGAGAAAGATCTTTCAAGACCGCCTTATTTAGCGCGGCCCTGGTCTGCGGCCATATTTGCGGTACAAGTATTACATACATTTTTCTTATTAATATTTATAAATAAACATGCTGTCGTCATGTTATATAACTGTGTATTTAACTATACTCATATACAGCACTGATGTGATGAAACAAATTTTACTCTTAGTCCTTGGATAACTTCGAATAAACAATTAAAACTCTTCATTCTCTTCTCGGTCATGCCATTGGTGGATCATGATGTCGATAATATGATATGGTTGGATCAAGTTAGCTAATAATATAGTTGACTGGAGCCAATGCTATTACTAACACTACTTATATGATAAGAGGTCTAAATTGTGAAATATCTCTACTTTACTTGTAAAATAAACATTGAACTTAGTTAGTAATAATACTTTGAAGTGTATCTGTTACTGGTACTCACATCTGAAGGTTCAGAGTGGACGAGAAATTTAATCTGAGACCTAAAACTGTAGTTTTAATATTGAACTCAGGACCGACGCGACGCATTGATAATTAAGTTTGATGTCTGAAGCCATTCCCTCTTATTCCGCATTTTTGAGCAATATCATGTTATATTTATAGAATATTATAATATTTAGAATCATCTAAATACCATAAAAGGCTTTAACAATATGCTGAGAACGAGCGACAAACAACTTTTTTAGCAAAAATCACCGATCGGAAGCGACAAATCAAAGCTATAAAATTGATAAATGTTTAGATTTACTAATATATTTAGTGTTATTAAACTTCGCAGTATTTAATGACGTTTGTATGATATCATAGTGAAGGTGAACGGCCTTACAATAGAGACTAAGTTTAAATATTTTTTTTTATTGTTAAAATAAAAGTAATAGAGTACTAGGCTTTCAGACATTGATAGACTGTCTCTTTCTCTGGTAGTGTGGGTGTGTGTGAATGAAATCACCTGACGGTAAGTGGATACCGCTCCTCGTGGACACCGGCAACTGAAGAGCCACACATACGAGGTGTGTTCAAACAGTATCGCGAATTTTGAATTTTCACGGGTTACGTATATTCGAATTTCGATTTTTTTGTAGCGTTTTTGGTACACATGTCGATCACTTATGCTGACAAGTTCAGCCATTTTGAATGTTCAGTTAATTGTTGACAACTGCTTTGCTTGCACGTATTTTGGTTCGTCTTCGATTGTTACTTATTCAAAAAAAATGTACTTTACCAACTTGTACCTTACCAAACTTTAAAGAATCCTTCCTCCGGAGTCAGAGAAAGAGGGATTTGATTTTTCAGACTCTTTTATACAGTTTTTTGTCGAAACTTGGCTGTCCCACCAAAAAATATTGACGGCCAATCACATGTTTTGTAAAGGTGAAGGTACTCACCAAGATGTTTAACGTAAATCCAAGTAGAGAGCGGCTCTGTAAACGTTCTTCGAGACAGTTAAATAATAAAGTATCTAAATTATTACACACACGACAAATTCCAACAATAATAATACGGGGATAAAGATAGTAATCAAAAGGCTGACACATGAACTAGTATTACAAACAGAGCCACGAAGTCGTGACAACACGAAGGCAAACAGAAAAACTATGATTAACATGTGATGTTTGATTAAACGCATGTTTTGTATAAGCAACAATGTGTATGTTTTTGTGCTCTCAAAAACATTTTAAAGAACTTAAGTTTAGATTATGTTTTGTAAAGCAAGCATCACAAATAAAAAAACAAATTGATATCACGTGAGGTCGGAGGCCCATTGATGCAGGGGTGACAGTTATCGTTATAACTGTGTGAGCTTTATAGTGCCACGATGACTGTCATACCTTTTACGTCCCAAAGCGTGGAGTGAAAAAGCATCTCATTAGGCTGCCATAGTGTGGGTCACCATACTACATTGTCTGCATTTGCAATGAGTATGGTGATCACAACTCTTTGAATTTTATTCATGCTTTCCATCAGGCAGAGTAGAGTCGCTTTGGCAGGGTCTTGATATAGGAAAAAAAAATTTAAAAAAAATTGTAATGTTCTTTAAATATTATGGTCTCAAATATTCTATGTGGTGAGTTAAATTTAAAATATGAACTATATTGACACATTTCATGAAATGTGTCCTAATTATTTAAGCACACTTTTACTACTTATACATATAAAAGAGGTAAAAATATAATTTATTATCATACCTAAAAGAAACAGTAGTACAATGGCGGTCTTATCACAATTTGATATCTCTTGCAGACAACATTTAGATGGAATACTGTGTACTAATATGTAGTAAGTAAATTAAAATGTGTTTCATTCATATCTTATAATTCTATTTAAGTATCATTTTACACATGTTTTTAGATAACTTGATCATCATCTTCCTAGCCTTTATTCTTCTCAAGATTATTTGGAGTCAGTTTAGGAGTTCAACTGATTTTACCTCAAGCTAACTATTTATTTTGTTATTTTGTTTGATAACTTATTTTGTTTTTATTTTAAAAAAGACAACGCTCGCATTAGGAATAAATCCTGTGTCGGGAAGGACTTTACAAACATACAAGAAACGGACACAAAGAACACCCAGACTCAGGACAACAATTTATGGATCACACAAAGTGTTGTCCCGTGTGGGGTTTGAACACACAACACTCAGCACAGTAGAGGGCGGCATGGAGTCCGCTTAAACCACTAGGTCCAGCGTGCAGTCTAACAGGTATTAGTTTTTCCATGGGGTAACTGACATCGGACCAACAATCTTAAGCGTGAACTGACTTCGAATCTTAAACTAATTGTCAGTTTCTTCGAGGACACAGATTTCCTAATAACGACTGCCATAAATGTTCATGACAACCGCAATCAACGTCTTCACCTGCTCTCCGAGACATGGGAATAAAACCGTCAAACTGCCATACTCCGAGCTATTGTTAAGAATTTCTGGAAAGAAAAATTCGGTTACACTTTTGGCTTGAATCGAACACGAAACCTCTTGATCGGCAGTTGCATATGCTAGCCACTAGACCTCAGAGATTCTTTAGATTATTTTTGTATCGTGAGAATCATCCCACTAACCATTTACATAGTTAAATATGTATGTCCCATGGGATAACATTTCGATAAGGTTACAACACAAATATACCACAAGATGTGAAATTTCCAAATCAATTAGCGTCAAACAAAGCATGTCTCAATATTTAAAAAAAATGACTTTATATATGTTTATAAGTTATAACACATTCGTGTAAGAGCTAGTTACGAAACAGCGCGGCCTTTGACCCCGTAGCGACGGATATTAAGAAAGTTTCCGGTTTACTACGATATTTCTGTATTTCTTATTAGATATGGTATAATATTACGAGAACTATGACTTATACATAAGTCTATGCTTGGGTAAATTCCAACATAACACTGTTAAACAAGTCTGTGTCTAATGGTGTATGCGTGCAAGCATTTTATAAACAATAGAACCCGTCTAAATTTGTGTTCTTTTATTATAGTCCACGTAGCTAACGATCAAAGTCGATTGACTTATTAACAATGCCATATTTACTAAAAACAATTATAGCTGTTTTCGTAAATCATATATTTAGCAGTAACTGTCATATATAAGATAGTAGAGCTCTAAAGTACACTTGAAAAATGATTATCAATAGATTAACATACATACAAACATATGCTCACGTCTTCACCCCTAAAGGGTAGTGAAAGTTGGTTTAATATTTACATTTTAACATTTAGAGTTACGTTTTAATCACCAGCAAGGCACTGTGAAACTTAAAGATTGCAATACATTTAAAATACAAAGGAAGTCAGAAGGAATTTATACAGGATTTGCAACCTAATACTTACTATTAGACAACGATCCATCACGCCGATTCTAAAAGATGGTCCCTGTGTACTAAAAGTATCTGTCTGTCTACAATTTTTAATGATTTTATATACTGAGTTAGTATCATTGTCTTCTAAGTAAATTGACAATTAGTTTTACGATATCTATATTCTAAGTAGTAGAGCGAGGCTGATTTCAGCACGAGCAGGCCGGCTCGACCGGGGCAGTACTACCCTCTCACAGAAGACCAACCTAAAGCGCCAGTTATCGTGTTTCGTTGGTGAGTGTAAGACCGGAGGCCCATCGATGCAGGGGTGACAGTTATCGTGGTAATTGTATAAGCCTTACACTGTCACAATGACTGTCATGCCTTTTACGTCCCCAAGCGAAGTGTGGAAAAGCATCTCACAAGGCCGCCATAGTGTGGGTCACCATACTGCGTTGTCAGCATTTGTAATGAGTATGGTGACCACAACTCTTGGAATCTATTCATGCTTTCCATCAGGCAGAGTAGAGTCACTTTGGCAGGCTCTTAAGATATATAAAAAAAAATCGTATACTTGAGACATAAAAATATTTCAAATTACCATTGAGAGCTATCTAGTTTAAGTACCGAACAAGCTACCGGCTACTTTCACACGTGTAGTACGACAGTCGAGCTCTAATAATTTTGTTAAATACATGTCTACACTTCACTACAACGGTACTCAAGTTTCTCTCAAACTCTGCTTAATATATGATTACATGCAAATGATTGAGTGAGCGCATCTTAATATTTTGTTTGAAAATATATAAATTCATATTGTTTAACAAGATTTTGTAACACTCCCTTTAAGTAGTAATGTAAACAAATTGGTACCTACCTCCAATTCTTACAATACTTGCCATTAGGTTGGAAAGTACACTTGGTTGTGAGTGCTTAAAGAAGAACTGACTAAAAAGATTTTTAATGCATTTTATTGCTTTGATACCTTTCTATGACTCCTACACGTAAACGACAATAAATAGAAGATCCTATTACATAAATAAACGCTATAGATTAAAAATGATCCCCATACAAAGCACAATAGCGCCTACGCATCAACAATTACACCAAAAGATTGGAGCCTTAAACGTTTCACGGAGAAAGTGTTCTTATTTCCATATGTAGTGGTACAATGCCAAATTAAATTTTATTTATAACGATATGAAAGTTTTATGCCTTTTGTGATAGTTATGTAAATGAATACAGTATCGTTCTTAAGAGAAATATGTTTACAATGTCAAGGAATTCTGTTAGTATATAAACACGGAAGTTTCTTGGTTTTTGATCCAGGTTCCAGATTTCAGGTTCTTGAATAAACAGGGACACAGCGTCTTATCAACTTACTTTTTTTGATATTAAGAGGACGTAAAAGACATGACAGTCATCATGGCAGTGTAAGGCTCACACACTTACCAAGATGGCTGTCAGCGCTGCATCAATGGTCCTCCGGTCTCGCACTCACCAACGAAACATGACGGTGCGGATGCTGTCGCTTTAGATTAACGATTTTTTATGTTAATTTATTTGTTACTCTTTCAAACCTTCACCATAATTTTCAGAGTTGCAAAAGAGGACATCGGATCCTTTTTATCCCATGAAAAGTTATTAACGAGTGTGAAGTCGCATTCAATAACTAGTTTATGTAGATTATCTTATAGTATTGTATGTTAAAGATGTTTTCTTTGCCTCTGACAACATTTATGTAAAATTTCACGATAATCTATTGTATAGACAAGACGTTAATAAACAAACAAACAAATAAACAACAAGTTCATTTTTAATAGTTTTTTTAACAAATACCGACAATGAGGAGTGTCAATTATAAGTTTCTTATGCATTTTATAATATCAATATTTTAATGCAAGGTATTTGTAAATTTTTGCCACTTTGGCTGTGGAATCCTAAAAATTAGAATTCTAATTAGTTTTGTTACATTAGAGGTTTAGTTAAGCGAAGTTGTATGGCTATGGCGATAAGTTTATTTTAGTAAAGTGGACTCGTTGTTAAGTTATTCAAAATTGAAACTTTAGAAACTTAGATATTCGATATCACATGGCTATGGCGTTGTTTTTCGTGGTGGTGTTTCATTTATTGTGTACTGTTTAGTGGGATGTCGTTTCGTCTTTCATTATTCAATATCATGTAACGCACCCATTAGTTGAATGCGAATCCCTCTTAGAACATTGTGCGATGGCTACGTATTATCTACATTGTGTGAGTATTTATTTATTTAGATATGTATAAATATGTTTGTTAGCCCTCTGGTTCCTATAGCATAAGTTAAGATAGCAAAAGGTAACCATGTATGAGAAGTTATATTTCTTATTTTTAATATATACTTAAAATGCATTTTTACTGAACTTATGTTTCGTTGCCTACCTATATAACAAAAGCCTGTACCTATTTCCTTATTTGATTTTAGGATTTAAAAAAATCAAAATACAACTTTCATATTACAATTGAAATCATCAAGAGTACTCAAACGTTACGGCTGTGAAAAAACTCATCCACCTCTCCGAAGACAGTCAAAATACCTCCCATAAAAATATTGACCTATTTACAGAAAGGCTCATGCGATTTTCACTCTTATTGTTACTAAATCAAAACGTTTGTATTACCTTGTATGTGATTATCGATACCGCGGTACGTTTAGAAAGTGGTCGTCCTTGGAAGTAAAAGTTATCCAGTGAAAGTGCTTGGTGTAACAATGTACGTTTTACGTCAAGGTATGTTATAAGGATTGTTGGTTTGTGTGTGTAGGTGTAAGTGTAAATACAAACTTTCAAAAGTAACATAAAGTAATTGTACAGAAGATGGTCTGAGGTTCATACGAATTGGCGGTGGCTGACTGAATTCCATTCGCAGTACAGAACGTAATATTAACCTATGTCTATAAACACTAGAATAAGAACGATTTACTTTCAGAATTGGGACATTATCAAAATGTTCCATAATATACTGACAATGTTCCTATACTATGTAAAACGAAACCATCAATAATACCGAAGCACATTACAAGAACAATGCAAATGACCAAGTATTCGAGAATCAACAAATATTACTTGAGTCCGAATCACTCAAACATTGGTTCAAAGTTACAAGATTACGACGAAAACTATGATATGACAATAATATCTTTTTAACGGACTTGTAATGTCGTCTACACTGTTTTGATTCTAATAGTATAGATGCTAACTAAAAAAAGATTGGAAAAAATCATAACAGACAAACGAAACAATGGAAACGTTACTGTTTTAGGAAGACTTCAGTTTCCGGCGCGTACGCATAAATAGCGCAACATTAAACTGTTCCGTATTTTTTTATTCTAACGTACTTCATTCTAATTAAATATATAGCTTGTTTTAAAAGCCCTTTATGTATACAAGGAAGATGTTTTGTCTTCTCAACTTTGATGTAGATCAAGGAGATTAAGTTGTAATGGTGTAATAAAGATTTTTTAATTGTTCATCTATTTTTTGGTGTCTTTACTTTGTCCTCGTAAATTATTATAATACTAGTAAGATACCTCGGTTATTGTAGAAGTATTTGATTTTCATGTACAAATAGGTGCATAGAGTTTTCACCAAGAACTTAGAGCCTCAAGTCAACCTCACCTGTAAGTGGTGCACCAGCTGACAAACTGACGAGGCTCATTCGAACATCTCTGCCTACCCCTCCGAGGAAACAGGCGAGATTTTATAAATTCGAGTACTCTCCTAAAATTCAAAAAGTCCTTCGTGATTAAGCTTAAAATGTGACACGATATACCTACGAAACAAGTCCAGGATGCTTTTTATCTATTTTGTACCAAAATGCACCACAGCGAAGCCTTAACTAATCCACACACAAACTACATATAATATTTCACTTTGTTTTTATTGCCTTCCTTTTCTAATTGCTTCTCCTTTCATAGTAACTCCTAATTTCTCATCCACTTCCTAAAGTACCTTGGAGAAGTTGTTAATAGCGTAATTTAGGAGTTTTGAAGTAGGGAGTAAGGCTGTTCTTGTCAGGGCAAGAGAGAGTAAATCTGTGGACAACAAAATGCAGGAATTTAACGTCTCTGCATACTTCATTTTGGATAAACACATTAGGGTAATGTATGTTAATGTAACCTTCTTGCTAAGGAGAGGCCTACGTCCAGCAGTGGACTGTAAAAGGCTGTTGATGATGATGATGCTGTTAATATATTTTACACATAGAAAGAGGCGTACATAGATAACTTTCATATCCTCTCATCAAAAAAAAAGTACCCTGAGATACGGTTATTGATTAATATAAATTAGGTTGGATTAGATTGGATAGTAGAAATTTATAACATTGACAAGAATTCGCTAGTATATTTAATAGCTCAGATTCTGTTAAACGCTATCTCTACTCGACAATATAATCGTTAAAAAAAGTCAAAGAAGAAAGTAAATTCAGGTAAAGGACATTGAAGAAACCTGGTTTACATATCTCTATTTGGGTCTTGTGATCAGCGAGGCCACTAGACTGGAGTATACACTAGCCATAAATTATATCAAATTCTTTTAAAAATTAGCACTACACAATAAATACAAATGTAAATATCCTTGTCCGAAACCTGGCACAATGCCAAGACGCTTCTCACTTCCTTACTTCATAATGAAAATCAAAGATTGCTCATAAAATATGTACGACTACCGAATTTCTTGAATGACATGCATAAGTAATGTTTGACCTGGAAATTATCAATGAATAATGACACAGTTTGTGATACAATGTTATTCTATCGATGAGTCAATTATACATTATAAAATTGTTCAGACTTCCTCGTGACTATTAAGTTCAGAATAAGATCTAGTTATTAGTAGTTTATAGTCGTTTTTTTTACATGTTTTTATGTAACACTTATAAATATTCATTATAGTGTCTGCTACCACTGTTTATGAGTACTTGCGATTCTAGAGACACAAGTGTGTTTCCACCAATAGAGGAAATAAGTTGAAGGTATTTAAGCTTTCCGTAACCTTCACTCGGATAGAAACGAAAGAATTACTTAACATAGGTTTTCTATAAGCTGTGATATTACACTGATAAAGTTGCCCAGTACATGCCAAAAGATGACTTTCCTGAAATCTTCGCCTCATTAATATACTCCGTTAAGCTTAGTTCGACTACTACTTGAGCAGTTACTTTTAAACTAACTGCCTATGCTAATAATCTCTTAAGATTATTTTACTGCAGTGCGGTACGAGTGCAAAGGGTTTTCACCAAGACCTTTGGGCCCCAAGTCATCTACACCTACAAATGGTGCACCTGCTAATCGACGAACGAGGTTCTGTCCAACAAAACATCCCAATAAACGATAATGCACATGCCATCTATTACGTGAGACCAAAACACTGCCGAAAAATGGGTGTTTCACTTGCCTAAACCGCTTAAGATCATTATCTGAAAGCATCCTACCCGAAGTCTAATTAGGCTTCTGACCAAATCGAGGCCGATGTGAGACTATTTTCTTTGTTCGTCAGCTACAAGAGAAAAGATGTGCTGAAGCGTCACATGATGCGCTGCCACCTGTTGCAGTGGGAGGTAATGGCGAGGGACACACTGCTATGGAGACACACTGTCCATACTAAGGTATTCGAGATCGAAAGACGACGGAAATAAGAGCTCGATGCCAAACGGGATGAGCTGATGAGTTGATCACCGGCGGCTGTACAGTGTAATTATATTGGAGGGGTACTGCCTTGTAATGAATATAACGGACAGTTACTGCAAAAATCTGGTATCTCATTACCTCTACCTACATTCATGTGTGTAATATTTTACTACGATTAAAAATTGTAGTAAAACAATACTGGTAACAATGTGTGTCAGAAGAGTAATGCCTTCCGAGCTACGTTGGTATAAGCGCCATCCGTACAGACAGAAAAAAACTGATAGTAAAACAAAATAAATGTTTATACGTTTCCTCTACTAAATTGTTACTTTAAACCGACGGCGTTTGCTAGAAAAACAGCGGATATTGACTCAGCCATTCAATGGTTTCATTACAAACACACCTACATCCTTTAGAATGAGTTTAACCTATAGTTAATGTTATTTTCCCACGTATGTTAGCGCCAAAAGATCGCAAAAAGAAGACGGGAAAGACATACAGCATTCTAACATACTTGTTCTTGCCAAGAGATAGCGAACCTATAGCATCATTTGTCATTATATTTTTAAGTTTCTTTGTCGGTAGGTAGGTATTCTTCTTATTTATTTATTTATTTATTTATTTATTTATACATCATGCACTTTATGTCCATAGGCGGACTTAATGCCTAAGGCATTCTCTACCAGTCAACCTTTGGGTGATGCAGAGAAAATAGGAAGTAGGTGCGTTTCAGGTGTTGAATAGAAGAAATAGACACAAACTTTCATATACTAAAATTAATACAAATACATAAATACATACATATACATACTTAAGTTGATGTAAGTCTATATACATACATACACGAATAAATATCATAACAAGTATAAGATGATAATCATGTATTGGTCTTATCTACTTATACCGGATGTTAATCCACCTGTTAGGCTCAGTGGTTAATCATGGCTTTGATTCCAACTCGGTACAAGTAGGTACGATAATTAGACATCAATGATACTTACGTATTTGTTATAATGTATGTTAAAATTATAATCATAATCAATTACACCGCTACCTCACTAGAGTGTGCACGCCCGATGCATCTAGTGGCTATATTTTTATTACCTGTGGACACACTACTGTATCATCAGAAAATATGGCGTTCTGAATAAAAGTTCATTAATTATTATAACGAATATTCCTTTTTCACGAATATTCAATAATAAAACGAGTATTGTTATCAATATTCTGGTTGCTAAAATACAGGTTTGCTATTGTAAAGTTGGGATAATGAAATTCGATTGCTGCGTGTCACATGAGCCAAATAATCGTTTCATTAAATGATAAATGGATAAACCTACCTCATCTTTTCTCTGCATTGCCCAATCGATTGACTGGCAGAAAATGCCTTCGGCATTAAGTCCGCCGATGCATGTATTTGTGTATAAAGTTGTAAATAAGTAAGAAAACAATGATAAAAGAAACAGTAAAAAAGAAAACTTCAAAGAAAGCGCTTTCAAAGAAATTATCTTTGAAATACTGAGTTTGCTTTATTTTATTAATTTTTTAATAATAAAAATGTAGTAAAGAAACTATAATAATTGTAATACAATGTTTATAAATATAATGACTACTGGGTCAATACAAGTTGGGCACAAAACAATGTGTGGTAGATTTTTCATTACTAAATTCATAACTAAACACTATAATAATATTAAATTTTACTCACAAATAACTAAAGTCAAAGAATAAATATTATTCGCAGACGGTAACTATACAAACCGACTGCAGAAATTATTGTCGTCATTTCCGTTCAAATACATCATATCCAGCAAATTGTATATTGTCTAAGCGTTTCGACTTACTTTTAAACAAATATTTGGTCAGCAATCAAATGAGGTCGAATACATATTACAGACTGAAATCTATAATGTAAATAAAGCCTTGTTACTCTAAAGATATAGTGAGTGAGTGAGTGAGAAGAATATAGTACGATACCTTAAGTTTTTAATGACAATGAAGCAAACGTATCCATCTCCACGGTCAAATATAATTCATGCAAATGAGAAAAATTAGAGATGCGGCCTAAAAGATTTCTAATGGAACTAGGTAATCTATCTATTATATCATTTAATGACCAAGAAGTCCAAAAAAAGGGCTAAATATAATAATAATATATATACACACGGATCGTGATATTTTTATTTTTATTTTTTTAATATTTTTGCACATTTGACACACAACGGCATCTAGTTTCAAACTAAGCAGTGCTTGTGCTATGATAACTAGACTGACTGATAAGATACTTATATACTTTTTTTATGTAAATATTATGCATAGAAGTATTTTAAATAACCTTTATTTAACATCTCAAGAAGTTTTCAATTTAAACCAATATTTTTTAAGATTAACACGTTCAAACAAACAAATTTTTCAGTTTTATAATTTTACTCGTAGATACCTTTTCTTAACATATTCCCTGCTTAATCCGATGAGTCTTACACAACTGTATGATTTTATCGACGCTATATTACCAGCAGTGTATTCCATAACCTCGATACACTTCCATAACCTCGATACTACTGTGATATTATCAAGACCAATGTTGTTGGACCCGCGATGTGCCATTATTATTTACCTTAATATTGTAGGAACCTTTAATTTCTATTTACATTCGGTACATCGTTTGCTTTCGAGTAAACTGTCTTCTTCTATCTACTTCGTTTTTAATACCTATTATTATAAAATTTCAATTGCATTGAAGAAAATCTAGGCTGCCATAGAATGGATCGCCATACTGCATTATCGAAGTGTGTCGACCACCAATCTTAGATTCTGTTCATACTTTCCATCAAGCAGAGTAGAGTCACGATGGAAGGCTTCTATATATATAAATATAAAATATATATATAAAATATATATTTCGGTAATAAGTAAATCTTCTTGCCTTCTTGTTCACGGCATACGAGGGCTAAAGAATAGACTGGTCAAAAATGAGCTAAAATCCATCAAGTCACTATTGCTACAGAGCATGCGAAACAAATATACGAATTACGTGCGCACAAAAACATGATTCTCTTTATCGGGTACGAAGAAAAAGTAC
This sequence comes from Hypercompe scribonia, assembly GCA_949316085.1. Classification (NCBI taxonomy): domain Eukaryota; kingdom Metazoa; phylum Arthropoda; class Insecta; order Lepidoptera; family Erebidae; genus Hypercompe; species Hypercompe scribonia. The sequence continues at coordinate 1,044,864 of OX438967.1, read as the reverse complement.
ACACTTTATCTTCTAACAGGATATCACATGACTACCTAATGTATAATAATTAATGATTAAGATGTCTATGAAACATTAGTAAATCACCAACCTTAATCTTTATAATACATCACACAGAAAGTAGCTATAGTTATACTAATATGTAGTGTGTACAGTTGTGTTGTGTACCTGTTGTGTGTGTGTTTACTTTTAGATGATATTCCTCGAGCCCAACATAGCCTTCAATTTAAACTTTAAACTCATCAAATGTACCTTCCTTTGGTGGTGTTGCCTCTGGACATAAATACACTAGTTTCATCATAATAGAAGGAGCGGCATAGGTCACCAGGGGGCGGCACCATCTCGGTACATCGTTTAATCGATTTGCCATACTACACTCATCGATTCGGCACACACGTACGTCATTGTATATTACACGTTTCTATGTTATTTGCAAGTCGAATATGTTATGGGTTCGAAATCAATTTGAGTGAGTCACTCGATTAACCTTGAACGTGAAAGTGTATTGTTCACAATAAAATTGTGAAAAACAAAATATGAGTCAAATTGTAAACTTCATTTTATTCTTATTTGCAACCAATGCTCTTTTTTATGAACGTTGCAGTGTGTTGTTATTTGCATCACAATTGTACAATATATAAAAAAGGTTGCATCTTATTATTTATTTTATAATTATTTTAAAGTTATTGTTCCTCGGGGTTTACGCTACTAATTAAAAAAGTAATCACTTCGAAATTTTTATTTGAATATTGGTAATGTCATTTCTCACGGTCCTGTCATTATTATTAATTAAGGCTTATCAACACTGAAATCGCTGCACACTTAATAACACAATATCAATATAGCTTGTATGTATGTTTATAGCTGATGAGGTATCAAACAAAAAGCTATTTAGAGCTATATGTTTTTAGATCAAATCAAGTTATGAAGTCAAAGAAAGTAAACATTCTTAGTTTTCTGCTGTACACTCTTAAGTTAAGTATTAATCTGATTGCATATACCAAGTCATTTTAGTTCCAAGACTAAATATATATCTGTGGTTAAGTTACCGTGTGTTCAAGCTGTAATAACAGAAAAAATGAATGGTGTCGTGGGACACCAGGTAGGAACGAAGTTCCTTCGGATAATGTGGAATCGACACAATTTGCAAAAAAAATCGTGCTCAGTTTGATGTAGGTTTTCTTGATTTTTCTCTTAAATTTTGCTGATTAGTTTTTATTTAAGTACAAGAAAGTATTTAGGAAATTCAGTATTTTAGGAAATAAAATAATAAATTCCTTAAAATAATAAAATAATAAATTCCTTAAAATAAAAAAACATCGTAATTCAAATTTCAACTGAAATAATAAAAAAATATGTATCTTTATTTTTTTTTGTCAACATTATTATTAATTAAAAATTACATAGAAATAGAAAAATAGAAAAAAATAATAAAAATTAACGGTTTTATTCCACGCACTTTTTTGCACAGATTTATTCCACGCACTTTTTCCACAGATTTTTTCTTACGGTTTTACTATCACATTTTTTTCAGTTCGGTCCCGCAGCGAAATCCCTATCCCCTCCAAGCCTGCCGTAAGGAATTTCGTTCCAATAAAAATCTTTTTACACTTCTCACACAATGTAGTCTGGTCCCAGAACTAGGAAGAGCCTGTACTATAGGAACCAATCAACTGATAATATTAGGTAGTAGAACCACACTGATTTCAGTACTAATGGCTCGACTCGACCGGGGCAGTACTACCCTCCCACAGAAGATCAACCTAAAGCGACAGCCGTGCTGTCGTGTTTCGTTGGTGAGTGTGAGACCGGAGGTCTTAATACAGGGGTGACAGTTGTCGTGGTGAGTGTGTACAATACAATGCCACGATGACTGTCATGCCTTTTACGTCCCCAAACGAGGCGTGAAAAAGCATCTTACTAGACCGCTATAACGTGGGTTACCATACTGCACTGTCTGCATTTGCAATGAGTATGGTGACCACAATCCTTGGATTCTATTCATGCTTTCCATCAGGCAGATTAGAGTCACTTTGGCAGGCTTGTAAAATAATAAAAAAAAAACAATACTTATGTATCTCTAACCTCGACCAGCTTACAGTAATGTTGACACAACACAAAACCAACAGACCCATCGGACCCGTTTCAATTATCTATTCAACTTTAACAATACTGATTGTAATCAAATCAATATTTCCTCATTCCTATTTTATTGTACACTAAAGAGACAATGATACAATCACAAATCGCAACTACAAATATAACAGTAGTCTGCTTAAAGTTAATATAACAAGCTTTATATTCAACTCACTACAATCATTAAATGATATAATTAATAATTATGTAGGCTATCTGTCATTAGCACAAAGGAACAATCAAAACGATTTGCGCTTTGTTATTAATGATTCGCCACAAACTTGTTACGATTCATATAATGTTATTAAATTCATGAATTATTGGTTAGTGGGCAATCAGTTGCAAAATCTATGTAACTGTAGGTAACTTATATTAAGTTGGGCAAGGATTTAAATTACTCAATAGAGAGATATTACTGAACAGATTTGAATAATTTTATTTTATCCAACTATGGCGAGGCCATAAGGAAAAGTAATTTTGGCAGTCTGTCTATGTATGTTTGTATGTTGCACTGCAACGCTTAAAATACTAACCGATTTTAATAAATAAAGTATCAAACGATTCGTTATAATGCCCCAAGTGACATAGGTTACTTAAATTTTATCAAAATTTTACATGAAATAGTTAAAGCCTTCTAATTCTAATCTTAAAAGAAAAATAAACTCAGCTAACCATCACGTATTTGATATCAAAAAAAGTTGTTGGCGTGTGTGTACGTGTGTTTATGTCAAAATATATGTTTAAAATACGATTTTTTTTCTATATGAAGATCCTGCCAAAGCGACTCTACTCTGCCTGATGGAAAGCATGAATAAAATCCAAAAAGTTGTGGTCGCCATACTCATTGCAAATGTAGACAATGTAGTGTGGTGACCCACACTATGGGAGCCTAGAGAAATGCTTTTTCACGTCACGCTTGAGGACGTAAAAGGCATGACAGTCATCGTGGCAGTGTAAGGCTTACACAGTTATCACGATAACTGTCACCCCTGCGTCAATGAGCCTCTGATCTCGCACTCACCAACGAAACACGACAGCACGGATGTTGGCGTTTTAGGTTGGTCTTCTGTGGGAGAGTAGTATTACCCCGGTCGAGCCGGCTCGTTCGTGCTGAAATCAGCGTGACTCTACTAAACTCTGCAGTTCGGGCAGTCCGACTCTGCTCAATAATATTAAGCCAGTTCCTATTCGTGTCTATTGGTGCCATGGTCTTTATCCTTTATATATCGCACGACTAGTGTGTACGTTCGACCGGAAAATCTGTTGTATGTAAGTTATTTTCTTGCGTCGTTCTTTTCAAAACCCTTTTCTACGTAGTCGGGTTATAGCTTTTCACTTTTTTTTTATTTTCTAGTATTTTGGGATAGGCAACTCGGGCTCTAGAGTCACAAATGACCGACCCTGACTTATTAAAGTTATTGTTTACATTTCCCAATACATCAGCGCTAATAATGGCCTTTCTAACCTTTCATTTCATTTTGAACTTCAAACTTTTGTATTTAATTCGTGAAGTGACCGGTTAAATGCAACAGGCTTGCCGTTAAGTAAGTCAAATTTTGCGTAAGTAAGTGAAGTGAAAATTATTATTAGTAATTTAACATGCTATAGATCCCTTCGCAGTTATACGCGTGAGTATATGTATTTTAAGAAATTTACCAACACAAAGCTATTGTATCCAGACTAGGTTTGTGATTGAAATTACAAAAATGAATAAAAACCATATTAATACTTAACTATCGGTCTATTGAAGAAACTTTTTCTATTAGTAAATGAAATTACACATACATCTATGTAATAGTATATTTCCCTTTACTTACAAAACCCTTTTATCAACAGTAACAATGTATAACAATAGTATTGGTTTTGTGTATTGTCTTTTGCCGTGGCGAAGTACAAATATGTGGAAACACATTGTTTACATTCGTAGATGGTCATAGTTTCGTCATAAGAAAAATAACAGTAAATACACTTTGAAAGTTTGGTGATTGCATGACGTTTTTGATCAGCCCTTTGTAAGTTGGATATGTATGTAGACGAAAATGATATTCTGCATTGCCCAACGCTAATGAATTGTAGGTCAACACACAAAAATGACCAATCTGGAAATGGCCGATCTTGTAGATTACTAACTTACCCACGTGTATGTCAGTTATCGCGGTAAATAGTAACTTATATGTTATTCTGATAGATAAGTTAAGTTTTATCTAAATCCATATGGTCCCTTTCCGTAAAAGAGCAACAAATATCCTTACAAACTTTCACATATGTGATATTTAAAGTAAAAAAAATATTCATAAGTTTATCGATCAAGAGTCTAGGCACGTTATTCAATATAGCACCATTTTTCGGTATTTATAAAATTTGCAGTGATTCATATAACAAAAGCTTATATCACACTCTTGCCTCCTATCTCCAGACACAAAAATCATATTATAAAATCCTTCCGTTGCGACATTAAAGAAAAACAAACATACAAACAAATAAATAATAACAGGATAACTTAACTAAAATATCTTTGTTGTGATAGCCAATGCCTGGCGAGGTATTACCTCGCTTTTGTCAGTGGACAGCACTTCTTCAGGGTTTTTTCCCATTGTAGGAAATTTTTGCCAAACAAATATTTGTTTCAAAGTAAGTCGAAATGCTTAGACAATGTACAATTTACTGGATATGATGTATCTGAACGGAAATGACGACAATAATTTCTGAAGTCGGTTCATATAGTTTCTTTCTGCAAATAATATTTAACAAGTGACTACAGTTATTTTTAATGCCCTTTCCAATCTTAGAACTGATGAGTTCTAAGATTGGAAAGGGCATTAAAAATAACTTTCCAATCATGCCTGCCATGCCATTTCCAATCTTAGAACTCATCAGTTCTAAGATTGGAAAGGGCATTAAAAATATTAAATAGTAGGGTATAGATACATCATCCCAACGATATCTCCTGTCCTCTAGGACAGACTGTTTTAAACTGTCTACAGTCTAAAACACGACCTTATTCATTTTCCTTTATGTTCCTCGATGCTTACTTGAGGGATTTTATCAGCCGAAACATTGCGTCAAATCCAATTAAAATTGGAAATAAAAGATAATATTTAGAAATATATCTCATATAAAATAATATATAATCAGTTCTTATTAGTAATTATCAGTTAACAAATGAAAAATAGAAAGAAATTCTGCGTAACATCGACTCCATAAGTGTTTTCTTTTGAGTCAGTGTTCCGTTATAGCATTTCACATTTCGTTAAACATATATACGTAAAAGGAAGTGAAAGGTGCAATATGTATTAGTTAAATTATCGTAAGAATAATAAAGATATTTGTACACCGTATTACATAGTTATAAGAGAGTATATTATCTATACATATGTACGTATACCGTCGGACTGGCGCTTGATCTCTCCCTGATCGTGTCCGGTAACCGTCCTATTATATTCTAAGAGTGTAAAAGCAGAGAATGCACCTGTGTTCACACACACAGCTGTGTATTATGATATCTCCTGTGTTCTTAGCTGATCTCCTTTGAGATCTTCCGCCGTGGCCGAAATCGGCTAAGAATACATCACAAACAAACATACTTAACATTAGGTTATTAAATCCAACTGCACAGTCACTCTTAAAATTTCTTCACTTCACTATATTTCGAGGTAAAGGCAACTATCTAAATTATTACAGTACTTTTGAGGGGTCATCAGTAAGGTTATTTAAAATACGTAGACATGTTTTGACTTCTTATTTTAAAGCCGTGAGCAAGTCTTCATTTATAAAATTAACTCACACTTACTGTGTTGAAGTAAGTTAGTGTTCTTTTTTCTTTTTTTTTATTTGAGAGCCTGCCAAAGTCGCTCTACTCTGCCTGATGGAAAGCATGAATAGAATACAAAAGTTGTAGTCACCATAGTCATTGCGAATACTGACAATGGCGGCCTATTAAGATGATTTTTTATGCCTCACTTGGGGACGTAAAAGGCATGACAGTCATCGTAGCATTGTATTGCACACACTTGCTACGACAACTGTCACCCCTGCATCAATGGGCCTCCGGTCTGTATTGATCCGTAATTTTTGATTTCACAAAGATAGTTCTTTTGCAGCAAGGCAAAACATTGTTACTACTGTTTAACTTTAACAGGTTAGTGTATTGACTACATGGTTGATGTAATGATTTAAGTGGTCACAAATGTGCGTCCAATCCCTACATGGGACAACACTTTGTGTGAACCAAAAATACCTGTTCTAAGTCTGGGTATTCTTTGTGACCGCTTGTTGCATGTTTTTAAAATCACAGAATTTATTCCAAGTGTGGGGGCTATATTTAAAAAAAAAAGTTAGAATTACTATAAGTACTCGTTCCTTCTACTGCTTTACCTTCTTAACTACTTTTTCTTTTTAACTTCTAAAGAGCAAATTTAATGGCAATAAATTGACCCTCTATAATGTAACTTAGAAAAAGATAAAAGTATTTCATAAGTAAATAGTTATTCTAAGTTGTGTTTGTGTTTTTACACATATAATATGAAAAAAATGTACTTAACTTTTGTTCTGACTTTTACGACCTTCGTGGTTCCAATTTCTTGTAATTTTTCTCGTTATCTATGGTTTCTAGTAACAACAGTAAGTCAACGTCAAATTGATCGACAAGAATCCTCTATTTCCTGAGCTAAAGCGATTTTTGAAGGTGAAAATGTCTTCAATTTTAAAGTCATTTCCTCGTGCCTCAGAAAAAATACAATTTTATTTTATCCTGTTTTTATGCCAGATCATCTATATCTTTGAAATGATTTTCGTTTATCCGAAAATCGTGGTAATGTTCAATATGAGTTTCATTAAGCAGCTATTCCTCATTTGCTTAGCCAGTTTTTGCCTTATAAATGTATGTGGAAACTTGATTATGTCTATTGCCACCGAAATTAATATTCGAGGAAACAAAGATAGCTACTGTACGTACTGTGAGAAGACGTGTCCAACGAATGTCTGGCATTGTCAACGATGCAATGAGTGTATTCAGAAGCGAGATCATCATTGCACGTTCATTGCGTGTTGCATTGGACTGCACAACAAGCGATTCTATATTCTATTCATGGCTCATGTTGCAATGACCATGGTATATACCACGTACTACAACTGGTTTTGGATTGCTACAAAGTTTGAGAGCACCACGTGTTTAATGATTGCCATTGGCCGTTTTGTGTTGCCCGTCCTATGGTTCCTAACACCAAAATCTATAGGAAGATGTGACTTTTATTTAATGTTTACGTGCATGAATATTGTTGTCGGAATCTGGGCCACTGGAATGTTTTACTATCATTTCAAGAATGCTGTCTTAGGAGTGACTGCATACGAAAATAAGTATAAACCTGAATTGAGAAATATCAGAACATGGAAGAAGAATTTGATTGGTGTGTTTGGAGTGAACTGGTATTGGGCTGTATTGTGGCCTTTTAGTTTTAGTCCATTACCGCGGTATATATATTTTAATTAACCATTAAACATAATGTTTTAACAGTTTTAGACATTTTACTCTACAAAATGTTGAATGATATTCACTTTTTAGTCATAGTCTATGCGTGCAACTATATACAAGTAGCTAGTTATACTTTAATCTTAAGCTTGACTATGTGCATGTACATATATAATAATATACATATTGGTGTGTTTATTTATTACACACGCTACTTACTAGTATTGTTAGGCTTCATAGATCATGATCATCAGGCCTGGTTGAAGAATGCTCTATTCTCATGTCATACCATTCTTTTAAAGTTAATTTTAATTTGACTACTGGGCCACAATAGATAAGAATAATTCTTCTAGACGATTTTGTTTACAGAACATCAGTTATATAACTTGTTTTATTACCTACAATTTAACCATCCATCATCATTATAGTTCATGGGAACCACTTTCCATGAATTTAGCTTATAATCTGATAACGATTGTTTGTATAACGCTATGTAATTTATGTTTATATATCATAAAGTTTTTACAATATCTAGGAGTTTATTTAATGGAATTGAAGATTGTGTTTTGTTAGTGAAATTTACAAACATCTTGCAAATTGCCGTAAGTATTTAGCAGCAAGTATTTTTAATAATTTGTAAAGCAGAGAACAGAGGTATTTATCAGCTAGAAAAGCTTTCTTTTAAGTTTTTTAAATATTGAAGTCAAAATAAATAAAAATGCCCAATCACAGTGCTCAAAATTGCTATTTACCGGCAGATAATACAAGATAAGTTTTGGAAGCTAACATCTATACATAATTAGCTTCATGATTTAATTCATGTAATTGCTTATTAATGGACACTTTGGACATTGCCCAGGCAAAACGTTCATTTTTTTTTTATTTCAAGAGCCTACCAAAGCGACTCTACTCTGCTTGATGGAAAGCATGAATAGAATCCAAAAGTTATAGTCACCATACTCATTGTGAATGTTGATAATGCATGGTGACCCACACTATGGCGGCCTATTAAGATGTCTTTACGCTTAACTTGGGAACGTAAGAGGTATGACAGTCATCGTAGCATTGTATTGCATACACTTATCACGACAACTGTCACCCCTGCATTAATGGGCCTCCGGTCTATGTGTTTATTTTATTTACATATATTGAAATATTTAGCAAATTGCCAAACATCTTCCAATTTTGAGTCTATTCTGTACTGAAAATCTTATTAATTATTAATTACTTTACAGATACAACACAGTAAATATGATGATGATGATAATATTATCAAATGTGATGAGATGTTCAACAGTTTTGTTTAAACAAAGTATACAAGACAACATCATTACAAAGAGAAGGAAAACTTGAAACAAGCCTTATTCCAACCCATCTGGCCAGCGTGGAACAGTAGGCCAAAACCTTCTTGCTAAGGAGAGGCCTATGTCCAGCAGTGGACTGTAAAATGTTGATGTTGATGATAAATTATATAATAGATAAAAATCTTTTTTCTTCATCGGAGATAATAATACACCAAAAGTAATATTATTTCCGTATTCTGTAATACTTTTTAAATTATGTGCCTATTTCTGAAATGAAAAGCCACTCTCAGCCAGTTATCATGTCGCATACTAGATTTTTTTTTTCATATTGTGCCCATTATTTACTTCCCGAAAAAAATAGTTTCTTTATGTACAACTGAATCTAATTATTATCTAAATAAGGCCTGCCATTATGACCGAATACCGTTTCGAAAGAAACAATTGAAGTTATCATCAACGTATAGTCGAAACTGAATAGTTCACGTAACTATACCGAAATGGCGTACTGTTACGTGACCGAGTGTCGATTTGATGTAATCGCGTGTCGCATTTTATAGTGCTTAAGTCTATCTCACATTATATATGGTTTTTAGAATTGAAAAATGTGGTTTTAATAGTTTAGAAAGCGTGTTAAAGAGCACACATGCTATGTTACATCTTGAGCACGCTAACTAAGATTCAGGTTTGTAAGATAATGTTTCATAGGAGGAACGATTGTCACATACGTTTTCTTTTAAAGTTTACAACGTTACACATATAACTACGTGGAATATTGGCCATAACTTAAATAGCGAGAGACAGTAGAAATAAGATATGATTACTTTTATTATTATTACATAATAAATTAGACTTAGACTAGTTAAGTAGTAGAACGCTGATTTCAGCACGAGCTTGCCGGCTCGATCGGGGCAGTACTACCTTCCCACAGAAGACCAACCTAAAACACCAGCATCCGTATTGTCGTATTTCGTTGGTGAGTGTGAGACCGACGGCCCATTGATGTAGGGTTGACAATTATCGTAGTAACTGTGTAAGCCTTACACTGTCACAATGATTGTCATACCTTTTACGTCCCCAAGCGAAGTGTGAAAAAGCATCTCACAAAAGGTTGCCATAGTGTGGGTCACCATACTGCGTTGTCAGCATTTGCAATGAGTATGGTGACCACAACTCTTAGATTCTATTCATGCTTTCCATCAGACAGAGTAGAGTAACTTTGGCAGGCTCTTAAGATAGAAAAAAAAAATTAAAAAACTTCTGCTATTATTTTTATTTACTTTTTTAATTTTAAGAGGCTACCAAAGTGAGTCTACTCTACCTGATGAAAGTATGAATAGAATCCGAGAGTTGTCGTCACAATACTTATTACGAATGTGGACAATGCAGTACACTGTGGTGGCCTAGTGAGATGCTTATTCACGCTCTGCTTGGGGAGGTAAAAGGTATGGCAGTCACAGTGGAAGTATTCTTACCACGATAACTGTTGCTCCTGCATCAATGGGCCTCCGGTCTCGCACTCACCAACGAAACACGACAGCGCCGATGCTGTCGCTTTAGGTTGGTCTTCTGTGAGAAGGTAGTACTGCCCCGATCGAGCCGGCCTGTTCATGCTGGAATCAGCATGGCTCTACTAAGACTAAGACTGAGGCCAGTACATCTCGTGACGATGGCCTATTGCAATCTTACTCTAAAAAGGGTAAAAACTTACTCCTGCATTAATAAGCCTCTAAAATACAACCGACGCAATGATTAAATTCCAATCTGTATCAGCAGAAAATATTAAACATAAATATACACAGAGGACATAATATAATAATATTGATTGTACACCAGTTCATGTAGTTTACATATATGAGCATTTCAATTTGATGGCAACATAGAAGTGACAGCGTAATCGCTAGAAAGCAATTTCTTCTAGGAAACATTTGGATGAACAAGTCGACTGTAAGAAGACAAATATATGGGCAGTTTTGGTGTGAAAAAAGTCTGAAACAATTCAGATCAAAGTAAATAGCAATAGAAGATTAACCAATAAAATATATTTTAGTTAAATAACAAATGTCGATGGCACGCTTCATAACCTTTGGCAAGGCATTCCATCGTCAGACAGCCCGTACAGCAAACGACTTATCGTCGACCCTGGTACAGTGAGTTGGTACTGTTAATCAGTGCAATGTGTTCGATAATTTCGATTTAATCAGCTGTGGACAGGAAAATAAGCTTTATGGCACTATCATTCGCCTTCGGTCATCCATCGCATGGTGTTATTAATTTTATAATTTATTAGTTGCACCCGCGACTTCTTCCGCGTAGATTTTTATAATTCAAAAATTCTAAAATATAAATAGCCTAAATTTTTCCTTATAACATCAGCTATCTGTCAGTGAAAGTCCCGCCGAAATTGGTCCAGCCGTTCCAGAGATTAGCCAGAACAAACAGACAGATAGACAGACAGACAAAAATTGTAAAAATATTATTTTGATTTATGTACCGTATGTAAATTCATATGCATGTAATAAAAAGCGGTTATTTCAATATTACAAACAGAGATTAAAACTCATATATTAGCACACGACATCCGTAATAATTCAAATCCAAACATCAAAATGCAAATAAGGATTCGTCTTTATTTATATTTTGAAATATGATTATCATTTGACAAATTACATATGTTTTATGTAACTAATAAATAGCAATTCATAGTTATGTATGTAAAATCATAAATTACAATCGGTTATGTGAAGTATCTGTGTGGTGACGGATTAAGGATACAGAGTGTTAGTTACTACCCCTATTGATTCCGTGGATATCGTAAGAGACGACTAAAAAGTCAAATCGCACAGAGCAACATCACTACAAAGAGAAAACTGGAAACAAACCCTAGAGCAAACCATCTGGCTAGCGTGGACTATGACAATGATGAGAAGTATTCAACTCTGGTACTAGGCTTGACTATTCTCCCAGGAGAGGGTCTGACCAGGCACGGCATTGATTCTGGAGGGGACCTGAAATAACATGGCCCGGGTCACCTTCAGAGTAGGACGCCTGAGACCGGCCGCCGGGGCGGTTTTTAGTGGCAACACCACATACTCCTGGCTCCTGCGTCAGTAACAAAAATGGCTTTACTATTCTATTGAAATAATAGACAATTAATAGTGCAATCAATAGTGATTAAAATTTTTTTGCAATTCTTTACGTGGCAACAGTCAGTGAGTCATTTATCACTGTTTTTTAATAGCAGTGTTGTCACTTACGATACGCTGATACCATTCCTGTCTCTCTATGGCAGTCTTCCCTGATAAACGACGTACGTACAAGCAGATATCCAATGTTAACAAGGGTCCTTATTCAAATAATGAAGAGTCCAGCTGAGTGTGACGCCTGAATCCATCGCAGCAAGAAATAAATAAATAAATATTTCAGACTTCTGACACGCAACGGCATCTAGTCCCAAACTAAGCAGAGCTTGTACTATGGGTACTAGATAACTGCTATAAACACATACTTTTTTTGTAAATCATACATATTATACATACAAAACCCCCAAACTTCGAAACAAATATTTGCGAATCCTCTAGCACAGTAGTCGCACACGCTGCCACTGCCCCGAGGTAGTCAAACCAGAAGTTTTAATCTTCAAATAAACATTTATATCCTATCCTATCGGACCCCAATAAATAAGGGTCCCGCACAAACTTAAATCCGAAAGTAACTGGCATCCATAAAATTCAAACACAAAGTCGTATATCCATTATTGTATTAAACATGGTTTACAGACCATAAACTAGCGTACACTCGTAAGAAGTGAAACTTCTTTATGACGTTATTTTTCAAAAAAATAATTTTAACCCGTCCGAAGTCGATGCAATCGCCACCTGGATTTCAAAAATGTAACTACTCAAAATGGGCCGCAAAATACATTGGAAACATTTACCAATCCATAGTCCGCTGGAGAAAGTATACTTCGAATCACGCGTGGTAGGCATAAGAAAAAGATGGCGCGTAACGAAAAAATGTTGCACTAAATTTTTTTCCAACCCCGATAAGGAAGTTTCACTTCAATTAAATAATAAAAACAATGTAGTTTCGGACTTAACAAGCTCCATACAAAAAATTCATAAAGCCCTGCCTCGTTTTGTGCAACATAATAACTAACCTTTAGTTATCATCCTATTAAATTCTATATTTCATAAAGTAAGCCTTCGGATCGTCACGTAGATCGGCCATTTTAGTTCTGATGGACACGTTGTGTAATCTTAGCGTTTGTGTCTAACTTCATAATACAATGATACCACATTATATGCCTGTAAACAGTGTCTGACACAGAGCTCTGAATAAAGCTTTAGACATACCACTTTAGTACCGTTGTAAGTGTAAAGTCACTAGCAATAATTTGACGTATCCTCAGAAATAAATGCGGAGAGATATTGTGATTGACAAATTAGTATCCATATTTGACACTTACTAAAACTATCATATAAAGTATATCGTGAAGCGTTCATAAAATAATTTAATTGTAAATGTGTTTTTTTAGAATGATAAAAAGTTATTATTTGGCTGATTCGCATAAGGACAAGATGGTGTGGGTGTGAAAAAAATGTTATTTCCATTTTTAAACACAATCAAAAAAAAATCCAAAAATTCATCGTTCAAAAGGTGAGTTATTGCGTGAGTCAGTAGATTAGAAAGGAGATTTTTAAAGATAACTTCCGCAATAAGAATATATCCTGTATCGTGGGGCCTCTATAGACATTTATTAACTGCCTCGGTGGCGAAGCTGTAGCGAATGTGACTGCTGTATTTGAGGTCTCGAGTTCGTATCCCAGGTCGAACTAAATGTTTGCATGATATGCGTATTTTTGTTTCGAAGTTTGAGTATTTTTTATAAACAATATGTGTGTATTTGCCAAAAAAGTACTTACATCAGGTGGTCTGCTTACTCTGCTTAGTTTGAAACTAGATGGGGTTGTGTCCAATGTCCGAAATATTTATTATTTATGAAATAAATACAAATATTTATTCAGAAACATAATTTGTAGACACTGTGGGGTTCGAATCCAAAATAATCAGTGCAGTAACAAACGACTAAATAACCGCTTGAACTACTACACTATTCATGCACTCAACTCGCAAGATCTTTGTAAACATTAACAGATAGGACAAATAGATATCAGTTTTTGCGTGCTTCCATATTTTACACCAGAAAAAACATAATTTTCTTTATATATAGCAAAGCATTCACAAAGACATTCTATTGCCAAATCAAAATCTATTCTTGATTGTGATGCTATTAGATTTGCTCAAGCAAACACAATAAATATTTCAATAGCTAAAACCTATTAAGTTGGCAACAAAAGTTGTCAGTTTAGTCTATTAAACATGATAACCGTCATGGAAGAGCGCACTGACATTATGAAACTACTGACCGTAAATTCATCTCCACCGAAGACTGAATGATTTTGCAAATATTAAGTGAGGTCTCCAAATACTTAACATCACTACTTTAACGTGTGTGAGCCATGTATTGACATTAATGGGCTGGTTTGACCCGGTTTTCATTGCTTACCGAAGCCCCAATCTCCCATCCCTCGGCTACTGAGAGGGGTGTTAAAAGACGGGAACGCAGTCTCAGACTCCTCAGTTACGGGTGTTACTGGAGTCTAGTAATTACAAAACAGGTTACTCTTTTGATCACCCTTTAATACCATTAAAAAAACATCATTGAGAGACGATTCAATTTAAATGATCACGCTAGAGTTTTTGTAATCTCATTACTGCTTGGAACTGTTAGCATAAGAGATATAAAGAGAACAAGATAGTCTTCAAAAGAAATATGTTGCAAGAAAACAATTTGCGCTTCACGACGAATTATTGACATTACTTTTACTATCATTTATCAATAAAAGAATGTACAAGCAAACCATCAACTCAAACCACGAATTTGACATTTCAACACACCGATTTGTGTTAACTTGTGACCTTATTCCAACGTTATAGCCACTATCATCGCTACTAAACAACAATAAAGAAAATGACTATTGTTCTTCAACACCATTGATCATATGATAAGGTTCTAATGGAGGCCTAATGGACCAATGTGATATGTTGAAAAATAGCAGAGAACGTTATCGATGCTGAGAAATAAAGTGCTGCTATTATAGTGTTTTATTGTGGTAAGAATATATCATTTAAAAGGTAACCAGACAAACAGTTGTTGCATAAAAATTTAATACATACGATGAAAGATAAAACCTTGAAAACATTGAGGTCATTCGAATACATCTTCATAATGAATATAGTGAGACAAACTTTCAAATTACTGGAGCCAACCCTTTAGAGTTCTGTCAATTTTTATTATATTTATTTATTTTATCTGCATCATCATGTCGACTGAGCTGACAAATTTATACACACTAATGAAGTTTAATCTAATGGAGAAAGCAAAAGGTCTTCATAATATACTTTAAAACTAAATATCTCCGCAGAACTAATCATTTCTGATGATTCATGATGTGGTCTGAGGCATCCTAATGTTGAACAGTGTAATGTTGAACTTGTGTAGTGCTGACTAGCTAGTATAATGTTCATTCTGAGTCTTTAATTTTTTCATCGTACTCTTCGTTGCTATTTTCTTATCTGTCACATATATCAATCGTCACCGTACAACGTAAAAAATTATGTAATTTCATTCCAGGAGATTGATCTGTTACTTTGTAATCATCATGAACTGAAAACTCATCAGCGTATCGCAATATCAGCGTACCTTTCACTGATCACGATATAATTTATCATCTAATCATCAGTAGTAACGTCAATTATTGCTAAACTCTTGGAAAAATTTCGATAATTTGCCTTGTTAGTACATCGTAGAGGTTTTGTTCCAGTGTTACGTTATTATTGTCACTTATCGCATCATTGACCTACATGATGATTGACGGGTATCTAATTGTGAAAGATTCTCTTGTTGGTTTAATTTTAATTGCACGAGGGATAGAATTTTAGCGAATCTTTGTGAAAGAAATCTTAGAAATAGATTGGCGCAATTTTAAATAGTAACGTCGTCATTTGATGATTACAGAATACTATCAAAATGTTATACGTAATAAAATTAAACCTTAGAACACTAACAACTGAAATTTTGTACAATTAACAACAATCTCAAGGGGTAAAAACCTAAAAATATATCATTTCAAGCAGATTAGTGTCAGAAGTAAAGGGCCGAAATGTCAATATCGTGCGCGGGTGCCGCCTCGTGTACAATTTTCAGCGTAATGCCGGTATAATGTTTTGTACTCGTGTTTATTGGTGATGTGGAGGATATAGGGTCATTATCATATCCGGATAATGATTGTGAACCAAAATGTAGTAGCTGTTGAATTACAGAAAATGAGGTTATTATTTTTAATAACACAAAGTTGGAGAGTAATAAGAGCGTTTGGATACAATGTTTGAAAATATAATTTTTAAACACAAATACCCTTCATTACTGCCCCTTATTTTTACAGTTTTTATAAAATTGTAAAAATGTCTCGTGAAAGAAAATGACTAAAAGAAGTAAATTATAGCTATTGTTATTGTTACAACGACTACAGTTAACTAAAATATTTACATGTACGAAAATGTTATGTATATGTAGCTTTGTCAATGGTCCAAGTTCAGTTCACTACTTTCTTCTTGGTTATTAACAATACTATTTCTGTCGTTCACCAATTGTTGACTTTCTCAATGTCACTGTCAATCTGTTCAAGCTTAGCAACAATATTCACAATGAAATTAATACCTAAATGTGTTTGGCGAATCTTACAATACTATAAAATAGTTTTTTTCATATCTCCATTGATTTATGCCTTTGAAATGATAATAGTGTTTCCAAAAGTTCGGGATATAATAATGGCTGGTCCCTTAAAACAGTGCGTACATATTTGTATATCCACTTTGTTGCTTATAAATGTGTGCGGAAATATAGCGATGAATGTAAGTTCCAAGATTGCTCTAACAGATGTAGTTGGCGAAAATAGTGTTTACTGTGAATTCTGCAAAGCTTGGCGGCCATTGAATAGCTGGCATTGCAAAAAATGTAATGTGTGTATTTTTCGAAGAGATCATCATTGTACTTTCTTTAATCGCTGTATTGGGGAAGGCAATAAACGGTACTATATCTTGTTCCTCGCCTATGTTTCTATATCTATGTGGTATGCCGCATACTATAACTACTATTGGATCGCTTCTAAATACGAAGACACTTACGGACCAATACTTACTATTGGCCGTTTCATGAATCCACTACTCCGGTATTTGATCATGCAAGAGGGAGGCGAAAAAGAATTTTCTGTGGCTTATTGGTGTTTGAATATTGCTTTTGCTATCTGGGCTGGTGGTCTTTTCATATACCACTTTAGAAACGCTGTTAATGGCGTAAATGCCCACGAAGCCAATCATTATCCGGAACTAAAGGATAAGAGTAAGTGGAAACATAATTTAGTTACCGTGTTTGGGATAAAGTGGTACTGGGCAATAGTGTGGCCATTTTGTTCTAGTCCTTTACCGGAGCGTATCAAAATTGAAAAAGAGAGTTGAAATATACAGTCTTATCAAATATTTGACTTTTAATTATTAACTGAATGTGAAGTACCAACAACTCCTAATTACTAAGGAATCAAATAACTTGTAGTAAGTGGAAAGTACATTTGAAATCAAAAGGATTTGAACTATTTTTGAAATGTTTTTCATCGATTCTCCGCTGCTACTCCTCTAGTTAAGTTAGTAGTAGTTAGTAAACCCTCTAGTTTTATGATCATCATCATCCTCAACAGCCTTTTACAGTCCACTGCTGGACATAGGCGTCTCCTTAGCAAGGTTCTGACCTACTATACCAGTTTTAACTTTTCCTTCTCTTTGGAGTGATATTTTCCTGAACAGTTTGTTCCCTTAATCGCCTCTTATGACACCCACGGGTGGAATAGGAGTGGTAACACTACGTATTCTTAATCCATCACCACATGGACTATATTAACAAAAACAATATTAGTATGTAATTATTATTTTAATAGTTTTATAATATTAGTATACAATTTTTGTCACTTGTTTTTCAAATAAATAACATGATTTGGAATTAAACTTTTCGTAAGTGCAAACCGTATACATAAGGAAACAATCCTTTCCTTATGATTAATTCGGAGATGACCGACTCGACTCATATTGCGCATTTCATTTTTATTAGACATTACACCGTAGATGTACGATATGGCCTATTTCTGTGTTACACTGTTTTTTCGGTAGGACGACAGTTGTACGTAACCGTTATGTAACTGATCATAAGCCGTGACTTGTGGTGCATAATAATGTGTTGTTGCAGGAAGTGGACACCACTATGATGAGTGTCCTACGTGTGTGAAAATATTTTGGGTTATCTGGCACTGTTGAACAATTTTTTAAATCAAAAGTGGAGTAATGACAAAAGTAAAAAAAAAGAAAAAAAAATTGTTTATTTTAATAATTAAAAATATACGTTTGTACTTACACCTCTGTTGTATTAGGCTTGACAATAGTTCTTAACAAAATTGCAAAGGGAACTATGGCATTGATTTATATATACATATATATATATAATTCCTACCTCATCTTTTTACAGTATAGAAGTAATATCACCTTGGAGAACAGCACAAATACTTGTAAAGCAAATTAATCTCTTCTCAGTTTAAAATAGAGATTCAAATCGAGTATCATCTCGTCGGTCAATTTATATTCTCCTTCAAAGTACTTGTTTTTTGGTATTTTCAGCCAACATGGTAATTTCTATTCTATTACATAACACCAAGGTATTTTTTTATAATATTTGCCTCTCAAATGTAGCTCGTATTGTGCGTACTCTATAATTCATGACACACGCTATGACAGTTTCGCGACACACACGACACGATCATCGTTACTGCACGAGGCTGTGGGTCCTACACACGCATTTCTAACTGATTTTCACTTGTTCGATAATAGGCAGATTAAGCTATACATATAAGATTAAAGTATGTTTTTCATTTACTTAGATTTCAAATAAGGTCTGTGTGGTGACAGATTAAGAATACATAGTGTTACCACCCCTATTCATCCCGTGGGTGTCGTAAAAGGTGACTAAGGGAACAAAGTATGCAAGACAACATCATTACAAAGAGAAGGAAAACTTGAAACAAACCCTATTCCAACGCGTCTGGCCAGCGTGGTATAGTAGGCCAAAACCTCCTTGCTAAGGAGGGGCCTATATCCAGCAGTGGAATCTAAAAGGTTATTGATGAGGTTTTAAATTGCTTTAAGGATTAATAAAAAAACTTAGAGGACCCGGGCTTTCATTCTAATTCAAGTATCAGGTACGACCCTTACCGACTCGAGTTATTGTTTATATTTACCAATCTATGCGTAAAAGCCATCCTTTTCCCACCATTTCTTTTCATTCTTATCAACCTTTACTTTCAATACACTGTCAATATACCAATTCATGAAGTATCATTATATGTGTATGGAACTAAAATTACTTTGGAGAACATAGGTGTCGATGTATTTATGTACATATGTAAAAAAGTTTAAGATTTTGTTAACCTAAAGTTTAGCAATATTTTCTATATTTTGAAAAATTGTATAAAACCAGAAATAAAATTTTACGTACGATAATATATCCGTGTTCTTAACATGCAACACAAATATTTGCTATCACTGTGATAACAATCGATCATCTTGATGATTGAGTCACGACTGGAAGTGGGGCGAGGTGACGAGGAAACATTACAGTAATGGTGGTGATTTCTATGTTGAAGTGACTGTTTATCATAGGCCCATGAGGAGCATTCATCATCATAATTAATAACCTACAGTTGGACATTTAAATAGATGGGAATAGGTTCACAAATGTACAGCTGACAAGAACTGGGCTTTTGTTTTATATTTTTTTTTCATGAAACCTCATGTAACTATTACCGAAAAGAATTACAATTAAATGCAAAAGATAACAATATGAAAGAAACAAAAATAAACATCTCTAAGATAAGGATAATCGACTCAAGGTACTACACCATTAAATCATAAGAAATTATCATCCGTAAAGTAATTTATATTAGTTAAAAAAATTAATTAAAAAAACCGACTACGGGTCTCGACTATTGCAGTCCGTATATTTCTCATTAGAATTTGTTATTTCTTTTATTTTATGTGTGTTTTGATAATGAAATTAATATTTGTTTATTTATTTTATCTTCTCATTCACATATCAATAGAAACAAAAAAATATTGTTTATTATTTTGAGATTATTAATTATGATATAAACATTATTGTCGTAAGTTTCTTTCTTATTTTCTTTCCAGTTTTTATTTAAAATTATTAGGTAGTTATTATTAGTTATTTTTAAGCAGTGTGGTTGTTTTATTTTACATTTATTTAAATTAAAGTAAGAACATGACATCCCAAATTAAAATCTTTATAATGAGACCTTTAACTTGACACTTATTACCGCTACACAAATAAAGACATAGAAAGTTTTTAGGAACGGCAAATATAAATTTGTAACCATCGCTGTAGACTTTCCCTTCGAGTCTTTGTAATTTATGCAAATGTAGCGATGTAATGTTATGCATGATTATTGAGTAATATAACTTATATAGAGAACTCTTTTATAATGGTGCTAGAAGCTACGTCACAGGTATTACGTCATGCTTTTCTATATTTTGCACGAAAAACAGTGCTTAAGATATATCGAAAAAAAATCTAAAAAAGTCGTTAGACATAAGACAGGATTTGCCTTGTGTTAAAATTTCTCATTATCTCTTACACTTGGGTACTATTAACACAACTTCCCCTACTAAATAATGTTACCCTAACTGATTGGATCCTTATCGTGGACGTAAGAGGTTCGATGTCTTTTGTTTATCCGACGTTTTCATCGAATCGCGTGCGGATACGGTCGGTCTGATGAGAGGGCAATGACATCTACGCAAGTTTGTAAAGTAATGAAAATAATAATTCGATACAAATCGTGGTCTGTTCCCAAACTAGGCAGAGTCTGTTTGATGATAACCACACTGGTGACAAACATACTTGTACATTATTAAATAGATACAAAATGCTGATGAATTGTACCCACACAGCAAAGATGATTGTTATCGTCACATAATTATTTGTCATGAGGGCACATCAAGTACGCGACCTGTGGCTAAGCAATCAGAATTATAATCCCTAGACACAAATAGGCTGATTCAACGGCAATTAGTGAATTAGTGAAGCAATTATTTTGTTGGTTCTCATTTTAAATACCCAGGTTGGAGCAAATGTTTATATGATCTGCAAATGTTTGTTTCGGAATCTGAGTTTTTTCTATGTATAATATGTATGTATTTACAAAAAAAAAAGTATTTGTATTAATGACAGTTGTCTGGTACTCATAGTACAAACTCTGCTTAGTTTGGAACTAAATGACTTTGTGTAAATGTAGTAAAAAAATGGCCCCGCTTATGAATATCTCTATAGCTACTCATTCACTCCTTATACTATAAAAATGTCACAATCAAACATTTAATTTTTGGAACTATAAAGGCTTACTATTTCTGCAATAAGAAACACTACTACCGAATTGCGTAACCCGTTGTTACAAAAGCAAATAAAATAAATTGTTAGTTGTTATATACAACTCGTAAAAATTACAATAAATGGTTATTATACATCAACAAACCCTTTAAGAAACCATAGAAAAAGAAATTATCTATCATAGTTAACACTCAACCCATCTTTATGTAAAAATCAATGTGTTTTAAATCACGTTTGTATATCACGACCGAGAATCAAAGTTCAAAGGGCTTAAGTGAATGGTATCTCAAGGAAAACGGAACAGTAAAGTTATTCAATGTATATAATACATAATTAGCTGTATAAAATAGTGTACTATTATAACTAACAGCATTTTATTAGTTGCTTTACTGGTTCAATGTTATTGACGTTTTCTTTTATTATTAAAACTGGTTATTATGCTTATAAGGTGTGCATACGTATGCATGTATTTGTATAAATATTTCTTGAAGTGAACTCCCGCAATAGAAATATTACCCGTGTCGTAGGGGACTTTATAAACATTCATGAAACAGACACACGGAACATCCAGACTCAGAAAGGTAAATGGTTGATTACATAGTGTTTTTGATATAAGATCGAACGCACAATAGTCAAAGCAGTTGGCAGCAGCGAGGTGAGCGTTTAAACCACCACGCCCACCACGTTTATTATAAACATAAATATAATCACTAAAAATTTTGTTACAGTACATAGAGTTATTTAATAATCAAGTTACTATTGTTATAAAAATAATCGATATTGTATTTGAACGCCCTTTGATTGTAATCGTCTGTTACAAATCCAACTATTTCTACATTTATTATGAAACAATCGATTTCCGATAGCGATCAATCATTATGTCAGACGGATCAAGATGAGTTTCAAGTAAATTCAAATTGCTACAATCGATGCAAATACTGACTTAAACTTATATACGTATTATTACAGTAAACTATTTCTTTAAAAAAATCACATTAAAAAATGTGGCAAAAACAGTTAGCATCCGCCATCTTGCAACATTTTTTTATGGCGCCCATTTCACAAACGTTGAAATCAATAATGGTGTTAAATAGTTCTGTTATTAGCACAATGTTATTGCCGAGTGAATAAAATCTTCTTAGATATTCTCTACTGAAATATTCTACAAACGCTTAACAAATTCTGTGATGTGTGCAATTAATTATACATTATAGATTATAATGTGATTTTTCTTAGAATCTCATACATTAGAAACATGGTAGAACGATCACCACCTTAAACATTCCTCTTATGGACATTTTCATGCGTGTTTAGTTGCCGTAAGAAGAAGGGGAATTACCGAGAAGAAGAAGTAAGTCTCCAGAGAGGATCCACGTAACGAACAAATTAAAATATTTTTATTTACCAGAATAATAATTGCCCTTTCTGTCTTCTAGAACTGCGCTTACCTGTAAGGATAAATAAACAACCGTTAGTACATAATATTAGCTTATTTGTATAAATATTTTATCAATATGGAAGATCTATGCTTCGATAAACATGGATCGGCTCGACTGGATGTATACCACGGCCTTACAGAAGACCAGCCACCTTAGCCAAGATGCAAGTGTTTCACGTCGATTCTTTTTCTACAACCTCTATTCTCTTGCATTATTGGTTAATATTTTATTTTGACTATGTGACTTGGCGTTGAGAGATGTCATTCCCATACATTTGTTAGCTTTTTAATGACATTTACGTTTGTAGAATGTCAACTTGACTAGAGGGGTAGTACTGAGCAATTATTTCGATGCTTTTCATAGCCCTCTCCTAATTCTGAGGACGGGGACTCAAAAAAAATCTTGAGTTGTATGGGTCCAAAAGTCACGAATAAAAAATTACAATGAAAATTCATTTTACGTGTTCTTTGATGTCATTGAAAAAGAAAACGAAACTGCAACAAATTACCAGTTTAAAATAAGATGTTAGTCTTAGAATATCAATTAAGCATGAAATTATAATTATATTTTCAAAAATATGACGTAATCGAAATACGCAAACAATAACAGTGATAAATTGCACTTCAGTCACACTTTTAATCATTAATTCCATAAGAAATTACCTGAAATTGATTAAGCCTTGAAAACATTACATAGTCTTCTAAAATCAAATTTCAAAATAAGTCTAATCACCGAAAAGTACCGACAAAAACAGATGAAACACCGTAAAATTATATTTTCGTAACAATTTCTCAAACATAATTCGTAAGCCATCTTAACCACCATACCAAATTAAATGGATTACGTAAATATTTAGATAAAAAGTACGCGCAAAGAGGCTTGTATTTAATGTAAAATTTTTCGGTGTGGTGTAAATAAATATTATGGCAACTTATTTATATAAGAGATAGTGAAGAAAGTTAATTTTAAATTAATAAAAGTTTCAGACGAGGCATACCATCTCCATTTTGCTTTTCATTTGTGATTAGTTTTTTAAATTTAAGATTACAAACTGAAAAAAAAAATTCAATTGCAGTGAACCGGCTGTTATATTGTACCTATATTTTTAAGCGTCCAGAAGTCCTTAAAACTACGTATAGAGGTCATCTGCAAGTTGTAGAGGGTCCGAGGTACGTCGGCGTTTCAGAGACTTCTTTTTAAGGCACTACTTCTTACCTTGCTACTAATACCTGAGACGGCGTACGGTTTTTGATTGCTTCGAGTCCGACATGCCAATAAGTGATATCCGGGGGATCCGGGAGACAAAAAAAGGAGGCAAGAGTATATAAACACCCACTACTATCCATAGATAGTAAGTTTGTATAGACAATAGAAAATTTTGAATGCATTCTCATTATTGCTTTTTTAGTAACCATATTTATAAGGCAAATTTAAGAATGACTGATCTTGGTGAATTATGTTCCATCAGTCACTCTTATTGATGTTCCTAACTTAGAGTGCACCTCAAAATTGTTTAGTTTAAATACAATTACTAGTATTTACTACGGTAATACTTTTTTAAAAGTATAATTACCTAAAAAAAAAGTAGTACCGATTTCAATTTTAATACGTCTAAAGGCATCCTGATACATTTTACAAAACTGTAATCTTTTTTCTATATGAAGAACCTGCCAAAGAGTTGTGGTCACCATACTCATTGCAAATGCAGACAATGCAGTGTTGTGATCCATACTATGGCAGCCTAGTGAGATGCTTTTTCACGCCACACTTGGGGACGTAAAAGGCATGACAGTCAACGTGGCAGTGTAAAGATCACATAGTTGTCACTATAACTGTCACCCCTGTATCAATGGGCCTCCGGTCTCGCACTCACCAACGAAACACGACAGCACGGATGCTGGCACTTTAGGTAGGTCTTCTGTGGGAGGGTAGTACTGCCTCGGTCAAACTGGCCCGCTCCTGCTGAAATCAGTGTGGCTTTACTTCCTTATTAATTAACTTTCCCCCTCTTTTACCTCTCAGCGTTAGTTTTTTTCTTTCTTGTAATTTGAGACCAACAGAATAATGGAATAGAATAGAATAAACTTTATTGTACACCAAGTTTATACAGATTATACATTTACGAGCATATCAGTTGAGTGACCATGTACAAATGTGGCGGCCTTATCGTTAAATCCAATTTCTTCTAGGCAACCTTTTATATTTTTAAACAAAATAACATAATTTTACAAACAATTAACTTGGAAAAGGATTCTATAATAGATTTCTAAGGTAAATAATGAACTTAAAAGTATAACTGAAATGCCGGCCTTCTCCATTTTTGAAATCAGTTAAAAACGAGGGAAATACACACATATCTTTGATTAATAGCTTCGTTTCTAGCGTAATTCCGTTCCACTACGATATAATCAACTTCGTTATTATCAGAATATGTAACTTCATAAAAAAAAACTCACCGCTTTATTTTTTTCAAACAACACTTTTAGTTCCGCGTTGAAATGCACTACTAAACCAACGAAAACAAGCTCGACTATCAACCAAAAATCGAATTTAAACTACATCACAATTAAAAAAAGTAACATAAACAGATTTTGTCTCTTCCGACATTTCTACATGTCACAACACTTATAAAAAAAAACTCAATATTTGACCCCGAAACATCAAAACTAGAAAGCGCAGTAGGTTTAATATACTCGTATATCCTTGTTTTTGGCTGATAAACAAATTCATAGTCACTCGCTCTGTTTAAAACAGAATAAATAACTTGACGTAACAAAAATATTCACGGCTTTCGCCGCTCTAATAGCCATTTATGTTAATTAATGTAAACAGGCCATGATAATATTAAATCTTAATTGACTAGAATGTATTTTTTACGAACAACATACCATTACACTGTGCCTCTTTAATTAAGTGCCTCCTACATTTCTATTAAATAATACCAATTTTGCCGAAATGCTCTATTAACTGTTTAAAAGTGAAATAATACATTTTCAGTTTAGGCACACCAACCTGTCTAGCCAGCGAGGTATCATCAACATCAACAGCCTTTTACAGTCCACTGCTGGACATAGGCCTCTCCTTAGCAAGGAGGTTTTGGCCTACTATACCACGCTGGCCAGACGTATAGGGTTTGTTTTAAGTTTTCCTTCTCTTTGTAATGATGTTGTCTTTCATACTTTGTTCCCTTAGTCACCTTTTACGACACCCACGGGATGAGTAAGGGTGGTAACATTATGTATTCTTAATCCGTCACCACACGGTCATAGCGAGGTATAGTTGACTAAAATCTCTTTTCTAAGCAGAGACTTATTCTAGTAGTGTATTATGTATTTCAGAGGACCCGATATTGACCCATGGGTCCTATATACATGCACATACTCATTGTATAACTCCGCAAGGGGAGATGGCTAGACGGAGGTGTATTAAGATTTTCGAATATATAATTTTATACATATTATACGAATATTATAACCTTGAAGTGTAGGTTGAGCCATTAAACGGATCTTGCTTAATTTCTAACTATGCACTATCCGTTACAAAGCATTTTGAGGCGTGTTTTGGTCACTGCTACGTTCCTTAGCGTTCCATAGCGTGATGTTCACTATACAGTAAACTTTCTCAGTAAAAATCTACTACGATAAATGTCTGACTTCGTTTTGAAATCATCAAAACAAACTTTTTCAAACAAAAATAAACCCTTTATCTTTACAATATCAGTTCAAATTATAGTAAAATTTGAAATCCGTCAAACTCTGAAGGTCAAAAAGAGAACTTCCAATACAAAAAATCTGTGTTCAAATGTCGGGTTCACATCCCAACACATTTCCATTGAACAATAGCTTACGTAACAAATAACTGGGTCTGGTTTGCCACGCCAATGCACACCAGTGGAGCGTGAAGTACCGTACGATGATACCGCAGGTTCAACGACAGGTATTCTTGTCTAGGCTGTTGCTATGAGACAGAGTTACTTCACGATTTAAACAAATATTGCTCTCTTTTAAAACTAATAGGCTAGGTAAGACTACTTTGGAAAAAGGTTTTCGCCAACTTCCTAAGGGTCGGAGAGTCGTGCTTCGGTATATTTGAGCTGAATCGACCCAAGTACTTCTCTGGTTGTATTTCAGTGAATGAATGATAGAACCAGAACAACCCCTATTTAGAATAGGCACAAAACAGTGAGAGTTGTACTGTCTGTGCGATACCTTACTTTTTTCAACTTATTTAGGTATGTCAAGACCTACACGACTCGCTACTTCTGACCCTGACACTATTTTTATGTCCATTTGTTAATATAATAATATTAAATCCCTGAATCGAACGCAGTGAACTTTAGAGTAGAAGAAGCTTTAACCCTGGCAAACCGTTGTACATTTTTTCCGTAAAGTCAATCTTTAGTAAATTGACTGACTTTCTATAGTAGTGTTAAAGTAAGTAAAGCTGAGAGTAGAAATCAACATATACTCGTATCTGTACGTATAGAAGTGGACTAACTGTTCCCCGTAACTTCGTCTACATCTCTCAAAAGGAATTCATTTTTTTCGTTTTCGCAACATTTTTCATTATTCATCGATTTCTATTGATGATTGATCAATGAATGAGCTATCTAATTTCAAAACAATTTTTCAATTTGAACCAGTAGTTCCTGAGATTAGCACGTTCAACCAAACAAACAAACTTTTGACGTGACAATATCTTATAATTCGATGGAGCCGGCTGCACGCACCAAAAAACATGACTCATGCGGCGTTACCTCGCTCTGAGGCGTTCCATTTAAGGCTTGAAGTGCAAGCGAGAGCGCGACACGAGCGACAAAGAGGCACAATCGGCCTCCGCGTTCGGCAGCGTTCGACATCTGTGTCTGTCCTAGTTGACTGAGCGATGCATCCGCGTGGACAACTGCTATACAACAATACATTTACATGTCTTCGTGAAGTATGAAGTGCAGTGATATGACGTTGTCACGTTCAACTATCGTCAGTAAACCGACTTTACAGACAACCGATTTTTTAGCTTTATTAGCTTAGGTAACTGTTGATTGTTACGCTCTGTAACTGTACTAAATGATTCAGAATAACGTTTCTCTAAGATTTTGAGAAAAAAATTATCGTCTGAATGCCGACTTGTAAACATTGATATCTACATATCAATTATTTATTCACATCTCAACAGTATTTCGAAGGTTACCGATCGCTATCTGAATGCCCACGGCGACTTGCGCGCACTGACATGAGAACAAAGATTTATAATCAATTAATAACAATAAGACACTGTTGATACTCGAAACCCTAACGTCAGTTAGATTACAAAACATTTTCGGTATGACATATTGAAAGGAAATAATTGTAGCTGAACTACAACTCAGCGAGGGACAGGCACTCTCCTTTGATATTATTTCTGTAACTGTTTGGTATAGTCACTAATACGATGATAATATTATCACAAGCAGAATAAACTTAGAAATTGATTTCCATTCATTCATCCAAGAGTACAAAAAAAGGATTTTTTATGTCTTTATTTTAAAAGAGGATAATGTAATATTTGTATGGTTAATTTGTTAGCAATCTTAAAGGCATTTAATTATAATTACGATAACGAGAATGCCATGCCCCAAGCGAGGCATAAAAACATTTTACTAGGCCGCCATAGTGTGGGTCACCATACTCATTACATTCAACATACATACATATAACTCTTGGATTCCATTCATGTTTTCCATCATGCAGAGTAGAGTCACTTTGGCAGGCTCTTAAAATAAAAAAAAGGTCTGTCAAGCTGTAGACTGCAATATTCCGATTAAAAGGATCATACATACAAGATACAATCGTCTTTAAAAACTATGACATTCGCAAGGCTTTTTGATTTCACTCAGGCTCAACTGACCTGAAAATGGAAATGTAAGATGACGTCTGTTATGGTTTTAAAATATTGCAATATTTCTTCGTCCGTGTGGTGACGGATTAAGAATACATAGTATTATCACCCCTATTCATCCCGTGGGTGTCGTAAAAGGCGACTAAGGGAACAAAGTATACAAGACAACATCATTACAAAGAGAAGGAAAACTTGGAACAAATCCTATTGCAGCCGTCTGGCCAGCGTGGTATAGTAGGCCGAAACCTTCTTGCTAAGAAGAGGTCTATGTCCAGAAGTGGATTATAAAAGGCTGTTGATGAATATTTCTAAATAAAGATATTAAAAAATAATCTATTATCACAAGACTAACGACAGCCAGTAACCTTACCAGAAACAGTTTAGCCAGTAATCGCTATTGTGCAATTTTAACTTCAGGTCTTAACTATTTAAACGGCTAATGAAACCATCTATAGTAATGATGGAAGCAATTTCATACAGATTGAACCGTTAAATTTAGCTTAAATATTTCCTTAATATAGCTAATGGATCTAAGGTCCATTAAACGATAGGTTTTGATTTCAATTTGACCACAATCAACATTGAAACTATCGGACAGATAGGCAGAGTTACATAATACTCATTTTAACTCTTATTTTACATATGTAATTGTTGTTCTGACAACATATTTTTACACATAGATGTTCTACAGGTTCAGATATCCAGGCGCCCATGCCTTATATTAATTTAACGCGCTGCAATACAGCTGTACGTCTCTATAAAAATGTTGTGTCCGTCAAATCCACGACTAAACTCTTTCAGCCAATATACAGACTAGTTTGGTAAACAATCTCAGTACCTTTAGTGAAATATATACTGTACAGTGTATAGCAATAATATATATCCACTGAGAATGTATTCTCTTTGCGTGAAATGGTTTTTTATATAAATAAATATTTCAGATATTTGACACACAACGTCATCTAATTTCAAACGAAGTAAAGCTTGTGCTGTGACAACTAGACTGATCCGTATAACAGCTGTTCCTGGATCCCTCCTGTCTTAAGCGCAGAGTGGCACATCGTATAGTTCTAGTCGGTCCGATTCCAACATACCACCCCGCCGTAAACCACGGTGCGGTGACGGCCCGTGGAGGCTTCCACTCGTTAAAAAAAAATGATAACTAAACTGACTGATGACCCGGGAATCAAACCCGAGACCTCAAGCATAGCAGTTGCATTCATAAGACGTAAAATAAACGATTGTACTTAAGTTTTAATGTTAGAAATACGCATATATACGTGAGTAAACCTAAGAGCAATAGTCATTTCAGTATAAGTGAATTCATTTCTGTACTTTGATGTTGTATAACAATATTCCGTAATATTCTTCCTGCCATCACCTTAGTTTTGGCACTGAATGAAGGAAATAGATACTACGTTAAATCATACGTATGCAGAAATATTTGGCGAGAATCCATAAAACAGCTATGTTCTTGTCAACACTAAACTCTTCCTACTCTTACGTAGAGTGCGTCATGCTTAGAAAGTGGAAAACCCTACGTCCTTAATGATTATCAATATGAAACCTTCAGTAATCTTAAACAGGACAAATTGCTTACCAATTTAATGGCGTAAAAATGAAAGTAGCACCTATAACATTTATTAGCTTAAGTTGCGTAATGGTATCGGATATCCGTTCGGAGTACGGCTTCGATTCCCATTTATTGATAAAGCTTGATATTATTAATAATATTATGTAATTATGTACTAGTATATATTACAGGGCTTGTACTATAACGTCTAAATTGTGGATAAATACATAAAGATACATACCATTCATTTTAAATACACACATATTAAATATAGAAGCATCCAAATTGATACAAATTGACGATTAAACGCATACATGGATTAACACTGAACAGAAATGATTATATTACGTAAGAAGTACTAAAACTATTTAAACATACGAGTACATATATAATAATTAGTAAGCGGAAACCCTCAACGACATCACTTTCTACACCAGCACAAACGTGACACAGTCACACAGCTATCTTTCGCTATTTAATCATATGAGAAAAAGGCATTGACTTTAAAAATTTTTGCTAATCATGCATTCGAAGCTAACAGATAATTATATAACACGGAAGCAGGGTGTCGTGACTTATAATCGTGATAATACCGATGCCATAAACCTCTAGATTCGATATGTAAAGCAGTCCTATTGTGATATATGTTAGAGGCGTTGATTGAAGAATTTGTCAGCTGTCCCCTGAAGCTAATGTCTAAATGGTAATTGATATTAACCTTTTGGTAAGTTAGAGATGAAAATGTTATATGTTACTGTAGATGTTTCTGTATCCTCTACACGGGTTTGTATTCAAGAATTTGAACCCCTCTATTCTGTGAGGAGAGGAACTCAAAACATGGGAATGTATTTATGTCTATTGAGTTGCATGTGTCCATGGTCTGTTAGCTTAGCCCTCATACCATACAGCAAATCATCTAACTTTTAGCCCTCTCAAAGTATACTAAAACGGAATTACACCTGGAAATTTCTAACATGTCCATTGCTTACATATATTTATTCTACATATATATATATATATATATATCTATTTCTATTGGAAATACGTCATTCGTTTTCGTTGAAAGGAATCCCTGAAAGGAGCTTCTTTATATGAGTTTCATTGTGTATCTAAAAAACGTAAGGACAAAGCGACTCGTCTCATCGTTTATATGTATATATAAAGTAAAGTATTGTTGTCAAAAACTGAGTGTCATATCCCTTAAACACCAAGGGACAATCCTCAAACCAAGCAAAGCGATCATAATGTTTGCATGGTACAAGCTTGATCTTGAGAAGTTGTATGTTGTAATGATCAGCGTAACTAATTTCCTATTATGAAATGCGCTCCCACTCGAGATCAGGAAAGTAACTAATTGTAATGCTTTTAAAACCAGGGTCAAAGAATTATACAAGAAACAGCTGTCAGATATTCCCCCGTAGTCTAATCATTTTATTTACTATAGTTTGTACTATACTCGTATGTTTATTATGTAAATATTTATTTGCGTTTTAATCTAAGTATGTATCTTTTTCTTTTTTAGATATTCATTGTAAATTATTACTTCCAACAATCAACTCATTGCTTCTCTTATGGACACACTTGCACCTGCCATGTCAGTTACTGAACCACCTGAAGGTTGACATTAAGTCCGCCTCATACAAATGTAATGTAGGAAGTGTTAAAAAAAAAAAATTCCCTATCGCAATACAGGATTACTCCATACTTGGGAAAATATGTCTGGTTAAGCAAATCAGTTTTTGTGTCACTGTATGTGGAAAGACACCTTTTTTTTACGCGGGGTTTGCTTTTCGCACCATACCCTCCGGAGGGACGAAAGGCATGTGTGGGACTCCTGGTTAACCGGTCTACCCACTAAACCCCGTGGCGACCTTCCTCGACAGTCGGGAGGAGCTCCAGGAACGCATTAGCGGCTTTAAAAGTACAGAAGTTAGACTTTATCTTCTGAAGTTCAATTCAAACTGTGTAGGTGTAAACCTTCATTATTTATTACATATCTACGACATATTTACAATACATTTAATAGCTAATACAACATCAATTATCTTACAGTACACATAACAATTAAATCGTCAAAATGGTTTACCAATACTTAAATAATAAAATCAATTAAACACCTCAGGCGGTACTGGTATTTCAGTGGTACGTTTCTCGTAATCCGATGTGGGTGTTATAATAGTTCTACGTTAATCATAATAGTTAGATTACCGTTTTTTTTGTTTTGAGACAATTGAATAATTGGACGTAAAACTAGTTTAGGTGGATACCAATGCCATGAGTAAATAAAAAACAAAGAAACCATAGCTAATCTGTGCTTATTCGTAGTATCATAATTTATCATGTCATTTTTTGTTGGCAATGTATACTTTGTTTTTTATAAATCATAGTGTTAATTTACACTGATAGGGTTTCCGTTGCCAAAAGAACTTTGTAAGTCACCAATAACACATAGTTATTAATATATAACATAGAAATATTACAAACACTTAGTCAATTATTCGAAGTTGTTTTTCAAATTAAAATATTGTAAATGCAATAATGACAATAGCAGTTTATTAGCTATCACAAAGCTCTTGATGTTTAATCACTGACATCACATTTCTTCGCGCGTTGAAGAAGGCTTTTTATATTATCACTAGAAGTTCTTATGGAGAAAAACGTGTTTGAATACAGTGACAATTTTACTGCCTAGTGTTTAATACTCGAAATATCCACTTCAATATAGTCTATGCACCGATATTAAAATTATAAGGTTGAATAGGTTGATTAGCATGCGGAAGCGGCAGTGGGCTCGTCATATTAGCCGCAGAACCGACAATCATTGGTGTAAACGAGGTTTAGAGTGGAGACCGCGTCTCGGCAAACGTAGTGTAAGGCAGGTGGACTGACGATTTGCGCAAGATGGCTGACAGGAGTGGGATGCGAGAAGCCAAAAATCAATTAGAGTGGTGTGCAATGTTAGAGGCCTATGTCCAGTCGTGGACTGCGATAGGCTGATGATGATGACGAATAGTTTATCTCAGTTAGTCAGGAACTACAGTTTTCAATAGTCCATTTATTGAAGTCGGCTGTAGGCTAAATAACATCACTCTACGACCAATAAAAGATTAGCATCAAATGAAAATTTTTATAAAAACGAGGAAAATAATTAATTTTAATCGACTTCAAAAAAGACAGGGTTTTCAATTCAACATAGATATGTTGAATTGAAAATACAGATGTGTTAACACATAACTTATTCGCATGCATCGATTTTGGTGATTTTTATTATAATCCAAAACCAATCTGTCGTTGCTGCAATTATACGTGTATAGGTATTGTTTACACAATGGCACAATATAACATCACCCCTGTATCTTCTAAAAAGAGTACGTAGATGTGTTCAGTATATCGAAACTACTCTATTATGAGACAGTGATTGAAGGAACTTTGAACGCGTATCAAAAATATGTCATACATGAAAAAATAAAAAGTATACATAAATAGACGGTACTCCCTTTCCTCGTTTGTGTCATACAAGCGGTGCATTTAGCAGGACTAATTCTGACAAATAAAATTTCTGTCCGAACTAGAAATTCACTAAAAATCAAGAAACAAATAAAATTTAAACAAAAAAACGACATCCACCAAAAAATATTTAAAATCAAAAAAATGCAATAAAAAGTAAAACAAGTAATTACATATTCTTGAGACTACAATTATTGTTATTTACCCGTTACCCGTTAGTCGACTATTATTCGTTATGAACATATAACATGAATCGACTACGGTTCTTTCGAAAATAGTTAAAATAGGTTAAGCAATTTAAAAATAAATAAATATGGCTTGCACCGACTTCAAGTAAATGTTAAGTACCTAGCACATTTCATAATAATATTTTATTTTTTATGTTTTTTTACATCAAGAGCCTACCATAGTGACTCTACTCTGCCTGATGGAAAGCATGAATAGAATCCAAAAATTCTGATCACCATACTCATCGCAAATGCAGACAATGCAATACGGTGACCCACACTATGGCGGCCTTGTGAGATGCTTCTTCACACCCCGCTTGGAGACGTAAAAGTCATGACAGTCATCGTGACAGTATAAGGTTTACACAGTTACCAGGATATCTGTCACCCCTGCATCAATGGGCCTCCGGTCTCACACTCACCAACGAAATCTAATTAATACGTAATTAGCTTACGACAATAATTATCACATAGTTATTTGTAAATAAACCATAACAACTTATAAACACATATAACTTGATTGCTATGTAAATTCTTTGTTAAAGTTTTATTGAGAACTAAACTTGTGACTTAAGTGATTAGACAAAGCCGAGTCTTTTTTATCAAATAAATAATTCAGTTTATTTTTCACTCTTTAATGTTTCTAGGTAGGGAGTGTTCGTTTGATTTTGTTTTTTTTTTTTGCAATCGTAGTTTTTTGTTTAAAGACGCAGACGAAGTTGCACGTGTCATCTATTAATGTATTCATATAAAATCATAAACATCACGACTTGGCATAAAAACCCACATGTATTATAAGCGTGATATATTTGTTATGTAATTATTCTTTAGAGAAAAATGACACGGCACAATTTTATACCTCTGCCCTTTTGTATTAGATCACTTACGTTAACCGTGAAATCTTGGCTTGAGAGAATGATAAGTCTCTGCAGTTTGTAAACGAGTCGAGTCTACAATTAGACCCGTGTATGGAACACATTGTAATATATTCTGTACAGATTGGAATTCGAAATGAATTTGTTATGTGTGTGAGTACATCCACGCAGTCGTCCGTGTGTTTCCAAAAGTCAAAGATGTACAAACATCATAGTTTTGAAAACTGTCACTGTAATTGCCTTCCCACGTAACAAGAAGAAGCTTATTGCTATCAATAGATCACTTTTGGAATAAAATATGGACAAAGATAAGGAAACTGTTAGTGTCTTGAATGAGAAAGGTACGTACCGAAAACACCAATGAAATTAAGGAAAATTATTTACACCGATAACCAGCAGTGAGGAACATACCTGACACTCGATATAACTGAGATCCTGAAGTCCGAGATATCTAATGCATTTGAAGTATAATAAATACAAATGAAAGTAAAAGACAACTATTTTTGTGAAGACATCAAATGGACAGTTGGACAATACTCGATATTGTACTCCTCAGCAATTTCGGTCTCGGTGACCAGTCCCAATGGAGGCCACCCAACTACGTAAGAAATATTATAATGCACTAGTGTGTGCACAAATATAGGTGCACTCTGTTTCCTCACTTTCACAATCCGATTGGGTGACTATCCGATACGATTGGGGAGAACAGAGGTGCAAGACTAAAAGTTACGTGCTCTCCGAGGCACGGCGGATGAGACCCCAAGTATCAAACTCCGGGCTATTATTAATAATTCAATAAAATTAATACAATGAAAAATTCAATAAACCTTTTTGGTTCAAAATAGAAATCGAGAGCCGGAGAACTCTTAGCTGACAGTCGTATAAGGTAACCATTAGACCAACGATGCTATCAGCAGTACTTACTGACAGTATAAAACCAAATATAGTGATGATACGACTAGATAGTTTGTTTTTTTTTACTAAATACTATTAATAAAACAGATTTACAGCAAGTAAATATTATGTAAAAAAAAATGAGCTGCCTAGCAAATATTGGGCAAATATTATATACATAGAATTGTTTCGAAGTATAGAGATAAAGGTAGCAAGAGAATGAAATTAATTAAAAGAGAATTAAAAGTATAGAGATAAAGGTAGGTAGATAGTAGATAGGAAGAACGCTAAAAAAAGTAGGACGTAGAAATAGGTAACTGTGGAATTTAAGTAACAATTTATTGTCTGTATTCTTAAAATGTTATATAATAATACAATTAGCGTGATGTCAAGATTGCTAAGTGTAAAAGTTTGAAAGCATTTCGTAAAATCCTTTTGACACGAACACAAAAATATTGACGATGACAAAAAAGCGAAAGTGAGAGGCGGCTTGTAATGTGCATGACATTAACATAATGGATGGACGGATCTTGTTTGTCAACATAACACTCGTTTTGTTTAAAGGCTCATCGCTTTGTTAATATCTTGAGAAATTTTTAAATGCACATTTATCATAGATAAGAAAGTCTAAAACAAAAGTCGTAAAGATGTAACGACTTCTGAACGCTTTAACTTCTGGAGATACAAATGTTGTGTTATGTTGTGTACATTCATATTTATATTATTACAATTAAATTCTTTGAAACTTTGAATACTTACAGTACTTACATTTATATGTATTATAACAATTTTATAAAAAGAAATCTTCAGCGATTTAATTAACAATGACTAAATGACAAAAAAAAATATATTCAGTAATTTTAGTCAGTATGATAAGTCAAAACGTTCACATTTTTAAAGATATTTGGTTTCGGGATGAAGTAAATTCGATGAAACGACTTGTCTAGCGGACACTTTTGTACATCCAGTTGGGCATCCTCAAAATATATAAGTTCGTAATAATGTACTTTTAAAATTTGAATATTAGTCACGGAAGATATTTTCTAAAATATCCAGGCCTAAAATAAAAAAAATCAAAAATTTGAAACCCAAGACATTTCTCAAATTTGCTGACCACTTTGATCCGACGATGACACAGCTAAATGAAATCACAAGTCAAAATAAACCTGCAAATCGAACAATAAAGCACGAATGAAGATCCCAGACTCGCTCAGGTACAAAATAAAAGCTAAAATATGCAAAACTCCAAGGTTATTTATGGAGTGCGGACCTCCGGAGGACGGAGTGAATATTAAATTGCATTAAGCCTTTTTATAACTTATTTTCAAATTTTAAATTTGACGGTGAAGGGTTATATTTTGTTAAGTGGTGTCTTATTGTTAAAAAAAAGTAGATTTTGAGGAAAAATATTGTTTACTAGCGCTCGCTTACATAAATAATATGAAGTTGTTTGAAAGTCAACTATATTTTTGAAGATTAAAATTTCCGTTAAAGGTAAATTTTGAGCTGGAAGTCTCATCATTTTCCTTATTTTGTCAAAGTAAAGCCAAATAAGGTTTTGTATGTTGCAGTGTTGCACCTTAACAGGAATAACCTTTTGAACTAATTATACTACACTAATCAAGACATATAAAAAAAACTCAATCCTAGATCAATGATCTAATACAGTCTAATATTTAAATTAATTGTAGCTGAGTTGATTTTTAGCAAGATCCTTTATAGCCCATGGATAAAAATAAGATGCAGGAGTATGATATGGTAATAATGGTGGTCTTAAAAAGGGTATAGCAAGAGGGAAGTAGATACTGTCCCAGAAATTAAAGGCAACAACTGAAATGTAAGCAGGAAATTGATGAAAAGTTTATACGAGACTGTTGTGCCAGGTAGAGGTTCACTATGATATATTTTCTAGTAACAGTCTAAGTTTCAGGACATGTTCTAACAGTCTACTAGTAGACATAGGTCTTTCCTTAGAAAAGAAGTTTTGACCGCCTAAATTACGCTGGTAAGATGTGTTGGTTATAGGGTTTGATTCAAATTAATAAACAAAAAGCCTGGAATTCATTACCAGCGCATGTGTTTCCCTCCCACTACGATCCCGGGTCCTTTAAGCGAGGCGTGAAAAAGCATCTCACTCAAGACAAGACAAGACAAGAATCAGCATCAGCCGCCATAGCGTGGGTCGCCATACTGCACTGTCTTCACTCGCAGTGAGTACGGCGATCACCGCTCTTGGATTCTGTTCATAGTTTCCATCAGGCAGAATAGAGTCACTTTGGTGGATTTCTTATTTAAAAAAAATCCTTTACTGTACAGTCATGTTTTCCTGCATAATTTGCTGCTTTAGTTAGCTCAATGATATGAATAGGGGTGGTAATGTTCCGTTTTCTTGGTCCATCATTCCACATTTTTAACGATGAGACATGATAAAGGTGATAAACTCATTGCTAAATCACAAGTTTATATTAAACACTGAACAAATTAGACCTCTATGACAACACAAATTGTAAAGTTGCATAAAGTGACGTACGTGTATTTATAAAAACAATTAAACGCTATAGAAGTATAATTGCATAAATGGTATATATGTCTATTGTGTTCACTTCCTTTACGTGTATGCCTCTGATAATTGCCGAGGGGGTCACACTGTGTACACACAGCCTTATTGTTACCGCTGGCTGCAGGAAGTATTTATGACAGTTTTATTTTGAAAAAACTAGATTATCTTTATAAATAGAAACTTCATACGGAACTGATGTTTAACTGTATTTTTTAGAAGACGTAATCATTGTTTATTGTTACGTTTTTATGTTTGCAGTTTAATGTGATATATTTACGATGAAGCGGAAATTATGTGATATGAATGAGATAGAAAAGCTTTTCAATTGTATTTGAAATGTCTAGACGTGGAACCTTTTTCTTTTCTAGGTGATGATTACTGGCAAGGAACAAGAAAAGACCCGGTTTAATACTTAATATTTAATTAAAGCAATGAGTGCTTGCGGTGGCGACGTCAGCCATCAGTAGTACGTGTACTCGTAATGTCTGATGTTGCATGATGTGCACTATAATGTGCATATTATTTTTCATAACGCAAATAATACTAATATCTTGATTAATCTTTACATAGTGTAAAATGAAGCCACTTTTCGTTCTTATACGCTTAGATCTTGCAACATTTTGCAAGATCTAAGCGTACAAGTATTCGTAACGGATTTTTATTTGGATTTTACTAATAGAGAGAGTGATTTAAAATGAAGGTCTATATGTATAATATATGTATATTATAGAGGAGAAAATCTGAGAGTTACAAAGATTTCCGTTCGAATCTGGGGCGGGTTATATTTTTTTAAGTAGTAAGTTCTTTTGTTACGTTTCTACAGCTATAATAAATAACAATATATTATCATAAAACTCAGTACAAACGTTAACAGAGATACAGGAAAAGAAACAGTGTATTAAATAAATAAATTTATAAATATGTCGGACATTTGACACACAACGTCATCTAGTTGCTATGATAACTAGACTGACTGATAAAATACTTATATACTTGATAAAATACGTACATACATATTATACATAGGGAACACCCAAATTTCAAAACAAATATTTGCAGGTCATACAAACATTTGGTATGACCCGGAAATCGAATCCAAGACCTCAAGCACAGTAGTCACATTCGTTACAGCTGCGCCACCAAAACAGTTATAAGGACTATTATCCAAGAATAACAAAATTTTACGTAAAAGCGAACTCTAAATACCCATGAATATCAATTTTTCAAATTGTAGATGAAACCCGTTTCAATTTTAGAACAGTAAAGTGATTACAAAGGTTATCTATGATCAATGAACAGTAAAATAAAATATGCACAAAAACAAGTTTATAAATAAGTACAATAAACAAGTAGTGCAAATGAACCGTAAACCCTGAGGCTGTCTATGAATGGATTTCCTCTGCGCATAGACAAACACAGAGGCAGTTATAGCTACTTCTAAACAAAGACGATCTCCTTGTAGCTAATTCTGTTAAGGCCACCGCGTTCTGTTCTTGCTGAATTATTTAAGTTTTGTTTCTTTTCTTAGATTATATTAAATTTCCATAACAAAGAGGAATGTGTTCACTAATTATAATAAGTCCGAATGTTAGTTTGTTTGTTGTAGTTTTTTGCCCTGCAATTAGACGCGTTTAATGCTGTAATCACGTCTAATGCGTTATATGACAGTTGCGTTACACAAAGAAAACAGGAAGTTGGTGCATACAGCCATGAAAAAAATTAGAATGTAGATACTAATTAATATTATTATTTAAGCAATTTTTAAGTATGTATATATGTAAATACATACATTAAAAATTTAATTGACAAATCAATAATTTACAAACACGTTTGTGAAAAACACACGAACACTTCTATGAGATAATTAATAAATTACTTACATACAGATTTATTTAAATATATAATATCTATATTTACTGTAAACGCCCGAACGACGGGAAAATCTAAAATTTACCAACTCCTAATGGTAAAAATCCAAACCTTTCTAAAAAGTCGTTTATTTCGAATTTTTACCACCAGTCACTTGTAAATCTTAGCATTTACCGTAAGACACGGTAAATGTTGAAAAACACATGTTAAAAAGACACTGTTATTAAATCACGTAGATTAAGTTAGAAGTTACCATTAACGGTTGACGGTTGGTAAATCTTGATTTTGGAAATAAAACAACAGTGTTCTTGTGACAAGTTTATTTCAATATTTACCGTGTCTTAAGACAAACCCTAAGATTTATCAAGTGAATGTTGATAAAACTTCGAAATAAACAAATATCGTAGAATAGTTCAGACTTTTTCTATTAACAGTTGGTAAATCTTAGATTTTATTGGTAAATCTTAAAATTGACCGAAGTTTGAGTTTTTACAATAACAAATATACATATACCCATAAATAGCTTCTACAACATCTCTATGAGTGTTCCCCTATCTAAAATAGGAAGGGGAGAAAAAAGACTGCGGTTACCTTTCTTTACTAAAAAAAGGTAACAAAACAAAATTTACAGCAGGTTTTGGTATGGCCACGGTATTACTTCAACCATTTCAACCTTTATTTTGTACAAAAGCGTGTCTTTCCTACTTTAAAATAATTATTTTGAGTAATCACTATTTCGAGTATCATTAGTATGTTATACTAAATTATATTTAACATAAATCTGGTCATTGCACCTCAATATTTTGTTATTTTGTCCTTAGTTAGTACCAAAAACTGTTTGTCGAAACCTAAACGTGCATCGGAGTATGATCCGGCAGAAGGTTATTGTATTTTAAGTATCTAATTAAAATGCTAACGACAAAGGACGATCGCAATAATTCAACAGGTTTATTTCTTTCTTAAAAACACTATATATATTACGCAGCTATATTGTTTTCTTTAAAAAAAATTTGGTACGGCAGACACAACTGTCTAACGACAGACCACATCGTGCTCGTTAATAATCTTCAAAAAGAAAAAAAAGCTCACCATATTATGACTATTTATAAGTAACGATAACAATTATTTTTTCTGTATTTGAATAGTTTTAATCACTTGGGACTACACCACTCCATTAGATCAACGAAATTTATAATAACACGCAATTATTAAATCTCCATCGGTATAACAATATAATGTCAGGAACGAAATGACCACTTGCTCATACCAGCAAGAAAAAGGGGATTACCCAATAATAGTTATTTAATTAATTTATTTGAGAATTCGAAGACTTTACCTATGTTGGTATAATGCCTATTCTCCTCGTTTGAATGCGAGTTTCATTTAATTTAAATTTAAGTACTTATGTTCATATACAAGAAAGTAGAGCAAAAATAATACATAATTATTTTACTGTAATAAGACATACAATAGGTAAATAAATACCAGGTCAATGTGTTTTTGTATAAATTTGTCTCAAACTATAAAAATTAAAGTAATAAATAAATTAACGTTAAGACTACAAAGAAAATATATAAATGGGAGTGACAATAATACTTCTCACTGAGTGTGTGAAGTAGTTACCAGAACCCAGCAACACCTCGTCTCCCTGCAACGTTCTGGAGAAAGCGTGCGTCTCTTAGTTGCTTGTATTAATAGGCAACGGTAATCACTTACCATTAGGTGACTTGCCGACTCGTTTGCCCTCTATATCATAAATAGCTATTGTAATATCAAAACAATGCAACGATAACATTAAGAGTATGCGTACTGACTGAGCATGTGTACTGTATTTTTGACTGAACATGAACAAAGGAAACTAGTCAAGAAGAAAAATTTGAAACAAACCCTGTACCAACCCGTCTGACCAGTGTGGTATAGTTGGCCAAAACCTCCTTGCTAAGGAGACCCTATGTCCAGCAGTGGACTGTTAAAGGCTGTTGATGATGATTGATGAACAGTCATAACAATTACTGGATATTTTAAAGTCCATTTACACTCAGTTCCAATTTACCTTATTTAACTACACGAAGTTATTACTGATCATTGAAGAATCACAAAAACCTAAGTACACATATTGTCCTTCAGGTTATTTACGATTTGTTTTTCTTATGAAATTATTGCCAATGAAAAAAGATCTGGACAATAAAAAGATGACATTGATTGAGTTTTTTTAGGTCCATGCTCAAACTCCACTTCTTATAATAAATAAATAACCTCTAATACAACAAAAAAAAACACATTAAACAAAATAACAACACCAAAATAAAGACAACAAAAAAAGACTCACAAAAATGTTAATAGAGAAATAAAAATATCGGCTTTTGTATGTTTTTTTATAAAAATTATTAATTTACATATAAAACGGCGCTAAAATAAAGCTTATAATAATTTATGGATTTTTTCATCAAACAGAGACTATCCTGTCTATTCCGGAACTTAGCTTAAAAAATTATGTGGGAATTTTAGACTTAGTCCATGTGTTATCTGATACGCATTTATTGCAAAGAAGGTTATATGCAAATTAAAAAAAAAAACAAATAAACAGAGTTACCGCCTAAACGATTGCCAATGTCAACTATCTGAATAATCGTACATTAATTCTTATGTTAATAAAGATTTTTTTCTTTTAAAATAGCAGCAGACAACCAATATATTAGGAACTTAGGAAGCTCAACTATCTCTTAGAGAATTCCAATATGTTTAAAATTTAAATATGGAACTGGTAATAGACAATTTATGCAAGCGTAATCAAAACAAAGAATAATAAACGATTGCCTTGGTGAGACAGTGATAGCGTAGGCGACTGCTGTGCTTGGGGTGCTGGGCTAGAAAACCTCCACGTGGTGCACCCCGGTAACGTTGGCGACGGCACTGTTTCTTCCTGTGCCATTTGGAAGAGAATATCACCGCCAACGGCTAATATTCTAGCACGAAGAAGAGGAGGCCATTTTCTTCGGCCATTCGGTTGAGGCTTGGTCCAACAGAGCGGGCATTTTTGTCGATTCCTCTGTTGGCTCTTCGCTCTTCGGAGCAATGAGGAGGAAAACCTCGATAAAAAATCATGATGGTGGGACCCTTTCATGGGTCGACGTTTCTCCACTGTCAATGGTGGAGAAAGGAGAACGGGCTCGGTGTGTACTCACACTGCCGCCGAGCAGGCATTGAAAGATTTAATCTTCCTGCCACCGTTGTCACATCGTAATCCCGAAAGGAGTGTCGTGGTTATGTCTCGCGACACAAATCGGGGGCGAGGGTCTTGGCTTAGCCGCCCGGACTGCGAGGAAGAAAACCTCTTTAAAAAATTACCCCAAATCCCGTGTTCTGGTGTGTGGCCAGGGGATGCATGGCTGATGGGTAGTTCAGTCGTAAGCACACTCCCAGCT
Organism: Hypercompe scribonia; assembly: GCA_949316085.1. NCBI lineage: Eukaryota > Metazoa > Arthropoda > Insecta > Lepidoptera > Erebidae > Hypercompe > Hypercompe scribonia. The sequence goes on along the minus strand of OX438967.1, from coordinate 1,001,149 downwards.
GAGGCACCTGCGGACCCCTCAGTTGGGCACAAATTTACGCTTGCCCGGGTATTGGGGGATCTCTGCCCGGGTCGACTTTTAGTTCTCCCCCACTCGTGGGTCTAACTATGGAAACCTTTTTAAACAAAAACATTAAAGACGACAAGAAAGAGAGGAATAAGAAAGGGAAGCCGGGAACTGACTTCTCTTCGAACGAGGAGGAACCCATACTTGGGGCTCCTATTTCAGTAGGGCTCCCAGAAGTCAATTTGTCTGCTGGGAGCCAAAAAAGAAAATCGGAGCGATTGCGTTCCAAGTCCGCCCATCCGTCGGATAACGGTAACCCAAGCACGACTATGGACGTACTGGAGTCCACAGAAGTGGAAATCTGCGACAGCAGAAAACGCGGACGCTCCAGGGACGAGGAGAGTGACACGTCCCAGGAGATGCTACCTCCTAAAGTGGGAAGCAGCCGCCGAGGCAGGTCACGCACGACCATCTCTACCCCTTCAGGTTCTGTCTTCTCGAAGGCAGAAGCCTATAGACGGGTTAGAGCGGAGGGCGAAAGTGCAGCGGAGAAGGAGATTTCAGATCTCCTGCAGAAGATCCGAGAGCCAGTGGAAAGGGGTTCTGTTCCCCAAACAACGGTATCTTTGCAGGAGACAGCAAATGCTGGGGTGGCCATCATCCAAAAGGTGGCTACCAAATCTAGGAACCTTAAGAGCACCTTCGTTAGGGCCCTTAAGGACTCCTCCTTCGCAATTGCTGGGGTCGTCGAAACCCTCGTTGGGGACGTAGCTCGCCTTCAGGCTGCTAATGAATGCCTGACAGGGCAGGTGGCTAAGCTGAGCGCCGAGTTTGCCCAGTTTCGGGCGCAGGTGGGTATCTCTAAGCGACAGGTGACGGCTTCGAAGCAAACTGCCCCCACTCCCGGTTCAGGTGACGTCAGCGATGCTTACTTGCGCCAAATTATGGAGGCAGTAGGGCATATGCTAGACGGACGTCTCGCGAGCCTGGAGGCGAGATTACCCCCAGCTCCCATTATCCGACCACCACTCGCTGCAGATAGGCGAAAGGCCGCATCAGCACCGATTCCGCTTTCTGTTACAAGTGGCCGCAAATCATATGCGACAGCGGTGTTAGTGTCTGCATCTACTGATGCCACGAGGACACAACAGGCGGCCAAGGCAGCAACCAAGACGGCTGCACCGGTCGCAGGACATAAAACGGCGGTAAAGAGTGTAGCAAAATTTCCTCCGCTCCTCACTCCAACACCTACGCCTGGTCCCTCCACATCTGCCCCCTCCAATGACGGTTGGCAATTAGTCGGAGGAGCTAAGAAGAAGTCCCGAAAGCGGGGTAAAAAGGCTGCCCAGAAAGCAGCTCCAACCCCGCAGTCGCCATCGGTGTCAAACACCACCAAGAAGCCACGGAAGCTAAGGCCGCCAAAAACTGCGGCTATAGTAGTTACCGTATCGCCGGAGGCGGCAAGTGGCGGACTGTCCTACGCGACTTTATTCAAGAAGGCCCGGGACAGTCTCGCCACTGATTTCGGGACGGTAGGGGTCAAGTTGCGCCTCGCCCAAACGGGAGCTCGAGTCTTGGAGTTCCCCGGGGCTGAAGGCGCAAAGACAGCAGATTCGTTTGCGGAGAAACTGCGAAATATGTTTGCAGCCACGGATGGTGTCAAGATCGCCAGGCCAACAAAGTGCGCGGAACTGCGCATTTCAGGCCTGGACGACTCAGTAACAGCCCAAGATGTCCGTGTTGCAGTTCAGGAGAGGACTGGATGCAACACGGATAACATCAGAGTTAGCACCATCCGCCCCGGTCCAGGGGGCCTTGGTGCGGTGTGGGTAAGTTGTCCCATAGCGTCGGCCAAAGTTTTGGCCGACGCTGGCAAGATACTCATCGGTCTGGTAAACGCCAGAGTCACAATTCTGGCAACGAGACCGATGAGGTGTTTTAAATGCCTTGGTGAGGGACACACTCGTGTCAAGTGCGACAATAGTTTGGACTGCAACGGACTTTGTTTCCGCTGCGGTCGACCGGGGCACAAGGCGGTAGAATGCTCTGCGGCCCCTCACTGCCCAGCGTGTGCGGCGGGTAACAAACCCGCCAATCACCAGATAGGGCAGGGGGGCTGTAAGCCATCCCGTTATTATCGGCAGACGTCAAGGGCCAGCCAATCGATCCAGGCTGCCTCTGAGGTCGTACGTGAGACGACGTCGTCGCCCATGGAGGAGGTTGTCGAGACAGTCCAGTAATGGATCAAGTCTCCAGCCTTCTTGTCCAGACGAACCTGAACCACTGTGCCGCGGCGCAGGATCTTTTCTTACAAACCATGGCACAGTGGTCGATCGGTGTAGCTGTAGTCGCGGAGCCCTATCATGTTCCTCCCCGTCCAAACTGGATGGGTGACCGGGACTGCTCCGTGGCAGTCGTCGGCTCCACAGCGGCTCATTCCCCGCCCTTGTCGTTAAGAGACAAGGGTACTGGATATGTTGCTGCTGAGTGGGGGGGGATCACCGTATACGGTGTATACTTCTCCCCCAACCGGAGTTTGAGCGACTTCGAGGCCTCTCTCAACGACATAGAGACCTCGATGCGGCGACTAGCGTCTGGGCACGTCCTTGTGCTGGGGGACTTCAACGCAAAGTCCGTTGCGTGGGGTTCTCCCAGGACGGACGCAAGGGGCGAGGCCGTAGAGGAGTGGGCAGCCTCGGTGGGCCTCTGTTTGCTTAACAGAGGCTCCACCAACACGTGCGTGCGACAGCAGGGAGGGTCGATAGTGGACCTTTCGTTCGCTACCCCTGCCCTCGCCGCACGAGTAAGGAACTGGCGCGTCCTGGAAGAGGTTGAGACGCTCTCGGATCACCTCTACATCCGATTTGAGCTCTCCCGGACCCAGGACCCCAGTAGGGGTCACGCGGCGCGGCGCTCTTCTCGCTTTCCGCGGTGGGCTGTAGCCAAACTGAATAGGGACCTACTAGAGGAGGCAGCCATTATTCACTCCTGGCTGTCTCCGCAGGCTCCGACCGAGGAGGTCGACATGGGGGCTGGTCGTTTCCGCGATGCGATTACGCAAATTTGCGATGCGGTCATGCCCCGCATCCGAGGTTGTCAGCCTCCACGGAAGGAGGTTTACTGGTGGTCCCAGGAGTTGGCGGACCTCCGCGCGGCCTGTACTCGTGCCCGGAGGTCCTACACCCGTAGTCGGCGGCGACACCGCGTAGACGGCGAGGAGGACCAGCTTCATGAGGAGTACCGAGAGGCGCGGAAAACTCTGAAGCTGGCCATTAGCCGCGCCAAAGAACTGAAGAGGAAGGAGATGCTGGAGGGTCTCGATCGTGACCCCTGGGGTCGCCCTTATCGTGCGGTGCGACAAAAGCTCCACACGTCGGGCCCCCCCCTTACAGAGACACTCCAGCCCAGCTTCCTGCAGGAAGTGGTCGAGGGTCTTTTTCCGCAGCGGGCGGAGCACACACCCCCGTCGATGGCCTTCATGGTCGAAGACGACGGGGGACGGAACGAGGATAATGTTCCGCCCGTCAGGGAATCGGAGATAGGGGCGGTCGTTCTATGGATTCGCTCTAAGAACACCGCCCCTGGGCCAGATGGAATACCTGCCCGAGTGTTGGCGCGAACCCTCGACCACATGTCGGATCACCTCGGGGAAGTCCTAAACGCCAGCTTGGTGTCCGGACGTTTTCCTGAGGGCTGGAAGAGCGGGAAGCTGGTCCTACTACGGAAGCCGGGACGGCCGGCCGATTCAGTCGCGGCTTATAGGCCCATCGTGTTGCTGGACGAGGCGGGTAAATTGTTTGAGAGGATACTCTCTGCTCGCATCGTCCGGCACCTCTGCGAGGTGGGCCCCGATCTGTCGGACGCCCAATACGGGTTTCGAGCCGGGCGTTCGACAGTCGATGCTGTGTTGCGCCTGAGGGCCGTGACCGAAGAGGCGGTGAGCTGTGGCGGCGTGCTGCTGGCGGTGTCATTGGACATCGCCAACGCATTTAATAGTCTGCCATTTAGCTGCATCAGGGAAGCACTCCACTACCACGGGGTGCCAGAGTACCTGAGGCGGCTTGTGGCAGACTATCTTGAGGAGCGTACCGTCATGTACGAGGACCGAGATGGTATTCTGAGGCGGCGGCCCATGTCGTGCGGTGTTCCACAGGGGTCTGTCCTCGGACCACTCCTGTGGAATATGGGATACGACTGGGCCCTTCGAGGTCGTCTTCCCCCCGGGCTGGGCGTAATTTGTTACGCCGATGACACATTGGTCACGGCCCGGGGGGCGAACTTTCAAGAGGCGGCGCGCCTGGCCACCGTGGGAGTCTCTTTGGTGGTCGGGCGCATTGAGGCGCTGGGTTTACGGGTGGCCCTAGATAAGACGGAGGCCCTTTTGTTTCATGGGCCCCGTCGTGGTCCACCCCCCAGTGCCTCTATCGTTGTCAATTCGGTCCTCGTACCGATTAAGGCCCAGATGAAGTATCTGGGCCTAATCCTAGACGGCAGGTGGCTCTTCGACGAGCACTTCCGACAGCTTACTCCAAAGCTGGTCGGCGCTGCTTCCGCCCTTGGGCGACTTTTGCCCAATTTGGGTGGAGCCAGCGTCGCGACGAGACGGCTATACACGGGAGTTGTCCGGTCAATGGCACTGTATGGTGCACCGGTGTGGGCGGCGGCTCTGACCGCCCAGAATAGGGCTCGCCTCTGGCGCCCTCAGAGGATATTGGCGGTTAGAGCCATACGTGGTTACCGCACCGTATCAACGGAGGCGGCGTGCGCCTTGGCCGGAACTCCCCCGTGGGATTTGGAGGCGGAAGTGCTCGCCGAAGTTTATCGGCGGACGGTTGACTTCCGGGTGGGTAGCGGCATTCGGCCCCCGCCCGAAGAGATACGCGAGTGGCGAGAGGCCGCTCGTCGAGCCACGATGGCTCGTTGGTCGTCCCGGCTGGAGGCTCCACGTGCTGGCTTTGCCGCCGTGGAGGCTCTCCAGCCGGTCATCGCCGAGTGGGCAGGGCGGCAGCACGGGACCCTTTCCTTCCGACTCACGCAGGTTCTTTCCGGGCACGGTTGCTTCGGGAAGTATCTGCACTCGGTCGCCAGGAGGGAATTGAGTCCCGCCTATCACCACTGCGACTGCAGTGAGGACTCGGCTCAGCACACGCTAGCGGTTTGTTCCGCCTGGGCGGCGCAGCGTGGGGTCCTCACTGCAGTTATTGGAGGAGATCTCTCGCTACCGGCCGTAATACGCTCCATGGTCGGTAGCGACAGTTATTTTACCGCGGTCGCAACCTTCTGCGAAGACGTAATTTTGCGGAAGGAGGCGGCGGAGAAGGCCCGGGAGGACGATATCCACTCGGACCCAATTCGCCGCCGGCGAGCCGGGCGGCGGAGGCGCGCATACCAGCGCCTCATGCCGCCTTGAGTGTGGCCACGGGTGGACGGGACGGGTTTTCCCCTCCATCCGCTACAATGGCCAGCCGCGAGGAGGCGACGTCCGCGTGTGCCGTACGTCGCCTAAAATAGAGAGTTTACCCATAGATGGTGCCCGCATTAGCGGGCAGGCGCTGGGAGGGATCTGGATGTCGTAATAGCAGCGGTTCCCGGATCCCTCCTATCTCAGGCGCAGAGTGGCACACCGTGTGGTTTTAGTCGGTCCGATTCCGACACACCACCCCGCCGTAAACCCCGGTGGGGTGACGGCTCGAAGGGGTTTCCACACGTTAAAAAAAAAAAAAAAAGGCGACTGCTGTGCTTAAAGCTTAGGTTTCAATTCCCGAGTTGGTCCAAATGTTTGTGTAATCTGCAAATATTTGGTTTGGAGTTTGGATGTTTTTTTAAAAAAGTATAAATGTACTTATATCAGTTATCTAATACCCATAGTACAAAGTCTGCTTAGTTTTGGACTAGATGGTGTTGCGTGTAAAATATTCGAAAAAAATTATTACAAAAGTCATGGGAGATTTTCTACATTAATGCGACAATTCTATAGGAAACCAGTATACCTTATTTCTACAAGTACTTTATTTCGCTTTAAAAATAATTCGTAATCTGATGGCTATTGACTTGGCGATTTATTTTTGGTAGGTGCATTAAGTAATCCCATCAAAAACATAACAAAAAAACCCAAGTCTAACAAGTCGCAACGAAGCTTTTCTACACCAAAAGTTGTGAGATCTAATTGTTACTTAATTTGTTAACTAAGCACATTTATCTATAGATTGCGCTAATATTAGACATCTTTGGGCCCTTTCATCACTAAAAATAATGTGCGCGTGCGGGCAGTGCAATTGTCAGTGCACTGCTATTATGATGCCGACTTGGTCACTTAAAATCAAAGTTTTAGTTTTACAGGGTCAAAGCGTTCTAAATGACATCAAGAAATGGATTATTATATGAATTTTAACTGGACGACTTAACACTTTCAGTGTCTATTGACTCGGCCGTCGTTATTATAATTGCAGTCAAGCCTGGGAAGACGACCTCCATACATTTGGCGTCCGTTAAACCAAGCGGCGAGGGGGATGCCCGTTATTATGGGCAGGCAGACGCTTGAGTTGTTTGCACGTTGTAATAAGTTCTCTTCCTAGATAACTCCTATCTCAGGCGCAAAGTGGTACATTATGTGACTTTAATCAACCCGTTTCCAACACACTACCCCGTCACAAACCCCGATAGGATGACCACCCGGAGGATTCCCAAAGGTTACAAAAAAATTAGTTTGTTTTATCGTCATGAAAATGTAAATTTAATAAAAATAATTAACGTACTAGGTAGTAGAGCCACGCTGATTTCAGCACGAGCGAGCCGGGTCGACCGGGACAGTACTACCCTCCCACAGAAAACCAACCTAAAGCGCCAGCATCCGTGTTGTCGTGTTTCGTTGGTGAGTGTGAGACCGGAGGCCCATTGATGCAGAGGTGACAGTTATCGTGGTAACTGTGTAAACCTTACACTATCACGATGATTGTCATGCCGTTTACGTCCCCAAGCGGGGTGTGAAAAAGCATCTCACAAGGCCGCCATAGTGTGGGTCACCATACTGCATTGTCTGCATTTGCAATGAGTATGGTGACCACAACTCTTGGATTCTATTCATGCTTTCTATCAGGCAGAGTAGAGTCACTTTGGCAGGGTCTTAATATAGAAAAAAAAATGTTAGAACAGCAAAATCATCCTACATCTTCAATATTTCTATTCTGACATTGATATAGGCCTTAGAATTTTAATATCCTCAATCGATGCCTTCATAGAGGTCATAAGTCAATCGTTCTACGCATACTTAATTAACCTCATTCATTCGTTCAAAAACCACATTTACGTTTCGTGCACAATTATATAAACAGTAAATGAAGATGGCTGACTTATACAACATGATTAGTTAAATGTTGAAATATCGTCGATTAGGCCGTAAAACATTGTGTCAAGTGCGAAATTTATTCAGCATTATATTTATACGTCACAATAAAGATGTGACGAAATGCATGGTCACAAAATGTCATGTTCTATTTTTGATAAACTCGGTGACACTGAAATGCAAGGTTTTGAATTTAAAAATTAAATATTAATTCTTTAATTGGCTAGTTGATATCCCTTTACCAGAGGCTTCTTCATTAACAGAATGCTTACGTGGATGTTATTCTCAGCCATTTTGAGCTACTACAATCGAAGCATAATTATCCATCCAACAGTTCCTTATCTTCATTTAGTTTCTTCCTTTTCTCGCCTGAAATGATACTACAATAGCATAACAAGATCTATTAGTTACACAACCCAGCAAAATAAGGCCTTTGCCTTAGTTTAAAATAAAAATCAATTTAAACACTCCCTTTGGTAATTTACCGGTTAAAACCTATACGTCATAGTTGCTCAAAATGACAACTTTATATTGTAAAATTATTTAAAAAAAACTCAAATATAATACCGTAAGGATACAAAGAAATATTTTTTGGAAATTGGTTCTTAGCAACGAAAACTTACTATAGTCCTGAAAATATAGATTGACCTCTGTGACAGATGGCTACTAAAACTAACGAAGTGAACTGTGAACAAGCGATTTTATTTTATATTACCTATATTTTCATTCATAATATATTCATAATGACACTAGTGACAAGTGACACTAGTGACAAATGACAGTAGTGACAAGTGACACTAGTGACAAGTGTCACAGAAATCAAGATTACAGAATACTATCAATTAATAATGTTTTGCCAAAACAACAATTTACTGTTGGAATATTTTTTGTTACCGTCCATTTGTAATACTAAATAAAAACTATTATAGCTCCATTAGATTCGCCACAACAGGTCGGAGAGCTCAATCACCTCTACTGTTCATAGATCATCTAAGTCTCTTCATGATGTAATACAATTATAACTTTTTATACATTGACGCTTATCTCTTTTTGTTGTATATTTCGTGGAAATTATTCAAATACAAAACACTGGTTGAGATAAGTACTGTGTTGGTGAAGTCTTTTTTTTTATTTTCACCAAATCACTTTTAAAATTTCTTTTTACGTAAAATTATATATTGACATTTTATGTATTAGTCCCATGTGATGTAACAGCTTCTGGTCTATTTTACAGTTTATGGTAACAGATGGGAACAGAATACTCCTAAGAAGACTTAAAATTAACGGCACGATATTGAAATAGGTGCATCAAAAAGTAGTAAGTGTCTGTTCTCGTCCAGATGGAGAAAGCTCTCATAACAGTATACCAGCCTCTTTGAAACTGTGAGTTCAAAAGGCCACTCTTTTCCCATAATTTTTTTTTTCGAGTTCGCCGGTTCTTTTTTTTTTGAAATAAAAGTTACTGATGCAAAGACTTGTCAACTAGTTTGGAAATCACTAACTTTCACTCGTCTCAAGTTACTCTTGAATGTTATTTCCTTTCCATGCTTTATTTTCTTTAGGAATTAGAGATAACAGCATATTAAAAGTAAATCGGTCGTGTGGTGACGGATTAAGAATACATAGTGTTACCACCCCTATTCATCCCGTGAGTGTCGTAAGAGGCGACTAAGGGAACAAATTATTCAGAAAATATAACTACGAAGAGAAGGAAAATTTGAAACAAACCATATTCCAACCTGTCTGGCCACCGTGATATAGTAGGCCAAAACCTCCTTGCTAAAGAAAGGCCTATGTCCAGCAGTAGACTATAAAAGGCTGTTGATAATGATTAAAAGTAAAGTAAATAAGAAACGGATATTATTTATGGACATGGATTGGAGATTAAACTGGCTGTTTTTGGTTTCGATTCCATTATCATCGTGGTCTATGTTTGCTGGTGAATGTAGGTACCAATAAATGGCTAATATCTGTATGTTGATGGATTAAGAATATTGAGTGTCCGTGCCTCTATCTGTGCAATAAGTGTCGTGAGAGCTGACTAAGGGAAACTACACAAATTGATAGCGCTGCTAAGTGAAGGTAAACAGGTAAACTAAAAGAAACCCTAAACCAAGTCATCTTGCGAGGTATAGTAAGCCAAAGTCTCCTTGCTCAAGACAGGCCTATATCCAGCAGTGGATCAATAAAGGCTGTTGATGATAATTGCCAAAGGTCCATGGTTGTAGGAATGCATTTGCAACGCACGATTGACAGCGCTTGTGTCACAAGTGATTTTCGGCACCAGTGACCGTTTCGTGAGGCCGTATGCTTGATTACCAATTTAGCTGCAAAAAAGTTAAAATAATTTTCGATTTGGACAGGTTAAAAAAAGAAGAGATTTTCAATTCGGTTATATTGTTTTTTTTCTATGATTGTTATCTACCGATTAAGAAAATTTCTTTCAAAGTCACGATAAACATTAAGTAAATAACTTTCAATGCCTGTGATGGTCACAAACTGACTGACAAAACCAGAATCGGTGCAAGCTTTGCTTAGTTTGGGACTAGATGACGTTGTGTGTCAGATGTTTTAAATATTAAAAAAAAAATAAAAAAAATTCATATAAATATTATAAAAAAGTTCGATGAATCGATTGCATTAAAAAATTGCAAAGCACTTGTCACTTCATTTCCATACTTTTAGATTTTATCGATTTATTACAAAGAATTCAATCACATTGTCTTCAATTGATATTTTATTGTACGAAAAAACGATTGCTTTTATTCTCATCTCAAATAGGTAACTACCGAGCCCATAATTACCCTTCTCCTTCGTGTATTCACAACGTAATTAATACCACACTATCAGAGCTAAACAAAACTGCTGGACAATATTATTATATATCTATTATTCGAACCGATGCATCTAATCACCATTACTGTTTCATCTTCATTATAATTCTGTATAATTAAATGGGATGGATTCTATCGACCTTGTGTTTTTTGCTACTATAGAAAATTAGTTGTTGCAGCGCTAATTACGGTTGGTCGTGATATTGTTGGTATTTGCCAAGAGGATTCGCTTTTTGTTATATATTTAATTTGTCATTGTACAGCAGATTAGGCAGCTATGGAAGGTTTTTTCCCCATTTCGTCATAAGCGTTTAGATGTTGGTCACACTAGTTAAAATGAAACGTAATCACGATTAGATACAAAAAATACAATAGTAATAATACCTTATATATCTTACGTACAACTGTCTAATTGCGAACCAGACTGTTAACCAATAAACTTACATATTTGTAAATGTATATTTAGTAATAATTTTATAACACATAATAAATATTATAAAAATATTTTTAGGTATAGAATAAATGATCATCTTTATCAGACAATTCTGTCATGAATCGAACTAAAGACCTTTGGCTTAACAGTCAGGATCACTTACCACTAAACCAACGGGGACGCCAATATATAGTTTAATAATTCCTTGAATAATTGAGAACAAAAAAGTTACCACACAGATTGTGAACACAAATCTACTAATAAGTTTAAAATAAAAAAAGAAGAGGTTATTGAACTCTTTTGTCTTTGCTCATTTATCAACAAATTGTGTAATTGATTTTTATTGCTTAAAATATTACTAAAAACTAAGCAAAGGAAACAAACCAAAGCGCCAATATCGTATTAAATGATTGTTTATTTAAAAAAGCGTGAAACTATAATTGAAAGAAGAGATACACTTAAGCAACCAAACCTGTGACTAATTTGGTCTGAAATGAAGCGTTTGCCAACAGAAGAAACTAAAACCGGAACATTCTTCGTTTTATTTTAATTTAAGAATAGTGTGCAACGGATGTCGTAAAACTAGACCGAGAAAAATTTGATAGATGACCTTTGCTTAATCTGTGTAGTCTTTATTTGTAATTTATTTTAACCAATATGTAGAAAAAGCTATGCGTATTGACTTTTAGTCGATGGTTCGCGAGTGACACCTATTTAAACAAACCTAAAACAAAACTTCTAGAGTCTTTCATTACACCTTATATTATAAAAATAAAATTAAAAATACATGTCTGAAGTCTGGTGAATTTAAGCACTTTCAAGTACAATAAATATGCGATAAATAATTTGAAAACTTGTCACAATTAACTAAATTCCATTGAAAAATAACTTTAAATAGAACGCTGTCAACTGCAGTAGGTACTTGTTCTAATAATATTATAGATCATGAACTAACAATATATCACGTCGGAAAGTAAGGCTATGTAGTATTCTTCTATACAACACTTTTATTTTTGGTATAATGATCAAATACAATGACTTATGTCCAATTTATAATGTACTACGATATTTCGATGTAAAAGAATATTGTTATTATTTTTCTATAAACAATAAATACAGAATTGGAGTAACGATAAAAAAATATGTTGAGCAATCATTAAAGTTGAACACTGTTCAGGGAAATATATTTTTTTCATTTATTTATATAACTTTATACACTTCAGTGCAACGGCGGCCTGATTTAATACCCTGGGCCCGGAATAGAGAATAGTTTAAAACTTCACCACTTAATTAGCAACGGTCTTCACCAACTTTAGACGCGGATATATGTAATTTTTTTTACCCATGTACCCCAAACTACATTATTATAAGTAGACACGAAAATCGTGCACGCAAAATTTTATTAATTGATCAGTGTGTTCATCACAAAATCACAAAACGTTCCATCACGAACTTACAAGTCTAGTAGTCATTTCCTATGAAAAATCTAACAGACGAAAACAGGAAATTTTCAAATAATAAATGTTCAAAACACGAAATATTTAAAAACATGTCTAACTAACAAAACCTACAAAAAATTAGACGTTTAGTTTGGTGTTAGTTTTTAATTGATGATCACGTTCTCACGCGGTAGTCGTGAGCATACGTCACTGAGTGTTAATTAGAGGCATGATTTAATTGATTGTTAATGTGTCCATATTTATTATCTGTAACTAAACTGTGACTTGAAACGTTTAACTAACCCACTCAAAGTATTATAATAGTTAAACAACATCAATAAAACCGAGCTCGATTTTAAGGGCATTGAATTTTAGCGTCGTGTGACTACGGCTGATGAATATTCCTCGAGTCTATTGTATTTATAGACTTCTATCTCCATATGTTGTTAACTTCCAGTCTTTAAGGTCAAACTGGAACATAGTAAAAGCAAATGGTTGCTTTCAGACGGGGTAAAAGTGATCTGAACCTGCAAAAGTTCTTAGAAGCTGGGGACGTGTACTCGTACGTCTATCCTGCGATTAGAGAAGAACCTAGGATAGCACCGTTATACGAATATCTCCTACAAACATTTAGGGGCTAATACACGATAGACAATAATGTCTGTCGTGTATTACTTTAAGACAATATACATAAATATTTGTTCCTTCTACAACACTCGCCGAAGCAGATATTATTGAACTCACGTGTCATTCGTAAACCTAATGTCTCAGTGTGTTTACATCTATACCAAAAACACACTCATTTAAGCTACGATGGAATTAGTCGTGTTGTATTACCTCTACAAAAAAGAGAACATGTGTGGTTTCGACAAAAAGTATATAATAAATTACATGTAGGATTCAGAGAAATCATTCAAATGCCAAAGATTAACATCGAATGGTTAATAATTACGAAAAGAATAGAATGGTAATTATTTCAAAACGTTGAAATTCCAAGTTACTAAGATTGTGTATATGTATGTATATTTATGTGTACTATTTTGTGTAAAATCCTGTTATGAATCATTTGTCTCATCAGTTTTAAAAATATACCTGCCATGCACAGCTCTGCAACTCTCAAAGCTTGACTGGAAGAAAATTCTTACAGGATCAAATTTACCTTGTGTAATGTAAGTAAAAGAAATTCTAAACTCATACCAATATTACGATATGCAGGAACGCACCAATCTCAGGAATTACTGGTTCAAATTAATCTCTAAGTTTGCTTACCACACACAGGGAAATGTATTCCTTTTGAGAGATGCAGATGAGGTCACGTGGGTCAGTTAGTAAATAAACATAGGTGCTGTACAAAAAAAATGTAAATCGAAATACCAAATATATTGTTAAGACGTAGATTTTCCCAGTAATTACCGACAAACGTCATTTTCCATGTGATTTCTGATGAAAAGTAAACTTATGCGGTCATTTATTTGTTCAAAGTACACATCATCATATATTGACACAGTAATGTGAGTAAAGGACACACACACACACACATGTGACAATATAAACGATAATCTATGTCGTGTGACGGAGATTTTTTTTGTTTTTATTTTAAAGAATAATGGACAAATGAACATGTGGGATACCTTATTATTAGTGACTACCGCCGCCTGTAATAATAATAATAAGTAGTGTAATCATGAACCAACAACTTGCCCTTAAATACCAATTTGTCAATTTACAAGTATGTGCCCGATCCAGTTCTTGAGAATGATCGTGGTACGTTACATTGGGATCGATCTATTATCACAGATAGAACTATTGTTGCGAATAAGTCTGATATTACGGTGATAGATCGATTAGAGCGCCGCGCAATGATTGTCGATATCGCGGGTCCTCATGACGAGAATCTCGTGATAGTTGAAAACGAAAAATAAATAAAATATTTGCACTAGGGATACTCAACAACTGTTGTAAACACATACATACTTTTTTTGTAAATACATGTTATACATAGACAACACACAAGCTCTGATACAAATATTTACAGATCATACAAGTATTTAGTCCGACCCTGGAATCGAACCCGTCAACTACAGCAGTCACATACGCTACCACTTCAGTCACTTATCACCATCTGCATCACAACGGCACGGTTTTGCTCTTAAATTCGGACGTACAGAACCCAAAAACATATTATTTCTTCCAAATCCGTGACGGCTCCTTTACCCAAAATGTGAACGTTTCTCATAATACAATGGCATTGACACACTCTGTGGGCCATGATCACACAGAGACTTTTCCTGACACGGTGACCTGCAGCCAGTCAAGTCGTGATGACGTGCATGTGTGAGATCCACGAACACGTCCAGAGGTGTCAAACAGCTAGGCTAATCGATGAAACCATCGCTCGACTGTGAATTGGCTTGGTACAAAATATAAGACTAAGCGAGTTTAAATTGAACTTTTATAATTAATTGTGTTTCGTATCTACTTAATCAGAATACTAATGAACAATAATGTTTCTATGGATGAAAACTTAAGAATTTAAGAAGAACAGTTAGTCTTTTTTTAATTCAGCTCCCTAATCGGTATAAATCTTGCGACCAGATAACACCAGAACAATTCTGTTCATTACAAAAAATGACGTCACGAGATTATTATAGTCACAATTTTCGTTTATACTAATATAAGAACACATCTCACTCACGGTCATCTGATCTCCAATCAGACTGAGTCAAAGGACTGCTCATAATCTCCATCATCATCATTAATGGACTTTAGTAGACCACTGTTGGACATAGGTCTTTCCTTAAAAAGACAAAACGGATTTTTATAGAGTTTGTTTCAAATTTTCATTTTTTTTGTAGTTGTTGGTGACACTCCACATTCTTCATCCGCCACACGGCTCCTAAACTTACTTATATATTATTTATGACAAGTTATTTCTTTAAAGGCTCCACAGGCAGGAATTGAATCTGTAGTGTATTCCAATTATTATACATTACATTAACATGTATAATTGTCAAGTATAACTTATATCTATATTCCCTTTTTTTTATTTTTTTTTAACGTGTCGAAACTCCCTCGGGCCGTCACCCCACCAGGGTTTACGGCGGGGTGGTGTGTCGGAATCGGACCGACTAAAACCACACGGTGTCTCACTCTGCTCCTGACATAGGAGGGATCCGGGAACAGCTGTTATTACGACATCCAGATCTAGATCTATTTTCTCTACATCAACCAAAGGTCGAAATGTCTAAAGTATAAAATCTCCGTAAGTAAAAAGTCATCAACAGACTTTTACAATCCACTGCTGGACATAGTCTTCTCCTTAACAAGGAGGTTTTGGCCTACTATACCACGCTGGCCAGACGGATTGAAATAAGGTATGTTCCAAGTTTTCCTTCTGTTTGTAATGATGTTGTCTTGTATACTTGGTCCCTTAGTCGCCTTTTACGACACCCACAGGAGGAATAGGGGTGGTAACACTATGTATTCTTAATCCGTCGCCACACGGACAAGTAAAAAGTACGCAAAATAATGTAAATTTTTGTAAAATACTCTTCAGAATGTAATAAAATCTTGGACAACAGATTGCCAAATGAGTTATAGCGACCGTTTTCCTCCATTACGCTACATTTACCTCAAAATATTTTATATATTCGACGAAAGACCTAATCGTGCATATAAAATGTCTACAAAATCGTGCTGGATTCAACTCATGTAAGATAACGTGCGTAGGTGTAAGACCTAACTTATACACTTTAACATATATATATATATAACTAGCTGACCCGGCGAACTCTGTTCCGCCTTAGAGGCAATAAATAAGCAGATTTTGTATTTTATTAAATAAAAAAAAAAGATAAAAAGTATCCTATGTCCGTCTCCTGGTTCTAAGCTACCTCCCCACCAATTTTCAGCTAAATCCGTTCAGCCGTTCTCGAGTTATAAGTGGTGTAACTAACATCACTTTCTTTTATATATATATATATAGATATTTTCATAGCGAGCGAATAACAATAATATTCCCCTCCTTTACTTTCATTCTCGAGTGCAGATGTTAAGGTTTAAATATTAATATATGAGCAGAGCTATAAACAAAGTTACTAAAACTATTTCACTTAATCGATTTGAAAAAATATGCATATACATAACATATGTGAACTTGGAGCATTTCAAATTTCACATTCCTCCGTCAACAAATTGATTTAAAAAGTGGTACAAAAAGTTATTTTTAAGTAATAATATATGCATCTAGATGTATTAAAATCTCTCACCATTATGGATTTATCTTAATGCAGCATCCAACAATTTATAACACAGTTTAAGTGTTTCTAATAGCCGATCAAGACCCATTACACACACGACGAAGCGACATGTAAATTGCCTGCAGTCCACGGGTCAAGGTTTGATTCCCGAGTCAGTGTATAATAGGCAATTAAACGCAATCGTTTTACAATCCTTTCGTGATGCATTTATTGTTATAAGATCGCTTCCTTATGATTGAAGAGACGGTAGTTCATGAATTTGTTTTTTATGGTATCATCAAGATAAGTGGGTGAGTTCTATTGAGTGTTGTGACGTCACTATTTCCTTAACACGGACGGGTATTTAGATGAGTACAACTTTTGATAAATGATAATTAATAATGTGTTGATTATGACAGCTTATTAACACCTAACGTTAAACGATTAATGTTCGCTTCACTTATTCACCGCCTTGTAACGCAATCTTTCTTGCCCTGTTTTCTCTTTGACGAAAACATTTCTAGCATAAACGCAATGTGAAGCGTTGGAAATGTCCAACATAAGACTTCTGACACTATATTAGTATTATTTTTTTTAATTTAGACTGTGCGGATGGCGAAGTGGTCTAAGCGGTCACCTAACCGCTTTCTACTGCACCGAGTGTTGTTGATTCAAACCCCACAAGGGACTATACTATGTCTGATCCACGTTTCAAATCTGGGTATTCTTTTTGTCCGTTTCATGTATGTTTGTAAAATACACAACACAAAAATCTTCCTAGTGCACAAGAAAACAAAGAAAGAAAAGAAATATTTGAACCCAAGACGTCTAATTTAAAAGCCAGTTTCACCAAACACGTGACCGAAAAACTTGTTCCTCCAACAAAAACAACTATTTCTTTACTCCAAACATATGATTAGGATATACAAACGGATTTATTCAATAAAGACTTATGTAAACAACAAGTAATACCTTTTCTTGACCACAAAGTGATGATTGATCAGCAGATCAGTGGTTAGAAACTACGAGTTAGGCCACAGACAATTTCTTCTTAACTTAGAGCCAGCCAACCTAAGTATTTATTTGGTATGCCCACCAATTTTAAACAATATTTTCAAAAAAAAAGGAAAACCTGGTATGCCTGCTCATTACAGGCACACACAGCGTTCACCACAAAAAAGAAAACAATAAAATATTACGAGTAAAATTATAATTACAAAAATCGATGGAAATTGAATACTACTTCAAGCTAGATTATGCTTACTGGTACAAAAACAGTAAAAAGATCAAGGACAAGCAATAGGAACTAAACACAATTACATAAACTAAAGTAAAATAAAGTTAAATGTCAACATCGATTACTATTATTGGTATTCTTCGCTATTAAGCTTCTAATTTAGTTTAGAGAGACAAGGATGTCTATGTCTCTCAGTAAGCAGATACTGTTATAGTCTCTACATATTTTTGTCAGAGGTACATTTTTTTTTTTTTTATAAAAGGCAACGCCCGCACTAGGAATAAATCCTGTGTCGCGGGGAACTTTACAAACATACAAGAAACGGACACAACACCCAGACTCAGAACAACAATTTATGGATCACACAAAGTGTTGTCCCATGTGGTATTTGAACCCACAACACTCAGCGCAGTAGAGAGCGGCGTGGCGACCGCTTAAACCACTAGGCCAACTGTGCAGTCCATTAAAATAGACTAATATTAGATTTCTGGGCGGGAAAGTAAAATTTTTTGACGATGGAATATATCGGCGGTTTCGAAGGGACAATATAACGTGAAGATGAAAAGGCAAAAAGAAAGTAAAGACTATTTCTAGGCCGCCATAGCGTGAGTCGCCATACTGCATTGTCTTCATTTGGAATGAGTATGGCGGCCACCACTTTTGGATTCTATTCATGCTTTCCATCAGGCAGAGTAGAGTCAAATTTAGTATGCTGGGGGTTTCGGGGGCGATAAGTCGATTTAGCTAGGTTTCATTTTTAGAAAACGATGTCTTATTCGTGATTTCAAGCAATGACATGTTTGTCTAATAGGCCCGTTTATATATGTGACAAAACTAGAGATGGGAGCAGAAGTTGATTTATTGTGAATCGACTATCACAATAATACTGAGCAAAGTTCGGTTTCCAGGTACTGATGTTTTTAAGCGCACTGACCATACTTGTTTATAACAATATTTGTACAAACAAAATGTTTATACCTGTGGTAGGTGTGTAAACTGGTTTTATTTCTTGTTATTTATTTACATAATCGTACGCTTGTCAAACCGCATGGGCAATAATCTACAAATATTAATGAACACACGTGATTTTTTGTTCAAGAGAAAATACTTGCGAAAACCTTTTATGTAAAATGTGCCGCCGGATCTACTCGTGGGTGTATAGAAGGCGATATGTCAACATTTTAATAGGTATTAAGAAAGAAGAATTTTATAATTTGAATGTATTTTTTCATGTATATGTCTTTTTTTTCTATACTAAAAGCCTGCCAAAGTGACTCTACTCTGCCTGTTGGGAAAGCATGAATAGAATCCAAGAGTTGTGGTCACTATACTCATGTTAAACGCAGACAATGCAGTATGGTGAGCCACACAATCGCGGCCTTGTGAGATGCTCACAACCCGCTCGGGGACATAAAAGGTATGACAGTCATTGTGACAGTGTAAGGTTTACACAGTTATCACGATAACTGTCACACCTGCATCAATGGGCCTCCGGTCTCACACTCACCAACGAAACACGACAACACGGCTGCTGGCGCTTTAGGTTGGTCTTCTCTGGGAGGGTAGTACTGCCCCGGTCGAGCCGACCCGCTCGTGCTGGAATCAGCGTGGCTCTACTACCTAAAATCTTTATCAGTTGTTTTTTTTTCGTTTCTTGTCTGTGTCGCGGATACTTTACAAAGATACATGAAAGGGGCAAAAGCTATACCCAGACTCAGAACAACAATCTGTGCACGTCTTATGAAGGGTCCGAACTCACAACACTCAGCGCAAAAGAAAGCAGTGAGGTAACTGCTTGAACTAATATGCCATCCGTGAAGTCAATTATTTCATTATTTTCAAGCATTTTCTTACTTAAACATACTCATAGTGAGCAAAGTGATCTCTTTAATCTTGGTTTAGGATAAAACAGTACTGACACCCAATATGTCAGTTTCATGAATGTTTGTAAAGTCCCGCGACTCAAGATGTTATCCTTGCACAGGAGTTTTTTTTTTAAAATATAAAAAGAAGAAAAAGATATTATTCCTTTATCAGTACAAATTATAGCGTCACTCACAAAATTTACAAAAATAAGGCAAGAAGGAAATACTTTTTTATGACTTTTTTACACAAACAACTATTCAATGCAGTCCCCTAGCCAAGTTGACATTTTAGAAACGTGACCGTTATTAGACAACTAACAAATGTATAGAAATGAGATCTCTCCACGCTTAGTCACGTGATCAAAACAAAATATTAGCTAATACTACAATAGATTAAAGGCGTTAGTGATTATAGAAAGAGAATCACCGTGAAACACTTGCATTTTTTTTTTTCTATATTAAGAGCCTGCCAAAGTGAGTCTAATCTGCCTGATGGAAAGCATGAATAGAATCCAAGAGTTGTGGTCACCATACTCATTGCAAATGCAGACAATGCAGTATGGTGACCCACACTATCGCGGCCTTGTGAGATGCTTTTTCACACCCCGCTTGGGGACGTAAAAGGCATGACAGTCATCGTGACAGTGTACATAGTTACCACGATAACTGTCATGCATCAATGGGTCTGCGGTCTCACACTCACCAACGAAACACGACAACACGGCTGCTGGCGCTTTAGGTTGGTCTTCTGTGGGAAGGTAGCACTGTCCCGGTCGAGCCGACCCGCTTGTGCTGAAATCAGCGCAGCTCTACTACCCAGCTACTGCATCTTGGGTAATGGGGCAGGTGTACTCAGGCCTATAACTTACAACATCAGTGTTATATTTCTCATCCTTCCATCGACCTTAAATATCAACACCGATTCAAAGGAGCAAACCCAGCAGAAATCATTTCGAACATAACGTTTCTAAACTGAGTTTCTTTACAACACACTTATTTGTATACATTTTAAAACAGTCCTAAAATATTTACTCCGAACATTGCCACACTAAAATCTGATCATAAAACATATGTATTTCAAGTAAGGATGTACAATTGTGCCTTCAAGGAATTCGTCTACGGCGCCATTAACATGCAAAACAAGTTCAAGTTTGCTAGCGGATTTAAAGTTATATAGCGAACAATGATTCGGTATGTCACTAATCTTTTTTGCTTAGAAAAAACACTGTAATATATATTAAATCCTGTATGGACCTTTGCTTAAAGATCCAATTCGAGTCCTTAACAGGAAAAGTCTGACGAACTATCTAGTATTTGATTTTTCTTTACAAGTATGCGTTTTGAATTTAGCAAAATGATTACGAGATTTTACTCTGTTTTTAAATTGAATATTAACTGCCATAATTATATTAACTACTTTCATAAATTATTAAAGGGTTATCGCCTCAAATAATCTATAAGATATGTCCGCTATAAATAAAATGTATTTAAATGGTATTGAAGACAAACATTATAATTATTCAATCAAATCATCAGTCATCATCTCTTGACAAAGGCTCAAGGTTCTCCACAATTCCAACCGGTTCCATGCCGCCCGCATCCAACGTCTTCTCACGATCTTCACCAGGTCGTCAGACCACCTTGTCAATAGTAGTAGTAAATAGTGATAATGATCATCACTTCAGCGAGAACATGATGATGAATGTCAACCTACCTTAGTGTAGTTCTTCTAAGAATTGACGCAAATCTTTTTTAATTTCTCTCTACGTGCGACTGTTACCCTTAAAATTCAATGTAACTCCATGTACCTGAAACGAAAAAAAGAAATTACAGAAGTGTCAATAATTTTTAAAGGTATAAGGGAACAACGCTCAGACCACAGTCTTCAGAAAATAGCTTGACCTCTGTGACAGGTGCCTATCAAACTGACGAAGTAACTTTGAACAAGGAATTACCTTAAATTACCTATATTGTCATTCTTTACGTGCCAGTTTTATCATAAAACGAAGTTTAATCCATTGTAAATATAAAACTCCACACCTAAATTGTAGCTTGTAAGATCTGAAATGATTCACTGACATCTGTCACTGCAATCAAACTGTATTTTAAAGACTAGTAATCTGACTCCTGCTCCACAAGAGTCCCAAGAGTAACGCTAGCTTTTGAGTGCTCCAGAATTAAACAAAAAAGTTAGTTCTGCGATACCCTTGGCCTGAAGCATATCTCTCCTACCACCACTTCATATTTTTATTTTATTTTTATTTATAACTTTATGCACACATACATGCATCGACGGACTTAATGCCTAAGACATTTTCAACCGATTGGGCGATGCAGAGAAAATATGAGATAGGTGCACTTAAGGATAAGAAGTAATTGCCAGAGGATTTAGTATATATAGACCAGATAGACCATAAATAAGTAAATATACTTACATAAACACATAAATATATAACGTATACATATATAATACACATACACACAACTCATATACATAAGTGCATACATATACTACACATATATTTCAATAATTAAACTAAAACTTTATTTTAAAAAAAATATTACGGTCTAATTTATATTAATGTTAACGTAATCAGGCTTAGTTTGAATCAAGGTTATGAGAAAAACATTACAAAATAGAACTTATCATTAGAAATAATATCAAGAGTCATTAATCTAGGTCTAATCTAGGTCTAGTCTAATCTAGGTCTAGGTCTAATTAAGTCTAAGTCGAAAATAAGTTTAAAGTACGAGTAAATATGAAAAGTAACATTAGAGCCTGCGCAGGCGCCGCGGACCCGAACGAAACACGACGGCCTCCGACGACCCGACAAACCACTTTCATCTTTAACTACTACAACCAACATTTGTCATTAAAATACAGTAATGAGTCTAAATACTTTAGTTGAGGATGTTGTAAGAAATTAGACTAGTTTGTAATGGCCTATATTTTTTATTACTTTACGTAATTGCTACACATATTGACACATCAAACTAATTATTTGTATGTATTTTAACATATAGCTCCTTGTTTAGAACTGGTTAAACATTCGCTCAGATACCTATATTTTATTAAAAAAATTTTAATTCAATTATGAGACTTAACTTTTTTTTAATAAAATATATAAAAAAAATAAAACATAAAAAAAAATGCTGACAATGCAGTATGCTGACCCACACTATGGCGGCCTATAATGATTTTTTACGCCTCACTTGGGGGCGTAAAAGACATTAATGGACCTCCGGTCTCACACTCACCAATGGAACACACACGACAGCACGGATGCTGTCGCTTTAGGTTGGTCTTCTGTGGGAGGGTAGTACTGCCCCGGACGAGCCAGCCTGTTCATGCTGAAATCAGTATCGCTCTACTAACTGTCAACTAAACTGCAACTTCCTCTCCGGTCTAGCGGTTAGTGTACGCAACTGTCGATCGAAAGGTCTCAGGTTCGAAACCCGGGTCGGGTTATAAGCGTTATTGAGTTTTTGTGCCAGCAACAGTCCAGAGTGTGTAAGTTGGGGTCCATATTCCCGTGTCCCGGAGAGCACGTAAAGTCGTCGATTCTGCGCCTGATCTCTCACCGGTCCTGTTGGATAACCGTCTCATCGAATTCTGAGAATAAGGTCTTAGAGAGTACACCTGTATTTGTGCACGTACTAGTGCATTATAATATTGCCTGCGTATTTTTTTTTTCTATATTAAGAGCCTGCCAAAGTGACTCTACTCAGCCTGTTGGGAAAGCATGAATAGAATCCAAGAGTTGTAGTCACCATACTCATTGCAAATCCAAGCAATGCAATATGGTGACCCACACTATGGCGGCCTTATGACATGCTTTTTCACACAGCGCTTGGAGACGTGGAAGACATGACAATCTTCGCAACAGTGTAAGGCTTACACAGTTACCACGATAACTGTCATCCCTACATCAATGGGCCTCCGGTCTCGCACTCACCAACGAAACACGACAACACGGATGCTATCGGTTTAGGTTGATCTTCTGTGGGAGGGTAGTAATGCCCCGGTCGAGCCGGCCCGCTTGTGCTGAAATCAGCGTGATAAATCGTAATAGGCTGGTCTCCGTTGAGACTGGCCACCGTGACCAAAATTGGCTAGAGGTACATCATATCAATTCAATTATATTTTTTAAAAGTGTTAAAACAAATCGAACTTACACTACATTCGTATAAAACGTTTGCATTAATGTAGACTTTGTTTTTTTTTGCTAAAAACAAAAGTATACATGATGTGTTGTCGTTATCATCTGTTTCTACGCCACGTGTCATCCAGATCCATTCAGACGTTCTGGCGTGATTAAATAACAAACATACATTCATTGAAACTTTCGTTTGTATACGTATTACTATAGCAATTAAATATAAATTCAAAATTTCTTGTTCTTAAAAGGAATATTAATACAATTGCAGACACAGTCCTACAGTCTAAATCACTTGAAGAAAGGAAAACAAATATAGATACTGCAAAATGAAATACTAGCATTCACCTAAGGTTAGCGACCCCGTATTTACTGTCAACTAGGGGTTATCAACCTACCTGCATAAAAATATCAAAAAGTCTTAATGCCTCGAACAAGAAAAATGTAAAAAAAAAAACAGAGAAATAACATAACCGTTAAACGACAATAAATTATTCATAAAATTGTAATGTGTATCTTAAAATATTAATATGCCTTGATAAATGTCAAATAAAATTTGAACGAATCTAAATTGTTAGTAAAATATTGCAAAGAGATAAATAAACTCGTTTCTGTGGTTAATTACATTTTTTTTTTAAATTAAAGTGTACTATTTAAAGTCCGAGAGCAGTTTATTTGCAGAACTAAAATCTTGCTTAGTACTTGAATTATGGGAAGAAATTATAATACTACTGCGATGTCTTACTTTTCATGATAGCGTGCGCTCGTTGTCAAGTAATTGGAAATGGTGAATTTTAGAGATTTGGTTATTCTAGATTACATGGCTACAGCGTTATGTTTCATGGTAGCGTGCAATAGTTGTCAATCATTTTTCTAGTTCACATAACACACCTGATTTCTTGTGAACCTAATAATAACAATTTAAAGTATTAATAAGTATAACATCTCTAATAAAAAATGTATAATCTGTATTATACCATACCAATATTATAAAACTGAAGAATTTGTTTATTTGCTGGGTTGAACGCGCTAGCAGGAAATGATTCGATTTGAAAAATTCTCTCCGTTATAGATAGCTACGACCAATAGAAGTTGAGTATCGATGAAACATGTTTTCAAAAACGGGGTAAATTATTCTTTTAAGAGTTAATTAATAAAAAAATCACAAAAATAACGTACGAAAGAAGTGTTCTCTCTTATGTCTATCTTTTAATGGTGGCTACCTATAACCTTCTTCATGCTAAACAGTATTATTATCTACGAGGACACGTGTTTATAACAACACGCTATGGGCAATAGTAGACGCAGACGCTGTTACGCGGGTCAGCTAGCAGATAAAATATGACAATTGAAACTAGTTTAGTTTACACACCTTGACATTTGTAAAAATATCTTAACAAATTTTTAAATGTAATCAACTTTTTTAATTCTTTTCACACATTTCGTATACATTATCATTATTATATAACATGTTTATATATATACATGATAACAGGTCTAAAAGACCTTGAACGTAGCAAAAGGAGACTTTAAAAAGCGTGGTGTGAAGAGTCATTTATGGCGGGGGATAATGTTATTGTATCCTAATAGATAAACACATTAGAAATTAGATTCAAATTGCTTAACTAGATTTGTTTTTTATTTTTTTTTTTTAAACCAACATCGTCTTATTTCAAACTAAGCAGAGCTTGTGCTATGATAACTAGACTGACTGATAGAATATATATATATTATACATAGAAAACACCCAAACTTCGAAACAAATATTTGTAGATCATACAAACATTTGGTCCAACCAGGGAATCGAACCCGAGACCTCAAGCATAGCAGTCGCATTCATTACCGCTGCACCATCACCATCCTGTAATAAAAGACTGCTGGACATAAGCCTCTCTGTAGAAAGGACTTGAACTTGGACTACATCACGTTGGCCAGATTAGTAAAGGGTTTGTTCTAACTGTTGTTCTGGGTAATTTGCTACTTTGTCGGCAATATCGGGATAAATAGAGGAGGTGACATTCTGTATTCTTAATCTGTCACCACACGGAAAGATACATCACCACACAAAACGTATTTACTTATCAACATCACGTTTAAAAAAGAACAAAAACCACTGACAATTGTTTAGGAGAAAGTGTACATGCATACAATGACCACGACTAACCACAATGGTTTCAATAGGCTCGCAGCTGGTCACATTTAAAACTTCACATGAAAATACTAGTATAGTAATACTTGCGAAAAGATAATAAATCTCTTTATTTATATAGATCATTTCCGACTTACATATGTGCAAATACAGCCTTGAATAGAAACCGAATAAACTCGAGGCGAGCAAATATTTGTTTCGAAGTTTTAGTGTTTTCTATGTATAATATATATGTATTTACAAAAAAAGTATTCTATCAGTCAGTCTAGTTATCATAATTCTTATTTATTATCTCATATGTCATTTTTATGTTTTCAATGTCTTATAATGTAATGTTTAATAAAATAGAATATTATTGAAACGTAACATTTTTACTTTTGTATTCCTGCAATCGGTGGGAATGGTGTTGTGTGAAGAGAAGGAAGTTTGTAACAGAAAGTTGGGAATCAGACTCACTATTTGATATGCCCTAAGTTAAAATTCGCGCAGAAGAAGTCTCAGGTATCAGTTAGTCTATTAGTGAAGCTAATAGGCTAGGTGACACCTTAATCAAATTAGTTACTTTTTATCATCTGTCAAAACGACAGTTTTGTATGAAAAATGTACCAAATACCAAATTGTGACGTCATTGTTTTAGACTACTCAATTGAAGAATATATTTCACTGTATATTTGATTTAAATTCGTAATGATAATAAAAAGTTATGTTAATTGTATTTGCCGAGATGTTTCGCGATATTAGTTTTAATGAAGTGGACATTGGTATTTATTTACTATACAGTCATCTACCCAATTACTTCACCTGTATATGTGTTTGTAACCGACTCCTTTGAACTCAATATACACCTACTTTGAATGGTCAGATTTCATTTGAACTTTACAAACTTGTCAAGAACCGATCACAATACTACAAATATGTTTAAAAAAACTTAAAAACACACTTTAACGATAAATCGAAGTAAAAAATTAAAAAATTATGAACAAAAAATATTTTTGTGCCACATTCGTTCCATTCTCAGTCGTACCGTAAAGATAAAATATTAGATGTTACGCTTTTTTCTCAATAATACAAATATCTTTTGTTATTATTCTATCTCTAACTAACCCGTAGATACTGCCGGTGATGAATGCCAACGAAATATTAATAGTGATCTTTCCTTCGAAGCCGTTAATGGCTGACATTATCAATACTAATAACAATTTAGATTTCTAACAATTAATTTAAAGGTTAACGCTAACACATTATGCGATAATAATTGCGACGAAGGTATTTAAACAGGTATAATTCGATATGAATTACAAAATACTATTATTTAAAACTGTTGAGTTAATTTTAATGCCTATTCATTTATAAATAAAGTGAAAGTGATTGCTCGCTGCCATTTCCTGACCCAGTTATAACTGATGGTTATAAATATTATCAATTCTTTTACTTTGAATATTATTACTCTTTAATACACCGAAATAAGTTTAGTTTGTGCCGCAGGTTCGGGAATATAAACACATTTTAAACAAACATAGTTATTATACGCGTATGAAAAGTAGGGTAGTCAGGCAGGCATTAACAAAAAAAATATCGATGTTAAGCAGTTTTTTCGTCGCTTATTATCGACTAATTGTGGTTACAAGCCTCTCGTCCTCCCCTCTTTTTGTTGTCTGTTCAACCGGATAACCGAGGAACCACACGCCATGCCGGGAACGAATACGGGAACAATAGAAACACCCTTTAATCCTGATTAAGAAGGCCTTACTTGTGTCTCTTTGTCTTTGGATGGTGGTAATTATTTACAATTAGATATCCCATCTGTTATATTATGAATAATAGACAATTGTCCTGGTCAGGGCAAAAATTGATATACATAAGCAAAAAAAGAAATCGCTCTCGTTGCTATATCCAAGTCATATGCTCTACAGAGACGTCATCAAGTTATAATAAGCTTTATCATCTGTCAGGAATTTGTTATGATTGTCATCTTCTACGTGATCGTATTTATACGAGCTTCGACCATTCCCTGACTCATTTTATTTTCTTAAAAAAGTAAAGTTTTATCTCATATGTGTGATTGCACTGAATAAGCGGTTTGTGAACTTTAAACTTTTGCAATCGCAGAGTTCACTGCAGTTCATTTTACGCACATTTTTAAGATGAACTTAAAGAAGACTGTACATTATTATTCAATTTCATTAGGCATAACGAGTAATTAGCGTAACTTTCATGATAGGATCAAAATTTGATTTACAATAATCTCAACAACTTGATGCTCCTTCGGACACTGAGAATACTACATTACATGGTCCTTTGAACCATGGTATACTGTCGACTGAAGGTACTGACCCAGTAATGTCAAATTAATTCTACTATGTTTACTCAAATACTTACAAACCCACTGGTATTCTTTATAATTCTTTCTCGGACAAATCGTGACTTTCATCATGATACAGACAATCATGTAAATGTGACTTGTAAAAATTTTTTTTCTCTGTATGAAGAGTCTGCCAAAGTGACTCTACTCTGCCTGATGAAAAGCATGAATAGAAGCCAAAGAGTTGTGGTCACCATACTCATTACAAATGCAGACAATGCAGTGTAGTGACCCACACAATGGCGGCCAAGTGAAATGCTTTTTCATGCCACACTTGGGGACGTAAAAGACATGACAGTCATCGTGGCAGTGTAAGGTTCACATAGTTATCACGATAACTGTCACCCCTACATCAATTGGTCTCCGGTCTCGCACTCACCAACGAAACACGACAGCACAGATGCTGGCTTTTTAGTTTGGTCTTCTGTAGCCCGTTTGTGCTGAAATCAGCGTGGCTCTACTACCTAAAGAAAGCAATTAGTTCAGCAATGTTGTAAACATTAGTACAAATCTACCATCTCGTACTCACTTAAGACGATTATTTTCTTATGATACGATTCTAAACTAAACTATAACTTAATAATATCCCCGACATTTAAATTAACAACAGTATCAGCTTATATTGTGTACGCGCGGCGCCACCACTTTCTCCGGCGAAAGTAACAGTGAATTGACCGCTCAAATATCAAACTGTTTATGCTTGGATTATTTCATTTAGATTTACATCTGTCCTGATATGTATACGTCAAGAAATATTACGGTTTTATTCCCTTACTTTATGTAGTGTAACTACCGTATACTACATTTGTTGAGGTTAACCACCGAGAAATTAATGACCTGTTTTACTTTCACTACTTTTACAACTGCCTTCTTTCCATAACACTTTCATTTGAAGTTCAACAATGTATAGGGTGGGCCAAGAATTCGTTAACATTTGAATCTAACATCCCGGACCAATGCTACTGGAATTTACTGGCTACAACAA
Organism: Hypercompe scribonia; assembly: GCA_949316085.1. Taxonomy (NCBI): domain Eukaryota; kingdom Metazoa; phylum Arthropoda; class Insecta; order Lepidoptera; family Erebidae; genus Hypercompe; species Hypercompe scribonia. Next base: position 972,102 of record OX438967.1, on the reverse strand, counting down.
AATGTAGCTACTTATCCAATGAGTCCCTGCCGATGGTCAAAGACATGTTTCCGGAAAAGCTGATTGCCAGACGAGGCGACATTCCACGGCCATCTAAAAGTGCAGATCTATCTCCAGTAGACGTCTTTTTATAGGATTATTTGAAGAATCGTGTCCACATCAATAAAGCAAATACACTACGTCAACTAAAAGAAAAAACAGGGACGAGACTTTGGTGATCTCGTGGTCTCTTTGCAGACTATTCGAAAAATTTCAATTAATTAACTTTCTTGTAAATAAACAATTTTTATAATATATCAAAATGGTTTTTATACGATTTTTTCAAACGTTATCTAATTTTTGACCCATCCTATATTTTGAATAATAATTGTTTTGAATTTCTAGCCTTCGTTTTTTAGATTATTTTTAGCCAATCAAACGGCAACTACAAATAAATCTAGTAGATAATTTAAAAAAATTACTGAGCGAGCATTTTTTAAATTATTAAACGATGAATATCATCTTATTTTGTGTTGTTTATATACATAATAATATATGTAAGTGTTCAGTGTGCTTGTATTTTTATGTTTATATAATAAGTAGTCTCTTGATTGTATCATACTGTAAATTACAACTTCCCATTTCATTCTTAACTTCCTTCTCCATTCAGCGTTTGCCTGGATATCGCGCATATCGCGTGGAACGCAAATAGCGATAAGTCCGCCAATCGTACAATTTTTCTTTACAAATACTCGTATCTAGTTTTATTTTCTCTATGTACCTTTAGATCGTAAGCCTTATGTAAATGAACACAAAGTTTACTGTTGTTTTATCTTTAGCACAATAAGGAGTTATTTTATCTATCTAAATGTAATACAATACTCTATAATAATAAAATCCAATATCAAAATTTATTATTAACTTGTTGTTGCGTCAGACTTCGTACTGTACATTTATTGGAACGCAGTTCCTTATCGCGCGGTACGCTGGCTAAGGAGGCTAGGCGAGCGTCACGAAAAATCCTCACGACACTTTTGCTATAGTGCGTAGCGCTCGGAGAGGGGGCAGGCCGAGTATAGGATTCGACTTATTCGTTCTCTCTCTCTCTCTCTCTCTCGACAGTGACAAGCCACGCGACGCGCGCATCTACTGTGTATACATACATTATTTTGTCGTGTTCCTATGTATGTACTCGTAGTTTTAGTTATCTTTAAACATTGATTACAATTTGATAAGCATTCCTTCATTTATCTCATTTATTATTTACCTCCTAAATACTGTTAATTTATTTAATTGTACCTCCTATAATACTTATTTCAAAACGAAAGGAACTTCGTTCCGATCAGGTGTCCCACAACTGACACCTCAGACTTTTTTTTCTTCTTTTCTACAAATAAAAACCTTAGTTGGATTCTTAATAACAAAAAAGTTATAGTCAAAACGGTTCAGACGTTTACGAATTTTGTTCTAAGTTCTATTTAAACATTATTTTTTATTAATAATGTCGAGGGTTAATGAGAACTACGCAAACAAAGACTGATTTCATACTTCAAGTTCTTATTGTACTTCAACAATTGTATTTCACACGTCATAAGGAATGTATACAAAATATAATTAGCTTGTTTTATTGCCATTTTACTATTAAATATGACTACGTCAAATATGTGGTGACGGATTAAGAATACCATGTTGTGTGTGTTGTGTGTTACCATCCCTATTCATCTCGTCGTAAGAGGCGACTAATGAACAAACTATTCAGGAAAATAAGACTACAAAGAGAAGAAAGACTTGAAACAGACCTTATTCCAACCAGCGTCTAATCAAAGTGGTATAGCAGGCCAAAGCCTTCTTACTAAGAAGAGGCCTATGTCCAGCAGTGGACTGTTAAAGGCTGTTACGCGGGTCGATCTATAAGTATCCTTGTTAGAATTGGAGACATAACTTTTTCCATATTTTTTATGTTTATTTTTCAAAGTAGTCTCCGTTTAGGCTTACACACTTTTCTAAACTTTTGTGTTACTTCTTTAACTCCTCCAAAAAATAATCTTTTTCGAACTCCGCAAAACAGGTGGCCAAGGACGTTGACGGATCCTCGACAGAGTCGGACGGCGGGAGGAACGGTTATCGATTTTACGTTCTCTCTGAGGCATAGGAGTTATGGCCCAATGCCCGAACTCCGGGCTGTTATTCAGCATTTCTATCATCAGAAAAACTCCATAACGCTTTTTTGGCCCGACCAGTAAATCGAAGACAAGACTTCTTGATCGGAAGTCGAATACGCTAACCGTTAGGCCAATGAGTCTGTGGTAATAATAAATTTCTGTGCTATTGTAATATAATGATTAATACGTTTTAAATGTACTTTAGCATAGATATAATGTTATAACTTATTAGGATTATTTACGAGAGATACAGGTAGGTAGATATTCATTCATTTTCTTGTATTTATATTATACTATGATATATAAAAACATCATGATTTATTTAATGGTTTATTATAGTAATTATTCTGCTATTTGGGACAAATAAATCAAACATATCGAAAGTCTAATTTTTTAACTGTAAAGGTTATAACTAACCTGACTTCGTTTTACTATCAAAAGGTATCGTCAGTACACATAACCAGTTGATATTTGAATGTCTATACACAAGTAAAAGTATATAGATTTATTATTAACTAGCTTACCCTGCGAACTCTGTTCCGCCTTAGTCAATAAATAAGCAGACTTTATTTTTTTACTTAAACCCGTTCTAACTTGATAAAAAGTATCCTATGTCCGTCTCCTGGTTCTAAGCTACCTCCCCACCAATTTTCAGCTAAATCCGTTCAGCCGTTCTTGAGTTATAAGTGGTATAACTAACACTACTTTCTTTTATATATATAGATTGATATTTGTTTTTTTGTAATTGTTATATAATAACAAGGCAATAGATGCATGATAAAAACTACCTGTGCAGTTTAGAATAATAACTCAGTAAATAACAATTAATAAAACAGTAATTCATTGGTAAGGACACAGTAACATTGTTGGAATGCCGTCAATGTGAACGGGTTGAAAAGCCGGCAGTTGTCGAGAAAACTTGATTTTTACGTATTATTTGCGCACTTTTAAGATGTTTCACTTATACCTGTATTTTAAATATACATTTTTACGTACTTGTATTCTTATATGTCTTTACTTAGAGGAAAAAAAAAATGTGTGCGTGTACTAACGTACACTCGTAAGAAGTGAAACTTCTTTATGACGTTATTTTTCAAAAAAATAATTTAAACCCGTCCGAAGTTGATGCAATCGCCACCTGGATTTCAAAAATGTAACTACTCAAAACGGGCCGCAAAATACATTGGAGACATTTACCAATCCCTACTCCGCTGGAGACAGTATACTTCGAATCACGCGTGGTAGGGATAAGAAAAAGATGGCGCGTAACGAAAAAATGTGACGCGTAACGAAAAAATGTTACACTAAATTTTTTTCCAACCCCGATAAAGAAGTTTCACTTCAATAATGCTGGTTGGTGTTTTCAACAACAACAAAAGATATTTTTTAACTTTTGCCTGGGTTAAGCGTTGACATTTTGCAACAACACAATTGACCCTGGTGTCTCGGTCACCTTCTTATGCAAACTTGTCAAAAGTTGATCTGATTTCGGGACACAGAGGTCTAGTATTAAAATTTTTGGCTGCAAACCAGAACAATAAAAATTACAGAAATAACGTAAAAGAACTAATTCAAATGGAGTGTCGATAATAAACTTCTAGGCCCTTTTATACTTATAGCTCGTTTGTTCTTGTTAAACCTCCCAAAATAATACAAACAAACATTGGAAATCGAAAACAACGTCAAATAAAATAAGAACGAATTAAATCAGTAGTTTTATTGTTTACATAATTCTTGAATAAATCGAAGACGACTAACATCACGTGTTGATTATTTAATTGAACCGTCAAATTCGTAGAAACCGTTTATTGCGTATTAATAATGCACATCCCTATTACTTAAATTACAGAAAGGATAAAAAATACGATTAAGTACACCACTTCACTGTTAATCAAATATTTAAATTGTTAACTTTTAGAAACGTGGTTGTAAAACAAAATTTAAATATTAAGCATTGTAGTCACGACCTAGGCAATAATTAAACGATTTCGAGATAATATTGGGCTTTTTTTAGGATGATTTGTATAAATTAGCATCACCACGGAAGAGGTCTTGAAACACGACTAAGTTAAACGCGTTTTAAGATATTTTGCACTATTTAGGTACCGGGTTATTATTTATTTAGACACACATGCCTGCCTTATCCCAAATAGTGTAGAGCCAGCATAATAGAACACAAACTCCTGATAAACATACTTATATGTTTTTAAATAAATAAATAGTACACAGATTAATACATATATTACAGATAATTAACATTTTTTTTTTATTGACGGGTTGGAAAATCGCAGGAGCCAGGAGCATGTGGTGTTTCCACTAAAAACCACCCCGGCGGCCAGTATTAGGCGTCCTACTCTGATGGGGACCCGGGCCATGTTATTTCAGTACCCCTCCAGGATCAACGCCGTGCCTGCTTGCCGTCGCTGATTTATAACTGTGGCTCGATCGCGTTTTTGCGACCAGGCCGCATTTCTGTCGCCGACCGCAGCGATTTATTCACCGCCAGAGGTCCCTATTCTCTGGTAGCTTGCGGTCCTGAGATAATTAACACCTAGACACAGAACAAATGTTCGTGCTCCTCACAAAAGATCTTAGGTAGGGATGGAACCCACAACCTCTTTCTTATTTTCTTATCTGTGTCACTTCGGTAGGTACTTAATGTGGATATACTTTCTGCGTGTTAGTTTTAGTTCAATAGACGTAATCACTTACGCAAATATTTGCATCGAGTGAAAATCGAACCCGCATTACACAATTTACATTTCACTTTCATAAAGACAGAAGGTGAGACATCTTCACTAAATTAATTAACAATAAAAATATGAATAAAACCCTCAAACATTCAAGTGTTGAGAAAAACACCTGTCGTAAAATATGAAGGTTCGTGTCACAGTACGAGTACGGTATTCGATAAAGCGTGCGCACGCGTTTTTCCTGAGCCAACTTCGGCTTTTTAGCGGCTCGGACGTGACAATAAACGAAATGAGAGACATATATCTATCACAACTATCCCATAGCGTTCTCTTGCTCTACGTTTACGGAACGCAACACGTATTTTGTTTTTAGTTTTTATAATAAAGTAACTGTATGCAGAATTAAATGTTCCATTGAAGTAGCTTAAAGTTATCAATTCAGTGGAATCGAGTTGCACGTCACGTATTTATAAAAATACTTGGGACATGTCTAGAAAACTCATAGCTTGTGGACTGTTGTCTCCAAATCAGACAGAACAGTTAGGAATTCAAACACGATATGATTTCTAGCGGTGTAGTGACGGATTAAGAATACATAGTGTTACCACCCCTATTCATCCTGTGGGTGTCGTAAAAGGCGACTAAGGGTACAAGTATACAAGACAACATCATTACAAAGAGAAGGAAAACTTGAAACAAACCCTATTCCAACCCGTCTGGCCAGCGTGGTATAGTAGGCCAAAACCTCCTTGCTAAGGAGAGGCCTATGTCCAGGAGTGAACTGTAAAAGGCTGTTGTTGATGATGATGATGGTGATTTCTAGCTGAGCAAATTTTTAACTTATTAATTTGGAATTTTGATACATTTAGACCTGATGTACACAGTCTAATTATGAATAATGGATAGTCAACGAACTTAAGTATATTCGTTTTTTGATTTATAATCTGTATCGACATACAATGGGAACCACTCGCTTATAAGGACACCATATTGTGGGTGCATTGTCGGCATTCACAATAAGTGTGGTGACCATAACTCTTGGATTCTATTCATGCTTTCCATCAAGCAGAATAGAGTAACTTTGTCATGCTCTTAAAATAAAAATAAATTAAAAAAACCAAGCTGAAGTGTATGTGGTTTCGTTGGTTTTTAAATCAATAACATAAAATTTAGTCTCGCATTAAAAACAATAACCTTACCTAAAAAAATTAATTTCGAATACATAACAAGAGAGTTATATTACATTGTGGTATTATGAAAATTATACCTTAATTATCAAAGGCCATACGAAACATTTACCGCTACCAAAAGCCTCGGTTTCAAACTACGTAAACAAGAAGGTCCATAAGAGGGCCAATTAACACAATCCAATGTCGTTTTCCTTCATTAGACATATCGATCCTTATCTACCGACAATTACAATAGCGTACGTTAAATAATAGCGCACAACTACCCACATTTAAACAATAAGCATGTAATTATTTAACAATGGTGGACGACATTGGATGCGCCTTGACCCAGCTATGGAACCGCCGTCCTCATTGCGAATTTGACTTAAAATATTTCAGCCAGTTGGGATATACCATCGACAGGTAACATAACTTTTTTTTAAACAGAAAGTAGGGACGTATATCAATGTAAGAAGATCTTTTTAGATGGATTCTAGAACATGTATAAACAAATCTCAAAAATATTTGGAACAATGGAGATTTCTGTAAATGAAAATCAACCATTATATTTCTGGCTACATAATTTGGACATTTGTCTGCACGATTGGCCTAGTGGTTTAAGCGGTTCTGGATGTCGTAATAGCAGCTGTTCCCGGTTCCCTCCTATCTCAGGCGCAGAGTGGCACACCGTGTGGTTTTAGTCGGTCCCATTCCGATACACCATCTCGCCGTAAACCCTGGTGGGGTGACGGCCCGAGGGGGTTTCCACACGTTAAAAAAAAAAAGAAAAAGAGTGGTTTAAGCGGTCGCCATGCCACTTTCTACTACGCTAAGTGTTGTGGGTTCAAACCCCAGACGGGACCACACTTTGTGTGATCCACAAATTGTTGTTCTGAGTCTGGATGGATTTTGTGTCCGTTTCTTGTATGTTTGTAAAGTCCTCCTCGATACAGGAGCTATTCCTAGTGCGGGCGTTGTTTTTTTAAAGAAAAAAAATCATTCGAAGATCGGGACCCAACATACATCATAAAAGTTTCCACATACGACTAATGGTCCTAAAAATAGCTGTGGTCATATTATAGAACGTTAACATTTTCTGGGAAATTCGTGACCTCCAATAGGAAAAATTTAGTTTGAAACTTGACCGACATTAATTTAATAGCCAATATATTATTAATTATTATTAATAATAAAAATTGATTCCGTTTTTGTAAATAGAATTTACGTCACTTCTTTTACAATTCTAAAATTTCTATAATTGTATTGACACGGAAAAACGCATCAATGTGAAGCTACTCTATAATCCATAGACTGTTCTATAAAATAGACTACAGGCTGACCATAATTGATTCTTATAAATAAGATTTTATTGATTTGTTTGAAGCCTTTAACACTGTGATCTGGCATTATGTCTGTTCTCTTTGCCTGTTTGATTTTTAACAAAAGAAAATCCAAATTAAAACATTATAAAACAATTTTTTTAAATTATCGTTTGTTTGCAGTTCTTAGCCTCTTCGTTTTCCGCCGTACAACCTCGGTGATAACATCTGTAATGCATGCTGTTACCCTTCCCGATAATACGAACCTTATTACAAGAAGACCAAGAGTCATTTTGGATCGTATTCTACGTCTACATATATTTGTTAATTTGTTTCACCGTATGGAATTGCCGTGTACATAATTTGATACGTTTAAACGGTAAAGTTTACGAGTATAGTGAGTTGTGAGGCTTAATAAAAATTTTCATTTGTTTGATGTGGAATTTTATACTTTACACCTTATTTTTTAAGGTTAGATTTTCTTTGAACACAGAATTTCCTTGAAGTACCTGCATATTACGTAGTTTTTTTAAATGAGTTGAACTTATAAATAAATTAAACATATGTAAATAGAAACTGTTTGCTTAGTGTTGAAAAACAAGTTTCAATGCACAACATATTTAATTATTAAAACTAAGCCAAAATGTATTTAATAACTTCTTAGTACTTACGTTCAAATCAATACATAAGTACATACAATAAAAAAATAAAATAGAATCTCCTCGATTTGGATCTAGGTATTTTTGTTGTCAATGCATAAACTGATTTGGAAAGCTCACTCAAATTGAAAGAGTACCGTCCCTGTATGTGGAAAACCAGGGAATTAAGAATATTTTTGTTTCTTTTACTAAAATTTTGTAATGTTATCACAAATCGACGTAATACAGCTCACCAACAAATCCATAGTAGCCTATAATTATTAATTCGCCATATAATATTTGCAAGCGATCGAGTGTTAAATCGTTAATAACACTTGTAAGGTTATGTCGATAACCATGACTTAGTGAGAGAGGTCTTATTTATGCAGTTTTGTTACTCACTAAGTAGGTAAACAAATATTAGAAATTAGTTATGGACAGCTTACAATGGTCATATCGAAATGAAAGTTCGTATGTACTGTAATGTGTTGTTTCGACGATAATACTGCAATTGATCATTTTAGAGCTGATGTGATAAAGTACCCGAGTGAGTATTTATACAGAAAATTATATTCAATTTATATAGATGTATGTTTATGTATTGTGTATGTATTGTTTATATAAAATAATATTTTATTAGTAATGTATGTCAACTTCTTTATTTTACCTTCGTACCTACCGCATCATGTTTCTACATTAAAGGTTGACTGGGAGAGAATGCCGAATGGTATTAAGTCCGCCTTTGTACAACATGTGCATAAAACTTAAATAAATAAATAAATAATGGATCCAGGAGGTGAGTAGTGTATCTATTTAGTTGCTTTTCTTGTTTATAGTATAGAGGGTATGTTCAATTAGTATTTATACTTACATAGTTTTCAATAGAAATGTCAATAAATTACACTCAGGCACAAAACAAAAAATTGTGTTCACAACACAATTTTGCTTTGTCATGGGTGTGAATGAAGCCCACGAACTTTGGCTGAGGCATCAGGATCGCTAGTCACAATACCAACATGCCAATCCAAAAAGTTGCTAATTCAGGTTAGATAAGGGTCTCAAAAAAAATATCAAACTACGAAGGAGGATTTCTACTATATAGTCTTTGCCTATTTGTTACGTATTTAAAGACACACGCCGTTAATGAAAAAATAATTAAATCAGCCATGTGACTTGGAACAAAACCTGTTGGAGTATATCGGTCAGTAAACGCTTTCCGTCTGCGGTTGTTATTCCAATACCAGACGAATTGTAATGCGATTCCGATTTCGCAACGGTAACCAGATCACAGTAGTACATTTACAACTTTAGAATTCTATACGTGCTGATAAAGGATATTGAACGTTCACACCTTGTCATTAGACATTTAATTGCATCCCACATTTAAAGCGCAAATAAATTTTAATAATATATTTATTATTTACACGATATGCCTTAAGGCGTTCCATTTTTCTAAATTTAAATTTTTGTAAAACACAAACGGCCTAACTGGAATGTCAGATCTACCTTTTTTTACCGCACTTATAATTTTGTACACCTTAGTCAATATATAAAAAAACTTACAGATTTAATCTATGTTTACTTTGTTTCATAAGAAATCATCTACCTTTTCTGTCTCCCTCTACGCTCTTTTCCTTAAAAATAACAACAAACTACTAAACTAACAACTCGATTAAATTGCAATCTGTGAAACTATCTAGTTGAAAGAGAACAAACTAAGAGAAATAGTTTAAAAGTAACGTTGTTATAATTAAGTGTTACCTAAACCGATTTCGCAAATCGGTTACGGATAGAGATCGTCTAATATTTATCGTAGTTTACGGTAAAGTTCCCGGTTCACACATCCCTTACGCAACAACATGTTATATAATCAGTAATTAAGACGATCGTTATGATAAACGAATGTATTTTTATGTAATAATGTATTAATACAATATAGTAGTAGATTTTTGAACTGACTTTAAACTTATACCCAACTTAAAAACTCAACTTTTTTTTGTTTCACAAAATGTTTGCCATTTTTGAACAGATTTCCGAAATTTTTTTTTTCGAATTTCAACACGTTACAATTACTGTTGTACATTATTTGAATATTTTGACGAAAAATGCTTTCTTTTAAAGGGAATATTACGAAATGATTTAACAATTTGTCATGAAGAAAGCTCTTTGCAACCGGTTCTATTTAAAAAAGAGGTAATTAAGGTACACAGAGGTTGCAAATAAGCTAATTCAAAAAAAGATGATTACATATATATATATGTTGCATAGTGCAATGGTTGTACACATTACGGTAAACTACTTAAATTTCTTCACTCATATGCAGATAGACGTGCTCAATTTGTCTTATGTAGAACAGTAGGTACTCATATTGCTTTGGTGTGAAATTATGTTACCAAACAGTCCTCAGGTAATTTATGTTTTAAAACCATCACCAACACCATTTTATCTCTCGAATGTCCATTATTGGTCAGTTTTAAAAATTATGAATACAATATTGTCTACTGCCTGACCTGGGCCTCTCCTTAGAAAGGAGGTTTTGGCCTATTATGCGACGCTGGCCAGATAAGATTTCTGTCAAGTTTTCCACCTCTTTGCAACGTTATTGACTTGCGTAGTTTCATCCCTCAGTCGGCTCTTACAACACCTACGAGATGAATAGTGGTGGTGATACGACACAAGAATTAAGAATGATAATATGTTTTTATTCTAAGTTGACAGCTATTTATTTTGTGAAATTTAAAAATTTAACCAATATAAACTGGCTAAATGAAATTGTAAACCAATCGTGTTATATTTATTCAAACAGTATGTGTATTAATTTTGGTAGGTTTATTTGATAACTCATGATTGAAATTCGATCGATTTGAAATTGTTATTTCGAAATTGGAATATTAAAAATAATAGATTGGTTCTTTTGTTTCTTCAAAAGTTTTTTTTTTTGTTCGTTTACATGAAGCGCAAGCGTGTACAATATTACGTAAACAAATGACAGATTAACTTTAACACAATACAGTCACCTTTAAATGTACCCAATATTATGCTGGGTCGGCTACTAGTTCTACCGGTTTTACCTCAATATCAGTTCTTTCACAAATCGACTGCCAACAGACATGCGCAACATTTGAGAGCAATGACTTTCTTTCTTTTTCTTTTTAAAATAGACAACTCCATACTACAAATATATCTGTATCGCGGGGAATTTTACAAACATACATGAAGACACAAAGAACACTCAGTTTCCAGTATCGATTGCCGTAGATCAGGACAACTGGGACCGACGGTCATCTTTGATACTCCGGGCTTGCTAGCAGGGATTTCTTGTCAGAAAAGCTTAATAACACTTTTTGGCCCGACCCGAGAATCAAAACCTCTTGATCAGTAGTCGCACTCACGAGCCGTGAGACCAACGACGCAAATTTTTCTTGTAATACATTCAGATATAAATATGACTTTCCTCATCCTTGTTGGACAATGTCTATGACCGAAAATACGCATGACACATACACACTCTTGAGGCCTATGTTTAGCAGTGGATGTCTTCCGGCTGATGATGATAATGATGATGGCTATAATAATTTAAGTATAAACGTAAGACAGCATGTCTGCCATGCCGTGCTGTCGTATGTCGTTGGTGAGAGTGAGACCAGAGGCCCATTAGCTCAAGGGTGGCAGTTATCGTGGTAAGTGTGCGAGCCTTACACTGCCACGATCACTCGCATGCCTTTTACGTCCCGAAGCGGGACGTAAAGCAACATCTCACTAGGCTGCCATAGTGTGGGTCACCATACTGCATTGTACAGACAATTCACACAGATTCACAATTAGTATGGCGACCACAATTCTTGGATTCATATTCATGCTTTACATCAGGCAGAATAGAAATACTTTGACAGGCTCTTAAAAAAATTACATAAGTAAGTACCTTGTGGAAAGTTTCTCAACAATATCACAATTACTGATTAAATAAAAATAAAATAAGTACTTTTTTCGTAACTAGATTTAACTAGAGAATACGATCTCTTATTAAAGAAAGATTCTTCAAACAATGTTTTTTAATTTAAGTCACATTTCTTTCAGAAAATCATCATCTCAGTCGAAAGACGTCCACTGCGAGACTTGGACCTCCCCCAAGGCTCTACACAACAACTGGTCCTGTGCTGCCTTCATCACAATAAAAAATACATAGATAAAATGACGTTTAAATTGTGAACACTTCAAATGAAAACATTTTAACTCATCAAGGAAAATATTCGCTGCATACTGCGTAGAAACAACAAATAACAAAATGGTGTTGTATCAAATTTGTGTTCGTTTTTAAAAAACATAACAAAATTGGTATTTAAGTCACGTGAACACTCATTGATAGACATCGAAATAGACTATAAATACATGTTTCTCCGTCGTCGTAGAAGTCTCGATAACACATTTATAATTCATGACATTAATCAAAAACAAAATAAATGAGTGAAAAATACCTACTTATCGTAATTTCAATATTAGATATATACTGAAATATGTGTTGACTGTTTGGTGTTACGTCTTTACTATTTATGAGATAAACAGTCAGTTTGATTGTGTATACAGTTAGGAATAGAGTGTCATCATTATCATTCATATGTATAAAAGATTTCACTCAATACAGTAATTTCAAGGATTCTTGATTACTTGCGGACCGCATAGTTGAGCTTTTCCTGGCCCAACGGAGTTGCCACACTTAAAAAAAAGGAACGTAGACGAAATGTTATCTTATTTCGTCTCTGCTAGAAGTGTCATTTCTGTTCTGTTGTCAGTAGTAATCGAAGACCTGAGTAAAGTCGATTATTTTTTTAATAAATTGAAATAATACTAATAGATAGTTTTATTCTAAGTCCTTTCTCAAAAGATTTTCTTGAAGGATAAAAACTAAATAACAGTGGTTAAATGTTTATTAATCAATTAATAAAAATTTCATTGCAGACAAACCCACGCATAAGAGACAATGCGAGTGTTGCGTGTTAAAAAATTCGTGTGGCTCTCAAATTGTTGTTTACATTCATAATTATTGCGCAATCAGATTTTTGCATATCTAAATATGTATTCACGTGTTATAATCGATGTTTTTGTTTAAGTTTAGACGATGTTATTGGAATTTTACTTTAAGAAAAAAAAATAGAAGTTATAATTATTAATAAAATTGTTATTTTTAATATTACGCGGTAGTCCACTGTGAACAATTAAATTGATTTAGGATATGAAGTTAACATTTCTCTTTTAATAGCATAGGCGCAGTCTGTCATTTGTGAAGACGTTATACTCGGTGTTTGCGGTGTTGTCGGTGTTTGCGGAAGGAGTTTGCAGAGTGAGTTCGGAAAAATGCTCGAAGGAGGCGACGAAGGGGCGCTGCAGATGTCGCTAGTTCCGCAATCGCCACCTAAGGGTAGCTACAAACGACCCGAGACAGTCGACACTCCCGTGCGGCCCGGGGGATGTCGTCTAAGGCATGTCGGTGTTCTCTTATTGTGTAGACTGGTGAGAGACGCGGTAGCGTCCTTCCCCGGGGATGACTCTGATCATCCCGGGATGAATTCCAGTCATAGAGTACGGTAAGAAGAACCCCAGAAGCCGATGATGCGTTCTTGGAGCTCTATCCTACTGCCGAGGTACTGCCGGTTTTAGTGGGTAGACCGGTTTCTCTGGGAGTCTCATACATACCCTTCGTCACCTTTACAGAGGGTATGGTGTGAAAAGTATTCAACGGGTTATAAACAGAAATTAAAAAGTGTTGTTGGTGGTGATGATGATGACAAACGAGCTGACCTTTCACTTTCATGGTTAATGACTAGTGCTGCTCAATGCCTGCAAATCCAGAAACCTACACTTTGAATACCTCACCCCGGTGGAGGGGAGTAAAAAGGTCGCCGATAACGTTACAAATACAATAAAAAACAAAAGGGTTATTTTAACAGTTGATTTCTGTCATCACTCCAATCTCGATGATCTCATACAAAATTTTAATTTCAATAGGACAAATACAGTCAAATATCGTCTCAAAAACTTATTATTGCTTCCATATTTGTGCATGTGTGTATGGTTAGTGGTCTCCAGAGAGCCAGTGTTGCCATCGCACGCAAGGTGTTAAATGTGTTGCATACATTTATAATTACAGGGTTGCCAATGTGCTAAAAACGTGTAGTGAATCCGTTGGTAACCACTTCACCTAACCAGGCTCTACGTGAGTTTACTACATAAACATTAAACTAGTACATAGAAGTACACGGCCTACACAATGTAAGTACTTAATAATCAATTTAAACACTACATCAATGACGTCACTTATTAAAAAATTTTATCTGTCGCCCTTGGTTGTAGCTCTTATAACAATAAGGCAACAGATTTTTTTTAAAGAGGATAGAAGAGAAGAGGAGGCAATAACCACAGATACCACCGACAAGTCATTATGTCGGTCACGAACCGACCAAAAACCAGGTACACCCTACTAAAAAAATCTCTGGAACCCCGACATACCTCAGGCCACCTATGGCTTGTAGATGGCCACCCCATATGAGAACCCCGATGTTCCCTTCTGGCCGCAAAAGGGCGAGCGTAGTCCGTAGTGCTCGCATCGCCACCCCGGTCTATTTATGTTAATTTTCACCCTAAGATATATTATATTATTATTGGTATTATATAAAAATCCAAGCATGTTCATAAATGACGGAGGTCTTGAGACACATAACCTTCTTCTTTTTTAAGTCAAAGAAGAAGCAAAGTTTATGAGTTGTTGCAATTTAAAATACAAAATTAAATGAAATAAAAACTATCATACCAATTATAAGACAAATAATATATACACTTGTTCAGGAAACGAGTCGATGAAAAATTGTATAACTATTTCGAAAGTGCAAGCGAAATATTTTATATTAACACATATTTACATTTACTCGATTAAATATTAAACATATTCAGCCTCTTTGGCATTGAATTTTTAATAAATAAGTTCGTTGAACAACCTATTTTGTATAAAATTACACAATTATACATATCATTGGCACATCCTTCTTAAAACAAGTGTTATAAAAACATTATTTATTTAAACGTTTCCTTGGTACCACTTTTGGTGATTTAAGAGAAGTGGTAGTGGTTATAAACCAATATTATGTTAATAATCTGTTAAGTGTTAACTTGAATAACATATTTGGTTCTAGTCGAACCTGTATCCCGAGTTCGTGTTTGTAAATTACGGAGACAAAACGCGGAAATCTAAGATGGATTCTAATTGATCTGTTCACTTCCTAGTGTGCATCATGAATTAGGGCCGGGAAATTTGGTACTTGTATAACGAGTAGCCCTGGTACCAGTTTGCAAATTACTTAAATGTGAGAAAATCTTTAAAATTGCGGGCATTTCCGCGTAACAATTATCAAAGTGGGAATTTTTGGTAATAATTTAACAAACTTAAGTAGAACTTTGCCAAGTGAGCTGAGCTTGATCTGCCAAAAGAATATTTATTAGTTTTTCGTCTCCACCTTTAATGAACTCAACCAGAATCTCAGTAATTATGCTCAGCTACAATAAACAAAATATCGATGACTTATCTATCTATACATGTACAAATAATGAATCATCATCATCATCAGCAGCCTTTTACAGTTCATTGCTGCACATAGACCACTCCTAAGCAGGGAGGTTTTGGCCTTATACCACACTGGCCAGACGGATTGGAATAGGGTTTGTTTCAAATTTTTCTTCTATTCTGTTATATTTTCCTGAATAGTTTCTTCCCTTAGTCGCCCATTACGACACCCACGGGATGAATAGGGGTGATAACACTATGTATTCTTAATCCGTCACCACACGGACAGAAACGGTCAAATAATGAATACGGTAAGTTAATTATATTTAATTAAGAGATTCGGAAGTAAGTTTCATTTATCAGTCAATGATAAGGATCCCCTCTATTAAATCTGAAATTAGAGTATCCCTGAAATACATACTCGACGACAACTATATATTATTTGAAAAAAGGATTGTTAACTACCGACACAAAAACTCTATAAATAAAAAACAAAAACAAAACAATACTTAAAACAAAATCTGTGTATGATCACTTCCCAATGTGCATCAAATCTTAGGCTGTTTTGGTGGTCGTCTAACTAGAAATCCAAGTACGAGTTTTGAACTTCCAAAAACAGTAACTCGTTTGCACCAGTTTGTATTTTGCGGTCACCAGATCTCGATAACAACTGTGTCACTTCCTAGTGCATCTTTAACAGTGGATTAGATATTATTTGCTGGTTTAACCTGTAGCCCTAGTGCGGGTTTGCAAATTATCGAAATAATAATACGGAAACTGTAAAAAATATATCGAAAATTAAAAACATTTCCTAATGAACAAGTTTTCAGAGAAAAACTTGATTTGGATAACGACATAAAAAATTAACTAGTAACCATAATTAATGATAAATTTACGATTTTTATCTATTAATTAATTAGATTTTTATGGGAACCAATTATAATAGGTACCTCATCGGTCTAGTGATTAGCGTGTGCTACTGCCAATTAAAGGTTCGACTCTCGAGTCGGGTCATAAAGCGTTAATGAGTTTTTCTGACTACTGAAATATTTAATACCAACCCGAAATTTTGAAAATGAGGTCTTAACCTTCTTACCTCGGAGAGCACGTAAAACCATCAGTTATACGTCTCACCTTTCCTTGTGCACGAGGCTGGCCGCCGTGGCCGAAATCAGCTATGTACAGTACAGTACAGTACAGTACAGTACAGTACAGTACAGTACAATACTGTACAGTACAGGACAGTACATCAACATCGTAATCATAAGTGTGTATATGTTGTAAGGAAATAATTACATGTCATCATCATCAACAACAGCCTTTAACAGTCCACTGCTGGACATAGCCTCTCCTTAGAAAGAAAATTTTGACCTTCTATATAACGCTAGGCGGGTTGGCACAAATGTCCTGACGATAGCATCTTCACGCTATTAAGGTACTTTTTTGATTCACGAACCTTCGCTATCATCATTTTAAACAATAAAGTAGCTTCAAAAATATAGATAGTACTTCACTGAAGTTCTGGAATGTTCTGAATGTATATACACTAGTCAAATATTAAGAAGGCATGAATGATGTATGTGTTCAAGTTCATCGCCTACAATGAAATGAAGACAATGTCGGAGGCTGTGCGTAACGCGTGGGCTACTTACTGATCGTGCGCAAGAGTTGATGTTCTTATTAGACAAGTATTTGAAACGTTTTGTGTATAGGCCTTATTAACATACATATTGGTATTACATATCCGCTTATAGAACAATTTAATGGATATCTACTTATATTTTAAAACAACCACTTAGCGTAATCGAAATGAAGCTTTTATACAAAACCTTGTAAAGAAATTTTGATAAAACTTGCATTTCTTAAAAGCTTATTAGTAAGATAATATTGGTCCTAATTTTATATAATATTAAGGTTATCTGAAACCTCAACCTTCCTGTGTTTGGTCTTTATTATACGAAAGAAATGCTAATAAAGACTCCCAAACCGACCGAATCAATTTTGATTCCTGAGTTGCATATGTCCACGACTCAGGGACGATGACTTAATATCAAGTGATACATAGATAAATAGACAATACTTCATTTGTCACCATGTTTTTACAAACATTAAAATGTAAAAAAGTACAACAAATGTAATATGCAAAGGGTGGCCGTGTCGATTAGAGAAATCTCTGGATTGGACTAGATGCATTTTGGACTGGTTCTAATTAAAAAAATGTTCATGCAATGGTAAAGGTCTTAAGCTATGAAATATTCATATCTATTATACATAAATCTATGATAATTATTTGCTTCTTTACCTCATAAAAATCTCTAAACGAATTCAAGCTATAAATTTTAAAGTAGTTAGTTACGCGTAAGTCACACGTCATCACCGAACATTTTGCGGCTCACGCGCAGGTTTGTACACATTATACGAATGTACGAAGACTGTTATTGAAACACGCCACGGTACGGTTGCTCCACTCTCCCTAGTGTGCTACTCGTGATGTTTATGATTGTAGAAATTGGACGCGGTTGCAATATAACGTTTGAAGTTCGACCAATGTTTAAACAAACTCCAATAAAAAGAAGTCGGTTCTCAATTGGGTTATATATTTTTATTTTCTCATCTTAGAGCCTGTTAAATATACAATAATTTGGAAAATTCTTAAATGAATTAAAGACTTATGCTTTCGTTTAATCTCTCTATTTCTTAAAAGATATCCTCGTAGTGAAGTATCAAACATGAATGTTATGAATATAAAATGTTAACTGTAATGTGATTTTATCGTATTGTGACCGTAATACCTTACTTAGCCAGAACTGAATTTTCCGCGAATTTTTATGACACAAATTGACCTTCAGATAAACTAACCTAACTTAACATAGTCATGGAAGAATGGAAGCAGAGCCACATATGTTCACAGATATATTATGCGGCGTTACACAAAATTATCTTTATTGATTGATTATTTGGTAATAATACTTATAAACGTGGCCCCTCCTCACCATATTGCCTTGATATAGGAAATAAACTTATGTGTACGGATATCCGTATACAATACCGCTCGTATCTTTAGTGTTACCGCTTAATTTATAAGGCTCCACTTTAATACACAAAAATGTTATATTACCAACGAACAAAGGCCTTGTATCAACTTTCAAAGGCATTAAATAGGCCTTATAACAGTGCGTTCGAAACCTCGCAGTTATTGCGATCGCAACAAATTAACGCAGGAGGATCGCCCGGAGAAGGTTATTACTAAACAACAATTGAATGCGTTTGTAATCGAAACCACACAGTATTAATGTTAATTGCAACAATGCGTTCATGTAATAAGAGCGTAACTTCTACCCAAGTATATATTATACACTACACTTTCAAAAACCTACCTTAAGTAACTTACACAAAGTTTGATTTCGACTGCAATGTCATACTATATGTATGTATTTAGCAAGTTTTGCGCAACGTGTGTTTAAAATCAGGTAGCGTGCACACCTAGCGGAACACATTCCATTTTAGGGATGTTATTTTATTTAGTCTTAATCCGTACGTGTAAAATTCAAAATCGTTTGCAACTGTGGCCGATGATGAGGTGGTGTGACAGTAGTTGAAAAATATCGATTATGTCATTGACTTCAAATCGAGTGATTAGAGCATTGGCGATTTTAAACGAATAATGACAATAGTGTATAAATACCGGTAGCCATAATTTTTTTTTTAAAGACAAATCCTGCATTCGGAATAAATTCTGTGTAGCAAGTAAATTTAAAAACATACGAAACAAACGCAAAGAACACCTAGACTCAGAACAATAATATGTGGATCACCGAAAGTGTTGTCCCATGTGAGCTTCGAACCCACAACAGCGCGCAGTAGAAAATGGTGTGGCATCCATCTAAACCATTACGTCACCCGTGCAGTCAGTGAGAATTAAATACAATGACCTGATACAAAATAGTAAATGACTCAGCAATATTGAAGAGGTGCTTGTTTAGGCAATTGACATTTACTGTTGACATTTTCTTATGACAAACAAAACACCTCTATTAGCAGCAATAGGTTCGCCATTTATTACGTGGAACCAAAACACTGGCGAAAAGTGGGTGTTTCATATGCTTCTGGGTACCAATCCGGGTAAAAAGGTGTGATTTTATGTATGTATGTATACTGTAACTAATGACCCTGACCTTATCTCTCGGATGTAAAAGAGTAACTAAGAATAACCGGACTTTTTAAAAAAATATATAATTTTCATGAAATTATAATTTACATAATAGACGTATGGTACGCGCATTCTGAGTAATATTACAAGAAAGTGTACAATTAAATATGAAATAAGAAATTAGCTCAAAATTAATATTTTACTGGACAAACATTTTGAATAATTCTCATTCCGACTATTTCATGAATAAATATTAATTTTTTGGGACTTTAATATCTTATGATTAGCCAAAAAAATAATTCGAATGTAATTGTAACGAGCCGGCTTAACTGGGGCAGTACTACCCTCTCATACAACACCAATTATTACTCTAGAAAGGAATACTTTGAGAAATAAACTCAAAGTGAACTGATAATACTAAATTAATTATATATCACATTAACATATATCGCAATGTCTGTACTATTCATACGTAATATGTGTTGGAATTCATGATGAAATCTTGATGATGTCTAGACTCGCATATTAGAGTAACGTCGAGAATAACAGATTACAAAGAAACTATTCAATATTACACATTGATGACGTAATCATCAACAAGCTTTAATCGTCCACTACTGGACATAGGTCTTACCTTAAAAGGAGGTTTTGGTCTACTGTATTACGCTTATCTGACGAGTTGATATTCCCACTAGCATTTTAACCGATACAAAAAAATACCCCCTAGTATTTTAACCGATACCAAAAATATCCACTAGCATTTTAACCGATACCAAAAAATACCCCCTAGTATTTTAACCGATACCGAAAATATCCACTAGCATTTTAACCGATACCAAAAAATACCCACTAGAATTTTAACCGATACCAAAAAAATCCACTGGCGTTTTAACCGATACCAAAAAATACCCACTAGCACTTTTGGCGATACTAAAGAAAAATTCTCGTCGTTTTTTTTTAAGTTTCTTACGAAATTTTAAATATTTATTTTTTAATTAGTAGATAAAACGTATCCTCACTTTCTGTTTTCCTATAATTCACTAAATTTTAATATATTTTTTTAATCATTTGACCAACATAATTTAAGCTGTCACTTTGAATGTTCACGTATCATTACAGATCAACATTTATGCCAAACATGAACAGTTATTTTTTGTTACAGCTATTTCTATAATAGAGTCTTTAAATTCCAAAGCCTATCTTTTTCAATTTAATAAATGAATCTTAAAGTTTTCGTTTCAATTCTCACGCTCCTCTGTTCTCGAATTTTTTATAAAAATTCAACAGAAAGAAATAATTTCTCTTTACGTAATAATTGCATTAATAATTAATAACGATAATAAAATATGAGACACCTTTTTCGCCGTCATATTCCAATTTTATTTGCATAATTAACATAATTTAAATACAACAGAATTGTTTTAAAAAGTAATTTCTACCATTAATGAAACAAATTGTAGAATCAGTCGTTTACGAGTCGTAACTGTTGCAACAGCCCGTGGTTTTATTACTGAATAATAATAATATTAGTTTATTTATTTTCTCTCACAAGATAACACAAAAAATATTTTTTCAAAATAGTGACTATAGCAAACAGCTTTTGCTTGTGGCTTCACTCTCGTTATGTGTGCATAAATACATCCAGACATATTCAGCCGTTCTGGTGTGATTGTCTAACAAACATTCATATAAACATTCTCACAAACTTTGAAATCGGTTATAGAAGTGGAAAAAGTAGTAGTATACAAGTACGTATGAAGCACAATGTGAGCGATGGTAAGGCCAGTGACAACGGTCCCATAATCGTTAACCGCAGTATTGTTCTTAGAAGGAAATTCCATTTTCCATTGTTCTGCGTTTGCGCAGGAAGGGACCGCCGTTTTGTGTGATTAGTCTGTTGTATACGTATGTATGTGTCTTATACTTTTTAATCTTGAACCGTTTCTTGAGACTTGCACGGTTTAGCGGTGAAGCGGTTTTTTAACGTGCTGAGCGTTGTGGACAATAACATCTTGTGTAATTCACAAATTATTTTTGAGTTTGGGTATTGTGTCCTTTATAGGTAATATATATTTGCCAAATTCCTCGAAATAGAAGAAATATTTTAGAATACTTTAAGACGCAGGGGACGTGGGACAATACGAATATTCCTGGTGCAATTGTTCTTTTAATTTTTTTTATATGGTATAAGCGAGCAAACCAGCAGACAGGCTACTTATTGGTACTGCCTCAAAATTACAGGGAATTTGAAAGCCAGTATCATATATTTGTTAATCTGAATTAAAAGATGAATCTATTCAAGGGAATTCATTCACATTAAGATACCTAATAGCTAAAAAGAAAACAATTTATAAAACAAAAATTGTTGACTTTAAATTAAATTTGCATACATGTTATTTCCAAACATTTGTTACATACACCACATAAATAAAACGCATAAAAATAAATAGAAACACATAACATTACATCGCAATAAATTAACAATACACCATAAAATGTATATAAATAGTAAATAAAACACACCATAATACTTTGATGCATAACATGTTTGTGACATTATATAAAAAAGTTGTATGTTTCCAAAACAAATGTTTCCGAATGAATATCTACAAACTACCTATTGATCTAACTCAGAGGATGTTATATATCTTATTAGATTAACACAGGTCAACTCATGGTAATGGACAACCTTTGCCCATGGATAAATACAAGTCGAAAACCATAAGTGTGTTCCTACCTTTAAGTCCCCTCTCATAAAGAAGGGTAAAGGGAGATGGGCTGTGGTAACTTCATTTAATCATTGAAAGCCAACGAAACCTACCTACCTTACCTATAATCTGTTTTCTGTGAGACTGAAAAATAAAACAAACGAGACTTTAGTACTTCGAACACGAGTTCCTCAAAAAAGAGACCTAATTAGCTTAGCTTTTGTTACATGAAAATAATTTATATTTATATATTCAAGCACTCAACTTCAAATAGGATTACGGAGAACGTTAACACATACTTATTAATATTCTAACACAGTGTATTATGTAACCAAGGCCCTACAGGCATACCTATTACTTCTGACTAAGCTCGGAACAGCTCGACGTACAGTACCCAGCTTTGTAATGATAATGGTTCGCACGCATACACGCGGGTTGCGCAAGAGTCGACGGTAGCGGAAGGTCGATGCCTCTGTTTGTCTAACTTGGACTAAAAATTTTATTTGCAGAATGATTTTTGTATGCAATGGCTGTGCCCATAACTTCGGCGAAGCGAAATTAGAAATTAAAATTAAAGTTTAATAATGACAAAAATGAAAAACAGCTCAGTTTATTTAATCACGCTATCTACGTATTTCTGAGTTAAATTTATTTATTTTTTATTGTATTACACAAACAATATAAATCATGCATGTTACATGACGCTACGGCCTTCAGGAACGCAGCAGTCAGTGATAATAAAAGAAGGGGAAAATGCGTACAAGGCTTATCGTATTTACGAGTAGGTTTAAGAATAAGTTTGTGGTAAAATCTAGCTGACTATTACTAACAGCTAAGGAATATTCCGTGTGATGATGTATTAAGATTCGTGTGATGACGGATGAAAAATATAGAGTATCAACATCTCTATTCACCCTGTTAGGGACGTGTGAGACGACTGAGGGACCAACCTGTGTACGACAACATCATACAAGAATTCCATCTGACCAACGAGGTATAGTAGGTTAAAACCTCTTCTCTAACAAGAGGCCTATGTCCAGCAGTGGACTATTGAAACCTGTTGATGTGAAGGAAAGAATACAAACATTTATTTTCTCATAATTGCTCTTTAAGTGTCTATAATTTCACATACAGACATGTATTTATATGTATAGAATCGACAGGGACAGTGTTCTTATCCGGTTTTACGTATCTAACAAAAATAATGAGCAGTCCCACAGTTAACACACTTTAAAAAGAATAAGTAATTATAGCCGCAGTAAACGGCTAAATAAATGACTAAAATAAAGACATTCGTAATATTACAGCAGGACGTACAAGTGAGTCAGGCAAAGGCTAGATATGGCCTAGAAGGAAGTTGATTATGAAGATGTGTTATCAATATAAATATCGCATAACAATAATTCGATACATATTCTAGACTGAAAGTGCTCGACGTATCTGTTGGTCTAGGGAATAGCGGACTGCTAAGGCAGGGGTCGTAGATTCGAATTTCATCCAGGATGAGGATTTTAGAAATATGTGTATAGGTATGTTTATTTATTATATTTTTTTCTTTTATTAAGTATCCATTACCTGATTTCTAAAAACTAATAAAAAGGTTATTAATTTTCAACAAATTTTTACGAGAAACCAGATCGATGTTTAAAAAACAGTAGCAGTCGTGGGACTGCCGATAGAAGTGAAAACGGAACTATTAAGTTGAGAGTAATTAAAACTATATGCAAAAATTATATGAAATTTTTTATGTTTCATATATAGCTATATATAATATATAATATCATATATAATATATAATAATAATAAATTTCATATATAATATATAATATCATATTCTCCATAGCTATAGATATGCTATTATCATTAGCATGTCGGTGACGCGAACCAAGGATTTTACCCTCTACCAAAACGCTCAACGCGCCTAAAGAAGTTTTCACTTCAAAAATTGTTGAACCAAAATGTTAAATTGTATGATTTAAAACAACTCGAATTACAACATCAATCATTACAACATAATAATTTCTGAGAAAAACTCTTAAATCAGAGAACAAATCCGGTACGTATATGAAGAGAACGATTACTGTACAACTGGAAGTAAACTCTACTTCTTCTGTTGGTGATCAGAGACGCTAGAGGTCAGTGGGAGAAGTATGGAGGGCTGATAAGGCGTTTACGGGTAAGAGCACTGATCGTGCAGAACCATTAATGGCGGGCGTGCTTGAGAACTTTAACTATACTCGTATAATACATAGGGGTAGGGGAGAAGGGAGAGGGGTAGGCAGAGATCTATCAAACGTCCACTTTTTACCATTTGTTCTGGTTTCTCGTAATAGATGGCGAATGCCACTAATAGGGTTGTTTTGTTTGTCAGAGCCTTATCTGTCCAACAGCAGATGCACCACTTGCAGGCGAGATGGACTTGGTGCTCTAAGTTCTTGGTGGGAACCGTATACACCCTGTGGCACCCTATGACACCCTATGGAACATTGTATAATAAACTTTTAAATAGTTGCTATAGTAACACGAGGTACGTGTTTGTGAGTAGTTTCTCAATGAAATGCAATTTGGACGTGTGCCTATTTTTTATCTACATATTATGTTTGTATATATTTCCTAGTATGTAATCGTGAAAGGATATTATACGAGAATATTGTATAAGTATTTTTGGACGAATACTTGTCTTACAGTTAAATGCATGCCATAGTCGATCTTACCACAAATTTTTGCTCGTTGGTCTAACGGTTAGCACATGCGTCTGCCAATCAAGAAGTCTCGAATTCGATTCCCGGGTCTAGTCAAAAGTGTTGGTAGGTTTTTCTAACAAGAAATTTTTAATTACAACTCGGAGCGTAAAAGTTTAAGGTTGTTTCACACCCGTCGGAGAACACGTTAAGCCGTCGCTCTCGGTTGTCATGAACATGTATGGCAGTCGTTGTTGGCAAGTGCCCTCAAATATAGTGACAAATAGTTCAATCTTCGAATTCAGTTCGGCTTCATGGTTGTGAATTCAGGTTAACTGGTTGAATTATTAGTCGACCTCAAGTGGACTTGGGAACAATAAAACCTAGGATGGTAGGAAGATGAATGGTTTTATATTACTTAATCACGCCAAAACAACTTACCGATTCTGTATGAAATTTGACATACATTGCCGGTCAGTCTTCTGACAAAAGAGGTCTCACCAAACGAAGAGTTCTAATTAAACATTAATTTTTACAAGAAAATAGTCCACATTGTCAAAGTAATTGTCAGTTAAATAAAGACATAAGTCATAGTTAACATTCGTAAGCTAAGTCGTTAATCATCTCTTTTGAGAAATACATTTTCTAAGCAACATGCCTCCATTTGTATGCGTCAGTTTAATCTAAAACTCACGCATTTAAACACAGAAAGAATCAGTGTGAGCCTTTAAGACTTGATTAAGTTTATTATTATTTGGTAATTTTATTTTTTTTTAAGTGTCTGGCGAAGTGATTTTACTCTGCCTAATGGAAAGCATGAATAGCATCCAAGAGTTATGGAATACTCATTGCGAATACAGACAATGCAATATTACACACTATGGTGGTCTAGTGAGATGCTTTTTCACGCCCCGCTTGGGGACGTAAAAAGCACGACAGTCATCGTGACTGTGCAAGGCTCGCACAATTACCACGATAACTGTCACCCCTGCATCGATGGGCCTCCGGTCTCACACTTACCAACGAAACACGACAGCGCGGATGCTGTCGCTTTAGGTTGGTCTTCTGTGAGAAGGTAGTACTGCCCCGATCGAGCCGGCTTCTTCAGGCTGGAATCAACATGGCTCTACTAAGACTAAGACTGAGGGCAGTACATCTCGTGACGATGGCCTACTGAAATCTTGCTCTAAAAAAGGTTCAGTAGTATTAACACTTCACAAAATATATTTCAGGCGTCCAGAAGACTGGTGTTAGAGATTATACATAGTGGTGTGTTCATTTCTGCTGTCAAGTAACCTACAAAAGTTATTTGGTGAGCAGAAATACCATTTTGAACCATTCTTTTAGTAATTAAGTAAGTAGGTAATTCTCTCTAAAGTGCTGAAGCAATGTTAATGAAATTCTATGAGCACAATTTGTTTCTTGAAAAAAAACATTACGCTAATTTTTACCATCTACGATTAGTTACCAATATATTGATCCGAGGTTTAAAATGCTCAAGCCTTATTGTTATCTATAAGAAACCACTTTGATGAGGAAGGATCTTAACAGTCGTAACAATACACTCTTGGAAATATTTAACACTGTTATGATATAAATAAATATTGAATCGATTTAGTAAGTAATTCTCGCATGTTAAGCTAACATCTGAGCACAACTGGCGGCGGCGGAAAGTTAAAAACAAATTAAAGTGGCTAGTGGAAGTTTCCATTGATTAATTTACCATTTAACAGGAAATAGAATATCCATCTCGTTAAGTAACATAGTTAAAGTGTTTGTTTGTTTGGTTAAACGCGTTAATCTCAGGAACTACAAGTTGACATTGAAAAATATTTTGGTGTTATATAGACCATTTATCGAGGAAGGCTATAAGGATATATATCATCACGCATTGACCAACAGGAGCCGAGCATCAAAGAAGAATGCGACAAAAATGAAGAAAATTATTACTTTTAAAAGACGTTACACGAAGTTATTTATTATATGTTTTATTAATATTTTTCTTTAGAAAAGACAACGCCCGCACTAGGAATAAATTCTGTTTCGCGGGGGACTTTACAAACATACAAGAAACGGATACAAAGAACACCCAGGCTTATAAAAACAATTTGTGGATCACACAAAGTATTGCCCCATGTGAGGCTTGAACCCACGACACTCAGCGTAGTAGAAAGCGGCGTGGCGACCACTAGGCCAACCGTGCAATCGGTGATTCATCTGAACAGTAGGTGATTAAATAAAATTGAAAATTTAAATTTTCAAATTGTAAAAATAAAAAAGGACTTTTTCTTGATTAGAATGGTTTCTAATTTTAGTATTGAATTACGTTCACGAATAGCGTGAAAATATGTGTGCAAATGTACAGAGCGTCGGCATATTGGAAAGTCTTCAAACACACGGTGTCTGTCTTTACTTTCAATGGACTTTCAACATCTTGATAAGAAAATATTTAGTCAACAAATATAATATCACATGTTTTTTCACTCTATGACAGATGAATAAATTTTACAATTAATAAATCTTTTACATCTGTACGTAATAAAATCTTCGGTCTAAGTACTCCAGTATGGTACAGATTTTCTAACTTCTTTTATGAATTTTCATTTTTAGACGTTTCATCAACAGCCTTTTTCAATCCACTGCCGGATATAGACCTCTCCTTAGCAAGGAGGTTTTGACCTACCATACCACGCTGGCCAGACGGATTGGAATAGGGTTTGTTTCAAGCTTTCCTTCTCTTTGTAATGATGTTGTCTTGTATACTTTGTTCCCTTAGTCGCCTTTTACGACACCCACGGGATGAGTAGGGTGGTAACACTATGTATTCTTAATCCGTTACCACACGGACTAAGATACCTTCCAAGCCTACGAATGCCTCATCACAACACACAGTAAAATATTATTTTGTGGTTAACATGTAATGTTTCTAACATTCTCAAGCAATGTGTTATATAAGTGTTTGTAAAATTTAAACCGTCATTATTTTTTGTGTAATTCTTTTATGAAACCTAACATTAAAATAAATGATTCGTCAATAGCAACGTATGACTTCATATGCTCATATTGCGTATAAGTTACTACAGACTGTAATATAATTATAAAGTTTTTGATATACATAATTGAAAAAATATAAACAATATCTACTGCAATTTTGCATACTTATTTTAATGAAATAATTGTCATTGATAACTCTTATTACAATAGTTCTAAGTAGAGTTGCAATCAGTTTAAGTAGTGCAATTTAATTTGAATACTTTCTATATAAAATAAACTTACATATATACATGTTCATCATTATATGAACTAAGCAATGAATGCTTGAAGAAATTGACTTGAATATTAGAACCATACGAATGATTCTGTTCTTCTGAATTACAGAAAGCCGTGAAACGTTTAAAAGGCCGTTTATAGGTAGTAGAGCCACGCTGATTTCAGCACGAGCGGGCCGGCTCGACCGAGGCAGGACTACCCTCCCACAGAAGACCAACCTAAAGCGCCAGCATCCGTGTTGTCGTGTTTCGTTGGTGAGTGTGTGACCGGAGGCCCATTGATGCAGGGGTGACAGTTATCGTGGTAACTGTGTAAGCCTTGCACTGTCACGATGACTCTCATGATCACTTTTACGTCCCCATACGGGGTGTGAAAAAGCATCTCACTAGACCGCCATTATGTGGGTCACCATACTGCATTGTCTGTAATTGCAATGAGTATGGTGACCACAACTCTTGGATTGTATTTATGCTTTCCTTCAGACAGAGTAGAGTCACTTTGGCAGGCTCTTAATATGGAAAAAAAAAGAAAAAGAAACCTTAGTCCAATAGTTTTAGCGCTACTACACATACTTTTAAGGGACCGAAATCATGAAAATTTATTAAGATTCATGATCATGCTCACCATTTTCTTAATCTTATCGCAAATATTTGGGGTGGGTATTACGTGTAGCATGGTGGTTTGGTTAGTTCCTTTACAACCTGACACCGGTCTCTGTCCTCGTTGAGAACATAAGTGCTTGTAAAGGGTACAAAGAGAATAGCTAAACTGGGTAATGAACAGGGTGATGAAGTTGGGGTATTATCCCAAGTTTCAGATGGGAAACAAGACTGTGTGCAATAACACCATATAGTTTGGTAGGAAGCTTGGAGATGGACACCAGCTGGTCAAATAGGACCTACGTGGTGTTTAGATCAAACACTAAATTAAATTAAACTCACGAATGTTCTGTCTACATTTATTTATTTACAATTATTCGCCACGTGAAACGCACAGGCTGCAAAACTGATGCATTTACTACCGAGAGACATAATTAAAAACTAGTTTTGTCTTTATGATTACCATACTATAATCATACTGTACTAATTACACTTACGTAACTGAAAGCAAGCTTAAGCCTTTAACCTGACACTTTAGGAATGAAATGGGAAAATTGAGAGTTTGAAAGAATAGTAACGGATGAAATGGGAAATATGAACAATAGTTCGAGCAAGGCATGATCACTTACATGTATCATGAACTGGCTGTTGTCAGAAAATACACATAAGCTTTTAATGATGAACTAGCTGTTGCCCTTTATTTCTTTTTACTTACTTAAACACTTCATTCACGTATCGTTTCTTATTTCGTACTTATTCACTCCACATTCTACTTTCTCAGAGTGAAATTGCCAAAAAATCTTTCGTATTGGGTGCCTACCATTTAAAAATCATCAGCGGCCGATATTTTAAGTTTGTAGCCATTTTATTTGTGTTATATTATGTACAATTCCTTGCGACAATCTCAAGTCTATCATAATTCACGTACTTATCAATTATGTTTTATTTTGTCCTGTGGCAAGGTGATAATGTTTTGACGAATTATAATTATAGAGGCGTGGACAGGCTGCCGGCTGTTCCTGTTAGTGAACCTTGCCAAATGTTTGCTAACTAGAGGTTGTCTCTTTAGATCATTATTTTAATGTGGTTATTTTTATTATGAATTATTATTTTTAGTACGTTCGTATAGTTTAAATACCGAACTTATTCTAGAAGGAACCTGTCAAGAAGTGAAATAAATAATCAGATAGATAATTGATTATAGCTTGATATTATAAGTTTATTGAGCAACTTATATCACACTGAACATATAAAAGAGAAATATTGTGTGTGTTCGTATGTTTGTTACTAGTTTGGCTCTAATGGAAATTTGGTGTGGAGGTAGTTTACACTCTAGACGTATACTATTTTTTACCCAGAAAATTGTAGTTTTTTCATAATGAAGAAGGACGAAAACGGGGTAAATTTATTCCTTTCTTCGGACGTAGAAGTTATACGTCAACTAGTCACCTCTAATATCGTTTCATCACTATCGGAATAATTAGTTTTGAGAATGGAGACAGAATATAGGCATACATTTAAAAAGTCGTGATCCATCATTAGACTTGATAAAACCGGTTTATATTGCGTAATTTAGATTACTGTTAAAATATTATATAATCGTGTAAACATTTTTGTCTCTTATAACACTGAGGTGACAGACAAGGATGACAGATCTTGTGACAACGGTGCCATGGTTTCAATTTTTTTTTTTTAGTTTTCTTTTACTGGTAAAGAGCTGGTCAGATGATCTTCAAACAAAAGAACCTTTTTTTTAAATTCTAGCTAAGAGCATATCCTACTAAGATAAACCAACAAAAAAAAATCAAAGTCGTTCTATTTTGATTTTTTGGGGCTTCCCGACAGACACGCGTATTCCTATTTTCTCCTAGTTCTATGTTAAATGGTATAAAATACATAGATATACCTACTATATAACTTAATGGCACCTGAATCACTCAATTGATAGATGCGCCTGCATAAGGTCGTATACCATCTGCATCTCCGTTTACGTACACACTGATATCTAACGTCCCTTCACTTAATGTATTGTACATAAGCACTCACAGACCACAGACAAGGCCTCTAGTCTAACATTCTTTACATAAATTAAACGCCTTCAACATTTATTTATACCAACGATAACCTTTAAAACGTCAACAATTAATTTCACTTTTCATTACATTTTATTACACTCACCTGGTAAAGAACCTTTCGGCTCTTTCCTCTGGTCACTCTGGTCCTCAATCCTCGGGGTTCCCTCTTCCGTCTCAGGCACTTCATCCTCACAACTGGTGGATACAACCAGAAGGAAAGCGCACACACACACAACAATTATCCTCATTAAATCTCTCATTTTCATCTTTATACAGTGTACAGAATGTAAATAAAACCCATTTTCGATCAAGGATCGATAAAAACTTAGTATTAAAACAAAGTCACATTTTCGTTAGTTTAAAATCGACTAAGCGTATCGAATAACATTAGTATCGAAAATTTAAAAAAACTACACCAACACTAAACATCACACATGCCTACACAATAACACAAAAATGTAAACAATTCGAAATAAAAAAAAAATTAGACGTAATGTTTTACGAATCGGTTTGTTTTCGGGTGTAGTACGCGCGCAACCTGTCGTCGGCAGCGGTGTTACTGGCGAGCACTCGCTAGAGAGAGACGGTTCGCCCCCACCTGCGCACGCGACGATCAATGGACGCTATCGAGAGCCGTCACTAACTGTAGCTGAGGTTTCTACCGATAAGATATCAGAGAACTGCCCGCGCAATTAATGTACTTACATTTTGTGGTCAGTACAGTTCCAGGCCCAGTTACCGTTCGTTGCAATTTGCAGTTTTGTTACTTTTATTTGTGCAACGTGTTAGATGTGTCTTTTGAAGCGCACAAACCGGTAACCGACAAGTAGACAACCCATTAAAATCGAACGGTACTAAATTTTCTTTTATTGTTATTCATTAGCTTTTACCCATATCTTCACTTGTCAAAGACTTTGTCCATTGCATGTCGTACCCTTAATGATTACTATATGGTACCAATTGGTTGCATAGTTAAGATTTGAAATTAGCTAACAAACAAACTTACGAGGGGGCTTCAATAAGTACCCGTGTTAGAAATGAAGACACCATTTTTTACAACAAAGTTTATTTATTTTTCAACATAATCTCCTTTTAGGAAAATACACTTTTTCCAAAGTTTCCTGCCATTTTTTGAAAACAGTTTGGTGGCGAAAACTCCGGATGAATATGCTGGTGCGTTATCGTGGTGAAACAGCACTTTCTTTTTCGCTAAATGCGGCCGTGTCTCCTTTAGTTTCTGTCAAAGCGGTCCAATAACTCACTGTAGTATTATGCAGTTATCACTCTTCCCTTTTCTAAAGAAATCCATGATGACGCCGTTCGCATCCAAAAAAATCGTCACCATGACCTTTCTGGCCGATGGTACCGTTTTCGCCTTCTTTGGAGCAGATTCACTGGGAGAAATTCCTTTTTGCTTGTTTCTTAGTTTCTGGTGTTGGTTCCGGTTCCGGTTCTGATTGCTGCTTAGTTTCTGGTGTGAAACGATGAATCCAGGCGACAAGTTGATACAAAAACTCCTTCGGATCTCGCTTAAATTGCTCCAAACACTGCTTCGAAGTCACCAACCGCATCCGCTTGTTGTCCACCGTGAGCAATCACGGCACCCCACCGGGCCAACAATTTTTTCATCGCCAACTTATCATGCAAAATATTAATTGCCGTTCCATTTGACATGCTTACAGTCTTCTCTACTTCGCACACTTTCGTTCGTCGATCAGCGAGAATCATGTCGTGGACTTTTTGATTGATTTCCTTGGTAACCACTTTTGCCGGGCTTCCTGACCGCTCCTCATCAAAAACGGATGTTCGTCCACGTTTAAATTCGTTGAATCAATATCTAACTGTGCAGTGTCCCTATAAACAGCATTCAACTTTGTTTTTATCTCCTCACCTTTTTTCCCACCAAAAACAAAAAGCGAATTACCGAGCGATACTGCTCTTTATCTTTTCTTTCTTTTTCTTAAATTTGTTTAACTATCGTTGGATAGATGGCAGCACACAATAATAACACCAACTTTCCTCAGGAACGACCTCTGTCGTCAAACACGGGTACTTATTGAACCGCCCCCGTACATTAACTTTTATGATATTAGTTAGAATAGCAAAACAGTAGCTGCAATGCAGTTAAATTTTGAGTAGTCGTCATTTTCAGAAGGTTTTATTATTTTTACTATAATTACGTGATTGGTCTGTAAATGCAGCGTTAAGATTGAATTGTATCAGTTTCTGAGAATACTCGTTTTATGTATATGCTAAAGCAGGCTTACAAAAGAGCCAAAATGAAATACATAACTTTTACTGTACGACCTCATTTCTAAGGAGAGCTTCTTTTATTCCGAAACTGAAACACTAAAAGCTGTTAATGATTTAGCGGTGGTTCCATTAGCCAATAGGTACGGGGTAAATGACTTTTTTTGACCCCTCAATGGGACATCATGTCTACCGGGAGGACCAACGCTCACCGAGAGGGACTGCTTACAGGGGATTAGCAGTCGTGGTCAAGAGGAAGGTCGTCCACCAAGTGCTACCAGTACCCACATTGCAGTCTGCGTACGCCCTGGGCGTAGAGGTTTGCATTGGCATCCAGACCATCCGTGTGTTCGCGTTCTACAGGCCACCGGAGCAACGCCTCGCAGTGGCTGACATGCACACCTTGCTGGAGTCACCGCTGCCCACTATAATCGCCGGTGACTTCAATGCGAAACACACGGCGTGGAATTCCAACGTCACATGCCCGGAAGGCCGCCGCCTTCTAGATGATGCAGACCGACACGAGTACCAGGTGCTAGGACCAGAGGTTCCAACGCATTACCCGTACTGCGTAGCCCACACGCCGGACGTCATAGATTTAGCAGTCATCCGCGGCATTGATGCGGCTGTATATCTTGACGTCCTAGACGACCACCTCATCTCAGACCACCAGCCGGTGTATTTGACTCTGGATGACATCCCGGAAGTGTTCCAATTACCCTCTCGATCGCGCCAAGACTGGCGGGCTTTCGCCGGCTACATGGCAGAGCACTCACCCTCCTTTCCAGCAGAGACACGCAATGAAGTCGACAAACTTACAACGGATCTCAATGTGGCCTTACAGTCCGCACTTCGAGTGTCGAAACTTGACGCCACCGCCGTAAGGAAGCCCTTCCAGCTCCCCGCCTACATCTCGACGATGATCGAGAGGAAGAGGAAACTGCGCCGGCAATGGCAACGCTCCCGATGCCCAACCATGAAGTTCCAGCTCAATACTCTGGCTGTGTAGATCTCTGCCGCACTGGCAACAAGCGCAGCAGAGTCCTGGCACCGCACCATCGAGCGAGCTAGTGAATACTGGTGAGGCATACACCGCCTGTGCCGCCAGCTTTCCGGGAAACCTGCTCCGAATAGGCCCCTGCTGGCTGGTGACGGAACCCCACGTTACCGTGCCGAGGACCGAGTGGAGATATTTGCCGACTTCCTGGAATCGCAGTTCCGCCCGAATCCTGCCCACAACGTGCAGCACATAGCAGAGGTTGAGAGGAAGCTCCAACTATACTTTGAGCAGCCGATAACCCCGATCGAGGACCCCATTATCTTCTCCCCTGGTCAAATCCAGCGGATGATTCGCCGAACACCTCTCCGTAAAGCACCCGGCCCCGACTGCGTGACCAATGAAGCCTTGCGTCACCTACCTCCGCGAGCGATCAACAGCATCCTTCGCACCGGCCACTTTCCAACCGCATGGCGACTTGGCAGAGTCATCATGCTGCCCAAGCCGGGGAAGAATATCCTCTTCCCGGGAAGCTATCGTCCCATCACGCTCCTCTCGACAACGTCGAAGTTGTTCGAGAAGCTGCTGTCGCGTGGCTGAAGGTGTAGCGTCATGTGCAGCAGCACATGACGCTACACCTTCAGCCACGCGACGAACAGTTCGGATTCCGTGCCGAACACTCCACGACACACCAGCTCGCGAGGGTACTGCACGACATCGCGGTTGCGCGTAACAAGCGCGAGCGGGTCGTTGCAGTCTTTCTCGATATGGAGAAGGCGTTCGATCACGTCTGGCACGCCGGCCTGCTGCACAAGCTGTCCACATCTACTACTCCTCGTCGAATAGTTAAGATTGTGGCCACCTTCCTGCAAGACAGACGTTTTCAAGTGGCGGTTGAAAGCGCCCTATCCACAGAGCGGGTCATCTGTGCCGGTGTACCACAGGGAAGTTGCTTGTCTCCAGTGTGCTACTCTTGGTACACAGATGACATTCCCGTCACCGACGGCGTGAAGCTTGCGCTGTATGCCGACGACGCGGCTTATATCATGACGTCGAAAAATGGTGCCAACGCTGCTACCAAGATGCAGAGCACTCTAGATGCACTTCCCAATTGGTTGAAGGACTGGAGACTGACCGTCAACGTGGTGAAGACTCAGGCGATCTCCATAGAAAGTGTGACCCTACCACAGTTGAAGCTTATGGGGGAGAACGTCGAGTGGACCGCGACGATGAAATACCTCGGCGTGACCATCAACCGCAGCCCCTCCATGAAGCCTCACGTCAACAACATCATTGCCCAGGTTCGTGCTGCGCGTTCCCTTTTGTGGCCCGTACTATCGTCCCGACTGCCACTCCGTGCGAAGCTCGGTGTGTACAAGGCGTACATCCGCACGCGACTTACTTATGGTGCCCCGGCCTGGTTTGAGCTTATTTCCGAGACAAACCGCCGCCGTCTGCGTGCGCAGCAGTCGCTCGCACTACGTACCCTTGTCAACGCCCCTCGCTTTGTGCGGAACAGGACGATCTCCAGGGATCTGCGCTTAGAGAGCCTGGATGACTTCGTGAGACGCCTGAGTTCAAACCTATTCGTGCGTGCCAATGGCTCGCAAACCCGCCACCTGCGCGAGCTCGCGCCTTACCATCGGCGACCGCCGGACAGGCATGGCTTACCGCGAGATCTCGTCTCCGTAGCAATCCCTACCGGACTATCCCCAACACCCTAACACCCTGCCTGGTGCTGACTGACGGGCGCTCCTCGGAGTCTCCAGTCTCCGTCAGCTCGACCTCGCTAAGCACAGGAGGGAACACAGAACGAGGCGCAGCTAACATGCTGGTCACAGGGACTGACACCCGGCTATACCACCAGGCCCAAGGGCCCAACCAAGTGACCCGCCTGTAGTCGCAGGCGGCGCGGACGACCACTTCGACAGGCCGTAGACCTGGTAAAGTCACCCCGAGACTCCTCCCAAAGGGGTCTACGAGAAGAACCACAAGAGAGAATGGGACATCACAATGAACCACGGAAAAGATCGGAGAAAACTCAATCAATGCTATCAAGAATATTTTAATTGTACCATATCAAATTTGTACATTACAAAATATAACATTTGGCTAGTTCCTTTTTTAAGACATTCCCAGCAGTTTTTTTTTGTTTTCTATAATAAGAACCTGCCACAGTGACTCTACTCTGCCTGATGGAAAGCAAGAATAGATCCGTGAACGATAAAATGCATGGCAGTGAAAAACTCACACAGTTACCACAATAACTGTCGCCCCTGCATCAATGGGCCTCCGGTCCCGCACTCACCAACGAAACACCTGCCTTCCTGTTCGTGCTGAAATCAGCGTGGCTCTAATACCTTTTATATTTTTCTCTGTTCTGTAGTGTTTATCCTGCGTTGCGGGAGACTATAGGAACATACATGCTACGGACACAAAGAACACCTAGGCTTTAACAACAATTTGTGAATCACATAAGGTGTTACCCCGCGCGGGGAAAAACACACAACACTCGGTGTAGTAGGAAGCGACGCCAGATGACAGCTTAAACTTCTACGCTATCTATGGAGTCTTTTATAGCCCGCTGAAAGCCTGAGAGCAACTTTCCTTGAAAATATGTATTGAAAGGACATGGCCAAAAATATGTCGTTTAATTATTTAGACTCAAAGTTACTTGATTAGCATTTCGGAACTTTATGGACAACAGAAGCTTTTTTCAAAGTCCTCTTCTCATTATTTAACTTATTTCTTAATCTTGAGGTATAGTGCGCCTCCGATTTAGACTCATTCTATGAAACTCACCTAAAGGAATTGTTTAACGCCGGTTTACTGCGATGTTGTATTACGAATATTACTGTAACCGTATCATCCTATAGCATGTGTCGAAACAGCACATAAGACACCTCACCCACCAACTGAGGGTCAACTATAGGGCTGCAAGCGTTAATTGTTCAAATAAAATAATATTTGCCCGGCTACACGTCTCCATATTTTTTTCACGAAATCATTCCTATAGATTTCAGGAAAAAGAGAAGAGGGATTCATCGATAAATCCCTTTGGAAAAATTGAACCGACTCCAATCAACTAAAAATTTTAAAATAATAATAACTGTAGTCCAAAACTAAAATAAGCACGAACCTCAATATATCAGGTAACAGTATTACCGCAATAGATACCTTCTAATCTGTTTGGAGTCGGTGCTTAACTTTTCTGCAATATTACAGCAATAGATACCTTGTAATTGAGGATCATACTTATTTTTGTTTTCCGTTTATAAATTTTTCATTACTCAATTTAAATATTCATTATTTCAATTATTAGTTTTTAGTTCTCTTTATTAGCATAGGTTGAAGGCAGTTCAATTTTATTTTAAAGGGATTTATTTTATCATTTTTAGTGTAAGATATGATTGTAATGAGTAGATAGATAACCGTTCCATCGGATTATGAGTGAGGTAACAGACAATGCACCTGTGCTTGTGTACTGTAGTATATCCTGCTTAGTTGGCTGGCCTCCATTGAAACTGGCTGCCGTGGCCGAAATCGGGTACGACCACATCGTCATATACCGTTTAGATAATATTCAAAACAGAAATGTAGATTAACAACACAGTACAATTCTTGATGCTACTACAACTAGGAATAAAGATACATAAATGTATACCTCGATCCCGCCCGAGATGGTCATAGATTACAGAACACAATTTTTTTGGATCCAGCCGTACAGCTCGCACCTCGGTGCTGGTTACAGATGGTTTTACCAATGTCCAGTCTAAATACACTTTTTTTTTGTGCGGAAATCCGCGAATACCACCGAAAGGTGGTTATGTCGGACTCAAACCGACCAAAAACCGCACGCCGTCTCAGGTACCAGTAGCCAAGGAACCAGGTGCACCCTAGTAAGGTAATCCCTGGAAACCCGACGTAGATGCAGATGCACTCCCGTGTGGAAACCCCATATTCCCTTTTTACCTGCCCCCAAAAAGGTGACCGCGGTCTATAGCGCTCACTTCGCCACCCCGGCCTGCTTCTGCTAGGGTGAAAGATAGCCTCACCTGCCACCCTCAGGCCTAATTTCAATACACTGTAGATCTGGTCAGTATACATTTTCCGGGGCCCAAATTGACTCGTACACTCATAGGGGCTTTATAAATTCAGTCATTAGCTACGCTTATCAACATGTCCAAAGCAAGGAAAGGAAAATAAAATAGGAAATAATTGATATTTATTCATTATATAGTCATGTATGCAGTCTTCTATATACATGTAGTGATGGATAAAGAATACATTGCCACCACCCCAATTCAAACCACACAGGGCAATCACTACGAAAAGAAGGAAAGCTTAAACAAACCCAATACCAACCCATCTGGCCAGTGTGGTATAGTAGACCAAAACCTCCTTTCAGAGGGCAAGCATATGGCCAGCAGTGAGCTGTTGAAAGCATGATTAATTGATGTTAATTAATTTACAAAAAAAAAAATTATTTCACTGAAAGTAGCATGAAAAAGAATGACATTAGAGTATCAAGAAAAGACTGCCTTTTATACATAAAAAATTTAAGTTTGGCAAATCATCAATGTTTGGTTTAAATTGAACAATCAATTATAAAGGCAATTAAATAAATTCAAACAGTTCATTCTTCCCGTCCGCATCAGTTCCTAATACACAACTGACCATGTCACATTGGTGCAAATGACCTCATTGGTGAAATATTGAAGTCTCGTCCTATGGTGTCTTGTTTATATCTGATCAAATGTCTAATCATAAACTTCATCCTGTTCAACTTTCTCCGTAATCTTCTTTTCTTCTGCCACATTAAATTCAACCTCTTTTTCCTATTTTCTGCTATGATTTCTAGTCTCTGAATCTTATATTTTAGTTGGATTACCTCTTCCGAGTCTTTTGGGTTAATATCAACGGGTTCCACTCTTGAGATTGTTAATTCTAAAGCTTGACATGGCTGTAATAAAAAGACAATTTAAATTTTTTACTGGGCTTACTACTTTAATTAAACTAAACATAGTAAATTCAATTCATCATTATCATCATAATCATCAACAGTCTATTGCACACAGGCAAACCTAAGAAAACACAACACAAACAACCCATTGTTGCACACAGGCATATCACTATTGCACACAGGCAAACCTAAGAAATCACAACACAAATAATCCACTGTTGCACACAGGCAAAACCTAAGAAACGAGTTTTTGGCCTACTCTACAATGTTGATCTAACAAGTTGGTTTGCTTTGGCTTTGCAGTCATGTTGTTCTGCGTAATTTGCTACCTTAGCCAGCACTTATGCTCATGGGATGATCTGAGTGGCGACGGATTAAGGAACAGAATAAAGAAACCGGAGGCCTAGTGATGCAGGGGTGACAGTTATCGTGGTAACTGTATAAGACTTACTCTGTCAGGATGACTGTCATGCCTTTTACGTCCCGAAGCGGGGGGTGAAAAGGCATCTCACAGGCCGCCATAGTGTGGGTAACCATACTGCATAGTCTGCATTTGCAATGAGTATGGTGATCACTCTTGGATTCTATTCATGCTTTCCATCAGGCAGAGTAGAGTCACTATTTAGATTGTTTGGTCACACTCTGTCTAGTAGTTTTTTGTAGACAGCTCTTGTCTTATGACTTTATATATGAAACGGAAAAGAAGAACACCCAGACAGGATAACAATATGTGGATTGCAAAAAGCGTTGTCCTACCCCGTTTGCACCCACAATATATCAGCACAGTAGAGAGTGGTGTGACAACCGTGTAAATCACTACGTCATCTGTGCAGTCATGTGATGAATTAATATATAATAGTAAAATTTTAAATTTCGTTCTTTTGTAGGTAAAGGAAGTAACTATATACACCTCAATAAAACAGTAAAAAGGATTTTATACAGAGTTATGAAAAACCAGAAAAATGATATCAGAAACATTAACACTGCCACATTTTTCAAGTGGAGTAGAATATTTAAATAACTTACAGATATGTTAAGAGCCGGCACAGCTTTCATAGAGAGCCTCCGTAAACCACTCTCAGTCAAATAAAAGTCTTCTGTGTTGAAATGTTCAGAGCAAACAGCGCTTGAAGATGTTGATGCCCAATTCTCTTCTCGGTTGACAGCTATCTCCCACTGTTTACGCCTCTCGCTGTCTCTAGGGAACCTGTACAACATAAAAGTCGTATATGAACAATTTTAAGACAAAAAAAACACTTACAAAAACCAAAGAAATAATGGCTTTGATATGGTTTGCAAGAAGTAATATTTAATTTAAAAAAGAACAAACTATATTTTTATATGTTAAATGAAGTTCTATGAAAAGAGTCCAGGAAATAATAAACAGTTGTAATCCTATGCAGCTTGAAAGAAATTGCAGGAAAGTATAGCAGTTATGCATAAAAATATAAACAACTCTAGACACAAACCTATGAAATGTTATCCCATCTTTATTTTTTGATATTTTGGCTGAAGTGTTCTTACAATTAGCTACAGCGCAGCTAACCATATTTCAGTCGCTTCCAATTACATATTTATGTACATAGTCTTAACCAAAAGTAGACACGAATGTTTATAACATTACACAAATAAACAAACAACAAATGCATATCAAACCATTTGACATTTCGTAGTTCATTTTCTTGACAATTTTGAAGTTTTAATATCTTGTACTCAGAGTAGCAACCAATAGAAAAAGCAACTACGAGGGGGCGTTTTTAAGTTCGCGGAATGGAGGGTATTGAGTAATAATAAAAACACAAAATTATTTTTCTTTTTCTATATATTCCCCTGCAACACGAATACATTTTTCAGATCTTTCAATTAGTTTTTTTATTCCCTCGTAAAAAAAAGTTTTATCTTTGTCTGAAAAATACGCCGAAACCGCCTCCTTAACCTCCTCATCAGTTGAAAATTTCTTACCACGTAATTCTTTTTTCATTTTTGGAAAGAGATAATAATCACTCGGAGCCAAATCTGGACTGTAGGGTGAGTGATTCAAAATATCGATGCCCACCTTATGCAGGGCAGCCAGTGCGACTCGGCTCTTGTGAACGGGAGCATTGTCATGCAATAGCAGGACACCTTTCGTTAATTTTCCCCGTCTTTTTTCTTTGATGGCTTCTTTTAACTGTTCTAAGATTGAAGCATAGTATTCCCCCGTTATAGAAATGCCTTTATCTTTATAATCTATCAATAATATTCCTTCTGAGTCCCAAAAAATCGTTGCCATGAGTTTCCCAGCCGACTGTGAAACCTTAAATTTCTTGGGTGGTGCTGTGCCCTTTTTGTGCCACTGCATGTAGTCTTGTTTGGACTCGGGTTCATAATGATGAACCCAAGTTTCATCCCCAGTAACAATTTGATTCAATACGCCATCCTTGTCTTCATTGCAGAGGTCCAAAAACGCACGTGAACATTCCACGCGCTGTTGTTTTTGCAATGGCGTGAGCATTCTCGGCACCCACCGT
Source organism: Hypercompe scribonia (assembly GCA_949316085.1). NCBI lineage: Eukaryota > Metazoa > Arthropoda > Insecta > Lepidoptera > Erebidae > Hypercompe > Hypercompe scribonia. Next base: position 930,387 of record OX438967.1, on the reverse strand, counting down.
GCGCTAACCTTAGTCATGCCAAGATGATCGTGTAAAATTTTAAAAATTGTTGTATCCGATACTCCAACCATTTCTGCGAGTTGTTTCTTTTTTAGTCGAGCATCTTCCAATACAATTTTTTCTACTTTTGCAATAACTTCTGGCGTAGTCACCTCAACGGAGCGCCCCGGCCTCGGGTCGTCTTCAAGTGATTCCCTGCCTTGTTTAAATAAACTATGCCACTTGTAGACCATTGTTTTTCCTGGGCAAGAATCCCCGTAAACCGATGACATCTCATTGAGTATGGTTTGAACAGACTTTCCTTGCTTGGTAAGGAACTTTATCACCGCACGGAATTCAATTTTCTCCATTTTTTTCACTTCGTTCCCGATTAAAATACTTGGTCAACGATAGTTTAATAACTAATGATCCAATCACAACAAATTTTACTATGCAGACTAATTATGAGTCACTGAATACGGTAGGCATCAAAAGAGCGCGTTTACCCGCCTTTTTCACTGTCATTCCGCGAACTTAAAAACTTACCCTCGTAGTTTATTACGCATTGTGCCAATCTTTTATCGATTACTGCATAGTTTCATGGGGTGGTGCATCCAAGATTCATCTTCTCGAGATTGAACGAGCGCAGCGTGCTATTCTCAGGGTTGCTGCTGGTCTCCCCTTGCGTTTTCCAACTGCCGAACTATATCGGGAATGGGACGTACTTATTGTCCGACAAACGTTTTTTTTGCAAATTGTTCTTAAAATGCACTCTGAACTTCAGTTTGACGGTAACCTACTTAAAGATAAAAGACGAAAGGCTAAGGTGTGTCCCCGTTTTAATTTCAAATCTGCACTCATTCATAGATTTTTCTGTTTTCTTGGGCCATATATCTACAATAAAAAAAAATGAATGGTGTCGTGGGACACCAGGTAGGAACGAAGTTCCTTCGGATAATGTGGAATCGACACAATTTGCAAAAAAAATCGTGTTCAATTTTATGTAGGTTTTCTTGATTTTTCTCTTAAATTTTGCTGATTAGTTTTTATTTAAGTACAAGAAAGTATTTAGGAAATTCAGTATTTTAGGAAATAAAATAATAAATTCCTTAAAATAATAAAATAGCACACATGACGCGCTTTCGCGCCTGCGCACGTCTCATTTAACGGTTTTATTCCATGCACTTTTTTCCACAGATTTATTCCACGCACTTTTTCCACTTACGGTTTTATTGGAACGAAGTTCCTTACGGCAGGCTTGGAGGGGGATTTCGCTGCGGGACCGAACTGAAAAAAATGTGATAGTAATACCGTAAGAAAAAATCCGTGGAAAAAGTGCGTGGAATAAATCTGTGGAAAAAAGTGCGTGGAATAAAACCGTTAATTTTTATTATTTTTTTCTATTTTTCTATTTCTATGTAATTTTTAATTATTAATAATGTTGACAAAAAAAAATAAAGATACATATTTTCACATACACACACACCTGTACACGCGCATGAGCATACTGATTACTGCTTAGTTTAAGTAGACTTTCTGCCTTCTAGCGTCATTGTGTTTCCTCTTTATTTTTCTTTTAATATTGTAAAATCTTAGTTTATTTCATTGTTAATTCTCTCTCATGGTCATTATTGTCGTCGCATTCATGCCGTGTAGAGGGCCTGGTGACCTGTAACACAAGTTATCTTTTTTAACCTACATCAGGCACCAGTCTTTCACAAAGGTAGAATCCGGTAACAAAATCACTGTCGTATTATCTTAAGGCATACATTTGTGAAAAGAGAATAAAGTTTATGTATTATTATTATTTATTTTATCAAGAAATGGCGTAATGAAAATAAACCTTACACTCCCCACTCCGACCGGCGCAGTGATGCAGCGTTGAAAGCCGTGCATCGTCTAACGTCGTTTCAGTTCTGCGTACTTCGACATAATGTTTGTGTGCGTGCAACTAGACGTATGCGTGTAGACTGTACGAAGCTCGCACGGATCGAGACGAGCTGCCCCGAAATATTATTATTGCATAAGTTGATAAAAAATGCTGTGCAATAGCTTTATCGCGGCAGTCCTTGAGTGCCACACGTATTTTTTACAGAAAACTCTTGCACTAGGAATATTCCTGTTTACAACTAACCTCTTGGATTTATAATATAATAAGAATTTATTTAAAAACACATTACATAAACTTCAACTGATACAATGAACAGCAAATATTCAAGGTAACAAACGACACTTGAACTTTGGCCTCCATGATAAGATTTAATTTGTGTTATTAATACCCTGTTGGTAGGAATGCTTCCTGTTGGTGGCAAACTATTGAATACGTTAGCGGTGTGCAGCAACACTGCCAACAGCACGCCACCACAGTTCACTGCCTCTTCGAAAAAGGCTTTAAAACTTTGATACGCTGCAGCACTTGCTTATAAAATCTAATCCCAATTGAAGCGTATGGATATCGGATGGATTAGGATCTTTCTTTTTTACTCATGCTTACAATTTACCTTCCTTTCTGAAAGTCGATATGATATTAGTGGGACCACACAGTGCGAATGAGGATGAGAGTATCTTGTCAAACAATTTACCCGCATAGTAGAGCAACACAACGGGCGTATAGGCTGCGACTAAATCGGTAGGCCGTACCAGTTTCTTTAATAGGACCAGCTACCCGCTCTTCCAGCACTCCATGAAAACCTCCCTGAGGCGATCGACCACAGTCGAGGACTCTCGCCAGAACTCGAGCAGGTATCCCGTCTGGCCCTGAGACGGTGTTCTGTACGCGGAGCCGTAGGATAACCCCCCCTACTATAGCCTCTTCATTGTCCCCATCTTCTGCGACCAAAGAAACCATCGACAAGAGTATGTGTTCCGCCCACTGTGAGAAAAAGTCCTTAACCATTTCCTGCAGGCAACTGATAGTAAGACCACGCTGATTTCAGCGCAGCAGGCCGGCTCGGCCGGGACAGTACTACCCTCTCACAGAAGACCAACCTAAAGCGACAGCATCCATACTGTTGTGTTTCGTTGGTGAGTGGGAGACTGGAGGTCCATTGATGCAATGGTGACTGTGATCATGATGACCATGTTTGCCTTGCACTGCCGTAATGACTTTCCCGTCCTCAAGCAAGAATTGGGGGGCCATCTCACTGGGCCGACAAGGTGTGGATCACAATGCTGTGTTGTCTGCGTTTGCAAATAATATGATGTCCACAGCTCTTGGATTCTATTCGTGCTTTCCATCAGGCAGAGTAGAATCACTTTGGCAGGTTCTTAATATAGAAAAAAAACTGAGCTGGAGAGTCTCCATAAAAGTAGCTAAGAAACATAGTTTACTTAAAGAATATTCTTTTATTGATAACGAAGGTATTTTGCGAGTTGGAGGACGTTTCGTTTCAGGTACTCACATGAGTATGAAAATAAAATATCCTGAGATATAGCCTTATAGTGCTTATTTTTTTTACGTGTGGTAACCCCCTCGGGCCGTCATCCCACCGGGGTTTACGGCGGGGTGGTGTGTCGAAATCGGACCGACTAAAACCACACGGTGTGCCACTCTGCGCCTGAGATAGGAGGGATCCGGGAACCTCTGCTATTACGACATCCAGATCATAGCCTTATAGTACTCAGCTAACCATTCTGTTGATACGACAAATCACCAGCTCACCTTTCATAGTGGTCCACGATTATTTCTTTTAGATTCTAATTTTCTTTAGTTGACGTAGTGTATTTGGTTTATTGATGTAGACACGATTCTTCAAATAACCCTATAAAAAGAAGTCCGGAAACATGTCTTTACCCACCGGCAGGGACTCATTGGATGTTGACAAGTGGCTCCATGTGTTACGATTGTAGCCAGTGAATTCCAGTAGCATCGCTCTTAAGAACTCTCATAACATGTTTGCGCACGATGTTAGATTCAAATGTAAACGAATTCTTGGTCCACTCTATAGAAACAAAAAAAGACGCTCGCACCAGGTGGTATCTTTCAGCAAAATGATTATAGCAAACGATGTAAAGCTACATCAGCTATTGTTACAAAGTGTCACTTTATCACAGAAGATGCCAAGTTTTATGCATGTTCATGGCCCGGGTGCATGCATGTACTATGCAACCGTACACTACGGTCGAGTAAGCATTTTTACCTAACTATTTATTACAAATCAAAAGACAGTTCACGTTTACGATTAGCGGTGATCGTGTCGCTCGCTCGCTCTTTTATAGACTAACTAAATTTGTTCCACTGACAGTAGATTCTCACAACGTTAATATTTTAGCAACCTACATCTTCCTATGGTCAGCAATGAAATCTATCAATCACAACGTTGAATGCACTCGCCGTGACGATCGAGTTAAAGAGAAAACAAACCCACACCTGACATAAACACTTCACTTATCGAAACGTCAAATGTGGTCACCATGACTATCTCACATAAATATATTCACACAAGACCCTCATGGCACTACCTTAAACAAAGCCGTGCTTTGTCTAAAAATTTACGCCGCGGCGAGTCACGTGAACACATTAGATTGCGTTGCTCCTTGTGATTTAGATTCCAACAACGAGACAGCGTTACACAAAGTGCAACAATTAAGAAAACTTGTCAATATTTAAATTAATCAGTTAATAAGTGACTACACGGTTGGCCCAGTGGTTTAAGCGGTCGCTCTCCACTTCGATGAGTGTTGTGGGTTCAAATCCCACATGGGACAACACTTTGTGTAATCCACAAATTGTTGTTCTGAGTCTGGGTGTTCTTTGTGTCGGTTTCTTGTATGTTTGTAAAGTCCCCCGCGACACTTTTCTTACCTGTAGAATACTGATTACTACATCGACGACTTATAATATTGTCTAACTCCTTTTTTTTACGTGCGAAAACGCCCGCGGGCCGTCACCCAACCGGGTTTTGCGGCGGGGTGGTCGGAATCGTACCGACGAAAATCACACAGTGTGTCACCTTGCGCCTCAGATAAAAGGGATATGGTAAAAGATGCTATTATGACATCCGTGCGGCAAGTCATCTTATAAGCTAACCTATCAGATCACTTGAACAACTTTGAATGAATATAACTAAGGGTCTCTACGTGCAAATGATATATATTTAAAGAATCATATAACCTAACCGTTAAGAATATTACCTTCCATCATCAGTCCATGTGAATAATAAAGAAAGCTTAAAGAACACATACGAACTCGTACATGTTAAGGAGTTTTACCTTCTATCATCACATGACCTGAATAACTTGAAAAAATACAATTAAAAGAACATACATATGGTATTGAAAAAATATCCTGCATCTCCTAACCGTTAAACAGTTGTTTTTTCCATCATCAACTCATCATTGTGAGATAATATCAGACTCAAATACTTGAATAGCTTTTGACAATCAATTGACGGAGTAATAGGTGAATGTAAATAAAGAAAAAATATATACAGAGGAGTATAGAACATCCTCCTATCTTAAGTCGGTTAAAAAAAATTTACAATATTTTTTTTTAACAATGTCTCTGAAGTCATATTTTCCCTCCTAAAAGGTATAGTTTCTTTTTTCAAATTTAAAAAACATTTTTCGTCCGTATGTCTAAGTGATGGGCGGGTCGCATTTTTTTTAAATATTTTAAAACGTAATTATGGGTGTTCGAGTATATCATTGATGGCTTCATTACTTTTTTAAAGAGGGTGCGGCAGCGGTGTGTCGTCCACGCCTACATTTATCGGGAATAATAGAGACATTTAAATTGACGGTTTGAATTACAATGCAATAAGATTGTGAAGCTTAAAATTACTGGTATTGTGTTTAGCTAGTGTTGGGCTGGATTAACTAGGTATCGATATTTTAGAAAAAATAATCAAACTTTTGTTCAGGGACGGAAATAACAAGCTTTTGAGAAAAGGTTTACAAGTATTAGTATTTTTAAGTAAGATTTATTTTTAAATATTAAAATATTTAACAATAAAAAATAAGTACGTAAGCATAAGGCCATGGTTTTAGTATAAATACAGCCATTAAATTGTTTCATTAAGTATAACTGCAAAAGAAACCTACCAAAGACAATCATTACTTTATGTAAGTTATGAACCCGCTATAACAAATTACTTTTTAGCAAATCAGAGCAATATCTAGCAATAGCTAATAACACTGTGTTATTTGTAAAGCATTAGTCAGGTATCAGCAAATAGTCATTAATCATTATGTAGTCATTCGTATCGCTAAAAGTAAAATCATAATAGTCAAAGTTAGATAGTGCCTTTCTTAGTCACGCATGTTTAATGTTTTTAAACCGTAAGCTACAGTATTCCGAGTCGCTTACAGTTCCTTATATTAGTTATTATTTTTTATAAAATAATGTTTTCGAAATTGGTTCCCTCAAACCTTAAAAAAATTAATGCCTTGGAATGGGCTGTTAAAATTGAATCTAGCCCCGTGTTGTTTCCCTTCTTGAAACACGAGCAAGGGTCGCGAGGTCATAGCGCTATATCACTATAAATATGAAGTGCGTTGTGATTTTGTATCATTCCAACAAATCTTTTAACCGTGAAATATGTTTTCATTTCGTCTAAGGTTAGAAGATCCAGAAAGACCTTTCTTAGGTCCAAACTATTGGATTTTGAAGACGGTCGGATTTATATTACCAGAGACAAAACTGGCTAAGATACTTTATATAATATTACACGAGATAGTCACTTTCTTTGTGATAACGCAGTACGTGGAGTTGTACGTGATAAGGTCTAACTTAGACCTCGTGTTGACTAATCTGAAGATTTCGATGTTGAGCGTCGTTTGTGTCATAAAAGTCAATACATTTGTTCTATGGCAAACCAATTGGCGAGATGTGTTAGAGTATGTTACAGCAGCTGATAAATTCGAACGTGAAAATCAGGATCCAATTAAAAGTACAATCATTAATTCTTACACAAGGTACTGCCGTCGTCTAACATACTTCTACTGGTCACTAGTCTTTACGACTTTCTGGACTACGACATTAACACCTCTCATGAGATATGTATCATCGTCTACTTTTAGAGAGAATATGCGAAATGGAACTGAAAATTTTCCTCACATCTTTAGTTCCTGGATGCCCTTTGATAAATATCACTCTCCAGGATCTTGGATTACTGTCGTATGGCATGCCACCTTATGTGCTTATGGAGCTACTGTAATGGCTGCTTACGACACATCCATTGTAGTCATCATGGTGTTCTTTGGTGGAAAACTTGACCTATTACGAGAGAGATGCAAGCAAATGTTTATCACTGAATTTGGTACCAACAGAGACTCCAAAGAAGTTATTCGTCAACTTCATGAAATCCACGTGACGCTAATCAAGTAAGTTTGCAAATAAAAGTGTAGTTAAATATTTTGTGAAGAGACACAATCTATTGTTTAGAAACAAAAAAAAATGTTCTAGTATGAGACTGTACCTGTAAAATATACTTAATACCGTGTCTCGAATAGCAGTTGAATTCTTATCCAACACTCCAATTTGTTTTTTTACTAATTGAGAACAGTAACTAAATAATTGCCGACATACTATGTTAATTTTAACCAATGGCTCTAGTTTTTAATCTAATTTTGAGAAAACAATAATATCATCGCCATAGTGAAAATCTTTCCCGTTTAGGAACTTTTCCTACCTTAAACCTTTGTTTAAGGTCATAGTCCACTAATTGCTGACTCAGTGTAAAATTGTGAGACTGTAGAAATCTGACATGATTACATAACTGTAAAAAAATAGTACTCTCAAGAACTCTGCATCTTATCATCATCATTATATCATCTTATACATCATAAAACTCGAAGGTCTCTAACGTACATGTCTTGAATTGATTGTGATCAGTCAGCATGAGATGCCTTTATGTATTGTATAATTACTTGACAATCATAATCAGCCTATCGCAATCCACGGCTGGACATAAGAATCTCCAATTGCACGCCACTCGGTTCGATCCCAACTTCTTGCATCAATCTCCTGCCAATTATCTTACGCATATCATTATTCCACCTGACCTGTAGACTTCCTACGCTATATTTAACAAGACACGGTCTTCACTCAAGAACACGTTTACTCCAACAGTTACTACATTATATGGTCAGCTAATGATTTTAAAATTATTTAATATTTCAGTATTATTAAAATAATCACGTGTTAGGTCTAGTTTTGTAACCACGTGAGGACCAGGCCTCGATATATATGGACCGGTTCCATTGGTGTGATTCCATACCTTCATGCAAAACCTGAAACTGTAATATCATGGGTCTCATCAAAATCTACACTTTTTGAGTTTTCCCATGTCAAAATCATTCTGAGGATTAAGCATGGAACTACTGCTAATACTAATACTTCTTCATAGTCTCCAGGAATCACACACTTTCTTAAATTCTCCAATAAAAGTACTGTATTCTTTATTTTTTTTTCTTATTTAAGAGTCTGCCAAAGTGAATCTACTCTGCCAGATGGAAAGCATGAATAGCTTCCAAGACTTGTGGTCACCATACTCATTGCAAATGCAGACAATACAGTATGGTGACCCACACTATGGCGGCCTTGTGAGATGCTTTTTCACACCCCGCTTGGGGACCCCTGCATTGATGTCGAATATGGATACTGAAAAACATAATCTCCATTCAGGTGTTTTTAACCATTGCTACCAAAACAGGTTAACTAGTTTTTGTAAATTTCTCTTAAAGCATTAGCTGTTGCAGTATATTTATATATGATACAAGCCACAATTTCGTCAATAATTATGCTCAGGTTTTAATAGTCCACTGCTGGACATAGACTTTTCCTTAAAAAGGAGATTTGTGGGTACTATACCACGCTGGCCAGACGGGTTCGTACAGAGTTTGTTTCAAGTTTTCCTTCTTTTTCCAACCTGTTGTCTTGCGTAATTTTTTCCTTTAGTCGCTTCTTACTACACCCATTGTATGAATAGAGAAGGTGACATTCTGTATTCTTAATCCAACCATACAAAAACATTAAATTGCCGAAAAGGACGTCATGAAAGTTACACAAATCATATTAAATTAAAATTGTATTATTTACTATAGAGTAAAATATGGTTCCTCATAGTGACCTATGTTCGTAGTGAAGGTCTATCATGAGGTTTAGGATTCAAACGCTGGTAATATTTTATTATAAATGCAAATTATTTATCATTTCTCTGATAGATGTTTAGACTTAAGCTTGGAGCAAGAGGTAGAACACTATAAAAGCTGAAGATACATCTAGGTTCCTATGTTTTTCACTATTTTCATCATAATCGATTTATTTTAATGCTGAAAACTCTAAAAGAATCTAATTCTAAAGTAATTAATAATTAAATCAAATAAATCATTCAACTATGCTTCTTGTGCTCCTGGAACAGCTGAATAATTAATACACTTTGCCGAAGTCATATGGAACTGATTATGCCTCTTCTTTCATATTATGCGTTCCTTTTTGATTAGGGTACAGTGACAAAAATGCAAATTGACAAAGTGCAATATCTAAACAGTGCCATCTGTCTAACCACCACTAGAATAATACAATACCATTTCAGAAAGATGTCATAAAGCTTTGTAGAAAGAAATTGCTACTTTACTCTTTATTAATAAATTACTGGAAGTAAATGAGTTACCATATCATAACTAAACTGAGGTTTTTCGATAGGTAGTTCGATAGATGATTATATATATATGTCTCCAGTTTAATAATTAACTATAGCGCACAAGATTTAAGGCTCCCTATACTTAGAAAATCAAATATAGATTTTTGGTGTTTACTATAATATGCTTTCACATATGAGTAAAGACTTTGGCTTTTTCCAATCTTGTTAACCAAAAATGTAGGACTAACATCACCAAATACTCTAAAAAACGAATTGCCATCGGATCTGGTTAATTTAAGGTATTAAATCTTAAATAATTATAAAATGTGAGTTTAAATATTTCGGTTCAATTCTCATCCTTCATAAATCTTTTTCTTCTTATTAAAAAAATAACATAATTTTCATAAAATATAGGCAAATTATTTGCAGAATGAAACTGTAAGCAACATTAGTCTTTCCAAATGTACGAAGGTTCAATATAAATATTATTCACATTGGAAAGATAGATATGATTGACAACAACCTTTCCAATACATGGATGTCATAAATCTCATGGAATAAGAAATGTAACAATACTTCTGTTATTATATATGTTTATTGAATCATGCGAGCCGAGTCTTGTTCTATGTTAGTAGTTCTCTTACTTGACAGTTTCAATTGTCACTATTATTAAAGTTTACTAACCTGTGAAGAATATTCAAATGGAATTTAATTATGCTACTTATAAAAAATATTAAATAAACTGGTACTTTACGATAACAGTATTTACCAGTATTCTTTATTTCTCCTCCTTGTCGTATCGTTGTCCTCGCTACTGAGGGTCGTAATTCTCTAGTTGTGGGACAATCTTCTTCCAGACAGTTTGTCTATCATTTGTTCCGTTGACCGAAAAGCATTCTCTACCAGAACTACATCTCACTTTAATCTTTCTATAGTAATATTTTACAGCTAAAGAGTTTGGTTATTTGGTTGAACGTGCTAATCTCAGAAAGCACTTGTCCAATTGGAAAATTCATTTCTGTATTACATAGTCCAGTAGGGTGTCCCTTATATGACAAACAAAATTTTTTTTTCGATTTTCGAAATGCATACCCTCTATAATTTTTACTAATGCTATAAGATACTTAAATATAAAATTTTAGCAATCTAGCATAATTGCAACCAGTGCCGACCGAGCTTCAAAGTTTAGTAAAAAACGTGTTTTGCCCTAAAATTTCAGTCTGCTATAATTTCACTATAAATGCAATGAATTGAGTGAATAAAATTAAATAATAAATTAGATGAACATTAATCTTTAATTAAAAACATTAAGAAATAAGAATCATTCAGGGTAACTTCTTTTTAGAGTAGTTTTTTTACAGTCTGGATACAATTTTAGATGTTCCTGGACACAGCGCAGCAAGAACTGTTTTTGTTCTTCTTCAGCCGTGATAAGTCCGTTAAAATCTTGCATTAATTTAACAGCCCTTTCAGCAGTATCATTTACAACTCTCAAATAACTTATTCTTCTTTTAGCCTCCAGAAAAGCAGCATTGTTATTCCAAGAAGATACATCTTCCTTTAGAAAACTGTCGTCGATCTGCAGTCGTGATAAAAATTGTTTGCTCTTTTCCGATACGAAATCATCCAGTGCTTTGTCTAAAAAAAAAGAAAAATAAGTTAAATAACAAATAAAAATCAACAACAATTTTGAAAATAAATAAATAAGTATTGGACATTGAAATTGAAATCCAACAAAAAGTCAATTTAACTTACCAAACAACTTTTGAGTCAGTTCTTCCTTCGACGAGTCATAGCGTTTGCTAAAATCCGAGATTTTGTCCCTGTTGAAGTTGGCAATCATCTTCTTCTTAGTTTGGTTGTCAACTTCATCATCAAATAGTGATAGAATGACTGTCTCTTCACATAAATACCACAAGTGATGGCTGAACTTGCTTATAGAAGCTTTAGAAATTGTTGCGTCAACTTTTTCATACTCTTTTAACATCTTCAAGAAGCGCAAATCTTGATTAGGTGCTTTTCTCGCCACTGTACATTCGAGCCAAGGTTTAACATACAATATTACGAGAAATAAGCAAACATCTTGTAGAGCCTTTTTGTCCTTCGCAGTTACTCTGCATTGTGACTGAAGTAAACATATTTTTAAAGAATAGATCGCTCTCGCCATCCAGCGTGCCTGATGTATAGCTCCGGGGGGCCTTAGTTTTAATTTTTCCTCTGTGTCTCCTCCTAAAAATATTACGCACAGTTCGACCAATTCGCGGTAATCATCTCTTACAAAACCTTTATCTAATTCTGCCTTATAAAATAGTAACAACGCTTGAATGTCTGTCTCGGCAACCCGTGCTTTTACGAAATTAAGAGATGGTTCAATTTTAGTACAATCAATGTTTTTCCAATTTTCTTGGAACTTTTTGAACATCGGAATATCTGGGCTACTAGTAATTTGCTTAATCTTGGTTTCAAAGACAGCTTTTAGGACCAATTCATAAACATGATGACGACAGGCGAAAAGCAACAATTCTCTTCCTAAAGTTTGCTCCAAAATAGCACAAGCTCCATTGAAACGGCCCATATTGGAAGCTGTTGTGTCGCAGCACATTATTTGCACTTTATCATAAAGGCTCCAGTCAAAGAGAGCTGCTGATACAGCCTTCGCTTGATGTTTTCCAGAAGAACTTTCTAGTTTCGGCACTGCAAGAAGCTGCTCTCTATCGTCAAATGAAGCTATAACTGGCAAGCGTTCTTCTTTTGAACTCCGTACATCCAACCCCGGTAATAGTTTTCCATCCCAATGGACTGTGACTATGTCGGGTACATTGTTTTGGAAGTTAGATTTTATTGCTTCTGCCCTTGATTTTCTAGTTTCAGTACAAATTCGCTGAATCGAGGATTTGTTAATACAGAAATCATCGCTGCTCAGACCAAGCGCTTCTACCACCGCATTAAGAATGTAAACGGTATCTCTAATGCTTAACTAGCATCGATCTAAAGCTGCAACTAGTTTAGGTGTTATAAGATTCTTTCTACCTCTTTTTGAACTTTGTTCATGGCAGGGAACGTCCGGCAAGCTGAGTTCAGAATTCAAGATCTGTTCTTCGTCTGAATCTTCTACACTGTCTAAGTTATTTGTGGTGAAAGTAGATGCAACAGCTAGTGATTCTCTTTGTCTTACAATCCTTTCCTCTTCTTCCAATCGTCGTTGTCTAGATCTTTGTTCTTTTTCCGCCAATTTTTTATCTACACCACCTAAGCATCCCGGTCGACCTGGCTCTCTCTGTTTCATTAAAAATAATTTATCTTCCTCTATTTTCATTCTCTCAAAAGCATCAGCATGTGCAATATCAAACAAATTATCAAGATTAATTATAAAATTGTTCTCACGACTCTTAAACGTAATCTGAGTTTTCTTACAATTTTTTTGCAACTCTCTCCAAACATGATATAAATCAATAAGTTTCTTCACGCAGTTAGGAAATGCCCTTGTTGGAATTCTTGCTTTTTCTCAATATATGATGCACTCCCTAATCACAAGATTTGCACTTTCACTAACAGTCAATTTAACCTCACGAATATTGTAAAATAGGACTGAGAGAACTTGTCGATTAGATGGTAATTTTGCACCATTTATTGGTAGCTAGTCAATCCGATAAGAAAAATATTTTTTTTATCACTCCGTAATTCCACCGACATGTTTACGCACTAAACAATGAAGCACTAATAGTCTCAAAAATCACGTACGAAATGGCAAATAAAACATGTCGTAACAGGTCACTGGGCAGTACTTAAGCAACTTGTATCGACAAGTTTAAATAGCAAGTCGGCACGGGTTATCGTTTATATATCGAACTAATATTTTTTTCTAGACAATATAGGGTTATTACGAAACTTTTAAGAAGGTATGCGTAAAAAAATATCGAACTTGAAATTTAAGGGACACCCTAATAGTCCAGTTATGGAGAAAGGCTACAGGCTTATATATCATCTCGTTTCAACTAAAAAGAGTAGAATGTCAATGAAAAATATTACAAAAACCGGCGAAAATTATTGCTTTTCAGAGCTTCCATTGCGTGTGCTGCATAAAGGGTTAAACTTTCGTAATAATAATATATAAAAATTATCCCTTTTTAAAAATAAAAAATAAATCTGCCACAGCACATATCTATCTTTTAAAATTGGCTCAATATAACCTTTTTCATGGTAATACAAATTTGTTCATGCTGCATAACATCACGTTACGGGCTATGAGACGCAGACGCGGTTGCATGGGTCAGCCAGTAACTAAATTAAAACTAAGAAGTCTGACACTATCCGATATAAATATTTATGTAAAATACAACTATAACACTTAACTCTTTTTTTATCATTCTTATAATAAATATTTCACATTATTACAAAACATTCTTTTCGCTCAGTCGAACGTGCATTATCTGTCTAATTATTTAATTAACATATAAATAAAGGATGATATCACACAATAGAATGAAACAACACTTCCATATTATATTTAAAAATATTAATTTACCTGAGGTACTAAGTTATTTCAAAACTTTTATCGATACGCACATCTCTCAGTAGTCAAACACTATGAAAAACGCAAAGACCAACACGATTCTGCCAGCCTGCCCCAAAAACAAAACAACACTTATTTATGCCCACAAAATATAATTTACGTTTTAATCATTTTATATTTCAGAAACTCGAGACTTTTTGATTCTCTACTGTCGCCTGTCATGTTTATATACATAGTAATTTGTTCGTTGATGCTCTGTGCCAGCGCTTATCAACTGGCTGTACGTATTAATTGCTTATTGGAGATAATGTTATGGTCAAATTGTGACTATAATGCTTTTGGTTTTATATTTACTTTGTTTGATATAACTTAATCTATCCTTATATAGATTTTCGGTGCCTCTGATCATTTATATTTCGAATATGTGACAAATTAAAATCCTTTTGTCGTCCTCTTTACTATTTTATGTCATAGATAAAATATTAAAACAGTCATTTCTAAGACTAACTCATCAACAACCTTTCACAGTCCACTGGTGGACATAGGCCTCTCCTTAACAAGGAGGTTTTGGCCTACTATACCACGCTAGCTAGACGCGTTGGAATAGGGTGTTTCAAGTTTTCCTTCTCTTTGTAATGATGTTGTCTTGCATACTTGTTCCCTTAGTCGCCTTTTACGAAACTTACGGGATGAATAGGGGTGGTAACACTATGTATTCTTAATCGGTCACTACAAGGACAGTACAATATGTATTATAAACACCTGCACATATTACACCCGTATTCAATATATAACTTATAGACGTATTTTTAACAATACTTTTTGCAGTCAGCTACGAATGCTGCTCAAAAGCTGCTAATGGCTGAATACTTGATATTTGGTGTAGCCCAACTATTCACGTTCTGCTGGCATAGCAACGGTGTTTTAATAAAAGTAAGTTTGTAATCTTGGACATATGGTATTTTCAACCTTATTGACATCATAAAATGATTTTAAAATTTTAATGAAAAATAATAAAAAAAATTTGAAAAATTTATCACGAAATGTGATGTTTCTGGTAGAGTTAGAGAGGTTATCATAGCTCTCGTATTCGATTATGAGGGAGGGGCAATTCCAAGGATGGCAACGCATTCACAGTTAAGTGCATTGCCATCTTTGCCTCTTTAATTGCGGGAATCTACTATCCATGAGCGGCAATAGTCTAAAGAGAATCAGACAGTATACCTACCATCAGTTGACCCATCTGGTGTCCTTAACCTATACCAAATAAATATTTTATGTGGAATGTAGATACTGCACACTTTCTTTTTCTATATTAAGAGCCTGCCAAAGAGACTCTACTGTGCCTGATGGAAAGCATGAACAGAATCCAAGAGTTGTGGTCACCATACTCATTGCAAATGCAGACAAAGCAGCACCCACAATATGGTGGCCTTGTGTGATGCTTTTTTACACCCCGCTTGGGGACGTAAAAGGCATGACAGTCATCGTGACAGTGTAAGGCTTACACAGTTACCATGATAACTGTCACCCCTGCATCAATGGGCCTCCGTTCTCACACTCACCAACGAAACACGACAACACGGATGCTGCGCTTTAGGTTGGTCTTCTGTGGGAGGGTAGTACTGCCCCGGTTGAGCCGGCCCGCTCGTGCTGAAATCAGCGTCGCTCTACTACCTAGAAACATACATTTTTGCACCTTAAACATACATTTTTAGAAATCAAATGCTTTAAATTCGATGTCAACATCAGTAATGTTTATCATGTGTCTATTATCCCCGGAAACAAGCTATAACCTTTACGATCTAGCCTCTAAAGTCAGTTACTTCTCGTTGTTTAATATTTTTATATTTACAGAACGAAAGTTTGTCTTTGGGACCATACAACAGCGAATGGTGGGGCAAGAACTTCAAACAGCAGAAAGACGTACTCATATTAGCTGGGCAGCTGCGCACTAAGAACATGTTTACTGCCGGACCCTTTGCTAACCTCACTCTGGCAACCTTTATCAATGTAAGTTCATTAGGATTTATCAAGTACCTACTTCTGCTTGTAGACTTAAAAAGGGCGAGTCAAGTACAGAAATATCTCATATAAGACTTGTGACATCTGTTACAACTGAATTAAACGCACTTCGCTAACTTCCCGTTACACATTTCCATTTCGTCCGTCACATAAAAAAGATTACTATAGTGTAACAAGAAACTGTATCACCAAAGATCGTGTAGTCTCTATTTTACTGAAAGAGGCTCTTCAGACTCGAAAATGTTTAAACCTTTTCTGTGTAACCGAGAAATCGTTCAAAGATTAAAAGAAAGATTTTTTTCCTTAGACGTTTTTATTTTTTAAAGAAATATTTAAAGAAATGTTCAGAAATTACCTCAATTAACAGCTGTTAACTAGTATATAATTAATGTGAGACCATTCTCAAATAACAACATTAGCTATTAATCAGTCGACTGCCATAAATTAAACAAAATATATTCTAAATTGTTAAAATCTGGCAAATATGATGTCATACTGTAACACTCTATAGAACTCACGTGACACGTTGAACGAATGCTTTATTCAAGTGTTTCTTTCTCTTTCAGATACTAAAAGGTGCCTACAGCTATTATACCTTGCTGAGGAAATAAAAATAAACCCAGTTTTTATGCAACAGACAGCGATGAGCTAACGGGCATATAATTATTCGTAGACTTGTCTTTTAGGCAATAGACATAATGTCATTGCTGACATGAAAAACACTATTCGTCGACTTAACTATGAAATATTTACGTAGCTCTATTCAATTCAAATTGCAATACCTCTATTGATGTTTTATTTTTTAGTTATAAAGATAACTTAAGTTTATTTTATGCATCATGTATTTAGTATAATTTAATAAAGAAAAGAGAAAAAGTTTTCAATGACATCCCATTGTCCATCATTTCAAATGTTTATTCCTAATTCGTTCGATTTTTAAAATTAATAATAGTAATTTTGTCCTCAACTTGCTTCGATTTTTAATCTTAAGTCATCCCTTCGCAATAGAAACTAAGAAGTACGGATTACAGAATCATGCATACAACCAATTCTATTAATATTTATTTAATAACATTGCAAAAATGTAACATTTAACCGACGCGTATTTTGGTGTGTGCTTTTTTTTACAACTGTAAATGATTTCAGTGTCGGACATACTTAAGTCCAAGCATTCACTATTCGATTACAAGTATTTAGTGTGTTTATTGTTATAAATATGTTGTGTGTTAGAGTTGATTTTTATCTTATGCGTAATGTGATATTGTTTAGTTTTTTTTTGATGATTACATTATCTTGATCACATCATTCTTTTTGTTTTATTTAGTAACATTATTGCGTAAAATCAATTTATTGCATTAAACATTCACTCAATGCCTTTTTTTTTCACAGTCGCTTAAATTTATTTTTAAACTGTGTTTTGTATGTTTTTGACGAGTTGAGTATAGAAAGTAATAAAAACATCTTGAGATTAATGTGGAATAAAATCTGGCACGTGTTAACAAAATGACATATTGGATGATATTCAATGAAATGAAGAGGCAACAACCTTATTATATCGATGTTTACGCGTCGAGTATCAAGCTCATGCCTAAGAGTACATGTAAATTTTAAAATTTAAATAAACATGAAAACAAAATGCAATAAAAATGAAATAGCAATACGTTAAAAACTTCTTACTACTATAGCGAAAGTAAAAGAAGTTTACGATTGTTTTAATAATTAGTTATATTAACATACATACGTACATAACTACTTAAGCATACTACTTACGCTTATATTCTCAAAGATGATGGCAAGATGTATGAAAGAAAAGAGGGAATAGAGTCACTTTGGTAGGGTCTTAAATTAAAAATATAAAAAAAAATAAAGAAAGTAACGTAATTATAGTAGGAAAAAGATCTTAATTTTTCTCACACGGTAGAACTCGGGCACGACCCGAGCAGATCAGTTAACGCATACCTATAATATTTTTGCGATTGACTACTGTCAACAATTCTAATCCTTTCAATTTATTACTTAAAAATAATATATAAAGAAAAACAAATAAAAAATGAGTAACAGGAGTCAAATGAGCCACCCGCCGCTCACGGACACTTGCAACTCGAGAATTACAAATTCACCCTCAATCCAGAATCAGTCACAACTGTTTTACACTCGCTCATTCACTCAAGATGTAATTGTTTCGCGTCAATTCTCTTTCTATAGGTATGCCACGAATTAGTTAACATTTGAAAAAATCGTAAAAAAAAATCATTTGATATTTTATAAAAAGAGAGTCGGCAAAGAGAAGATATCTCTTTGCTGATTTTTCTTTTAGTTGTACATTTTGTATATAGTTGTACACAGGTAATGTATTTGGTTTATTGATGTAGACACGATTCTTCAAATAACCCCATAAAAAGAAGTCTGCTGGGCATGCTGGGGATAGATCTGGACGTCTGGGTGGCCATGGAATGTCGCCTCGTCTGAAAAAGCATGTCTGTGACCACCGGCAAGGACTCACTGGATGTGTGATAAGTGGCTCCATTTTCTTGAAATCATGTGTTACGATTGTAACCAGCAAATTCCAGTAGCATCGGTCCCAAGAACTTCTGTAACATGTTTGCGCGAAATGTTAGATTCAAATGTTAACGAATTCTTGGCACACTCTATACATTCGCTAACACCTCTCTTCTCTTGTATTGTTGGCTAATATTTTATTTAGATAACGTGACTTAGCATTGAGAGATATTCTTTCCATACATTTTTTTAGTTTTTAATAATATGCTACATGAATACTACTCTTTTTCTTCTTTTCTTTTCCACTGAAAAAACCTAGAAACCGTTTAAAGTAAGTTATAATTTAAAGATACACTGGCCTCTGTTATGCATTTATGTAAATGCGATCCATGAACAAATGGCATTAAAATGCTTTACTTGCTACATAGATGGTAGTATACTTAGTTTTAAGTAATTTCATTCAAATATTATTTTTAATAAGACTAATGGCTTCATGAACTTCTAACAATTTTTGTACTATAGGTGTAAGCACGATAAGTAATTGTTAGTCTCAGCATTTAAAAACTCTCACTCCAGAAACCGTATCTTTGTGTAGCTATGATAAAAATACTTGATTCAGCGCCATCTAATACAAGTCTCAAGTAACAGTTGGCACCTGTTGCCTCATGGATTGGAAGTGTGAAAATTGATTTTATTAAAATAAGAAGAAGAACAAATTAAAAATACATTACTGAGATACTTTCAATGACATACCTACTTAGAATTAATAAATTAACTTAGGGTATAATTATTTAGGAAATAATTATAGTCTTTTTTCAAAACGAAATGAAGTTCCCGATCCGGGAAATTAAAAAAAAAGGAAAGGTCGTCTTTCTCTTTCACAGAAGCTAATCTTTTGATTTCTTTCTCTACACTTTCGAGCTTTCAGTTAACATATTTACGTAGAAACTAATTTAAAACAAACAAGCGTATAAATAAAACTAGTATTGAGTGATCAAGTACAGTTTCAGAGTAAATATACACGATTAGACGCGGTTAGAGTTCAATAAACTTCGATGTCGGGCAGTCCTTTTAGAAATGTCATTATTGAATTTTATAGTGAATGTTTTGTGATTCTGCCATAAGAGATAAATATTAATTGTCGTGTTGAGAGAAGTGTTGCTATGGAAAATCAGATTCCTCCAGAGAGGGTGGCACCGGTTCAGCATGGACGAGGCTCAAGAGCTTTTCGCCACTTCAAGAATCCACCGCAACCTCACATGTGTATTCAAGATACGATAAA
Organism: Hypercompe scribonia; assembly: GCA_949316085.1. Classification (NCBI taxonomy): domain Eukaryota; kingdom Metazoa; phylum Arthropoda; class Insecta; order Lepidoptera; family Erebidae; genus Hypercompe; species Hypercompe scribonia. The sequence continues at coordinate 910,505 of OX438967.1, read as the reverse complement.
AGACACGACGGAAAAATTATACATTAATGTGTTGGGATGGCAGAAAATAGCGAATCCGAAACAATATTTGGATCCTATACCTTTATTTGGTGGCATGCAGGTAGGTGTCCCATTTACCAAATTTTTTTAATTGATATTTGGACAATCGCATTTGCCGCTCTTAATTTCCGATAAGATATGCAATATAATAGAAAATTCTGCTTGCTTTTATATTCAGTAATGGTTTTTTTTTTAATTCTAAAGTAAGTTCTGTAAAATTGTGAAAAATATAAAAATGCTTTACTGTTTTAAGGTAAAACTCACTAGAAAATAGACAAATTCAATGTTCACTGTTTTTAAAATAACACAGTATTCTTTATAAATTATCAAAATTAAAACAGTGTAAATATTAATTACCTATAGTAGTTAACACTTCTAAACAGAATAATATATACATTTTACTCACAATGATTTGACTTATATTGGTCAAAGTAATCAATGACCAAATGTGTGTGACTCTGTTCATCATCATCATCATCATCATCAACAGCCTTTAACAGTCCTCTCATAAAAGGAGGCTTTGGCCTACTACACCACGCTGACCAAATGGCTTGGAAGGTTTGTTGGGTAGATGTGACTCTCACAGCTTAGTAACCAAAATCTACTAGTACAGTTAATCATAGTCACTCTCATTTGTGCTTACATGTTTTACCTTTCTTTATATAAGGTTCTGAGCATCTATAGTGAGATATCACCCAATAGGTTTACATTGGACTGTACTTTATTAAATTTTTTGTGTTCAGAGCCTTCTTATATACTGAAAAAACTGAATGCCTGCATTAGATAATTAAAACAGATATTCTGAACTATTTAACTAGGGTCTGCTACCTTGTAATCTAAGCTTTCCCGATGTACCTCCGTAGTCCTCTTATTTAGTGCATATAGCAATAAGGCTATATTCTCAGTAAAGTTCTGACGGACTGAGTTAGATTTTAATACCGATAAGTGATCAATAAAAGTGACCATGTATAAATAATTTTGACTGCACCTATGTGATGTGATGTTGTTTTCTACTGGGTGTTATGAGTTCAAATCCCATGCTGGACTACACATACTAAACACACACTTGTGTGATCTACAAATTGTTATTCCGAGTCTGGGTGTTGTTTGTGTCCATTTCATGTTTGTTAAGTTACCCGTGATACAGTACTTATTTCTAAAATGTGAAATATCTTTGAAGAAACAGCAATTTTACTTTTTCACCCAATTGTAATGAATTTGAAGCATGTGTATTGGATCTGTATTCAAGCTAAGATAAAATAATTATCTCTATCCTTATATCTATTTCAGGTGCCTCAAGGATGTGGTCCAAACAGTAATAAACCTCCAATGCTGGTGTATGCAGTCATGGTGAACCCAGATATATTGAAATTTAATGGCAAAAATGCTAATAATCCTACTGTAAGTATATTAAATTACGTTAAATTTAAGCCGGTAACAGCCGTTGTTGTAAAATAATCTTAAAATTAATTATATTGCATCTGTGTAGCACACATACGTATATAAATACATATAAGTTTAATTTTATTTATTTAATATAATGTTTAATTATATATGTATGTATATTTAATTATATATATATATATTTCAATTATATAATTATATTTAATTATATATATATGTATGTATGTATGTATGATGTATGTATGTAATGATTAATGTTTAATATAATTATAAATGCTTATTGATAAGCTAATGACTGCACGACTGGCTTAGCGGTTTAAGCGGTCGCCACGTCGCTTGCCACTTTGCTGAGTGTTGTGGGTTCAAATTCTACGCCTCTCCGCAACCACTTCATCCTCTCTCTTAGTCAACCATGTCCGACAGTGTCCATACATACTGACAAAACATAATGTAACAATATGGCGTGCAATAAAGTGTTGAGTACTGAGTATTATAACAACTAGATATTGAGAAGTTAATCAACATTTAGTTTCATGTGAAGTGATATGAGTAGTTGTTTTCAGCTCCTTAGCATCAACAAATATATATTCAAGTTCAGATTGTCAGGTTGCCACAGCTCACCAAGGAATAAAAGTACAAAAGTCAATTCACTAAGATCCATTAATTTAATTTTATTTATCATAAAAATTGTCATTAATAATAGGACTATTTTAATACTTACCTTACTTATCATTTAGTAAGACTAAAAGACGTTTAAATAAATTTAGTTGATAATATACTTATTTACTTTGAAGTTTTATCTTCATATGCTCTGAGTAAGACATGTAAAAAATAAATCTTTGTAAAGGCAAAGTGCATAACCACTGATAAGAATAAATACAGGGGGTGAGGGGGGGGTTTGGGTTGGTTAATATCCTCATCAATGATTATTTTCTTAGTACATTATCTGAATATAAAAATTGCAATAGAAACTAATCACTGACCAATGACTGACCTATGTCCAGCAGTAGACTGTTAAAGACTTAATTTGATGATGTGGCAGTTTAATGTCCATATCCCGTAATAATCACTTTAATAATACACTTTTTCAGGACCAAAAAGCGCTTGTCCGCCTTCTCTGTGACTTTGTTGAAGCTATGAATCCAGGTTTATTCCTAACACGCAACCCAGTTATACTCAAGGATAGAGATTTAGCAGGCGAACTAAAAGATGTATGGCTTGCTGTTCAAAACAAAAGAGAACGGGATAAGAGTATGAACCAGGATATAATGTATAAGGTGAGGAGACTAAATATACGTGGTCCTATCTCTAATACCTCTACCGCGCATTTGTCAGCGTCTCTTAAATGCAATAAGTTGATGCTATTGGTGTTATGCCTTTTTTTCTATGTTAAGAGCCTGCCAAAGTGACTCTACTCTGCCTGATGGAAAGCATGAATAGAGTCCAAGAGTTGTGGTCACCATACTCATTGCAAATGCAGACAATGCAGTATGGTGACCCACACTATGGCGGCCTTGTGAGATGCTTTTTCACACCCCGCTTGGGGACGTAAAAGACACGACAGTCATCGTGACAGTGTAAGGCTTACGCAGTTACCACGATAACTGTCACCCCTGCATCAATGGGCCTCCGGTCGCCGGATGCTGGCGCTTTAGGTTGGTCTTCTGTGGGAGAGTTGTACTGCCCCGGTCGAGCCAGCTCCTGCTGAAATCAGCGTGATTCTACTACCTAGTCCTAATATTTTATAGTCTAAAGCCTAAAGATCAATTAATGGGCTATCCAATACTGATAAAATAACCGAAATTCGTACAGCCGTTCACGCGAGATGCCGTGACCAAGGGTAATAGGTAATTGTTTTATAAATAGATACATTTAAATACCTTCTTCTTAAATCACTTATTCTGTTGATGAAAACCGCACTAAAATCAAAAAGCGACTCCATTTTATACTAAAATATGTAAAGGTTCTCTTGACTTGTTATTCTCGACACGTTTTTTTTTCAACTTCTAAAGCCAGGTCAAAATCATTTCATCTACTATAGAGTGCTAATATGTTTCATATAAATATATATATTATTTTTTATTTATTGTTTATTAGTGTAGGGGGAGAAGTTTTTTATATAAGGATGTTGCTACTGATGACTTTATCAAATAAAAAAACGTAACAATACCTTCATTTTAATCCCAACCATTTTCATTGCAATTACAGGTTTATGATATTGATGGCATAGGTGAAGAGATTACTGAAGATGATAGCTCACGAGACAGAAATTCTAGTGATGGTTCTAATGGCGAAAAGAAACCTTTGAAATCGTCCAAGCAAATACTTTTAAACGCTGGACAAAAATCTGAGTTCGACTCTGGAATGAATAACTGCCAAATAAATCAGAATCACGACAATAAGACTGGAAATAGTTCACCAGATACCACATACTGCACTCCAGTGTACGGACAAATTGTTTCATCACGGGAGAACCACAACCAAATCAATGATATGCACCAGAAGTTTTCCACCAACGAAATGAAACCTTCGAGTTCGTTCAGAAAAGACTGGAATCCAGTGCACGGTAAAACAACCGAAGGATGGGACGAATTCTCTAAACGCAACATATCTTCATTAAAAAGTGAAGATAAGAGGAAACGGAGTCCAAAAGTTAAAATGAGTAACGGTAAACAATCCCATTATGATTTCTTCCCTTACTTTGACAATAAAGCGGTGAAAGAAAGTGAAGACACGCAGGACGATGATAGTATGATCAAGGAACAAGAGTTAAACGATGAAAATTCTAAAGTAATTATAGACCCAATGCAGAAACTAGTTCTGCATTCGACTGATAAGAATATATGTGATAATAACACAAGTGCTCTCAGCTCAATAAGCTCATAAAGTAAGCTTTTACAAACATTTTGTATGGCGGTTGATGTTTGAACAATATATTATATTTGCTTAATGTCATATAACGGGATGAGTTGATGTAACCGTACCAATCTAGGCAGAGCAATATTATGTTATTTTATGGTGATTTTCGACAGTAGATCGGTGGAATCGACTCGTATGTATGCATGGCTTACGTTCGCTCCTAGTATTATATAAGTTTTTAGAACTCGAATAATCTGTACACGTTCAATGATTTTCACAAGTTTAAAGCTTAGATGTGACATTTTTACTCTACATAGTATACACTTATCGCAGCGAAAATGAGTGCACATAATTTTTAATTAACGTTTTGTCTGTCAGTGTGTTTGTGAGCCACATATGTTTTATCTCTTTTATACGCACAGACATTCCAATTTATGTTTTTAAATTCAATAAGTGTTCCTATCAAAAGGACTGAATTAGACAATAGTTATTATCCTTCTATACATGAGACGAGAATACGAAAGAGATAAAACATATGTTTGTCTCGCTCTACTGTCCCACGCCGAGATAACGCGAAATGTTTGATTTGTGTGCGAGTGTTGCTATGGTTGTGTGTTGATACTAATGTTGTTCGGAGTGTTACGACACAGTCATTGGTGTGTTCAAATTAGGCCGACATGCAAAGTTGAAAATATGCGCCCTGTCATGGTGAATCTCGAATCTCGAATCTCCATTCCATGTCTTTTATCTTTTCGGCGTTTGTCTTTTTATGGCATTCAAAAAATATGACTTAATATACTACTGTAACAGCCATTTTGTTAGTATGTGTTTATATACCATATAAAATTAGGTCTAATTTGAACTACAACCGATTTAGTATATAAATAAGTTTTATATAATGCTATATTTTCATTGTTGCCAATGTACTATATTTAAAGTCCTGAGCTTGTTACGTGTGATTTACAATCGGAGAATGTTATGTAAATATAGAAATTCAATGTGTTCTTAGTAATCCTGAGGCCAACTATTTCGTTGTGAGAGAGTAATGATTGTGACGCTAGATGGCGTTAATGAGATATGAGAGGCATATTCATTTATTTCATCAAAACTTTACTGTTAAGTGTTACCATTTTGTTCCTAAAACGATGAGGCTGTTGACGAGGGATGGCGATTCTATCGAAAAAAGATCGATTTTTAAATCGATTTGAATCGAAGTCTAACATCGATACACAAAAAAATCGAGGTAAAAAGAATCGATTTTTCAAAAATCGATCTTTTGCCGATTTACCTATTGAGCCCATGTTTTCAATACAAATACAAACCCATTTATCGTATCGAAAGAGAAAAAATCTAATCTCGATTTTAGAGGGTGAAATATCGATTCAGTACACAATATCGTTTTAAAAATCAATTATTTTGGTCTACAAAATCGATTCTTAGATTAATCGATCTCAGATCGTCATGCCTACTGTTGACATTGCAGTTATTAAAAATGAGGGAATGATCAGATTGGCGAACACGAAGTGAAATTTAATAATATAATATTACAAAGCATGTTTTAAACACTATTAAAACAGTTATGAATTTTAGCCTGACCTATCTTATGAATGTGAAGTTTCTTGTAATTGTCTGTTTATTTTATCTATGCTACCTCATTCTTCATTAACTCTATGTAGTACGTGAAAGAATCTTTTAGAGAGGTTGAAATCTGGATTGCGGTGAATGTATTTTTATCTCTTTAATATTAATATTCAAATGATTGTCTCCAATTTTTGCTCACATTATTCACAAATCGTTTACTTTCAGATTTAATTTAATATTTATCTGAGAATTAGGAAATGAATAGCCGGTAGGCGTTAGATGACACTGCCAAATGATGCTCACTCAGACAAGTACTGAAATAGAACACGATGCCACCAGGTGGCGCTGCCTGTCGAACATCAAAATAATACGTGTACATAGACAAAGTTATAATTTTTTAAAGGTTATCTTTTATCGTGAAAGTTGAGTGATATATATATGTATTAGTATGGGAATTTTCACGATAACGTTGTAAGTATAAGCATGGAATAAAATCATAACCACCCGAGCTTATCTAAATCTTTTCCCTGAAGGGGTAGGTAGAGGTTTTTAGACAGCCAGTTTTCGCCGACGTTTTGGTCCTACGTAATCAGTTAATAGTACCGCTAAGTGGGATGTGATTGCGACTACTGTGAACGATTATGACTGTACGACATTCGCGTTCCCGGGCGGTTTTCTCGTTTCATAAATGTAGGAGCACCTCGCGGGTAGGACAGAGACAAATGTACTTAAACTACACCATCATATTAGTCAAAACAGAGTCTAGGATGTTAGTCATAAAGATTTAATTCAAACGTTTTGATTTGTGTAACTTCTTCTAATGTTGAAATTTTATCAATTTATATGTATTATTATTATTTATTGACTTACGAAATAAATCTCAATCGCAGTTTCTGTCACAGTCACTAACTTGTTTATTCAAAGGAGTTGCTAAATTTAATTGCAAAGTCGAAATACAGTGATTGGTGAACAGTTTCACGCCTATTTTTCAGTGTAAATAATATAGTTTATCTATGTATGACGGATCACATCAATAGTCATTGTCCTAGATCATAAAACAGTAGCCAATCGATATTCTGCTAGTCTTAAGTACTTAAAATATAACTTGATCTCAGTGACAGCTGTCACTAGTGTCATTTTAGAACTTATGATGCACGTTTTAGGTGTGAACTATTATATTTATAATTTATTGCAATCCATTTGTGATAAAACTGGCACGTAAAAATGAAATTAAAGGTGATTAAAAATAAAATCGCTTGTTCAATCAAACTTCGTCGCTATCGTAACCATCTGTCACAGAGATCAAACTGTATTTCAAAATCAAGAGCCCTTCTGGTCACGTGATAGGACCTAACGACATCGCGTTATGCCCGTACTTGTACATAGGGATATATTTTATTTTCACAGATAAACGTAAATATTTCCATGCTTGCTATATCCCGGCATGATGGGTTTAAGGTGACTTTTATTGCAGTATACAAAACAACTTATCTATTTAAAAAAAACGATAAATTACGCCGTACAATAATAGCATTTTTATGTAGGGCCATTATAAGGTAGTTTAAAGTTATGCAATATATGCAGAATTATTGTTTTTTTAAAAAGTTGTACTTATTAGATCCATAGACAAACGATTGTGTTCGCAGATTTTACTCATAAAAATATTCTGATCAGCTTTTTGGTACATAATCTGGTATTTTGATTTTAGTAAAGTATCTAGAATGTATAATTTCAAAGCTCGAATCTTTCCACAAAAACTTTTATGTCATCTAATTGTTGATAAGTCTTATTATCTCAGATAGTCTGATTTTAAATATATTTTTATTTTAAATACATGTTAACATTATCAACAGTCTTTAGTAATCCTCTGCTAGACACTGGCCTCTCCTTAGAAAGTAAATCGTGGCTACATAAATACATCTAAATTAATTTTTGTTTATGGCCCTTACTATTCTCTGTGTGAGTAAGATGCCTTTAACATAAATTGTAATAAATATGTCTACGAACATCACAACTGGGTAGTTCAAGCCCACCAAACGGGAGCCGATACCGTCATTTTTTAAAGAACGATTTGATACTCGAACATTGGTAAAGGATAATATCTCAGATCAAGTAGTTTTATACGGTTGATTAGTCGATATGTGCCATCTGTCTGGTGTGTTAAATCTCATAATCGTGATTCGAGGTACAAATAATTCAAAATATCTGCATTATGGAATTCTTATTGATGGTTAGAAATTGTTGTCAGAGTATAATATAACACCTTTAATAAGAGATAAGGCTGTTGGGTTGCCGTTTAACAAAATTTGCCGCATGTTCTAACATATTTAATACATTCTATTTTGTGTATGAATTTTATTGGACAGACACCGGAAAGGGATGTGAGTAATGCTTTATGTAGTAAACGATAGACATGAGATGAAGTGTTGTCACCAGACAACACCGAACACACCGGACAGCTTGTCATACATAGAGGCTATAGTTACTAGTAAATCATTAATTATCATTGTGCAATCCCTTGGTCCTTTTATATTGTTTATAGTATTATTTTTCTTAGTTATTTTTATTGACGGACCAGATCTTAAGATCTCAGAGACACGCAATTATATATCTTATTTCGTTAGACTACACCAGAATTTTCTATTAACTTTACACATAAATCATTTAAACGTTTATATATTGAGCTTTTTAATGTACTTAGTCATTTGAGAAGAATTCATTTTTAGTATAGATAACTAGATGAGATACTGGACTCCTAGAGCAAATGAAACTTAAAAACTTTAAAATATCAAGTTCTGACAGCCACAGTATTGTGTAGAAGTTCTTTAAACTCGAAAATCATCATCAAGGGTAACGTAAGTCATTAGTATATAGGGCCGTATAATTTATTTTTCAAAGAAACCGTTAGGTGGCGCCAAAACCACATTGGCAAATCTGAATAATTAAAAAATAATCGCATTGTCTATTATATTGTCCGATCCTGTGGCACTGTGCAAGTACATTAGTGTCCCATTTCTCATCTATTTATCTAATCTACGACTTTAAGCCCTATAATAAAATCTGTTTTACGTGTTCAACATCGAGGTCTCTTGAATTCTGAATATTATATTTTATAAAATAGTCTCACATATTGCGATATTTTGTTAATTTATTTTTTTGTATATAAAGTGAATTCCACTTACTTAATCTAATAGGATTTATTTTCGTTACATTAAGCACTGTCGCACAAGAGAAAAGTACTATATTAAAGTGATCTGGATTTGATTATCGTAGAAGGCCAATTCTCGTAATACAAGTTCGGTTAAAATTCATTATCGATCAACTTTCGATCACAAGTGTCAGAAAATGTAATCTTGAGGTAAAGTATTGAACATTCAACGTTGACTGTTATGTGATTATAACGTAGTTTTCGAACGTTGAATCGTATTCTGCTGGTCTTCTTGAAACTTAGGTACTGCACCTAAAGACTTATTATGGCCTTGCTGAGATCGAGAGTGAATCGGTACTTGAATTTTGATTACGAGTATTGATGTCCTGGTTGTCTAGTAATCCCAAATATTGCATTACATATGTACTTAGATATCTGAACTTACTTAAATAGGTCTCAAACAAATCTCATTTGGAGGTAGAACTTGCACAAACTAATAGTTTAGGGTGACCAAGTAAATAATCTAAATTAAATGCCATACATTTGTGACTATACATAAGTTCAACTGTTCATTTTAAAGTAGAGTTGATAGGAATGTTAAAAAAATAGTTAATTTTGTGCTATAAGGCATTGGTGTTCAAGATAATAGATTATATAGGAACATTATTTGTTTATGAGTGTTTATAAACCCAGATAATAAAAAATATTTTTAGTCTACTTATTACTGCCCATTTTGTATATGCTCTGACGCTCTGTAACGACAATTATTCGATACCTACTTGATGTAACCTTAGTTTTGATAGTCTTATAAAGAAATGCTAAGAATGTCTGTAAGTGAAATTCGCTTTAATGTACTATTCTGGTTGTAATCGTTATGAAAAATTATTAGAGTTAAATCTGTTGAATTATTCAAATTCAATGTTGAAAATGTAATGTAAAATTACGTCATGGTTTAGTACGAAATAGATTTGTCTTAATTTTATAAGTTTAATGAAACTGCATGTAAGTTTATGAACATTGTACCTACCTAATATAATGGAATTAAAATATAGATCTCTTGTTTACAGTATTTAAAATTACATGTCATTTACAAGATCTGAGATTTTTTATTGCGTTAATTAAAAAAAATACTCCTGAAAAGTGATGGCTTGCGATGGGGGTTTCCGATGGCGTGCGATAGGGGTTTCCGATAGCGTGCGATGGTGGTTTCCGATGGCGTGCGATGAGGATTCAATTGTCTACGAGTTTTGATAGTGTATGGGAGAGGTTCAATAGTCAAAAGGGTAGGTTATGAGGTATTTTTATTTTGTACAATAAACTAGAATGGTTACTTTACCTTTTAATTCAATATCATGATTTCACTAATTACAATGTGTTATTAATAATTTACAAACTTAACAATAAGGTATAATTGGTTACAGAATAAATTGACATGCTACATGTCAATACAGTATGAGTAACAACATAGTCACTGCTGTTTGACATGCATGACCAGATGGAACTTAAATAAATTTAATCAATAAATATCCTGAACAACAAAAATATTCTTCTTTTTTAGTTTTAAGTAAACACAACTAAATGATTTTACGACTACATAGAAACTATGAACAAATTACATGTATCCCAATTTTTAACTCATGTAAGGTAGGAGAAAATTAAATTAAGAATAACCTCCAAACACAAAAGTTCATCTAGAAAGATTATCTTAGGAGTGAAAAGTAATTTTTAGCTGATGTTTTTTTATTTTATAATAAAGAAAGTCAACATTAGACTTTGCCTCAGGTTTACTTATTTCACTACCTTGCTACCGTTTGTAGCTAGCTAGCTTTATCTAGCTAGCTTACCGCAGCATCTTTCTGTTACAGCTACATGCATTATTAGGCCAAATTTACTTAACAAAAGATTTAGACAATTAACTCTATCTATACTCCCGAGCCATCTTAAGCTCAACCCTTTTGGGGTGATTTTTCTCGAAATATAATTATTACATATTAAAATTAATACACATCTAAAAAATTTCCTGTTCAATATTCTTGAGATGACGAATTTGTGTTGTGCTTGCTTTTAGAAGTTTTCTTAGGCAGAAGTTCTCGCTCAATATGTGGTAGTACCCCACCCTGGGTTATTACTACACCACGTAGCATTTTGTCCAGTTCATCGTCATTGCGAATAGCAAGTAGGATGTGACGAGGGTTCACCCTGAGACATAAATGTAAATAATATGTCAGATTTAATATTTTCTTAATACAAAATAAATTATACAGTTTGGTGTGACCTGTTACTTACAATTGCCATAAGCTTAGTGATATAACATTAGTGCCTAATAGACTGGTGCTTGATGTTTATTTTTTTTCAAATAAATGTAATACTTGTAGGTATATTGAGATTTAAAAATACTTACCTACGCAACTATAGCGTATCACCATAGTGCATTGTCTGCATTCGCAATGAGTATGACGATCACCACTCTTGGATTCTATTCATGCTTTCAATCAAGCTGACTAGTCACTTTGGTAGGCCTTTTATAAAGAAAAAACTGAGTTTTGGTGATCATGATCTTACCTAGATTTTTTATTATCTTCAGCAGCCTTAGCCGCTAATTCTAAAATCTCAGCTGATAAATACTCCAATACAGCAGTTAGATAGACAGAGGCGCCAGCGCCTACACGGGGTGCGTAGTTACCGTTTTTCAGAATTCTGTGTACTCTGCCCACAGAGAACGTTAATCCAGCACGATTGCTACGACTTTTCGCTGGTGCCCGCTTACCTCCGTCTACAAAACAAAACATAATTCGAAACTAACTTTGTTTTGAATATTTGATAAACACAATTACTACTAATGATTAAACTACAATAACTGTGTGCTTTACTTACGTTGAACAGGCGCCATAATGAGAAAAAAAAGCACTGATTTCGAAATACGGCAAAAATTAAATAATTGTGTTTTAAAAAAAATAGATGAACATCAGATCGTTTATAGTTTAGGCGGGAAAATGGTGGTGACAGAATGTATAATGCTGCTAGTTGCCAATTATTAATTTTTCAGTCTGCTTAAATAATTCATCAAATGGTATATTGAGACGAAAAATATGAAGAAAATCTATCAAATATTTAGTGGTAGAATGAAAGACAGAAATTGCCTAATGTGTAATATTATAATACAACAACTACAATGAAATCCATACCTATTCTTTCCTCCACATATTCGTTGAGTATGTATTACGATTTTATTTTTATTTATGATATTACTTTCAAAAGATATTTTTTTCATCTTTCAAACAAAATAAATAATTGTTAACGAGAGTATAGTGGCATCTGCTTACAAGCATAACATAAAAAATCTACAAAATGACACTAATCGTTATGGATTCCAATTATGAATTAGTCATATATTAATATCACTGTATATTTGATTGAAATTCGTAATAATAACAAAAAGCTATGTTAATTGTATTTTCCGAGATGTTTCGCGATATTAATTTTAATGAAGTGGACATTGATATTTATTTACGATACAGTCATCTACCCCTATTATCACTAATCAACGTAAGTTTTGTGTTTGATTTTGATAGGTAGTATTTTCTTAAAATATTATTGAAATGGAACTACAATTTACGCAATGTGTGTTTTATTGTTTGCCAGATCTGATCGATTTTTGACCCCTTTCTGTTTTTGTCTCAAAATGTAACACCCAAAGTAATTTGTACTGACTTGCCTCCTTTTTGGATACTTTTACTTTTTATTCATGTTTAACTCATTTTATCTTACTGTGTCTTGTGACCCCTTTGCTTAGCGTTCGTACAAGAAAAAGATATTTACATTTACTTTTTACAGTGACAGAGAATTGAGCATTTCTAAAAAAAACTTACTTTATAATCAGAAAGAAATTCTTAAGTAAATGTTAGTTTGGGCACGTCGTAACACACGTTATGGAGGATTGCCACGAAAGGAATCACGGGACCCTCTCATATCGGCTGAAGCAGGTGATCACTGAAAAAAGATGCTTCGGAGATCACCTCTGTCTGTCTGGTCCGAAAAAAGCCAACACTTGAGTGTCACCATTGTGATGGTCGGTCCGTGGATACAGTGTTCCATACGCGTACGTGGATAGCACAGAGGCGCGGCCTCGTTGCGGCCGTCGGAGTGGCGATTCTCTCACTTGGTAACTCATAATTGTTACTGAACGAGAGCATGTGCAACTCCGCCATCTCTTTCTGTGAGCAAGTTATGTTTGTGAAGGAGATGGTGGAGCGGAACCTGAGGCTGAAAGGTCTCACCCTGGCAGAAGCAAGCCTAGGCACACATTAGTGGGCTATCCACAAGCCGTATATGACGGGATATAGGAGCCGTATAGGAATGTCGGGCTTTCAGGATATTTTTATAAATTTTACCTTCATGAGTCTTGACAAACATGCTTCTACGCTGATTATGCTCGTTACCAGGTCATTATCAATCTTTTCAATCCATTGATATCGTTTTCTTCTCTGTTTTTCTTGTGTTAAACACATGTTTTCATAATCATCTCAACGTACTGATCAAAAAATTGTAATGAACGCTTTCTTCTTTCAAGACATTAATTAATAGAAACACATTCTGCTACCTTGCCTTCACTATCTGATTGAAGCGCAAATGTTATTCTTCGGTAGCATTGATTGTTCGATGACAATTTTTATTATAACTTAAGTAGCTTCAAAACTCTACTTATGAACAATAGCTGTTGTAGAATGTTTAAGAATATAAACCTATCAGCTACTACTGGACTACTGAACTTCACTTATTTCGTTATACCTGACTGTACGTATTGTAAGCAAACTAATAAATATTTAAAGTAAATACTTAAATTGTGACTAAAATAACAAATGAAACGTTGTTATGTGAGAATAGGTGACAATCTCATAAAGTGGGCAAAACACGAATAAAAATTAAGAATTTCCAAAAAAGAACAGCAAATCACTACGAATTACTATGGGTGTTACATCTTGTGACACAAGCTGACAGTAGGCTAAAACCGAACATACGGTTTTTTGTTATCAATGTTTGTTTGACAAATATATATTTTGAAGAAGTTTGAGATTAGTAGAAATCGTATGGTATCCTGTATAATAAGATTTTTTTATTTTAAAATAAGTACTGTTGATATTTATAGCATACATAAAAAAAAAACTCGTGCCAATAATAATAGAGAGTTAAAGTTTCTTTAAAAAAAAGATGAATCCATTGGAAGTCCATTGTTTTGGAACGTTTTAATACTTTGTGCCTATTTGGCAATTTTGACATTTATTTGATTATTGCAATTGCCTTGACAGAGGTTTTTATTGTTGATATGGTGGAATAAATATGCGCGTGTTGAATTTTACCCTGATTTAGATTCTTCTAACATCAAGAGTGTTTTTATCTGTATATTTCAGACCTAAAATTGAGTTCTTCCAGTAAGTAAACTGAATAAGTTGTATAATTATCGCTACTGCCGGTGGTGTTTTAGGTTAGATCAAGTTATTTGTAAGATAAAATGAATAGAAATCGTTCTTGGAACCAAAATGCGCGGGGTCGTTCTAGAGGAGGCTTTAATAGAGGTGGACGTGGGAACAACCGTGGATGGTCATGGAACCACGGCGGATATAACGGACCGAACCACGGCTTCGGTGTTGGCAATCGTTTCCAGATAGACAACTCACCGAAACATTGGAAAAACAAAGAAAAATGGGTAAAAAGGGATTCTCCAGGGAAGAGATTGTCCGAGGATCTGATAGGTGTAACAGAATACATCAGTACTCACGAAGGATTCAATGGAATAATTAAATCGAGGTATGCCATTACCTGTCTGTGTCTAAAGTATCCATAACACTATTAACTAATGCAATTTGCTTTTTGTTTGTTTCATCAACAATTGCAGTCCACTGCTGGACATAGGCCTTTCTCATTTGTTTGTTTAAGTGTGAAAAAATCTAGCCTATCTGCTTGTTAGGGCCTTATACAATAAAAAAATAATACAGTAATAATCAAAAGGAACACAGTGGCCAAAATTTGGACATTATTTTTTCGAAGTAATAACAGCATTGATAGTCTAGACTATAAACAAGATGTTCAAAATCCATGTTATTAATGATATGGATATGGTTTGAATATCATTTAGTACTGTTATTTTATTGTTTTGTAAAATAAATTTAGAACTGTTTTAACTTTTATCTACAATGTAATAGGTATTCAGATTTCCAAGTGTCAGAAATGAATGAAAAGGGTGAGATCGCTAAGCTGACAGACACCAAGCCTCCCGTGCGACCATCGGATGAGGCTATTGATGATGATGAAGATCTGCTTCTCAACAAATATAATTTGGAGATCTTGCCTATGGAGACCTGGGATAAAATAAATTCCTTGGCTATTAACACTGTTAGTGAAAACGCTGAGAACCCTAAAGTTGAGGTATTATTTTTTGCATACTATTTATAAATTTTATGGTCTAGCTACAATTGCACTCAATTGATCACACATACAGTGTCACTTTGACCAGTAATATTTTGAACAAACAATTGTTTAAAGTATAATTGACAATCTCTGCACTCGTATCATGTTACACACAGCCAATCAATAACCAGGCAGAAGAGGTTCTCAGGAAACCATTTAACTGATAAACATAGTTATATGTTCCTAAATACATAGATAGTATAGATAAATTATACCCAGACACAACAATCATCACACAAATATTTGTCCTGGCTGGGAATCACACCCATCACTAGATAAACAAGCTCATTAATATGTTCTATATGGAACAAATTATATAAAAAATATGGCAAATGTATTGCTTAGAAGAATGTTTTAATTGTCAACTGGATAATTAGGTGGAAATATACAACCTATTGAGCTGAACAACTGTTTTATTTGTCCAGCGAAACAGACACCTTAGCAAAGTTTGCTGCTCATACATAATATCACAAAAATAATAAGTTACTAAAGATGATTGGGCAATTTTTACTTTACCGAATTTAAAGACAATATGATTTGACTGTGTTCTGTTTCTTTCATGTTTTATTTTGTTTTTCTTCACAGTTAAATGTCAATAGAAAATACGTGTTTTATGTGTGTGTTATAAGTATTATTGTATAGCAGCTTCCACTAGAAACGAATAATCTAACATGTTCATAAGAATTATATTCATATCTTAATTATGATATTATATATTTACACATATATCTTGGCAGGCAATGGGCAGAGTTGTATTTAATAGTAACATTTTGCCTATCATATATATGATTTTCGCCAGTCATTTTTAAATGAAAGAGTTAGACCTGTTTTGTAGACTGCCATTGATTCACTGTGTGGGTACCATGAGTCCATGATAGCTGCCATTTTTACTATAATTATCTTTGATAAAAAATATAGATGTTAGTTTGTTTTATTTTTCTTCAATTATAATCATTATATGTTGTTATTTATTGCAGATTGATATGGAAGGTGTGACCAAGGAACAACGAACAAAGATCCATGATGCGGTCAAGAAAGCCTTTGGCGACAGTATTGTGGGAAGTACTGTTAACGTTGGTGATAAAAAGTTTATGCGTTTTGAAAAATACAGGAAGGGAGGTAAGCCATTTTGATATTCGGCATTGCACATTAATTTTGCTCCATTTATTTGTAAATGCAGTACAGGTACCTCAGGGTTTAACAATTTTAATGAGGTAGGTATCGTGAAGTACCTATTTATGCATCAAAAACGCAAATGACAATTAATAACCGAATACTTTAACAATTTATATGTTGTTTTTAATAATATTTTGTCATCTTAATGTTCTCAGTACGCATAGACACCAGAGTAAAGTGGGTTTGGCCAGGCGAGTATGTATACTTTGTAGTGCACAAAGAGAACTGTGACACAATGGATGCGGCAGCACGAATCGCAGAAAGGATCGGTGTACAGTAAGTTTCATTTCAGTTCACAGAATCCATTGTCCAGTGGTGTATTAGAAAACGTTAGTCTCGAAGGCGCTTATATGTGTAGTAGTAGAGGCTGAAGTCACACATCACCGCTTCCTACCTTGAGCGTTGCGAGTACGAAACCCACTCGGGACAACACTTCGCGCGATCCACAAATTATTGTTACGAGTCTGAGTGCACTTTACGTCCGTTTCACGTACCTATTAATAGTAGAGGAGCCGTAGAAGGGATTCCGGGATTTACTCGAGCGCGGCAGATTAATATACAGGGGGATACCTTGTACTCTATTAAGTACTTACACCAAATATGAGACTTCTATATATGATCGCCTGTCAAGGATAAAGGATCAGATTAGTAAAAAAAATTGATCATCAAACATTTTCGAGCGCGTCAGATTAAGATAAGATGAGGTAGTTACGTGCTAAAACGTGTAGATTTCACTAATCTGACAATTTGAGTGAGACGTAAAGAAGGGAGAGGGCTACAAAATTGTAAAAAAAAAAGTCACTTGGACAGTCTCGAGCGTGGCTAAATTTTTTTTTATTTTGAACGAACTAATTCAAGGATTGCGAAAAATATATAATCTGATAATTTCCGTAAGCCGAAGCAACAAAAATTCATCGATAAAGTTTAATGCGTGCAACTACGTGATGCCTATATTCCCATCTCCGCGCTTCTATTCCTCTCTCACAATTTAATTTTTAATAATTATTTCCTCATAAATACAAATATTCTACTTTAAAAAAACATGTACTTTCTCATTTGCATGCTATTATTTCCTGAGCTTTTCAATTAATTAAGTTCAATAGTTTAAAAAATTACAAAAAACAATTTTTAATTATGAGATTAGCGAAATCCCTCTAGATAATTGTCAGATTATGAGACAGCACGTCTAGAGCATCAAGATCAACCATATATATCTTAATCTGACGCACTTGAGTATTTCAAAATGACCAATTTTTTTTACACATTCTAATAACGGCCATGACTTTGCGTCACATCCATATCGTCAGATTATTACATAAGAGCATTTTTTAAGTTCACTAAACATCCCCTTCGAAAACCTGACGCGCTCGATAAAGTTTTTTTTTTCATTTCTCACCCCTACGTACAACCACCCACATCACTGAAACAGTCAGATTAACATATGTACATTTTTAAAATACGTAGGACATATATAATATCATTATCTGACACGCTCAAGTATGTCCATGGAACTGTTTTTTTTTACATTTTTGAAAATCTATAGCCGCTCCCCCCACTGATGAAATGGTATGTTTCATATGTCATTTTTCTTTTCATCATCTAAGCTTCACAACCGAATAGGCCTCTGTGACGCTCGAGTAAATCCCGATTTAGCATCGTGGCCTCCCGTACTATAAAGGAGAATTTTAAGATACAAGAGATTTAAAGTCGCCGTTTTGGAAAAGCGTAAATGAATAACGTGTACGGCTTCAGCCTGAAGCCGTCGACGCTGGGCTACGCGGGCACGAAGGACCGGCGCGCCAAGACGTCGCAGTGGTTCAGCGCCAAGCGCATCGACCCCGCGCGCATCGCCAGCGCCTGCCGCTACCTGCGCGACATACGCGTCGGCAACTTCACCTTCCACGACACCAACCTCAAGCTCGGCATGCTCAAGGGAAACAAGTGAGTACCCGCTCGGCCGAGTTACGCGTTTTTACTCCGTGACGTTGGAAATGGTGTCCACTGTTGTTTCTGCTAAAGTTTTTATTCTTCTTAAGATGTTTTAAGTTAAACTTGAAACGTTCGTCTGTTGTAGATTTTGTAGACGAGTTAATTTTGTTAAAATCATAAAAAAAAATGTGTAGTTCATAGGTAATCAGACTTAAACCGCAGCATTTTTATTCACAGACCAGTAAATATAAAACGAAATAAATAGACCTTTCTTTACTAAAAAAAATGTGTGCGTGTACTAGCGTACACTCATAAGAAGTGAAACTTTTTTAAGACGTTATTTTTCAAAAAAATAATTTAAACCCGTCCGAAGTCGATGCAACCGCCACCTGGATTTCAAAAATGTAACTACTCAAAACGGGCCGCAAAATACATTGGAGACATTTACCAATCCCTACTCCGCTGGAGAAAGTATACTTCGAATCACGCGTGGTAGGGATAAGAAAAAGATGGCGCGTAACGAAAAAATGTAACGCGTAACGAAAAAATGTGACGCGTAACGAAAAAATGTTACACTAAATTTTTTTCCAACCCCGATAAAGAAGTTTCACTTCAAAAATATTCAAAAACACATTTAAGGTAGATAAAACTAAAACCACAACTTTCGGATTGCAATAGTTAATTTATTTTATATGATAACTGTCTAAGACGAAAACAAACCTATAATTAGGTCCACGATGAATGCAGAACACAATACAATTAAGTAACACATGTGTTGTCTTTGACAACTAGATGGCGCTGTATCAGTTCTCTGAATCGCGATATTATTTGTTTACCGGGCTCAGTGTAAAGGTTACCGCGAATGTATAAATGTGACGATCAAATAAATAGCTTGTCAGATCAGCAGATTAGTTCACAGTGGTTTTATTTGGAAAACAAGAAACCCCCTAGTGTACACAACACGTTAAGTGCTAGTACGGCATTTAACAATAACTAAAAAATATACTAAATTTAATTTATAGATTTAGCATCGCTCTCCGCAACGTGACGGCTGACAAGGAATCCGTTGACTCTGCGTGCCAATATTTAAAAGAGAAAGGGTTCATTAACTATTATGGACTGCAGAGGTTCGGGTCCAGGATCGACACGCCCACTTTCGATATTGGATTGAAGTTATTGCAAGGGAAATTTAAAGAGGTATTTGTTATTTGTATTTTGTTACTTTGTTGGTATTGTGTATTTCAATTAAACTGTGAGATTATGTGCTTATCGTTCACAATTTCCTTATTTACTACCTTTCTATCAAAATTAGGATTTTAATCTGACCATTTTTGATGTAAAATATTTTTTCATTGGTGTTTTTGTAATATATATTTGTGGTTAAGTAAAAGGGACGGCAATGTGTTACAGAAGTCTGACGTGACTGACTGGCGTGAGTCATTCGATTTGATTTACATATAGTCTGTTTAACGAGAACATTACCGCGATTATGTATAAAAAAAATGCGCTACAGCGCCATCTATTTTTTTTTGTCGTAATCTTTGCACTCATTCCCTAATGCGTAATATAACTTCTAGTGGTATTCAGCATTTTTGATAGTAGTGTCTTGTTTATTTTTACACTGAATGAAAAATATTTTAAACGATACGAAGCAGTATGTCTTGTTTACCACTTTAAAGGACCGAAGCTAACATATAAATAAGCTGCAAAATATAAAAAAAATGTCTGAAAGTTTTGTTAACAAATGGATAAAATGATTTTTAGAGGTTGTTTATACTTGGTTACTTCAATGTACAGTAAAACGCTGTAAAAGTGCATATGTGGGGATGCTTCTGCCAAAGTGGATTTGGTTGTCTTTTTGTATTCACCGGTATTTTAAATGCTGAAAGAACGTGCGACATTTATCAAAAATGCCTAATGAGATCTGCAAAAAACTTTTTTGGGTCAAACACAACAACCTGGGTACTTCACGAAGACAATGATCCAAAACATTGCAGTAAATTCTGCAGTGACTGGCAACGGCAAAATAACATCACTACCATGGCGTGGCTGGCAATGTTTGCAAATGGAAATCCAATAGAAAATGTGATGACCTACATTAAAATGCAATTAAGAGGAAGGCCAGTATTCACTAGGAAGCAACTGTGTTATCAAATTAGGAAGATATGGCGATTTATATCATCGGAGTACGTGGCAAATCTCATCAAAAGTATGGAAAAAAGATGTGAAGCTATATATAATAAATAATGACAGCGATTGGACAAATTATACTTCAATAAAATATTTTGTAAAAAGTTCTGAATTATTTTTTCTAAATAATGGCCGTCACGTTCTTGTTGAACAGACTGTATATCGTGCTCCATTTTTTCTTCGAGTCACTGCTTTTGAATAGTTTAGCTTAGAATTTGAGCGATTGTAACGTCAGAGCGACCGATTAGGCGTTCGCTTTGCATATTCGTTTCAACGAGAAGGCCGCACCGATCGAATTTCACATTCGATTGCGCGGACGGCGCAGGGGTTTAAGCGGACGTCGTTCTGTGTCGCGCTGAGCGTGGTCTATTGAAACTTCACACGAAACGATATTTCGGTTCGAGCGTTATTAACGAGGCCGAGGCGCTTTCGTAGGCCATCGACGGGATCCTGGAGCCGCGCGCGGGCCCGCTGGAGGAGGTGCTGCGCGTCAACGCGGCGCGCGGGGCCGTCGCCGCCAGCGCGCTCCTGCCGCGCCGCGCCGCGCCCGCGCACAGCGAGGCGCGCCTCATCCGCGCGCTCGCCGACGCGCCGCACGACCTGGTCGGCGCGCTCAGCAGGGTACGTACACTTTTTTTTTTTAACATGGGGAATGCTTTTCGCACCATACCCTCCGGAGGGACGAAGAGCGTGTGTGGGATTCCCGGAAAACCGGTCTACCCACTAAACCCCGCGGCGGCCTACCTCGGCAGTTGGGAGGAGCTCTAGGAACGCATTTGCGGCTTCTAGAGTCCTTCCTGCCGTACCTCACAAGTGAGGTACATCTCGGGCACCTCATGCCCCAGGGGCAAGACGCTATCGCACCTCCCATCGCCCTGCGCAGTAAGAGGCAGAACAGCGCCCCGCCCCAGACGACACTCCCCGGCCGCACCGGAGTGTCACCTGACTCGGGTCGTTTGCAGCAGTCACAACGCCCCAAGATGTGACCGCAGCGACCCTCAGGCGGCGATTAGGGAGCTAGCGACCTCTGCCGCGTCCCCTTCGCCGCCTCCTTCGAGCGGTATCGGCCCTTTCCCGATCTCGCTCTGCGGTCTCCTTCCGGAGCATAACCTGCTCACAGAAGGAGATCGCGGCTTCCCATCCTTCACGACTCACCAGCATTGCCGCGATCAATGCTGACGATGAAAGGTTTCGTCCGATCCGTCCGACCAGGACTAGACGCTCAGACTCCCAAGCAGGGCAGTCCTCCAGCGTGTGCTGGGCGGAATCCCGTTCGGACTCGCAGTGGTGGCATTGTGCCGTAGCCTCCCGTCCTATTCGATTCAGATACTCACCGAAGCAGCCGAGCCCGGTGAGTATCTGGGTCAATCGATAGGTGACACAGTCGGTCCTCTCTATCCACGCTTCGAAGTTCGGCAGAACGGCTCCGACGGCGCGTTGGCTAGCACAACCCTGAGTTTCGAGCCGTGCCTGCCAAGCCACCAAAGCTTGCTTATGCGCGTTCTGCCGTAGCATTCCGGGTTCATGATCTGGCGCGGCCTCTTCAGCATTCCGACCGACAGAACGAATTTGGTCGTACACCATCGCGTCCATGTCGTCCAGAATATCGAAGGGCGGAGATCGCACCAGGATCGTCGCCGCCTCATAGGAGATTGTGCGGTAGCCCCGCACGATCCGTATGGCCATCAGCTGCTGCAGGCTCCTGAGTAGGGCCCGGCAGCGGGAGGCACCCGCTAGATCATTAAACCAGACGGGTGCCCCATAGAGGACCATGGATCTAACAACCCCCATGTAGAGACGGCGAACTTCTTCCCGTGGTCCCCCGAGATTGGGCAGCAAACGATGCAGCGCACCTGCTACCCCTCGCACTCGGGGTACCAATCGCCCAAAATGCTCTTCGAAGCTCCACCGACTGTCCAGGATGAGGCTTAGGTACTTCATGTACTGGCCTACCTGGACTTCAGCGTCACCTACCCCGAGACATGAGCTGGGTGGCTCCTGGCGCTTACGCAGGCCATGGAACCATATCGCCTCAGTTTTCTGAGGCGCCACCATCAGGCCCAGCTCACGTATCTTTTCCACGACACTAGCCACCCCCTGCTCGGCGAGCCAAAGCACCTCGAAGTGTGACCCTCTAGCCAGTATTAATGTATCGTCCGCATAGCAGACGACACTTAGGCCAGAGGGCAGACTGGTGCGAAGGACAGCATCGTATGCGAGGTTCCATAATAATGGGCCCAATACCGAGCCCTGGGGAACCCCGCAACATACTTCCTTTCGATTCTCCACTCCGTTCCGACCGATAAACTTCACCGTCCTGTCGCGCAGATAGGCCTCAATAACGGTTCACAGATAGAGCGGCAACTCGTGATATTCGAGGGCCGCCATAATTGCCCGCCAGGGGAGGGTGCCGAAAGCGTTGACTATATCAAGGCTAACCGCCAACGCCACCCCCCCCGATCGGACTGTCGACTCCGACAGGGATCGAACGCATTGGGACGGAGGAATCGCAGGACTGTCCTGGACCCTTGGGAAGAGTGTGTCTAACACTCTTCCCAGAAACTCCGGATCCGGAGTTTCTGTTAACGGTGGGACCCATGGCTTGAGCTTGCTCATTACCATTTTGTATGGGCGCCCCCATGGATCCCTATCCAGTCCCGCGATAAGTTCTTTCCATGACCGAGCCTTGGCCTCAGCGATTGCATCGCTGAGATCCTTTACTGCAGCTCCATATTCCCGCGGTGCTCTGTCGATCTCCTCGACTGTGGCTCGCCGTCTTCTCCGAGCCCGAAGGTACGGGCGGCGCAATCTCGCGACTGTCATTCTCAGTCGCGAGATCTCCGCGCTCCACCAGTACACCGAGCCTGTTCTGGCCGCCTTGACTCGGGGCATTGAGGCATCACATATGGACGCCATAATGTTCCCAAACCAGGCAGCCAGTGCCTCAGGATCGGACGAAACCCCTTCCTCTGACCAATCCGCGACGAGGGGTGCGGCTACGACCATATCCCGGTTGAGCCGCTTAAGGGACCATCGTCGCGGGGGTTCTCTTTCCTGGTGTAGGCGTTTTGGGTGACGGAGCGACACATCGAATAAGATGTGCCGGTGGTCAGAGAGGCTAACCACTTCCTCCGCCACCCACCATCCCGATACCATGTGCACTGCAGAGGGAGTAGCCCATGACAGGTCGACAATTGACTCCCCCTGCCACCGCACACATGTGCTGACTGAACCCTGATTGAGAAGTCGGAGGTCCGGTCCAGCCGCCCACTCCAGGATGGCCTCTCCTCTCGCGTCGTCCCGGGTATCGCCCCACTCTCTTGAGTGGGCGTTGAAGTCACCCAAGACGAATACCGGACGGGCAGTGTAGCTGCGTATGCAAATTTCTAACCCGTGCAGGTATGCCTCATACTCGGCTAGGCCGCGATTGGGAGAGAAGTAACAGCCTACCACCACTGTCACTCCCCACTCCACTGCCACAAAGCCTGCACCCTTCCTCAGGATAGAGCAATGCAGGTTTCCCCCCCCCGACCAATATATAGCCACTGAGCCATCGACCGCTCCGAACCACTGTGGATGGTCTGGGACTGTGTAGGGCTCTGCGATTACTGCCAGGGCAACCGACTGCTCCGCAAGCGTCTGGATCAGAAGGTCCTGTGCTGCGCGATAGTGATTGAGATTGCCCTGTAAAATCCTTGTGTGGGGTGGGAATCCTAAGTTTCCATTGCCTCTCCCGTCGTGTTACCATTCGACACGGACTGCCCCGATTGAACAAAAGCGGGCCGAGGCTGAAGCTGTCCCGTTTTCTCCCTCTTTGGAGGGCAGCAATTTTTGCTGCCCAGCCTATGGTTGGCGGCCCGGCCGTAGTCGAGACACACCGGACACTTCGGTGCGCTCGCTGCGCAGGCTCGGGCCTTATGGCCTAATTCCCCACAGCGGAAGCAACGCCCACTTCTGGCAGCGTGGCCCGGCCATTTTACCCTGACGTGCCCCATTTCAAGACACTGGTAGCATTGTAGGGGCCTCGGTGCTAATGCTTCGGTACGGACCAACGCCCAGCCCACCTGCAGACGTTCGGCGGCCGCGACTTGTCGTACTACCGTAAGTGGGCCACGGACCCAAACCGTTCCCAACCGGGCTGCCGTTTTGCGTATCTCTCCGACCTTGATGTCGGACGGAGAGCAGCCACCCGCTGCGGCTATTGCCTCTGCAACTTCGGTAGGAGTGATGGATTCATCTAAATCCATCACTCGTAGTTCGTCCGTATTACACGGCCGCGTAAATCGCACATCCATGTCGCCCATGACTGCACGCAAGCGTTCGGCCAAAGCGTCCGCTTTGACAACGCTATCCGGCCCGGGGATCTCCAGTATAAGGTCCCCTGTGATCGCCTTACGCTGTCGAATCCCGCCCGTAATTCCCAGTTCCGCCAACTTTACGCGGGACTTTGGTGCTTGCATTATTTGTGCAAGTGAGTTACTGGATTCTGGAGGTACCATGACCACGACGGCGGCGTTGTTGGGAGGTCGTGGTAACTGTGGCCTCTTCTCCTTCGGGGCGGGTGCAGCAACTGTGCCCTGCCTCGCAGCAGTAGCCTGGGCTTTTCTCCCAACAACTTGGGCCCAGGTTCCCCCTTCCTGCCTTACCACTGGTTGTGTCAGGGTCCCTGATCCCAATGCCTGCCTTATTAAGGGTTTTGCAGGGATCAGCACTTGCGCAGTCGGCCCGTTCAGCTTTTTCTTTTTTTTCTCAGAAGAGAGAATTGTGGCTGCAGCAACCGGCTGCTTCGCCACTGGAGCCCGTCCTTGACCTAGAGGAGGTCTAGCACCTCTCTCTGGGAAAAACCTATCTAAAAGCCCGGACTGGAATCGGGCAAATTCGCGGTTCATAATGACCTCAATTTGTTCCCAGTCCGGTTGGTTTGCCCTTGCTAGGGCTAGTGGCACCGCTGAGCCGCTTGTTGAGCCCTGTTTGGCATTAACAGAAAGCAACGAGTTTTCTTTTGTTGTCTTTGTGGCCGCATCACTTCGCATCGTGGCCGGAGATGGTGCCACTGACTTTACCCGGGTGAGGGATTCAATCTCCTGTTGGAGATCCCTCACCTGGTTAGTCAGTTCTACTAACCTATTGGATAAAGTTTGCGTCTGGTTCCGGATAGACGCTTCTTCGCGCTCGCGTGACACCACTTGATTGCAGAGCTCCTTAATGCCACCCTGCAAAGTTCCCAGAGCCTGGCGAATGGAGCTCGTCAATTCCACTTTGGTGCTACGAGGTCTGTCCAGTATCTCCTGGACCTCAGCCAGACTAAAGAGCATTTGGGCGCCAATCTCTGTTGAACTCAGCTTGGTAGTTTTACCCTCTGTATCTGGCTGGTTTGCGTCACTGACACTGTGTGCCCGTTTCGCATGACTAGACTCTTCCTCGGTCTCGAGTTGCGAATTCCCGCGCTTCCGAGGCTGTCGACGTGTTTCCTTCTCTGACCTTACCGAGGCTGAGCTATCGCTCTCTTCCGCTCGCTCACCTCCATCTACAGGAAGCGGAGTAGTGGATCTACTTAAGACTACTTTTAGTGATCGTGACCGAGGCCGCAACCGCCGTCCTTCATCTTCGCCCGCCTTCTCCGCTCTTGATCTCAAAATTCCAGTTTTCGTTAAGCCAGTATCGTTGTTATATCGATCCGTTATTGTTTTGGTTTTACATTCATTAGAGTCCATATCTAATCCCACGAGTATGGGGGAAATGCGGTCCGTCCGGGCGGTGCCCCCTGCACCCGGATAAGCCTATATACTGTGGAGGTCGGCCAGTATCCACAAGTTTTTACGACTTTGCTGTCTGGTGTTATAGACTATCCTTGTCATGGGCCGGCCAATCAAGGCAAGCCCTCCGGTCAACAGGTTCTCAGCGTACCCTCCTAGAGCCACTAGTTGGGTCGTTGATGAGCACCTGTTGATTACGGAAAGCGAGAGGGTGGCTATCAGTCCCTGCGCGAGCAGTGGACCGACCCGCCCCTGGATTCCCTATAAATCCTGCCTCGGCCCCTACCGTCACTCGTCTAGTCTCTTCTGATTGGACAGAAGAGTACCGAGAGCGTTTACCCCCCTTTGAGCCATCCTGCCTCTGTGGTTTTTTATAGACGTTTTCTCCTCGTGGCCAGTCTCCTACGCAGGTTAAAGGCCCCCGCTCCCAATTATTTGGCGTCTGCGGGTCAGGCCGTCCGTTTGCTGGTGTTCAGCATTGACCACCGTCAGTCATTCCGCTCAGTGCGAGAACTTCAACGGTAGTCCCGTCGCCCCTCTCGTGGCCGTCGAGCCACTCTACCTATGCCAGGAACCACATTAGCCGCGCCAGTAATATAAGGTCGCGTGTACCACCTTCCGCGTGCAACTGGTGGTCGTTGCATTGGACGCCGTGGTGTGGTCTTTGGAAGGCAGGGTACGTACACCTGCCACACTCCTGTACGTACGTAGGTTAGGCAGGCCGTAGGCAGGTCGTGCGGTGTCCCACAGGGGTCCGTCCTCGGACCACTCCTGTGGAATATAGGATACGACTGGGCCCTTCGAGGTCGTCTTCCCCCCGGGCTGGGCGTAATTTGTTACGCCGATGACACATTGGTCACAGCCCGGGGGGCGAACTTTCAAGAGGCGGCGCGCCTGGCCACCCTGGGAGTCTCTTTGGTGGTCGGGCGCATTGAGGCACTGGGTTTACGGGTGGCCCTAGATAAGACGGAAGCCCTTTTGTTTCATGGGCCCCGTCGTGGTCCACCCCCCGGTGCCTCTATCATTGTCAATTCGGTCCTCGTACCGATTAAGGCCCAAATGAAATATCTGGGCCTGATCCTCGACGGCAGGTGGCTCTTCGACGAGCACTTCCGACAGCTTACTCCAAAGCTGGTCGGCGCTGCTTCTGTTCTTGGGCGACTTTTGCCCAATTTGGGTGGAGCTAGCGTCGCGACGAGACGGCTATACACGGGGGTTGTTCGGTCAATGGCGCTGTATGGTGCACCGGTGTGGGCGGCGGCTCTGACCGCCCAGAATAGGGCTCGCCTCTGGCGCCCTCAGAGGATATTGGCGGTTAGAGCCATACGCGGTTACCGCACCGTATCGACGGAGGCGGCGTGCGCCCTGGCCGGAACTCCCCCGTGGGATTTGGAGGCGGAAGTGCTCGCCGAAGTTTATCGGCGGACGGCTGACTTCCGGGCGGGTAGCGGCATACGGTCCCCGCCCGAAGAGATACGCGAGTGGCGAGAGGCCGCTCGTCGAGCCACGATGGCTCGTTGGTCGTCCCGGCTGGAGGCTCCACGTGCTGGCTTTGCCGCCGTGGAGGCTCTCCAACCGGTCATCGCCGAGTGGGCAGGGCGGCAGCACGGGACCCTTTCCTTCCGACTGACGCAGGTCCTTTCCGGGCACGGTTGCTTCGGGAAGTATCTGCACTCGGTCGCCAGGAGGGAATTGAGTCCCGCCTGTCACCACTGCGACTGCAGTGAGGACTCGGCTCAACACACGCTAGCGGTTTGTTCCGCCTGGGCGGCGCAGCGTGGGGTCCTCACTGCAGTTATTGGAGGAGATCTCTCGCTACCGGCCGTCATACGCTCCATGGCCGGTAGCGACAGTTGTTTTACCGTGGTCGCAACCTTCTGCGAAGACGTAATTTCGCGGAAGGAGGCGGCGGAGAAGGCCCGGGAGGACGATATCCGCTCGGAACCAATTCGCCGCCGGCGAGCCGGGCGGCGGAGGCGCGCATACCAGCGCCTCATGCCGCCTTGAGTGTGGCCGCGGGTGGACGGGACGGGTTTTCCCCTCCATCCGCTACAATGGCCAGCCGCGAGGAGGCGACGTCCGCGTGTGCCGTACGTCGCCTAAAATAGAGAGTTTATCCGCAGATGGTGCCCGAGGTAGCGGGCAGGCGCTAGGAGGGATCTGGATGTCGTAATAGCAGCGGTTCCCGGATCCCTCCTATGTCAAGCGCAGAGTGGCACACCGTGTGGTTTTAGTCGGTTCGATTCCGACACACCACCCCGCCGTAAACCCCGGTGGGGTGAAGGCCCGAGTGGGTTTCCACACGTTAAAAAAAAAAAAAAACAAAAACAAGGCCGTAGGCAGGTACGTACGTTATTCTTACTCAGTATGAAAGCCAAAGCACCTCAGACGATTTTCTATTGTAAGACTAATAAATAAACAATAAAAAAACATAAAATCTCATTACATTATTAGCCGATTTGGTTGCATCGTTGTCCTCGCGACAATATTGTCTTCCGATGGGTTAACGATTGCTCGCTGGCGGGCTTCGTAAGTATCAAGAACACGACACTTCGTAGGTATTATGCTGTGGACGTGGGACGATGCGACGTGCGGACAGGTGATGAACGTGTATCGGCTACCGTTTCTTAGATATTAAATGGTGTGTGCTTTCGTGAATTCGTGAAATTATGTTCGATGTAATTATTATTTCTGACTATCTCAGTCGCGCACAAGTAACGTATACTACTACCGTACCGATGTCTCGGGTTCGATTCCCAAGTCGGATAAAAAATTCGAACGATTTGTGAACGTCGATTTCGGGATTTGAACGTTTACTATGTGCAATATGTACAAAAGAAAGTAAAATCAATATTCTATCAGTCAATTTGGCTTTCAATGTACAAATTCTGATTAGTTTGAAACTAGAAAATAAGTGTTGAGTGTTCAAAATGTCCAATAAAATATCCAGTTGGGCAAATCGTTTCGGCGATCGTTCCAATGCATTTCGAATCGGACAGGCTACGATCAAAAGTTATAAAAAAAAGAATCATCGTAAGACGTTAGAATTGTCATCGACGATGAGATGACGAGTCGTAACGTGACGCGTAACGCGGTGTTGGTGTGTGCAGCTGGCGCGCAACATCCGGCTGCTGTACCTGCACTCGTACCAGTCGCTCGTGTGGAACCGCGCCGTGTCCGAGCGCATCCGCCGCTACGGGCTGGCGCCGCGCGCCGGCGACTGCGTGCCGCTGCCCGACGTCGAGATCAGAGGTATACGCTCCTTGCACCCATCTTCATCATCATCATCGTTACGAGTATGACGTAACGCAATTTGTGGGAGGGAGTCTTGTAGAACGTTACGAGGCTTTACGTGACCGGGTCGGGGGGGTGGTTACGTAACGTTGCTTTAAAAATTAGGAAATTGAAGTCGCTCAAGTTGCCGACCCCGTTTGCTCAGCTCGAGTGACCGTACGCGAGTGTTTCGTAGCGTTCATGGCGAGGGTTGAGGGACACATAAAAACGTTACGGTGCGTTACATGTTAAGAAGTAAGAATACAAAACCTTAAAAAATTACGTTACTCAATACTTGAACGCTCCCAAATCTGTGAATATTTCTTTTCTTCCGTCAGTTGATTTCATTTATACATACACAACCGTTCGGTGTGATTTTACTTTTATTTACTTTCATAAAATAAATAATTCACTTTTAGAAAGTATTACCGACTTCAAAATACCTATGAGTATTAAGATAAATTTACATGAATAGAAACTGCATCTCGGCAAATGTATTGTAAGACGTCCACAAACCGACTAGAGCAGTGTTTCCCAAACATGTCGGGACCGCGACCCATCTACAAGAAAATTTAAAGTTCGCGGCCCACCTTTTGTCATGAAGACAAAAAAGCAGCTTGCTACGCATTTACGCGTTTATTGTTATCTTAGTTCACCACCATACCATCATCATCAGCCTATTGACGTTCACTGCTGGACTTGGGGCCTTTTCTAAAGCTCGTCAACACACCCATTTCGGGACCCACCCAAAATCTACCCGCGACCCACACTTAGGGAAAGATGGTTGATTTTTATTCACCATTAAATGAAATCAACCGTGACAACAAAATTTCAACTGTTGTTTGCTGTCAACTTTTAAAAATATTTCTTTTTTAAATCTGATGATACATGAATAGCAGCACTTTTGTTAAGTTTTTGTTTTATTAAAATGCCATTTATAAACTAACATCACTGTAGCGACGTCAACATGCAGTGCAATAAAAACTTTCTACAGCGCCATCTATGCAGGACACGTTGAACTACGGAGTAATTGTTAATCCTACATCACAATATTAAAATTCTAGCACTACCCAACAAAAATTTTTGAGTAGCGACCCGCCATTCATGATCACCTCGCCTGCTCAGAGGTTCCTCCCTTTGTGTTAAAGAGACATGATACCTATTCCTCCACATTACCTTTGTATATGTCACTTTCAGATTCGCTACATGCCGATTCCGATTCTGAAGATGGCGAAGAAGATCACGATGAAACCCCTACTGCAGCGGACTCTACATCTGAATCTGATACCAAACAATCGGCCAAGAATAAGAAGAAGCAAAAGCAAGATCCTCACAAACCCCCCCTGCCCATCAAGATCCTCACCCAGGAAGATGTGGATAGCGGCAAATATAATGTGTTCAACATTGTGTTACCGTTGCCTGGAGCTTTCGTGGCCTACCCTCCTAACATGATCGACTTTTATGAGGAGGTGCTGACGAAAGATGGTCTGAAAATGGATATGAAACATAAGTTGAAGTAAGTTATTGTTTTTTATATGGGAATGTTAGATAGGTTATGCAGTCGTGTGGAAATTAGATAAATTTAACCAACAAAAATTAATGTTAAAGAGACGTTTCACAGACAACTATGAACTTTTTTAGTGTTGCTTTGTAAACAAATTGTTTTAAATAACCGATAAAGTCAGAATTATCATATGAAACGCAACAAACATTAATATTGTATACGGAGTAATGCCTTCGCTTCGTTATTATATAGACGGTGGGAGAGGCATGATTGTGGAATGCTTTATCAGTAATTATAATCATATTTATGATGCCTAATGAGTTCTACGTACGAAGAAGATTAAGTTTATTATTATTACTTACGTACACCTAACTTCTGCATAAAAGTTGTATATTCTATGTAAATCTGGCTTCTTGATGACCATCACTCCTTGCTAAAGAGTATAGTCCATTTTGGTTCTCTACGAGAGATAGCAGACCGCACTCTTTATAATGTTACTTAATGTGGCGATTCCACATTATAGCACAAACAAAAATATATAACAGCGCCATCTAGCGAAGATACATTGAACTACTTAGTATGATAAACTACTAAGCAGCTACTATCCTGTATCGCGAAACAGAGATTCGCGTGGCAGTTAACATGTATACAATATCCCAATATCAACCGTTGGTCCGAGGATCCTCCCTTTGTGTCGGAGGGACATGATACCTCATCCCTCTACACTTGATATATTTCATAATTACAAATACAATTTGGCTTACCATTTATCTAGTGAGACATCTGTAAGGAGAGTGCATGGGGTTCCCACCTATGAGTGGTGCACCTGGTGATCTGCGAACGAGCGTCTGGCAAACAAAATAGCTCGATTAGCAGCAATAGGCTCACCATCTATTACGAAGGACCAGAACACTGTTGAAAAGTGGGCGTTTAGTATGCCTCTGTCTACTCCTCCAGGGAAGCAGGCAAATTTTATGTGATATGTATGTCTAAGGATCTTTCCTAGTACTTGGTAGTAAATACATTTCTTTTTCATATGCCAGGAGTTACAACATGTCAGGCGCGTACCGACACATGGTGGTTCGTCCGCTGGCCGTGAGCTGGCAGCACGTGCGCTACTCCGACCCCTTCGCGGACCTCATCGCCTCTGACCTCGACGAGCTGGAGAACCGCCCCATCACTGGCATTGTTGAAGGTCACTCTTGATTATTTTTTTTTTTTTTTTTTTTTATACCACGACGGTGGCAAACAAGCATACGGCCCGCCTGATGGTAAGCGGCTACCGCAGCCTATGGACGCCTGCGACACCAGGGGCATCACGTGCGCGTTGCCGACCCTTCAAAAACCTATTAACCCCCTTCTTGAAGAACCCCATGCTGTAGTTCCCAGGGAAAACCGTGGCAGGGAGCTCATTCCATAACGGGATTGTTCGCGGGAGAAAATTTCTCTGAAACCGCACTGTGCGCGACCATTTAGGTTCCAATGTATGTGGATGAGCTCCCTGACGATGGCGAGCGGTGCGATGGTAGAATGTGGCTGTGGGCATCATATCAAACAATTCTTCTGAACACAACCCATTGTAGAGACGGTAGAGTACACACAGGGAGGCAAAGTCTCTCCTAAGACTTAGTGGCTCGATACCGTCCGTGAGATCAGGATCGTCGACTATTCTCACAGCACGTCTCTGGACTGAATCGAAAGGCTCAAGCTGGTACTTCGGTGCTCCCGCCCAGAGATGACAGCAATACTCCATGTGAGGCCGAACTTGTGCTTTGTACAGTAGTAGCCTTTGTGCCGGTGTGAAATATCGCTTCGCTCTATTCAGAACACCAAGCTTTTTTGATGCCAGCCTCACCTTTCCCTCCAAATGAGTCCGAAATTGGACGTCACTGGAGATGTCGACACCGAGGATCCCAATACTCTGTGAGATGGTAAGGAGTGTATTCTGGAATTGTGGAACTACAGTGAACGGGGGTTTTTTAGCAGTAAACGCACAAACTTGTGTCTTAGAGGGGTTAAATTGGACCAGGTTATCCCGACCCCAATCGGAGACTCTGTGTAAAGTGCTCTCGATTTGAGACACAAGTTGTTCGCGACTTTCTACTACAGCGGTACGAGGGATGTTAGCCCGGCCCGTGTAATACGCATCTCCAGTACTGTCATCCGCATAACAATGAATGCTATCTATGGTCAACATATCATTGATATGCAGCAAGAATAGTGTTGGAGATAGCACGGAGCCTTGCGGGACACCAGCGTTTATGTCCATGCTTTCGGAGCAGCTACCGTCGACGACGGCTTTTATGCGTCTGCCGGACAAAAAGCTAGCCACCCATTTGCACAAACCCTCGGGCAGGCCGTAGGACGGTAACTTCGATAGAAAGCCCCTGTGCCAGACCCGATCGAACGCCTTTGCTATATCCAGGCCAACTGCCAAGGCCTCACCTTGACTCTCAATGGCTGAAGCCCACCGGTGAGTGAGATACACTAGAAGGTCACCAGTCGAGCGACCGCGGCGGAAACCGTACTGGCGGTCGCTGATCAAATCGTGCTCTTCCAGGTAACTGAGGAGCCGTGTGTTGATTACACGCTCCATCACCTTAGAGAGAAGGGAGGTTATAGCTATAGGCCTGTAATTCGATGGGTCCGATCTATCACCCTTTTTTGGCACTGGATGCACATGGGCAGTCTTCCACGAAGACGGCACTTGCCTTTTGCGGTAGGAAATCGCGAAAAGTCGCGTTAGTACAGGGCACAACTCAGGCGCACACTTTTTGAGCACCACTGCAGGTATGCCGTCTGGCCCACTCGACTTATGAACGTCTAGACAGTTTAGTTCCCGCCGCACTTCTCTTTGCGAAATGTGTATTTCCGGCAAAGTGTGTTGGCACCTCGTTCACAGTCGAGTTCGCGGCAAAGAGTTACCCAAGTAGGTCGGCTTTCTCTTTAGCACTATGGGCCATTTATACGTCTCCTATTTCCCATGTATCCCACGTGGTATACAGTGGACTATTACACTATTATACTATAATGATGATGAGTTTCTCTTATCCACGGTAGAGATGATTAATCATTTGGATGATAATCAGAGCGAATTTTAGAGAGAAAGAAATCATATTACAGTTTTTTTCTTTTTTTTTCTATATTATGAGCATGCCAAAGTGACACTACTCTGCCTGATGGAAAGCATCAATAGAATCGAAGAGCTCTGGTCACCATACTCATTGCAAATTCAGATAATACAGTATGGTGACCCACACTATGGCGGCCTTGTGAGATGCTTTTTCACACCCCGCTTGGGGACGTAAAAGGTATGACAGTCATCGTGTCAGTGTTAGGCTTACACAGTTACCACGATAACTGTCACCCTTGCATCAATGGGCCTCCGGTCTCACACTCACCAACGAAACACGACAACACGGATGCTGTCGCTTTAGGTTGGTCTTCTGTGGGAGGGTAGTACTGCCCCGGTCGAGCCGGTCCGTTCGTGCTGAAATCAGCGTGGCTCTACTACCTAGCAAGTGTAGTGGCGATAAATACATTCTAAGATTAACATCATTTATCTAAACTTGTTGAAACACTTAAATACGATTCCGAATCATACGCCACTATAATAGGGTTCTATTTGCATGTACTAGTACACTGTCAAAACAATAACTTGTGTTGATCGAAAGGTCTTAATTGTGTATACTCTTTCGGTCATCGTGTTCCTTTAATGAAATGAAAGAAAGTAGAAGATTATATTTTTCATTATAAATCACAACATCCTTTATGTTAAAATTCATACAACTATTAAATATGATTCTTTTACAGATGGTAAATACAGAGCTCTTCTGCTCAATATGATATTACCGTCCAGTTGTTACGCCACCATGGCTTTACGAGAACTGCTCAAAGTGGACACGTCCAGCGATAACCAGGCTCTGCAGAACAACTACCACAAGAGGAACAAGGCAGACCAGAAACAGTCCAACAGTGAGAGTGAGACAGCAGAGAAAGTCGTCTCGGCTGGTGAGACAGCAGAGAAAGTCGTCTCGGCTGGTGAGACATTAGAGAAAGTCGTCTCGGCTGGTGAGACAGCAAATGAAATGATAACAGAAACGGATGCGACTCCTAAGAACATATCTGAAGATTTTCAAGCTAATACCGATATAGAGGTAAAGGTAGAACAAGAGAATGAAGAGGAGCGTGAAGCAGAAGAGAAGGATTCTCAGGATAATGGGGAGAAGAGGAAGTTAGAGGATGATGACGAGCAGACGGTTAAAAAACAAAAGGCAGATAATTAAACAGTCGTATTTGATTTTATATTGTTTTATTTATATATTTGTTGGATGTTGTGGGCGACATTATCTGAAACAAAAAAAAAGGTTATCATAAAATTTATTTTTATACGTATTGTTTTGTGCATTTTTTTCATAAATAGAAGTTCAATAATATCTAAGTGTTATAGACATTAATGATATATAAAAATGACGAAATTGGGGCCCAGAGTTCAATATACACGCAAAAATGAAATACCTAGTCGGTAATAGCCATAATTTAGATGTATTGAAACTAGAGAAATTGAAACTAATAACGCGGAATGGTTCTGAAAATCCTATTGGAATATACAAGTAAAAAAACGAGATATTTAAAATTGACAAACACGTGAAGGTAATAATGTATTTACCGGATAATTTATAGTCATGTATTCAATATTTTAATTCGAATGTATATTAGAAATAAACTGACACTGACACAGGTTTGGTCACCGTGAATTATATTTTGAAATTAAAAAAAAATAACG
Source organism: Hypercompe scribonia (assembly GCA_949316085.1). Lineage (NCBI taxonomy): Eukaryota > Metazoa > Arthropoda > Insecta > Lepidoptera > Erebidae > Hypercompe > Hypercompe scribonia. The sequence goes on along the minus strand of OX438967.1, from coordinate 874,395 downwards.
GTAATTAGTCAAAATATCAGAGTTAATCGAATATTACTTTAAAAATTATTAGTGTTTAAAGATAGCCAATCTGGGGTCAGTCTTCTCAGCTTGGTCATGCTTTTATCTCAGTAACTTTAGCAGCTAGTAAAGATCTGTTTTCTTCCAAATTTAGTCGCTAATTAGTCGGAATTTGCTGCTAAGAAACGGATTTTGCCGGGCTTTAGTTTTCCGCTAAAACTTACGAATTTACGGAAAATAAGAACGGCCACCTAGAAACGCTTATAACTGTTTGGTCGGTGATCGACAAATTCTTATACATGCCGACGACAAATTTTGACTAATTAATGAGATTTCTTTTGTATTTTCTAAATTAAGCTTTACGATGGCGACCACGCTTATATCGGTGGCACGGTTTGTATGAATGATGGATGAAAATTGTCAAGACTTACCTATCTGAGGGTGTTCAGTGCGGGGTAGGGCGCGGCGTGCGCGTGCGCGTGCGCGTGCGCGCGCAGCTCGCCCGGCGTCGGGAACGAGCGCGGGCACCACGAGCACTTGTGCGGCTTGTTCTGTGGGGGGGACCAACACTTAGTGCTCGCTACTTAGGGGCCGTTCAAGTATTACGTAAGCAGATTTATTGCAATTATTTACCCCCCCATCCCCCCTGTCAGCAAAAGTAAGCAAAGCTCTTACCCCCCTCCCCCCATGCTTACGTAAACATTTGTCAATTAATGTATTGTTTTTTTAATTTTATAATGTTATAATTATAATTTGAAAAATAAGAAAATAGATTTAGGATAGAAATTATATTTTACTGAAACGGTATTCAACATAGAGTAAAGGACAAAAATATTATATCTTACTAACATAACAAACTTATTTTAAATTTTTGGTACATATATTAAATTCAAATTAACAGTCTTCAGTCCATGAAACCCGAATCCATGATTCTAAGTTTTCGATGACATTGGATTGCTTTGATTGCTGCTCAGTGTTGTGAGTCTGCTCGCTTTCATCCGATTTTGGAATGTCTACGTCATTCTCATCGAGCCATTCAACATCATGGTGCTCTAAATTTTGAATAATGCACATCAGTTCATTAGCACGACGAGCAGCGACTCTTACAGGTCTAACTTTCCTATCAGTGTGCGTGTTTACTTTCTTATGGATCTTTTCGATGTGACGATTTAGTGACTTGACGGAAGCATGATAAAGACCACACGTTTTGCATGTTCGACTTGATAGCCTCAATTGTACCGTCGGACAAAAATAATCGTATGGCATTTGCAGGAAATCTTTGAGTGAAGCACTTAAGCGTAGAGCTAAATTGACTGGAAGATTAAGAAATTGCCCTCCTTCATCTAAAACCAAGTCATCAACTGTTTGTTTTACTTTTACAGGTGGTGGAAGAAACCTGTTGTCTAGTAATCTAAATAGTCCACTTCTTGGACGACAGCATTCTGTATTTCTACATTTTACAATTTGGAGCAAGTATTGGCTTTCACGCACATGTTCTGAATACCATTTAATGTCTGGAAAATCAGGAAGATCTTGTTCACCTGCCCCAACATATTTTGCATTAACATTATAGCCATCAATTTCCATTGAACTCCATACTTCAGCTAATACTTTTCCTGCAAATTCGAAATTAGATCTTTCTAAATGTTCATCAATTGTAACGCCACGTTCATCCAAATGAGACCCAAAATGGTCATGAGGCAATATTAAACCAGCCAGTTCCCGACTAAGAGGAGCCATTCTGCGCTCTACTCTGTTATACGCACTTCTTCCGGGAGCATTGGTAGCTAAAAACAATGCATCGAGATCATGTCGCTTAAAGTGTTGTATAGCAAACCCTATGACTTTTTGATAACGCGGATTTTCATCTGGCCCTCCATCAACCGTCATGATTACCACTGGTTTTACTAGTCCATGGTCAGTTTTAGCTAATGGTCGAAACTCTTCAAGTTCGAGAAGCGTCTCGAAATCCTGAGCATGAGTATTAGCAGTAGATGAACTATGCTTTCCACTTCGAATAGCGATGTATGTTGGTCCAGAATATCCAACGGCTTGCGGTTGTCCTAGCATATTGGAAGTGATTTTGATACCAGCATAAACAGATGGTATTAATTTATGACGCTCAGCGATTACCCAATCGTGATCAGGCAATTTGATTCTATATTCCATGTGCATTAGAAGAGGTGCTTGCTTATTTGCCGCAGTTACGCCAATAGGGACTCGAGCTTTATCATCTTGAGATATGAAAAATACTTGATCTGGTCCTAGTATGGATGATATGTTCTCTAAATAATGGATTGATGTTTCAGCGAACTTGCTATCTAAGTGGCTCTTGTGGTGATCAGTTTGAGCCCGAATGAGCTTAACAGGGACTGTCGATACATGTCTTCGTCCCTCTGCAGAATTAGATTTTCTGGGAATCAAACGAAGATATGTCCCACTGCGACTAATGTCAAATCCCATTTTACGTAATTCTTGTGTGAGTTCATCAAGAGTTTTTACGCTGCGAATTGATTCCGTTCGTCTTCTATCATCTGCTGCACTTCCAAATAAAGCTATATCCGCGATTGTTTTCAATAGTAAAGGTTGATTGCTTTCAAGATTAGGACGTCCCACTGAATCCCTCAGAGATAGTCTTTTTTTCATTTCTGGATTTTCATGACAAATATCTTCTAACTTTCTTTTCATACCATCCCTGTGTTTCTTCTGGGCAACTGCGTTTTGAACCTTCCTGTTTAAAGACTGTTTTGCTGTTTTTATTTCCTCGCGCAACTTAATGATCTGTTTATCAACTTCAGCACGGATTGACATAGTATCTCTGGCAGAATACAAAGCATTCAAATTTTTTTCGAGTAGAGCAATCTTATTTTTCATAGCCTCCTGAGAAGGTTTTGGTCTCTGTTTATCTGTATTTTTATTAATTTCGCATTGCTGTTGTGATTCATTACCGGTTTTTATTTTATCTTCTTCCTGTTTTTAATATTTGAAGCTGGCTGTGTAATTTGTGTTTTTTCTGCAGGTTTACAGGTTGCCTAAAAATAAAAACTTTCTATGGGTTCTGCTAAAGATTCTCTTATTAAGCTACATAAATACAAAGTATGGCAATAAATATGGTAAATACAAAACCCTATGGCTTTAAATCTAATATCTTTAAACGAGCAAATCGTTCCGGTCACAAAATACAGGGTGTTATAGTCTATTCAAGTAGGTATTTAAAAGAATATAAACAATCTTGATATGTCTTTTTATTGAAATATGCAATTATAAAATCAGATATCTGTAAAGGTGCGTACAGACATCGCGAGGCTTGCGCCGCGAATGGTTCGTCTCGAATACATCAACCTGAGGCATGCTACGGCACATGTATATGTGCGAACCATTCGCGGCGCACGCCTCACGATGTTTGTACGCACCTTTATGTACTTACAGAAAAGCAATTTTTTAATATTGGTTGAGTTTTTAAATGAATCACAACAGATTTTACACAGTTTACAATTTTAAACCACATATTTCAATAAAAAGACATATAAAGATTGTTTACATTCTGTTAAATACCTATTTGAATAGAGTATAGTTTTCTGTAGGTATATATATATATATATATATATATATGTATAAAACTGGCATCCTGTATTTTGTGACCAATTGACGGAATCAATTATAAGAAATAAATCTATATAATGAATATTACCTCTATACTTTAAGATAGGCCATAATATTTTCTAATTAGCAAAGAGAAACTTTTTGGCGATTTCTAATATTTCTAGTAGGTACTCATAGGTACCTAAAATGATTTCGTCACTCACCTTAGAAAAAAAATGTAGTAAATTGGATTTATTCTTAGTCGCTGCTTGCAATTCTTCTTCGATTCTCTTAGATACAATAATATCTAGTTCCTTGTCGGATTTTGCTTGTAATTTATAATTTCGCCACACTTCGTTAACTAACTTTTGTACATTTTGTACTTTCGTACTTGTATGAGATTTTTTAAAACTTTCAAACAATTTTTGGTATAACTTAGATTTGTCTATTTGAAATGACATCTTATTTAAACATTAAACTTTGGATAATGGAATGAATGGTAACACAAATGTTAACTTGCTTTACTATGCTTACAATACGTCTACTCGCTATAGCAGCCAAACGAAACAATACACTGATAGAGGAAATTTAGACAAGTGAACAGCGCGCGGTAATTCCCTTACTCGGTTCTAAAGCGAGTAGGGGAATTACCGCGCACTGTTCACTAAATGTATGTATTACTTGCGGGAATCCCCGAAAATGCTTTTCGTTTTCAAGCAAAGACAATGTGTGGGTTGCCATTCGTGTAAAGAAGAAAATGACTACCGATGACGTAATCATCATCTAGACTCCCCTACCCCCCATGTCATCCAAAATAAGCAAAGCAAAGACCCCCCCGCCCCCCCATAGTGCTTACGTAATAATTGAACGGCCCCTTACACACTACTCAGTACTAAAAATATGACACCTCTGTAGTTGTTTCGATATTTCTGCCCAGACTGGTTCTTAGGAAATGCCGGCGCTTTGTAGCTGTGAAGTCCAACGTATAAAACATCTATGAAAGATTTACTTGCTGAATTAAATATCATTTTCTAACTAACCCAGGCACTACTTATCGTTCATCACGATTTGAGCGATATAATGATTAAAACTAGACTTAAATATTTAACATGTATAGTAAAAAAATAAAAATAAAAATATTTCAGACATTTGACACAACGTCGTCTAGTTTCAAACTAAGCAGAGCTTGTGCTATGATAACTAGACTGACTGATAGAATACTTGTATACTTTTTTTTATGCAAATACATACATATTATACCTAGAAAACACCCAAACTTCGAAACAAATATGTGCAGATCATACAACATTTAGTCCGACCCGGGGATTGAACCCGAGACCTCAGCAGCGCCCCTGAGGCAGTTGTAGAAGTGCAGTACAGTGATAGCAAAAAGAGTGACGCAGACTTTTTTATCCCGCATCGGTAGCAAACAAATATATAACTCGTTTGATGATATTGTAAGGGGCACACTAGGGACGTTTATATTGCCCCTTCGAAAAAACTTCAGCAGGTAAATCACTAAACATCCAGACTGTTTCTAGAAGGAAATTAATTTGCAACTATACTATGTGCGGTCATTTAACTTCCATTGAACAAAGTCAGGTAATGCTTATACATTTAATGAGCGTAAACACCACCTGGTCACTACCAAAAGATGCCAACAGTGGTGTATTGAGCGTCCACATATTGCTGCGTATAATTTCATTTCTGTGATCAAAGGCCAAGCTTATTGTTAACTCGACTTTTAGTTCTAAAGGTCTAGATCCCGCTTCACTATCTTCTTCGCAAGCACAACTTGCTCGTAGAAAGATAGTGGAGTTTCACGCTGTCGTTTCGTATCATGGCCGCAATCATGTTATCGAGCAAGAGAATCTTCACTTTAAAGGCCACCATAAAGACAAGCCTCTACTCCACACACGCCGTACATTTTGTCAGCGTGTAGAGCACAGTTTCCATGGTCCGGCCATTGCATTGGGACCTTGGTTCCTAGCGGATCAGACACAGGTAATCTCCGAAGCACCCTTTTCCAGTGCGTATGAGAGGGTTCCGTGATGCATTTCTTAGTGTTTGGAGTCTTACCGCCGCTATAACAACGTGCCCAAACCCGATCCTCTTAACATTAGAAGATCGTTTAAAATATAAGCTGTTCAATTTAATTTTAGGGGTGCAAAACAAACACGTCTACATACCTTGGTATGCGTCATTCGATGATAGTACAAGTTGGAGCTTGCTGTGAAACATTTACCGCATTCAGGACATTTATGTGGTTTTTCACCTGTCAATGAGAAAAAAAAACAACGAATTTAATACAATATGCATCTTTAAGAAGTTGTTCATCATCATCATCATCATCAGGTCACTAATTATTCAGGTCATTTTAGCTGCATAAAGTAATATCAGATTATATTCAAGTGAATAACCTACTACTTGATCAATTCAGTTTTGTAGTGGTAGCACAGCTTAACTTTCAGTTTGTGTGGGACTGGCAATCGCGAAGTAACTGTTGCTCGTTACCAGACTGTATCAGAGAAGTCAGCTATGCTTTATTTTTCATCCAGTTTCATCCAGAGGACCGCTGAATGTGGCGTGCCCTTCGTTCAGAAGATTATTTTTTCTTGTATGCTGCTATCAGCTACCGGCAGAGTTATAGTTGAGTTTTCGAGTATTAGACTCGAAAACTCAACTATAGGTACACATCACATTATATCAACAGTCTTCAAAACACCATAATTGGATATAGGCCTCTCTTTAGAAAGGAGGCTTTTGCCTACTAAACACGCTGGCCAGACAGATTGGTATGGGGTTTGTGTTAACCCATTATTTCCCAACCATCGAAAAATTTAGAATTTTCTGTTCAAATCACAAAATATATTTGTTAATACAGTAAGAAAAAATAATATTAAGTAAAAAACAAAAATTAATTTATTCTAGGCTCTGAATCAGCCTGTCCTATATGTATGACATTGAGATCATATGTTAAGGAAAAAAAATATTATTACGACTTTATTGGCTATTTCACGTTTAGTAAAGGTTTCCTAAAAATTAGATAATTTGAAACGTATAATTACTTTTATTTATATAACTATAATTAGCTATATAACACAAGTAACAATGCCATGCCAATGACTCCTAACGGTTACAAAATATATAAACTTTGAAATTAATACTAATCTAATAATGACACTGTATTTTTTTTATCAAAATATTTATTTTAACAGAAAAATAGTTAAAAGTGTCTGCTAATTACAAAAAAGGCTTAAAAAATTAAAACCAGTTTTAGAAAAAATTGGTAATCTGGTGTCCTAAAAATATGACAGTGGGAAGTAATGGGTTAAGTTTCACTTTTCTTTGTGCGCTACAAAGAGACACCCACGGAATGAATAGGACTGGTATCCTTATCTTACGATATTCTCAATCCATCGCCACACGGACATGCTATATTTGTAAATCTATTCAAATACCTGTGTGTATTCTGCGGTGTGTGTTGAGGGAACTCGAGGTGCTGAATCCTTTGTTGCATACGTTACAGATGTGCGGCTTCTCACCTAAAACAATAGATTTTTTGTTATATAAAATAGAAAAAAAATTGTTATTTTTTTCTCCTGATTCGTATCTGCTTATTGTTTAAGAGTCGACCAAACTTGAGTTTATATGTAATAGTAAGCTGATGATATTTGCCCAATGGGTGTATGATCAGGTGCTTTAATGCTGCAATTTCTCGTTTATTGTTAAAAATAAGGGATTAGATACAAGATAATGGCCATAGCAATAAAATTCACTGTTAATTACATTTCAAAAATAAACACTATCAACATTACACTATGACAAACCACTCAGGTTTAACATCACTCACTGGCCAAATTAAATTTCGCTGAAAGGTCTATGGGGTTTCTATTACTACTAAAATATTTATGATGATATGTTAGCCCTTTGCAATATACATTGCTATGCACTTGACAGCACAGTTTAAGGAGAATATTTTGGACAACCCACAGCGAAGTTAGCAGACGTTGAGGAAAAACAACAAGAGCTTGTAGTTGAGCAGGTTAGCACTAGCTGGACCCCATTTCTCTACCAAAAAGTCACCATTTCTTTCCTTCCTCATTTTTCAGAACACTCGACTGCCAGAGCAGGATCATTTCAGTTTCCTGGGTATGAATATTTCCGGGGATATCAAGCCTCGAGAGTACATTAAGAGCGTCACTAAGGTGGTCTCACAGATAGTGAGACGGTTCTTCTCGCCTGAGCATCTGTGTCTTTTTTATAAGACCCTGTTTCGCTACAGCGTGGAGTGTTGTTGTCATCTTTTGAATAGATTCGCATAGTATTCGCTAGTTGCAGCGGTGGACAGTCAGTATTATCGACAGTCTCAAAGTCACTGAATCCCTTTAGCCTGTACAGTTGCGAAGGGATGTCGCGTCTGTGGCAGTCCTCTATTGCATTTGTCATGGAGAGTGTTCTGAAGAGCTCTTCCAACTTGTCCCATCTTCTCCCTTCCTCTATAGGAAAACATGTGCTGGCTGTGGAAGTCACCCTTTTAGAATGGTAGACAAACGCTCTCGAACTAAACAGTTCAGCTCTTACATCCCGTGCAAATTAATCAAAACCTGGAACTCACTACTAGCGCACGTGTTTTTCTCCCACCACGATCTCGGGTCCTTTGAAAGGGGCGTGAAAAAATATTTTACTAGGCCACCATAGTGTGGGTCACCATACTGCGTTGTCTGCATTCGCAATGAGTATGGTGGCCACCACTATTTGATTCTATTCGTGATTTCTACCGAGCAGAGTAGTCACTTAAGTGGGCAGAAAAACAAAATTGAGCATCGAAATTCGTTGAAGTGAACAAATTGAGTATATACAATACTGGACACAACACAATTTGTGGTAGGTTATGACAAAACTTTGTCACCTGTGTGAGTTCTCATATGCCTTTTCAACAGCGACGGTCTGTCAAACGTCTTTAAGCAAACTTGACATGGCAGGATATTCTTCATGCCTAACGTCTTCGGCGGCAGAAACGTCTCCTTGTTACAAACCAGGTTAGTTCTCTCGTACAATTTAACTAAATGGTTGTTAAGGCCTTCCAGAAATTTGAGATCGATTATATTTAGAATTTTTGTTGGCTTCTTGCCTTTAGTTGATAAATCAAGCGGTTCCGTCTGAATATCCATCGTTTAATTTTAGATTAATACAATTTTACGAGCCAATTTAGAGCACGTGCCTTAATTATCATAAGTGATTGGTCTTACACAATCAGGCAACATGACTCAGAAATTTTTGGAAACAATTATGAGGTTATTGTGAAATAATATGAACGGAAGATTTAATACTGCTAATCTATTACTTAAATTGATTAATTTTTTGATATTTTACTACACGTGAAATGATTTCCTCGCAAATTTCCACAGGTAACTGTCATAATTTCCTCTGGTGCGTCGTATTTAAAGGCTCGGCATTGACGTGTACAAATGACAGGGTGATATTAGTGTATTAGATTGTATAACTGTTGTGTCGAGGATCGGGAGTATTGTGGCCGCCAACAATGAGTTTTGTAGAGCACGGGACACTAATCGACGTGATTGGGCTGTTTTTTGGATTTCAGCCTGGAGGAAAGATGAGACGGATGCGGTAGTTTTTCTTGCCTTGATGACATTACTGCTATTACTGCCATCATTAAAGCTAATACTAAACATATCAGTGCCGCATTTAACAAAGTAGCATTTGAACCACTACTGTACAAAAATTTTCAATCCTAAAACTAACGTTGCTAAAGCATGTGGCTTATAAAAGTGTTATATGAAAGTACAAATAATACTTCAACATGTTTTATTAATAGTATGCAATTTAGTTTTATTAATTTATTTAAATGCTCAAAACATTGTAAATATGTAGTGCCGATATTGGTTTTATTCGAATCAAAATTTGAATACCAGTTGCGTAAAAACAAAAAACACTATGTAGTTTAAGCAATTTCTACTGTAGACATTACATGCGTGCAACATGTTATATCTATTTATCACGCTATGGAATGGATATTGACCTGTGATTGTTTAGTTGTGTTCCAAAAATAGACCATAGGATAAGAAATAGGAAATGTCAATCTTATAACGATAGGAAAATGTATTTTCTCAACATCTTCATTTATAGTGAACAGTCCTGTTAGATTATATCCAAAAGAATAACAAGGAGGGCACTTCTTGTCGTTTTATTATTGCAGTTATAGCGACAACAGTAGTTGCCACACAATAACAACAAACATTTTTCAGTAACCATTCATAAAAGTTTGCTTTCGATTGTCGTCACTTGGTGGAACTTGCTATTTTGTTTTATGCTTCAGCATACGGCAAAATAAGACAGGTTAATTTTGATTAAATTGTGAAATAAATTTACAAGTGAGTTTTATTTCAAGAATGTATTTAAATCAATTTTTACATAGATAACATTAAATAAACCTAAAAGTCAAATGTGATTCTTAAACCGAACATAATATTATACTTAAAATTATTAGATGTACGTATTAAAATTATCGTATCAATACGTTAAAACTGAGTATTTCATTTTTATATTCTTTTTTTTTAAAAAAAAGAATGCCACATCTAAAAGTATTTAATTCGTGTAAAGTATTGAAGAAAACGTAATCGGGTATAAAGGTGACAGTGCAAAACTTTAGACGTCCACGCATTGTGCGACAAAGCGCAAGGAAAGCGCGCCCATACAAATATTTACGATTGCTCGCATTGTCGCGGAAACTGTCAATCACAACCTTTCAAATTACCTTAACAATTTGTTGAGATTTTCCGAGCGCCATTTAACAGGGTCAATATACCTATAGCGATATTCTATTAGTAATACAGAACACATTAAAATACTAATCTTCGTAAAGTTTTTCAGTAAATATAGGTAAAAACTTCCCTTCCTTATCACACAGGACGAACGAAACAGAGCGTACTACGCGTATTTCTAAAATAAATACACTGTAGATAAAAACATTAAGTAATAGAGCAAATGATTGTGCGTATCATGTACTAATCAAACCCACTACGTTTGACTTAGTAGTCAGGACCACTGGCCACTAAACTTAAAGACGTCGCGTCGGCCAAATTGCAAAAATCATTATAAAAAGTTTCAGGTAAGTCTTTAAAAAGTTAAACATGGTAAAATATTGTAATAACGCTCAGGTTTGATCATATCGTTAGATCGATTATAATTTCACCACACTGAAGACAAAGAATGATAATTTTTTAATGGGGTGGTACGAATTCAGAAGATTTAAACAATGGAGGGTTTTTGTTTCTCTGAGCGTTTCCTAAATTAAGTTGTGGCTGGTTAAGTCTACAACGAAACGACTGTACTTCAGACTCATATCAGATCGATTTTCATTGTGATTTACTATCGATTTTACGTGCAGTGACTGCCAAAAAAAACAAATTAACAAACTGAAGTGTATTGAGTTAAAATCATCAAAATTTTATTTATTTTTCCTGTTCAGAATAGTTAGGATTGCTTGAAAGTGGCTGCATTTACTTTCTATCTACAATCCTCATGACATGTTAGGGAGCGAGAAAATTGATTTATATGAAAAACTTGGTAATAATTACTCTATATAAGGTACTAATCCGTTTATTGGTATATAAAAAAATTCAGCATTTAGAAAAAAAATGCATTTTGATTAGGTACTTAATGTACGAGTATACATATATGTAGAAGAAGTGTAAGCTTATTTACACAGAGTTGTGTAAAGCTTTAGGGTCCAAAAAATATATCAACCTGTCGTAGTACCAAAGTCTATACCATAACTGTTCCAGTTATATTTGTAGATGAGCTAAAACGAGACATTCCGTTTGCTGCCTACACAGTCTTTAGGACGTAGTAAAAAAAATTGTTATGACATCGTACACAGTGATACAGAACTAAGTCGTAAGCCGAGCCACATGAATTAGTAGAGCCTAAATATAAATTAGGCTAACGCATTCATTATATTAAAACCAACAGGTATTGAGCCGAGGGAAGTGACTCAACATTTTACCACAATGTAGTGTTATTTGGAGCCACCCCATAAACAACCCATATTGGATATTGTTAGACGCACGCAAGTAGGTTGTATGGGGGTAATTACTTATTTCGAGCTATTGTCCATTGTGCTATGAGAAGGTATATTGACACTATCCAGTTAGTGTAAGTCTTCCTTTCAATTTTTTTAAGGAGCATTGGGACAAACGAATACAGGTTTATTCGATGGACTCAAGACTCATATGTGAGTTGCCGCCCTTTGATGCCTCTGCCCCCCAGAATCACCGGGATTTCTTTTTTTTTTGACAACTTTTCATAAAAGGAAAGTGTGTAAGTACTGTTAGCAAAAACATATGCAAAAGATGAGGTGACTTGACGTCCATGACTTTATACTGAGAATATTAAGCCGAAACAATTGTATATTACATTTCCTACATAAAAAAATTAAGGGATTAAATGGATGAAAGTATGAACTTTCGAGAGTCTGGTGTAGAATATGTTTTGTGAAAGTATTTAAATTGAATTTTGAAAAGTAGTACGTTGTAGTAAAACTTTTCAAGTACCCATATTCAAGAGAATTAAATTGATTAATCGCGTATATTAATTACTGATTCGTGTAATTGTGTCTACATCTCTCAACATTAATAAATATTCCACAATTTTAGGCATATTTGTCGTTGATAATCTAACCACTATATTAATATTAGTAAAGATATGTGTACGTCATATCTTGTCTAGAGCTCAAAATTCTTTTTTTTGTCTAATCAGATCTTGCCAAATGGACTACTTACTTATTTCAATAGCTAATATAACTCAAACTGTGGCCGTATAAAGTTATGTACTGTGACATATTTTAATGTACTGTTAGTTTTCATATATTTGCTTAAGTTCTGCAACGTTTCTTTGAAGTATTGTACATAAATACTTGAAAATGGATAGCTCTTCATATATTAAGGTAAATAACTCTCTTCGTATATTAATATAACGTTCAAATGTCTTAGAAATGCTTAGAGGTTATAACTAAAAAATTGAAAAACGGCAATTGTAACTAGAGAGAGAGAAAGAGAGAGAAAACCTGGTATGATATTTGTGAGATCGAGAATAGATCAAAACTGAATTTTCAACGAATTTTGACTTTTAGGTTATAAATATCGCATTGATCGCTTATTAATGATATTTTATCATCAAATACAAACTATAAATGTTGGTGGAGATATATCACAACTAAAATGCTTTTATCTGGAGATCTTCAGGGCTTCGATTTAAAATTACACTTCACAATCGTACGCTTCTGTAGCTATTGTTATTTTAGCAACAAAACTCACAAGCGCTATTCAAATTGCGCTTTGCCTCTTATTCAAATTCGTTCACAAATCGGATTTACTCGCAACTTGTTAAGAGCGCCTTGTTTCTACCTTTCTTTTTATTTATTTTTCATCTATTGAGAGGTAAAAGGAATCTTTTACTTGTAGATAGCTAAGTATCGGTAGATAGCAGGGGTAAGGAGCCACTGTTTACGAGTGAATAGATGAGGATTTGGGTCATTGGTTTAACATTGTGCGTGTGTGTGGCATTTTCGAGATTGTGATTTATTTTTGTATACTTTTATTAAAAAGAAGGACTTGGTATTCTACATGAATATTGGTCCCTACTTTCGGATTAAGTCGGTGCGGGGTCTACAACAAATTCTATTGAGGGACCCATGGATTGTTTAGTTAAAAGTTTATGGTTTTACTTTAATAAAACAAAACTGTTAGAAAAAACTATTTAAAATTTATAAATAATACTGTTCATATAGACTTCATTAACACAGATATATAACCAGATACTTATTGATTGGTAGTCAATATGACCTTTTTATAACTTCAAAATTGCCGTTTATAACTAATCACATTATAATCAATAAAGTTCAGATAGAACAAGTGGAAAATTTCAAATACTTAGGTAGCCTTCTAACGCAGGAATCAAGATGTTCCTCGGACATAATGGAAAGACTACCAATTACTAAGCAAGCCTTCAACCGCAAGAAGCACCTGTTAAAGGCCAAGATTAATATTGCATTAAGAAAACAGCTAATATATACGGAGTATTACACTCTATAGTTGCGAAACGTGGACCCTGAACACAAAGAGACAGAGATAGATTGGCAGCAGTTGGTAGTGGAGGCGGAGGCGAATGATGAACATCAGTTGGATTGAGAAAAGAACCAATGAGAATATCCTACTAAAGGTAAAGAAGAGAGGCAGTTATAGAGTACTATTGAATACAGGGAGAACCTTGGGGTGACTTATGTCCAGCAGTGGACATCTTTTAGCTGAGATGATGAGATGATAATGATGATTGAAGGTAGAAGAGGCAAAATGATTGAACACTTCATGAGACATGACAATTTTTCAAAATAATACTGGAAGGAAAAATAGAAGGGAAGAGAAAACAAGGACGCCGAGGAGAACATACAGCAAGTGAGGGAGAAAGTGGCCTGTCAGGAGGTTAAACAGATCGCAGAGGACAGAGAAGAGTGGCGACTGCTTCACCGACAAGGGCTTGGATCTTAAATTGAAAAATTCATTATTTGGGTTATTACGACTCACCATCAGTAAAATGCTAGCCAATGCTGAACGAGGCTTCGTTTAAGGAGCAAATCATCCCGGTCTTGGGAAGTCCACATCCAGCCGCAGCCAGTTATTTCCCTTAAGTCTATCTGCTGCTTGCCTAATTCACACAATCTCCACTTCAGCACACATCGGATCCAGCAACTATGAGATGAATGACTCGAAGATATGATAAAACTTCCCATATTTCCCCAACTGACGGGCTTGTTGGTCAAGTGATTAGTGATACTAACTGCTACGTGAGAGGTCGTGGGCTCGAGTCCCACCCAGGTCAAATATTTATGTGATGAGAACGATTATTTGTTCTATGTCTGGTGGTAATTTATCAATAACATGGATGTATATAGAAATACATAATTATGTTGATCAACACTCTGGTTACCATAGTACAATATCTGCCTAGTTTATGATCAGACGGTGTGTGATGTTTGTGAGGAAAAATTAAATAGAAAAGAAACTTTTGAACAGATTTTTCCTTTCCTCTATTATACTGATTGACACTTTAGATTTATAGGTTTACATAAAATCTTTCAAGGTATGACTGTGTGGTGGTCACTGACCGCGTCCTAATTTTATTGTAAAAACATCAGCAATCTTAACACGTATGTTGTGTCGTAACAAATTTTTTACTTTATTTCACTGAACCTAAACGATTGCACATCATTTTACGCCTCACGCAAAATCTCCTGCATACAAGCATATACATAGACGCGGTCTCCACAACTGTATAACATACCACAGAAAAGATGAGATACATTTACTTTATCAATATGATCACTTGGAATGATATTTTAGACATAGGTAAAGGCTTTTATTCCCTGAAATATACCGACGTCACATCTGTTAAAATATTTTTTCCTTTTTGAGTAAATAAATATAAAACAAATGTATACTTAAACGGGCGCCTGATAAAATTGATTACCTTGTTATAGTCTATTTATTTTTATTATATTTATTTATACAATCAACAGAAATATTAAAAGTTAAAATATACATAAACACAAGTAAAGTTAAAATATACAAGATTGGTGCTGTATTAATTACAGACTGCTCATACCCTAACTTAAAAAATGAATGGTGTCGTGGGACACCAGGTAGGAACGAAGTTCCTTCGGATAATGTGGAATCGACACAATTTGCAAAAAAAATCGTGCTCAATTTTATGTAGGTTTTCTTGATTTTTCTCTTAAATTTTGCTGATTAGTTTTTATTTAAGTACAAGAAAGTATTTAGGAAATTCAGTATTTTAGGAAATAAAATAATAAATTCCTTAAAATAATAAAATAGCACACATGACGCGCTTTCGCGCCTGCGCACGTCTCATTTAACGGTTTTATTCCACGCACTTTTTTCCACAGATTTATTCCACAGATTTATTCCACGCACTTTTTCCACTTACAGTTTTACTATCACATTTTTTTCAGTTTGGTCCCGCAGCGAAATCCCTATCCCCTCCAAGCCTGCCGTAAGGAACTTCGTTCCAATAAAAAAACGAATTTTACATACATTAAATAGTTTCAAAAAGTCTACAGTGAAAAACATTAATTCGACAAACAACTTGACAATAAAAATTTGTTTTTCAAAGAGGATATACTTAAATTGTATTTATCAATGTCCTTATTTTCACTGATGAAATTATATTTCATTTGGGGTCAATTTACAGAGAGAAATAATCTAGGTTAGTTTTAAATTTCTTGGGTATAAACGAAGAGTATTTAGACAGTCACAGCAGTTTATGAGAGATGGTAATATTAAGTTTTTGCAGCAGATGAGGACAATTTATTTTCCTATTGACCAATTTGAATAAGAATTACAAATCTAAAAATGTACACGTTTAATTTTATTAGAATGAACTTCATACTGCGAATGCCAAACGACGCAATAATAATCCAGAAGAGATCTGACGAGAACCTTGTATAATCTTACAATGATGGTTTAATTTAGTTCTTAGAGTTTCTCAGGATAAAACTGAGGGTTTTGAGTGATCTACCGACAACATAAAATATTTCTTGAAATTTACTTGTTTATCAAGATTAACATCGAAGTTGAAGAAGAAGCACATTCGACTTTTTGAATACATTTGTCGGAGAGTGTACAAACCCTAGACAATTCAGTACTATGGTTACAAGTAAAACGAATTTAACAGCATTTGTCAACACTTAATATCATTTCGTTACATTTGAACTTACAAACCTACCTGGTAAAATCATTACATCATCATTCTGCAGTAATTTTATATGTTGAAGATCTCTAATTGGTCACATTAAGTCAAGATCACCTGCATGGAGGCTTGGTATGCTGTTTTTGAGGCAAAAGACGACGTCGTTCATGACATATAAAAAAAAATTGATGTTCGGTCGCATACCACCATTATCACCAGTTGTGAAAGGCGCCAGCGAAATCAATCTGTGATCTGTTCTGTAACAATATTCTGTGATGAACCTTATCAAAAGCCTTTGAGAGGTCTATATAAATTACGTCGATTGAAATGCAATCATCTAATGAATGGAATGCATCATCAAAGAAATTCATCAGTTTGATACAATTTGAGCGAGTAGAGACAAATCCGTATTGAGAGTTTGCGAGAACACTTTTGAAATGTCATGATATGTACGGACATAACAAGTATTCCAGAAACTTGACGAAAACAGACAGTATAATAATTGGCTTGTAATTTTTGACATTACTCATATTATCAGCTTTGTAGACAGATACGATAGGCCCTAACTTTCAAAACGATGGAAAGATACTCGAAACAAGCGACATGGTGTAAATAAACGTGCACATTTGACAGCAAAGACTACCATCTGCTCCATCACTTTTATATCTGTCAAGGCATTTAAGTCGTTGCAAAACTTGGTCTTCAAATATGGGGGTATGTCATAATTATTACTAGAGTGACTAAACGAACTATCAACAACTCCTGCTGATATCGTCATAGATTACTTAACGAAATTTTTTAAAAGAGGTTTTTTAGATTGTGATTTCTGATCAAACTTGTCAAAAAGCATGAAATTGCGTCGGCGAGTGATGAAAGCCTATTTTACTAAGAGGCACTTGTGTGGATGTAAGGTCTTTTATTGATATATTGGTAAGAATTATGTACTAAAATTTGTTATTTTGGTTGACTATACAATTAAGCTAACTTAAGGTATTAAAAGATATGAACTCTTGTGTAGTTACATAATTAGAAATTAGATTCGGCCTACCAGATCCAGGGGTACCAGTCCAAATGGGGTACAAATTAGGATGCGGTTATATTTACTGAGAATTTTGTTTGTATTATTACAAAAGACTTCAAAATACCGTGGCACAGTGTTTTCTATACTTGACAAGCTTTGAACAGCGCAAGTTTGAAAAAAATGGTAAATTTTCAATCTTCTCAGTTAACAAACAAGACGCACTTGTTTGAAACAAGATACAATAAGCTAAGTCTCTTTTCAATTTTCTTTTTTTTTCTTTTTTGTCGAATAAAAAATCAGTTATATTTAAGTGTTTTCCATTTGCAGAACCCGTTAGTAAAGTAAGCGTAATTATACTAAATTTGCTAGTAAATGAAACAAGAAAATCTGTTTATTAATAATTGTTCAAAAACGCACTCTACTGCATACTCATCTCACCAATTGGTTTTCATTATACCGAGTGAAAATGTCAGGTATCTATCTAAAAGGGTTTCATAAAAAACTGATAATTATTCAAAGAGAAAGGAAAATAAGGTTATTTTCACCAAGGGAATACTTGAGGGACGTTTACCGCCTAATAGCACCCCATATGTTTTCATTTTCCCCACAAACAGTTCGAAACTAAGTCCGGGAGTCAATATAAACGGGCAGTACGTAGTCGGGGTGAACTCTCACAAATATAAAAGTAACAAAGTAAGAAACAAAAGGTTCTCACAATATTTTCGTCAAATTACGCGCTGTATCGATCGTCCTCCGCGCCTGATGCATAAATGCATTAGCCTGAAGATAGGCACCTCGCACTATTCTGGTGTATGTGACGAGCGCCAGCGGTGTTCATAGTGTAGTAGAGAGATTTCAGTTTTTTTCTTCAGCTTCTAAAAAAATAAACTTATAGAAATCAAATACTGATTTTTCTGAAATAATTTTACATTTTTGTAGCAGCACAATAGCTACAATCGTAGCTATTCAGCGATGGTAAAATTTATTTTTTTTTATCCTAAATTACTATTATTTATGGATTGTTGTAATAAATATTTAGGTTAGGTTGGTTATAATATGGATTTAATGGTTGGCAATCCTGAAGTCGTGGGTTTTATTTCCACCCATTATAAATCTTCGTGTGATGAGTACGATCATTTATTCTGTGTATGGGTGTAATTTATCTATAATATGTATCTCTTTGGAAATGTATAATTATGTTTATCAGCAGTTTGTTTACCATAGTACAATCTTTGTCTATTTTTGGATCAGACGGCCATGCGTGAAATGTGTGAGGAGAATATTACTATTATTTTAAATTATATGTACCTTACAAACAATTGACATCCTAGGCGATAGAATGACCACATTTTTTGGAAATATTTTAGCTTTTATTTACAAGAAATTATAATGACACAACAGTCAAATCAGATTATTGCAAAGTATTTTATTTATTATTATTGAATGTTGTACGGCTAGAGTTTGCCGTGATAGAATTATTTAAAAAGGTTACGGTACTTTCTATTTACTGATCTTTCGAACGGGTTACTTCACTCGTGGTCACGGGTAGACTGGCGTGAACTTAGCGATCCCTTCGTGATACATCAGGTACTACTACACTCTCACTAGGTCGTATTGGCTGTTTATACTGTAGGTACTTCACCAGGTGTATGCATATGAAACTGGTATTGTCATCTAGCGGTCAGCAGACACAATTGTAGGAGCAGTTAAAACTTACCATTGGCGCTAGATGGCGTAATATAATCTGCCAACAATATCCAATGCCTAACACTTCAAGTTTTTTACAACATCGTGTTTTTTTTCGCTCTCGGAAATGTCGAAATACGTGCCTTCAAACAATGATTTGCGGGGAGCACTCATTTTCTGCTTCCATTTGGGTAAATCACCTATAGAATCTCATCGAATGCTTGTCAAAGCTTACGGAGAGCACGCTCTTGGTCGTACGCAGTGCAATGAGTGGTTCAACAAGTTCAAAAGTGGTAATTTTGGTGTAAGAAACGCTGACGGCGGCAAACCACCGAAAATATTTGAGGACGTCGAACTTGCAGGCTTTGCTGGATGAGGACGATAGTCAGACGCAAAAACAGCTCGCAGAAAAAGTAAATGTGAACCAGGCAACCATTTCTAGACGTTTGAAAGCCATGGGAAAGATTATGAGAACCGGAAGATGGGTGCCACATGAGCTGAACGACAGACAGCAGGAAAACTGAAAAACAACATGTGAAATACTGCTCGCGAGACAAAAAAGAAAGTCGTTTTTGCATCGGATCGTTACTGGCGATGAAAAGTGGATTTATTTTGTTAATCCTAAATGCAAGAGATCGTATGTAGACTCTGGCCAACCAGCACAATCGACCCCAAGGCCAAATCGCTTCGGTAAAAAGACAATGCTCTGTGTTTTCTGGGATCAGCGTGGTGTAATCTGGTATGAGCTTCTGAAACCGGGCGAAACTGTTAATGGTCTTCGCTACCAACAAAAATTGGAGAATTTGAAACGTGCCCTGGTCCAAAAACGCCCAGAATATGAAAATAGGCATGACAAATTGATTTTTTTAGATGACAATGCACTATCACACCGAACAAAACAGACTCGGGAATTAGTTGAGTCGTACCGCTGGCAACCGCTACCCCACCCCGCTTACTCACCAGACTTGGCTTCATCCGACTCTCACTTATTTGCATCGATGGGGCACGCACTTAGCCAACAGTGCTTCACTTCTTACGAAAATGTTGGGCAATGGCTCGATAACTGGTTTGCTTCAAAAAACGAAGACTTTTTTCGGTGAGGTATCCATAAATTGCCTGAGAGGTAGTCAAAATGTGTAGCTAGCGAGGGCGCTTGCTTTGAATGAAATATTTATTACCATTCTCTTGAAATAAATGTGTTTGTTTTTTTAAAATAATACCGGTTTCATATGCATAGACCTATGTACAATGTCTACGTACTTTGTTTTGTCCTTTCCGTGATGATTGCACCCGCCAAAAACAAATACTCAAAAACAATTATTATTGAAAGTTTATTTGATTTCGCTGAAAAATTTTGCGAACGAATTAAAATATGTATGTAAATTTCTCTACCATAGTAAGTGATTTATCACGATGAATTAAGATTTTTTTATAAAGTTGAGTGCAAACGAGCGGGTGTGTTAACTGGTGATAACCCAAATGAGCAGTCAGGTTACCCAACTGGTGAATTTATCACCGCCTACGGATAACCTCACTTACTCGATGAAAACTTCGACACGTGCAATATTTACAAAGAAATATATAAATATAAGAATACCAAGTCTCTGTGCTCTTGTTCCTTGTCCCCGCCGCTCGTCCTCTTCGTCCTCCCTAAATTTATTCTTAATAAAGCGCGGAGCGGCCGTCCGATGTATTTTTTTGATATCTCTCGCTTTACGATGAAAGCTCGCAATCCACCGGTGTTTTTCTTCGGATAAACTCTGTTCAACGTTTTGATCACGTATTTTCGATGGACGATCTTCTCCTGTCAATGTACAATATATGTATATACAAAGAACACAAAAATGTTTACGACATTCGTTGTATATTTTTAGCTTATTTTGGTATTTTTGTATTAGTGTCAACTCTCGAAAAAAAACATATTTCATGAGCTTTTAGAGAGCAAACAGTTAATTCTTTAACCAAATTTTACTTACAAAGGACCTTAGAGAAGGTAAATGTACGGAAAGGCCACTGATTTGACAGGAACTTAGAAACAGTTTGAGTCATCAACCACGGTATGGATATAAGCGATTACAGTATCATGCAGACTATTCGCTTAGTGTCTTAGATGGTTGTTGCTTCACTTAAATATTAGTGTTGTGGTGATGTTAATTTACTGTACTTGAAGTTTCTTCATACCTTTGATGTAAACTGAACTGAATAGATTTTAATTTTCTATTACTAACTACATAAATGAACGAATGAAAAGTTTCCTTTTTTAGACACATGTATCTTTTTCAAATGTTTTTAAAACAAATTAATCTGGAGTCTGGTTTGAAACATTTTTACTCGTTTGTCTTACTAGTAATTTCATAGTTGGTTGTTATTCGACAATGGTATGTTGTAAAACATGTTGCATAAATATATTTTTTTACATATACCAGGGAGGTTAGTCATTCATCATTCATTCATCTCAGCTAAAAGTCGTCGACTGTTACATATAGGTCGCGCCCAAGGTTCTCCACAGCAGCCGGTCCCGTGTTGCCCATATTCAATAGCTTCCTACGACCCTCACTAGGCCGTTGGACAACCTTGTGGTTTTACTAACGCTACGTTTTCCAGTACACGGTCGCCACTCAAAAACTTTACGGCCCTATCGACCTGATTGCTGGTTATCGATAAAGTTTAGCAATTTTGCGAGCAACATCGGTGATCTTGGTTCCTCTGTGGATCTCCTCATTTCTGATTCGATCACGCAGAGAAACTCGGAGCATTGCGCTCTACATTGCTCTTTGGGTGACTTTGAGCCATCTTATGAGGTCTACAGTGAGTGACTACGTCTGTGTACCGTAAGGTGTCAACTCTAGTAGGTTAATACTACATCAGAATTGTTTGGTAATTATAAGCAGGTACTAGAAGCATCATGAAAGATTGAATAGACAGATTTACGTGGTTAACATACAGAGTGTAGAAATCAGGTTACAAAATCTTTATTTCAAGATATTGCTATTCTTTTATGGGTTAGCAAATAAAAGCTAGTCGTGAAGGCAATCCTTAAGAAACTGTGCTTCGCTTAGAAGAGATCCATTAAGTGCAGCAAAGTAAACAACTTGTACAAAGCCACGTCGAGAAGACTGACGTTAGCGGAAAACTAATTCAGTCTAAAAGATAACTAAAAATATACAGTGGGTTAGAGTGGAGGCGAGTGGGCGTGGGCGTGCCGTTGGGCGGGCGGCTGGGCGTGGCCGCCCAACTATGTCAAGTACCCCAGAATGGATTATTTTTCTTTGATAGCACTTACAGAGAAAGCTCCGCAGTAATGGACTGGGCTATACTCTATGTTACTATAATAATGGCCCTGTCTCCCGTTTTATTAAAGATTTCAGCTGAATTGGAAACTTTTCTAGTTGCTTGAGGGGTAATTGGAAAAGAGTATTGTGTTGTTGGGTTTGGATTCTCATTTCGTTTGCAATTAAGATATGCAGATGTTGCCTGACAACCTATCTATTTACTTTATATTATGTTATTTATTTATTTACAAAATGTTCCATATGTTGCACAAAGACGGACTTAACGCCATGAGGCATTCTCTCCCAGTCTACCTTCAGGCGATGCGGAAATATGATCCGGTAGGTGTACAGGTAAAATATTGAATTTGACCAAGTTCGTAACAGTTAAATCAGAGATGAAACTACATCAGAAATTACCAATAAATCTTTATTTACTACTATATATAAAAATATATACACAATGTAAATAAGCATACACATACTTGGTTTAATATAGTACGAGCTCAATCAACATCTTGACGATGTATGTATGTATTTAAGTGAGTTTGTCTGTAGTCTGGTCACCACAACACGGTCGTATGTGTCATGTGTTAAATTTTAAGTTACGAGTATCGAAAGCAAAAAGTGAGAATTAAAAATTTTGAATTAGTTTGAAATTGTTTTTATTTTCCTAGTGCTATGTAGTGTGGGATAAAATTCTTGAATAGACATCAAGAATCCAAGTAGATGATCCGTTAACGTGGTGAGTTAAGGAGATGGAAAATGAACTTACTTCAGGGAGTCGGTAGATACAGGAGGTTACAAGGTAACATATAGTCTACTTTTTATAAAGAATTTTAGCAAAAACCATGACCAATGTAAAAATACATTGAGCACAAAAGATGTAATCAATTTGTGGGCAGACATATTTAAACTTTGGTCACGTCCAGATGTGGTATTAACACTTCAATCCACCTTCGTTTCACCGACATTTGGAACTGAGGAAAGTGATTTACTACTTTTTTTTAAAACACAGGTGGCACCTATATATTCTATATTAAGAGCCTACCAAAGTGACTCTACTCTGCCTGATGGAAAGCATGAATAGAATCCAAAAGTTGTGGTCACCATACTCATTGCAAATTCAGATAATGCAGTATGGTGACCCACACTATGGCGGCCTTGTGAGATGCTTTTTCACACCCCGCTTGGAGACGTAAAAGGCATGACAGTTATCGTTACCTTGCTGTCTAACGTTGTTCTCCTCTCACTTCATTATCTTCGTGAAATCAAAAACAGATCTTTATTTTAAAATAAACTAAAATCCTAAAAACAGTAAAAGAGACTTTGAATGAAAACGGTGCTATTAGCTTCAGCTCCACCTGCAGCCTACATGACTGGTATACTTCAAAAGATCATAATCTCCTCTCAAAAGATGGCAACGCCTTGTGTATCCTAAGTCCTTATGCTCCAGTTTAGTAAATATTGTTAATGATTAAGGGCATCATCAACAAAAACAGCCTTTAACAGTCAACTGCTGGACACAGGCCTCTCCTTGGCAAGGAGGTTTTGGTTCGGCAAAGGTTGATATAGGGTTTTTTCAAGTTTTCTTTCTCGGCGGTGATGTTGTCCTGCGTCGTGCGCTTCTTAGTCACCCCCTACAACACCCATGGGATGAATAGGGGTGGTGACACTTCGTATTCTTAATCCGTCACCAGAATAGTAGCCCTTTTAGTACCACAGTAGGAAACTGCTGGCGATGGATTGGCTGGGTCAAATTCAAGGTGTAAATACAATCGAGCCACCAAAGAATTAGTACTAACATGAAGAAGATATGAATTATTATTTATACTCGTAGTAACACTTACCGTAGCTTTAAAATGACTCATTTTATGGCCTGCTGTAATGAATTTGATACAGAAACACATTTATTATCATGATCTTTCATCATCATCATTATCAACAGCCTTTTACAATCCACTGCTGGACATAGGCCTCTCCTTAACAAGGAGATTTTGGCCTACTATACCACGCTGGCCAGGCGGATTGAAATAGGGTTTGTTCCAAGTTTTCCTTCTCTTTGTAATAATGTTCTCTTGTATACTTTGTTCCCTTAGCCGCTTTTTACGACACCCACAGATTCTTAATCCGTCACCACACGGATAGTATAATCTTTAGCGTGAATAGAAAACGTGCTTTTGCACCTGTATAAAAAATATATTGTTTACCATAGTGCATTTGTCTTGTTGATACTGGTACTATAAGGTGTATGTATGTATATATATTAGATGAAATAAAAACAGTAAAATATTCAGAGATTCCGCACCCAGTGAGCCTCACATTTAATATTTGCCGAGTAACCCAATACCAAGTAACACATTGTGTGTTAGCCTTTGTAACAAACCGCTCCCTTCGTAATTCTTTCAATTTCATCATGTATATTAAAATGAGTTTGTATTACAGAGCGCTTGTAAGCGCCCGCGACGCCGACGGTTTAATATGTACGGGAACATTCTTTTTACCTAGCTACCTGTCTGTTTCCATTGACGATCCGTAAAATATTGTGAAGAAATGACGGATGAAATGAATTACCGATGAATTCATTATGTAAACAAAATAATGTATGATTGATTTGATTTGATTGATTCCTTCCTAGCCAATTTTGATTGTGGTGACCGCTACTAATTATTGTCAGCTGAAATACGAGTTTGATCAGCTCTTGCATGTGCTCTTTGAAGGGTATAGTATCTAATTTTATGAATAAACGTTCACGAGCATTGACGGCACGTAAGGACACCGTCGACAAAGTTGTAGGATTGGGTTGTTGGTAGTTTAGCCTTAAGAGCATCGCGTTTCACATCCACGTCGGATTGCCTCCGCTCCTCAAAGTCATGTACTTTGGATTTTACGAAGCACCTCCACTTAAGGCGGCAAATAGCCCTTTCCTCCCATTTTCAAGGTTGAATATAGCATTTTTTCACGTGTCTTCTCTGAACGTTCTTAAAGCGTAAAAATTGGCCGCCTTGTTTCCGCCTGCCGTTCTGGAGTTCAGAGAAAAAGATGCGTTTTGCCACCCTTTCATCAGACATTCGCAAGACATGTCCAGACCATTGAAATTATCTCCGCATTAGGTATGCCTCAATGCCGTGAATATTGACGAGTTGGATTACCTCCGTATTTTTGATTTTTAAGATTAGAATTTAATTTTGTTTTCTAATTCTCTAATATATGTTACACAAGTTTTCCCAAAATATAGAAATAAATGAAATCTAATCTTAAATTTCATACTTTATAAACTAAACACTTAACGATCTAGTGAATAATTTTACGTTAAATCGTGACTGTGTAGATGATGAAGTGTTTCAAGTGACCACTTTGTCTATTGCGCTGAGTGTATTCGATCCCCACATTGACATCAATGCGAGACTCACAAATTGTTGATCTAAGTCTGGATGTAAAGTGTTCGTGACATACCGTATATTTTTTGTGAAATCGTTTTTTAAACAGAGAAAAAAAAATAAATTTTGTGAGTGAACAAGGAAATAATTAAGTTAATTAGGTAATGAAACATGACATGTTAATTAATTATAAACGATTGTGTTCTACGAATTTCATCATAAAACCGTGTCGCACCGTCTCATAATGGACACAGTACCCCTCTCGTGTCGCGAAGTAGATTTTTCCAATTTCGTCTCGTCGACGTGTCGAGAAAAATCCTCTTTTGATTTATATTTTAATTCACCGTCTCATTTCAATTTATGACCGGGCTAAGGGCTTTGTAAAGGCATTTGTACCTGTCTAATGCTGTCTACATGCTAATGTGTTTCGATTCAAACGACATATTTTAAGTAGTACTCAAAGGAATTTCAAATTGGTTTCGTAGCTACTGGTAATGTTTTGAGATGGTTTTTGATAAAATTGTTTCAAACATTCTGGAATGAGATTACATTACGTTTTTCTCATATAATTCGAGTGGAGAACTAAGTTCCTCACAAATTATATACATTTTAAGTTTATTAATTTTATATTCATTTATTTATTTATACATCATGCACTTTATGTACCTAGGCGGACTTAATGCCTAAGGCATTCTCTACCAGTCAACCTTTGGGCGATGCAGAGAAAATAGGTAGGAGGTGCGTTTCAGGTGTTGAATAAAAGAATTAGTCATAAACAAACTTATATACTAAAATTTATACAAATACATAAATATATATACATACATACTTAATTTAATGTAAATCTATATGCATACATACATACACAAATAAATATCAGAACAAGTGTAAGATGATAATCATGTATTGTTTAATTCTACCAGCTGTTTCAGTAAATACTACTTATATTAGTTCCATATCAAATAATTTGATTTACTCTTGGGAAGTCAGTAGGTCTAGTGTTTAATGAACCGGCTTGATCTGGATGTAATTTAGCTGCAATATGTATGTGTTAGTTTTTTATCCATTTGCGGACGATGGCATTAATCTCTGTTATATAATTGGGAGTACAATAACTGGGTATTAAATAAGCTTCTGTCTACTTCTTCGAGTAAGTAGACGTCAGAGTAGACGTATAAAGTCACTGCTCTCACTATAAAAATATAGTTTCAATTTCTTACAAGTGTAAACAACATAGAGAATCAATTTTACCGTCTTAAACGAAATCATAAAACAGTTTATAGCCTAAAATAACGTCAAGTACTTTGTTTTAGAACAACATTAAAAAGCGGGGGACGGCCACAAGATGGCGTTAGCAAAAAGCCTGCGAAGTAACAGATGATCTTCATTTAAATATTTTCCAGGGACACCGGGGGTGTTTGGAGTACGGACCCCGAGGCCTGAACACACTATACGACTTTTAAATAGTCAAACTTGTGTTGTTTTTTGCAATCAAATACGATAAGATACATTCTGTTCCGTTTCCGATTCCATCCGTGATGCTTCCCTCTTTCAAAAGACGTCTGCCTATTTTTCACATCCTTTTGTCTGCCACTTTGTCAAGGATGGAAGTCGATTAATTATATCTCCAACACTTCCAGCTTTCTTCTGATTTATTTCATTGCGGGTTCCAAGAGTTTAATGTTTCTGGGAGTACCAGAGTGTCATAACTAAGTGTGTTCGTGGGTGGTGTTAATTATAATGTACAGGAGTTACAGTGGGGAACAGCTAGGAGGAATTAGTTTAAAAAAAAATAAACACGACATGCAGCTTCTGTATTGTTTGATTTATATTTACTTAAATTAGGATTTTTAGACACCATTTTGCTCATGAGTCTATCTCTCAAAGATTTTTTAGTTAATGTGACGTTACACTTGATAGAGATCTATAATAAGAAGTCATTGTGATGATACAAATTGCAGCTAATGCAGCACCAGAGGTACCGTCCAGACAAAATTATTACAGAAAACTTAGTACATAGTACAACCGTTTATTTATTTCTGTAACATTTATACAACATTGTAACAAATCAATTTGTTATCATCGTCAATAATATTCATGCTATAAATCTAAATATTGTTTTTTTAAGTTTATATACGAATATATCTAACCTACTGAACTAATTTTTATAAAATTGTGCACTTTTTTTTATATTTACCCTACCCACTTACCAAAGTGACTCTACTCTGCCTGATGGAAAGCATGAATAGAATACAAGAGCGGTGGTCGCCGTACTCACTGCGAATGAAGACAGTACACGGAATAAGTTGCCAGGTGCATACAAAGGAAATTGGGATCAAAATGTGGGTACATTTAAAATATCTTTTAGATGATATAGGCGTATCTACATGTACGGACATACACTCAATAATTTAGTAACTAAAACAAATATATTGTCCAAGAAAGAAGCATAGAAAACTCATTCCGTGTGAATAGCATAAATGATATGCGGGCCGGAGTCAATATCTGGGGATCAAAGTGGAGCAGCGCGGCGCTCGCCACTTAGCTACAATATTAGTGCCTCTCACTGCCACACTGTTTACTTTTACGACAATCTCATCACTGGAAACGTGTCAACCAGTGAAGGAGTTACATCACGTGCAGTATTGTTAACTATTTCGATTTTGGTACTGTTGAATATTGTCATGGGTCGAAATAATTGCACACTCACACGTGTCATAGTTCAGAGATCCCTCACCTAGAAGGTAACCCTTACCTAATTTACCTTTTTCTTTTGGCCCGTTTGAAATTATGACATTTCCATCTTTGGTAGGTTATAGGCGGACGGTTGGCCATAAAAGTACTCTGTCATAACCTTTGGTCATGTCATATATGGTGATCAATTCAAATAAAACTGGGTAATTAAAGGGAATCATGCAAATGTGACTCCGAGTAAAGTAAACCAGTAGTTTTTGGTAGTGGATTTGCTCCTATTATATATGTGATCGAAATATGATACTTATAGTTTCACTAACCCCTATTTGAGGACTACGTATGTATGTATATATATACATTATGTCAACTGTAGCTACAAAAGTTGAAAGTTAGCCACTAAAAACCGGTCATTAATTCAACACCACTACCTAATACTGTATAAGTAGTACCGTGCAGTTTAAAGTAGTTAGCTTATAGGGTTAATCAACAAAGCTAGTCTTTCATCGTCATCATCATCACCTTCTCAGCCAAAATTCGACCACTGCTGGACATGGGTCTCCCAAGGCTCTCCTCAACAGCCGGTCCCGTGCCGCCCGCATCCAGCAACTTCCCGCGACCTTCACCTGGTCGTCGGACCACCTTGTGGGGGCCTACCAACGCTGCGTTTCCCAGTAGGCGGTCGGCACTCCAGAACTAACACGCACAAACGATGGCCGATGGGGCCGTAAGCTCGAGTGGCGACCGCTAGTCTTTACTAGAATGCAAATTACGTGGTTACCCCTTTGAATTGTGGAATTAAATGAGTAAATGAAACTAGCCAATAAATTGATCACAATTTTAATTGTCGGTAACAACTTTCTATTAGTCACAACAACTTTTAATTAACAAACGTACATTCAAGATTGTGAATGTGAACCTGAATGTAGCGAACAGTCTTATAACTAATTACTAAGCAACACTTCAGAAAATAAAAGAAACTTGGTTTCACCTGTAACTAAATGGACATTGCTGACTTTAGATGAAAAACTTATTTGTATTTTATTTGTATGTACATGAAAGTGATAAACTAAACTAACTCCCACAAAGAGTAACGGAAAAGTGCTGAGTTTGTGACATGCCCCGTCTCTCTGCAATACAGGAACGGATGCTATCTCTATATAAAGCTATTTCTAAACCGCCACCAATTTTTTCTTATGCTATACTGATGATAAGCCATGTAGAATCACCTGAAACAAATTAATTCCATTTCAGACGTACACACTATTATTGGTTAATTTGAACACTTCGATGCCGATTGCTGCAAGGTCGTCGATTGGATTCCCAACTACGATATAGCATTGTATGATGAACAAGATGTAAATATATACGTATTTAAAGTAATAGCATTGTCTAGTTCGAGAGAAAATATGAGAGTTCAAGAGAAATGCAATGTACAGGCGGGTTAAATCACTGCAAATGCAGCAAATATACTAAAAATAAACGTTAACAACGTTAAGGTGGAAATCAAATCAGTCGCAGCTTCTGAAAGCAGCCAAGTCACCGCCATACAAAGCGTTATGCATAACGCTTACTATGCCATCACCTTACTATGCCATCAGTTTTAAAGAGGTTTTGGCCTGCTATAGCTCGCTGGCCAGACGGGTACAGTCATGTTTTGCATATTTTGTTCCCTTAGTCGCCTCTTAGGACACCCATGGACGTCAATAGGGGAGGTGACACTTTGAATTTTTTATATGTCATCACTCCGAAGAGTTTCACTATTACAGTTGTTGAACGTTATCATATGTAGGTAGTTTGCTAATTATATAAAATGGTATGTACATTGTTACTTCGTACGTACCTTTCTCATAAGTTTAACCGCCACCAAATTGTCTTACGCTAACACAGATGTGAAATCACCTGGAACCAAACGAACATAATTTAATATTGCAACGAATATTGAAGCCAAGGTGCAATGAAACCAGTAAAATTAGTATCTACTTCTCGAAAAGGTTAGAAGAACTTCATAATAAAATTGGAAGCTTTGTGTTCGGAAATACAGGAAGCGATAATAAGCTCCTTTGGCAGTTATCAAATTGTTTGGGATTGTTTAAACTCAATTTGGTCGTACTCATGTAGTTATACCGCAGGAGTCTATGGGGTTTACATTATTCTTGGTAATGACGCATGATCAAACCGTTCCTCCTCACGGATTTATTGTAAGTGAAGATATATCACATTTCCATCGAAGATTCCACTATTTAAATAAGAACGACTATTTTACTATCATCGGAAAAAATAACGAAGGACTTGAAAATCACTCCTTTTTAATTTTATAAAATCGTCTGTTAACTATTGCTACGATTTACTTTTTTTAGCAAAATGAATTTTTCTAAATATGATATAAAAAACAAGTCACTGACATTTAAGAAATACAGAAAATTAAAAAAAAAGAAATCTCATATCTCACACTGGGTTGTCTGGTTTTACGCAGTAAAGCTTGTACTATAGTAACCAAGATAAATTACACCTCAACAGAACAAATGATCGTGGTCGTCACAAACATTTATCCTGGGTAGGAATCAAACACTCGCGAGTTTGATTCTGGTTTAGCAGTCAAGATCACTAACTATTAGGCCAATAGGTCTGTCAACATTCAATAGAAGCTAGCATCGTGTATACTTACAGAATAAAGTATAAAGGAAGGAGCGCGTTACACTGCACGCAGCTCATGTCGGAGCAGCGCGAGCCGCGCCTGCCAGCGGCGCGGGCGGGCGACGTCCTGCGACGTCGGCGCCCGCGGCATCGGACCGCTGTGGCCTGTCGCCGTCGTCAGGGTTTGTCATCGCCCCTGCCTACGATACAAAAAAAAACGTTGGCTTAACAATAGCTGCCTTGAATGACCACGAACTCCTTACAGCGGAATCGGCCTCAGTAATGTTTTTAATTAGACACGTGTAAAACTTTGAGGGTACTTCGAAATAAAAACTAAATATGAGACATCAAAAATTAGAAATGAAGCAATGTCAAGAATAAAATATAATACTCACCACACCGCTACAGGCCACATGATGACGGGCACCCTGGCTCACTGGAGAAAAAAAAAACAATTCACAAATTTTAACCTAATTTAAACATGTGGTAAGATCGTGGCTTTATTGTGGGTATCATAGAAACCGTATATTCTCAAAAAAAGTTTATATATAACATGAAATTCTGCAGCAATCTATAGACATCGTATCTATGGAAAGAACGATATTATTAAAACAATTAAGACACGTGGTGACGGTTGTAAAACAAAATGGTGGATTGAAGCAAAAGTTACAAAATAAATTAATATTTTAATTACTCACGTCCCGCTGCAGCACCCGAATGCACGTTTTGCTTGCGTTCGATGCCTTTTATAGCCTACATTTTTACACGGATTGGTTAAAACATGGTAAATGCAAATTGGGTTTTAAACAAATAACTTCCGTGTATTTCACCTTATAAAGATTTAATGACAGGCATGACGTGTTGGTCTGATTGACTTGTTAATGCCATGGTTAGAGATCTGGCCTGCTAAGTTATTTCTTCAAATCCCATCCAGAAAAAATGTAACGTGATAAAATTCGATCATTCTTTTATTCCTATGCGTAATTTATCTATGAAATGCATGTATTTAAAAATATATCAGGGTGTTTACTTAGAAATGTAGGTTTCGGGTTTGACACCAATTACGTAAGGGATACTGAAATAACTGGTTTTCAAAATTTGGGTGTTCAATACGCCATTGTCTATCCTCTTCAAGGGTGCAGACATGAGTTTATGTAATAATTTTGTATGAAAATTAAATTTGAAACCTATCCTTGCTCAAGAGAGTTGATCATAATGATATTTGTGTTCATAATGAGCTTATGAATAAATAGATGTTTGTTTGCTTTTATGATCTTAATTTGTAGGGAAAAGCTTTTATATCGTCATTATGTCAAATATTTCAAAAATGTATTCAGCGTACGTAACGTACATATTTTTATAATATTTTTTTTTGTATTTGTGAGCCTGCCAAAGTGACTCTACTCTGCCTGATGGAAAGCATGAATAGAATCCAAAAGTTGTAGTCACCATAGTCATTGCGAATGCTGACAATGTAGTGTGGTGACCCACACTATGACGGCCTATTAAGATGCTTTTTTACGCCTCACTTGGAGATATAATAATAATAATATTATAAAAATATAAAAATATGTAATATATTATATTATTAAAAATATGCACGTACGTTATTATCTTTTAGTATCATGGATGCTGATAATTTTCTTGGAATACCCACAATTATTAAAAAAAAATCGAGAATATTCTATTTCATCTATATTTACTATCTTCATTATCTACATTATCACATTATTAATTGGGTCCTGTTCGATTAAAAATCTTTTGATGATTTCTAAACTTCATTTTTTTTGTGATTTAATTTCGTTTTTAATGTTTCTTTTGGTAATAAAAATGAAATTAAATAATAGTAACATTCTACCTACTTTAGCATATAAAAAATTTTTTTTAGGAAATTATGTAGTACACATAATATACAATAACATAAAAAAAGTAATTTGAGCATTTGCATCTTTTTTTTTTACTTGTAATTTAGTACCATTTGTGTATAATTATTATTTTTTTGATCAACAACAAAAAAAATCTGTAAAGAAACATTTTCTTTTAAGTTCAAAGGAGTAGGATTTAAAAAAAATCAAGTTCAAAAAATTAATGGTACACATACAGAGGACACACACGGTTTGCGTGTAAATCCTATAGATATGGTTAAGTAATACCAATTTCTGAATTCAAAACATTTAAAATCAATTAATTATATGCTGAATAAAAAGTTTTTAGTAAATCAACAATCTAATTATTGAAAAAACTTCAATAATACCGAGTGTCACTCACACAATCAAGACAAATCTACCGACATTATAGACGCTAAAGTTTATCTAGCCTTTTTGGCTGTAGTTAATATTTTAATTCGATTGTATATTCAATAAATAACATTTAAAAGTATGAAATTTAAGCTTAAATCTAGTAAATAATGAATTATTTTTCATCTAGTTTTCTTTTTAATATATATAAGACTCAATTTCTTCTACTAGGACATTTCTAACATCATACTTCAAGATTCTCATTAAAGTACCACATACCTACTTATCAAAGAGGTATGCTACTAAACAATATCCTATTATATACAACTCATCGAAACAAGTACCGTTGACTTGTAACATGTTTCATTTTTGTATTATACATATAATTTTATGTTATTGCATTACATCAGGTATGCTTGCTTGACACGGGTTGCTTCAAAGTAATATCTCCGTTCACCGTACTCCGTGAGTGGCAGCAAGAAGTGTGCTTATCGCTTAGATTCTGACGACTAAAAACTTAGTTAGAAATACCGAAAATTAACTTCTAGATATAATTTTGGAAAAAGTGAACGCATGTGGACTTAGTGCATCACCAAAGTTGCATGTTTACTATTGATTACTTAAAAGTATTACTATTGATGAAAGATTTATTATCAGAATATGAATGTAAAAGTACTGTGAAAATGTAACATTTTCATGTAACAGACGATAAATCACGTAATTACATTAATTTTCTCCTCAAACTGAGAAAGCCGCGCGACTTTTCCAAACTACCCTCGAAACCAGTAAAATAAACAGACTTACTTTGGCACATAAATATCCTTCTGGTCCGTACTTAAGCCAGTAAATCAAAGTACATAGCCTTTATGTACAATATATACAGCGTACATAAATCGTCCGCCATGCTGGCCCGGTAAATTTAATAATCCTGGAGCTGGTTCTGAGTAAAGACAAACGTCCAACCACCCCCAAGCCTCCCTAGAGGAAAAATATTATATAAGTAGCCAGGAAAAAGTGGTGTGGGAGGGAATAAGAGGAGCGGTGGGCGTGGTGAGACCACGCCCTCTGTAGCAGGAGGGGCGAAGGCTTTCGCGCTGCTGAGTAGCGTCCAAATGTTCACCATTATTAAATGAATGGATATAATTTAGTTAGAGTGGTATTGAGGGGAATAAATTGAAGATAAAAATGGCTTTGTTTGTTTAGTTCGTATTGTAGTTATATATAGATATATACATGCCAGGAAACATTACAATCAGATAAGATTTTGTTTACTAAATTATAGTGGAAAAGCTGCCATTTCCATTCGTTTTTATGGAATATTGAATTTTTATTGACGGCAATAACTAGTGACAGCTACAACAATAGCTTCAGCTTAACAGTTAGAGAGATAAAACTGAGAAAACGAAAAAGATAATGTTAGCGAGAAAACGATACATCTGCCGGACCCAAGTTCTCCGTGCAGATTTTTTAATGGGATAAATTGTGTATTTTCATCACTTAGACGATTATCGTTTCACTATAATGCATAATTAAGTAAATATTTGCTTCGCACAAATAATCTGCAGAATCAATTACCAAGAGTGCGCATTTCTGGAGCGATATGATCTTGAAAGCTTCACGACGAATCGTTCATCGGTCTCCTGATCTTGCGATTACTGATTCTAACTGCCAAGTCAAAGATTTTGAGTTCCATACCCACGCAGAAAACGTGCTGTGTGAAGAGCAACATCATTTTCTTGTATGGCTTTTTGTAATTCATCTAACGAATTATCATCATGTATTAAGAAAAATATGCGTGTTTATCAGCAACCTTACAACTTCATTAGAGGAGGCGATTAGACGTCACTCTAGTCTCATTACTTTAAACAGTCATTATAGTATCTAATGTCAATACGCGTATAAAATTCCTTGTATCTCACTCTAAAATAGCACATGGAAGCTCTAGTCATATTTGGAGTCATATTATTTGTTTGTTTTTATTTTTGTGGGTATAATTACTTTTCTTAACGTTTTTATTTTCTTGATATTTTATTTTTTAAAATACTTACAGTGTCTCTACAGGATCCTTATAACAAAAAAAAGACATTGTTAGTAAACGTGGTATGTTATAATACAATTATTTTAAAACGAAAAATCATTGTAGTCGTGAAGTTATATTTAAAAATGTATAAACACGTATTAAACATATCAATATATAGATTTTCTATTTATCTTTTCAATAGCACTATAGCTACCATAAACATACAAACTATACCATGTTAGGTGTGGCATATATGTACTTATTATATAAACTATTATCCGTATGGTGACGGATTAAGAATGCAGAACACTCGTGGGTGTCGTAAGATTTGACTAAGGAAACAAAGAATGCAGAAAAACATTACCACAAGGAGATGGAAAACTATAAACAAACTCTATAGCTATAGCAACCCCTCGGGCCAGCGTTTTATAGTAAACCAAAGCCTCCTTCATAAGGGGAGGTCCATGTCCAACAGTGGACTGTTGGTTGTTGTTGATTTGATGACAAAATGTATATACAATTTTCTGAACACACGTTTTTGAGACGCATACAGTAATTTGAAAGTCATTATTGTCACTTAAAATTTCCGCACGTGTCAACAATTTTAATATTTTTCAAGTGAAACATGGACACAGTTTATTTTTAGTGAATTTTGCAAAGGAGAATAGTCCCAGTTTGAATTTATTTCTTTGTGTGTAAAAATATCAACAATAGAGTGGAAAATTTAGGATTGAACGTATGAATGAATGAATCAATATGATTTCTTTTAAAACTTAACAACATTCTCTTTGAACTTATCTAAATAGTTATTGCCAGTTTTAAATTATAATAATATTTATAAAATTGGCCTATGAATGTAACTATTATTACAAATAAGATTCATTATGTTGACTGAAAAATACTATTTCATAACTGTAAACTAGATCGAAGAACGGGAAAGCTAGAGATGCATGTAAAAGAGTTTGGTATACAAAGAAACAGTGTCGTTACCCATTAGCTGTTCTTTATATAAATACAGAACAAAACGGGCGACTAAGCAAATTACCCCATGGAAGGGAGAAAATAAAAAGGAACAAATTAATGAGCCTCTCTAACTCCCCGACCGAGGACCACACAAATGCTAATTTTTCAACAACTAAACATTTTTCGGTACGATTTCCAAAAAAGAATTTAGACGAGTACAATTGCGGTGCAAAAATTAGGGTTTGCCCCAATTTAGTTTTCGTAATAAATTTGTTGATCGTAATTCGTTTGAGCGACGTTGTTTCTTTTACCTCAAAAAGAAGAGGTTCTCAATTCGGATGTTTATATTCCTTTACATATGAGTTCGAGCATAACTGCGTCATGTATAGATGGAATCGCAAAATTCTTTTTTTTTATTTGAAAGAGGCTAATTCTGAAATAATTTTCGGCTAAGCTTCGGCAACAACGAAACTCTTAAAAAATACAGCAAATCAACCATAATTGCTGCTGTCGCAATAATAAGCATTATTTCCACAATTACACAATACAACATAATGCCTATAAAAAATATAAAAATAATTGATAAACTAAAATAAGCACCACCTCAATTTAACAGGTAACATTATAACAGCAGTAGATATCTTCTGGTCTATTTGACACCGGTGCCAAACCAGATGCACAAAAAGCAATACCGATAGTCTATGACAGTTACACACACGCACAGACTACCATACTACATACAACAGTATGTATGTAGTAGTAATAATGTAGTAACAGATTGTAGTGTGCCTGACCTGTTCCAGCTAAGTAACAACTAACTCTTGTCAATCCATTGTTGTAAGTAATATTCTCTCTTCATTGTGTTCCATTATTACCTACTTTTTATTTAATTCTACATAAATTACCCAGATTTAATAATAAACATTGCAATAGTTTTACTTTTTATTAGGCAAAGGAATTGCATGTTCGGCACCTGATTACTACTAACCGGCTGTTGAGATTGGCTAAGTTGTAACCCACTAAAGAAATATGATTATGTACATTACGGAAACATCAGATTTAGTTAATATTACCTATATTATAAGTAATCAAACATGAATGTAAAATAACTGATAAGGGCTAGCTATTATTAATGGATTTGCTTTACGTTATAATCATAGCGATACACTTTAAACGATATATCCACTCCAAAATTGTACAAATTGGCCTGCAGTGTATTTCCCGTTGCCCCTCGCATCTGGCAGTAAACAATTTAAAAATGAGACAAAAAGGTAACATTGAGGCCACAGGAAGTTCGGAAAAAGGACAATCTCCACCCAGTTCCTGTTGTTTGTTTCTGCGCACACATATTTTTTAACTAAGTGCCTATTTTAAATAAAAATGCGTCTCCCTTAACCGTTAAATGTACGGAAAACAAAGATTTATGTCGTTAGCTTGCCTTTGTTTAGATAACGCTTTGTTGCTGCAGCTTTTTATACTCTTACGAGATGTTTATGGAAATTTACACAAAAATGTAAATAATTAAAATACGTATTCAGGATAATTTTTCGTGTTATAATAGTTTTTTGTCAATTGTATGTTATATTTTTCATTTATTAAACTAATTATAAGAGATATTTCATATGATCCGTGTATGCTTCTAAGTTATTTTCTCCAATCTTGGTCTGATTCTTAATGTTCCTCAAAACAGCTTCTCGATTTTTGTGATTATAGCTCATAAAACTTTTTCTAACCATCAAGTAAATATTCCTAGATCTGTTGTTCTGTTTGGTGGAACAGCAGAAAATAAGCATTTGGTCAGAATATAACATTTTAAGGAACAGTAGGCATCTATAAGGGAAAATGATATTATAAAATTACTAGTGTTATTAATAGTATGTACACATTAGTATTTCTCAATTTGTTTTATTTAAACAAAAAGTTGAAAGGTGTGTAGGGACACCCGGATGGAACGAAGTTCCTTTCGATTAATTAGTGAAGGAATTGTAATTTTTTTATTTCTTTTAAGTTATAAAAGTACAAAAATAATCGTCGCAACACTACACTATTCTAAGCAAAATGGAAAGACGAAACGAAAATAATTGACTTGCTTTCTATGAGAGAGAGAGAGAGAGAGAGACAGAGAAACATGAGCATGCCGCACGACTTACGTCGTAAGCTATAGCAAAAAGTGTCGTGACTACTTTAGTCTGCAATTTTTTCCGTCTAGCCTCCTTCGAAACGCGCGATAAGTTCCAATATAAAAAATAATTCTTTTAAACTTGATGTACATGTGGTTATAGTGCAGGCTTGTCATACTAGTTTATGTTTAGAAACTTTCTGAAGGTTTTGTGTACTTCTACGGCCTACACAAATGTCCTGCTGCCGGTAGTGTCGCGCTTCCGGTCGTTGATTTTGACTAATATCAGATTTGGTTCACACTGACTCCTATACAGTCTGTACGGACAGGCTGACTCAAAACTATGGTTTTTCTTCAATACGTCAATCCGGACCATATACTATACTCGCACAGTTTTATTTAAAATTGTTTACGGGCTTAAAAAAAAAGACATCTGTGTGGTTTGTTTCAGAGTTTCTTCCCTGAACGAATCTTAAAAAAGGCCTTAGCTGTAAAGTCCGACTTGTAAATTTCTGTAAAGATTTACTTACAAAAATAACATTCATTTATCATTTTACATTGCCAGGTTGGAGTCACCTAGTTAGTTAACAATTTCAGTTAGCCCGGTTATATTTTATTACCATGGCTATGTACTTTGTTTTTTCACTAATAATTCTAATGAGACCATGACACGTAGAATCTAATTAAGATCAGTTTGCTGAATGCTCGTTCTCGAACAAGATTGGCTCCTACACAGCATGACTGACCCCTGACCCATGTAAGCACACAGATTCGCGTTCAATTCGTATAGCTCCAATATTTATCTATGTAGGGCTGTACAAAATATTATTTACTCTCTGCTTTCTGCGTACGCTAATACGTATTGTATTTAATAATACAATTATTTTTTTCACTTCGAACCAGTGGTTTTTGAGAATAATACGTTCAATAAACCAAAAAAATCTTCACATTTCAGTATAATTTTAAAAATTAAAAGATGAGGTTGATTTTGACACGAAGATACAACAACAGAAGAATAATCGATGAAATTTTCTCAGTTAATTTATCATCGATCGGTAGCCGGTCAATTTGAAAATGAAAATGTCTATACCCCGTACCATATTGTCTCACATATGTATTAAATTATTGTAGTAATAAAATAATAGTAAGAAAATTTTAACAAAACTTCCACAACAAATGATATTTGCATGAAACAAAAGTACATTTCCAAATCTTTTACGTGAACATGAAAATCATGTTCACTTTAGTAAGCTCTAGCTGCTTTCTATTTCGAAAAAACCTTATTTATTTGAAAATAATCAAACTACTGAATATAAATTTTATGAAGTACACAGCTAAATAATTTAATCTCATCATTTTATGATTTTATGAAAAAAAAATTGCGTAGTTTAGAAACACAACTCAAATGCTGCACTGTATTGATATTTGTATCGATAATAATTAAATATAAAATAAAAGTAAAATATTAAAATAGTATTTCATTACACTACAATAACTACTATCAGTGTTAGAATACTAGCTCTTGTGTCATGGTGTATCACGATAGTGACTCTTTGTGAAAAGGGTCGAACAGGCAGCGTCATTTCAGGGAGTAGTCAAAGATTGTGTATCTGTTCATCGGCTACTAAGGAGTACATTAATCGAATGCCTCGGTGCCGCAAGGATAGCGAATGCGATAGCTGTGCTTGAGGTCTCGGGTTTGATACCCAGTCGGGCCAAATGTTTATTTGATCTGTAAACATTTATTTCGCAGCTATTTTCAAAAACAAAAGCAACATGTATAAGTGTTTTACCGGCTAGTCTAGTTATCATAGTACAAGCTCTGCTTAGTTTGAAACTAGATGGCGTTGTGTGTCCAATATCCAAAATATTTATTTATTATAATATTATTATTTATTAATACATTCAGTGGAAAGTGCGCACGACAATTTACTCAGTAGAACACCTGGGTTAGTTTTTATCTATCTACCTTACTTTGGTTTTTTTTTCATTAAATATTCACAAACACATTTTTGATATTGATATAAGATATTACGGAACCACTGAATTGTATGTATAGGGTACTACATAATATTTCTGTTAACTATTAACTCTTTCTATTAACTGTCCATGTGGTGACGGATTAAGAATACATAGTATGACCCCCCTATTTATCCCGTGGGTGTCGTATAAGGCGACTAAGGGGACAAAGTTTCCAAGACAACATCATTAAAAAGGAAAGGAAAACTTGAAACAAACCCTATTCCAATCCGTCTGGCCAGCGTGGTATAGTAGGCCAAAACCTCCGTGCTAAGGAGAGGCCTATGTCCAGCGGTGATGATGATGATGACATAATATTTACCGTATAGTTGATAAGATCACACGTTTGTGTGAAATAAAATCGCAAACACGATTTATATTGTTCCTATTAAATCTTGTCTTACTCATATATTTATGAAATCCATAATTATGCACCGCGTGGTGACGGCTTAAGCCTGCAGAGTTTGGCCCACGTGGTGTAGTAGGTCAAAACCTCCTTTCTAAGAAGGCCTATGTCCAGTAGTGCCACTATTGAAGGCTGTTGACGCGACGTGACGTGATTGTGAAACATCAACAAAATCGTATTGCTAGATAATAGTTTAAAAAATAGTAAATTCATTTTTTTTTAATTGCTACCTCTTCAGCGACACTAATGTAACATATGCAAATGTCTTCTGCCTGCCTTTGTTAATTTTAACATTATTTGAGATTCAATCAGTTTTACCTGAATGTCAGTTTTTTCATTGGACTTGAATCGGATCGATTACAACTACACGGTGTGCCTCTCTGCGCTTGGAATGGGAGGGATCCGGGAAATACTGTTATTAAGTCATCCGGACCCCTTTAGGTGACGTACAGTACACGTGGACGTCGCCTTCTCATGGCTGACTCTCGTAGCGGAAGGAGGGGAAAACTCGTCCCGTCACACTCAAGGTTGCACGAGGCGCTGGTAAGCTCACCTCCGCTCCGGTTCACCGATGGCGAATTGGGTCCGAGTGGAGATCGTTCTCCCGGGTCTTCCGTACCTCCTTCTGCGAAACGTCGTCGCAGAAGGATACAACGGGGTAAAATAGCTGTCGCTACCGGTCATGGAGCGTATGACGGCCGATAGCGAGAGGTCTCCTCCAATAACTGGAGGAGCAGTGAAGACCCCACGCTGCGCCACCCAAGTGCAACAAACCGTATGTTGAGAGGAGTCCTCACTTCAGTCACAGTGGTAACAAGCGGGACTCAATTCTCTCTTAGCGACTGAGTGCAGAGACTTCTTTAAGCAACCATACCCGGAAAGGACCTGCACTGCCGCCTCCGTCGACACAGTGCGGTAACCGCGTGTAGCTTTAACCGCCAATATTCTCTGAGGGCACCAGAGTCGGGCCCTATTCTGGGCAATCAGTACCGCCACTTACACTGGTGTACCATATGGTGTTATTTGGTATTGGATCTCTGCAACTCTAAGGGCGAACTGAATTCGAAGGATGGACTAGTTGTCGAATACGTCAGTACTTCCCAATAACGATTGCCGTAGATAGTTATGACGAATAGGACCGAAGTTTCAGCGTGCAAATATTCAGTTATCTTACGTATATATATGTAGGTGATAACCCTAGACAACTTTGTATACCGGTGGTAGTACGATTGAGCAGTAATAGTAGGTTATGGGCCGCAGCGCCCGAGGCGTCCGGCGGTCGCACGCGCATCAGCTATCCCACGATCATTTACATACAGCGTGTTACGCCTTTTACTAAAGAATTTAATTTTAAAAATAATTTATCCAGGATAGCAATTCAAAAAGTTATACTAATGTACTCACCTTTGGTATTTCATAGAAACTGCGTTTGGATACTTTTGAATTGGCTCAAATAAAGCTCTTTACCTAATAATTAGGCGTGCAGGAACGTTACTCCATTAAACAGTTTGGATAGTCTTGTCAAGTTAAGATGGGTTAAGTCAAGGCTGGTAGCGTGAGTACAAAAGCATGTGTTTAATAATTGTAAGTGCCAAATTAACAGGCTCGTTGGTGTAGTGGTTAAGGTTAGTAATCCTGACTGTTAAACGATAGGTCGTCGTGTCAATTGCTACCCAGGACAAATCTTTGTGTGATGAGCATGATCATTTGTTCTGTGTGATTGTAATGTTTGTGTAACACATCTACAACTTCCTAAAAGAAATTTCTGATTATAATAATATACTTGTGGCGTATTGTTTTTATTCGAGATCTACAGTAAATGTTTGGAGTTGCATAAAGATATATTTATTTTATTTATTTATTTATACTTAATGCACATGTTGTACAAAGGCGGACTTAATGCCATGGGGACTTCTCTCCCAGTCAACCTTCAGCTGATGTAGAAACACGATGCGGTAGGTGCAGAGATAAAATAAAAAAGTTGACATGACATACGTTACTAACAATACAATATTTTACATAAACAATACATATATAATACATAAACATATAATAC
This sequence comes from Hypercompe scribonia, assembly GCA_949316085.1. Taxonomy (NCBI): domain Eukaryota; kingdom Metazoa; phylum Arthropoda; class Insecta; order Lepidoptera; family Erebidae; genus Hypercompe; species Hypercompe scribonia. The sequence goes on along the minus strand of OX438967.1, from coordinate 831,523 downwards.
ATGTATACAAAATTAATGCAATATTCCATATAAATGCTTACTCGGGTACTATCGTTACGACGATTCCACCAAATTGTTACGAAGTAGATCACGTACTTTTGCCTTAAATGTGTGGCGATTTGAGGCCATCCTGATACCGGCGGGAAGTGCATTCCACAGAAGAACTGATTGCACCAAGAAGGATGAATTGATAAAGTTGGAGGTGTGAGGGGGGCATAGAAGAAGCATGTTGTTTTTTGACCGAAGATTTCGATCATGGGTGGAACATAAGAGACGAAAGTGAGGAACAAGGTATTCAGGTAGCGATGGAGAGTTGAGGAAAGAAAAAAGAGAAGTGAGTGCACGTAAACAACGGCGTTGTCGAATTGGGAGCCATTGTAGCTGGGAACGTAAAGCAGACACATGATCATACTTGCGAAGATTGTAAACGAATCGAATGCAGTTATTGAGAAGGCGATCTAGTTTATTGAGGAGGTCTGCATTCAGGTCAAAATAGCACACATCACCGTAATCGATCAGGGGAATAATTAGGGACTGCATAAGTGTAGCCTTGGTTTTAATAGGGAGAAAATTTTTCAGACGATATTGTTCTGGGTTATTAGAAAAAAATATTTTACTTTACTTCTAACTTTTTTGATGTCTTCCTGAATCATTGTATTGTATCTTTAATATCATATCTATACGTTTAACGTGTTGACCACGGTTTTATTCACATGTGACGTTAATGCTATGGAGACATAATAATCAATGATTAATAATATAATTAATAATAAAATGGCCAAGAGTTGCAATAGAGCAGTATAGCATCTAGAATATAGTTCTTTTCGAGATTGACTTTTCCGAGTCAATTTCAATTTTTTTCTTTTCCGATCTCATAGGTTTTCAAATTGACACTGAACCCTTCATTGTACATGCTGCAATCGTGTTCTACTAAACCCAAGTTTAACATCAATAAATATTACGACTGCTACAGGAAGAAGCAAGTCTGATTACTAAAATATCATAATTGTATATGATGCCAACCAACTTGGTTAACTCTTAAAACCGCGCACTTATTTCGCAACTTCTTTCTACATAATTTTGTTCCTTATCACGAAATCGCTCCTACGCATAGTAACAAAGCGAGAGAGGAGATGTTACACATCAAACAATTTAACAACCTCCTGTATACAAACGGTTAACAAAAATTCGTGAACATGGAAGCGACTGTTTGTACAGCGCGCGTGATTATCGAGTAGCGATCGAGCTAAATCGACGAGGGTCCGTAGACCACGTTGCGCAGGCGCACTTGTAACTACTGCAAATAGGATGTCTTGAGTGAACAGCACCGTTTGAAATGTTTAAGTATGCTGAACTTACTATATCTGGAGGTCGTGCATTCACCAATTATTGTGTGATAGCACGACTTTTTTTCTGTCTGAAATTATATATAAAAATAGTCTTAATCTATAATATGTGTGAGTATTCTATTGCCCGTGTGGTGACGGATTAAGAATACATAGTGTTACCACCCCTATTCGTCTCGTGGGTGTCGTAAAATGCGAATTAGGGAACAAAGTATGCAGATCATTACAAAGAGAAGAAGAAGAGAAGGAAAACTTGAAACAAACCCTATACCACCCGTCTGGCCAGCGTGTAGGCCAAAATCTCCTTGCTAAGGAGAGGCCTATGTCCAGTAGACTGTAAAAGGCTGTTGATGTGTGAATATATTTAGAAATGTAATAGTATGTTTATCAGCAGGCTGGTTACCATAGTACTAGGTCTGCAAAGCTTGTAATCAGACTGCTATATGTGTGAAATATTTATAATTACGTATTTTCTGAGGTATTTTAAGTTATACATACTCAAACTGATACTCATACTCCATACATACATATTACGGTGTCCCTTAAATTTCAAGTTCGATATTTTTTTACGCATACCTTCTTAAAAGTTTCGTAATAACCCTATATTGTCTAGAAAAAAATATTAGTTCGATATATAAACGATAACCCGTGCCGACTTGCTATTTAAACTTGTCGATACAAGTTGCTTAAGTACTGCCCAGTGACCTGTTACGACATGTTTTATTTGCCATTTCGTACGTGATTTTTGAGACTATTAGTGCTTCATTGTTTAGTGCGTAAACATGTCGGTGGAATTACGGAGTGATAAACAAAATATTTTTCTTATCGGATTGACTAGCTACTTAACTAGTAGTTATTTAACTTATTTTTCTTTTTTTTTAGACAAAGCTCTGGATGATTTCGTATCGGAAAAGATCAAACAATTTTTATCACGACTGCAGATCGACGACAGTTTTCTAAAGGAAGATGTATCTTCTTGGAATAACAATGCTGCTTTTCTGGAGGCTAAAAGAAGAATAAGTTATTTGAGAGTTGTAAATGATACTGCTGAAAGGGCTGTTAAATTAATGCAAGATTTTAACGGACTTATCACGGCTGAAGAAGAACAAAAACAGTTCTTGCTGCGCTGTGTCCAGGAACATCTAAAATTGTATCCAGACTGTAAAAAAACTACTCTAAAAAGAAGTTACCCTGAATGATTCTTATTTCTTTATGTTTTTAATTAAAGATTAATGTTCATCTAATTTATTATTTAATTTTATTCACTTAATTCATTGCATTTATAGTGAAATTATAGCAGACTGAAATTTTAGGACAAAACACGTTTTTTACTAAACTTTGAAGCTCGGTCGGCACTGGTTGCAATTATGCTAGATTGATAAAATTTTATATTTAAGTATCTTATAGCATTAGTAAAAATTATAGAGGGTATGCATTTCGAAATTCGAAAAAAAAATTTTTTTTGTCATATAAGGGACACCCTAATACATATGTATCCACATTGGCCATATTTTTATTAAAGATTAAAAAATTGTTTTATAAAACCTGTATGCTTATTACAGATTCTTGTACAATAAGATAAATATTGAACATGAAAATAACGAGTGCGACATTTGGTAAGTCACAGATAATGTACCATGTATATTTTCTTCAACCTTAAATGAGGCCAAATGACAAACACATCCTCTCAAAATAGAAAAATGTTTTTGTAATCTGTGTATAAACATAAAAGGAAATATGAAAAAAATACAAGTGATGTGAAAACTGTTCAAATCAACAAAACAATGAGAGAACAAGGAATGCTTTGGCTATGTTAAGCGTCTTTTTAGTTATAATATATTGGATCTTAAATTTTTGAGAAACCAGCAGCTGTTAACAACGAAATAGTGGTTTTAAATAAATAATGTGAGATAAATTGATATAACTAACACTGTAGTAAACCAAAACCTATTAATGGAAATCGTATAATGAATTTCGATTTTTCCCCCCACTGTTCCTGTTTATTTTTTACACAATCACTAATTCGTAATCGTCAACTGAGAGAACATTGTCTTAATATCGTATAATTATATCGCATTAATTAAATCCATTGATTGCATAATTCTTATCATTGATAAAATATTTCCCTATTGGTTTAAAGATTATAACCTTGTCTGCAGAAATGAAATTATATACCTGAAGAAGCAATTTCACGCTGACAAATCAAAGAAGACCACCGTATTATGGACTAGAATTTTACATTTAAAATCGCAAAATTTTCGTCAACACATCAGCACACCTGATCATATTGTACCTTCATTTTATAATATATGAATTGTGCTTACGGAATTTCTTATTGACAATCGTATAGTTAAAAGCGATCACACTAGCAGAGCAATGCTGTTTTGAGTTTTTTGTTAAATAAGAAGTTGATTAATAAAATATATCACAAAATCAAGATGCAGAGATCTAATCGAAGTTCTAGAAACTTTGGTTTAACCTGAGATATTTTCAATGCTAATGAAACAAAACTGGGCAATTTAAAAGGGTTAAATTGACCTCATGATTAAAAGTTATTCAAACATTCGAAACAGGCTTATATAAATACGATGTATTGAAGTCATACTTCCATTTTGTTTTTTGGCTTACAATTGGGAATAATTTTCCCTATTAATATGTAAAACATTTTTGTTACCAATCTAGTATCTTAATATCTCATGTCATGGTGTTTATCGCCATTTCTTTCCAAACAGTTCGACTGATTTTAGTTTTTTTCTTCACTGTTACCCTCATTTTCATTTTTAAAATATGTTAACGTTTGCAGAATCACCAGTTATTAACAGTTATTTGAAGGGTATCTTAAGGTTAAAAGAGGAAGTTTCAGCATTAGAACTACTTATTGATTTAACCTATGATGATATCATTAACAATCTAAGTAATCCACGATTAAATTTAGTAAAAATAAACTCATAATCTATGTTAAAATAAATAGACATATAAGAAAAATGCAAAATTTGGTACATAGGCTACAGTTTTTTTATTAGGATTGTCAAATTAAATAGAGAGTATTCAGAAAAATTATCAGCTGAATTATGAGTATGAAACACAAAACCTTAATTCTTAATGCGAAACTGATATCTATGACAAACAGATATATAAGTTCTGACAAACAAATGAGTGGATACATGCTAGCAATGAACGAGCAGGTGAAATCTGCTTCATGTAATTGTATCCAAACACAATTGATGATAGAAAATGACTCATATAGTAGTCAACACTCCTCAGCTCACTGTGACCTAGCTTGTGGCTAGAGTGTAAAAGTATATGCCTTATAACGCAGAACAACTCGAGCACTTTAAAAAAAAAACGTTCATTGGGAAGGGTGGGTTGCTGTTAAATATGGTGATCGAGTAACTAATTTTAGCAGGCCTGGCTTAGACTATTGTCAGATATTAGCGAAATTTCCGGATTTAAGTTCGGGCAAGATACAGTTTTGATAATTTTAATTGTAAATACAGAAAATTTCAACAGGTAAAATTTGTTACATTATTATAACAAATTGCGTTCGTTAGCATATGTTAAACATACAGGTTCACAATATGTTACATTATAATATAGACTAATATATACTACTACTAATATATATATAATATGTTACATTATAATATATAATTTAAGCAGTCGCCATGCCGCTCTCCACTTCGCTGAGTGTTGTGGGTTTAAATCCTACATGGGACAACACTTTGTGTGATCCACAAATTGTTTTTCTGAGTCTGGGTGTTCCTTGTGTCCGTTTCTTGTATGTTTGTAAAGTCCCCCGCGACACAGGATTTATTCCTAATAAGGGCGTTGCTCTTTAAAAAAAAATATAAAGATTTATGCAATTGATACTAACAATTATGTTTAAAAACATTCCTATATGACTAAAGACAGATTTTTGTTTCATTATTTTGTAAACGACAGTTAGCATTTGCCATATATAATGGTATCAGAGAAATATATAACAAACACTCACTCTAACACATCAAAACATTCAATTCATGTCATGTCAAAGTTATTAGCTCTTGTTCAACTTCAGTAATTGTATATTAGACAGTTCAGTTCAGTTCATCGAGATGGGAGTGTTCGGGGTTCAAAGATTTTGATTACAAAGGATTTTATTCTTAAGAACCGTACTGATATCATGGTTTTTGTTATTGAACAAACCTTAGAAATAGCAAGTGTTTCGTTAGAGCAGCTTATTGTATTGAGTTATACATGTAGGAATCCGTCCTCATCGTATATTAGTTTTGAAGAAATTTTTAATGTAGTCTTGCAGAAAGTATGTAAAACAAATAACAGTGGATATTGGAAGATACATACTTGAGTTCAGAGATTTAAAAACCTATTCGGATTGTAGACTTTGACAACATTGTTTTAGAGCTTACAAGAATCACTGCCAATACTGTCGGGTATTTAGATAATATGTTTACTGATACTACCCGCCAGAGAAATGTAAACAAAGTACATTCTGATCACTGTCGACAGATGTGTGCTTTTAGTATGAAAAACAAAATGGTGGTAACACGACACAGTACTATAGCTCCTAAAACAACATGGCAAGTTTTGGAAATAAACTGCTTTTTAAGCTACTCCAAGTACTAGTAGATACGCACACACCTGCATTGTTTTCAATTTGAATCGATTTTTACTCCTAAGGAGATGTCAGTTAAAGATGCTACGAGCTTCAGTGACTGCAACAGTCAGTGTATATAAATGCAGAAAGGTTTTACGATCTTTATGAAAAAGAAATTATAACAGTATGAAACTTCAAGAATTCATCAAAAATATCTTTCAATTTATTCAAATAAGTATGTTGTGCTAGAAAGATTTATTAGTTAAGATCTAAAATTAGAATCAGTTTAAAAAAAAATCCCAGGTCTGGGAAATAATTAATCTCGAAACTGGAAGAGCAAAGAACAAATGTAATAATTAACAGTTTGACTATTGATCGTAACTACTATTGCAGAACTTTTATTGAAAGACAACATTAAAATATATAATACTGAGTTTAAATTTAATTGTATCACCGATAGAAATATTGTTAAAACATTCAATGCTCTTAGTGTTAAGAACACCGCCGACCCTTGAGCTAATTCTGTGCAATAACCAAATCAGTTATCAACGTGTGCACTACAGTTACCCTCAATTTTCAATAAGTGCTTTGAATGTGGTGTGATTCCTGACCTAAACCAAGTATTCCTTTTTTAAGATGGATAACATGTCCAATCGTACAAATCGTAGACCTATTTCAGTGTTACCTATTTTTAGTAAAATTTTTGAGAAAATTATATTTGATTAACTGCAAACTCACTTTAGTGAAAACGATACGCTACATAGCAAATAGTTTAGCTACAGAAGAGATCTCTTAACTTATAATGCTTGTGTGTAACTTATAAATAAATAAATAAATAAATATTCAGGAAATCAGGGAATATTTGACACACAACGTCATCCAGTTTCAAATTAAGCAGAGCTTGTGCTATGATAACTAGACTGACTGATAGAATACTTGCATACTTTTTTTTTTGTAAATACATACATATTTTACATAGAAAACATCCAAACTTCGAAATAAATATTTGCAGATCATACAAACACTTAGTCCGACTCGGGAATCGAACCCGAGACCTCAGGCATAGCCGTCGCATTCACAACCGCTGCGCCACCGAAGCAGTTAATTATAAAAAGATTATAGAAATTATAGAAAGTGTATTTAGTACCTGGAAAGATAAACTGATTAGATGTTTTTTTTTAAAGTGTCACTGTATACATGTAATTTATAATCTCACTCACTGAGGGGTAAGTTTAAAGAAATTCGTATTATGACAGTCACATCTCAATACATTCATGAAAATTCTATGGTTGTAAGGAAAAATAAAAATTAAAAAAAATCTTTAGATTCAAACTATTATTTAAGCGGGCTAAAAAGAATTAAATAAACTGTTTATCTCTACTAACATTATAAAACGGATACTTGTTTGGTCGTTTGATTGTTTGTTTGTCTGGATAGAACAATAAACACACTAATCTCAGAAAGTAGTGGTTTCATTCGAAAAATTATTTCAAAGTTATATAGCGCAGTTATCGAGTAAGGCTATAGGTTATATATCATCACGCTTTGACCAAAAGGAGCTGCGTATCAATGATAAATATTTCAAAAATACTGAAAAGTTATGTTTTTTGAGAGCGCCCATTGTGTACGTTAGGAGTATATTTTTGTCTTTTAAGAATGACTTACTATAACCTTCTTTATGGTAAATAAATTTATTTATGCTTTGTAATGTCATGTGACGGACAATAGGACACGCAGACAAGGTTGCACGGGTCAGTTAGTCGTTTATAAACTTGAAATTATTGTACATGATGTACAAATTTGAATAAAATCAACTTTAAAGTTGTCAAATAAAGATAGATAAAAAATTTGTTTTACCATCATTTTGCAGGTATCATGGGCGTAGGTGGCCACTTACCTTACTTAAATATTTGCTTCCTTACCCGTTATTCCATAAAAAACTATTTCTAATGAATATATAATTTAATTTCGAACATTACTATATCTTCCTACATATGTATACACCTAGATTTCAATACAAAACCATTACACATGCAACACAAAGATTGGACAAACGCGTCATGACCTGACGTCAAACCTAACAACGTTTCTCATACAACCGCAATACAAATTATTGCACAAATATACACCTTATAACCATAACATTAGGAGTGCGAGTAGAAAAATCGTTAGTAAAATAACTTTGGCGTGACATAACCCTATATTTGTGGGTGACATATCCAAATTCTGTGGATGCACTAGCGCGGAAAATGACATGTCAACGCGTTCGCGCCTCTGTGACGTCATAATAACGCTTCGCCGCTGACACGAGAGGATTAGGTTTTAGAATTTATTTACACTTTTGAAGTACTGCATTTTAAAATTTGAATTTGGAAATAAATTTTATGGCGTCATTTGCAGCACGAGAAACATCAAAAATCCTATATCCCTAAAAGAGTTGTCAGATTAGAAGCTCAGTTGTTCTACATCGGCAATGTACCTACATCTTTTATTTCTTTATCACCCGAAGGGACTGGTAGAAAATACTTAAGGTGTTTAATACGTCTCTGAATTATAACTCTATAAAGTTTTAAATATCATCATCAACAACTTTTAGCAATCCATTGCTGGACATAGGCATCTCCTTAGCAAGGAAGTTTAAGGGAATAAAGTTTTAAATATAAATTAATTAGTTGCCGTCTTTAAAGGTCTTAGTTCTGTAACAGTTATTAAAAGCATAATGTGTCAAAATCTTTTACCCGCGGTTTCGCTTTCATAATGCAATATTTTACCACATTTATACATTGCTGTCTAGTCCCAAACTAAGCCGAGTTTGTATTATGTTAATACATGTATACTTTTTCTTTTGTAAATACATACATATTATACACAGTAAATGCCCGAACTCCAAAATTTATTGATCATACAAACATTTGAACCGACCCGGAAGTCAAACCCGAGACTTTAAGCACAGCAGTCATATACGCTACCAGTACGTAACCGAGGCAGTCATACAGAATACATTTACCTGAAGTGTATGCATGACGTACACCCGGCAGAGTCATATTTTTAGTATCTCTACGAGTGTATATAACTGTCTAATCATTAGTATTAGAGTAGTTGACGATTACTAGTAAGTATCCTTAAAAGCCTTGGTACCGGATTCCAACCCATAACCACCTAATCGCAGGAATAGTACTATAACATGTACACTACTACCGCTGTTACGCAAGATTGTGGGTTGTGATAGAATTGTTAATACTAACGATCGTATACATCCTCACTAAACTAAAGTATTATAATAGCAGTAGTATTTGTTTAGTATTTTAAGAAAATGATACTAATGTTAAAGCAATAAATGTGTAATTTAAATAAAAAAAATCAGACAAATCGAAAGAAGTTCTTATCAATAAATTGTAAATGTTATAAAGAAAATGTGAGACATTATTCAGCTTTCATGCAAAAATATTCAAAGCTGACAGACAAGGCAGCCATATTATTTTGATACACAAAAGAGACACGCACGCCGCCTAGCGGTAGCTCTGTACTCACACCTTTGACAGCATCCCCAAGATGGCGGCCGCAGAAGGCCGCCAACGAGCGAGCGCCTTCGCAGTCGCACAGAGCCACACAGTGCTACCAACTGCACACAATCATTGACACTAATTAGCATCAACACCACAAACAACACTCAGGTAACACTATGGACTTTGTTTTTGACATCCTTGCACTTTCAACACGTGTAACAGTTGAGGTGAAACCGTAACCAAGGTCACAATGCATATGCAATCAATTGACACTTTACTAATTACGGTGACGGAGCTATGCTTGCGCCGACAGCGGATCGCCGAATGAAAACCTCCACCATGTTGTTACTGAATTTTATACTCCATCCCAGTCAGCAGAGCCTCCAAGTTTGCCTCCTTCAAATTCGTTATGCATACAGCACCAAGGGCTGTTGAATACCGCTCGCGTTTATTTATGAACAGGCAAACTTCTGGTGGCTGGTGGGACGTACGAAATACGTTATAGGCTCGCCTCCCTCGCCGGTGCGACCGGCCACCGGGCCGCACACACTACCAACAATGCATGCGATCGCTGAAAAAGGGCTTTTTATGTATTCAACTTCACAACTCTGTAGCTCATCTGCAAGTCGTATTATGGACCTAATTAACAAGTTAATATGGGCGATCCGGCCCCGCCGCGTCTGCGCACACCGCCGGCTGCTGCTGGATTTACAAATTTGAATGTCGACGTCGAGGCCGTCGATCGCATGGCGTCGACGATTCGATGTCGTTGTGGCTCGAATACTCCAAATTTTATTCACCTGCGCAGAAAATGTTTTAAAGTTGTGCAAAGCATCGGTGGGTGCGTTTTGAAGCGCCCGCGATTGCGACTTTGCAATGGTAAGGAGCGTTCAGATATTCCGCCTCGCCCGACCCCCCTATCACAAAGTATAATGATATCGTCGCCGGCGTTATTATGGCAGTCGTCATAAATATTTCATAGATGTAGCGAGGGCAGTAATGACCGAGTGACCGCCGTTCTGAGCCAAGATCGTCGCCATCTTAGATTGCACATTATAACCTCCCCAGCGATGGTCAGATCCCTTCGCGCTATCGCTCGTCATTATATCGAGATATCAAACAGTCATCGACTGCCTGTTTCACATCGTTAATAATGTACTATATCAATATTGTTGTCTTATAGTTTCATCAATTCGAAAAAATCCTACAATTTCATAAAATCTTAATATAGTAACAAAGATAATAAAAACAGTGCAAACATTTGAATACATCACGGTGGTTTTTCTTGAGTCCATCTTCGTCTAAGTGCTTAAGGCTTAAGATGTCTTCAGCTAAGAATCTTTGTTTACCAATGTCGTGTAGACGCTTACTAATGTAGAAAGCCAAAGTTCTAGATTTTACCTCAAATAACAAAATACTGAAATAAAGAAACGGATTAAGTTGCCTTTGGGCAACTTAACGTCTTAATAATTACGATAATTTTGGTTTAAGATTAATACTTGCTAGTTATATACAGAAATAACAATAATATTAATCTTTTTTTATGTGGAGGAAGATGTAGTTTCAAAAAGAGAACTTCAATGTACGTGTAATAACCTACGCTAGTCTACATTACGACACGTGCCGGCCCCCAGACTCGCGTCAAGGTGGCTAATTACCTCGCCTCGGACACTGGCGTCCTTTGATCACCACCAGCCTTTGATCGGCCGACGACATTGCGGAGGTAGTGTACTGAAGCGTTAAAAAGACACTTCATATGTATCACTGCTATTTTACATCCAGTTAAAAAAACCAAATAGTAGTACCAATGTATGTTTTATTTCTTTTGTAAAAGAGTCAACGATAATGAAAATAAAAAGGAAAATGATAAGTGTTTTATGTGTGTTTTTTCTTTTAAATCTGTCAGTTATAATAAACAAGATGTGAATATTAACAGCAGTCATGATAAGACTTGTTCACTGCTGTTCAGTCCTGACTCTAATGATTACAGACGATGATATTAGGTAATGAAAACCCTCGTTTAATATATTTATCATTACAAAATACAATCCATCAATTTTAAGGTATTCTTGTGATGATATTAAATATCAAATCTCATATTATAACACCTTGTGTCCTGTTTACGCCTTAGCACCTGCCCCACCGAGTTCTACCGATCTCCTTTGACTGAAAACTTGTTAGAGTTCCGTATTAAAATTCAAAAACGACGCACAGAACTCTGTCTCGATTCCTGAAAACATTATTCAGGGGATTTGAATAATGATTTTGTTTTAGTCCATGTTCACACCTCACACCACCCAGTTAATGTATGCGTGAAGATTGCGACCCCAAAACTTCCTAACGTGATTTTTGGTCGGACTTAAATGGTTTTCAAACTTAATTTTGTGGGCATTCGGGCTTTTTGGAGGTGAAACATGCAAAAGCTGTTTATACGGGAATCCCTTTATGAACAAAGTTGGTGTAATTTATAGCGTTCTGACTTAGCAAGAACAAGGTTTGGCTGTACTCGTAGAAAGGCTTGTGTGATGTTTGAGAATATGATTAAAGAAATCATATTTTAACACCTGAACATCAAGAGAGTCTGGTTCATAGCAGTTCTTAGCATCCTTTCGTTGCTTCTCACCAAGTGAGGCTATCAGAAGCCCAACTGTCTTAAGTGTTCAGTTGCAAGTGCCCACAGGCGGTGATAGTCACGTGGCATCAGCTGTTCGTCTATTCGCTTGCTCATTGTAACATTTGCTTTATTATTTTGTCTTACGTAATTTTTTTTCCAAAATAGCTTGGTGTTAGCTTGAAATCTAATACGATACGCACGATAGTAAGTTGCGTAGCTCTCATAAATATACGACGAAGAATCGAGAGACCAGAGATACAAGCACGGGTACTGTTCACCATCATTTAAATATTTTAATCAAAGCTTTTGTTTCATTTAAACTGGGAAAGCAGTATTTTATTTAGCAGATTTTACAAGTCCTCAAACGGGCACAAGTGCTCTCCACTCGTAAGTTTCCACAGTCAAAGTAATCTAAGGAGAAAAAGAATTCGCCATATTTTATTCAAATTTGGTCGTCGCGAACAGTTGAAGCGTAAAAAATATGAATATGATTTCCTTACGCACTTTAGAGAAGTTTCCTTGCGCCAAATGAAGCGTATTTCGAGCCATAACACTCGCATTATTCAAGAAAAAAAGTCCTGTACAACTGTCTGTCAATGTACTACAAAAAGTCGTATTTGGATGTTGGCTATTTTTTTTGTTTGTATGCAATTTTTAAAGAACATACCTTCTGAGCAATATTGGTATTGATTTATTCATATTTTGTGCCTTATGAAAGTAAATGTGGTAATTTGCGTTTGTGTTGTAGTATATTTTTTCACAAAATGCTTTGTATATAGGATTACACAACATTCGACCCTCTTATTGTCTTTTTTGATTTTCACTCAACCGAAATTTATTTAAGTCTAGTAAGCCTGTGGCTCCGCCTGCTAACATGTCGTATATCGCGGTAAAAAGTAGTCTATGTGTTATTCCAATGCGTAGCCTATATTACTGTAAAGTTTCATCCAAATTCGTCCCGTAGTTTTTTCGTCAAAGAGCACTCATCCAAACTGTGGCATTTATAATATTAATAGGATATGAAACTGATATGTTTATAAATTTATTCCTCATAAAACTGTCTCAATACTCAGATAATTAAAGGAATTTTCTTTATGATATTGACACCGAACGTCAAGTCGCAGATTGAATGGGTGTCTTTATTTAAAGTATGTCTTAAGAACTGTCGAAAAGGGAAGTGTCTTAACTTTTTATATACATTTTGTTGGCTAAATGAAGTGAAACTGTGTTTCGCAGATGTTATACGAACTTTTACACTGAAAAATGAACCGTTTACGTGGTCAACTTAGAAAAGAGAGTATAATAACCTAACACCACAAGGTTCTTGTCAACAATTGTTTAATTAATCCATTAACTAAGTTGTTCAGTTTTAATTTTTTTTCTCAGGTAATTTTTAATTAATTCTCAAAACTGTGGCAACACTGCTCTGACAAGACCCACATATACTGGTAAAAAAATGCTCTTATAAAGTACAGTATTAATAGTTTGCGGCTGTATTCCCACTACTTTTATGAAATGATGAAGAGTAAAGCTCACACTAAAAACACAAAACTTATTTTCTTCTATTCTGTATGAGTTTCCTTCTTATTTTTTTTGTGAAACATACTTATTGTTTTCTTATTAATAAAAACATGTTACGAAACCAATTTTTCAAATGAAGCCGTGTAAGAAAACCATTGCCTACCTTCCCTTAAACAGTCGTATGCAAATTGTGCAGGGGATGCGCCGTGTACTGCTCACACCCCAACCAGATAGCTTAATGATGCGACGAGATAACACAACATTTTGTAACTTTATTTATTGTATTCTACATTATTTTTTATGTAGATGTGTTTTTTGGTTTGGACGATATTGAGTAGTTTTAATTTTCCGTCCTTTTTAAGAAAACTGACATGAGTGGGTATGGCCCCTTTCAGTCAGGTTGTACTTCTGCTTCTTTTTCCTCTCTGTCAAAAAAATTAAGTCGATTCTTCATCTTCATATTGGAGAAAAAGAAGAAAATTGGTTTCAGATTTTACGTTCTGTATCTTCATACAGAGTGGGCTACGAATTAGTTAATATTTGAAAAAATCATATAAAAAATCATTTGATATGTTATAATTTTTTTTTAACAAGAACGCTAATTAGTTGAAATTTATTTTTTAGAAATTACATGACCGACCTCCTTTTCGACGTTTGCACTCTTCTAAGCGAGCACCGAAATTTTCGAATACTCGTCGAAAAGGACATCGTGAGATCGCCGACATCTCTTCGTTGATTTTTCTTTTAATTGACGTAGTGTATTTGGTATATTGATGTAAACACGATTCTTCAAATAATCCCATAAAAAGAAGTCTGCTGGGATAGATCTGGACTTCTGGGTGGCCATGAAATGTCGCCTCGTCTGGAAATCAGCTTTTCAGGAAACATGTCTTTGACCACCGGTAGGGACTCATTGGATACTTGAAACCATGTGTTACGATTGTAGCCAGCAAATTCCAGAAGAATCGGTCCTAAGAACTCTCGTAATATTTTCACATATTCAGCAGAATTGATAGTAACTGAACGGCCGTAAGAATCATCGGTAAAGTAGGGCCAATGGTTCCTTTGCTGAAATTGCAGCTCATACAGTTACTTTGGGAGAATGAAGTGGCTTCTCGTGTTTAGCTTTTTAATTTTTACTGCTCCAATACCTACAGTACTGTTTGTTTACATGTCCGTTTAGATGATAATGGATTTCGTCGGAAAATAAGATGTCAAAATTACTGAATCGCGCTAACATTTGTTTGGTATACGTCTTGCGCAAATTTAAATCATTAGGTTTTGTTCATGCACTATCTGGATGTTATATGGAAGTTGTTTCAAAATACAGCGTAATGATGTGCGGGATAACCCTAATGCAACCGAACGTTTGCACGTCGATAAATCTGGACTACACCGAACAGAAGCCAAAACTTGCTGCACGTTCTCTTCGGTCCGAGAAGTCCGTGGATCTCTAGTTTGTTTCACTTTTAGTGTAGATCCCGTCTCTTCGAATTTCGGACACTTATTTAAGTCATGCAAATCGTATTCAACGCGAAATAAGCGTCTCATAGTATTAAGCGAACTATTGTTTAAATAAAATTGTTTTATACAGTGAGCACGCTGTGGCCACATGAAGCGATCACTAGACCAACAAACTCGTCAAATAAATAATTTTACGATATTTCTAAAATGACATGGTTGTTTGTAGTTGTTAATTATTTGCGTAACGTTGTAATTACCTCAGAACAATAATTTATAAATCACACAAAATGTTCTTTCATGTAGTATTTGAGCCCCTAACACTCAAGGTATCATCCAGCCAGCTTAAACCACTACGCCATCCGTTGTAACACAGGATACGGATGGTATACAATACGGACAATGTAAAGTTATTTATTCTTTAAATTTCTAAATCATTCACGCTAATTATCTTTATGGTAAAAGGGTAATTACCACTTTCCCAAACAATCAATGTTAATACTCAATTAGTTAAACACAAAAGTTTACAATAAAATAAAAACTCTTTACAGAAAATCAAATTATTTCCGTACCCTCTTCTTAAATAAAGACAAGCAAGAATTCGGTCCATTCTTGACTTGAATTCGCCACTCAAATCTACAACACAAACAAAACGGAATCTTAATGGGATCAAATAAACAGATGTATAGACAGGGAGTTTTAAAATATTAGAAATAAGACATTTAAATACGAAATGAGAGATTTAAAATACGATATTGAAAGGTGTTTTATAGGATCTAGAATTCTCTAATTCACTAATTTCGAAGAATAAATTCGTTTTGTTGCGAGTTGGTACGTTAGACGTTTGATTAAACGAAACCGTGTGGCTTCGACGATAAGTTTATGGTGGTGGTGTGGACTTTTTGTTAAATGATTCGAAATTGATGAATTACAGATTGAGTTATTCGAAATCGCATGAACGTTTAGTTTTTCGTGGAGGCATTTATTCATTCCTGGATCTACAACGACATAATTATGGCCTATAATAAAAAAAACTTAAAAAATATGCGTCACTCCACAAGGATGAGGTTTGTTTGATGCACTATATTCACCGTCACCGTTAAAGCTTTTGGACGAAAGTCTATTCTCTTCATATAATAAATTTGTACCTTATTGTTTCATTTCTAAGGATATTCAGCATAACAACATGTGTGTTTAGACGTTTAAGCTAAGATCTTATATTAATCACTGAAGGTTAATAATCAATAATATCACTTTCTAGGCAATCGTGTGGTCAGAGCTTGGAGCAAACTTCCAGATGAAGCTACCAATTCAAAAATCGACTCGACAAGTTCTTGACGAATCCAAAAAAGAAAATTGATTAGAACCTTTTAGGATGCAGGCTTTATTAGTTGTTGCGACTGCGTTGTTGCCTGTCTATGTAAAATAATAATAAAGAAATAACTTTCTAATATCTGGGGTTTAACCATCTTTTTTATACACAAAGTTTGTCTGTATTTCTACAATACTTTCAGAAAACATTTATTTGAATTACTATATTTTCAATTTATACCTAGATCTTAAATCCAGAACTCAAATCCAATAACCTAAAGAGGCGTCGCATGCCGGCTTCCTTCTGCCGATATCGCGGCTCAATCAGCGCGACTTGCTTCAATTTTTACACCTAACTTATTCATAGACATTACTTATGCATGCAGCACGCGAAAATATTACAGCATTTTAATGAAAGAAATATTAATTTTGAAGTGAAGTTTTCTTTGCGGTCGCGGCGGAAGGAATTAAGGTCTGGAGTTTGCCTCCCCAGACTCAAAATATGCTTCACTGAATTTTAGTTGGGGCTTCAAGTTCGTTAAGACCTACATTTTATTATTTGAGTAAATAAATTAAGTTGAAGTTGGGGTTTTCTTGCTTGGAGCGCAGAATTTGAAATTATAAGGTTATGTGATTGTGACTGAGTAATCAGTTGTTATGAAATATTTTGTAAGTTACGAACGGTTTTAATATAGTTTTTTTTCTGTTATTTACTTTTTATAAAGATTTAAAATGGTTTTTTTCATTACCATAACACGGTTGGGTGTCAGAGTCAAACAGAAGTGTGGTCTTAAGAGCTCACATGTATGTATGATTTTTTTTTAACCATAACTTTTAGGTGATTAAAAATATTTAAATTTAAGGAATATCTTCAGAGTCGTCAGATTATTTTTAACATTCTTAAACAATTTTGTTACTAAATTATAAAAAATGTGTTAATCTCTATTAATATATGCTAAACTACCTTAAGTCTGCGCGACTTTTTGATTCAATCTTCACTGAAAAAAGAAATTATTGTAGACGTATTGTCCTTTATTTGAACTACAGTACATAAGGATTACTTTAAACAGAGGCGATTTATTTTCATACAAATAACTACCGGTGGATACTATTGCTAGATCCTTATTCAAAAAAGCTGAGATTTTGAGGAGGCATTTCAAAACAAAACATGTAGCTTATAATTTTCTGTTTTCAAACATTTTACATTTTAAATTTAAGGGAAATTCAGTAAAATCTACATACAAGTACGTCAAACATATCGCCGAGAATAATATATTATTATACAATATATAAGCATTAACTAATCAGTGCTATTGGATTGATACTTAAGTAACAAAATACATCTACTTTTGAAAGCTTTTCACTCAGTTCAAAATTAACGAATTCAGAGCAGCAAGTGCAACTTTTATTTATTAAAAAAATCTACACCAATGCAATGTCTTGATTCTAAATCAATCCTAAGTTCTGACGTTAAAATAGAATATAGAATCAAAACAAACGGTTGCTCACAGACACAATTATTCTAACTTTTGCAAATACTCATTACGATTCGTGAACAACCATCCATTTCATACTCAAGAAACAAATTAACACTCTAAAACAGGCTTTAATACAAAATAATAAAGGTAGTGTTTGTTTGAATCGAGTAGTCGGTCTGGTCGGTACACTTAGAGTAAGTGATTCCTCTCAGTTTAGTCATAAAAATGTTAATGTAGCAAAAACAAATAGCATTTAATGTATGCCGGGGGAAGTGAATTAATAGGGGAGCTCTAACTGACTATTTTGGTCCATTCCTATTATGTAAGTATCTTGAATTATAGCGTTAATATAGACAGTCAAAATCTAGGACTTAATATTGAAATATTTTGATAGACGACCACTTATGATCCCATAATTATTTGTAACTACTCCTCTACTTATTTTACCTTTTAGACCACTCAAAAAACTTCTTAATTCAATTAAATGTGTAACTATGTTTCTCATAGATGTGTTACAAAACGTACCGAGACCAATGTAACGAGCCCAGAAACGGCAGAGAGTTTTGTTAGTTATGTAAGATCATATATATTTGTATTGACAAAGAAGTTATATGAGTATTTCCAATTTGATGTCCTTAGGGTGAAACTGGAACGAAATTCAGCTGCACGATTTGATCTACACAAGTGATGTTAGTTTAAGATGTTTAATATAATGAAGATTTTAAAGAGTATTTTGAACTTTGGCGTAACCACTTGTTTTGTTTCAGTCATAGTTAATATTTCTTTGAATACATGTGTATTATCTTGTTATCCACTCGTTGCAGATCAATCTTCAGAGTATTGTTTGGTACTTTTCATAACTGCATCTTAATGTGATTTTCCCCTTAAGGTATCAAAGAGACTTGGCTTAGAATTGATTATCGCCGGCCGATAACAGGCGTGCGGTGTACACGAGGCGGTATTTTCGTGTGAATATGATTGATGGCCCAGGAAAATATTGCGAGTAAATCAAGTGGAAAAAAATACGCTACATTACGTCGCTTTTGGTGAAGTATATCAACTTATATACTTTAGTTTGAGAGGTATTTTGGCCTAGTCAATCCTAGCTGCTAAAGATAGAATGCGTCATTCCGTATCGGTGCATATCTAACTTGTTTATACGAGTTTTTGTGTTAATTACATACATATATGTTTTAAGTAATAGAGGTATAAGTGTTTAGCCATTTGATTACCACAGTACAGGTTCTGCCTATGACTTATTCATACTTACTTGATTTGTCTTCTCGTGGATAAATACAGTCATAACTTTGTTAACAATATGACTATTAATAAATATATTAGAATAAGTATAATAAGTACTCGTATATAAGATACAAAACACAGTGTATCTACAAATACACTATGGCTGTTACTGTGATAACTATTTTAGAACACGACATATCTATAAGATATAACATAAGATGTAAGATATGATAATCGAATATCATTTTAAACAATCACTAGTACGCAATTAGACCCTTTTCCCACAATGTACACTTTCACTTTAAAGATATACATCTTCAGTAAATAAGCGAAGACAGGTTATTTATTTTAGAAAAGGGGTGTTTCCACTATCTGCACCTGCGATTCTTATAAGGTTTGCAAGTATGTTTATGAGTAAGTGAAGTTGTCACAAAATCAATGAAATATTCACGGTGATGCAGAAGCGTAGATCTGTTTTCCTAATTTTTGAGTACAATTTTGTTTAAAAGTCAACGGCCTTTTTATCAACATGGACTCTGGTCCATGAGTTGAAGTTACCATTTGACAAGGCCATCCCAAGCTGATTGAAATATTCTGCGCTAGATTGAAACGGCAAAATTAGTCAAAATGTTTATGTCAGAATAAAAAATCTTAAATTGAATTAAAAACCTCCACCTTTCTGTAAAAAAAAGATCGGTCAGCAAACGCAAGACACTGTCTTGTTTTATGTCTATTTATTAATTATTTATATTTGTTATAAATATATTGAACTACAATTTTAAACAAATAATATTTTGTTTACAATGTTAATACTACGTGCGATATAGTCTATCAAACACAAACTTTTACTCACCCCTGCACTATGTCAGTGTTACCACATTATCTCCGTCAGTCCCTTGAAGAGCGCCTAGTGAGGTAAGCTATGTGCATAAATTTAGTGAAGAGTTGTGACATGGCAACCCCGCCACCTTTGTGTCGTCGAGAGCTTTTGTCTGAAGCTTGAATGTGAGACACAGTTGCATTATTTATTGTGGTTTTAGTTTATTTTTTGATGTTGTTGTCAGAAGATTCAAAATTGATTTCAAGAATTTAAAAATAATACATATTTAACAAATTAGAGACAAAAACGGATGATATTCACACACTCTTGACATGACTTTACATTTGATACTCAATTTTTAAAATATAAAACCATAAGATATAATAAAAAACAAATTAATGTACGCTGTGTTTACACTCTACAATAGTTTATGAACATGTTATAGTTCTTATATATGATTATTATTTTACTGCTATTATTAATTGTGGCATTTTTTAACGATTTACATTTTGAGAAAAAAAAGTCACAAAACATCTAGTCTAAGGCAAACCTTGTTCTTATTGTTTTGATTGTACAAAATGGTTTTTTTATTGTAATGTTGTAAGCGCAACAAAAACAGAACAGTCGAAGAATTTCTCGAGAAGAAAATTTTCGTAAGCAATCGTTTAATGATCGATATTTATAGTTTAAAAAAATGATATCTTATAATTATATAATATATTTAAATATCATGTTATTATTAGCTTATGTCAGGCTTTTGCAAACTATTTTAAATGCCCTTAAATGTATCTTTCAATTAAAAATATCGACATTATAAGTACATTAAATATAATTAATGTTTTAAATATCATAGTAATATTTTTAATACTCGTAGTGTCTCTAGAAAAAGAAAAGGTATATGTATCAATCTGGAAACTCTCAGAACACTTTGCTATTAAGTTCTACAAGATGTCAACAACAAACTCTCAAATTTTCCAGAGTTTCAAAGTGAACACATAAATAACGTATTACTTGCTTTACTTTTTCGTATCTGCGATTCATATGAAAGGTATATCTATCAAAAGTTACTTAATTAGGAGTCAGCTGAACGCAGCAAAATTGCAAAGATACGTCTAACAAACTTGATTGACGTTTGTTCGTATTCGGAACGTGAACAAAAAAATAAAAAGTTTATCACATTTCGGCCAGTGTTCCTCGTAAATCAAAGAGGTTTTATATAGCGTTATTTTTTCCTTATTAAGGCGAAGGGAACGGGTTTAAGAGTAGCATAAAAACTTTTTTCGTACCTTTATGGCGTGAGAAAAAAGGGCAGGTGAATATAGGGCCGATATTAAAATGTTTCATGTAAATTTCAGTCGTTCAACGGACTATATTTCAGGAGTGTTCAGAGTTCTATCTGTCTGCGTATTTGGTATTCATAGACGGCTTTTAGTTTAATATTGGGGTAAAAGTGAGCTCCTTCGCAATGTTTTTTTGAAGAAGAGTTTATTTAAATCTTTTTAATTTGAATCAACGGGTTGTTTGCTGACAGTGGGGGTTGAATATTTGTAAACTCGTATTAGAAATATAATTATATACTTTCAGATATATATACTTTCAGAAAGTTGCTTACTATGTGCCTTATGAAAATTTCAACATTAATTTTCTGAAGATTAGACTGCAATTTAGTTCAGTGAGAATAATAATAGTTTAAAAGTGTGCTGTAAGAAAAATATGTATCTATAGCAACATTTACTTTGTACATTAAAAAGGCAAACGAACCTATACTCTCTAAAAGATAAATATTTGTATGACATAAATTATTGATAATCGTGTGCTTATAAATATTTAAAATGTGTGTCTGGTTGTTTGTAAGAAAAAAGCCTTACTTATTTGAAAGAGCTTCAGATATGATTTTCAAAATTGCAAAACTTTCAAAAGGCCCTGCTAAACTCGCCTTACCAAAGCACAACACAACATACAATAAAGAATAGTACTGTAACAACAGCAGATTTTTTTAACGGAATCTCTAAAAATCTTAGAGAGCTACCAACAAATTATTTTCAAAAAGAATCATAAATGAATAAGTGAATAAGATAAATGGAAAACAGTTGAATCTTGTGAAGATTTCAAGTTGCAGTGGGAACCCACATATTGATGGATTGTGGAATAGAGTCAGCTCTGTAGCATATGCGTATTTATATAAAAATATGTACATATAATCGTATTTTGTTATAGGACAATACTGCTGACACACAAAGTATCTTTGTGTTGCAGAAGAGGTTGTGAGCGCAATTTACAATCTTAGTTATAGGCAGTCACAGACGGATAAGTTTCAAAAATTTGAAATCATGACAGTCCTATATGTACGCCATGATAATATAGTGTATATAAAGAAAAAAATCATCATATTTTCACAAATTTTAGCGACTTTTGTGATTTCAATACTGAAGAATGTTGTATTATTATTTATTGGTGAGTATAGTCTAGCCTTGTGATATTAGTTCCTATTTAATATATTTCTAGTAGTTTTGAGTGTTGCCACAATTTACCCAAATGTCCTGCTGATGGTAGTGTCGTGTTTCGGGTCGTTAATCTTGACTAACACTGGTTAGGTTATGTTGGCTGGGGTAGCATACCGTTCGAATGGACAGGAAGACTCAAAACTATGGTTCATTCTTTAAAAGGGCAATCCAGACTCTAGCCGCTTAGCTTTTATTTAATATTTACGGACTTAAAAAAAGGCCACTCCTCTGGTTTGGTTTGGCATTTCTTCCCAAAGTTAGTCTTAGGAAATGCTGGCGCCTTCTAGCTGTAAACTCCGACGGGTAAACAATATGTGTTAAAGATTTACTGGCAGTAATCATTATCATTTATCATTTAATTAATGAACAATTAAATTCATATTAGAATGGCATTAACAACGTAGACATAATCACATCGAAATATAACTATTGAATCATATATTACATGACTTAGATAATAAAGTTTTAAATTTGGAACAATTAGCATTTAATGATTATTTTTTTATTGACGTTATTTTGAAAATTGTATTATTAATAGAACTTAGAAGCGAAATATGAAGAATTGAAAACTATTTCGAAGATCTCTATAATGTACCATATTTCATGCTAAATAAACAATTTATTTATAAAAAACGGTTCAATATGTACGAGTATATTGAATAAATTATTGCTTTTTCTAACCTTTAATATAATATATTTAATATATGTAATTTCTACTGTATAAAAAGGCAAAAAATTATTGAATAATACAATTTTTTAATGAAACATTACACGTACCTTAACTTTTACCGCCAGGGAGCTAAGCTCTGGTAGGGTCCACGAACAGAGTGATACCCCAACCGGGCCACCATCAGAATACTCGACTGTCGGTTTGCCGTTTTCCAATTTATCTTTACTGTTAAAGTAAAAGATAAATTGGAAATCAGCCAATTTTCTAAAAATAAGTGTGTTCTTAAAGTTCACTTCTAATTAACAGTAGTTAAAACTGAATACAAGTCAACTAAAGAAAATAATATCGTCAGGTCAGATAACACGATCTGCACAAATTCTTCAATTGGCTATACGACTTTGATAATTGTACTAACCACTAGAAGAAATTAAAACAACTTGTACAAAAATAAGGGAATATGAAAATGAGTTTGGGTTGAGATTAATAAATAGATGTGATTTTTAATAAAACCCAGCGGTTAATGAAAGACTGAAGGGTCGGACCGCAAACGTAGCAGACAGGGGCGGATCTTGTTCTATTCATTTAAATGGAAAATATATGAGTATGTAAAAAATAGAGAAATTATATTTAATGTCTGCAAGTTACAAATAAGTTATCAGTAACAAGTAATAGGTATTTGTGTATGAATTTCTATCGATATTTTTAAATGTTCTCATTATAATGTGTTACTTGTGCAAATAATTCTAAGCTTTTGAAACACCTGATGTCTATGTTAAGATTGGCTGGAAAAAATCGGTAAGATCGTCAATTGTTTACTTTATTTCGTATGTATAGAATAAAGATAGAAAAATAGATAAGTATTTATACTTATATTTAAGAAGTACACAATTACATTATTATTATGTTTTTATTTTTTAATTTTAAGAGCCTGCCAAAGTGACACTATTCTGCCTGATGGAAAACATGAATAGAATCCAAGAGTTGTGGTCACCATATTCATTGCAAATGCAGACAATGCAGTATGGTGACCCACACTATGGTGGCCTTCTGAGATGCCTTTTTACACCCCGCTTGGGGACGTAAAAGGCATGACAGTCATCGAGACAGTGTAAGGCTTACACAGTTACCACGACAGCTGTCACCCCCTGCATCAATGGGCTTCCGGTCTCACACTCACCAACGAAACACGACAACACGGATGCTGACGCTTTAGGTTGGTCTTCTATGGGGGAGTAGTACTGCCCCGGTCGAGCCGGCCCATTCGTGCTGAAATCAGCGTGGCTCTACTACCAACCAAAGTACGAGTATGTATGGTAGGATTCTTCGTGTTACATGAATCTGCAAGGAAGATGATTTCTTAAGCGCACTATTGATAAAAATCCTTTATTTTTAATAACTCATGTACTTACTGCGTAAATTTTAATAATAAGTAATCCGACAAAGAATTAAAATTATGGTTACATTAGTGATTTAGCGGACACTACTACCGCGCTTATATTAATTGGTCTATACAGCCATACCAAACATTACTGTGTACTCGTAAATCATCTGAAAAGCTAAAAAGGCCTACTTTATTGTAAAACTAATCAATTATCAATTTTCAGAACTTGATTTTATAAAGAAAATTGTAGCATTCATAACGAAACGTTGGTATGATTTTGCCCTAAATTCTCTATAACAAGTCCGTCTCTGAAGTTTAAGCCGTTGAGCGGGCCACAGTTTGTTTTGATGGTATTAATTAAAAGGTGGTGCCTTCAAAGTTTTAAGATTAACACCTCTCTTTTCTTCGACGGTTTCCATATTCATGTTCGGGGCTACTTCATTAAGTCTAGGGGATCTACTATTTACATACCTTTATGATTTGGTGAAGAGTTTGTTTATTTTATTAGATGATATTTTGTGCTGGTTAACATTGTGTAATATAAAGATGATATTTATTTTTTTATGCATTCCTTTGGAAGGTTTATATCAATTTTGTTTTTATTTTGTGATAAGGTGTTACTAGAAATATTGTTCTCACTGTTGAAATGTTTAATTTTCTAATAAAAATGACATGAATGTATGTATTTACAAAAAAAAAGTATTTAAGTATTCTATCAGTCAGTCTAGTCCAGTTATCATAGCACAAGTTCTGCTTAGTTTGTAATTAGATGACGTTATGTGTCAAAAGTTTAAAAATTTATTTATTTATTTTACCTTTTTATCGACTTTTAACATAAAAGTAAGGAATATTTATTGAGATTTCTCTAAAACTTTAACATTGAACAGTAAGCCAAAACCTCCTTCCTAAGAAGTAGCCTATGTATAGCAATGGACCATTAAAGGCGATTATGAAGGAGATGACGTGGTTTGATGTGAACACTAACTAGTGTAGGAACCGACGAGGAACTTTGTCACGTTAATAAGAGAACATTCGTCGGTCTCTGGCGCTGCACTCGTTTGAAAAATACACCGACGGACTCATCAACTGCACCAAAGTTCAAGATTAATTTCGAATTAATGTTGTTGTTAAGTATGCAAACTTTTTAGATTAAACTAAATGAAAATGTCAAGACTTTTCATTAATCATAAAAAAAACAAAAACATACAACTGCAGTGGAAGATAAAATTATAGCCGGGTAAATAAAATTTATATATAGTCTCAAATTCGTGTGTTATGAGAGTTAAGTTTGAAATTAACTATTGTTGTTTTATTTCATTTGCGATTTAAATAATTGTTATCAATAATACTGCTTGTTAATCTTTTAAACTTAACAAAAGTTTCGTCACCATAATTATGAATACTTCGTACGATCAAGCCGCTCAAATTGGGACATTAGTGTGGATCAACGAAAGATTGCTAGAAATTTAAAACAGTCTTCGGTTAGAATATATCGAAGGTTTGTAGAGATAGTTCTTACAAAAAGAGACATGATACCGGCAGAACTCCAGCAACTACCCGTTGTGATGACCGATTTATTGTTTTAATTTCCCTACGCAATTGTTTTCTCATGTCGGTAAATACCAAAACAGCTAAAGGAACTTCGTGGAGTTGAGAGTGAAGTTTAAGGAAGCGGCAATCACCTCTTTTAGACCAGCAAATGGTCAGCTGCAAAGCTGTCTACAGCTCACAGACTAGCTCCTTTAAGATTTGTGTGTGAATATCTTCATTAGACTGAAGAACAATAACAATAACAAGATCAAACAACAAAGCATGAATAGAATCCAAGAGCGGCGGTCGCCATACTCACTGTGAATGAAGACAGTGCAGTATAACGACCCACGCTATGGCGGCCTAGTGAGATGCTTTTGAAATGATGCAGATGGCCGCCGAAGAGTCTATTATCGATATGGGGAGAGATATGTTGAAAGTTGTATTGAAGAGCGTGTGTTCCTTTTGGAGTTGGTTTCTATATGTGGGGTTACAGTTACAGTTTGATGATCGGGCGAACGGGTCTTGTGTTCGTCGACATAATTCGTCAAAACTGTAGAAGAGGTGATTTAATGATACAACGCTATATAACAGAGGTTTACAAAACTTGCGTGGGACTTTACATGGGACTAATAGGCGAAAATTTTACTGTAATGCAAGATACTATCTGACCCTACGCCGCTGCACAAGTTCGACAATATTGCGAAGAGTTTGGGATACGTATCATGAATTGACCAGCACGCAGTCCGGGTCTTAATCAGACAGTTTAAAAAAGGCTATATATTTGAAAAATCTTATGTCCACAACAGTGGTAGCGCTAAGAACAGCAATTTCATAAGAATGGAACAATATTCCGTAAGATTGTAAAGCGGAACCAATTTTCTAGGTAGTAGACCCACGCTGATTTCAGCAAAAGCGGGCTGGCTCGACCGCGGCAGTACTACACTCCCACAGAAGACCAACCTAAAGCGACAGCATCCGTGTTGTCGTGTTTCGTTGGTGAGTGCGAGACCGCTGGCCCATTGATGCAGGGGTGACAGTTATCGTGGTAACTGTGTAAGCCTTTTACGTCCCCAAGCAGGGTGTGAAAAAACATCTCACTAGGCCACCATAGTGTGGGTCAGCATACTGCATTGTCTGATTGCATCATTTGCGATGAGTATGGTGACCACAACTTTTGGATTCTATTCATACTTTCCATCGGGCAGAGTAGAGTTACTTTGGCAGGCTCTTAATATATATAAAAAAATAATTAGAACCTGTAATAAGGGCACGTGGGGGCAATAGATCTTATTAAAAAAAAAAAACCTGTCCTTCAACTTTTTTTTCGTGGTATTGACCAAATTTTCAATATCATTTATCGCTTTTGTTCAAAAACATATAACGATTCTTTACAATACACAAACATACTTAAGGATATGACACTACTACTAAATTTTTATAAAAAGTTTGCGCACTTGGTAATAAAGGTTTATTTCAAAAGCGTCTTGAACACTGATGCAGCATCAGTGTATATTCTTTAGCAGTTTACATGAAATGAAGACTCTTGTAGAATTAAAATTGTCTATAGGTTTATTGTAGTTTTTCATTCTGAACTGAGTAGGCCAGCCTCTTGATCTCCAGTCCTTAAATTATAGCTTGATTTTTGTGATAAATAGCTATGAAACCGACAAAATAACTTTAAACAAACGATTTTATTTATTGTATTTTCAATTTTTTCGTATCAGTTTATCACAAATGTACTTATCTAACAATGATCTAGGTATATTTTAAGGACTACAGTAGTTAGTGATCATGACTGCTAATCCAGGTGCATATGTTGAGCAGGGGCATTACATAGGCATCGTAAGAGCTGACTACGAGGTAGCACACCACACTGGACAACAGCTGTGTAAAGACAAGTAAAATTTGATACAAATCCTTTACCAACCCGTCAGTTCAACGTGGTATAGTACGTTTGTCAAAATATCCTTTCTAAGGAGAGGTTTATGTCCAGCCAAGGGTATATCCAGCCTAGGACCATTAAAGGGTGTTGATGATGATGACTCTTCTGTGTCTGTAGTCTGTTGTAAACGTCTTAGTTCATCACCTGGTATTATTATACTTTATAGTGGTAATATGTATGCACGGATATGTATGAGTTATATGTATGTGTATTATATATGTATGTATGTGTTATATATTCATGTGTTTATGTAAGTATATTTGCTTATTTATGGTCAAACTAGTCTATATATACAAAATCCTTTGTCAATTACTTCCTTAATACCTTATATTTTCTCTGCATTGTCCAAACGGTTGACTGGCAGAAAATGCCTTAGGCATTAAGTCCGCCGATGCATGTATTTGTGCATAAAGTTGTAAATAAATAAACTTAAAAAAAATAAATATAGGTAGTATGTTTACTTGGAAATGTGCACTCCCGGTTGACAGCAATAGGTTTGGTTATAACACAAGTAAGATTGATATTAAAGCTTTCAAAATATTAACGTTTGCATAATACGATTTCTTGACTAAATTTTTTAGTAGTAGATTAACTAAGTATTAATATTTTCTTAGAAGTAGTGTTATTGTTACAGAATTAATATGTTGATCTTCTTTCCTTTTAAGTGTTACATAGACCAGGATGCCCACATTCGTCCTGAAGTATGATTCTCCACGTTGATTATAAACTTTGTTCGCCTATTGTTGCATTAAAAACTCTTCGATTTGATTGACTAGTTTGTTTCATCACTAGGATATGTCCGCTATCTCGTAAAATATTGAAGTGTTTTTTTATGGATGCTACATATTCATGTATTCTTTTTTCCGTCGGATGATGACATAAACTTTGCCGGCTATGAAATGTAATTGCACCTCTTTTGTGTGAAATTGAATTGAATAGGGAACCCCCGCTTACTTTATGGAAATTTAACTGGTTTCAATGGGAAATGCGTTAGCTATATCTGCTAAGGTTTATTTGCTACCTGTTGGTATGTAACCTGATGGTATCCTACTGATAATCGAATAAGATAGGCCAGTGCCTTTTACGTCCCCAAGCGGGGTGTAAAAGCATCTCACAAGGCCGCCATAGTGTGGGTCACCATACTGCATTGTCTGCATTTGTAATGAGTATAGTGACCACAACTCTTGGATTCTATTCATACTTTCCATCAGGCAGAGTAGAGCCACTTTGGCAGGCTCTCAACATAGAACATAGAAGTACCATCTCCAGCAGGATATGACAATGAGTCTACTTAGATTGTTCCTTTATTTAGGACCATATTGAATCTTTTGATATGTATTTATTTCTTTAACAAATAATGAATCAAAATGGTTGCTAATGATATAATATTTAAGACTGCAAAGACCCTTCTTAATTCTGCATTTTAATGTTTGACAAGAAAAAATTTGCAGCTGTTACTTTCATGTAAAGTAACGTATTAAAATCTGGTAAAATGTTCATTGCGGAATATGCTTTGAAAAAATATGAACCATCGGGAAAATCTCGAAAGTTCAAGCCTTTCTATTGAAAAAGGTAGTTTCTTTAACTCTTATCGACTATTGCTTATATTTTTGACTATAAGATGGCGGCCATTATGTCTGTTGCCCCTAAGGTCTGAGAATTTTTCTCTTCTGTTTTTCATCAATTTTTTCCCAGACGAAAACCGACACATTAAAGAAACTTACCATCCAATCAATTTACTGTGAAAGCTGGTGGCTTTGTTTTATATCCTTTATGGACTAGAGTTATATTATCCTTAACTCTTATGCGATAGTTCAATGTTACAATGTTGGTGAAAAATAACTGTAAGGCAAGTCTTTTAAAAACTTTTTCGTCAAAAAGTATTCATTCTAAATGATAATATAAAGAATGGAAACTATAGCTCTTTAAATTACAATATAATTTATGGATAGACTAGTTACTTGAATGTCTACTTGTGGTATGCCTTGGTCTACTGTTACTGTGATATTTAAAAACAGACGATCGTATTGAAATCAGTTCCCAGATAGCAAATTTTCTTGTTTATTGAAGCAACATGATATGAACGAACCAGGACGAGCTACGTTCGCCTCCTTATCATCGATCACTGATTAACACAGAATGATGTGCCTTCCATACAATACCTACGAACAAATGTTATCTCACAAAACATCTGTCCGTTTATTTTCCAACCTAAAACGAAAGGAATAAAAACGGACCACTTAAGAGCAAAGAATATCACTCAATGCAGGGTATATTTCTCAAAGGCGCTCTGTTTTTATCCTACTTGACTTGTAATGTGGTGAATTCATACATGAACAATCGCTATCTGGAGTGTTCTTGGGGGGATGGGGTGTAAGGGGGCGGTTTTTCTTCTTTTACAACATTTTGGGGTAAAAGGGAGGTGTCGGATACAGTCACCGCCCGCGTCTTAAGGCGCGGTCATCTCAGAAATGTTGTGTCAGGATTATTTCACTCCGTCTTTGGTTTATTGTGTGGGTATATAGAATTCTCGTAAAACTATAATTCGGTAGGTGGTACTTTTGTCTTATATATGTGCAGGGAGTTTTATTGCTGAGGCTTGATGTTACACATATCAAGCACAGCTGTGATTCATTGGCTATTCTGTCACGACCGTTCAAGACAGATAAAAGTAAATATAAGCCACACTCTTTTGTGATGAATTCAAAAATAGCATTAGGGTTTATATATATTTACTTATTTACGTTTTTTCGGTCTTCATAAGCATTTGTACAGAAGACGTTAGAATTACCTGTCGTCAGTTTGGCCATCATCGAAACCGATGGTTCGTAACCAGGTACGAGGAATTAAAAAAATGATCATTGTGCGAAATCAGTTTCAAACTAGGATTCTTTTCTTTTTACAAAACCACGGTTACGTACAAATATTGTTTTTTTATAGCTTCTATAAAGGAATCTCCATACCTTTTTCTTTTAAGTTACATTATAAAGACTTTTCAAGGTTTCTTTTACAGTCGACCGAATAGCTGACATGAATGTGTCCTTGAAATTTTAATTCTTGAGAAATACCTACAGTTTCATTTAATAGAGTCGATCTCCTTAAACCGCGGGGAGACAGCGCAGCGAGCCAAGAACGTTGCGAACAGACTCTTATATCCTTACGATCTCGTCTATGTAACTTCACCAGATATTTTCTTAAGGTTTAGGCGTATGATGGCAGTTACAAAATTTAAAAAAAATAATTTAAAAACGTCTAGATTTAAACTTATATTGGAATACCAAGAGTGTAAAACAAGAGATTGTGATATTTGTAATGTACAGCTACGATCGTTTTCAATTACAAGTGTCTGTTGAGAGCTGTTATTTAAAATTATCATTATTATAGAGAGAATATTAATTCGCTAATCATCTAGTTATAACATTCTTAAGATGATCTGAGGACAAGTATAGAAAATAGTAAAATAATTACAATAGACAAATCCAAAACGATAATAAGTTTGTTTTCCGCACATTCAAAATAACTTAACGGGATAATCGGAGTAATACAATGATCTCATAGATAACTGGTGTTAAGCAATTTTGACGTTTCACCGAGTGAATGAGTTTACCAGAATCTCTTCACAACAACAACAATGGCAAGACAAAACAAAACACATATACATTCATCATACATTTATATCATCATGAAAGAGGCATAGCAAAAGAACCAACAAAAGAGAATGCAAAAGAAATTATCCACAAAATAAAAGAGCCCTGCGGACATTTCTATTGTCAGTTTTATAACCGAGCACTACCGAAATGAACTACACATAATGTCACGTTCTTTTACATCATTAAACACACAGCAGAAGAGTATACAATTAATTAAGTGTATGTCTGCGGGGCCAGTATCGAGTCGGGCAATTACATTAACGGCTCGATATAGAAGTGGGATGATAACGTGGGTGGATTCTGATTTCGAGAGGTCATCGCATCACAATGAAGACCAACCCTCCTTGTTGGGAACATGTGGTAACTGACAGTGTGCAGGTGGAGTTTTTAATTTAAATGGATAACGTTTTATTTTTATTCACAGGCTTTATTTACTTAATCATAATTATTTTTTCGTAGGTCACAATAATTATGATATTTGCTTTGAACTCCAAGTTTATTTTAACTTGAGAGTGGCTGACTTACAAGTTTGAACGGAAATTTCTATTAGTCTTTTTACACTTAGTCTACTTACGTTGATGTCTTAATATTATATAGAATAGTAAGTCTCATTTCGGAATATAATTTAATTCTGTTTTATTGATTTGCAAATGATTGATCACATGTACTAATTAGATTAAAAAGAAGTGGAAATCGCAATCTTAGACAGACATTATATCGCACATTTTTTAAGTGAGCAATATCCAAGTTTATTTCTTGACATACGCTAATGAGTACACTGATAAAAGACATGTATGCTTACAGCAGTTTATAAAAACGGTTTTCAGAATACTGATATTGCTGCCAATAGATAGAAGGACGACTAATCTCAAGTAAAATTATGATAAAAACATCAGTTCCAAGATTACCTGTGTTTAAAGTTCCTGTTAAGTAATACTAGTGGTTCTAAAATGCCATTACCTACTTCTACATCTAGCGAATAGTATTTTGGCTTTGTGCTATTCACTGTAGGTAAGACGGAGCGGAGTGTAATGACTATTCATGGAAAAACCGCTCGTTTCATTACTCAGTCTCCGCCGCGGCCGCAACTTCGGCAAACCGACCGAGCCACGGTTTTAACGTACCGGACTCTGTTTGAAGTTACGGGTGGCGAGAATATTAAATGTGGTTCCTTGGACTTTTATTTGCTGAAATATTTATTATATTAGTTTTATAGTTAAATATGCTGTGTTGTAGGTGATGGATTTAAATCAAAGATAATATATGTATTAAAACAATTGAAATTAGGGTTAAATATTATAGATTTGTGTTAGTGGCTCGGGCCTAGTTAGGTGGACGGACGAATTTCATTCCACCTTTCTTACCCTGAGTCTAGTGTGGGAACTCAAAGGGTAATAATGCACTTGTGATTATTTTAGGTATCCGTGGACACTCACCTAAAAGTAGCCTGTCTGCTAATTTGCCCTATACGCTGACTATGTTACCTTTTTTGCTAATACCAAATAAAATTGGCAAAATGACAGGACAAAGAAGTTAAATGAAAAAGATTGTTAATATTTCTTTGAATTCTGTAACCAAAAGAAAAATACTAGTGCCACTGGAACTGATATCCAATAATTAAAATCTCCTGACTGGAAAAGAAATATTCAAAATTACCCACATTTTTTTCACAAGTTTAAAAGTAAACACGACATCAATCGTCCTAGAACACCAAACAAGTATTGTGCGTGGTCGACGTTTGCACAGAAGTGAACTGTGAGCTTTATTCAAATAGGTAGCACCCTATATACACTATACAGGGGATGAAAGTAGCAAAAACCTCGCCCTCGGCTCATTAGCATAGTCTGTGGAGAGTTCTGGCGATGTTCGAAGCAACGCTTTGAACAAGAAATATAATAATTTAAAGTAAATTGTTCACCAAGACATTAATATTATGAAAAGGCAAGGCGAGTTATCTCGAAATTAAACTAATATAATAGACGATTTAGAGAAAAAAGAATACCTTTGTCCATAAAGTACTAAGAATGTATGCGAATGTAATAGAAATCTTATAGTTTTTATGTATGTTGCGTATTTCCATACCAATATGATCTTTAGACCTTCAAGAAAGAGCGTGTACTCACATCTCGAGATCCAAAGGAGGTCTCTTATCTCTTATCCATGAAGTAATCCGTGAATTTGGTGAAAACTTTTTCAATAAAAATATGAATAAGACTTTTTTTTCTAATGAAAAGTAGAAAGAGCCGATTTCTCTCTTAGGAGAACTATCAGGATTCTATAAAGGAGACCATAAAGAAATCATTTAACTTACATACAAAAATTAACAAAATCAGTGTCAGGATATAATGTCACAGTAATTAATAGCTTTACACTGAATGTTAACATTGTTCTTATGCCAAAAAGCTATTTATAATTCTTTGGTATGTCTATTCTCTTTGTTAATTGTATTTTATTTCTATCTTCGAAACGAGTTGGCTGTTTTTCACGGGACTCCACTGGCATGTAACGTTAGTGACTGACTGTCGTTGAGGATATCTTCTTTTTATTTGATACTTTTTCTTATTGCTGTTTTGCCTTTTTCCCTCCAACACTAATTTCTGTAGATAATATAAAAGTGACACATTAAAATTAAATCGCGCATCTTTCATTTTATTTCGTCCATCACATTCGTAACTTGCAAACTTATATTCAGGAATATCTACATACATAAATATTGTCTCCTCTAAAGTTCCCTCCACCTTCCTCTGTATATAGACGCGGAGTAAAAAGCATCTTCTCAACGTCTGCCGTCGACAGGCCACTTGTCATAACTAACTCCGATGATAAATTGACACAAATGCGACAGTAGCGCTATCTAGCGCGTCTGTTACTTAATGTGCCCTTACATGCGTGGCTACCAAGTTAACTTGACACTTGAATTATTTTTTGACATTTGATTTTGAACCTTATTCTGACAACAATATAAATGTTGTTTGAGTTTTGTGAAGTATAAGGATTTTGGACTAAGGCGGTGTTTTAAGGGCTGTACAGAAATAATGGTTGTGGTTATGTCATTCTTATGGTAACTAAGATATTTAATTATGTCTGGTTGAAAGATGTTTAGGCTGTTTGCTACAGTCGTACTGTTTTCTAATGTGTTATAAATTACGTTTAAAGATTTACGATGTTCTAATTTCAATAAAAAAAAATTAAATTATTTTGTAAATATGTATTATCTATAGTATAGTAGCGACAAATATTGCATTTCTATATATATTATAAACGAAATCAAAATTTCAATTAAAAATGTGGGGTAGGTGTAAAAAGTTGAGAAATTTACTACGGGCTATTCTTAATCATCCTTTAACAGTCCACTGCTGGACATAAGTCTCTCCTTAGCAAGGAGGTTTTGGCTTCTATACAACGTTGGCCAGACAGGTTGGTATAGGATTTCTTTCCAAGTTTTCCTTCTCCTTACAGTGTTGTTGTTGTTCTATTTCGAAACTTACCAAATATGCCAAAAAAGTTCTTTACACAAATTTCATGACAAAAGAAAATACGAGTATATGTCCTACAGAAAATTGTTGCATATATTTTTAATCAAAATCTATTTTTTTTCAAATACTGTGAAAACAACTCAAGATCAACCTATATGCATCCAGTATGTAAGTATGGTCAATACTTACATACTGGATGCATACATATGTCTTGTGACAAATAATATTTGGAATAATGAGAGAGTTTTCACCGTGAGCCGTTAGGGGTATCAATTAACATATGCAGAACCTGAGACTGTATATGAATGGCTGTTCCAATTATTTTACTAAGGAAAACTGGTGATTTTTCTCATAATAATATCATCTGGAGGTGCTAAAATTTAACACAGATGTGTTTGCTATGCTAATATGATGTTCTGTTACTTTTCATTCAGTGGGATGTTTAAAATTTTGAGAAAAACCATTGATCTTACTTCAAATTTTACACTATAATATGAGTTATGGTATATCAAAAAAAGTAAAAAATGTGTTAGAATTGCCCGTGTGTTGCAAAATTAAGGCAGTTCAGTAAATATCCATCCATAACCGCGACTTACATTTCATGACAGATAGTTTTGGTGACTTGTTATTTTTAATTACATAGTTTACCGTCTCTTTCCCTTACAATACTCAGCTGTAACAAATTCACAAAGCATAAAGAAAAATACTACAGAACTGCTATTCGCTATTTGCAACAGAATTAATATCAAATAACAATACAAAACAAAAACATCGAAATCAAACTACGGCAATTCGTCACAGGCCCAAGCAATCAATCTCCACATTTTACTAAAACATTATTCGATTCAGCCGTTGCCCGCTAGATGGAGCTTTACTCATTTATTATGCATACTGATGACCCGCCGTAATGAGCCCACGAAGCATAATTCGACCGCTTTTCTTAAAGAAAATTTTGGCAACGCGAGGATCTTAGATTAACAGAGAAAATGTCTTGATAAGACAGGATGGTTTGCTCGTAATGATTCCTTTTTGGCTATTTACTTTTACATATCAATTTGGTTTTTGCGGTAGAAAAGCTGGAATAAATTGATTTTTAGTAGATTTGCCTGTTTATAAGACTGATATAGTCCTATTTAATTATCCAATGATAAAAAGTTGTGTATTTTATGATATAATTATATTTGTAATTTTATTAAGATTAAAAGAGAAAATGTCCTCAAAGGGTGATCATGCCTGGTGGACAACGTTTCAACGGTTGATGTTGGGAAGTTGAATATATTATACTAATCAGCGCGAGAACTTCTATATCATGATGCAGGTTTAGTAATTACTTTGTAGTTTGTTACTTCGCAGTTCGATGTGTCTTCGGTAGATGGCATTGTAGTATGTCTTTGTTTGCGCTGTATGTGGAACTCACTATATCAGTCCTCTCCATGGCCAGTGGTCGATGTATTGATGAGATAGCTGTCTATGCTCCATTGTGGGGAGTGCCAATGCCAGCGGTGAATAATTACAGTGAGTCGAAACCGAGAGCTGCTAGTCCTAGAGAGTTGAAGTATGAAGCCCACTGATCCTGGTAAGGCGGGATTGCATGCGTTGCGCGGTGCTGTGATGAAGTCCCAGAGAGTCAGTCATAGTCGAGAGAGAGATGCTCTTCTGGCGTGGACCATAGATGCAGTGTGTTGTGTTATGACGCTGCTGTTACTAACCTCCTTTTTTGGAAGCTGCTTCCGATCACGCCAAGATCACCACTGTTGAGGGAGAACAATTAAAGGACGATTCTCCGACCAGCTGAAATGGTTATTCCTGGTGGACCGGGGTTCAATGGTTCATATTGGGCAGTTGTATAAAGAATTCTATATCGTGAAACAGGATTAATAGTTACTCATTTGTAGTTTATTACACCGTAGTTCGATGTGTTTTCGGTAGATGGTGCTGTAGCCCGTCTTTATTTCTTTGTTTACCCTGTATTTAGAAGTCGCCATATCACAAAAAATGTATGACAACATGTAACACACATTTTTATACTTTTTGTGATGGGCGACTTCTATTTGTTTAAATAACATGTAATAGACAACAAAAGGAGTTTAGAAAAACGTTACTTGTACATACATTTTTTTGGTCTTTTTATGTGGATATTTATTTGTTGAACAGTGAACAGCGATAGCTGTCTGAAATATCAAACTTAT
The DNA here is from genome assembly GCA_949316085.1 of Hypercompe scribonia. Lineage (NCBI taxonomy): Eukaryota > Metazoa > Arthropoda > Insecta > Lepidoptera > Erebidae > Hypercompe > Hypercompe scribonia. Next base: position 794,285 of record OX438967.1, on the reverse strand, counting down.
TAAAATTTAGTGACTTTAGATCGCAGAAATAAATAGCGTGTGATCGTAAAACAACGAATGATCTTTTTTATGTTTATATTACAAAACTGAATACTTGATAAACACAACTTTATACCATGTGAACAACAACAACAAGAAGAAAAAATTAAAAGAAAAACCTTTTAAAAAAATAAACTTTTCCAATCAAATGTCATTACACAATTCATGTGATACAAAAGTTTGTTGAGAGATTTAAATACTTCTATTTACGAGTACTTCAATTGAAACTTTTAAATATTATAATGAATTTGATATAACTATTTAATTTACTTATTTATCTAAACAAGTAAATATTCCGACAATCTTTTATTTCATATTAATTGTGTAATGATATTCTAAGTTAATCATAGAAGTTTTCAAGAAAAAGTGTCTTTTATTTATCTTATCTTTGTTTTTAAATATGTGTATTCGCGTTGAAAATTCAGCTCAGTCAGTCAGATTATTATTTCAAAATAGAAGTTGAAGATTTCACGTGAACAAACATAGTTACATACGTTGTAAGTTAAATAAAATCTTGTAAAAACATATTTTCAGTGTTGCCCTTCAAAAAAACACGATATCCCATAAAAATGTAAATACTAAACCATCATTACCGATCATGCGTTAACGTTTCAGTTTCTTTGACAAACTGAGGGGGTGTTGCTAGAGTAAACATTCAAAGACTCGGACAGGGTGGCCATAAATAAAAACAAAAATATTTACACGCCAATGGATAAGTTTAGATCGTTGAGTATACTACTATTGAATGGCTATAAAATTTGTACACAGGCCTTTGAAGATCAAAAGTCGGTTCACTTTTAAATGGTAATGTCGTTCGAGTGAGTGGTGGGTAAATAAGAGTTGAAGACTTTTGTATAAGCGTTTATTAGAATAGAAGAAACTCGGAGACAGTCAGCACTGCCTGTTTTTACAAAATTAAATAGTTGTATTTACTCAAATTTTGATGAAAGTTGATTTTGTATGGAAAATAATTTATGTACTTCAACATATTAAAGTTTAAAGCGAGTAATATGTATATTTTTCTCTAAATAATTCATTATTTAAAAATATTTGAACTGGTTTCTTTTAATATCAGCCGCTTTCCTTAACTTAAACCTGTTTGGAATAATTAAAATATTTAAAAAACATTTTTAATTGTGTCAAAGATGACGGGTTCAGGGAAACCATTTTTCTGGAATACGGAAAAGGAACTAGGATCACAGTAGTCTAAAGAGGTTGACAGCGTGTACAATGTATGTCTTACTCTAATTGAAGAGATTAATTACAGCACAGGAGCCAGTCATTATTTCTATTCATAACTTGTGTCCACATTACAAGGTTTTCTAACAGTAAATGAGCACATTTACATAATATATGCACATACACAAGTAAAAGCATCCAAATATCCCCTGTAGTATCGCAAATAGCCAAAATAAACACAGGCCGCAACAATGAGAACCGATACTTGATAAATTACTTGACCGGCCGCGAGTCCACGGCCCAATCCATCTTGTTTCCAAATTAGAGAGGAGCTGAGGAGCAGCGGTCCCCCGAACGTTACGTATGCACCCCGCCCGTCACTACCCTGGACACCGGCCAGAAAAGAAAATAAAAGGAAATTTATACGTACCGTTATATTTTATTGTTATTACCTTATTCTTTTTATTTTATCAATTTTCCCTGGCCATTTATTGATAAAACTCGCCAAGGGAATGACTCGTTTATATCGTGTGTACGTGGTGCATATTGAAGGGTTAAGTTTTTATTTACATGGATTACTTTGCACTGAAATTGAAATATTGTGTTTGTTTCGGAAATGATAGATAAATTTGATTTACTTAGGGATATTAGATGATATGTTTATTAGGATCTCAGGGTCATAACAACATAACAACGAAAAAGAATACATGAATACAGCTTACTTGTGAACACATCACTTTGTAGTTTAATATCTTTCAAAGGATTACTGAATCGAATAAAAGTTTTTAATCGACTTCAAAACAGGAGGAGGTTGAATGTTCCACTGTGAGTATTTTTTTATCTATGTTCATCATATCCCGTAATGCTTTTAGATGGAACATAATCACTGACGAGGATAGGGATTTATTATTGGAAAATCTACACGGCTTAAACCTGAATAGCTTGCAAAAGTTTTTGGTTGTGAGTTGCAATTGTAACCATTCAAAATATTTAAATAAGTAACTAAAATTGATGTCTTTGTCTTCTAACATGTAATTAACCCTCAATTACCAGTCCCCTGATCTGGGGCGGAGTCTCGGCGGAGTATTAATCCTATTTCTTATCTGTTACACGCTAATGTCTTACGATTTGCATTCCGTGACTTGTGAAGTGGTGGAGAAATTTAGGATTGTTAATAGTGTTGCCATTCTTCGAAAAGACCCCGAATCAGAGTTTCTTCCGTGTGAAATAAGTAGGTCTATGTAGGAAAATAGATATTATATAAAAGAATTCTATTTGATTTTTACCGCTGACGGTATATTTTAAAATTAAATAGAAAATTACTAAATATAAAATGATAATCTGTCTATAGTTTTCATGAAATACTTGTACATATCGTTTTTGAGAGTAATAGTACTTAGGTAAATACTTCAACAGCAAAATCTTTATAAAGTCTCACACTGTCTTGAAATTACAAATGAAATTTAAGGTAATCTTAAACCTTTGAAGCTAGTAACCCAGAAGAAATTAACAGGATTTAACAAAAAAAGCTTACATTTCGCGGCACCGGGATATGCTAATTGTAAGCTTGATATGTAAATTAACAGCGCCCTCTTTTAACAAGTAGACAAACTAATTTGGTAATGCACTTTGATTTGTTGTGCAGAGATTGTAAAGGGTTTGCTGTTTATGCTAAATTAATTTTAATTTTGTTGTGTCTAAATAAGTACGCTATAATTATAGGCCTACAAGATTTAATGTGTAATAAAAGTGATAATAGGAAATAAAACTTAAAATAGCCATGAAGCATAAATGTTTGTTTATAAGACAATTAGTTTTCCAAAGAAATTTTAACAAATTTCCCTTGAAGGTAAGAATACTAACAAATGTATTATACATTGTAGTATAATAGTAGAATAAAAGAGAGAATCAAAATGGTTGAAGTTATTAACGCAAGTAAGGCACACAAGAAAGAAAATACAACTGACAGCGGTCTATTTAGAGTACCGGTCAAGGAATATCTTTCATACGTTGGTAAATTTCTTTCCACACTTATATAACCCAATCTTGCGTTGTGAAAGATAAAACTCAGTACGCAAGTTCTGATTTCAAACTGGGTGACTCCTATAACTTACATTTCATATTCTTCTTTGATATTTTAATGTCCCTATGACGCAAGTAATATAATGTTTTTTTTTCCGTACATTAGACAAGTGTAACGGAGTTAACAGTTAGGTAAGTACCTACTTTCACCAAAACAATTAACCGAGTGAAGTTCCTTATTTAACGTAAGGTAAGATAAATTGACAGATATACTTATTTTTTTTTTCATATATTTGGAAAAACAAAATGGTCTTAAAAACGATTCTTAAGTCTTCATTTTACCATGTTGCATTCACGTATATCTGAAGATTCAGATATGCTCAGCACAAGCACCCTGGGCCTTCATGCATACCACAAAAAACAGTCACAATTAAGTTTTTATTAAACTAAAATAAATAGTTATTTCTACGGAAATATTAACAGAAATGTAAACACTAGTATTTTATCAACTTTTATTTGAGTAATAAATATGAATATCTATTCACGGTTGGTGTTTTTTGGTGGATGCTTTCGTTCAGCAGTGAACGGCAGTAGATTGAAGCAAGCAAGCATTCATATATATTCGGGATAGCTTAAGACGTTTTACACACGACCCAAAATAGGTACGTTGCTCATGCTAGGCACATACATCGGTAACCTGTTCGCTGTTCTGCCCCCTATATCAAAAAAAAATTCTCAGTGTACAGATAGGACACATCGGATATTATAATTATTTTCTCCATTATGCAAATCAAAAGTACGTTGTATCAATTCGCTCGGTAACGGTAACTTTTCAATTTGACGTCCCGAATACATTACCAAAGCGTCAAGATGGAAATTAATAAATGGAAAAATTAAAAACGGACCAGACCGAGGGACGGACAAACACAAACTTTTAAAAAATTACTTTAATATATTCGGGAAATTAGAAAAATGGCCGCCTGCCACTCAATCCTGAAGTTGGAGCTGAGGTTTTAAATAATTAACGTTGTATCGAGAGTACCTTTTTTTTCATAAAATACAACAAAATATGGTTGATATTGATTTTTCGAGGAAATATTAAGAACAAAGCATTCTGGAATTGGATAAATGTAATTGTATTTATTACAGCATTTAATTATTTCAGTCAAGATTATCTGTTTGATCTTCTTATCACTCACACCACTTTAATAGTCCACCACTAGACATGGACATGTCCGTAGAAAGAAGGCTTATTTAGCTTTTTAGTGATGGAATTTAGAGTTTTTTTTTGTTATTTGTGTTGTCTTTATTGTTACTAAGTAGTGTGATGCGAACTTTTTCTTAGAAATTGTAATTGAACTTTAAGAAAAATATAACGGATGCTCCAAGCCAAAAACAAATGTAGATTGTGACATTTAGGTTTATTACTCGAAAGCCAATTCTGTTTGTAAATAACATTGAAAAAGTATTAATGAGTAATTCAGTAGTTACAAATTGTACATATGTGTGTATTTATTGAGTTTTTGTGTTGTTATATTTGGACAATTTGTCGACGTAAGTATTGTTTTTTTTGGATTATGGCATATTGTATTTCACGTGTTGTTTTACGCACTATTTTACGAAAGAATATATTTAAGAAATTATTAAACCAATACAATTACCATGTCTAATGTTGATTAGTTACGTGATTAACTGTTATATATTAATTATATTTAAGATACGAATTATTTGAAACACACTATAAAAATATAATGACAGCACATAGGATAATGTAATTGATATGTGTATTATATCTATATAGGTATATATTATACTTATTCTATCATTTATAATAAAAAAAAGCAAATTACTACATTTTACATGGTAGAGTAGCGTTAAATCTAGTGAACTTCACCCTGCCACTAAAAACACTGTTCACTATAGTAGATAAAGGGATATACCAGATAAACATCAATTCCCATCTACCGAAACCCAAGTCAGCTGTTCCTAGACCGACAAGTTGTCCAGCGAACCGTGTCTGTACTAACGGACCGAAAATTTCTGTTTTGTATTCAGTGCAGGTATGACCGAACTGAATGGCCGTAACCGTAGATTAAGAATACTTAGCCGTTTACTCTGCAACCACATACAGTTGCTTTAAATTCTTTCTCCTCGAATCTTATTACGATATTAGTTTGACAAATTTTGAATTCTTCATTGATTCGGGAAAAGGTTTAGTTATTCATTAATGTCAGTTAGATCTTAAAAGACTGATGATCGCATATAAATCAAAATTAAAGTGCAAAGTTACAATATTAAAAGTAAAAAAACTCTCTTCAAAAAAGGAAACAATGTTTTTAGATGTTTAGTACCATTGAAAAACAAATTAAAATTGTCAAGATCGTCACTTGTTACTAATCAAAAGAAAGACATTATTAAGCAAAGGAAAAAGAAATTCAGGTTAGTTTTGTCTTTGTAGTGAGTGGAATAAATTAGAAGTTTGTGTGTGAAGTCTGAAGTGAGGAGAAGGCAAAGGTCTTTGGCAAGAAAGTTAAAACGAAATGAAGAACAATAGAACTGTCATCTGTTCTTTTGAAAGATGCATTTATTTAGCACATATAGTCTTCTAGCCACACGTCCTTCCATGTTTACCACCTTTCTGCTTCATCTGGCGGTTAGAAAAGTGTTTAAAATAATTTTGTGTGCAATTATAGTTTCTTTGAGTACATAACTTACAAATGATAAACGATATTTTTGCTGCAAGTAAATCTTTATAGATATTTTTACACGTCAGACTTTACAACCAGCGCCAGCATTTCAGTAATCCTCACTTTGGGAAGAAATGACGAAACATACCATAGAGGTGTCCTTTTTCTTCAAGTCCGTGAACATTGACTAACTAAACAAGTACAGTATGGAGTCAAGGTAATCTTTTGAAAAAACGAGTATAGTTTTGAGTCGGCTCATACAGATGATATATTAGCTCCAACCATCATGTCACTTAATCAGTAATAGTCAAGATCAATGACTCGAGGCGCGACACTACCGCCAGGACATTTGGATAGGCCGTGGAGACGTTCAAAACCATCGGAAAGACACTGAATATAAGCTAATATTAGAAGCATATACTATACTCACCTTTACATACACAAATATATAAAATAAAATATTTATGTTGCTCCTAATCATTTAGTAGATATATTGTCACATTTTTAACATTTGATGACTTTAGAATTAGAAATACTTTCCAACATGTTTTCTTAGAACTGACAAGTGACTGTCAATGCTTTTAGCAAAATTATATTAAATTCATTAATATTTAATTTATAGCTTGAACTCGTAAATTCTTGATTACGAGGCCGTCGTTCTACTGAACTAGTTAATCAATTTTCTGTATTTTTAAATTGACGAATGCATATTTTAATAATTCAATTGTCACTGGCCGGGTCTCGCTGTGGTCCTGGCCGATCCACGGAACACACGTTGGCTCACACGCGTAGCCCGCGCATACATTAACATATATTTCATAACCACTGAACAGGGGAATAAAATTAGACGCACATGCTTCGTTTTTATAAAACCGTTATTTTTACTTTTTTCCACTGTCTTTTCTGTCGTTTTCCAACGGTTTTGCGAAGTATATTTCTCAACATTTTCAAGCGCTCGTTCCAAATTTAAATAGCAACTATTGTGTGCTATGGACATTTGGCGACAGCAAGAAGTAGTTTTGCTATCCGACGGTAGATGGCAGATATGTAAATTCATAAATTTCGTTTTCTATTATTTAAATTATATCGTGAACGATATCACTATAAGATGTACTTTTTAATACGGTGCTATATTGTCCAGTTAAATGACATTCCCGTATTTAGCGTCGAATGTGTGAAATAAGTAAATAATTAGTAATGAAGTCACATGTTATCGTCTTATCGTTTACTTTCAATATTTAACTTAAAATTATAAGAATGTAGAAAAGTGTAATATTTACATCATACTTTGTGTCGAGGACCGTTAAGTATTTACTTTAATCCTGTTAATAGGTAAAACTAAAAGATTCTGGAACAGATTTCCTATACATTGGTTAAATATTTATATTTTTACTTAATAGTTTTGATATGACTCTTGTTGGAGCTGAACTTAGGATCGCTTCACAATAACTTTTTTTTAATTAATAAAATAATTAAAATTAATTAAATTACAATTTAATGTTACTTACACTTGTATAGGGAAGGCCAAGAATTCGTTAACATTTGAATCCAACATCCCGCGCAAACATGTTACGGGAGTTCTTGGGACCGATGCTACTGGAATAATCGTAACGCATGATTTCAACAAAATAGAGCCACTTGTCACACATCAATGAGTCCCTGCCGGTGGTCAAAGATATGTTTCTTAAAAAGCTGATTTCCAGACGAGGAGACATTCCATAGCCACCCAGAAGTCCAGATCTATCCTCAGCAGACTTCTTCTTATAGGGTTATTTGAAGAAACACGTTTACATCAATAAACTAAATACACAAAGTCAACTAAAAGAAAAAATCAGTGAAGAGATGTCGGCGATATCACGGTCTTTGCTGACGAGTATTCGAAAATTTCGGTGCTCACTTAGAAGAGTGCAATGGTCGAAACTGTGGTCGTTTAGACAACGTAATTTTTAAAAAATAAATTCCATGTAATTGACTTTCTTGTTAATAAACAATTTTTATAATATATCAAATGGTTTTTTTTATACGATTTTTTCAATTATTAATTAATTCATAGCCCACCCAATTTTATATGTTACCTAACTTTCCATATTATATAAGTTTTTAAACGCTTTTTTGATCGTCGATATACTTATATGCCACATGAAGGATAAATTCAGATACTTTCATAACCTATGTATAAAACAAATAACAATGTACACAATTGCGTGTATTAAACTGAATAGTAGACATACACCGTTTAGCGCCTGACGCTAATGAAAGCAAATTTATTCCATACACAACACATATGTATGAATAACTTACACAGTAAATTCTTATACGCTAGTTCTTAAGCTTTACTTCTGGTATTTAACTTTCCTTTCAAGCGGTGGAAAAGGTCTAACTTTGCTTCATGATGCAGTCTTATCTTGGTCTTCATTACATTGTCTAGTCAGTTGATCTTGTGGCAGTGAATTTGCCTCCCACCTAGGACATGTACACACATATTTTAAATATACTATAATATGTGTATATTAAATATACACATATTATAAAAAATACATTCGGACAGAACAAAAGATCGCGTTCATCATTGATTTATGAGCAGGCCGGTTAGCCTATTTGGGAATCAGTCGGTCGTGTTTGAGGTGTGTTAAGTAAGTTCTACATATAAGGCTATATTTTCCAGTAAATACACAGGTTATCAGACGATAAGATTCTACCATCATATATTGCAAAAGACCGAATGTTGTTAATAGTCTAAATATTGTTGGTTAACTCTAGAAAATTATACACTCATTGTACATTGTGTAACATTGATCTAACTCCATTAATCAATGATTATGATAGAAGCAGCATCTATCAAGAAACGGCTGATAAACGAACACTACTACGAGTACATTACAGTAACCACAGCTATACAGCCCGACACTTATTTCGTACATATACAGGGTAATTCCCGTTCCATTCTTAGTTGATAGTCATCTGGCCCTAAAAATTGATAATTCTTCTGACTTTGAACAACAAGTTCTTGCTATGTACATTCGTAATCACAAAAATTTACTTAACATTCTGCTGTTTGAGCAATAAACGTCAGTACACTATTGGTTGGTTAACTATTGAAGTAAGAATTCTCATAAAGTTCAACAAGAAGAATATGGAATTTATCCGTTTGAAATGGATATTATAAAAAATTGTCTCCAGAACCGCTTCGTCACAGCTCCATACTCATAGCGGAGTACACGGCATATGGACGAGTCGTTGTTCATGAATATTTATGGAGTCGACCCCCAGTCGTAACGAACGCGCAAACGTTGTGATACCGTATCGATAGCCATGGTGTGATTGCGATCTTTGGCGGGTAGACCATTGTAAGGTAGAAAATATCGTGTATTTCGGTAATACGTTGAATTTGTTTCTCTTCTGTTGAAACGATTTCTCTTTTAGTAAACATCTATCTGTTTAGGTTTTTCTCAGAAACCAAATAAATATTCTGATTTTTTATTTAAATTAAATTATCAGGAAATTGTTTGCGATTCACAGTAAACTAGTTTAGAATATAATAATTATGGCAGAACGACTTAATTTGTTATGTGGGAGGGTAAATTTAATATAACTTATATATAAAAAACATCAAAGGAGGTTTTGGGCTACTATACCACGCTGGCCAGACGGGTGGATATAGGGTTTGTTTCAAGTTTTCCTTCTCTGTGCAGAGATGTCGTCTTGCATATTTTTTTCCTTAGTCGCCTCTTACGGCAGCCAGAAGAATAGGGGTGGTAACACATTATATTCAACACTGAATTATATAATAACTTTGAATATAATATAATATTTTTTATATATAAATAGAATATTGGTCCAGTGACGGCCCTGTTGATCTAGTAGTTAGTGATCCTGACTGCTAAGCTAGAAGTCGTGGGTTCGATTTCCACCCAGGACTAACTTTTCTGTGATGAACACGATCATTAGTTCTGTATCTGGGTGTAATTTATCTATAATATGTATTTATTTAGGAATTTATAAGTATGTAAATAGGCAGTCTAATTCATTCCCATAGTACAGCAGGCTTTGCCTAGTTTGGGATCGGACGGTCATGTGTCAGATGTGGGAGGATAAATCATTATGATATTCAAAAAAAACAAAAATAAATAAAAAAAGGTAAATAAGCACAATTCCTCATGAAGATAATGTCATAAGTTTACTTCTGACCTAGTTTTTGACTGAAAACAAGTAATTTATCAAAGTAAAAAGTAATAAATCTGTCCAATATATTTTCTAATGCTCAACACTAATACGAACATAATGATTTACATTTCTAATATGATGACATCATCTCTAAATATTGTGAGGGTAGACGAGCAGAAAGTGATACTGGCTCTAGACCTCAATATTGACTATTCTCCTGGCCTCTTGATCTTTTCCAAATTGTCATTTTATGTCGAACTCCGGGTTAATGGACATCAAGTTTATGTCAAAATAATTCATATAAGTAACATTGTTGTAACAGGTCACACGATTTACATTTTTAAGATAACTAAGTTAAAGTTCAATTTGAATGGCTTATAAAATTAAATGTGTTTAGACGGTATGTTGACTAACATCCGGTATCTTACTCAAACACATAAATAAGCAGAATTTAAAGCCTAGATCAAAATTTATTGAAATAAATTACCGTTTAGATATTGCTTTCACAAAACCTCAGAAATTAAGTTAGTATTTTAGGATTTCGCAGCTGTGAGGCGTGTCCCAGTCAATTTTGTTCAAATTTATGAATAAGAAAGTAGAAATAATTATTGTCACAATGATTTGTTAATTGTAAATAGCTAACGTTGCACTAATTGTATCCATAGAGAATGACTATTAATCATAATTATGAATTAATGAAACACGACAGTTTAAAATCGATATTAGAAAATTTCTTTATTAAACTTTAAGACAAAATGTTTTATAACAAACAAAAAACAACTTAATATTGTCAATATTTCCTCAGTTGTTGAGTCTGTAACTGTTATTATAACATTTTAGACACACTTTAGCATAGTCCCTATTCTAACTAGATTAATAGACTAGTCGATCTATCGAAATGATTAAACAACATTGCTAAATGTCACCTGTAAAATTCTAAGCACAAAATCGTTCATTAATATTATAAGCTAAGGAAGTCGTATTAAAATTAACTTTCCTTAAAAATATCCTGCACTAACCACTCGTAGGGAGCAATAACTAATTAAACACCGTGACGACTTACCATGAAAATACCACACCGATACATTATAAGTAATGGGGTATAATCACTACTGTTCTGCCCCATTTTATGGGTCACAAGCAATTATGTTATTGTGTATCGTGTACGTCAGTTTATTAAACCGTTTTGTTGAGACATAAAGTTTTTTAATGTTTTAACGAAACATTTCATTAATGAAGCAAAATTTTGCCATGATTGCATATATTAGTGTGCTATTACTAAATTAGTTACTTAAATAACGTTTTGCTTATAATATTATTATTTCTAGGGGAATTACCTCACATTTACCAGATTACACTTGGAATTTCGAGCAACTGTGAAATCGTTAGGCAATTTAGTGTTGATGCCGCTAAGTCACTATCTATACCTAATTATTGTAGGCGTTTAATGTGTTTTGATCAAGCCTTTGAGGGACAAAGACGTGATTGTATGTGTGTATGATTATGTTTATTTGTTTCATATATAAGTTGTATATAGCAGTAATATTTTGACTTTCTGAGTAATGGGCGCCCTTCTTCATATCGTCCAAGTCATACAATTAGTCGTAATTTAAGTCTAACGATTTCAGTATTGTACTTTAAATGCTTGGGTAGCAAAAATTCAAGTAGTTTCCATAAGAAAAATTAAAGGTCCAGAAGAGTTTGGGAAACTTCAATAGCCATGCTCGCGTAGCGGACTATGTACGCGTATAAACACAAACACATTATATACACATACCCGATTGAATGTGTGTCTTATATATTATTTTGTTTTTTTTTTGTATTTATATAATATTTTGTACTTTGTTTACGAATCCATACTATATTTTTACTAATACTTGTTGCTCAGAGTGCCGGTAGATGTGAAAATAGATTAATGTCAATTATTTTAATTTATTCAAATTTCAATATTTAGTATTACAATCAGTTTGAATTTTCAAAATACGGTTTAAAGGTCTTCTATCGGCACTCCTCATGATACCTCTGTTTTGTTACTAAAATAAAATGAAATTAATTTATTTCAAGGAAATGCATTGCTATTGCAGTACAAAGATCTGATAGCAACAAGGCAAGCAGCTCCAAGGACCACGTTTTTCAGTTAATCCTTTTAAGTTATTTTTACAAAACTCCTAAGTACAATGTTAAGGAAATAGTATAGATTAAATGTCCTAAAGTCGAATATGATTATAATATAAGCATAATATGAAGCGAATACTCAATATTTGTAATGGTAAAGCCCAATGGCGGTATGCCGTGACGAGGTGGAGTAATGTTGTGTTTGTAATGGCATAAATGAGTTATTACAGTATTTGTATTAACAGCAAAACAACTTGTTACCAACTAACTTATATTTATGGCGATTAAACATTAAATAGAAAACCATGACTCAGATAATGTTAAATATTTTTTAATATTTATTTTATTGTTAGGTGAAAATAGTTGGTGATAAGAAATTTTAGAAAGTAATTTGAGTTAGATGAGTGAGGTTAGCAGCAATTTTGTTTTTAGTGAAATACGAGCAAACGACCCCTCCCAAGAATTAGGTGGAGAATGGACGGAAGTTTGATCCTTTGGCAATCTTACTCACCCGGTGGAAGCAACGAAAGATTTGCTTGAGACCTGTATCGAGAGGAGGCTCAAGTGTGTCGAAACTTGGCTCTCCTACTATCTTACCATCTGAGAGTTATGATTTAGTCCCACTGTGATATAGTTTTATAAATAAACGTCCTTATATATCATGAAATATGTACATAACATAGATAGATTACACTCAGATTCAGAATAAATGATCGTATTTATTGCACAATATTTATTCTGGATGGGGTACCTACGATCTCCTGCTTACCAGCTAAGATCGTTAGTCACTAGACCAGCCGAGTCGTGTAATGTAAATATTATTGATACGATGAAATTAACATATTAATTCGATATTTTGCTAATGAATGTTTCTGTAAACACAGTTTACACCATAATTAGGTTTAAGACACTTCTGTATACATCACGAATTTACTGCTACTGGCTAGTAATCTTTGCGCTACTACTGCTGCAAAAATGGTCAAACGCGTACGCACGAGAACCACATAAAAAATATCAAAAATAACAGTTAGTTAAACCGTGAGATATACGTAAAGTCAAAAACGGGCGTTTCTTCCGATCTAACGTATTTAGTGAAACGTTGTGTTGGCGGTAAAATGCAAGAACCACAGCCCAAAAAAGAGAAATTCTCCGTGTTTCGAAGCCAGTTAATTTAACAACCAAGTAAGAGACCTTCAATAGCAAGGTTTAACTAATACCCCTCATATTTTTCACTTACGAAGTGACAGCTCTTTTTTGGTGAGAGTCGCCAAGACTTGGAACGACCTGCCTGGGTCTATTTTTCCTGATAACATGAACTCTGGAGCCTTTAAGAGTAGAGTGAACAGGTATCTTTTGGATGGACGTGTACCACCTTCGTCTTCATCTGCACTTTCCATCAGGTGAGATAGAGGATAAGCGCCTATTCCATTACAGACGTAAAAAAAAAAAAACCCGCTACTATTCTGCTATTTTTACATTTTCATAGCTCACTTTGCTAATCACATTCAAGTACCGACCGTGGCGTTCATGTAACAAATTCGATTTATTTCAATACATGTTCCGGACAACGGTTACAGCAGCTTGAAACCCCATTGAGTTTGGTTTTCTTCTAGTTTTACTGCTTGTCAAAATGTCACCGCGCTCATAATAAATAAGAGAGCTTGATAGCTGTTGATCAATGTACTATGACTGTTTATTTACATGCAAATACAAGCTGGGACCGTTGGCAACCTTAAGCGGTGCCCGTTTAAGGCTGTGCTAAGAAATATGTACACAATTTTAAATATAATTAAGCATTTTATCATGGTTTTATTCGTGTTGTTTTAATTAACGGCGGTTTCGTGAAACGTACGTTTCTGTTTATATTAAAATATTTAGTAGTTAAACATACGCGATATGTTACCGAAAATCGCGAATATTTTAAATCAAGAAATTAGATATTTTGCTGGGGTACATTCATATTAGCGCAGAGTCGAAGTGCATCGAAGTGTCAAATTCTTACCAAGTGAAACAAAATTCCACGAATGCGCTCATATTCGCGAAAATTCGCGAGCATTCGCACTCTTTAACATTTGTAATCCGACACAGACCAGTTGCCAATATCAAATGACGAGTGACAACGCATTGATTCGCGTAGTAGACAAGTAGATTCTGTCGTGCAAATTGGCATCTTCATCACGTTAATTGTCGTAGAAGAAATATGTGTACTATGTTGTGGAGATAAAGGTGAATTTGCGATGTTAAGTGTGAATTGACCCTAAAGAACCATTTGTGTCTGACTGAGGCGCTGTCCTTAATACAGATATACGAGTAATGGAAGTTATTAGTCTATCGCCGATGAATGTCAATGAAATCATACCAAGTATTAGTCACTTTTATTTGATCAAATTTCATTTGGACACTTGTCGAAGTGAGTGAAATAAATTCCACTCAAGATCTCAATGAATCCGCGTCGTAATGTTATGCTATAACAAATATTCAACCATTTAAAGTTATATTAAACGGTAAACTGTTAGGTAAAAAACCCGAGCTTTATAACGCATTCAGCTCATGTAGGTAGATCCTAGGAATGCTGTTACCACCACCTGCGTGCCATTGTGTCAGCTACAGCGAACATATCAAATACTAATATAGTATAAGTGTATATGTAATATGCGTGTATATATAAAGTTTAAGTAAGTAACATAGTGTACTTGATACGTCAAGTATCAACTCCAACTTCGGTTTTTTTTTGACAAAGTTGAGCAACTAACTCATGGTAGTGGTAACGCATAAAGTATGTAGATTTCGATAATTAATGTTATTTTCTACACCAGGCTTAAGTATGTGTTGCCAGTCTCCTTACTACATTTTAATGATAAGTGACTTACCTTGCTTTGCCATTATGACAGTCATATCTATTATTCATCCCTAGCTTCGTCCCCAAAGCGGCTTGGCGGGGTGCAAAAAAGTATTTCACTGGGAAGTCATAGTCTACATTCACAATGAGTATGGTGACCACAACAGGGAGTTTAGGTGCATAGGCGGCATTAATGGCCTTATTTGACTTAATATTCCAACTCGACTTAAAACTTAATATTCATGATTTTCATTAGGCAGAATAGAGTCAATTTGATAGGCTCTTAAAGTAAAAAAAAATAACAGAAAAAAAAACAAAAATAATACCTTAAGAGAAGAAATTACAAATAAAATTAAAATTAAGTAAATTTCACGTATACTATGATATTGAAGTTCGAATAATTAACATTCATACATAGGAGAAAGGCAAGAAGCAAAAATTGTGACCTTTAAAAATATGTATATATTGGTTACAACAGCAAAATTTTTAGTTATGCCGATCACGTCTAGGTTTACGTCATAAAATAAAATATTTAAAATTATTGAATTAGGGTCAAAATCAAACTACAATGCTGTTCTAGCGACTATAGTTTTTGATACAATGAAGATTCTTGCTCAGTAAGGCAGAAACGTTTATATCTGCTTTCTCTTAGCAGCTGGCAAGCAATCTCCGACTTGCTGCTTCACATGACCACCATAACTCTTTCACCGTACCTCATCGTCATTCCACATTATTTTGTCCCAATTAAAAAGGAATTACATACTCATAGGTGAGTGCTGCTAGCTTTTCAATGTACTGATCTTAAAAAATTAGAAATGAGCAGTAAAATGGTAAAATAATGATGATGAGCACTTTTAATGAGAAGAATATGCATGAGTAAAGTCAGTGCCCCAAAGTTCTTAGGCTTTATATAGAATTGAGATAGGTGGTCACGTATATATGTCGTTGATCTTGTCTGATGTTAAAGATATCGCAAAAAAAATCTAACATTAGACAAGAATTTAATGCTGCAGCAGTTGCAAACAAGCTTAACCAGTCTATATCGTAGTCATACTCTCATACACATTTATAGCCTTTATCAGGCCACTGCTAGACGTGGGCCTCTCTTTAGAAAGAAAGTTTTGACCTACCATACTACGCTGGCCAAATGAATTGAAAAAGGGTTCTTTTCGAGTTTCCCTTTCTCTTTGCAGTATTGTTGTTCCGCGTAGTTTGCTCATTTAATCGCTTCTTATGACGTTCATGGGATAAATAGGGGGAAGTGAAACTCCATGTTCTTAAACTGTTACCACACGTGATGGCATCCATCCTAGTAATATCTAATTAAAGAAATTTTATAACAGTGGGGGATCACGGCCTCTTCATGTAGTAGACTAAGTAAGAGATTCCATGACTTGGTCGAAACCAGAATATTCGGCAAACCCTTGGCCGAAACACCGAATATTCGGCAGTCGAATATTTACGGTACTTTTGGCAGATAGAAAATTTAAAACTGGTGCGATGACGATGTATTGTGAGCGTTTTTGTTTCATTCGTGATGAATGGAAATTCTCGTAATACAGTGTTTAATACTGTTTGACAGTTTGGAGTAGTCCTCTGAAACGGCTGAACTGATTTTCATGATTTTTATGTTTATTCGGTAGGTCCGAGAACAGGTTGTAGGATATTTTTACACTTTTAGGTGATAAGGGTAGCCCTCTCCAGAATGTTCATTTTCATGTTATGTACAATTGTTTTTTTATGATTATTAGTAATTTTATAACAAATACTTTATCAAACCCTAAATATTTACACGATATAATTATTTTTAGTTTTATCCAAATTGTTTACAAAAATGTTCACGAAAAACAATACATATGGCAAAACAATGTTTACCAGATCCGCTGGTACACCTATAAAATTTTTAAAATTCTTCGTGAGTTCTAATATGCATTATTTTTGAAAAAATTCATGATTTGATATTCGGCCAAATATTGAGCACTGTTCGATCGAATACCAAATAGTGAAAAATCATGACCGAATAGCCGAATACTGAATAATTACCGAACACTCGTGGCATCTCTTCTCTAACTAGTAATTTCCATTCAGAAATTTCATATATTCTTTACCCCGTTCTTTATCCATTTTCTTTACTAAGTTTACCATATGCTTGAGGGCGTTTTGATTATGGTTCTATTCCTACAGATGGGGCAGTCGGACAAGTTGCTTAACCTAAACGAAATCAATCAATATAAGTGAAATCCTTTCGATTTTTTTACAACATGATCGTTTTCACTCAATTTGCGCGGAACCAGTAAAAAATGTAATTTACCATTATTATTAATAACCAAACGTAAGTTGTTACGAAGGCAGTTAAAACAAAAATGTGTGTTTGACCCTTAGCCCTTAGCTGTTATGTATGCTAATAGATGCAAATGAATGTATCTGTGGATGAGATCGGCGCGGACGCACTTCCTTCCTCGCGCTAATTATGCGTGCGCGGTGACGCTTGCCCTGCTGTTACGCACACCGTTTAAATATGTGTCAGGTGGTTACTTGGGAATAGATATGAAAGTTATTCAAAATATTACTAGTAATAACTATACTACTTTGACACCAAAGTGGTGAATGTTTTAAATAGTTAACTTTCTTGATGAATTGTTTTCTTTGGTTCTTAATTTTTCTCCTTGAAGGTGGTACTTTTTTCAAATTTAATTGAGATCGAAATAAGAAGTGTACCTTCCCAAATAGAAAAATACAATTTCAAATCGGTTAATTAACGAAGGAACTGTAAGTTAACAAACATTTAAAAAATCCTAATGGTTTGAAAACGCTTTTTTTGCCATGCAGCCTTCCAAAGCGACTAGACTACACGGTCTGATGGAATTCAAGACTTGTGGTCACCACACTCATTGTGAATGCAGACAATACTGTATTTTATACCCACACTATGACAGCCTAGTGAGATGTTTTTTGACGCCCCCCTTGGGGATATAATGAGCCTGACAGTTATCGTGGCAGTGTAAGGCTTACACACTAATAACGATTACTGTAACCCCTGCATCAATACTGTTACTGCATGGATGCTGTTGCTTTAGGTTGATCTTCTGTGAGAGGGTATGACTGCCCTGGTCGAGCCGGCCCGTTCGTGCTGAAATCAACGTGGTTCTACTACTTACTCATTTTTACATATGTTGTAGATGATTAATCAGTTTCTAACCGTTAGTCAACAAATTTTGTATTCTTTTCAATTTTATACATAGTATATTAATATATTTTTTTTCTATATGAAGAGCCTGCCAAAGTGACTCTACTCTGCCTGATGGAAAGCATAAATAGAATCCAAAGAGTTGTGGTCACCATACTCATTGCAAATGCAAACAATGCAGCGTGGTGACCCATACTATGGCGGCTGAGTGAGATGCTTTTTCACGTCACGCTTTGGGACGTAAAAAGCATGACAGTTATCGTGGCAGTGTAAGCCTCTCATAGTTATCACGATAACTGTCACCCCTGCATTAATGGGCCTCTGGTCTCAAAGAATAATAATATGTTTTATTTACAATGCCCCGATGTAAATGAGGTTGTAAAATTTACAATACGTGCCATTGGACAATCTGTTTGGCCACCACAATATTTAGCAATAACAGGCATTAATAATTCATTACGTAGAAATTGCCAAGTTTGGATAATATCGATTTTAAGTGAAAAAATAAAATAATTAAGTGTTTTAAAAATAACTTTAACATTATAGCCTATACATGAAAAATACTAGCTTTTATCGCCGTGTTTTTCACGTTTGTAGATTTTCTCTACATTTAAGAAAAGTAGCGAATATACAATTTCAGAAAATGTTTGTCCATATACAGTCATTCTTTCGTGATGAACAAACATGCTTCCATCAAAACTTTGTAGGAATAGTATAATCAACATTTACATAATGTGTCATTCGATACCATCGCAGCCTCGGTACACCGCCGAAACAAAATCAAATTCTTGTATCAATGAATAGATCGCCCCTACAGATTCATATCACGTACTTACTTAATATACATGGATCTAATTAAGTACAAAACACTCGCCATAAAACTGTACGACAGATAGACAGATAAACTGACAATTGGATTAGATATTACCCATACATTGACATTAGCTTGGAATGAATTACGAAACTGTGAAACAGTCATGTGACACAAAGATTGTATTTGTTCTTTGTTCGGTTATTATCTAACTAATGAACATTTGAAACCTTCCCTAGTTAGGTAATAATTAAAATGGGGTAACCTTGTTACAGCAATGTTAATCATTCGACATCATCATCATTTGGTTTTTGAATATTGAATTAATAGAAACATAATAAAAAAGACCCTCGTAATTAAAACAATTTAATAACTGTAACAACTATTGTTGCCTTTGCGCTGACTTCCACATACAGTGCAAACGAGAGTACATACACACCGTCACGCCGTCTACGCCGTCTACCGAAGACACATCGAACTACGAAGTAATGAACTACGGAGCAACTACTAATCCTGTGTCGCAATATAGAAATTCTCGCGGTGATTAACATATACATAACACCCCTATACTAACCGTTAGGCTGCTGCCAGGTGTGATCACTTCGCCTGGTCGGAGGATCCTCCCTTTGTGTTGAAGGGATATGACACCCTTTCCTCCACATCTTTTTTACTTTTTCAATAATAGACACATCAACTACTTACAAATAAAAACGATACTTTCGAACTCATAGCACGGCTTTCGCAGCATTAAGTTTACTGATGACACACTATATAAGCTTACAAATCATATAGTTACCAATATAGACAAAAAGAAAAAGTATTAGCTATATTTTTTGATTTGGTTAAGGCTTTTGACACGGTTTCTGTCCCATTACTGCTCAAAAAATTAGAAAGAATGGGTGCTCGTGGCGTGTAGTTGCACTTTTTCACAAATTATCTCACAGATCGTGCACAGTGTGTACAAATTTTTGGTGTGCATAGTCATGATTTCAACATAGACATAGGTGTGCCCCAAGGTAGTATCTCGGGTCGACCCTGTTTCTAATTTTTATAAATGACTTTCGACAATTAGATATACCTAACACTGGAAAAATAATCTTTGTAGACGACACCGTATAAATTTTTGAATGTGATTCCAGGTAGCATACGTATTAGAGTGCACAAAGGCGCATGAATCAAGTCATTTGTTGGCTTAACTGCAACCAGCTATCGTTACATGTCGATAAAACGAAGTATGTGGCATCCAAACATAAAAAAGAAAACGGCACGTTCGAACATTTCAATTCTCAATTCAGTATTGCATTTCACAATTTATACAGAAGTTAAACACATAAATAAATGGTAACAATTGTGAACCCTGTTGGGCACAGTAATATAGCTTAGCAAGAGAGAGAAAGAGGACTTATTTATTTTGAAGAAGTATCTATTTTTCCTGTTTCTTATTTAATTATTAATATATTCTTTTATAACATATTCAAAGATTTTTCTATTTCATATACCTAACAGATCTATGCCATAATCAAGATATAATTTCTGTTCTTTATATCAGTAAAGAATTGCAACTGGTAGATACAATTAAAGTTATCCTTTGTATATACTTTTTGAATAAAATTAAATTGAAAACGGTAATCATATCATGGATACGACAACTAACTTATGATGATACAGAAAGTCTACTTCTGCAACAAAGACAATCTAGTTCATATTTGAACAATTGAACAATTGAATTGATTCAATTTGAACTCCAGTAATAAGCACTGGGCGTGCCTACACACGCACTTAGACATTTTGTATTATATTAAGAGTTTTCAATGTTTACTTAAACCATAAACAAATATCTAATTGAGTAAGTGTAATCTAATCAAAATATCAGACATTCAGTTAAGCCCAAAATCTACTGTTACTATTAATTTAACCCTAAGTAGAAACGAAACAGGCACTGAACTCCTTTTGGGTTCGAGTCATCGATTTGTAATGAACTGTCTGTGAATATTGGCCAGATCATCATGATTTTGGAACGTTAACAGTGAATCAACTTTGACTTTGTCATTTATTTACACTCTGTGAGTTAGTGCAGCACCTGCTAGAACTATTACGATACGTTTCTTTACACAAGGCTATAGAACTATTAAACTAAACTATTATGGTATAATAATTATAGTGGTAGAGTTTATAAACGGCTTAATCTATTCTCAAAGACATGGCGTGAAACATCGCCAATTTTCATACTCCAGATTGTTATTAGGGATTTCATTCATAAAATCCAATAACACTTTTTGGCCCGACCCAGGAATCGGAGACCTCTTGACCAACAGTGGCATACAAAATTTAAACAGTGAAAAAACACTATTCATGTGATATAACACAGCCAGTTTAAGTTGGATTCCTGTTCTGATAACATAGTGTCACGGTTTGATTTATGTACTTTCCAAGTCGGCTGGCGCCACTGTATACAAAGATTTCACCGTGCCTTATATGGTCTTTTTTGGTAGTAAGTATTTGAAATCTAGATCAGGTCATTAGATTTTCTAATCAGGTGAGATGTAACCTTAACACTTCATTATACAAATGTTTCTCCAAATCTTCAAAGTTTCGAATTCTTTTATAGACCGTTAATTTTATTTTATGTTTCTGGTTTCAAAACGGTATTGTACTAAAATCAAAGACATTACGAGATTCAAATTCGTGTTTACTTTGAATTACGATAAAATTAAATCTTAATGTTGACATTAACATAACTAATTAGCAAGTATGGCACAGGGGCTTTTAAGCACACTCTTCTCCTAACAATTGAAATTAGAAATCTGATTTAGAGCTTTGTTTAAAAACTTATATTATATGAATGAATGATTATTGCTTCTTGTGATAAGAGAGCCAATTACCACAAAATTTACAAAAATAGGTACAATAGAATAGACAAGGCAATTATTAGTTGTTATAATAATTTTCTACGTGGTAAATATTTCTGATATTTATAATCAGATCTTGAGCAATAATTGAGAGCATGCAGAGACCAACCTGAAAGCAATTTTTTTATAAATCAGTTTATAAGTGATGAAGTTATAATATTAAAAATACTCAGAATCATCATCATAATATTGAGACTTTGGAGTCAGTTAAAAACACTAATTGGTATTCTTATCTAGAATCATAGGAACAACAAAATACGCAACCCTGTTCTCTTCTGGTTACTGCAGTTATAGTCCCGTTTACTACTTAAAACTTGTTCAACGACCCCAGCACCCCCGATAGCGTTTGTGATTAAAAGATTCGACGGCCATACTTTAATTCCATCTGAAACCGATTACATTTCCGAAGATTGTTGCCGTTTCGTAGATTATACAAGACAAGCCAAAATCTTTTACAATGTAAAGGATTGCACCCATTTCAATTTAAATAGGAAAAGGATAGAAACAATGGAATGACAACTTTCACTTATTCAGAACTGGGAGTCTAAAGGCGTACTAACTGTTTCCACTTTTAATTTCATATATCTAGGTAGTAGGTGAGATTAGAAAACCGAACCTGACTTTGTATTAACTGTTAGTTGCCAGTTACTCGGTGTTTTTTTCCAAAATTCAGTATGTCACAGTATTCATAAATATTTAAAAACATAAAAAAATACCAGGTATCAAAAAATAACGTCTGTGTTTTAAGAGAGAAAGTTAAAAATAAAATCTACATATTTACAGCGATTAGCCATTAGATATCAATTTTCAAATTAAAAAGTTTTCTGCGAATCTTTTATATTTTTCGCTTTTTTTAAATGCTAGATACATTAAGATAGTTAAACAAATAAATTTTACTTTAGAAAGTCTCCCAATAGAGCACATTAAAATATTTATCGGCGCTCTAGTGGTACCATAATTTATGTCTTTACTTTTAATTGGTTATTAGTAAATTATTAATATTCATGATGTGGTTTGTTCCTTGAAAATAGTTTGGCGAAAAGAAGAATAGACGAAAGTAATTTTTACTGTTTTTTCAAACAACGTTCCTAACGCGTAAATAGTTGTGACCAGGCATTATACATCAGTTATATTTATTCGGGTTTACTTATAAGAACTGTGAGAATATTATTTGTGTTATCGTAATAACTAGTTATTTAAAATTAAATATATTATATATATTGCAACTATAAACTGTGTTTTAAAAGATTTAAAAAAAAGTGACGCGTAATAACGAGTATCTAAGTATGCTATGTACATGATGTAATGAAAAATGGCGTTATATGTCTGGACGAGTTGTGGTCGACCGTAACGATCGTTTGTAAAAAACATTGAAAACGAACGCAACTAAGTTTATTGATTTACACGTGGTTATTTTGAAAACATGTGATGTTACTTGAAAGTTTATAATCGGAGAGGTGTTGGCGTTATTACGTGGATAATTTAAATATACATCATATTCAGTGTATTTTTTTATGTATTAAACTATCAATATAGTACTCACTATTTAACTTACATGACGTGGTGTAAACAAACATTTGATCATAACACTTAATCCCTTGAAAACAGCTGCTTTTAGATCAGCAGAGGTATTTTATTTCATAATACCTAATCCTCCCACTACGATCCCTGGTCCTTTAAGCGGGGCGTGAAAAAGCATCTCACTAGGCCGCCATAGCGTGGGTCGCCAAACTACACTGTCTTCATTCAGAATGAGTATGGCGACCATCGCTCTTGGATTCTATTCATGCTTATTATCAGGCAGAATTGATTCACTTTCATAGGTTTCTATAAAAAATAAAACAATTTAAGAAAATAACGTTTAATTATATCTTAACATAACATGTGTAATCTAGATGAGGGCCAATCAAAATAGATTTTCTACAGGTGTATATTTATTTTGTCATATATTTGATTATTGCCATTATGCGTGTTGTTCTATGAATTTAGATAGTGTGATTTTAACAGTGATAACACAAGAGAAGATATCAAAATAATATTCAAATAATTTCATAGAACAAAGATGTTTTCTATCAAACAATATTTTATTTACATCTGAAACGGAGCTTCTCTTACTTAAGGAGAAACAAAACAGAGCGTATTTGTATGAACGTTCAATTAATATTTGTCATAATTTAAATCATTTAGTTAAATGTCATTTATCGAAGGTTATTATTAGCTAACACAGAAGATCTAAAATAAAATTAAGTAAATAACTTACACAGAATATAATCACATACTTACCATTTTTGTGTATTTATCTTTAAGGACAAATTACTTTTGATCTTTTCAAAAACTAAGATGACTTTGATGATATCAATCAATCAACCTATCGCCGTCCGCGACTGAACGAAGGTCTCCTGCAAGGAACGGCACCATCCTGGTCTTGATGATATACAGATTAATATATCCAACGTCATTTAAAGTACAGTAAGCCCTCTAAATTGAAAATATATTTATGACAAAAATAACTGATGTTCACCTCCCTATCTATAAGTAATTAGTAACTGCGTGCATTTTTATGATGCGCGTACTATGTGTGCTTGTAGACATGTGAGTTTTTTTAACGTACTTTACTCGATTGACTAACGATAAGGTAATTGGAAATTATGATACTTGTCGTGTCAATACATTTTAGTACAGTAAATGTTTACTCACGTCACATCGTATATTAAAGTTTTCGTTAAAAAGAATTAGGTTTTTACTATCTAATAGGCCTGTTTGCATCGACATTAGAGAGAAGGAGCATCCATTGGAATCACCTGCCGTCGCCTTCTTGAAACAAAAAGTAATTAAGTATAGCAACAGCTCTCATTTTATTCAGAGTACATAATATAAAGATTATTTCAAAACATAAAACCTAAAGAAGCAAAATTTTTAACGACATTTATTTCGTCTACTTTTGCAGAACAAAGCAAAGATATTTTCCCTGAAATTTTCGCATAAGAAACATTTGAACACACCAGACATAAATTCTCACAAAAAGGTTTAACACCTTAACAACCTCCAAAATAACTGCGTCTATAAAAATTTAGAAGGCATTATATCGCGGCGTCGTAAACCCCTCGAGCCTTGTATACATGACAGGACGTTACGTCACGGCACTAACCAATCAGCGGCGTGCAGACCGGAAGTGGTGTACAGGGTGGTGTCACGATCAGATCGTGGAACAGGGGTTGTAGGGTGATACGGACCGGTAGTAAGTGATTTTGTCAATTAGAACATTATTTTTAGGTAATTAAGTTTTATGGTGACAGTTGCGTTTGATATAGGGGAGACTATATATTATTTGAAAGCATATTAGTAGCGTAAACTGAATTTTCCAGTTAATAAACGACATTACAAATAATACGGACTTGTATTTCTCTCTAAATAGGTTCTTGTCAATGCCTATATTGTGTATTATTTGTACGTACAAAAAGGTTTCTAAACATAATTTAAATTAAGGAATACCGAATGAAAAGACAATACCTACATAATTATTTTTTTTGCCTTTTTTGAACCTTACGAAATCTGGGTGCCGTTTAAAATCGTTTTCGTAAGAAAAAAGCCATCCAATGTATTGACGGTTTGGGAACAATAAAATCTCTTATCATTTAAAATTTCATCACAAATATCTTTAAAAAGCAATAAATAAATAAATATATCTAGCTTCAAACTGAGCAGAGTTTGTGCTATGACAGATTGAATGACTGATAAAATGCTTGTTCTGTAAATACATACATATTAAAATACTCAAACTTCGAAACAATAATTCGAATTCGAGATCTCAAACACAGCAGTCTCATACGCTGTGTCATCGAGACAGTCAATAACAATAAACTGTACCTATTTTTCATTCTTACCATTTATAAGTTTGTATAAGATCAAATGGTTACTAAAATTTGACGACAATTGGCACAAGTACACCTATATAAATATATAAATGTATGTCTGCTGTACGTAGTACAGGTACAGGTAGAGCACACCCATAACGGTACCCATCGCTAACATTAACAGTAACAGTTGAACGTTGCTAGTAAAAT
Organism: Hypercompe scribonia; assembly: GCA_949316085.1. Classification (NCBI taxonomy): domain Eukaryota; kingdom Metazoa; phylum Arthropoda; class Insecta; order Lepidoptera; family Erebidae; genus Hypercompe; species Hypercompe scribonia. The sequence continues at coordinate 768,269 of OX438967.1, read as the reverse complement.
AACACTAGCGAGCTATAGTAAAGGCTAAAACAATAGTATGTAGCAGGTCGCGTTATCAACCGCGTGTTATTTCATGGCGCGCGCTGCGCAAATACTCGCCTCACCACAATTATACCTAACACGCTCATAGACTAAGTTGATGACGGATTTCGCTAGATACTAAACGTCAAACGTTTTTAGTAAGCAATCGTAAGGTTACAGTGTCGATATGTATTTATGTTTTGCTTGTCTAGTCATTTGTATCTACAAGGACTTGGTGGCGTACTGTTGATTATTGTTGTTCTGCGAATGGTTATTCTTTGCGTCCGTTTCCTAAGTTCCTTAAAAATGACAGGGATATGAAATTACTGATAGCGATGGTAGTGGTATACATATATATATATATATAGAAGAAGTAGAAGAACTTAGAACTGATTTTAATTTTATTATCTGCCTACCCTTATGGGATCAGTATCAACAGTACGCCACCAACTACATTAGGAATATATCCAGGAAACGGAAGCAAAGGGTCACCATTCTCAGTAACAACAATATGAAATGTATGGGTCAAACAAAGGGCTGTCCCATGTGGAGTTTGAACCCACAACACTCAATCGCAGTAGAAAACGGTACGGCGACCGCATTAATCATGACGCTATCAGTCACAGATACGGGCAATATGTAAGGTCATTCGTCCAATATACCATTACGTCACCATTACTAACGTGTATATTTCGGAAACCTTCGAGTACTTTCAGTCTCAACAGGGAGTCTTTGTCTCTGTCTTTGAATGAAGCGACAAGAAAGTAAAGTTTGAAGCAGAGTCTAGGTACATGACTTTCTCAAAATACAATCATTTGTAGAAATATATTTATTTTTGGACCTTTATTTTGTAAATAAACATCAATTTTATTTCAATGGTTACCCGGAAAATCTAAACAAAAAATATCCACGGCAAGAGTCTTTTAACAAAACATTTGTGTCACACTATTTGCTCTGAATAAAAATCATTATTATTATTCAAAAAGATCGATTGTAACTCTGACAAGACAATGTCAATTCTTTAAATAAGTAAGTAAAATGAGCTTGTAACTATTTATCTAATCGTCAGATCTGTTGCTCGCATAATCTTTGCATATAGTGTGCTACCGTTGGTTTGATATGATTCGGGAGGCTTCATGCGATTACCAACGACACCTGTCGCCTTTCCCATGGAATTCATAATTCGCCCGCCGATGCAGCACGGATTGCCCGGATCGTTTTAATTGTATTCCAGGAACAACCCGGATTTATTGCCACATCTACGCATATTGTGTATAGCTGAGTGAAAATCACATTTATATTTTAAACTGTCGCCATTTGCATTGGTTTATGAAAGGTTTTCGAGTTGTGGATTGTTCGGGTAACTCATTTGAACTTTCTTTATGTTTTATGTAAATTGTTATTTGGGATAGTGGTGGCTTCATTGAGTTTAGATACATAGTGAGACAAATTTATCGGGACATAGAAGAGTTTATGTATCAAGAAGAGTTGGATAATAATTATATGTTAATAAAACTCACGTCGCGAAACTTCATTGTGATGGTTAACTATCTTCTAGTATTGAATCGGGATTCGAGGGTGAATTCTTCAGTTAGTCTTCTGAGTTGAGCACATTTATTGTTAAAACTGTTAGCAGTTTTCAAACAGCTAATCTCTAAAATTCCTACTCTGAAATTTATCTCGAAGACATCGTGGACATAGTTAAATACCTTTCGCACATATAATGGGTGCATACTGCTACGCGTTTAAGAGTATCAAAGTGATTGCACTGTCGTTTGTGTGTAAGTCGATGCGTGAAATGAAGAGATGGCGCCGAGTCGCGCACGACGGCGCTCCGAACCGCACCTCACACACTACACCTTGGAGTAAGTACTTCTTGTTGTATTATTGCATGCATCAACTGTACAAGTAGTGAACGTATCGTATTATTTACTATATAAATTTGATGTTATTTTTGCTATTGAACAGTTCAAAATCGCGAAAATAATCGTGCACTATCTAAAATATTTGAAGGAAATAGTAAGTACATATAACTGTATGTTTATACATGTTATAATGTTATTTCTTTGTTACCTCCTGTCCCACACCCTCCTGCCCTTGCATCACGCCGGTATATACCTACTTCACACAGGTGTGTATATAGGTAGATGCAGCGGGCGTATGGGTGCTTATTTTCGTTCATTTCACGCATCGTAACACACGCAAATCGATGAGTACAATGGCGGTACAACTGACATACAATGTACTACGTGTGCAGTAATTATATAGAAATATAGTCATTTGAGTGATGGAACAGATAGTAAAAGACATTATTTGTTACCTTTTTTCAAAGACAAAGACAATTTTTGAACATCAAAGTTATAAATTGAGAAATAAGTAGATGTCTGGCTCCAAAAAGCATAGCTTTAGAAACTTAGATACACAAATAGTGGTTAAATGAGCGTCGTTGTGCGGTGATGAACCCACAAGAAAATAAAATAGAAAATAAAAAAAAAAAATAAGATACGACTTAGACGCTTTCAAAATTTCGTCACTCGATTTATGACTTTCTGACATTGCATTCGTCGAAAGTTGACCATAATTCATCACATTATTGCTAATAGTAAAATTAAACTTTTATAACACGAAAAAATACTATTGTAATATATGTATTTTACGAATAAGTTTCTATTTTCGAAAATCGCTAGCGGCGGGGCCACATATTTCTAATTGATTGACTTGAATCCCCTCGACCGGAATGAGACAGTTTTTTTTAAGAACCTACCTAAATAACTTTTCACTGCCTGGCAAAAAGTGTGAATAGAATCCAAGAGTTGTGGCCACCATACTCAATGCGAATACAGAAAATTCTGTAATATCACCCACACTAAGGAGGTCTAGTGGGATATTTTCACGCCTTGCTTGGGGACGTAAAAGGCATCGTGGCAGTGTAAGGTTCACACGCTTACCACGATTACTGTCTCCTTCTGTGCCTCCAGTCATGCACTCAAGAACTAAACACGACAGCACGGATGCTGTCGGTTCAGTTTAGTCTTCTGTGAGAGGGTAGTACTGCCCTGGTCGAGCCGGCCCGTTCGTGCTGAAATCAGCGTGGCTCTGTTACCTGGTTTTACAGAAAACTAGCATCAACCATTGTATTCTATTCTAATATCTTTATATCTTTATCTTTCTTTATATCCTGTGTTGCGGGGGACTTTAAAAGCATACATGAAACGGACACAAGGAATATCCATACTCAGAACAACAATTTGTGGATCGTACAAAGTGTTGTCCCATCTGAGGTTTTAACACACAACACTCAGCACAGTAGAGAGCTGCGTGGCGATCGCTTAAATCACGACGCTACCAGTGCAGTTATTCTTTCGTTGGTTTACGGTTTCGTTGGTAGAGCACAATGATTCTTGGATTCAAAGGATGTTAACCTACTTGTGATTTAAGGGGCTGGTGTACATGAGCAACGGTAGTCACTAACAATCAGATGCGTGTTTGCTATTACTATTTATTTGATGATAATTGCTTGTTACGTAGAATAAATTCAGATTAAGATGGTATAACTAGGAGATGTTAGAAATGTCAAGATATATAAAATAATAATTGAACATTTAAAACGATAGATGGAGACAAAACTCACAGGTAAAGTTGGAAGCATCTTAGTAAAATAAGTGAGTTAAGTTGCAGTAAGTAAGCACGCCGAGCGGATCACTCGCCAAGTTACGAGGGCCGTGTTACTTACACTCGGGGAGCGCGTCGAAAGGAGATAAATTCTATTTAAGTAATCAAGTTTTTGCTTCAGGTGATGTTGTTCTTTACTCAGTTGCACCTACTTCTCTACTTGAATTATAAGTTTAATTAGAAAAACTCACCTGTGAATTTCTGCCTACTCTTTAACAAATGATGTTAATTTTTATAAGTAAATACACAGTACACGTCGGACTTTACAGCTAGACGGTGTTGGCATTTCCTAAAACTCACTCTGGGAAGAAATGTCGAAACAAACCACTGAGGTGTATTTTTTTTAAATCCGTTAACCTTGTATAACGTCAAAAAATCAAAATGATGTCATTATCTCGTTAGACTCGATACTGTCAGAAATTAGTTTGAGGTCAGCACAACGAGTTTCCTACTTTCATAACCCTTTATCACTAGTCATTTCCCTGCTTAGTCTGTTTCCTAGCTACATACACATTCACGGAGTCCATTCATTTTTTGTTTGATTGTCCATAACTCTTACATTCATCAACTTTTAAGCATAAAACTTGATCATATCAACAGCGGTTAGAAACCAACAGCTGGACACAATAAATTAGTAAATAAAAGTCTTACATTAATTTGAATAATTTTGGTAACTAAGTACAAACATATTTTCTATTTAACAAGTACATACATGTCCACATTAGATACGGAACTATGTGTAAGAGTATTCATGGATGCACACAAAGTAAGAAATAAACATATCCCTAGACTATGGGTCAAGAATTCTCCAATCTGTTCCTATAGGTAACACCCCGCTAGCGTTTGAGCTGAGAGTTCCTAACCCTAACATTATCTTCAGTATTAATCACCAATAGATGCATATTATGTTTTCTTATTTAGTCTAGTGTCCTTTTAAAACTACAACTAATTAGTCACGTCTGTTACTTACTACAGTAACAGACGTGACTAATATTAAATGTGTAAATAAGAGACGTTGTATAAAATCAGTCGATATTCAATTTTTATTTAAAAAAAAATATTTACGAGCAACTGTGATCGGATTCAACACAATTCACTCAAAACGTCAGTTTCATAGAAAGATTGTATCTTATGAATATTATATCGATGAAGTCTCGATTTGTAGAAAATAAATTACTAATAAATAAATTAAGAAAATATTTTAGCAAGAAAAACAATAAAATAGATACAGTGGTTTAAATTTATTACCAAATTTTTTTAACATTTTAATTTCTGCATTTTTATATTTTCTATTGACATTTATTAGTTCGGAAAACTAAATGGCAATAAAATCATTTTTTAAATAAAACACATCTTTTAAAATTACATATTTATAACATAAAACATCTAATAATTTTGTACTTAAATGGTAAACGACAACACCAGAATGCAATATTGGTTTTAAATCTAAGAAATGTCAAAAAGAAAGTTGGTGAGTGGCCTAGTTTCAAGACGTCGACCTCTATATACTCAGAAATATACATATTTAGTATTCTCATAAAAAAATAGAAAAAATGATACTGTAACAGTATTGATTCGAACCCAGTACAAATAATTGTCCGACGGTCGATGAATGTTTTTTAGCCTGTGCCTGGGTTACCCATAATACGAATCTATGTATTAAGAGCCTGCCAAAGTGACTCTACTCTGCCTGATGGAAAGCATGAATAGAATCCAAGAGTTGTTGTCACCACACTCATTGCAAATGCAGACAATGCAATGCAGTATGGTGGTCTAGTGAGATGTTTTTTCACACCCCGCTTGGGAACCTAAAAGGCATGACAATCATTATGACAGTGTAAGGCTTACACAGTTACTACGATAACTGTCAACCCCGCATCAGACCCGCCGGTCTCACACTCACCAACGAAACACGACAACACGGATGCTGGCGCTTTAGGTTGGTCTTCTGTGGGAGGGTAGTACTGCCCCGGTCGAGCCGGCCCGCTTGTGCTGAAATCAGCGTGGCTCTACTACCTAGAATATGTATTTAAAAATGTATACCTATATTGGTTATCAGTAGTCTGGTTACCTAAGTACGGGCTCTGCCTAATTTAGGATCCCACAGTTATAAACATAATGTTCAGTCTATACATGTTAAAGACAACACCACCAAAATATGGATTTATACGTATAATTTCGTTACAATAACCTTGTTCACCACCTGTCCACAGGTACTAAATCAAATGTTCAAACATTTTAATGTGATTTAATCAGCGCACAAATATTTTATATACAAATAAATTATTCCAAATATTATCGTTTAACAATAGTTTATGAATATGATGAACGATACTAATCGTTCCTTTAGTATAATCATCGCATATAAATGAACTATACGCCACATTGTGAGAACGAGGTGGTGATGAAAAAGCTCTCGAAACTTGGAACAATGATAATGGCTCATGTTTTATTTATCACTTGTGCATTAATGAACCAAGGTCATTTGAATTCATTTCCTTTACTCGTACAATATAACACTTTCACACCCACATTACGTAATTATACTAACTTTTATATTTAACTTTATTTTTAATATTTACTGTTATTATGTGAAGTCTTGATATGAACCATACAGATATTAAGTCTCGCTATTCGATACGAGATGACGCTAGTAGTATTGTTGTCTGTACAAAGTTTTCGAAGCTCGTTTTTACTCAGAACACGCAAGGAGTTTGGTAGACGTTTTAATAAAAGTTTATCTCGTGTTTATTTTCAACTGCTGGATGTCTACCAGAGTTAAAACTGTTTTAAATTTACGTGAGATATTTGCTGCACAAGAAGAGTTGTAGTGGCAAGATGACATTTCTAACTACTATCTTTTGTGTTATATTTTCAAAAAAAAACACCTTTGCTATTGTTGTAATTGTAAATATCCGTTTAGTGTCTTATATTGTGATTTAAATTTTAATTCTTGATAAGAATAATTTATAATATACATTTGTGATCTTAAGAATATTCATTTTCTCCTCAATTTCCCATCAATTAGAACTGACAAAACAATCCCGAGTCTCAAATTTTGAATAAAAGCAAATTATCGGGGTTTTAAAGGCTCATTATGAAAGTGGTTCTTATTATAAACGGTTGGCTTCTAGTCTTCTCAAGAATAAAATATTTGAAATAATCTTAGATCACCATTAAAAAAAGGCCAGTTTAAATAGTTACTGAATTTTTATTTTATTTTTAGAGTCTGCCAAAGTGACTCTACTCCGCCTGATGCAAAGCATGAATAGAATCCCAAAGTTGTAGTCACCATAGTCATTGCGAATGCTCACAATGTAGTATGGTGACCCACACTATGGCGGTCTATTAAGATGCTTTTTTACGCCTCACTTGGGGACGTAAAAGGCATGATAGTCATCATAGCATTGTATTGCACATACTTACCACGACAACTGTCACCCCTGTATCAAGGGGCCTCCGGTATGTATCGTGTCATAACTACTAATTCATATTAGGATTCATTACAGTTGCCTACTGAACATGGAAATAAATAGCTTTTTGCAACCGTTAGTTACATTAAAAATTGTCAAATTAATTAGTGAAATATTGCACATCTCAAATATGGCTAAGTACAAAGAGTTATCCGCAGTTTTTAATATATTTCATTTGTTCATTTAAAAGAGTATATGCAAGAGCTTGTAGCAACAAATGAAAATATACATCTTGACCTTTAGAACTGATTGCTATGATTCACCTTTACTATTTCCTAATATTAATCTTTATTAAATGAGATAACTAACAATAATGCATTAATAAATATTTCATAACCAGCTAAATTTAGGACGTAATGTCGTAATTTGTAATTCCAACAACAAAAATCTCTTATTTTTCTCTCCTTTGGCTAGTAAATGATTGATTTTCAATTTACAATCACGTCATTGCATGTAAATTTAAAAAATAACGATAGAAGAATCTTTGGAAAATACTTTTGCAATCGCAAAGTCTCGGGTCTGTCGTTAAATATAAAGTATTAACCGCCTTTGGAGCGGCTGGATTCATATCTTGCATGACAAACGCTATCGTACTTACGTTCATACTACGGGCCGAGTATTTCCCGTAACGCACACCACCACCTGTCCTGTCTGTGCAATTTTCTATCGACACTATATTCTCTTTCGGTGTGTGTGTAACACGCCGTCTCTATCTAACGTAGGTGTTTTGTCTCTCATGTCGCAGCTATAGTTGTGTTGGCCCGTGTTCGCCGGTCCATTATTGTCTGTTTAGCCTTTGCTTTTTGTAAATAAATATTAGTTACTGATTCACGGGGATTTAAACGATTGTTGATTGTTTATTTTTTTGGAAAGTCAATCTTGTAGTTTTTTCTAGGGCTTAGGGCTGTGGGAATGGAAGAAACATTATTTATCTTTTTTGTTTGATCTTCATTTAATATACAGGTTCATACAGGTTGTTTTCATTTAGATATGTGTGTTTGTACAAAAGGTTTGACAAGAGTATTGTCAATCATATGACATACAACGTTACAGTTTTAAATTACAGAAAACAATTATGTATAGAAGATACGTTTTTGAAGTTATTCTGCGTAAAAAGAATTACATTTAATTTAATGTTGTTAAATGGAATATAAAACAATAAACTAATTAAAGAAAATATGATATTAGATCATCTCCGCTGGTGAAATTTGACATGTTCTATAAAGCAAATAATATCAACATACACTCAAAAAATCACGCCTGTTTCCTCGGAGGGGTAGGTAGAAGCATATTAAACACCTGCTTTTCGCGAGCGTTTTGGTCCCATGTCGAGTCTATTGCCACAAATCAGAATGTTTTGTTAGTGAGAACCTCGTCCATCAATCAGCAGGTGCCCCATTTGCAGGTGAAGTTGGCTTGGGCCCACAAGTTCTCAGTAGGAACCCTATGCACTAATCTACTACCAACTACGAACTAAATTGTTTAAAGATTGTTAATTGATATATATACGAGTACTTACGTTGCCAGGGAAATAGCAAAAACATAGGTTTCAAAACGTAAGAAAATTTCTCGAGGGATGTAAAAATGTATTTAATGAGAATAAAACCGCTGTCGAGAGGTAATAAAAAATGAAATTAAAAAGCAAATCTATAAATGTACATCTTCAGAAAAACTAATGGATCTTAAAACAGCTTCGCTTCAATGACCAATCATACTGGATAGACTGTGTTCATACTAGTAGTGCTAAGTCTGGCCAGTGGTGGGTAGAGGGGGGAATGGGCGGTGCCGCGCATGCGCGTCGTTGCCAAGACGACGGCACGTACTAAACTGAGTTGGTGTGCGGGCATGACTACGTGCGACTGTGTGTGTGTCATGTTTCGTATTCAATAATAGCTAAACAAGTATCTATGTTTGATTTTGTCGATTATTGCCCAGAATATTCAGGTATTTGAGGTTTTTTTAATTAAGTTCTTGTTCAAAAATTTATATTTTTTCATTTCTAACATACTTTTAATATAAAAAAGCAAAAGGTTATTGTACTCGTTGAAAATGTTATTTTATTAGCTTACTACCTATATATAATTGTTCATCCTTGCAATACCTTCTACAGTTGTTACGTAAGCACAATAATTTCCACTTACATATTTGGTAAACATTCTGTGACGTCACACGCTTTTCATTTTATCGCGGCACATCATACCGACTCCCGTGTACCGCATTCCACGCTCACATGCTCAGCGCAGCGGTGTGAGTGTGTCACGTCTCACTCACACACGCGCCCATCCATCCATGCGATACGCCCCACGCTACATAACTACAAATGTTTGTTCCAACACTCTTTACTTCAAGTAGAAAACTCCTTCGAGACCTGAAAAGGAATTTTACAAGGGCACCTTTTTCTTTTGAGCGAACCTTTGGCTGTAAAACGGGGGCTCTTAACCGTTATAAAGGGCTGTATTGATAGTTAGTGGTTCCTTTGTAGTTTCCATCTCACGAGACTCCAAAGTTATCGTAAAGATAAAAAATCCATACACATCCAAAGTGCCTACTTTATTTTAAGTGGCCGCTTTTGGCAGCAATTTTTTCTTGATTATTTTATTATGTAGTCATGAAGTTGGATGTTAGGTATTAAGGAAGCCTTGACCCACTGTGGAGTCTGTACGATCCGGAAAATCTGGTTCTTTATTCAAAATGGAACTACTTTTCAATGTGGTAGTGCCTGTTTTGAATATTTATTTACTAAAACACAAACAGATTCTGACTATGTAGGCTTGTTGATTTTAGAGCGAAGGTAATCAGGTACATAATACCTGCAAGCTACCAGATATGGAAGGACAAACTTGTAGAAATTCAAATTTATATGTCAATTCTTAATAACACTACGATAAAATCAACATTCGACATGTTATTCATAATTTTAGACGGTAATTTGATTTAATTTCTATACTTGACGTAAACATAATCTGCATTCTAGCTTACAACTTGTTATGATGTTGAATCTTGATGTCTTCATTGGCTTCTCTTCAACAGACAAGGATCCAAACAACAAAAGGTTACAGCATCGCTTCAAAATCATGAATAAAGAACATAGCAACAAGTGTTGGTGTTGGTCTTGCAACTCAACGTCGATAGCAAACACAAGTAACAAGTTTTAAATTTGTAAATTGAATAATTGTGCAAGGAATTTAGGATAATGAATGCCTAGATCTAGGTAACAAAAGTTAGGTTCATTAGCCTATAGTCCAGATATGAATCTGAACTACCTCTGTATCCAAGGGGGATCGGCAAAAACTAATCGATAAAAAATTGTGAAATTCACCAAAAAATCGATTCAGGAACCAAATAAGAGGCACTGAAGGTCACGGCCCCATCGATCCGGCGTAGAAAGTGAGACTGGCTGCCACTACTAACACCGTCCCGTTGGCTATGCAGGCTGAATTAATCGCGCATATATTTGAATACATTTGAAGCGGCGCAGTTCGGGCCGCGGTGTCGTCGGCCCCTTAAGTTTTAGCGATTTTGTTTCGGTACAATCGTTTCGGCTACCAGCTGTCGGTTCAAGACAGCAATGACTCCGACCTCTATCCGAACTGCTGTCTGTATGTGATGCGCCTCGTACTAGTTATGATGGGGAAGAGTATCGAAGACAGAATGATGCAATATTTCAGGTTTGCTTGTTGGTGTAGGTCATAGTCGAGTGTTTGAAGGTGTGTTTTGAAGGTTATTGACCGAGTTAATTATAAACTTCTTGAAGGTTTTAGTGATGAGATGTTCTGCATGGTATTTTAGTCGAGGTCGTTCTGTCAATCAGTAGCAATCTATTTTTATCGTAACGTTTTGTGTATCTGAGAAGTACTGTGTACAGGTGTGATTTGAAATTAAATATTACTTATTGACATTACTCAAGCTTAAGTGATAAAAACTTCTGGATGTGATATGGTGTCATTAGAGGGTGATAGAACCTATAGGATATGTACAAGAAATTTATAGAAAATATTCCTATCTAGGAATCACGTTATTTCTCATCAGTACCACCCTATATTACACCATCATACTAAATTTAACAAACTCATGGAAAAGCAGCGTTTCAAGGTTTATTATTGTGGTCACGTTTAGTAATTAGTTTAGTAAGACTAATAACATTAACTGTGGTGTTGACAGTAGTACGGTGTTACAGTTTTGAATTAGTTCGAACTTCATTGTTAATTTTGTTGCAATTCAAACCTGTTAGTTTAGTTGTGGTCCGGTTTTGTGATCGAATAAGGTTCATTCATAAAATTATGATTTTTTGTTAACTTTATTGTTTTGGTAATCAGTGCGAATATAGTTTTTATATTATAATCTAGTGAGATTTTGCTTGACGAATATTTTTAGTGATAAATTAGACGGATTTGTTACTCATCGTAATATGTATCCTTTGGACCACTAGATATGGTCTAAACTAAATTTTTATATAATAAAGAAAAATAATATTTACTTACCAAGATGGTAAACAAAAATGAATCATGAGCATATAGGAAATGAATGATGTTCTTTATGGCTTTGGCATCATCATTATGTAATGAGTTCATTCAAAGACCTCTCCTCGTGTTTCTATTGTAATGTAAAAGTGTGAAGGCACTCCAATAACCTAAGCAATATCAACGTTTTGTTGTTGCACGTGGTGCTCGCGTAATTCGTAACTTGATAACCAATTATTACTTCTTCGAGTCGAATTCTATTTCATGTCTTCGCATTGAAGGAGACGTCGGTTAGACTTGAAATAACTCTAAACTGTGTATTTCAGTTTAGGTGACTAGTTAGAGCGGATACATTTTTGATAATCACTTATAACTTACATCTTTAAAAGTTTTTACAGCAGATTGCTAAATTTTCTTAACACTACAGTGTTGCATTCGTCACCCAAAGGATTATTATGGATAAAGTATTTGCAGATTTTCAACAACGCTTTTTTTGTTTCAGACTATTTATTTTTTTGTATATTTAATAAAAACAGTCTAGGTATCTGTAATTGATACGTAAATCTTGTCTTTGATGTCACTATTTTTGACAGCTCCTTCACAACTTCTGAAAAATAAAAAAAAATATAGATTTTAATAAACATAGACGGCAGACAATTGACGCTCGACCGTGTCCGGCGTGAGGCGGGTTATTGTAAGGTCCTGCGGCACCATCCGAATACGTAATGCTGTTGGAAAGTCGAACGCTGTCACAAGAGGCCTATTACTATTCCAGCGGTGTGACACTAGCAGATGTCCTAAACCTCAGACATTAGTGAGTGTACGGTGTAAGGTACTTAACTAAAATATGGCTTTTTTTTGTCAAATTTCGAAGTAAAAGCCGTCTGTCAGGTGTAACGTTTTGAATACGTTACGGTTATTTGTATTGAGGATTTTACCTGAGTTGAGTATGTGTAATCGAATCACTTGTGTACCGCATACAAATACTTATTACTATGAAAATAAGAAATTTATTAATCAATTAACAGCGTTGTTGAATTTTCGTTTTTATCTTTACTTAACTGTTAATCTTTACTGTTTTTAGATTTTAAAGTAAGCCAAGTCAAAGCCACTTAATGCTAAGACGTGTGCTTTTTTTAATAAAATGTATGTATTTTATAATTTTAATAGAATACTTTTATATAACAAATTACCTTTCGAGAAGATTCTTAGCTCCATCATACAGCCGAATTACATTTTAAGTTAACATACATAGAATTGTTTTGTTTCATTTCAACCATACAAAACTTGCCAGCAGTGTCTCCAGTAGTGTGCACGTACAGCGCTCGGCCATTTTCGCAGCCTACTTACGTTCGAAGCCATCGATGTTATCTGCCGATATTGCCTTTTTACCCACCCACCGTTAGCCCACCGTTACCAAGTATTAAAATATTCCAAATGTAGGCCTCGGAATGTGTCAGGTCTTAAACAGTTTCTTAGTTTGTGCTTCATTTTCTTGATAGTTTGGGAAGTAATCTGTTGAGACTGATTTGCAAGACTTTCAAAATAAGTTTTGCCAAAATTGCCAGAGATGTATATTCTTCACTCCATAGTACTCTAGGACAATTCATCCATCTGTAATACAAAATAGGTACGTTTATAATTTATGCTTCGAGCCTGTGGGTTGAAGAGATAAAACACTTCAAATATCAAACTAAGAGGTACGAAAGTTTGCTCATTGGCTTTATTAATCTTCTCAAATATAAATTATTAATTAGTTGTAAATCTTTGAATTTCTTTATCTACTATGGCCGCTCGTAAAACAAATTTCAGTCAAACAGATGTCAGGATATTCCAAACTCAGAAACAGAGTTTAATTTTTGTATTTTCAGAAGCTTGTTGTGTCTGAAGGTGAGGACAATGAGCGGGTTGAGGGTGGGAGATGACGAGGCTACACCCCCTCTCGCCACCCCCCACCAGCCCCTGCCGGGACGTTAACCTTGCTATTGCAATGCGCAACACGCACTATACTTTTGTCGCTCTTGGAATAAGGTCATGCTCATTGCGACTTTAGATATATGGGTGAAGAACATGTGATGGAACTGATGGATGGCTGCTATGTGGAAGCTTTAGGGAGCTTCTATCTATAGTATCGTAGGCTGTCGGGTAATTGGAAGTGACAGATGGTCTAATCTGCATATTACTTGCGAGATTTTGGTATTTGAAATAGTTATTTCGATTCTTTCCTTAGCTTGCACTGAGTTTTTTATTATTATATTAATGTCTTACATTACCTTACATACCTAGTTAGATCTTACATTAATTACAGTTGTTAATTAATATGTTATTATTAGCATATATGTGGTAATTTGTATATTGAAGTCGCATACATAATGCATTAGTAGAGACTTAATAACTAAAAATTTTTGAAAATTTCTCTTGTTCAGCAAATAGTTCTTAAATTCTTTCAGGACAGTTATTATTACGAGGTACGTTGAATGGTTTCAGTAAAGTTTCACGGCCATGTAAAAAGCGGCTTTCGCCAAACATCTGTGCGTACTGAGACAAACTCGAGACACGACCCGCGCCTGTATGAAAGCGTATCTTATGCATTTTACATGAGCCGAGCCAGCCATGAGGCCCCTTACCTTAGCCTTCACACAGTCACAACACCCACACAGGGTAGCTTACGCACACATGCGCCACCTATTGTCAGCGAAACAAAACACTCACACCATGCAGGACTCGTTCTAATTAGTTGTTTGTAAACACATGTCACTCGCACAGTCTTTGTGTGCGTGTAGATGCGTGAGGTATCGTCCATAAGTAATGTAATGGCAGCCGTAGTTTCTATAAGATTAGATTCTCAGTTAAAAGTATATAGTGCTGAACAAAAAGCGTTAATGCAATTCACATTTCAATATGTCTGAAATGATTATATACACGTATATTTGAAGATATTTGTGTTGTTTAGCAAGCATCGCTTAGTAAAGATAAATGGACATCTGCCAGAGATACAAAATTAGGGTCGGCGACTTTCAGTCGTATAGAAATGTTTATAAATTTTGTTAGAGTATTTGAGAAATTAATCTCTAAATAAATCTCTAAGAATACAAGAAAGTTTTTTGACCACTTACGAGATATTACGCGAAGGTGCCATAGTTTAGATTAATGTATAATTGAAATAATGATTTATTGAAACAATCCTACTGTAGCGTTCCTGTGGCAACACTGTTTTTGACGACGCCACTTTTATACACAGAGTTGGGTACATAGAAATGATAAGGGGACACTCTGATTAACAAAAATTCAAGCTCTTGGAGACAAATACTGTGAACATTGGTACCACCTGAACAGTAAATCCATATTGAATATACCTATACTGTGTTGAATTTTGCCATTCAAGTGGTAGATGCATCAAATAGAAATATATTGTGGAGTAACACAAACATAGTAACTCCAAACTATTAATAAATATGTATTGGCATGTAAATTATTATATTTGTGGCAAATGTCTTTTGTAGAATTATTTCACATCTAATTCAATCTCGATCACATCTGTGATACTACATATATAAGTAGTCGAACAACGTCAAAAACACATCTATTGTTACAACATATAGAGAACCCATAACATACGATAAGCCAGACCCCTTATAACGGGTATTGTTTTTGAGCTATAATGAAGTCTTGAAGTAAGGCGGTGTCAAGGGCCGGCTCGCACTTTGCATATTTTTGCGTTTGGGCGCTCGTCACAACATTGAGCTTGGCATCGTTCTCCACAAACTTCGTAACACTCGTGGTAGCTTGTGTTGGGTTGAACGAGTTTTATTCCTCCGAAATAATATGTTGTAATTGTTTGTGGCTTTGGTTTTTAGAGAATATATATTTATTTTTATTTTTTTTATATATTAAGAGCCTGCCAAAGCGACTCTACTCTGCCTAATGGAAAGCATGAATAGAATCCAACAGTTGTGGTCACCATACTCATTGCAAATGCAGACAATGCAGTATGGTGACCCACACCATGGCGGCCTTGTGAGATACTTTTTCACACTCCGTTTGGGGAAGTAAAAGGCATGACAGTCATTGTGACAGTGCAAGGATTACACAGTTACCACGACAACTGTCACCCCTGCATCAATGGGCCTCCGGTCTCACACTCAGCAACGAAACACGACAGCACGGAGGCTGTCGCTTTAGGTTGGTCTTCTGTGGGAGGGTAGTACTGCCCCGGTCGAGCCGGTCCGCTCGTGCTGAAATCAGCGTGGCTCTACTACCTTAACGTTATGTTATTAATATTTTGGTAGCAACCATTCAGTTTAATTTTCTGCTGAATTCTGTTTTTTTTTTCTAACAACTCAAAACTCCATATTTATACATAAGTTAAGTTAAAATATTTGTTTTTCATTAATATTTTGATCTGAAGGATTATTGTTCAAAATATAACTATTAAGTTATTACGAGTATATTTTAATGAGTACATCTTGTTACAGGCCTTATAACAGCAGTACCCGGATCCCTCCTACTGCAGGTGTAGAGTGACACACCGTGTGGTTTTTGTCGGCACCAATCCAACGCCAACACCTATAGAGTGACGGCCGGCAGAGGCAACAATACATAAAAAAGGTATTATTATATATTTTTGGACTAACTAACTAACTAACTAACTAACATAGACCGTCTGCCGTCACCAAATAGGCTCATAAGTAAAGCTATGCACGTTCGTAATATAACTCAGCAGAAGACTCCTAAAAGAAATACTGATGAATTATCAAGACTCCACCAAACCAGGTCGAGCGGATGAAACCTTTAACAAACATATATAAATGAACCAATGAATCCCTACTACATACTACCCAATCAATTGCGTATCATGCGTACTACTACACTCACAAGGTACGCATGCTATCCAATCAGTTGGGTATAATGCGTACTACTACACTCACAAGGTACGCATGCTATCCAATCAATTGGGTATCATGCGTACTACTACACTCACAAGGTACGCATGCTATCCAATCAGTTGGGTATCATGCGTACTACTACACTCACAAGGTACGCATGCTATCCAATCAGTTGGGTATCATGCGTACTACTACACTCACAAGGTACGCATGCTATCCAATCAATTGGGTATCATGCGTACTACTACACTCACAAGGTACGCATGCTATCCAATCAGTTGGGTATCATGCGTACTACTACACTCACAAGGTACGCATGCTATCCAATCAATTGGGTATCATGCGTACTACTACACTCACAAGGTACGCATGCTATCCAACCAATTGGCTATCATGCGTACTACTACACTCACAAGGTACGCATGCTATCCAATCAATTGAGTATCATGCGTACCTTCAAAAAGTGAGGTTATTTTAAATTAACTATGATTTACTGTAACGTGAAAACACATTCTCAACGTATTTGAATGAAGTGATGGTTGTAAAAAATTTGAAATGAGTTTGAAACTTTTACTTATTTGATTATATAAATGTTTTCCAAATATTTCAGTGCATGAATCTCCTTTCATAATCTAGCCAAGCTAGTTTCTAGGGGATGAGGGTGGGGGATGGGCGCAGCGGTGGAACCCCTTCCGGTTAATGAACTCGCAGGGATGCAAGTTGTCGGACATTTCACAACAATATTAGTTCAGTTCTGAAATGAAACCGCTTGTTCGCCTATAGAGATGGTGTTGGCGGTTTCAGAAACAAAAATATGGACAGGATATTTGAAAAAAAAAAAAAATAATTTAGTCTTTGTTTCTTTATTATTAAGAATAAAGTTGTCTGAACCCAAACTCGGCAGAGACTGTAAACCACTCTGCTGATAAATATACTTTTATTATATATTACCAAATACATAAAATATAATAAATCTAGATACAGAACGCAATATGATTATGACAACACATGATTATTTTGCCCTTAGTGGGTATCGAACTAGTGACCTCTGGTCAGGTTTTTTTTTTCTATATTAAGAGCCTGCCAAAGTGACTCTACTCTGCCTGATGGAAAGCATGAATAGAATCCAAGAGTTGTGGTCACCATACTCATTGCAAATGCAGACAATGCAGTATGGTGATCCACACTATAGCGGCCTAGTGAGATGCTTTTCCACACCCCGCTTGAGGACGTAAAAGGCATGACAGTCATCGTGACAGTGTAAGGCTTACACAGTTACCACGATAACTGTCACCCCTGCATCATCTATTTTATTCTTTTAAAATCAATGGATAGAGTCTAAATAAAATGTGTGTGTTCCCAAGCAGTGGTGTACACCTAGTCGATCTTGGCCACGGTGATCAGTCTCAACGAAGACCAGCCGGTGAACACAGGTGCAGTCTCTGTTCCCTCCCTCTCATAATTCGATGGAATGGTTATCAAAGCAGAACAGGTAGAGATCAGACGCAGGACCACAGGCTTGACATACTTTCCGAGGGACAGGGTTAAGACCCCAACTTCCATACTCCGGGCTGTTTTTAATCATTTCTATAATCAGCAAAACTCAATTACATTTTTTGACCCAACCCAGGAATCGAACCTACTGACCTCTCAAATGACAGTTGCATACGCTAACCGCTAGACCAAAGAGGCAGACAATAACAATAAGACTTATCCAACTACGAATTGGAATATTATTCTTCTGGGATTAGAGGAAATCCAATTAACATAAAACAGAGTCAATAAAATCTCTCCTAAATTCCAATATGGCCTATAAATGTGTCTAATTCGAATGGGAAAAATTGCATCACTATTGCGGCACGCTTCAAGAATACAGGAAAGTTATTTCGTGTAGTTTACGGAAAATTGAGAGAAAAATACATATTGAAATGTTTGTTTGTATCAATGTAAGTATTAATCTCTAAAGTGAGTGTAAAAAAAAATAAGATGCTGTGACTTTACAAGAACATGGCTCTATTTTAAAAGATGTCTATAGATGTGGATATACCAGTGAGCTAATTTGAGTGAGTAAGTGAGTGAGTGAGTGAGTGAGGTGAAGAACAAACTGATTGTAAATAACCAGGCATGGAGTTATATATAAGTAATAATTTAAGAAAATCCTTATAAACCATAAATAATGAAAGGAAAAAGTTAGAATGGTTTGTGTTTATTAAGAAACTTTGACAAATATTTCTGAAAGTTTCAGTAAATTAGCACCTATTTTTTAAATATTGAAACTATTTTCATGTGATGTTTTTCAGGCAATATGAAAGTTAATTATATTACATAAAACAAAATATTTTTATTGAAATATGTTACGTTTAGATCCTAGAGTTTTGTCGCTAATACGACCGACGATCAAATGCAGAATGAGAAACCTGGTATTTAGAATTTCGAAAGAAAAAAAATCATACATCACTCAGGTATTTAAGTTATCAATCTAAGATAAATTTGATCTTCAGTTTACTTTTACTTTACAAGGGATTTTCATTTTGTTTTACATTTAACTTGTGGTGTATGCGGTCGGGTGCACAATTCTTGAGCCACGCAAGACGACCGGCGCCAGATCGCGCGCTCCTGGAATCTTAATGCCCATTAATCCGACATTGTGTGCAGAAATCAGCGTCACCGGCAGACGAGCTAATCGTCTACTGATTTCGGCTCCCGAGTCGGCTCTAACAGGAACTTGTTGGCCAGCAGGTGCACTGAACAAGTCTATATAATACAAGAAAATATAATAATAATAACACATGTCACTCACGGCGGTCTGGTCCAAAACTAGGCAAAGTTTGGAACTAAATACATCACTTATATAATTCATGTATATTAGACAAAATTATATCCAAACATTAATTCTTCATACAAAGATTTGTCCTGGCTGGAAATTGAACCCACGATCTCCTGATAAACAGTCAGAATAGACAAAGTAGTTCGACGATATGATACACAAAATATCTTCTTTCAGGATACATGAGCTTGGAAAGAGATAATTTACAGTAAGCTAGATTAATTGAAAAAAAGCGGCATTTGCGGACACCCACAGCTTGAGTGTCTCAAGTTGAGTACCCCAGACTGGCAACAAACGCACGTGCAATGAGGGAAGGGGAATTGAACTCCGGTAACTTCACTGACTCCGTGTAGAGCGATAAAACCAGTCCTTAGCACTGGTTTTCCGAGAGCCCTGGTTTACCCATAATGCCTGAATTAAATAGCACTGTGTACTTGGACTTTTCCATACGGTGATTGAGTACTCAGAGTGTAGCGACTAAGGGAGTAAACTGCGCAAGCGAAATCAATGCAAACAGAAGGAAAGATTGAAACAAACCCCTCTACTAGCCTGGTATAGTAGGCCTAAACCTCCTTGCTAAGGAGAGGTGTAGGTCCAGCAGTGATTGCCATTGGTGTAGGGATGACAGTTATTGTGCTAAGAGTGACTGACTGTCGTGCCTTCTACGTCCTCAAACGGGACGTGAAGAAGTATCTCATTAGGGCGCCGTAGTGTGGTTCGCCACACTGTATTGCCTGCATTCACAATGAGTAGTACTTTCTAGGTAGTAGGGCCACGTTGATTTCAGCACGAGCGGGCCGGTTCGACCGGGGCAGTACTACCCTCCCACAGAAGACCAACCTAAAGCGCCAGCATCCGTGTTGTCGTGTTTCGTTGGTGAGTGTGAGACCGGAAGCCCATCGACGCAGGGGTGACAGTTATCCTTGTAACCGTGTAAGCCTTACACTATCAAAATGACTGTCATGCCTTTTACGTCCTCAAGTGGGGTGTGAAAAAGCATCTCACAAGGCCACCATAGTGTGGTGCGCCACACTGTATTGCCTGTATTCAGAATGAGTACGGTTTCTGCAACTCTTAGATTCTATTCATATCTCCCATCAGGTAGAGTAAAGGCACTTTGGCAGATTCTTCAAATAGAAAAAAAAGAAGACTGTTAAAGATTGTTGATCTGATGAGGATTTTAATTGGACTGAGCGCAGTAGGTTAGGGCTCTCATACTCTAAAGAGAAAAGTGTATACCCACTCTTAGAGAGTGGCAAGGCACTCGTGACTCTGGTTGACGGTATTCATTTACCAGTCAGATTCTGTCGATTCCTTTGGCCTCGTTAACACCATAACAAATATTGATCTATCTGATTGCAAAGCATTATGGAGTATAAGCTGTTGTTATGTTAGTAATAATTTTTTTTTTAAATAATATCATTTGACACGTTTTCCTGGTACCGGGTATAAGAGATATGACCATCACAATCATCACCAGTCTTTGACAGTCCACCGCTGGACATAGGCCTCTCCTTAGTAAGGAGGTTTTGGAAAGGCTGGTCAGACGGGTATTAAGACGGGTGTAAGATATATATACTCGTATAAGATAAGAGATATATCTATATACAAAATAATCAGTAAGTTTTGTGCCCAATCAAGTCGGTTTTCAGGCAATACAATGAACAAACAAGACTAGTTGAATTTTAAAAATCCTTAAAAATTCCAATATTACTGATTATTCTATTCCCTACGTCCAAAGACGAGCATACAATGGTTACCTGGTGACGTTTGAATGGGCTGCCTTACTGGAAATTTGTTCGATCCCCGACGCTTGCGCATCGACGCGCGCAGTTTTGTCAATACTGTCCGCGACTGTACCGTTTAATCAGTTTTGCATTCAACTGTACCGCCTTTGACGAGTAATTGCTTGCAGCGATTGAAATGTTATTTTAAAGTATTGATTCTGTGTTTTAACTTTCTTAGGTTATGCGTTTGTTTTAGAACAAAGCGAAGATTTTTAATAATTCAAAAAAAAGTTGTAGAAAATAATTTATCAGAATGTTCATAGTAATATGTGAGTAAAAGCTTGGCAACTCACGATCTACCATTTAACTAACTAGTAAAACTTTTTGTAACTAAACAAAAACATTGAAATACACTAATTATTGTAGACCATTCAAATTATCAGAAGTATCTTCAGGAAATTTCACCTCACAATGAAGAAAAAAAATATATTGAAATAATTTCATTAGGTAATCCAAAAATACACGTGATAGATAAGAAATTCAAATTAATAATGGGTACAATAATAGAAACAAAATTAAACAATGATAACACTACAATCAACAAGAGAGCGAAAACGAAACGCACTTACTCGTACTACGAGCAATTAAAATCGAAAATAATATCGAGAACTCGACAGACAATAACGAAGCTCCCCATTAAAATAAGAGGCAGAATAATAAATGAAGCTGTGCTCAAATTAAAAAAAAAAAGAAAATTCTCGTTGCCACGAAAGCATAGAATATGGCGGAGGTACGGACCAATCAAAATTCTTCGTCAATTAAGTGAATGGAGATCGTACCAAAAGGAAAATTGAAGGAAAAACTGAGGGTGCCTTTGATAGTGATGGACGAATATCGAAATACGGATGCGTGATTTAGTATAATAATATATCGATGTTGAATACCACACAAAGCAATAAAGAATGTATGTGAGTAACCATGAAATAACAACTTATTCTAAGTGTTTTTGATAATTAAGAATTAATATAGGAATTTAAAACATCGATTAGCTTAATGTAGCCACGACATTTTGCTAAGAAAAAATTTGACATCATCTTATATCGATACTAGTTGTCTTTGGTGACAAGTTTCGTATCGGTATAACTTAAAGATAGTTAATTAATTTTATACTTTTCATTTTATTTTTGCGTTGTAGAAATAGTTAATATTTATAAGTCTTATATCTATGAGAAAAAATCCTATATAGTTCATCTAATATTTAGTATCAGTATGCTCAATTTCAACCTTTTACTTAAAACCTTCAACGTACAGAGGACTAATGTATATCGATAAAAGAGGGCCATATGGTTTATTTGTATGAGCATATAACCCTTTCATGGGTGTAGTGTGGGACAATCAACGATTGACATCAAAAGGGTGGGCAGTTGAACGTATGCCAATGTATTTAACTTACTACAAGTGTGTATTAATCTAGTGCCAAGTTTAACATTGTTTTGATCATGGATAGCTCGTCGGTAAAGGCAGAACAAGAGCTGATAAACATACACCTAGACACAGAATGAATGCAGACCTCTGTCTAAGTGATCGAGGTCATTAGTCACTAGACCAACAGGCCGGCCAAAGGTGATATAATTTGATATAAGAAATCACGTCACCCATCTTACATTCTTTATAAAATAATGTAACCTTTATAAGCCGTGCGTAACAAGTACGGTGTCCCATCCCTAGTGTTTTAGATATGAAAGCGATGAAAATAAAGTTTGTTCGGCTCGCATTGTACAGCGCTCGTCGTAAATGGATTTTATCACTATATAAATATCTCCCTATCTTACGTCACGATACTTACTACGTCATGTCACCGGTACTCGTAACTGTTTATGCGTGATTTTTAGTATCGTGTTCTTTTTACCATTTAGAGCTCAAGTATACAATCATAGATTGAAATGGCTATGCGCCAATTGATTACCGTATCCTGGTAGCTTTTTAACGTACAGAAAGGACTCCGGTTTCATGTGATCTAAGTCTCTTCAAGCTACTGTAGTCTAAGTCTCCACTCTAAGTCCATCCGAGACTTTACTATACGTCTCGGATGAACTAACCCCTTGTTTTAGTTTCCTCATCTTTCCGTTTCCTTTACCATGATTTGTCTTTATCGAGACTATCTGAAGATGATTAATTTCTCAAGAAGGCTGGTTCTCCAACAAGCAGCTTACGAAAAATACTACTTTCTGTCCGTCTCATTGCAGAATTATATTATTTGCATCGTTTACAAACTTTAAATAGAGAACGGTAATATGTAGACAGAACTTGTCTTTGCCAAAGTTTGCCGAAAACTGAAACACTTTCATGTTTCAGTTTTCGGCAGATCAAAAAAATAACCATTATAAAAGCATTCAGATGAGTTTAGTTACCAAAAACATTTTTTTTTGTTAACTTTTTGACAGACGAAACATTTAAACTAAAAAAAAATATAATACATTTACATACAGATGGCTCTCTTATTGATCTCGTAAGATAAATAAATTAATCTCAATTTCGTGCAACGACACTAAATATTATCCCTTCAATAATTCCTATAGCCCATCAATTGATATCCCCGAAACCATGAAACCGCTAAGGGTCCGGTCGGTCAGCGGTCGAGGCCCAAAGGCTGTATTACGCGCGAATGGCCTACGGCTCATTTGCGCTGAGCGCTGCATCCAAGATGCGAGGGTCCAAGTCGGACCCAATTGGGTTAATAATAGGGTCATTACCTCCCTTGGTGGTTGTTAGAGGAATTTTGCAAAAGTGTGTAGTTTAGTAAGGCAATTTTTTTTTGTATTAATATTTACTTTGGACCTTGGAAATACACGTATCTTGCGTACATTTTATTGTCTGGATCACTCTATGGGCAGCTGCGAAAATAGATATGAATTTAGCGAAAATTTTTTATTATGTCCGATGTTACCACTTTATTTTGATAGTAAAAGTTAGTACAAAGTGTTATTGAACTTCTGGAAGAACAAAATAAGTATCCGTTATTCAGTGTTGAAAAAATTTTCAGTTCACTTCAAGACTGTTCGAAGTTCAAGGCCAACAGTAATTTATGCAGATAAATTGGAATTCTATGTATATCATGTTCTGTGTATTCATGGTAAAAGATGAGTTCAACGGTTTTTGACTGTGAAAATATATCTAACGAAAGTAAATCAAATATGCTTCACAGTTTTATCGGCAAACGTTTCAAAGGTCAATAATAATAATCTTTTTTTAAAGTTTCTTTCAAAACTAAACCTTAAATAAAGTATCTATCCTCCCAAACATCCTTCAAAATCACAGAAGCACTTTGAACCTCAGCACTTAGGGTATCAAAGTGACGAAGGCAAGTGATAAAAGCCTGCCGTGTTTATGATATATTTGTAGGCTTCAGGAGCATGCCGTTACGGCTTCCCACCTCTTTGTTGGATACAATCCTCTTATCGTCTCCCGCATAAAAATAAAGGTGGTCCACCTGCCGGCCGATGCTGGTGCCCTCTGTGACCTAACATCCGTATTTAGGCTGCAGCGGTGCAGCTCTAACAACCTCGTACTAAAACAGAATATCGATTACTTTCGCTACTATAATGTAATCCCCCGCCCACTTTTCATTTTTTTAGCTCAGGATAATAATATAGTGGTCTCTGTCTAGCATGCGGGTATCCAGGGCGTCGCGGCGTTCCCCAGGGCCGGGGCGGCGCCCCCGCATCCCGCTCCGCGGCCCCTCGCCCGCCCGCCCCGCCGTATGTAAATGAACGTCTCATCGGTTGTGTGTGCGAAAGCCTATAACAACACGGCACCGGCAACACACCGATAGCTCGATGTTTGAGGTTTACTGCCCTGCCTGACAGCTTTTGTCCTATTTTAAATACGAATTTCAGACGGTTCGCGTCTCGATGTCCTTCATGGGGTCGGTGGCGGTTCTCGTTCGTTTGTTATTTACGCGTATCTGTTAGACGTTGATAGTAAACAGTGGTGGTGCAAAGTAGCAGATGAATACGACAGACATGCAAATGTTCACTAACCGATGACAAAGATAACAAAGCAGGGGCAGTTTGAGTATAAACCATTTTCGAATACGTTCAGTCTGAGAATCTGTCTTTAGTTGAATGACTTTAAATTGTATGCAAATATGCTTAAGGTCGTATGTCGACTGTAGGTTGCGAGGTACGTGCGGTTTTACTTCGCGCCGATGACGTCACGTGTACGTCGAAAATGACACTTTTACGAGCAATAATTTACATTATTTCGGTGTTAAGCCTCGCGTGCTGCCCGATTGATTTTATGTCGGTCGCATCTCACATTTGCGTTCAGTTAAATCGAATCGCTTGCTACACGACCGAGTTATTTTGTAATGGTGGTATCGCGTGAGTTTTTTTGACGTTTTCGTTTGTTGTATTTGCCTTTGTTGTTTTTTTTCAGCGAGCCGCGTTTGACTGGAAACCCAGTTTAACATTGTCATCATTTTTAGAAAAGGTGTCTTCGATACATTCATATAACTTTTTTAGGTATTCATGTTTACTTTTAGATTTAGTAAAAATATTAATATTCCTTCGTAAATGCTTTCACAGATGCATCAGATCGCAATATAACTGCCTATACAAATAAATATTCATTAATATTGTGATTGTTTTAACGCAATAATAAAAACTTATTGCTAAATGCATCTGAATGTTTACATCTCATAATTTTTAGACATTTATCGCTCTGTTTATGCTGATGAACCAGGGTATCATATTTACCGGACTTTGACTGCAGGAGGCCGATACTATAAGGAGAATCTTAGAATATTTTTATTCTAACCACCATCAAAAGAATATATTTGATATATTTCCCCTCATCATAGGTATAATAAGCTTTAAAGTCCAGCAGCGTAGCGATAAGGCGCAGGACACACGCGCGCACCCAATTAAGATCTTCATTAGGCGCCTTCCGCGAAAGCTGCGCCCGCGCCGCCGCCGGTGTAGCACGCGCTTTTGTTGGACACAATAAAATCAATAGATTAGTGAAGCTGGCTATTGGTTTTGTATTATTTTCCTCACACGACTTAGGTCCACAGTTTTTAACAATAACTTTATAATGTCCAAAGATAATTAGCAGCTACAATGAATTTCTTGGAAAACTTTTACTTTATTGGGTGTATATGCTTCCCACTAAGAACTTAGAGACCCTTTTTTTTTTTTTTTCTAACATGTGGAAACCCCCTCGGGCCGTCACCCCACCGGGGTTTACGGCGGGGTGGTGTGTCGGAATCGGACCGACTAAAACCACACGGTGTGCCACTCTGCGCCTGACATAGGAGGGACCGGGAACAGCTGTTATTACGACATCCAGATCGAGAACTTAGAGCCCCAAGTCAACCTCGCCTGCAACTGATGCACCTGCTCTGGCAAATACAAGATCCCGATCAATGGCAATAACTTCACCCCCAAGTGCGTGGGATCATTAGGGGTGACGTATGTTTAGGGGTGATGTGTATCGTCTAAAAGATCAGCGATCTGGGTCTATGGGTTGCACTTCATAAGACGCAAACCCTGTGGTTTCACAGGAAACGCGGAGGTGCTGTTCCTACCAGCTCGCTTATAAGAGTGGAAGGAACGGAGGTCGAGGTCTAAAGGGGACATTGAAAATGCCTCTGCCTACAATACAGGTGTAATTTTATGTATGTATGTATTTTTGCTTTACTCTTGCATATCATCTTGTGTACAGACTCATCAAGCACTTTTAAAATATAGTTGGTTAACAACAGATGTTTAGTATTTTTTTCCTATATTAAGAGCCTGCCAAAGTGACTCTACTCTGCCTGATGGAAAGCATGAATAGAATCCAAGAGTTGTGGTCACCATACTCATTGTAAATGCAGACAATGCAGTATGGTGACCCACACTGTGGCGGCCTTGTGAGATGCTTTTTCACACCCCGCTTGGGGACGTAAAAAGCATG
Organism: Hypercompe scribonia; assembly: GCA_949316085.1. Taxonomy (NCBI): domain Eukaryota; kingdom Metazoa; phylum Arthropoda; class Insecta; order Lepidoptera; family Erebidae; genus Hypercompe; species Hypercompe scribonia. The sequence continues at coordinate 741,245 of OX438967.1, read as the reverse complement.
ACAGACATCGTGACAGTGCAACACTTACACAGTTACCACGACAACTGACACCCCTGCATCAATGGGCCTCCGGTCTCGCACTCACCAACGAAACACGACAACACGGATGCTGGCGCTTTAGATTGATCTTCTGTGGGAGGGTAGTACTGCCCCGGTCGAGCCGGCCCGCTCGTGCTGAAATCAGCGTGGCTTTACTACCTATAAATAGGCTCAGCATAATTACGAAGAGCCAAACCGGGACGCACAAGAGAAAGAGGCTCATTTTCATTTTGCTTTTCGCGTATTTTGTGTTTTTCATATTTGAAATGCAATCAAAATTATTATGAATTGAAAACATATTAATAAATTCAAATATATTTTTTTGGCGGCGGGGCGCGGGGGAACGATTGGTTGGGGTGTCGGTGCTGTTCAAGTTTGACCAGGACGCCGGGACTGGGATCTCAAACCAGGACACTATCCCGGTCAAACCGGGACGTTTGGTAAGCCTACTTATAAAGTATGCCACTGGTTAAATAATATTCATACTTTAACAGTTCTGTTTCCTAAAACGAATGCATAAGAAAATAGAAAAAACAGAATCGAATTGCCCGTTCTTAATAAAATTATATCCCAAAAATAATTACTGTTCTCAGCATAAATCAGAGCAGCCTGTATATAGCACAAGTAAAGCGAATGGCTACAGGGTGTGTTAAACTTACTGGATTCCTACAGATATGAGCTCAGTACCTGTCGCCTGTGTAAATCTCGAACATGTACACTCGCGCTACTTAAGTGTTATGCTTTATTTTATTATTTACTAGCTTACCCCGCGAACTCTGTTCCGCCCTAGAGGCAATAGTAGATTATTTTTTTTACTTAAACCCGTTCTAACGGGATAAAAAGTATCCTATGTCCGTCTCCTGGTTCTAAGCTACCTCACCAATTTTCAGCTGAATCCGTTCTTCCGTTCTTGAGTTATAAGTGGTGTAACTAACACCACTTTCTTTTATATATATATATATAGATTGAAGATTGGGAGAAACTCGGTCACGTTTATCATCATTAAACTGAAGCAGAGTTAGAAACAAATCATGCTTTACCATTAATCAGTTTACTGCGGAATGAATGCAGCAGTTGATTATTAGCCTAAACAACATTAAAAATTAGATTTCCTAAAGAAACTTGTAAAACAACTATTTACTTAAAGTTACCTAACTACTATTGACAGTTAGTCTAATGGTTGTCACTTATTTAGGAAAAAAAATCTTAAGACGTGCTATCAACCAACGTACATAACATTACTTAAGTTTAGACTTTTGATATCAAAAAATATTTCGTAAAAGCTTTTTCAGAGTAAAAAAACTATATCAGATATTGGTAGTAAAACATGGTACGTTACAAAATATAAATACACTTTTGTCTCCGCCAGTACGTACATCGACTGATTTATCATATTCCAGCGCAGGTTGGAGCGACAATTGTAATGTAAAACCGGGGCCGGATTTAGAACTAACTCGGCGCGAGGCGGCCCTGTGTCGTGACGCGGGACTACGTCACGTGACTACCTGACGTGCACGTTCACGTTACCTTTACGTTTGTGAACGTAGATAGTAATGTGTGCCGTTAAAAGATAATGTCGTGAATTAATTGTGGAGCTATGTGAGGTTGGTAGATAAAAACCGTATACTTTGTTCATTTGGAAAGTGAAAAGCATGTATTTTATGAAATCTTGTTTCACTTACGTATAATAATTATGTTATTTGAATAAAAAAATCACGTGTGTCCAATTTTCTTCTTCATTACACTGATTACTTTAAATTTGGCTTTTAGACAAATTACACCAAGATTTTTGTAAAACGTGGTCTTGTATGCGGTGTGGGTATAAATATATATTGATGTGTGACATGTTTGACAATAACGTCAAGTCCTAAGTAAAAACGTTAGGTAAGTTATTGACCTAGTTCAGTTAAACGTTCGAAGTTAAGTGGTCGTGACAAAACTGTGAGGTTTCAGTATTATTGACCAATAACAGTCGTTACACTTAACCTGTCTGTCTTCGTTTACGTAATCTGTCTGGTCTTCTACACTTAAGAACTGATTAACAAATCGATACATAGAAAAGTATTTGTATTTACATTAAATAATGGTTGAAATATTTGCATAAATCAGTTTAAGTCATGCTAGAGTTTGGGATTCGAACCAGCAGTTCCCGAGACCCTTAACAAGACCTTAATGAAGATTACCAGCCGATTTATAGGTTCAGTACATAGACTGATCGAAGCTCCAAAGTCAAAGTCAAAGTCAAATTCGTTTATTCATTTAGGTCACAAAAAGACACTTATGAACGTCATAAAAAAAAAACAATAAAAGATGAACAATCTGTCTATTAAAATTACAGCTAGCTGGGTTCGCAGATTGTTCATGGTAGAGTGGTGAGAAAAGAACCCAGGAAAGAAACTCACCACCACTCTTTTAACTCAAAATCTTTTAAATATTAAAATAGCAGTTATATTCACAATCATAGGTCTTAAAAAAAGAGCAATTCATTTCCAAACATCTAAATCTGTGACATAGTCTGAAACTGAGTAATAAGCCTTTTTGGACAACCTCAGTTTAGTAAATTTCTTAAATTTACTAATAGATAATAATACTATGTTGTTTGGTAATTTGTTATAAAATTGTATACATTGACCCACAAACGAATTCGATATTTTATGGAGCCTAGTAGTGTGCAAGGCAAGTTTATTTTTATTTCTTAAATTAAATTGATGGAGATCACTATTTTTCTTAAATTTAGACAGATTTTTATGAACATACAAAAGATTCTCGTAAATGTATTGTGAGTGTAGTGTGAGAATGTTAATTTCTTTGAATGTGTTTCTTAGTCACTCACGACGATCATAAACATAATACCAGTCTTAGGTATTATGTTTATGATTTCTCCCCGGTCGTGTCGGACAACAGTACCATCGCATTAGGAGAGCGAGAGAACAGAGAGTGCACCTGTGTTTGCGCACACACTGGTGTACTACAATATCTCCTGCTTATTTGACTGGTCTCCGTTGAGGTCAGTCTTGGCCGAAATCGGCAAAGAGTACACCATCACCATCTCATCTCATCATCATGGGAAGGTTACTACAAAATATTACTGAAACAAAACGCATAACAGGCTCTATTGCAACACATTCACAGTTTCATAGCGAATAAAAACTTTTCAAAGTCAGATAAATAAAAATTCTCCACAAATCGATCAATCAATGAAAAATAACGAACCAATTCTTTTAGCTAGTACGTTTAACAATCACGACTGTTGTTCCAAAGTATTTTCATAGCTAAACACATACGAATAGAGGCTATATTGGATTGATTTGTGGGGGAAGTGTCGTGTCGGTACAACGGCGACACAGACAGGTATCGGGAACAACAATGATGTACCTCAACCAGTCCGATTGCAAAGGCTTTTTTTAACCAGTATCCTCCGAGGGTTCCGCAGAAGTATGGCAAATCGGATGAGGCATTTTTGTTAGTTCAGTGTTTTGATAGGAACCAGTTTAAACTAGTTGAAGTTGACACTTGTTCTAAAAGTGAGAAGGAACGAAAGTGATTTTATGTGGTCACAATCAGTTCAACATTTGTAAACGTTGTTAGTTTCCCTTTGGTCATATTGGAAGCCGATGGTTGGAAACCAGTTCTGTTTTTCTGTTTTCGTAAAAGTTTCCCAATCATCAGTTTCCAATGTGGCCGGAGGAATTAGTTTGATGAGAAAGAAGGAGAAATCGTAAATGACCCAATTTCATTACGTATCGGTTAAATTAATCGGAGTAGTATCACGGCCTTGTGAAAAACAGGTGAGGATACCAGGAGCCTGACTCTATTCCCTCAAACTCTACCGACACACTTAAAGACCGATAATGCACTTGTGACACACTTGCAGAAATTCCTGGGCTGCAGCAGTAAGGTGTGAAATAACACGTGACGTATGCAATCAGATTCGATATTTATTTAATTTTAATGGTGGCATTCATTGAAACGTATTTTCATACATGCTAATGTAGAATACTTATTAACTAATAACTATTATACAAGTTGAACGCAACAGTCCTAATAAGACAACACGCCTCAAGAAACAACTCTTAATAACCGCATATATTTGAATCAAAATTAAGTTGTAAGTGACAATAAATCAATCACTTACAGCGAGCGATCGTTTTAGCAAGCACATTAGCATTCACAACAGTAGCTTGAAGTTCCGTACTGAGACATCTGAAGCTGTACCTTTAAAGGCACAATACGGACGCATTAAGAATATTTTTCGGACGTCATCATGTCGTGTATGAAGCTAAAGATTCTACGATTTTAAAAGTCTATCGATGATGTATTCATTATTTGATTACAGTTATGAATAATTGAGGAATAAATTACATAATAGCCTCTTAATTTATTTACGTGATACTTTTTGTTTCAATAACCGTTGTGCAAATTAAGTAAATTCTTTACGCTTAACGTTTTATAATTGTACATGTGTTTTGTTTTGATATGTCGGTTGTTTTATGGGATCAGTTTTTCATAAATTTGACGATTTCTGAGTTAGTTTTGCGTACACCAGTGCAATACTCTGGTGAATTACGAGTATGTTGTTTTTCTCTTGGGTATTTATGGAGCTTAAAATTTTAAATCACTGTTTACGCCATTGAACATACCCTAGAATGGTGGGCATAGATATTTTAATAATAAACGTAAGACTTTTTTGTAGCATGTGTTGTTTTCTTCGTCGTATTCACTTTTTAAGATTTACCACATCCAATAGAGCTAGCTCTTTGTGTTTCGAAGACAATGAGCGCGGGCCACACCGCGTCACTCCTTAAACTTCTTCGCCTTATTTCACTAGCCTTCCTTTTGTTTCCAGGGCATTTCTTTATTTTGTTGTGCGATCTTATTATTTTGCTACCGTTGGTCGCATTGCAACGTTCCTCGAGTTTTTGCTCGCATTGGGCCCGACGTACAGAAGCTTCGCTCGGAATGGAGTAATACTACCCAGGACTCCTCGGTATTGTTGTATTTGTGTTCGTTTTTTTGTTTTTCCTCAATGCAACGTCAAGTTTTTAGTCTCTAGCAGGTTTCGTTCTATGTATGTTATGTAAGCCTCATGTGACATATTCTTGAACGTGTATGTAATAATTTTTGCGTTCCAATTTGAGTTGGTATGATTGAAACGGCGGATGTGAGATAATTTGTCATATTCGTCTGCGTAATGTTCTTGTTTAATACTGTTCATTTGACGAGCCTTCGGTGTGATCTGATGTGATACCATTATGTACGTTGATGGAGATGACAGTTAGTTTCCTGTGTTTGTTTACTGTAATTTGTTTAGACTCTATGGAAATAGATATTTGCAATGTTATCTGTTTGAATATTTCAAGATAGAGAATTTCTTCAAGTCAAACTTAAATAATAAACTCGGATATATTTTATCTTTAAGATAAACTTATAAGAATGAAAACCAAATGGAGCTTAATTACACGTACGTTGCTCTTGTAAACAATAGTTGACGGTGTGAGCAACATAAAATACCAACATGGTAGCAACAAAACGAGCGGTGGTGAACAGTGTCGTCTACTTAAGGCTAACTGAGATCTCCTTTTTAGGGAGGGGGGAGTGTGAACACCGCGTGTCTGTGAGCTAATTAACTGAAACATGCGCGCGCGCCGGCGCGTTAATCACAGCGCAGTGGCGCCCCCGGCCCCCGTGCACCCACCACGGCCGCCCGCGATACACAGAGTTGCTTTTAGTGTGAGCTGTTACCGTAATCTAAGGAATTTCAATTAATTATATTATTTCGTTAATGAGTTTCGGATATGTTCGTGGAGATTTAGTATTGTACACGAAACGACTTTATTTTAGTTTTAAAATCAATTCATGATTCATGGTTTGTTTATACTTTTTCAATGACAATTAGGGGATAGAGAAGTACTAAATATATATGGAATTCTGGTGGGCTAGCTTAATACCATTTGAAGGACCTATTTTGGTAGTTTGTTCTGTTGAGTTTTACTTGACTTACAATTTATTTATATATCAATAATAATAATTAAATGTCAAACCGAGAAAAGTAAAGAAAATTAACTCGTAAAATATATGTCTTTTGAGATGCAATAATTCAACATTATATGTCTTAAGCCAATGTGAATTCAAGTAACTGTTATTACTTCCAATTTATATTCAGTAGTCGAATGTCATGCAAAAGTTCGATCTAATTTAGTAAAAACACAACAAAAGGAAAAAAATTGGCTGCCATGACAGTGAGTTCGTTTTTTGAATGCATCGAACAATCGGGTTCGAGTTAGGAATTTATTGAGCTGTAGCGCAAATAAATAAAGTGGGGTGTATCGTGCTATATGTAGGAGTGAGCACGAACTGGTCGCGCCGGTAGCCAGGATTGATCTCAGACATCAGCTGTCTGTCGCCGCGTCTTGCTATACCTACAGGCTGATGTCTTTTTAAAGGTTATAAATTTACTATTTATCTTTAAGTGATATAAATATGCTTATGAATTTGAATAACTGAATGTTTTTATTATACTTACAGGTAAGTATGGCGACTACCGCCCTTGGATTCTATTCATGCTTTCCATCAGGCAGAATAGAGTCACTTTGGTAGGTTTAATATAAAAAAAAAGAAGGTACGGTAATGCTTCCGCCAAGACCAACCAAGCGAAGCATAAAGGCACTGCCTACCTATTCTCGAAGCACTTCTATGTTTCTGAACCCTCATAACTTGTGTTAACATTAGATAAACAAAATCCTCGGGATATCATATCCCGTAAATTGTGAAGTTATTGAACAAATACCGCTTCAATTGTATAACTTTTATGTTTAAGATTTTATTGATTTCTTAAAATATCGATTTTGTGATTCTCTCACTAATGATCATCAAAGTTATAAGGTACTGCCTGAAATTCTAGAACGTTGAAGTGTGGTATAGTGAGCAATTCTAATTTTAAAGTACTTTTTACTGGATAAAAGTGGCAATCCTGCAAGTCGAGAATCACAAAATGTGAAGCTTGAAGGTTTGCCTTGATTCAGCAGTCTGGTTCCTATAATCAAAGCTCTTATTGATTTAGAATTTATCTTGTCTTACTAAAGTGTATCAAGTTACTTATTTTCAACTAAAAATACATTAAGAGAGAACTAAAATTTATTAATTTAATTTAATTTTTTTTTTTTGGTTGCAAGTGTTGTAAAAAATAAGCAGCCTGTAGCTGTGCACGGGCTCACGCGAGCCAGTCAGCTTAATGGTATCACAGGAACATAACTAACACATCCTGTCGAATGGGACAGTGTGTCTGCGAAGTGACTTTTCGTCCGATAGGCCGGTCACTCCGTCCAGGCCATAGGATCTACTGAGCTTACACAAATATAACTATGCTACTTTTGTTAACCCATTACTTCACAACCATCGAAAAATTTAGAATTTTCTGTTCAAATCACAAAATACATTTGTTAATACGGTAAAAAAAAATAATGTCAAGCAAAAAAACAAAAGTTTATTTATTCTATAGTCTGAATCAGCCTGTCTATGATATATATGTCTATATGAATCTATGACATTGGGATCATATGTTAAGAAAAAAATATATTATTACGACTTTATTGGCTACTTCACGTTGAGTAAAAGTTTCCCAACAATTTTAGGTAATTTGAAATACATATATAATTACTTTTATACTAAACAACAATGGAATCTTAACGGCTACGAAATATATAAACTTGGAAATTATATATCTAAAAAATGTCACTGTATTTTTTTTCAAAATATTTTTTTAAATAGTAGATTAGTTAAAAATGTTTTCTATTTACAAAAAAAGGCTTAAAAAATTAAAACCAGTTTCAGAATAAAAATATTAATCTGGTGTGCTAAAAGTATGACATTAGGAAGTAATGGGTTACGAATATTATATCTATTACAATGAAGATCTTGGTTTTGCCATCAATTTTACTTGTGTATTGTAAGTTGAATTAATTTTTACTAATTTTAAAGTGATATTGTAATCATTTTCTTCTCTCTTCATAATAATTTAATAGAACTAAGGAGTTTAACAGAAATAAAATAATTCTTGGTTTATACTTTAATGCGTATAATTCATGAAAAATGTTATAATCTATGTACTTCAATCCGTAATTTTCTAACGTTATAGGTGTAATATTTCCTTCATATTTTTTGTTTTATTTTTTTTTTATTAAGAACCTACCAAAGTGTCTCTACTCTGCCTGATAGAAAGCATGAATAAAATCCAAAAGTTGCCCTCACCATAAATAAAATAAAAATAATTAAAATCTGTTTACAAATAACGAAGAAGTCGATTCAAATCTGGTGTATATAATAATAACATTTTCGTCAAGGATTTTCAATCACAGCCTGAGTTAATGAAGTATTTTTTAAACTATTTGAATACAAAAACGTTCTCTTACTCGTAGAAAGGAGACGAAAAGTTTTTGATTTCACACAAGGAGAGACACTGCAAGTCAGTTGATGATTTCATTTATATTACAATTCAAATATTTAATAAACAAACTCTTTTGTTACTCTTTAAATATATAAAATGTTGAAGTAGATCTTCAACTCCTTATTTTAATCCCATTTAATGGTAAATCCCAAGTGATAGAGTATAGATTACTAAGGTCAACGTGCAGGGGACTCCCAGAGCAATCGACCTCCAGTGATCGGAAACTAGAATTTATATAATAAACGTGTATTGTTGTGAAATTTGGTAGTGGGTGACTGTGGGATGGTAATTAATACCACGATTAGTGCTTGCAACGGATTGCAGCCTGTCTGTGGGTTTAATGTCTTTATAAATGAACCTGAGCAACGGAAATAAATACATAAGTATTAGTAGATAGGTGGTGTCTTCTGTTTATGTTTTGTAAGCACGTTTTCACGCGACGTAGCAGTTGATGGCGAACTTCTGTTAGGCCGTAGATGCGGCTGGCAAACCAAAGTTTAAGTTTTGAAAAAATTTAGAAAATAAAATTTCGATATGCAGACAATTCACCTATTTAATATTTTACAAATTATTAAATACAATACATATTCTCAATATATTTAAACTTCAAATGATTGATGTGTTCGTAAGATTCGATTACAGTAATTCATCTTATTAAGCTTATTGTAATAAATATTTTATTCTATATTGCACAACTTAAGTATTTTCTTCAAAATGACGAAATTGCCCAACTCAGCACTAACTTTACAATGCTAAAGCTTTCATAGTAACGTTTCTCATCAATGTTTATCTTTACGGCTATGAATCTGTTCCACATTAGTCAGCAGTTCCACCCTAATCAGCATAACTAATCCTCATTCCAATCAAATAGTGTCCCCGACAACCGAGCATCACCAACGTCTTCAGGCCCCTTTCTGCGAAATGACCGTCCAAATTGGCACTCAGTGGAGTGTTAAGGGCCTGTGACACGCCTTCGGACGAAAGGTCATCGGGTAATTAACAGTCCCTCAAGCAATCACAGTGTGAGCGGCCTGTGATTGGCTGCAATTCGACCTCCCTTATAGATCAAAGGAATACTGTCACTTGTCAAAAGGAATATTTTAGAGATCAGCGTTTGATGTGCGCCAGGCGACGATCTCCGATGTATTTTTAATTTGGGAACGATTTTTCCGAGTCATACATTATGTATTAGTCGAATATTGGAAGTTGAGTGACTGAATGGTTTCTGTTTATTTCTTTATAACTGCTTATACAATTCCTAAGCTGTAACGCAAATATATTGTTAAGTATTCAATGTATATTTGAACACGAGCTACAGTAAGTAAGTCAACCTTCACCCGAACTTGAGACGACAAAATACTTGGATACATAGAGTTGATATCTTAGGGTGTAAACAACCCTTTTAAATAGTTTACTGTCAGGACGCGAGGGGGTGAGACAGGCAGAGTCGGGCGGTGGGACGAGGGACGAAGGATGGCCCGGCTAAATATCTTTTAGTATCTGCAAAACGTCTAATTTAGTAGCGAGGCTTTGATGTTGTCTTATGGAATATGACGTGAGTGGAGTCGTACTTGTTTCTTTTATAACTATTTTGACAACCTGTTACGATACATAAAAAGTATATTAAGATAAATATCGTTTTCGTTTACTTGTATCGACGAAAATATATCTATAATTAATTTGTTCGAACCTAGGGTTACTAAGTATTCTATTTACTCACGTTTAGAAATAGTCTGCTTGAAAAAGTTTCCTTAAAGAAGTGAAAAAAAAATTAGACACGTGTAGAGTTTTCACGTTGCCCTGTGTGTAATTTCAATTTTACCAGTTAGAGTTTATTAATATTCTGATATTAATTTATATTTAAAGCATTATTGACTAAAATTCAATTGATTTTGTAGTGGCTTTCATTGAACTGATCAAGTGTGTTTTAGAAACATCCCTTTTTATTTAAAAATATTTGACTACTATTAAGAAATTATCAATAAAATTAGTTGATGAAACTTTTTTTAAAATTTAGTACCTACCAAAAAACTAAATGGGTCGGTTCCACGGCTTTTGCTATTCTCCCCGTTGTGTAGAGACGTTCCCGGGAGAGCGTCCTCTCGCTTACTTATCCATCTCTATCTGATCAGCGTCCTCGACAGGAGATTTCGATGCGTCTCTCTCTGTACCTTCACATATATATACAGGTAATCAATGTTCACACTACGAGGTAATGGGTGCGTATTAGAGATTGTATGGGTTGCCAGGGTGTAACTATACTAGGATTAAATATTTATTGTACAGATACCGTGATACTGAAAATTGTTCATTTTTTTTATATTTAAGGACCAATGTATAGCTCATAGAGCAGATATGAGTTTGTGCTCTCGAATCTGCCCTTTGAGCTTGGGACTCTTGGACCCTGATCTCATCGAGTCGATGAAAACAAAGAAAGATCTGCTGTTTAACGTTGATTTTTTGTGATACTGTATCACTTCAGTCAAACCGTTTAGCGTTGAAAAGACAAACCTTTGAATTTTAACGTTACTGTATGTATGTTTTACAGGCATACAATGTTGGTTCTGAGCTGGAAAACGTAACTTAAGAGTTAAAGAAGCTGGAAAAAAGCTACTGGCAGTCTCTTTAGAACTCTACCTTACGGACCTTTTTAGTAGAGACGAAGTTATAGTAAAGAAGGTCTTTAACCATCAGAGTCTATTTTTAACGGTGGTGACAATAAAAAAAAAAACAAAAGATAAAGTATCAAATAAAAAAAAAAAGAGTCATCAACGTCTTGGATGCCTTAAATAGCTAAGGACATGTTAAGAAGAACAAAAACACTTCTCTTATTTGTTTATCTTCCACATAAACTTATAACCTTCGAAGACATATTCAAAACAGCGAAGTAATCGATCTCTGCTGAACACAACAGTTTGCACAAACAATCGTGTTATTTCACTGAGTGTTCAGCTATGAAGTAGCGAAGGAGTCTCTTGAACGATTTGATCTTACTCCCACTACTCTAAGAATAGGCTTACGTAACTATAACTGCGTTGAAAGTAAAATAGCTTTAAGAATTTGGGAATGGAGTTTTAATTTCATCAAAAACCAGTAAAAAATTTCGACACTGTTTCAATAACAAACGAACTTTGGCATTCAATGTATTAGCGAAAGAAAATTGAGGTACACCGCATACGAATAATTTACATAAGAATCAAGTAACACAGACTTTAGATATTGAGTACTTTGTATTTTGGTCATTTTAACGTAATGGTTGTATTTTTTTAGCATTCCCAAAACGTACACTTAACATTTAACATGTAAAATTTGATGGTGAAAGAAAATAACAACATAAAGTCACACCTATTGTCCAGAAGTATAGAGCAGAGACAATTGATTTCCGCTTACTGCGATCTTGACACACCTCTCTTGCTTCAGCCACATTCATCAACCGCTGCATGGATGTTTTTTACATAATCCTTCTTCAGAACATCATCAATTTGTTCGGTAAATGTCCGACGTGAACGACCTCTTTCGACACTTCCACACATATTCGCCATAAATTCCTTTCGTGAGTCTTCTATCATCTATCCTCTCTACGAGGCCAAACCATCGAAATCCTTTTCAATCTTTGTCATCATATTTTCATTTAGTCTGCACTTCTACTTTTGTGTCTGTTCTGCCAAACCCCAGATTTGTTACCACCATCCATAAATAGTTGGTACCAGCACATCATTGTGCAAAGCTAAACACGCTTTTTTAGATACGTTTTTGCTAGCAACAAAGGAGTCGGTCACAGCATCGTTCATCTTATTGCCGGTTTCCACTATCCACTCCATATCATCTTTGTATACTCAATTTTTTTTAAACATGGAACCTAAATAAATAAACTCATCAAATCAGTCACGCTATTTCTTTTTCAAACATTACTTTTATTTTCCTAACGTTCATTTTCATTCCTTTCATTTTTAATCACTTATTCATAAGTGTTACCATCTCTTGTAACTTCTTCACTGATGACACAAGTAACACTTGATCATCGGCGTAGATAATGTAATTAAATGGTAAGTCACTAATTCTCAATCTCAATTCAGAATCTTCCAATTCCATCAAATAAATATCCATGAAAAATGATGAATAAACATCCAATGCGAAAATCCTTGATATGTCGAACCGATCTGTGTAGGTTCCATTTATACGGTCACAGGTACTAGAGTTTCCATATAGAGATTTAAGAGCCTGCATCATTTGGCTGTCCACCTCATACGCAGACAGTGTTGACCACAATTCATCCCTCATCACTCGGTCATAGGCCTTCTCGAGATCGGAAAATGCACAGAAAACTTTCCTATGTATAGCTAACATACAAGTGTTTGGCGTCGACTCTCTAGAGTAGTTAACGCTTCTATTTTTTGGTATTATTAGCTAACATTTTGGTTTGACCACGTGACTGCTTAGAGACGTCACTCCTATACATTTATTAGTTTTTCAATAACGTTCGAGTTTGTAGAATGTTAATTTGTCTAGGAGAGGCTGCTCCGTGCATCCTTTTCCTTTTCTAATCTCACCTTGCACACACCATATTTTTTTATCAGTTTCTTTCCTGACTCCTTCAATGAACATCTTAGCATACAATTTGCAAATGATACTAAGAAGACTGATTCGTCTGTAGCTTGGAGCAGTCGTGCCGTGACTCCTTTCCGTTAATGAACGGAACGAAGACAGCCAGTCTTCTGATATTCTATCACACCGCTAGCGTCTATTAAAAACATTGGTATAAGGTAACTGAGGCAGTAGGACATTAATAAATCATTGTGTTAATAAACTATGTTTCAACTACTCCTCATTTTTTAGTAACAAAATGTTCATTCTAGACAAGAACCAGCCTTTTATGAGTCATCATTATCATCAGCTCATTGTAGTCTACTGCTAGATATAGGCCTCTCCCAAGGCGTACCACAGAGCGTGGTCTGCTGGTTTTTGCATCCAGTCGCTTGCCTCTAACGCAAGTCGTCACCATCCACCATTGAGTACACTGGCAATAAGTTCTACAACTGATCTATTACAGTGTCGATATAAAAACACTTTAGCTATGAATGTCCATACAGTTAACATTACGTATTTGGTAAGCTGAGCCTATTTCAAACCATTTATGTAGTTTGCCGCGACTTTACTACAGTGGTTTTTGCTTAAAAACTTAATTCTTAGAAGATTAGTTACAATGTATTATTAACAATTTAAAATGTGTAAAAAACTGAAAATTTTACTCTACAGGCAATATTATTTATAGGTATAAATAGACAGACGTATAGATTTGTGACCAGTTACGGAACTATTAAAGTAAGTACTTTGGGAGTGCGTTAAGTGGGCTAATCCGAGTGTACAAACACGGCTTATACAGCCTTAGGAACAGTACCTACTTATACTTATGTACGGCGTAGGTACGTGTGTATTGAATAATATAAGGGAAGCATGTATACCTGACATATATCTACAATTCTACATACATAATCTTGTTTATAGTATAAGAGCCCACTTAATACCGAAAATATTCAAGAAGGACCTAAGTTCCTTACGAAATATAAGCTATATTTCATTGTACACAGAAACTGTATTATGTGAGTAATAATGCATAATAGCGATAGAAATATATGGAAATTATTGTTCAAGATAAGCGCTTAACTATCAAGGTCGCACGTTGTGTATGATATCAATAACGAAACACAGTTCTGAACTTAGGACTCGTCGGCAATTTGCAGTGATGAACATGAAAAGTTCGGCGATTGTCTCAAAGTATAAACAATAATAACAAATCGGTTCATCAACTCACCCGTTTCAAACACATAACAGTTCGTTACCTCTGACTTTATATTATTTATTTCCGCGATTCTAACTTCTTTCAACTCGTAGACTATGAAAATTATCGTTGTTCTAAAACAATGTCCTGCTTCCGACCGCGACCCAAACTTCCCTCTACAGTGAGATTAAGAATTATTACCTCTTATCTCTGTCCTAAGTCGACAACTCGTCGCCTATTCGCTCTTACTGAGTCACACTCGATATCTGAGTGAAATTATTTCGACAAACTTTACCTAACGGTTGAGCTCCCCTGCTAGGACACGACCGTTTACCAAACAAAATTCTACTTTATCGTTACAATTAAAGAACTGAATTTAGGTATCGAGACATCGTGGTTGTTGAGACACGTGATTAGTGAAAAGCGGGAAACTGGGAATCATTTGTGAATTTTCGAAAGGGACAGGTGACGTGATATTATGCAAATGGACGACGCGCGGGAGTGGGACAGAAACACGGCTGAAGTTCAGCCAAACAGACGCGTCTAAGGATAAAATTTATATGCGGATGAAACGATTTATTACAAAAGCGTTGAGTAGGTACTCCAAATTAATTACACTAAGTTTTGCTTTCATTTTGTACCATTGTGCGAGGTCCGGGGGATTTTCCTTGTCTTGTCGAGATATCGGCGGTTTTTATTACATCCTCGACAAAGGGGATTTCGGAGGTGGATATTTATGACAAGTTTGCAGCGCTTTATTTTCTTTATTTTTGTTTTTTTGTCTTTGTGAAATATACGTCGGATGCTCGATGCCTACGCCTGTTGACGGAGACATTAAGTTGTGTTATCGCCGCGACGTGATCGACTCTGTTTGCTCGATGTTTCAATGTATTGCTGTTATGTACTCGTTATATGTTACGACACAGTTTATTTGTTCTTTACAATGTTATTAGACGTCTGTGTTCACTTTATCGTTCATATTATTTAAATTGTCTTGTATTTCATAGACAACTTTGTCCTTCACAAAATAGAAAAATAAACTTTTGTGATTGATATGAACAGAAGAAAAATTTAATTACACAAACATAGCTATATATTAAAAATAAAAAAGTTATATTGAAAATTAGGATTTTACGTTAATCGAATGTCAAACAAACAAGTGTCAATAGTCAACTTACTTTTTGATAGAATTTGTCTGGTTGAGTAAGAACCTATTCTCTAATTAGACCGCTCTAATTAAAACTGAAATCACCTGTACTACATCCTATGCTGTAGTACGATCCTATATTATGCTAGATCTAATTACTTCATTTGTTACATTTTAAATTAATGTGCATACAAAGCAAATAAATATAATATAATAGATTAGTAATATCATCGGTCATTACCCTGGTCAGGCGATATCGTGCGTTGTGGCGACGTCCGGTTCCGGCGTGCGGCGCCACGGTTCACTTCCGGTGTCCTCGGCCACCGTGACGTCATACCCGGTGCGCGTGTTACGCACTTCCGCCGTAAGTTACTGTAAATAACAGGCATAATTTCAGGAATGTTAGAAAAATGCTTTGATTACTTACATATTTTGCGGAGAAATTTTCATAGACATTGCTTCGCTAATGAAAGAGTTTTCGTGTCTCAGATCTCAGTATGTTTCTTATACATTATATACACATACATTATATACATATCAACACATAGCAGAAAAAAAATCTTTGAAATAATATATGATATGACCAAACACTTTATCTACTATAGGAAATATAGGGGTGTACTAAGCGTCCATATTTTACTTATTTTGTTTGTGGTCCCTCACTCATAATAGGGTCCAAGTCTATTGTCGTCAATTGTGCTCATATATATCTAAATATATACATTATAACGTGACATTAAACAAATAATCATATTCATAATATAATATTTGTAACGACCTTTAGCTTAAGTCAGGGCCACTAATCAACAGAACCAAAGTTCTAATCTAATTTTATAAAAGCTACGAGATACTATAACGACACGTCTTAAATCATAAATTAAACATTAACGTTTTCATACTTCTCATAAAGAAAAAATATTGTTCACTAACGATAGAAAAATTGCATATTTGTAATGTAACATAACATTTCGGACATCTGACACACAACGCCATCTAGTCCCAAACTAAGCAGAGCTTTCGCTATGTGTACTAGACAACTGATATACTTAAATACAAACATACTTTTTTTTTAAATACATATATATTATACATAGAACACATCCAAATTTGGCAGATCCTACAAACATTTGGTCCGACCCGGGAATGGAATGCTCTTAGGAAAGTTATGGTTTACCAAAGTAAAAAAGTACGATTTTTACTTCTGTATTAATTTATATTTGTTCATTAATTCAAATCTTCTTTAGTATTATGTGCTGTCGGTCTGCTACGGGTTGCATCACCGTCGATAGCTCTGCTTAAAGGTAGTCACTTTGTAATAATGTAATGTAAAGTCATTGTCCAATAAATCAAAGGGATTGTGTTCCATATATGGATTTAGTACAACCAAAATTTCTATAAATAGAGAACAGATTTTACTATAAACATTATTCATGTACAGTATCACTATCAAACAAAGTTATCTCAAACTAGCAAGTATCCTATAACGACTGCACACGTATTTTACTTCCAACAACATCTAACTTACGAGTAGAAGAAAATGTACGAGAAAACTAAAATATTAATACATAAATCAGACTGTTATGAAGAACGCTAGTTGCTGAGGTTTCAGTACACAGATCGCACAAATATCGTTATACGTAAACGACTCTGTGCACGGAGAAAGTGTAACGGTGGGAGGGTGCATCCGATGAATATGTATGAGGGGGGGCTCGGGCTCGTCGGGAGCGGAGGGAGACGTCCGCGTGTAAATGGAAATTTCAAATAAAAATACCTCAAATATTAACATGAGCCCGATTCGTGTTGTTCCGCGTGTTTTTGCTCGCCGGACGGGACACGTATGATAACACGCCGCAATAAAAGCAACGTTTTTAGCGCAGATTCGCTTTTTGAGTTATTGTACACGTGATTCGTTGGGCGGCTCGTAATGACTTCTGTTGTGTGCTTAATGTGGTATTGCTAATGTTCAATACAGAGTTTTAATGACACTTTCCCGTTTCTGTTTCTGCCTGTCATACAGACTTTAGTTTAAAAGAGTTACCAATTACTAGGGAATGGGCTGAACAATGCAGCCTACAAGTAAAATGAGTGGATTTAGAACGGCAAAGAACTTAAAAAGACTTTTAGAACTTTTTACGCTTTTTAAAAAGAATTTATGCTTAGGGTTGGTTTGCTGTGGCTCTTATATATCAGTTTACACATTACGTCTCATTACTTTTCGTGACACTTATGTTTAATTCTGTTACTGTTGAGAAATTAATCCTTTCACAAGACAACCACAGAGTTTTGGTGTGATGTTTGTGGAAAATGAACGATGTTTCAGTCTCCACAACCGCTATGGCGCACTGGGGACAGATTGTGGAGCAATACGTTTATAATACGCTTGTACTACAATCTTGAATATGTATGTATACGAGTATGTGTAAATATCAAACAACTCAAAAAGGGCTCCCTTTTCGATTGAGAACCTTCTCAATTTGATTGAATATTTGTTGTTCGTATAGATTATCTTAATATCAACCTACGCCATTTATCGATTAAGAGCATAACGAAATATTCTGAATAACATATTTTTAACATAATTAGTATTTCTTTTTTATTAAAAAATCACAACTCTGAAACTAGAAAATTTAAGTAGTAAGAAATACGATTATTACAATTTATCATGGTTTACTACGAAATTGATTATACTCAGTTTAAAAGGAAAGTTTGATGTACAAACAACAACATTCTTAGCGGTTTTTAAAAAAAATATCACATATTGTTAGTTAACACAACAAAAAAATTGTTTAAATTTTTATAAATACCCATTACTCGTTCAATACCTGTTACCGATTGCATTAAATTTCCATGTTGCTAAATTATTTCTACATTCCTACTTTAAAGCAAGACATTTTAACAATGTTGGTTTTGGGTAGTCATAATCATATAACCCTGAAAACACTACACTCTATTTTTGGGCAATAATGTTAGTGAAATACATGATACATATTTTATAAGTAGGCAATCGGAACTAATTGTATGCGAACGATAACATCAACAAAATATTTAACAATTTTAACACATTTGTTACCTTTCAGCGTCAACTTAACTGTTCACTGTTCCTAATTATTTAAGTTATATGTTATTTTTGTTAGTGATTTATGGCAAAAAAATTTGAAAATATGTACAACGGACCGTTACAAACACGCACCACCGAAATACTTGCGAGTTGTATGGTATTATTCAGAGATTTCAGGAATTCTTTCTATTTCTTTGTCAGTTGGGTAGGTGCCTAGCTTTGTTACGGTCAGTTATGCGATGTCACTGCCGATTAGAAAACATTTCTTTTGTTTATTACACCTATTTTATTTGAAAGAAATTTTAACACGAAAGAATTAAACTTTCTAATTATGACATCATATTTCTCTTAGAAAGTTACAACAAGTTCGTGTATTAAATTTGTTTTATATTTTTTTAGAAAAATCTAATAACATATATTCTAATCGAGTTAAAAATGAGAGGAAAATATGTACTACATACTCCATCAGGTGTGACTAGATAAAGAATTAGACACGTCAAGAAATTTGGAAAAATTTTTGGTTTTCGAAATTTTTATCCTGCGTTCACTCAAACTTACTATCAAACAAATGTCTACCCCATACCATCAAGTAAAAATCGCTGCACTAGACATGCCAACAAGTAAAATAGTTTTTTATAGGTACGCATGTGTTTTATTGCCGAGGCAAATTTCAAGTGCGCCTGTGGGATATCGGCTCTCGAGTGAAGAGCTCTTCTAGATGTTCTTTGGCTTTGTCGCGATTTTTTCCCAAGAACAGCGTATTCGTGATTAATGGACTTACGATGGGGACGTATGTGTGTCGAGTATTGGAGTGAAATGAATCGCTGTGTTCTCGATTTCATGACCTGGAAAGTATCACCTACTTTGTTAACTGACATATACTTCACGATATAGAAATATTTTAAATGCTTACACTTTTGTGACCATAACTTTGATTTTATTCACGTAACAGTTTTAAGCGGGCGCTATTGGAATTAGATGAATTAGAAATTTGGAAGAATAGATAAGAAGGGAAGACTAATTTGCGGTGTTTACAAGTATATTCTTTTTTAGTATTTTTTTAATTACAATACATTTACTTATCTAATATATAAAATTCTCGTGTCACAATTTTCGTTGCCATACTCCTCCGAAACGGCTTGACCGATTTTGATGAAATTTTTTATCTATGAAAATCGGCCAACATCTATTTTTCATCCCCCTAAATGTTAGGGGTAGTAGAGCCCTAAATTTTTTTTTATTTTTTAGACAAATTTTTTGATTTCTATTTTTTTATGATACAACATACAAAAATACATACAATCCTCAATTTTCACCCTTCTACGATCAACCCTTATTTTTTAATAGACATTTTAGTAAAAATGGCAAAACAACGTTTGCCGGGTCAGCTAGTTATATAGATATAATAACAATAACTAATAATACACCATAAACTTCTCCAAAATTTTAAATTTGTTTTGATCTTCAGTCATGTCTATATCATCTACGAGGGGAAAGTTAGATGATTATCAGAAGCCTTCAAAACTTGTTTGATACAAGTAGCAAACGAGGTAACGTCACCTGTCGAGGAGTCATTATCGCCGTCTATTGTCTGTAACTAGTCCTGCTTGTCTCAACGGCTCTGTACACATTTCTTTATTTGTGTCTCTTAATTGTAAATTGTATTTTAAACGAATAATTAAGAAATGTCCGAAGATTATAACGATACTCAAAAGAGGTTTATACTCGTATTGAAATGTCTTTTTTAACTATTTATCACAAGGGTTACCATCCATGAGCATATTCAACACTATTTAAAATTTACCAACCCTACTTTGGTTTAAAAGTGTTGATATTATCATGGGAGTTTTAATTTCGCAATTTGTCGGCGTGACACCCCTGGGCTCGGCGGATGGACAGATGGGTGCATCTCGCTGTGACGTATGTAGATCTTATATTTAGATAACCACACATTGAGTTGTCAATGTGCAGGGGTGTGAAATTAAGGTAAGGATTTAATCTTGGTTTCAAAAAAATTTTTATATGATTTTTTGTAATGTTATACCTATGAGTACAGGATAATATAATGAATTTAGTCAAGTATGTTTTCCATTAGAGAAATGTTTTTTGTTTAAACTGCACGGTTGGTGTAGTGGTTTAAGCGATCGCCACACCGCTCACTACTGCGCTGAGTGTTGTGGGTTCAAACCCCACATGAAACAACACTTTGTGTGATCCACAAATTGTTGTTCTGAGTCTGGGTATCGTTTGTGTCCGTTTCTTGTATGTTTGTAAAATCCCCCGCAACACAGGATTTATTCCAAATGCGGGTGTTGTATTTCTTTTTTTAAAGTAAAATAATAACTTCTGATTTTCTGTTCTTAAGTCAGTCTTTCAACCCACGTTGGATTAAAAGTGAATCGTGTCTTTGATAAATTATTAGAAGTGGGATAATTAACATGTTTATAATTGATTGTAGTAGGCAGAAGTGCCTTTAACACCCACAGTAGGGTGTCCCTTAAATTTCAAGTTCGATATTTTTTTACGCATACCTTCTTAAAAGTTTCGTAATAACCCTATATTGTCTAGAAAAAAATATTAGTTCGATATATAAACGATAACCCGTGCCGACTTGCTATTTAAACTTGTCGATACAAGTTGCTTAAGTACTGCCCAGTGACCTGTTACGACATGTTTTATTTGCCATTTCGTACGTGATTTTTGAGACTATTAGTGCTTCATTGTTTAGTGCGTAAACATGTCGGTGGAATTACGGAATGATAAATAAAATATTTTTCTTATCGGATTGACTAGCTACCAAATAAATGGTGCAAAATTACCATCTAATCGACAAGTTCTCTCAGTCCTATTTTACAATATTCGTGAGGTTAAATTGACTGTTAGTGAAAGTGCAAATCTTGTGATTAGGGAGTGCATCATATATTGGGAAAAAGCAAGAATTCCAACAAGGGCATTTCCTAACTGCGTGAAGAAACTTATTGATTTATATCATGTTTGGAGAGAGTTGCAAAAAAATTGTAAGAAAACTCAGATTACGTTTAAGAGTCGTGAGAACAATTTTATAATTAATCTTGATAATTTGTTTGATATTGCACATGCTGATGCTTTTGAGAGAATGAAAATAGAGGAAGATAAATTATTTTTAATGAAACAGAGAGAGCCAGGTCGACCGGGATGCTTAGGTGGAGTAAATAAAAAATTGGCGGTAAAAGAACAAAGATCTAGACAAAGACGATTGGAAGAAGAGGAAAGGATTGTAAGACAAAGAGAATCACTAGCTGTTGCATCTACTTCCACCACAAATAACTTAGACAGTGTAGAAGATTCAGACGAAGAACAGATCTTGAATTCTGAACTCAGCTTGCCGGACGTTCCCTGCCATGAACAAAGTTCAAAAAGAGGTAGAAAGAATCTTATAACGCCTAAACTAGTTGCAGCTTTAGATCGATGCCAGTTAAGCATTAGAGATACCGTTTACATTCTTAATGCGGTGGTAGAAGCGCTTGGTCTGAGCAGCGATGATTTCTGTATTAACAAATCCTCGATTCAGCGAATTCGTACTGAAACTAGAAAATCAAGGGCAGAAGCAATAAAATCTAACTTCCAAAACAATGTACCCGACATAGTCACAGTCCATTGGGATGGAAAACTATTACCGGGGTTGGATGTACGGAGTTCAAAAGAAGAACGCTTGCCAGTTATAGCTTCATTTGACGATAGAGAGCAGCTTCTTGCAGTGCTGAAACTAGAAAGTTCTTCTGGAAAACATCAAGCGAAGGCTGTATCAGCAGCTCTCTTTGACTGGAACCTTTATGATAAAGTGCAAATAATGTGCTGCGACACAACAGCTTCCAATATGGGCTGTTTCAATGGAGCTTGTGCTATTTTGGAGCAAACTTTAGGAAGAGAATTGTTGCTTTTCGCCTGTCGTCATCATGTTTATGAATTGGTCCTAAAAGCTGTCTTTGAAACCAAGATTAAGCAAATTACTAGTAGCCCAGATATTCCGATGTTCAAAAAGTTCCAAGAAAATTGGAAAAACATTGATTGTACTAAAATTGAACCATCTCTTAATTTCGTAAAAGCACGGGTTGCCGAGACAGACATTCAAGCGTTGTTACTATTTTATAAGGCAGAATTAGATAAAGGTTTTGTAAGAGATGATTACCGCGAATTGGTCGAACTGTGTGTAATATTTTTAGGAGGAGACACAGAGGAAAAATTAAAACTAAGGCCCCCCGGAGCTATACATCAGGCACGCTGAATGGCGAGAGCGATCTGTTCTTTAAAAATATGTTTACTTCAGTCACAATGCAGAGTAACTGCGAAGGACAAAAAGGCTCTACAAGATGTTTGCTTATTTCTCGTAATATTGTATGTTAAACCTTGGCTCGAATGTACAGTGGCGACCAAAGCACCTAATCAAGATTTGCGCTTCTTGAAGATGTTAAAAGAGTATGAAAAAGTTGACGCAACAATTTCTAAAGCTTCTATAAGCAAGTTCAGCCATCACTTGTGGTATTTATGTGAAGAGACAGTCATTCTATCACTATTTGATGATGAAGTTGACAATCAAACTAAGAAGAAGATGATTGCCAACTTCAACAGGGACAAAATCTCGGATTTTAGCAAACGCTGTGACCCGTCGACGGAAGAACTGACTCAAAAGTTATTTGGTAAGTTAAATTGACTTTTTGTTGGATTTCAATTTCAATGTCCAATACTTATTTATTTATTTTCAAAATTGTTGTTGATTTTTATTTGTTATTTAACTTATTTTTCTTTTTTTTTAGACAAAGCACTGGATGATTTCGTATCGGAAAAGAGCAAACAATTTTTATCACGACTGCAGATCGACGACAGTTTTCTAAAGGAAGATGTATCTTCTTGGAATAACAATGCTGCTTTTCTGGAGGCTAAAAGAAGAATAAGTTATTTGAGAGTTGTAAATGATACTGCTGAAAGAGCTGTTAAATTAATGCAAGATTTTAACGGACTTATCACGGCTGAAGAAGAACAAAAACAGTTCTTGCTGCGCTGTGTCCAGGAACATCTAAAATTGTATCCAGACTGTAAAAAAACTACTCTAAAAAGAAGTTACCCTGAATGATTCTTATTTCTTTATGTTTTTAATTAAAGATTAATGTTCATCTAATTTATTATTTAATTTTATTCACTTAATTCATTGCATTTATAGTGAAATTATAGCAGACTGAAATTTTAGGACAAAACACGTTTTTTACTAAACTTTGAAGCTCGGTCGGCACTGGTTACAATTATGCTAGATTGATAAAATTTTATATTTAAGTATCTTATAGCATTAGTAAAAATTATAGAGGGTATGCATTTCGAAATTCGAAAAAAAAATTTTTTTTGTCATATAAGGGACACCCTAACCCACAGGTTTTTAAGGCACGTCTGTCTAGCTCTTTGGGAGTGCAGATGAGTGTCTTTAATAACTAGATATATAACTAAGCAACACAAAATCACATTTAAGTAGGAATAATTATTTAAAAGCACGTTGATTGGAGTAATTTGATGGATTTATTCGTATTACGTATCCTGTACAAAGTGTAAATAGAGTCGTGCACCTAATCAAACTTCACATGATGAGCTTATGTAAATAACTCTAAAAGCATCGCACGTTGCACACAATCCGGCAAAATAACCTCATGAAACTTATCTTTTTATCTACAATTAGGATTTTGTCGCCTCCCCCACTGTATCCCGTGCCTGGCTTCAAAGGTCCTCTCATTATGCGACTTTATTGAGTTATCAAACGCCACGGAGGGAGATTAGTTCATAGTTCCATACACAAATCCTATCATACAAGCTGACGCCTTCGTCACTATCGGTGTACCGCAAAACATTCCGTCTATCGTACTTGTCAACATGTTTACGCTTAAGCCACTTTGATCTTTAACCAAGTTGTATAAAGTTCAAAATTGTTTTAACAGGGAACTTGTTTGACATATTTACTCTCAAATGAATTTCAGCTTTATACTTTTGAATTAGAGTTGGTTTTCGTATTGTTAACAAGTAAGGTGTGTGCAAAACCTGTGTGCGTCCCCACACATCGATACTTAACAAAGAAGTTACTATTCCGTTATTTGTTAATGGAAATAGTTAATTTCGTCCTTTTAAATCGATAATAAGACATGAATTCGATTACTTAGTTTTTCTTTATAGGCTCACATTGAGATATGTCTGTTGGCACATGCATCACATTCAAAGTTTAGTTAAGTTTCGTAGAAATTATATATTTTTTTTAGTTACTATTACTCATCTAGTACTCCCGATGTAACTATTTGACCTTTATTTCATTAATGATGACTTTTTCGATACCAGCAAAGGTTTTTGTTGCTAACTGATTATGTCAGATCTTCTGAGAAAAATTGTGAAATATCCAAAGATCCTTTTGGAAATAATGTGTCCAGAGTTATTGAACGAGCTAACTTATAAATCTGTTGGTGTTTTATTCATTTACATATATACAATGGTGACGATAAAGCATTGTCTTTGTGAGTAATGAAAACTCATCTCAATTCCTCCTTCCGCCATTAAATACTCCACAAAAATCAATTAACAAACAGTACAAACGTAAATCATAACCCTTCAAGATCGCAATTAACACTGCCACCGCTCGCCCCCTCCCGGCCAATCGCGACTGCGGCCCAACAGACCCGAGACGTGGAAATTTCAAATTGAGACCCGTTCATATCTGCGCTATATCTAATATAATACCTACTACAAAGTACCTACGAGCACAGGGGGCGAATGATTCGTTAGGAGTCAGTCAAGCGTTCATTCGTGAACAGGGTCGGGTAGGTACCTGTTATGTGCTGTGATAGTAAATATTTGCATACATATCAATGTGCTGTTTAGGGTTATGACGGAGCTAGATGAATAAATTGTATTGACGTTCAGTTTTTGATGTGCTGTCGGGTTCGAGCAAATACATTTTGTCAATTTGACCTTTAAATCAAATGGAAATTAGGTTATTTCTCGTCAAGACACTTTGAAATGTTAAATATTTTCTGTTTACTATATTGAGGGTTCTAAAACGATATTTAACTTAATTTTGTAGAAATCTTTTATTTCATTATAAAATAATAAATGTCCAGGTGTTTAAGGGATTTTGTAATCGCTTTTCTCTATGTATACAATATTACTTTCTTTCTTTAAATTGAAAATACATTTTCTGTTTAAAATGCAAGCATCTTTAAAAGACAAGAAGTTGAAATAGTTTTAACTTTAGGACTTTAAAAACTCTGAGTTTATAGGAGCTGAAAGTTCTATTACAGCAGGTTCACTTGACTTATTGCTAACCTACAACCCCTAGACAAACCTACTAAATTATTTTAAATAATAGACACGGTAGAGTATTTACTCTACCGTGTTTCGGTGGTAGATTTGTGATTTATCAGCCCCTAAAAAATATTCTTATTTGAAATACCAAAGTGTCCAGTTGGCGGCAGTCGGCTTACTAACTGTTATGACTCGAGGACTTAACAATAGTTGGTAAAATGTTGTGTGGCAGTACACTTCTTCAGGGTTAGGCTTAAGTACGTATTTATATTGAGACTAAAACTTTCTTCAAACTTAAAAAGTCTGCCACAGTTACGACCTAATTTCTTAAAGTTGTAAGGTTTTTGCCACCAGTGGGTCATGTGTTGTGGTAAAGTGAACACTTTTAGGCCAATATTTTTTATGAAACTAGTGAATAATACGTGTTACACATGGGAAAGATTGATATCATTTGTAAGTGTGGTGAAGCATGGGGTTGCAAATATAATATTCCTCTATATTCCGCGTCAGAAGTAGCACTCGCCCTCGCGTCCCCACAGTAATCCGATCCGCGAATCCTCTTGGTAATTAACTACCAATTTCATTTCTTGATGCATTTTTAAAAGCGTCCGACGGATTTTTAATGGTTATTTTATGGTGACGGATCACTTATTAAGTTTTTATGGCGGCCATAGTGTGACAGATGGGCTGCAGTTTGACACCAGATCTGAGGGCCGGCTTGTCTCAGCGGTTCGGCGAAATCGAGAATTAATGTTCTCATTTAAAGTGTTGTAACTGTGTTCAATGTTTGTTATATTTATTTTTGATGTTAATTTGCGTGTAACAAAACACTTGGATTATTATTTCACTAAACGGTAGACATCTTTCTTTAGTCTGACGTAACATTACTATGAACAGACTTACAAATTTTAGTTTTAAATATTGCCGCGTATTGTTGTTTCTTAGTTTGTAATATTATCCGTATTATTAAAAGTTTTATAAAATATTCGATAGAAATTTTTTCTTTAAACGTTGAATGGATAGTAACATACATTTTATTCATTATTAGTTTGAATAAAAACATGAGCTAATACTTTAAAAGAGGAAATACTTTAATACGAAAATGTGCTCAGAAATTTTTTTTGTACAGCTTAAACCACTTTAGAACTGTGCTCTTGAATTTGGTTGACACTTCTAAACTGGTTGTTGGCGGTGGTGGTTGACCACACAAAACTAAATGGTATAACAGTAAGTTAGTAAACCTTCGTTATACCGTTCAGTTATGAAACATTTTGACTCAAATATTTACATTTTATATGGCCATGTATAATACATTGAGCGGGCCGGGGTTGCAAGGGGTGCACTTAGTAGATAATATCTGATAACACATATTTTAACTTATTTCATAAAAAGGTTGATTTCATAGGTAAAGACCTAGTATAATTCTAAACTGTATATTAGATATAGTATGTGTGGATGTAGATGCACTCCCCTGAAAATAATTCTGGCGCCTATGGCCATGTCGGACATTGACTAGTCAAAACTTAAAAACTATCAAGTTTAGTTTAGATTTACGATATTAAACTACTTGATATAAACGATCTCTACCTAAAATAAATAAAAATGAAAATCAAATACAACCAATAGTTATAACAAAAGCAAACGCTATTAACCTAGCACATTATATTACGTTATCAATCTCCCTAGGGGCACTGAGAAAATTAAAACAGATGATCTAGCGGAACAGTCGACTGCGCTATAATTAAAAAGATAAGGAATATTTTCCTTTCGTACTAGCGTACCGGCGCGCTGGCACCAACCCTTCAGCGCGGGAGGGATAGCGAGCTGTGGGACCGGTTAACCGGTTAGGGGGCCCAGGAGACCACACACCGAATCGGTTACGCGCAACGCTGATTAAGTAAACTAAGATAACATTGGCAATATAGTGAAACGTCAAAAGTCAACAAGGGCAGAATGTTGCGGTAAGTTGATTCGGCGCTATTCTCAAGGGCTGCGAGCGTATTGTTGTCTCAGACGGTTACTGTTTGAGATGATTGGATTGGCTCTGGAGATGAGTGCTTCATTGTTTCACTCTCTGTTTGCAAAACAGGTTATCTTTACGATTTAATGTAGTTCTGTTTGTGTTTTGTTCGTATTCGCTGTTTCGCGCTGGGTTAATCTTTGAGTAGGTAGTTTAGAAATGATGTTTCTGTTCTTCATTGCTATGGATTATGTTAATTTTTTGTTCAAACGTAACATCCAATGTCTTAACGGAGAAATGAATATAAATTGAATTTATTAATGTCCGAATATTGGGAGATATTTATGTTTTATTCAAATAGTCACAAGTATATATACTTAGTCTGGCCATAAATACTGTTACACTTAATTATAAAAAAATATTACATTTGAATTTCGAATCTGTCATTTTTATACGATTGTTCATTGTGTTTTCTCATTTTGGCGCCAATACATTGTAAAATATTTTGCGATATTAAAATGGTGTGGGGTGATAAAGAGAACCGAATCGCTGTGATAGCATTACACAAAGTAGGTATGGAGCCAAATGCAATTTTTAAAACTCTCCATACACTTGGTATTAGTAAAATGTTTGTGTACCGGGCTATTAATAGGTACAATGAGACCTCCTCTGTTTGTGACAGAAAAAGATCTGGCCGTCCACGTAGTGTTCGTACGAAAAAGGTGGTCAAAGCAGTAAGGGAAAGAATTCGAAGAAATCCTGTCCGAAAGCAAAAGATTTTATCTCGGGAAATGAAGATAGCACCTAGAACCATGTCGCGTATTTTAAAAGATGACTTAGGACTTGCAGCCTATAAGAGACGCACTGGCCATTTCTTAACTGATAATTTAAAGAAGAATAGGGTGGTAAAATCGAAACAACTACTGAAGCGGTACGCAAAGGGAGGTCACAGAAAAATTTTGTTTACGGATGAGAAAATTTTTACAATTGAGCAACATTTTAACAAACAAAATGACCGTATTTATGCTCAAAGCTCTAAGGAAGCTTCCCAATTAGTCGACAGAGTGCAACGTGGACATTATCCGACTTCAGTGATGGTTTGGTGGGGTGTTAGCTATGAAGGAGTGACTGAGCCATATTTTTGTGAAAAAGGTATCAAAACATCGGCACAAGTGTATCAAGATACCATTCTTGAGAAGGTAGTTAAGCCCCTTAACATCACCATGTTCAATAACCAAGTATGGTCCTTCCAGCAAGACTCGGCGCCGGGTCATAAAGCTCGGTCCACGCAGTCTTGGTTGGAATCGAACGTTTCGGACTTCATCAGAGCTGAAGACTGGCCGTCGTCTAGTCCCGATCTTAATCCGCTGGATTATGATTTGTGGTCAGTTTTAGAGAGTACAGCTTGCTCTAAACGCCATGATAATTTGGAGTCCCTAAAACAATCTATACGATTGGCAGTGAAGAATTTTCCCATGGAAAGAGTGCGTGCTTCTATTGATAACTGGCCTCATCGTTTAAAGGACTGTATTGCAGCCAATGGAGACCACTTCGAATAAGCTTTTTATATTTTTAATTGTTTTATATTTATGTATTAAACTGACACACTGTAAAAGTAATAAATGTTATTTGCAGTTAACAATTTTCTTTTTTCTTTATTACAATATTTATGGCAAGACTAGGTATTGTGTGTTTTGTAGTAACTTAATAGCTAAAGACTAACTTTCCATTATCCTGATAAGGGCTATTTGAGACTTAGTAGAGTGGTATACCTGCAAACATAATAGTAATTATAGAATAGATAGAATAATAATTTTGATCTGAAGCTGTTTGGTTTATAAAATCACTTCGTATTTCTTTTGTAGCATCACATGATAAATTTGACTTTATCTTTTCTCTCATCGATTCATCTACACTAATTTGGAATCGAGTTTAATTATGTCTCTAGTATTATTAAACATGACTGGGCATGATTATTTACTACCGATGGGCGCTATTTTCAAAAAATATAGTGAAATGAGATAAAATTCAGGTAGTCAAAATGTTGTATCATATACTATTTTTCTTTGCCGTGGCAAACCTCAAAATATAATTGACAGGCACTTCAATAATAAACAACCAACCAATACTACTGCACTCGAAACGTAATCTAAAAATTAGTACCGAAGTACCAAAATACTCATCTTGAATATCGATGTTATATCGCAGGGTTCGGTGCACGTGGTGGAGAAGTCAGTACCTGGCTGTTTAGTATTCTGGTCGGGCATGGCCGTGTATTGATTGCTCGCCCTAGCCGCCCGCCGTACCACGCGTAGGGCGGCCTTTTTCAAAACAATACCGACATAATGATTTTTTTCGGTATCCAGTTCTGTTTTTGATGTTTAAGACGTGTAACTGGTGGAGAATTGGTTTTAGATTTGTTTCGGAGATTGTTACAGTTACATCCAAATTATGTTTACTTATACACAGAAACTGTTTTTTGTTTATTTGTAAGGTTTTTAACACATTAGTTCAGTGATCTATCAAAATTTGTTGTCCTGATAATACGTTTGGTTCGCAACAACCTATTATTTTTATGAATATATTAATAATACTGTGGTGCAAGTTGCGATTACGTGTTTGTTCTTGGTAAACATAACTTTGAAATATTCACGAAGTACAATAACAAATACTTACATGACATATGAGGAATTATTTAATGGGTTCTTCTCGTTTGGGACTACTTATTGGATGCCAATTTTGTTTAAATTTTGGGAAACTTTGCTGTCGTATCTTTATGCAAATAGAAAGGGTGCTATGACATGTATCAAATCAAATTTTAATAATAGTGAAATTTGCATACGTTAGTGATTGCATATGTAACTTGGATTAGTACAGCTCGTGTCTAAAGTCGATTCGACTAATTAAGTTAGCTTCCTTCGACTTCTGCAAACGCAAATGCTATGGATTCAGCAAAAACAAGTCAACGGTAGAATTGAAATTCATATTGAGATTGTAGATCTGCCATGAGGTAGTGGTAAATTCAATTGTTAGTTCTAGCCCTTCGACTTTTACCACTCCAGAAGTATGAGAATCAGAACTAGAAACTTAATTAATAGACCAATTAATAACTATTAAAACGATTACATGATCCTCAACTTTTTAGCGATTACTTTAAGACCAAGTGGTGGTTTGAAGACTGTTGTTACGTATAGTGGTACCAATGTACAAAATTAATAGTTTATTTCCATATTTCAAATCATCGTGGGCTTCATACGAAATTTAAATCAAACGTAAGTACTATCATAATTCTGGTAATCGTGAAATGTCTGGTACTCAAACAGGAGTTGTCATTTGGCAGGCATAATCAACTTAGTCTTTGGCATTGACCATTGCAATCAGACGTCATTTGAAAGGTATGTAATACAACCAGATCTTGTCATTTTAATTCCATATTAATTCTATTCAGTACAATGTTGTACAACTTTTAGTTGTTTGTTGATTGAATAATTTAATGCACTTTATATTGAATAAGACACCAGTAGGTATTCATAAGTAACACTTAATTATACTAGGAATACATTTAATACCTTGATAGCAAATATTAAGTGGTTTTGATTTATTCAAAACGTGATGAACTTTTTAACCGTACGTTTTCTGATCTTCCTGATTTATTGTGTGGGATTTTTCGGTTAAAAAACAAATAATTAGATCATTATAAAGCATTGTTGTGAGGTAAAGCACCTAGTACCACCAGTACGATAACCTACCTCTTCGCCAACTGGATAAAGGAATTTTGTTGGAATACAGATAAGCAGACAGTCAAATTACATGGAGCGTGGCGCGAGACGATACCTATTGCATACTCTCTATATCTTCTAAATAATAAGCGTTAACCTATTTTTAAAATAAAATCGAAAATATATGGTTAAATGTGTACGATATTTTGTACCTAAAGTAAATTATTCAAAGCTGCACCATCCAAGAACATTGTAAATTTTCTCAAAGACATTCCTTGATCTGATATTGTTGAGTGAGGGGTCGCTTTCGACCCGGAGCGGAGTTTCAAGGGTTATACTACATAGTGTAGTGCTAATGTTGTACGTGACTCGAGATTCTGCCAAAGTACAACTATTTTGAGATTATATCCCGATATGAATTCGCCGCAATTGCCGTTTCAATTGAATTGTAAGAAAGATATAATATACTGCAGTGAAAAAAAAAATTGTATCCTATATATGTACTATAGTTAAATATTTCTGTTAGTAGTTCACATGGTTTTAAAACTATAAGATAGTGTTACTGTTGTAAATAGTCATCTGTGTAAAATATCATTGAAATATTCATTATTCTTTACTTATTTGTCGTGGTTCTAACCCATGTCCTCAACTTCCAAATCGACAAATCTAAAAATAGTTTGTTTAAAAAACTTCTCTTTTTAGAGCGCCGTAATGCTGACAAGGCAACCTTACGGTTCTGGGAATGTATACCTTTCTGTTTGTCTCTGTTTTAATGTGCAACTTAGGGCTTAAGACAATCATATTGGTAGTATATTGTTTACATTGAAATAAAAATTAGTGTGTCTGTTACTTTTGCTGGTTTTTGAAAATTTCCTAACCTTATGTAGGTTTGTTGTTGTATGTAACTTTGTTATTCACATTTTGTTGACTATCATATTATCTTCACTCACATAATACAGAGTAAGTCTGTTGCGGCATTAGGCTGGTGACTGGTAAACGGTGTTAGATTTCTTCCCTATTAGCTGTTGCTGGAGAGTTCAAGTTATTTACCCAATTTATAATTCAGATATAATTTTGAACTCTAAATCTAAATTATTCACTAAAATTAATAGACTTAAGATTAAATTCAAATCCTTATTACTAAAATTAAAGTACTATTTGCCAGGATTATTCAATATTGGCATTTGATAGATGTATTCATATGGAAAGTGAGACAATCGTGATCACTCACACTTGACTTGTGCTCGTATAAAGCTCGTGAATTGACAATAACATAATAATATTGTGCGAACGATTATCTCCACGCAATAAACGGTGTCGTAAAATTTCGCAACAGATTTGCGCCCACGCTTCTCGGTTGGATCATTTAAATTTTTCATTGTACATGTTTTCTTATAGTTATTGTGATTTTGTTGCGTATTAGTGTTTGTGTCATATTTGTATGTGCGTGTATTTGGTGCAAGCCCGTGGATGAGATTAAATTTATGAGGTTTTAATAGTGTCGTTTGCATTGTTCGATGGAAACAAACCGAGTAACTGTTGTGAATGTTGAGAATTTTCTTGTGTACCGTAAGTGAGACTTATGGTAATACTGTTACTAAATCTGGTCTCGTATGATGTTTTTGATGTTCTACATTATAATAGTAGGTAGTGATATAGGAGTATAAAATTCGGTCAATAAAAGGACCGTTTAATTTATGGTTGAAGTATTATCGAACTTAGACGGTAGAGACACTCACTATTAAACGTGTATCCTATCTTTTTTTATTTTAGTTTGTCATCTTATCCTATAGATTTTATTTTTAAAATTCTACAACTAACTCTCATGCGTTATGACAGGCGGAGTGTAACGATGATATTACACAAAAACGTGTAATGTCTATGTTTAGGTGCCTGGACAAATATAAAGGAATTTAAACATTGTATTTTGAAATCCTTTCGATTAGTCATTATTAAATTCGAAGATATGTAGCACACATAACAAGTCTACCGATAGCAATATTTGGTACTAAAAGAAATATTTAAAAAAGTAAATTTTATTTTTATTCATATATAAAAAAAAATCGATAGCACACCACAATAGGGTGAAAGTCCAGATTAGCGGCCGTTATCCCCAATTTTATCTAAATAGTGGCTATAATCCCGCCGTGTACAATGGTGACAAAAATAATAAATACGCCTTGGTGACGCCCACGGCACAATAGTACCGGCTCTGTGTTTCAATATTTTCGTACTGGGGCCGGTAATGAAGGGGTCGAAAAGCGAAATAAACTAACCCGCTATTGATACGGCCGGTAGGGTGACTATTCCGATTGTCGTTCTACTGCAGTGTTTTATGACTCCGGCTACTGGACGCATGATGAATAGCTGGATTTATGCGTCAATTTCTTTCGTTATATTGCGTGATATTTGATTCTTGTCAAAGTATGACAAACGTTTTGGTATATAAAATATAGATATTTTTGTTCTTGCATAGCAGTTACTAATAATAATAATTTTTTATTTTAACTAGCTAAAGAGGCTGATTGCTAAACCAGACGTTACCGAACGAAATAAGAACACTATCATTTACTTTGTATCTATAATATATATTTAGAAATACAAAAATACATATATTTATTAGCCGTCTGGTTTTCTTAGCTATATATGTACAGCTGTGTGAAGTCACTAGCATCATTACTTCTAAAATTTTCTAAGCAAATAATTTTAAAACTTCGTATAGATAAGAAATCTAAACGAAATTGCAGAAGCTTCATAAAATAAGCT
The DNA here is from genome assembly GCA_949316085.1 of Hypercompe scribonia. Taxonomy (NCBI): domain Eukaryota; kingdom Metazoa; phylum Arthropoda; class Insecta; order Lepidoptera; family Erebidae; genus Hypercompe; species Hypercompe scribonia. The sequence goes on along the minus strand of OX438967.1, from coordinate 707,026 downwards.
ATTACATATAGCAGTTACAAGCCCCCGGATATTTTAATAAAACGTAATGGCAAAACAAAAATAGTATGACTCTCACACCTCCCCACGCCTAATCTCCTAACAAAGCATTGTTGGAACATTTTGGCGCGAAAATAATGAAGAGCACGTGTCATTCTCTGCCCCCAGACCAGGCCAGGGTAGGCTGCACAATGGCCACGTGTCGATCTCTATCAATGGAAGACGGCCAACAAAACGCACAGCAGTAAAACATTAACGGATGACTTATGGATGTGTGATTTTGAGAATATTCGCATGACTGTTCCGAGTATTTATCTTAATTACCCGTAATTATCACTCACTAATCCATTAGCGTGGTGCTACTTGTAAACGTTCAGAACATTAGTTCCTAAACAGTTCATTATCAAGGTTATATTATATAATTATTTATTTTTATTAAAACTTCCTGCAAATATATTGCATAAAGTGGACTTAATGCCACAGGCATTTCCGTTCAGACAAACCATTAGGTGTTGCAAAGCTGTGTGTGGCAGGTGTATATTTAACACAAACAGAGAGACTAAATTAAAGTATGTTAGAAAATAATTGTACAATCATTAACAGTCTTTAAATGAGTTCAAAAGAAATAATATAACACAATTAAAATATGTATAAGCAGATTAAACATATCTCTGCCCTATGATTATAATTGTATGCAGCATATGAAGTAATTGTTATATTCCATAAGAATACTTGAATAAATGAAGAGTATGCAAAATAGTGTCACGAAATTTTGATGAAGACTTGATAAAACCCGATATGAGGGAATGCTTCAACTGCAATATTATTATAAATTAATTAACCTTCGTCAATAGCATTTCATAGTTCACCTCTGCACATGGGCCTTACCGTGGAAAGAAGGCTCTTGTCTGCTAAATCACGCTGGCCGAACGGACTGGTGTAGAGTTTATTTCAAGTTTTTATTCTCTTTGTAGAGAAATTGTCTTATGTTATTTACTCCCTTATTAACCTCTTACGACATCCATGAATAGCCCCCCTATTCTAATAGGGGGGTTTTACTCTGTATTCTTAATCCGTCACCACACAGAGTATGTAATTGCCTCGGTGGCGCAGCGGCAGCGAATGCGACTGCTGTGCTTGAGGTCTCGGGTTCGATACCCGGGTTGGTACAAATGTTTGTATGATTTGCAAATATTTATTTCGAAGTTTGGGTGTTCTCTATGTATAATATGTATGTATTTACAAAAAAAATATATATGTATTCTATCAGTCAGTCTAGTTACCATAGCACAAGCTCTACTTGGTTTGAAACTAGATTACGCTGTGTGTCAAATGTCCGAAATATTTACTTATTTACTTTACTTTACATTAGAGTAAAAATAAAATAGTCTCAAAATTAATAAAAACAAACGAGTGAGTCAGAGCTCAGATAAAGATGTGTTACATCTGACATACATACGATGACCAGCTCTTGTTTTTGAGATTCGGCAAGTCACGTCATAAACAGTAACAATATTATTTACAAATTGTGCATAAAAATCACAAAACATATGACATTGTGTATACGTTTTATGTATTTGCTTTGATTCAATGATTTTAAAGCACAGCTCTTTAAGTTAAAGTTAGTAAAGTTAATTTTTAGAAGAAACCCATGTTCAGACATCTCACTACTGAGAAGTTTATGTGTTATAAGTCACAATGTAACTGTGATCGAATACAATTTAATATGTCATAATTAATTAGACTTCCTAAGTATATCCTTGAACATGCCATTAAATTACTGTATTTATCTATTTACTATAGAAGATTATATGCTGCATTATACGTTGTAATACTTGCTACAACACTTAGGAACAAAATGATATCCATTACTTACGAATGGTTACTACTACAAATAACAGCAAAACACAATATCTAAGTATAAAATATCTTAGTACCTAAACAGTTTTTACACTCACGTCTACATCCCCGAAGAGGTAGACAGTAGCGTTTTAGAGGTCAAAATTTGTCATCTATAACTTTGAACTCATTTATGTAACAGAGAGTAAGTTCATTTTCGTTCGTTGGACACTTCAGGACTAGATGCAAACATTGGGAGTTTAATGTTAGAAAAGTGAGGTAGAAAATTGATACTACCCATAGCAGTGGATTAGCGAGTTTGAGGATTAGCGTCGCATAACTGTTAACCACATCTTGCTAAGCAAGAAGCCTGTATTATTACTTTAACATATCGCAAGTAAGTATGATAAGAATGACTTAAACATCGCACACCAATGAAAAACATTCAAAAAAATATTAAAATTATCATATCTGTTGATAATAAGGTGTTAACTCAAAGTACATTGATACAGTCAGCATAAATCACGACTGACAATATAATACAGCCTACGCTGAACAAAACAATGAGAGAACGATCGAATGTAAAAACGAAAGCAAAAAGTGAGACACTGCACCCAAACATAAGCGATCATGACTTGCATTCGAATCGCGAGCAATAAAATAATAATTATACACATGTGACTTATTAGCTATACATGTCACATGTTAAAATAAAAGGCACAACTAATGATATATCTGCTGTCTAAATACAACTCTAATTAGCAACAGTTAGGTTGAAATTTGTGTACTGAATTATCAACATTACGATGTTATAAGATGAAAGAGAGAGTATAACAAAACAACAAAAGCTTTAACAATAGAAGTACGTCGTATCATTTGTTAAACGTCCCTTCTGATGACGAACACTATTATTTTATGAATGATGTTGGGGTGGATGTGGAGACCTAAATACTGTACTTTGTACTTATGTTCCAAACCATTTTAATAGTTTGCAATGTGTTGTGATATTTTGTACATTTATGATCTCGTTTAGTGCGCAATATTTTGCTATGCTTCGTCAGTATTAACTTGCCTTGTTGATTGAAGTGAGTTGAGTGAAGAGTAATTGAAGTAATCACGTTTTTTTATAATAATAATAATTTAATAAAATCCCCTCGAAGTCAGGATGTCTAAAAGTCGCGACTTGTTTAAATTAAAGTCAAGAAGCTTTTACTGGCTGAATTGGCTTCATCTTAGATCGTCACCTGGTATTATTATATCTTATAGTGGTAATATGTATGCACGGATATGTATGAGTTGTGTGTATGTGTATGTATTATATGTGTATATGTATTATATATGTATCTGTTATACATTTAAGTGTTTATGTATGTATATTTGCTTATTTGTGGTCAAACTAGTCTGTATATACTAAATCATGTCAATTACTTCTTATCCTTAAGTGCACCTATCTCATATTTTCTCTGCATTGTCCAATCGGTTGACTGACAGAAAATGCCTTAGGCATTAAGTCCGCCGATGCATATATTTGTCCATAAAGTTGTAAATAAATAAATATAATATAATATTTCGGCAATCTGACACACAATGTCATCTAGTCCCTAACTAAGCAGAGCTTAACTATGGGTATTAGAGAACTGATATAAACACATATATACTTTTTTGTCAATATATGCATATTATATATAGAAAACACCCTAACTCCAAAACAAACATTTGCAGATCATACAAACATTTGCTCCGACCCGGTAAACGAACCCGAGACCTCAAGCACAGTAAACGCAGATGCTTCCACTGTACCACCCAGGTAGACATAACATAAATGTCTCTTGTGGGTGCAATTAATGTAATTTATAAGTATATACATACTTAACAGTATAAAGTATATCGATCAGCAACCTGGTTACTGCAGCACAGATTCTGCCTAGTTTGGTAAAAAGATGGCTGCGTGTGACATAATATATGGCCATTCATTATCATTCCTATTTATTGGTCAAACAGAAAGTCGTCAAATAGATATATCATCATCATCATCATCATCAGCCGGAAGACGTCCACTGATGAACATAGGCCTCCCCCCTAGAGCGCCACGCCGTACGACTGGACGCCGACTGCATCCAACGACTCCCCGCGACTCGGACTATGTCGTCGGTTAATCTAGTGGGGGGCCTACCTACGCTTCGTCTTCCGGTACGCGGTCGCCACTCGAGAGCTTGTCTTCCCCAACGGTTGTCGGTTCTACGAGTGGTGTCGCCTGCCCATTGCCACTTCAACTTGTTTATTCGAAGATCTATGTCGGTAACCTTAGTTTACTTGCGGATATCCTCGTTGCGGATCCTATCACGCAAGGAAATGCCGAGCATAACCCTTTCCATAGCTCGTTCAGCGACTTTGAGCTTCACCATGAGGTCGGCAGTAAAAGACCACGTCTCAGTTTCATATGTCATCAAATACATATATAGTAATGTAAAATAATTGCAAAAGCTGCTAAAATTATTTTTTAAGTAAAATACAGCAGTTCATATACGTCTGTTGCTTTCAATAAGATTTTTTGTATTCTCATACAGAGCCTACATGGATTTTTATCACATTAGATTTTGAGCTCTGTGTGTTTTCAAAAAGGTACATATTTGAATGTCATTATAAAACTTGTGTTGAAATTGAATGTCATTTGACTAACGACACCTTAATGCTGAGTATTTAGTATGGTGCGGAATGGTTTCATTGTGCGCGAGTAATGTATTGTAAAGTTTTAATTTTGCTTTATGAGACGAGAAAAATGTGGGCCTACCCTCTCTAGCTTTAGAGTTGTAACCCCTTTAGAACGGGTTGCTTTTTGTAAGAGTGGGTTAATTTGTCATATTTGGACAACATTATATTAAGTCTCTGTCGTAAGTTATTATGTTGATGTTACGACTGAACACAAATTAAGGAATCTAAAAGTGTTTTACTAAATTTTATTGAGTAATGGAGAAAAATTCAAAGAAATTGTTGCATCTTGTTGTTTAAATACGAACAGTAATTAAAAATAAAGTGAAACTATATTAGAATAAAAATGTTCTAGAGCAGCATTTACATTTATTCAACATAAACGGTGTCATATTATCGTGGTGTCAATTTTTGAAAACGTACCCCAGTTAGGTTCAAAATTAATCTCGGAAGTACTAGTGCAACCCATTACAGTTTCTTGAAAAATTATAGCATTTTCTTTAGAACAGTAAAGTAAAAATTTAAATACTGCTTGTCCCATTCGTTCATTTCAGTTTATTCTTTCCATAGTCTACGGGTTCATGTGACCGATTTCCTTGTTCAATTACTGTTCCAAGTAAGGCCAATGAAACATTCTTATGAGATTATCGCTAGGACTACGCAGAAAGCAATAAAGTCGACACCCTAGCCTCCCAGATTAACAGTTCTAATACCATAAAGAACGGCGATGGGGCTCCGCAGGGCTCCACGGGGCGTCTTTGTACCATTTTATTGGCGTCCACTGACTCCCCGAGGTGTATTGTTGCAAGTGGCTCGGCCGATTATTGGGCTCTTCACCCTACGGTATGATACGCCATATTTGTTAATTCTCGCTGGGGTAACTCATTTGTCGTAATAACCATTTAGCGCCGACTATGAATGCTTATGGTGTAAACGGTTACTATTTTAATGTTTGTGTGAATGCTCCTTAAATAATGATTTACAATATAAGTACATATGATAAATTAGTAATTTAGTTGTCAGGAAACGGTAAAATTAATTTGGAAAGAGTGACCTTTGACTCCGCGTGGTGACAGTTTAAGAATACAGAGTGTCACCACATCTATTATTCCCATGGGTGTCGTAAGAGGCGGCTAAGCGAATAAAATATGCAAGACAACGTCAACTGCAAAAAGAAGGAAAATTTGAAATAAACTCTATACTAACCTATCTGCGCAGTAGGCCAAAACTTCAAAAAAAAAATATTATGTCTAGCAGTGGACTTTGACTAACCTTTCAACCTAGATACTTCTTATTTTAAGTGTTTATATTGCCACACGCAACGAGACTGAAGAGAAACTTAGTAGTCAACGGTTAAACACTATTTTGTTTCGATGTTTATCTAGACATATCTATTGATGACGATATTATAGAAAACAAATTAATGCAACTTACTTTACAATACCGTCGTAATGGGAGCAGATAATTCATACTATAATGTAATATTGTCATACTTCTCAAACACAAGGTACTAGGTAGTAGAGCCACGCTGATTTCAGCACGAGCGGGCTGGTTCGACCGCAGCAGTACTACCATCCCACAGAAGACCAACCTAAAGCGCCAGTATCCGTGCTATCGTGTTTTGTTGGTGAGTGTGAGACCGGAGGCCCATTAATGCAGGGGTGACAGTTATATAGGTAACTGTGTAAACTTTATACTGTCACGATGACTGTCATGTCATGCCTTTTACGTCCCCAAGCGGGGTGAAAAGGATCTCACAAGGCCGCCACAGTGTAGGTCACCATACTGCATTGTCTGCATTTGCAATGAGTATGGTGACCACAACTCTTGGACTCTATTCATACTTTCCATCAGGCAGAGTAGAGCCACTTTGGCAGGTTCTTAATATAGAAAAAAAACACGGTCGTCTGATACCAAACTATGGCAACCAGACAGACCGCTGATAAAAATATTTATGTACGAGGGTAAGTTTTTAAGTTCGCGGAATGACAGTGAAAAAGGCGGGTAAACGCGCTCTTTTTTTTGATGCCTACCGTATTCAGTGACTCATAATTAGTCTGCATAGTAAAATTTGTTGTGATTGGATCATTAGTTATTAAACTATCGTTGACCAAGTATTTTAATCGGGAACGAAGTGAAAAAAATGGAGAAAATTGAATTCCGTGCGGTGATAAAGTTCCTTACTAAGCAAGGAAAGTCTGTTCAAACCATACTCAATGAGATGTCATCGGTTTACGGGGATTCTTGCCCAGGAAAAACAATGGTCTACAAGTGGCATAGTTTATTTAAACAAGGCAGGGAATCACTTGAAGACGATACGAGGCCGGGGCGCTCCGTTGAGGTGACTACGCCAGAAGTTATTGCAAAAGTAGAAAAAATTGTATTGGAAGATGCCCGACTAAAAAAGAAACAACTCGCAGATATGGTTGGAGTACCGGATACAACAATTTTTAAAATTTTACATGATCATCTTGGCATGACTAAGGTTAGCGCACGGTGGGTGCCGAGAATGCTCACGCCATTGCAAAAACAACAGCGCGTGGAATGTTCACGTGCGTTTTTGGACCTCTGTAATGAAGACAAGGATGGCGTATTGAATCAAATTGTTACTGGGGATGAAACTTGGGTTCATCATTATGAGCCCGAGTCCAAACAAGACTCCATGCAGTGGCACAAAAAGGGCACAGCACCACCCAAGAAATTTAAGGTTTCACAGTCGGCTAGGAAAGTCATGGCAACGATTTTTTGGGACTCAGAAGGAATATTATTGATAGATTATAAAGATAAAGGCATTTCTATAACGGGGGAATACTACGCTTCAATCTTAGAACAGTTAAAAGAAGCCATCAAAGAAAAAAGACGGGGAAAATTAACGAAAGGTGTCCTGCTATTGCATGACAATGCTCCCGTTCACAAGAGCCGAGTCGCACTGGCTGCCCTGCATAAGGTGGGCTTCGATATTTTGAATCACCCACCCTACAGTCCAGATTTGGCTCCGAGTGATTATTATCTCTTTCCAAAAATGAAAAAAGAATTACGTGGTAAGAAATTTTCAACTGATGAGGAGGTTAAGGAGGCGGTTTCGGCGTATTTTTCAGACAAAGATAAAACTTTTTTTTACGAGGGAATAAAAAAACTAATTGAAAGATCTGAAAAATGTATTCGTGTTGCAGGGGAATATATAGAAAAAGAAAAATAATTTTGTGTTTTTATTATTACTCAATACCCTCCATTCCGCGAACTTAAAAACGCCCCCTCGTATTTCTAAATACATACATATTATAGATATATCGCACTCAGACAGAGATACAATGATTACGTTCATTACACAAAGATTTGTCCAGGGTAGGCATCGAACCGCCGACCTCTTACAGACAGACCCACGAAATTGTGACCGTTGTAACTAAAATTTAAAAAAAAAACAAGATAGGTCTTAAATGTTATGTGGGTACATTTGAAAAATAAAAAGATACCAAATTGAAGCACTTAACCTAACAATATATATAATGTTCAGTGTGTGGAAGTAAATAAATGTGCCCTAGGGCTACTGACACCACTTGGGAGCCCCTCACAAGTACGTATATAACTTTTCATTCAAACTAACTCAAGTGCTTTTAAAACACTTTAATTTTTATACAGTCAAGTACTAGGACAAATACCCCTTTGAATTTAATTATTCCACATATTTAATCCATATTTTAATATGCCAAAAAAATCTACCCCTTTTTTAAAAAATATGGTACACGGAAACATTAACGTTTTTAATATTTATGAATAGAAGTTCAAAAGCCTTAATTTTTTTAACAATATGTAGTAAAGTTAAGCATTATGTAAGCACGGGAACGTAAAACTATAGAAGTCCAATATATATTATAATCAGTCGTGGTATGAAATTTAATTCAATTAAAGTGCAAGTTATACTGGTCTTTTACAAAACAATACATTTGAAACGGTCAAGATTTGACGGCTATGCGACGTCATGATGTAAGGCAGTTGGTTTATGTAATAGAGATAAAATATTTAGCTTATAATTGTGTTATACAAAAAGAAACACTATTTCGCTAACATGTCTAAGAGCAGAGTGGCGCAGTGGAAGCGTGCTGGGCCCATAACCCAGAGGTCCGTGGATCGAAACCACGCTCTGCTAAAACAAACTTTTTGTTTTTTATTTAATTTTTTTTTCTATTTTATTTTTTTGAACATTATACCGTGGCCTATTTATGTTTTTACATCTTTATTTATAGATGCAGTGAAGTGGTAACACGAGTCTCGTTTGAAAATAAAGGGACAAACAACAGCGGCTGTCTACGTTTGTTTTATCATGGGATATTGATAATTTGTTGCACGTGTACTGCTCTTCGGTTCAACTAATGTTTTTTTAATCGTCGCCCGCGTGTTAACACATCGTTGGTCTTTTATATTTTTTTAAAACAATGTATACACGTAGTTGTTTGTTTCGTACACAAAACTCGGATGGTTTGGAAAAGATTTTTAGTACAGCACCATCTAGCGGCAACATTGAGAACTACAATAATTCTTTGAAATAATTGTTTTTTTCAATTAAGTTATTCTTTATTAATAAACTTTAACGAAATTAATTGTTTTAATTTCGATTGTACCGCCTTTACTGTTTAAAGAATTCAAAATATTCACAAAATACCGATTAAATCAGTTTTAAAATTTATCAAACTTGGTAAATAAAATATTCGAGTGGAATATGTAACAAATAGATTGCATAGAACCTCACCAGACGAGATGAGTGACACACTCACCCTTCCAACTTCATTACACTACCCTCCGTCACATTATTATGTAAATTCCAATTTAAAACCACTTGTTATCTAGTTAGTAACGAAAAATACCTAACTACGAGGCCCCAAATTAGCCGGCGGCTGCCTATTGCACCGTATATAATCAATAGCAATTGACAAACGAAGCGTTCTCCTGTCAAATTCTAGTTTTCAGAGCAACAAAAGACTTTGCAAACTTAGTTTTGCAGTTACGAAAATAATTCGCCAAAGTTACTGACGGTGAAATTTGGGTATGAAGCTGCATCGACGCGGTACGTGTATAGCCGTAGGTGCGTAATGGGGGTCTTGTTATGTTAATCGGTGCCCCGAGGCTGAGATGCTGTGAGGGTACTGCAATATTGAAGTGGTCATCGATTGGTAAGGACTGTAACAGTTGGATATTGGGAGAATTTCGCACATTGTACTGTGTGTTTGATAGTTTTTTTTTTAATTAAGAAAACATAGAGAATTTTTTATTCACCTCTCATCAACAGCCATTAACAGTCCACTGCTGTAGAGAGGAGGTTTTGGCCTAGTAAACCACGTCGGTCAGACGGGTGGGTTTAGGGATCGATTCAAGTTTTCGTTTCTTTTGCAGTGATGTTGTGAGATGAATTTTTATTTAATGAAATATATTGTGCAGTGCCATAAAAAAGAAGCGTAAAAAATTAAGCCAATTACGCACTAAACTAAAATGTAAAGGTAACATAATATGTATATATTAAGCAAACCACTATTTCCTCAAAATAGTAGACAAAAGCGTATTAACTTTATTACCAGGTTGTAGAGCCACGCTCATTTCAGCATGAACGGGCGTGCTCGACCGGGGCAGTACTACCCTCCTACAGAAGATCAACCTAAAGCGACAGCATCCGTGCTGTTGCGTTTCTTTGGTGTGTGCGAGACCGGAGGCCCCTTGATGCACGGGTGACAGTTATCGTGGTAAGTGTGTGCAATACAATGCTACGATGACTGTCATGCCTTTTACGTCCCCAAGTGAGGCGTAAGAAAGCATCTTAATAGGCTGCCATAGTGTGGGTCATTATACTACATTGTCAGCATTCGCATTGACTATAGTGACTACAACTTTTTGATTCTATTCATGCTTTCCATCAGGCAGAGTAGAGTCACTTTGGCAGACTCTTAAAAAAAAAATATTTTCAGCCTACATTTTGCCCAAATACAATTTAGGGCTCACATCATTAATATGAGCACACCTATTGTTTCGATATCAATTAGACACTTCAAGCATTAAATCTGAATAACATTTTTTTTCAAAATTAGATAAAAGGGTAAACTTGTACTAGGAACGGGTACAAGCACTCCTCCCACTAATACATACGGGTTAGGTAATGTAAACAGTTACTGGAACAGCTCAGGGTCGCATGCCTATACTCAAATTGGATTGCCGCGAAGATAAAAAGATGGTAATTATTATGTAATATTTATTTAATTATGGAATAGAAATTAAATTGCATATTTAATACAATATTCCCCATACACCGTCACTGACGTTGGAAGGGTTGAAGTTATTAACGATTCGGTTTGCGTTCAACGGTTATAAATAAGTTAACTAATATTATCCGTTTGCCAACTATTTATAATTTAAAACTAATAAACGGTAGTTTCTTTTTAGGTATAAAAAATTGTACCTAGTTTTTTAAAAAAAAATATGGATATTGTTCCTGTTCCTGACGGCCAGTGTCGATCCGTAACAATCACTTGTTTTCAAAGGATTGAGTTTTGTATGGAAAAAAACAGTCATACTATTAAACTGTTTAAAATTACCAGATAGTTACACCGATGCATAGAAAATGATGTTATAACATTTTTTATTATGCCATTAGTTTTTATCTAAAAGGAATGTGATGTAAAATGGCGTGCATGAAACTTTGAACCATTCCTCACCAGTTCCTCCATAGTCCATCAGTATTACGGTTTAGGCTATCAGTACTAGATTTATATGCGTATTAACTAGTATTAATATATATACCGATAAGTGTGATATTATAGCGATATCAGATAGATTATTAAGCGAACTAGCACAGAAGCGGCCCGGCATATCACGTACTAGTGACGCATACCAAATGCCATTCCGCAACGCGATGAGGTCACCCGCTATGAGTTATCGACTCACATCAAACATATACATACCATAACTTTATTAAAATACCAAATGAAATTCAAAATCTATTTTACAGCCTATAAAATTCCATACTTTACGTGTTTACGTCTTTATCAAACAAAAGTAAAATACACCACATTTTGACAAACAAACCTAAAAAGAAATCTTTGCCAAGCATGGCTATCATTCATCGCACAAAATTGTTTGAATTTGAAACATTATTACTAAATCGCGGGACTGACGATAATTCAGAAACTAAGTTTAATATATTACAGTGTTTACTTACAATACGTAAAATGTAACGTGCACGCGATCGCTCCTTCTCCCTCCCACAAAACATCTTCTATCTCTGTTTTATTTGACAGATGAAATGGCATGTGATACGTCATTTTCCGCCATTTTCCATACTCGAAAAAGGCACCAATGGTGTTTGCGTGCTCATTTGACAGATAACAGTCACAGATTAAATATATTCTTTCGCGTATTTTTACATCAAATATCACTCGCTAATAAAAATAATACAGAAAAACAGATTTTGTTTAATAATACTGGATATTAAGCTTTTTATTTGCTTCAAACGTTAGAGAAGCAGCGAGTTCGCTGAAAGACGTAGCGGCACTGGCTGAATGTCAGCTTTACTCTCGCTCGTTCTACTAAATTTTCAATTCAAACAGGGTCTTTATAAGGGTAGTGACGCTGTACAAAATTTACATATCGGCGTAATAAACCAAGCGGGTGTCTGATTTGAATTCGGAACGTACTCTAAATGGGAGTTTTTGTTGTGTGTAAAAAGTTCCATAATTGTCGTTCTGTTTATATAAACAATACATTACTTATACGCCGTTTATAGGAATTCGAATCGTGGATCTCAATGAGCTTACACGATTTACTGTGTAACAAGAGCAATGTTTGTATTATTTTATTAAAAATGTAAACAACAAGACAAACGTGAAAAAAGGACATTTAGTATTGCTTAAATAAAACATTTCTATTCTGAGTGTAGTCGACATAGAGAAGGTTTATACAATTTATAAATTAGCTACACCTATCTTACCTTAGTATTATAATCACATTCCATTTCATATCTTCCTGTTAAAAAGATCAAGGATTCCATACAAAAAAGTAACCAAAAAAATAAACTAACGAATTCAACTACTTTTTTTTTCATCATTTGAAATTAGAATGATTGTGTGTTTTTTAAACGGTGTGTTGAGAGCTGTCGAGAGATTGATTATCTCAACACGTTGAATGGTCACTCAATATTTATTTAAGCAAGCAAGTAGTCTCATTACACAAACATGTATGCTACGGATTAGCATTTCGCTGCTTATTACGCGCTCATCGGCCCCCGTCTAACCGCTAACTACAAGCGTTTATTGGTACAAAATTACGGGTAGATTTATCATTCGTTATTAGGCAACTAATGTGTTAGTTCTCAATTTAAAGTTTGTAAAAAAAAGAAAAGCCATTTTATGCATTTTAGTCTGATTGTATAAATAAAGTACCTTATTTTTCAGGTACATTGACAAAAATTCATGGAAAGTTGTCAATGTACTTATGTATTTTATGGCTGTCAGTAATTATCGATACCTATGATCAATTTGAATGAGCATTGAAATACATCCTGTAAATGTATATATACCTATTCAAGGTAGTAGAAATACGCAAATTTCAGCACGAACGGGTCAGTTCGCCACGAGCAGTACTACCCTCTTACAGAAGACGAGTCTAAGCAGCATTTGTGTTGAGGTGACAAGTCTTATTATCGATTCATCAACTGTACCCTAGTAAGTAAGTGTAACATATCATCCATTCTACGGCAGGTGTCCAAAGGTCATCTAATTTGGTGTAACGTAAAAAAGACGCTTAACTGTAACACATACAAAATCACCTAACACTCAAAAAATATATTACAATTACTTACGGCTGCCATTTCGATTTATAACTTTCTCAACAAAATCATTTACAATATAGACACATGGTAATGAAGTTGAAATATACCGTGTTAACTAAATAATGAGAATACGACAGCTGAAACAGAAGATGGATATGCCCGCCAGCAGTATTGCCTCGGGTTTATCCACTTACAGCGAGCATGCGCGTGAGTCACTTGATCTTAATCTTTTCACACATGCCACTATGAAAAATGATCCACCGTTTAGTGAAAATTTAGTATACATTATAATTAATAAAGGTATATTGGCTCGTTAGCTAATGCTGCTTAATTTTACGCGAAATTGTAACACGACATACTTTAAAGCAATTTCGTATTACGAGTATATTACTTCGTAAAGTCAATCCTTGGACTTGTCAAAACAAATTATATGTCCTTAACCTGAGGGGGTGAGAATTGTATTGTGTCAGTATATTTACGCACCATCACGAGATCAGTTAATTTTTTTTTTGTAAATATATAAAAATACATTCACACAGTTCAAAATTGCTTTCCTTCTTTGCAAAAAAAATAAATATATATCTACCACTGTCAGGAGTAGAGCAATGATGAAAAATAGTTACGCAAACGTTTCAGTACTTTTTTTGTACACATAACATGGACTTAGGAAACTTGTCATTACCAAAGCCCTTTAGTCGAGTAACCATTTTATGAACCATTCGATTTTAACAACTCTATTATCGATGCATTCACAAAACTTCAAACTTTTCACGCCGTATTACAATATACGAGGTTTGACTAAAATGACTGTTCAACATTTCTTTAGAGGAACGCTTTAGTTAGACTTGCATAATACATATACATTGGCGAATAAGGATTTGCTAATGAAGTCGTGACTCACAATTTATTTTTCTATTATAAATTTGATATCTTGATAATTTGCAGTTACTGTAAAAAATAAATTAAGTGCAGTTGTTACTGAAATCCATTTGTTTTGATACACTCTCTCATCTCATTCTCTTTTTTTGACGGTGTCTGCACTGCTAACGGCACCTTAAAGCTACTGACGCGATTTGTGTATGAGCCGAGTTGTGGTCCTCTATTCACACCAGAATTACTAACTGTTCTAAACTTTAAGTCTGAGTAAAATTAACTGTAATATCCTTAACACTAGCAGTTAACATACACAAACAAAACAAAAAAAAACAAATGATAACAGGAAGTTTTAAACGTCACAGCGACTGAACGGCTTGTTAACATGTACGAGTATAACCTACATTCCGAAGTCACGGAAATACAGTGAAATACCATGGTCATACAGTGTTGGTTTATTGGTTACGGTGACATAATAGTAAATATAATATTAAGAGAAAACTTTTAATTTAAAATCAAGAGGTATAAAGATAATCGATAAAAGTTAAATTTGGTAACACTTACAAATTATTTGAAACACGGCATTTACAGTCAGCATTCGACTCATCACTAACAAAATCCGAAACAAAACATTCTAAATTCAAAATTTAAAATTGAGACACGAATTACGGGAGACAAGCAACGATGATCGGAGGCCTGCGTTCGTGGCCACTATCGATTTTTCCGTCCACCCCCAACTTTGTTGACAAAGGCTGGTTCTTAAGCCAAATGAGATGCACCCTAAAGAATATTATGGGCAGACATCGCTCCACTATCGCTAGATATATTGTTGTGAGCGTAGATATCTCGGCGGGCTCATATCGCCACTTTATTGATCTTTTAACCGTTCCGCATAAGGTTGTACCGCGGGTTTATTAAAACGCTGTGTGTGCTCATTCATCTGTAGAACATTCCTACTAAATCGGATTGTATGACTACCTTGTAAGGGTTTCTGTATCCGGTGCAGGATCGTAGCTAGAATTGCACAGCAAGCTTTGATATGAGGAAGGTGATGTTAACTTTCCATATAAAAGTTTTTAGTATTAGAAGAATTTTTTGTACTTTGCTGATTATTTTCTCGCTTTAAGAGAAAAAGAACACCAGTACAAGTTATTTGAAAACGTAAGTATTATTAAACAGTTTTATTTTATATAGAAAGAATCGTGTTCGTGTTTGAAATTTTTCATTAAATTATAAAGAGATAACTTGTTATGTGGATAGTTCAAATATTGAAAAATAAGTTTAAAAGACTTGTAGGAAGAGACGTAACTACAGCCTTCTGACACAACCCTCGTCTTATGATACAATTACAATGAAGAAAAGATGCTGGCACATTGAAAAACAAAGATTAGCTACATATAATACTAAAGAGACATTTCTATATGTTTGATACTTTATGACGAGCCTCAATAATCTAGCTAGTAGTTAGCGTACTACTCAACCCTACTCCCAGTGAAACTGCGATGTGTTCGATCTCCTCCCACGACAAATATTACCTTAACTAACACAATTGCAATTATTGTTTACCATATTTCTTGAATGTCAATCTCGTAAGGTAAAAGTATATCATGCGGCAATAAACTGATACCTATACTTTACCCGCATACAGTATTTTGTTCATACGTCATCCTTGTCCAAAATCTATAGCCCGTCCGCAATTTTGTGTGTATAGCATCAATAGTCATTGTCCAAGCCAGACGCGTCGATAAAAAGATTACACATTTGCGTATATGATTCGTGCGTGACGTGAATAGTAATGTGTTCCCTCCCCAGCCCTCCCCACCCCTCTCCACTCGGTCGAACAATAATAGATTTTAATCGGCAACCAACCTTGGGTGTGCGATTTCATTAATTTTTTGGTTTCACATTCGGTTGAGGTTTTAAATGTGTCTTTAGAATTGGATGATAAAGGGACCACATATGTTCTGATGGTTTATCACTGATAAATGAATTTACAAAGCAAAAGATATTTTTGGACTCTTACTATAACAGTACGTTTAAAGGAGCCGGAACAGCAAAAGACATCGATCACTTTGTAATGGCTCCTGGCCTAGACATGGAAACAACATGTTACTGAAATAACAAATATATTTTTCAGGGGCCTATACCCAACGAATGACATAATTTTATGAAGTTTAATATCAAATCAGTCATATAAAATAATAGATCGAAGCAGAATAGTAAACATAAAGTCACATTCAAAGTACGTGACCACGTCCAAAGCGATTGACAGGTAACGTGGCAAAAATATAGTTTGACATTAGTCAAATGTTGTGGAACTCAGGCTTCACATAAAGCATGTGTTAGGTAATTCTTATTTTCTTAATAAGTGAGGCTATCGGTTCCCTCCCTACGCTAGGAGTATATGAGCGGCGACATCAGTTAATCTTACCACCAGGTCGGTATACTTAAAAGAGAAAGTGTTATATTTGCAAACAAAACAAAAGCTTTTGATATGTTTCGTCTAAATCCTTTCCCATCCGATTGTCAACAGATTAGCCAGTTCTTGTTTTTTATCTAGTTTATTTTGAAATATTAATGGTGAAAGCATTAAGGGCATTAGCCCCCTTGTTATTGCAGTGTGAGAATTTGCATGGCCTTTGCATAGGGCGGCCGACGTATTCGTCAACACGTAAATAAATAATGTAATGCGATTTACATTCGATGGAGCACGGAACAGAAACGCAGGTCCTCTGTTGGGAAATAGAAATTAAAAGATACATAATATGTAAACTATTTATTGCACTACGTATATAGAAAATTTCTCTACAGCTTTGTTTCGGATTCATTTTGTATCGCGGGAAATAAATCGAGTGCTAATTACTACTCCTTCTGAACGAAGATTTTAAATCTATAAATATTAATCGTTTTAATTTTAATGGCAATGGTAATTAAAATTCATAGATAATTCGATTAAAAAAAACGATTAAAGGTTTGTCTTATGCATGCTCGTAATGCGATACAATAAAATAGATTACGAACGATTCACATTTAGAAAATGTAAATTAGAGATCATAAAGTGTTTCTAGTGATATCGATAACTGCAACAGTAATTCCAATTGACCTCAAACATCACTGTGTATATTAAATTAAAAATTGTTAAAGTCAGTTTTCAATATCAGAATTTAATTGCTGTTGATATTTAATACTTGTACTGCTTACATAACTGTGCTGTTATTATACACGACAATTTACAAAGAAGCATTTACATTCTGCAAATGGTGTTACCGTTTAGTGCGTACGACATCGATTCGATTAAGTTGTGATTTAGATTCAGAATGTTTTATGGAAAATAGAGGAGAAAACTATTTATACACCAACTGACGACAATAGACGTGTAGTATGACATTATCATCATCATTATCAACAGCCTTTTACAGTCCACTGTTGGACATAGGCCTCTCCTTAGCAAGGAAGTTTTGGCCTACCATTCCACGCTGCCCAGACGGGTCAGAATAGGGTTTCTTTCAAGTTTTCCTTCTCTTTGTAATGATGTTGTCTTGCACACTTTGTTCCCTTAGTCGCCTTTTACGACACCCACAGGATGAATAGGGGTGGTAACACTGTGTATTCTTAATCCGTTACCACACAGACATAATAATAATAATATTAATAATGTGTATTTTTTACTTTTTATATATTTAAAAATGTAATAAATAAGTGTATATAATGAAATAAAGAAAATAATAATAAACTAACTAAACTAGCAACACCAGAAGCAGTTGGCGTTTTTCATATGCATTTTAAAAATACATAATATATTACTACAAACTTATCAAATTCATCATCAAAAAGTATAAAGTATCAAGCAAAACAAAAATGAACATATATACAAGAAATTATTTGAATAAAACTACAATCAAAATGCATTTTCAATAAAAATATCTGTTACCGAAGACATGACGTTTAAACGTCATGTCAATACAATTATTTTCAAGAAATTGCCAATATGCTTACAAGAGCTAGAAAAAAAGCACAATTAACATCTTCGGACTCGTCGCTCCGCTCCGCCTTGCCGTCCCCGGAAGCAACATTGGATGTTCCAGCCGTTGCAGAGGTGTCGAGCTCCAGCTCCAGCGACGAGTTTTTCTCTCCACCCACGTCGCCAAGACCTGTACGTCGGCAGGAGAGTACCCGGCCACCGACCAGCTTGGGATCACGAGGACCACTGACCTCAAATAGGGTCCCCGCTACCGGTGGTGATGTGCGCCGCATGAAGTGGACAACTTTCATGAACGAGAATGTCATGCGGGCATATTTTCGGGCTACAGAGTTGGGTATGAACCTTACTGCGTACCGTGCTAAACTAGTCTCTTTGTTTCAGGAACTTGAACCAGCCGTTAACGTATCAGCACAAAGATTGTCGGATCAAGTACGAGCTATACAGCGCTGTCACCTGCTGGATGATGCAGTACTTGAGAGGATACGCTCTGACATACGGAGAAACCTTACTATCCCTTCTTCGTCACGCACTATAGTAGCCAACAGCACACCTCTGTTGGCATTATCAAATGAAGATGTTGATGAACTAGTGGAGAGTGAAGTTCTTTCCGTGAGTACCCAATATAACGATAAGATAAGGAGCGCTTTGGAGGATGCGATTCAAAAATACCGATTCGTAAATGATAATAGTAGACCACGGTTATGCCGTTTGCCCATTCATAAACGTAATTTAGCGCTTGTGAGTGCCCTGGATTCGTTACTATCAGACTACTTTGATAATAGCGAAGATCTTGGTGATACACATTCCATTCTGTACTGTGCAGCTATTGCAGTTTGTCGAGTAGCTGGTGTTAAATGTATTGAACGTGTAAGTGCTACTCGACCCGAAAATGGTGTACCAGCTTGGCAGTGTAGAATCGAACGTCGTATTGCTGAGACTAGGACACTCATCGCTAAATTAACTTGTTTCCAAAGTGGTAATAAACGGCCGAGAGTCATGCGCTTTGTGAAACAGGCATTCTTGGGAACTACCATTAGTCCTCAACAATACATGTCCTGTGTCACAGAGCGCATAGACTTTCTAAAGCAGAAAGTTTATGCATGGGCAAATAGGATAAGACGTTATAGAAAACGAGTCGATCGGTATAATCAGAATCGAATGTTCCAAAGGAATGAGAAATGGGTTTACCGGAAATGGGAGGAACCGAATTCATGTGTGAGTGATGGGCATTTTCCAGATGAAAATACCACAAATTCATTTTGGCGTAACATCTGGTCAGTGCCTGTCACTCATACAGAGGGTGATTGGTTGGAGGATGTCAAACGTTCGTGTGAGTCTATAATAGCTATGGAACCCATTGTTATTAATAAAGATGATGTAAGTTGTGCAGTCCGTTCATTACTGAATTGGAAATCACCTGGTCCAGACGGACTGCACAACTTTTGGCTTAAGTGGTTTCGAAGCTCACATACGTGTTTGGCATCACAATTCCAAGCAGCTTTGAATTCTGGTTCATTACCACAATTTTTAACCACCGGTGTAACCCATTTACCCTATAAATCTGGTAGTGCCATGGATCCCAAAAATTTTAGACCTATAACATGTTTACCAACTACATATAAACTTCTAACATCTATTTTGAGACTCAAAATTACTACACACATAAATAATAATTCGATACTCTCTATTTCTCAAAATGGATGTAGAAGTGGGGCCCGTGGCACTAAAGAGCTCCTTATTATAGACAGGACCATTAGCCAACAGGTACGTCGTAGTCGTAAGAGTCTGGCAACATGTTGGATAGATTATAAGAAGGCTTATGACTCAGTTCCACATACATGGCTTTTGAAAGTGCTAGAGTTGTACAAAATTGATGCAACTCTGTGCACTTTCTTAAAGTCGTGTATGAGTCAATGGAGAACAACACTTCGCTATCCAGGATGTCGGCAGACTGCGATAAACGACATACTTATAAAGATCGAGCGAGGTATATTTCAAGGTGACAGTCTGAGTCCCTTGTGGTTTTGTCTAGCTTTGAACCCTCTCAGCACTCTGTTAGAGGGTTCAGGGTTAGGCTATCGGTTGCAGAAAGATGATCAAGTTATATCTCACCTTCTTTATATGGATGATTTGAAATTACTGGCCTCCACAAAATTACAATTGACGGCGTTATTAAGGGTCACTGAAAACTTTAGTAATTCTATCAAAATGGAATTTGGTGTAGACAAGTGTGCAGTCATGTATGTAAAGAAGGGCGTGATTGTGGACTCTGAAGGAATGGAACTTTCAGATTCAACAAAACTCAGATCTCTGTCTGCCACCGAAACCTACAAGTATCTAGGTTTTTCACAGTCCTTGGGAATACCAGAATCTGGCGTGAAACAAATGTTACAGGAACGCTTCTTTGGCCGCCTAAAAAAAGTACTTAAAAGTCTTTTATCAGGCGGTAACAGGGTGCGAGCCTGTAACAGTTGGGTCATGCCGGTTCTGATGTATTCCTTTGGTGTACTTAGATGGACTCAGACCGAATTGGATGCCCTTGACAGGAGAGTCCGTACATTGCTGACTGCATTCCGCATGCACCACCCACGTTCATCGGTTATGAGATTGTATATTCCACGAAAGTTTGGAGGTCGTGGTCTATTAAATATCAAGACTCTACACAATCGCGAGATATACAATCTCAGAGAATATTTTCTACAGACGAATGTGGGAGTGCATCGTAATGTAGTTGCAGTGGATACTGGTTTCACCCCGCTCGCTCTGGCTAAAGAGAATTGGCGCAAACCTGTAGTACTTAGTACTACTGATCGCAAGGAAGTATGGAAGGGTAAAGAACTTCATGGTCGATTTTATCGGGCCCTACACGGGTCTGATATAGACTTTAAAGCGTCTACATCTTGGCTACGGTATGGTGATCTCTTCGGAGAAACCGAAGGTTTTGTTTGTGCAATTATGGACGAAGTTATCATGACGAATAACTACCGGAAATATATCCTGAAAGATAGTACGGTTGACATCTGTCGGGCGTGCCACCGTCCTGGAGAATCTATTAGGCATATTATTTCCGGTTGTTCTCGTCTTGCTAACGGTGAGTATTTGCACAGGCACAACCAAGTAGCCAGGAGTACACCAACAACTTGCCCTTAAATACCAACTTGTCAATTTCGAAGTACCTTACTACAGGTATGTGCCCGACCCAGTTCTCGAGAACGGTCGTGCTACGTTATATTCGGATCGATCTATTATCACAGATAGGACTATTGTTGCCAATAAGCCTGATATTGTGGTGATAGATCGATTAGAGCGCCGCGCAATGATTGTCGATATCGCCGTTCCTCATGACGAGAATCTCGTGAAAGTTGAAAAAGAAAAACAATTGAAGTATTTGGATCTGTCTCACGAGATTGCCGATATGTGGAATGTAGATTCGGTGATCATTGTTCCGATAATCATATCTGTTCACGGATTGATAGCCAAGAGCCTCGACCAACACCTTAAGAGGCTCACGTTAGAAGGTTGGATCAAGGGTCTGATGCAGAAGGCAGTCCTCCTTGACACGGCCCGTATTGTGAGGAGGTTCCTGTCTCTGGAGCCCTAACCACCGGTATCTTGGTCCCTGTACCCGATGTCGGTGGTCTACTATTTTTTATATTTTTAAATATGTATTTATTATTTTTTATATATTTAAAAATGTATTGAATATGTGTTTAAATGAAATAAAGAGAATAATAATAATATACTTGTATTTATAAAATGTCTGTAAATTTAAATAAGTAAGTTTATTAGGAATTTGGTTATCTCGTACAGATTGCCTAATTTAGGATCAGTGCCGACACTCATATTACTGTTAAAATATTTATTATTAGCGCTCCAGCTTTTTACATTCCCCTAAATTTAATTTTTAATTTCTGTAAACATCATCTGTTATCCATAATTTAATTATTGCAAAGTCGCGTCATATAAAAGCCTGTTAATTTGGCCACGAGGTTCTTCAAACAGAATAACTTCTGAAAACTTGATTAGCTCCAGCGACTTCCAGTTCCATGCCTGGGTGTACTCACATACTGTATACTACGTACCGAGTTCCTAATTTACATAAAAATGATTACCTAATAGAAATATTTGTTGTTTATCTAAACTTTAAATTAATTAAAACATGTCTAATTTATTGAATTTTTAGTAGTCAATTATGACTGCTAATCCATAGCTCGAGGTTTCGATTCTTACCCAGAACATACATACAATGGTGTGATGAGTGTGTCTGTGATCTTTCCAGTTATTATTGAATTCATTGTTTTAGTTTATGCAGTTTAGAGTTGTTAACATTGCTCTCTACATTATTTATTTAATTAAAGGCGGACTTAATACCATGAAGCATTCTCTGTATGAGGTGATGTAGAAATAAGAGGCGATAGGTGCAAAGATGTTGAGTTTATAATACAAGTTGTTGTTGATCAGATAACTGTTTTGTTGTACAGTAGGCCTTTTCGTGGTAATATAATCATGTGACGACGAGTGGTGCAACCCACTCGAAAGTTGGAAAATAGAATACTGTGGCGATTCCATATTATAGCACAATCAAAAATATATAACAGCGCTATCTAGCGAAAATACATCGAACTACGAAGTATGAACGAAACTTATAAATGTAATGAACTACAATGTAACTACTAATCCTGAATCGCGATATATAGATTCGCGTGGCAATTAGTATACATACAACATCCCAACATCAACCGTTGGGCCGTGACCCACCAGGCACGATCACCTCGCCTGGTCGGAGGATCCTCCCTTTGTGTTGGAGGGATACGACACCTCGTCCCTCCACAATACCTTTTAAATAATTTTTATCGTGAGTAAGTCTCGTTGTACAACAAAACTTTGAGTATACAATGGTTTTAACAAGACAGAGATAAATATACATTAAATATAACTAATATACATAACCTTACTACTACATGAATAATAAATGCACGATACATATAAAAACATACACATACTTAAAATTAATATTATATGAACTACTGGGTCGGGTAGTAGGGTACACTATCACATTGGGGCATCAGTTGGCCTTTACTGTAGTGTCTGACGTCAAAACCCAAGTT
Organism: Hypercompe scribonia; assembly: GCA_949316085.1. Taxonomy (NCBI): domain Eukaryota; kingdom Metazoa; phylum Arthropoda; class Insecta; order Lepidoptera; family Erebidae; genus Hypercompe; species Hypercompe scribonia. Next base: position 683,709 of record OX438967.1, on the reverse strand, counting down.
CTTTTTGTAGTTTAACCTCCCTAAAAATACATGTAGACAAAATACCTTACAATCACGTTACTTTTTTTAAGGCCACCCATCATTCATTTTTCGGCCATTTGCCGTATTATGTTTCGAGTCAGTGTAATTTGTGATTACACCAAAAGTTTTACATTACATTGGAACGCTTAAGAGTGGAAATTGGACTCTGCTATCCTCACTCACAAATAGCGAAAAATAAATTTACACCAGTTTTTCTACCCTGTGACATCCCTCCGGTCGGTCGGCTCACTCACCATAAAACTGGGACATCAACTGACATGTACTTTAACTGTATACTTTTCTTTATTTTAATATAAGACATTAGTCTATAAACAAGGTACTCTAATGAGCGACAATGTAGAATTAAATCGTATATCATTCGTAAATTACAAGTTACATACATTATCATATCTATAATTAACTGTTTAATTACTTGACATCACTGTGGGAAGGTATGGTTTAGGATGTGTTTTAAAGAAAAAAAATATCAAAATATTGCGACACACAACTTAATTCTCGATAATTCCACGACCTTGGGGAATCTAACTCAGTAGGTATATTTTTTATTTCCGTATCAAACGAGTAGAAAACACAGCGTATAAAAACGTTATAATTAAATAAAACCAACTTATATCAAGGCATAGATAAACACAACATCATTAAGATTATTTTAAGTGATATTTCAACTGTTTTTGTTTCGTAGAAAAAAACTGGAATTATTGTACGGTTCCTATTTCAAGCCAGAAATAATATGTTTGTTTGTGTGCGTTTAATTTGGAATGTTTTCAAATGAATTGTTATAACGACACTAAGACTGAGTAGCTGCGGTAACTAATGTTATTCTAATACCACAATTTATACTTTTTTAATGTTCCTCGAAAGTAAATAAGGAATTCATTTAGATTCACTTAACTGTTCGCCTGGCTGTCTGTCTTTATGATATAGGACAAGACCGTAGATTTGGCGTCCCAAAACTATTGATCCAAAACGTCTTTGCTGTGGAAAAAGTGATGAGATGAGTTACTAAATTTAAACGAATTGGCTACCTATATTATAGTATAGTACAGGAAATATTCGAAAATAAAGGTTTTACTCAAGGTAAATTTTAGTAAAGGAGAAATAACGATATTAATTAGTTGATGTATCATGTATATTTGTCTATTTTATTATGTCATACATGTTAATGTCTTTGTAATGTATATGTTTTATTACCAATTTATGTATATACAATTATAAATATATATATTTTGCCGTGTTGTGACGGCTTAAGAACACATAATGTTACCACCCCTATTCATCCCATGGGTGCCGTAAAAGGCGACTAAGGGACTAAGTATACAAGACAACATCATTACAAAGAGAAGGAAAACTTGAAACAAACCCTATTTTGACCCGTCTGGCCAGCGTGGAATGGTAGGCCAAAACCTCCTTGCTAAGGAGAGGCCTGTGCCCAGCAGTGGACTGTAAAAGGCTGTTGATGATGATATTTTGCGCCACCCACAAATTGCGGTATTACAATTTATGGTTTTTGTTTTTATCGACGTAGCACTCGCTGTCATCTTATCCAAAACGAACCTAAACGTATAGTACAATACGTATAGTACAACGTATAATACATGATGGATTTAAACATAATGAATTCAGTTTAATTTGCACAATTTGTAAAACAGACTTTGTATGTTAAAGTTTTTAAAAATGCACACTAAGTTCATCGTTATTTGTGCTCCCCACGACTGGACAAATAACACAGAGAACAACACTTAATTCCGAAATCAAATCGCCACAATCGAATAGCCTCCCTTAGTCTGTAAGTACATAAATTAGGAGCGAACAAGCGCGGGAAGGAAGGGGCTGGCCAGCGTCGGCTTCCGCCGGACACACTCGTATGGACCGCCCCTCCACACCCCCCTATATGCCCTTGCTGTTCTTTGTGTGCCATCTGATATCAAGACCTTTGAAGTAAGGTTTCACTTGATGGAATACAGCTGTCAGATGAAGGCTAAAGGAAAAATTATTAGGTAGATATTATTTTGTTTCGTTTATTTTAATGAAATGGGTACTTATTATGAGTAACAGTGTTAATGCAAGATAAATCAAAATGCTAGACCATGAAGTGCGATGTACATATTAATTTAGTAAGGTCGTGTAAATAGAATATTCACAATAATTATATTCTTTGTTCATGATCATTTATGATTTATTTCCAAAAGTTTTATTCGAATATTGAAAGAATTAAGTCTAAATGGTCTTTCTAACATGTATCATCAGTTTCAAATTCTGTGTATATAAGTAAATAAAACGGTGACAATATAATAACCCACTTATGATCTTAAGAAAATCATGAAATATGATCATAAGATTAGATGATCGCAAACGACAATGTTTGCTTTTATATGTAAACACTAAGTTTAATTATGACCATGGAAAATAGTAATTTATTCTTATGTAATTATGTTACTGTCATGTCGACGTCAAAATATTCTATGACTATTTAATAAATAAATATGTTTTTACCACGTTTATAGCATTAAGAGACGTCGTTCCCATACATTTGTTAGTTTTGTGACACGATCGCCACGATAAGTAATTTAATTAAATTATGGTTGGAAATTGCAGAGGATCTAAATGTACAATCAATTAGTATCTAAGAGATGTACATTGCTATTATTTGGTTTTTAGAATTAACACGGAAAAATAATAATTAATCTTAGTTTTTTTTATTTTTTTATTTTAAGAGTCTACCATAGTGACTCTACTCAGCCTGATAAAAAGCATGAATAGAATCCAAGAGTTGTGGTCACTTTACTCATTGCAAATGCAGACAATGCAGTATGGTGATCCACACTATTGTGGCCTAGTGAGATGTTTTTTCATGCCCCGCTATGAGATACAAAGGGTATGACAGTCATTGTGGCTGTGTAAGTCTCACAAACCCTGATAACTGTCACCCCTGCATCATGGGGCCTCCGGTCTCGCACTCACCAACGAAACACGCCAGCACGGATGCCGTCGCTTTAGGTTGGTCTTCTGTGAGAGGATAGTACTGCCCCGGTCGAGCCGGCTCGTTCATGTTGAAAGCAGCGTGGATCTACTACCCTAAATTTGATAAAATTAACTTGACGCGTTTAAACAATGTATTGCTTACTCTTTCTAATGTATCTGTATAAGGCCTATAGAGCAATATTCTCGTCATTACTTTCCTTTCTTATCAAACTGTTCCTTTAATACACTTTCAATTTTCTTTCTAACTTTTAATAGCAATGGAAAATCGCTCGAGTTGAACATTGCTAGTTTCTGCCTTACATTATTTTTAATTTGACAAAGACTAAAGTAATTTTCGTTTAATAGCTACTTATATAGGAAGGCTATACTGTCTGAAAGTAGGCTTTTCTATTTTTTCATATCTATTAAATTTAAATATACATACGTTCGTGGCTATGAATTTGGGAATTGCTATTTTTTTCTAAACATCGTTTGCCATCCCAAATACACCAAAAACTTACAAACGATAATAGTTATTGTGACTTCGTATACCCGCAATTTATTTGCTTTAGGCAGACGTTTATCTTCGTATCACCTCACATTGTTTGCAGTGCAACTGACCTTTAATAAATGGCTTTGCACACAAATATGATGTTTTTTTTTATTTTTAGAGGTAAGTTCCGCTCCATGAATTTTTACGTGCGTCAAAACATTTTTATTTATGATACTAATTATGGCTGATTGTCCAAGATCATGGCAAATTTCATTATTCTTATAATGATTACACACGAAAATTGAAACGATACTTCTTATCGTTGGAAATCATTTAATTATCTCGAAACAAATAATTGAATTGTTTATTTATTACTTTATGTCCAAATACACGCATGGAGGGAATTACTGCGTTGGGTATTCTTTGCCATTCGACTGAATGCAGAGAAAAGATGAGCTAAGTGCACTTATGGGCAAATAATAAATTGTAATGGTTTCATTAAGTACTACTTATCCTTAAGTTGGATAAATATATATAGTAATATATACATAAACATATGTATATTGTCATATATATACAAATGTTTATTATAACGAAATACAATAATGTTATGTGATGAACTGAAACCTTGTTGATTCTGCCAATTCATCCGTTAAGAGCTTCTTTACCTTCATCTTAAAAGTGTATCGATTTCTAGCCATCCTGACCTCGAGAGAAAGCACAAGTCCACAAGTGGACAGACTGGACAAAAAACGAAGAGCTGATAAAACCAATGAAGTGTGTAGGATAAAAGAGGAGGTGACTGTCAGCCGAGTGAAGGTTTCGGTTATGATTATAGCATACGAGACCATCATCCCACTGAAAACCCCGGTACGGTAACGACTCGGGGGTTTCCACACGTTGAAAAAAACACAAAAAGAAAGTTTCCCACGGGGTAATGGTGCTTGAAGTGATCAGCTGGCGAACTGAATGTGTAATGTTTTAACGAATTTGTGTGAATTACAGTAACCATTTTAAGTGATTGTTTATCTATGTATTAATATAATCTCAAAAAAAGACAAACACTATTTTCCTAGCATATGAGCTATAAATAAGACCTGTTTTACATAAAAAAACAGTAGTTGTATTAAAAACGTTTCATCCGTGAACCCTCTGATTTCTTTCAGATATCACCTAATAAAGTTTGACTCGTCCCCAAAGTTCAAGAAGTTGCCGATAAACTGCTCTAACAGTGCAATATAGATTGATAACAGGTCCTGACTTGTCACTTGAGATCGGAGGGGTCAATGTGGGGAATTGACAAGTACTTACATATACTAAAGGTTGAAGTGTTAAGTGTGTAAGGTGCTTACATGAATGTACGAAAACTTAATTATTCTGACATCATGGTGGCCCACGAATTAGTTAATATTTGAATAAATCGTATTAAAAAATCATTTGATACATTATAAAAAATGTTTAATTACAAGAAAGCTAAGTAGTTACAATTTATTTTTTATAAATTACGTCTTCTAAATTGCCGTTTCGACGTTTACACTCTTTTAAGTGAGCACCGAAATTTTCAAGTACTCGTTGACAAAGAGGCCACGAGATCGCCGACATTTCTTCGATGATTGTTCTTTTTGATGACGTAGTGTACTTGGTTTGTGAAGGGAATGGCTGTCATGTCCCTCGGACACAAGTGGAAGTCACCACAGGTTTATTGATCTAGACACGATTCTTCAAATAACCCCATAAAAAAAAGTCTACTGTGGATAGATCTGGATTTCTGGGTGGCCATCGAACGTCGCCTTTTCTGGAAAGCAGCTTTTCCAGAAACACGTCTTTGAACACCGGCAGGGACTCGTTTAATGTGTGACAAGTGGCTCCATCTTGTTGAAACCATCTATTACAATTGTAACCAGCAAACTTCAATAGCATCGGTCCAAAGAACTCCGGTAACATTTTCACATATTCAGCAGAATTAACAGTAACTGAACAGCCGCGAGAATCTTCGAAAAAGTAGGGTCCAATAATCCCTTTTGCTGAAATTGCAGGCCATATAGTTACCTTGGGAGATTGAAGTGGCCTCTCGTTTTTAGCTTTAGGACTTTCACTACTTCAGTACTTGCAATGCTGTTTGTTTACATGTCTGTTGAGGTGAAAGTGAGTTTTGTCAGAAAATAAGATGTTGTTAAAATTACTGGATTGTTCTAACACTGTTTCGTAATACGACTTACGCAAATTTAAATCATTAGGTTTTAGTTCCTGCACTGTCTTGATCATATATACTCGTAGATGTAATTTCAAATATAATATAATTCAAAATACGCCGAAATGATGCGCAGGATAACACTAATCCAGCTGAAGGTATGCGGTATCTGGAGTACGTCGAACAGAAACGGAAACTTGTTTCACGTTCTCTTCGGTCCGAGAAGTCCGTGGGCCTCCTATTCGTTTCATATTTAGCGTAGATCCCATTTCCTCGAACTTTTTCACCCATTTCTTTATTAAAGGCGCACTCGGACACTGATTTGGATCTTGTAAATTGTATTCAACGCGAAATAAGCGTCTCACAGCAATAAGCGAACTGTTGTTTCAAATGTTGTGAAATTGTTTCACACAGTAAGCGTGCTGTGGACACATGAAGCAATCCATTGTGACAAAACTTCTGAGAAACGAACTACTGGTCAGATCCCTTCCCGCGCCTCGTACGACATTTGTTTGCGCGGGATGTTAAATTCAAATATTAAAAATTGTTGACCCATCCTGTATTACAAATACGAATAAAAGTTTAATTGTGATGAATTTAACCTTCGTATTACCGAACTGATTATTAAGTACTTCGACTTCGTATTAAGGAAATATTGTATCTTAAAGAAAAACTATTTTTTTTCGCTGAACAGTACCCATATAGATCAGTAATGCAAAACCTTCATTGGTAAAAACATGTAAATCAATTAGAGGATAATACATTTAAGCGATACATCCTTAAATAGCACTGTAAAGTTAGAATTTTACAACAACAACTTGACTCTAGACGTGTCAACTGCGAAGCTATTATGTTTTATATACGACATAAACTGATCTCTTGTCTATCAAATATACACGAGCATAAAAATATATTTCCACGTAGAAAGTTTCAGCCGTGGCCCCTTTTGAAGTGTTGCTATAGAGATAACTCAACCATGTTTCTCCTATCAAATGGTTTTAAAATGAAACAAGAGATCCAGTTCTTTTCCAGCTCCATTAAGCTATACTCTTCAAAACTGATCAAATACGACTTTCGATGAAGTTACGTCAACTCCTAATACAGATTATCTTCTCCCCTTATATTTATGGAGTCCATTGGTCAAGCGATTGATAAGCTGTAAGTATTGACATAAGTAGGTACTTACAAGGTTGTAATGACGTGAGAATTGACTTCTGAAGTTGTATTACTATGTGGTTTTTGGTGATTTTTTTTATTCAGCAGTGTATTTTTATTGCGCGCAGGTGACCCTAACTGCTGGATCAAAGATCGTAACCTCAATCTCACTCGGACAAATATTGTAAGTTAAATCATTTTTTGTGTTTAGATCTAATTTGTTTACTGTACTTATCTTTGTATTTTGAAATTCGTGAGTTTATTTATCAGTTGTTTGGTTACCATAATACAGGCTGTATCTAATTTAGGTCAAGTTATTGTTATTATCTAATAGTATCCAAGTTATTGTAATATATTTAAATACATTGAAACCTATTCAATTATAATATTTCTCTTCTGAACGTTGTTTATTATCTCAGTAAGGTAACATTATACTCAAACAACACAAGTCAGAAGATCGTAGAAAATCGTTTCGACACTTTTACGCCCCAGGGGTTGCAAGATCAGCTAAACTAGTGTATTTAACAGTGGATGTTGTATCTGTTGACATATCTCGCCCTCCTACTCCTCTCTGCTCTATTCTTATCCCTTTACTGCCGGTTAAGTGTCGCCACTTACCGCCCTGATACTCACTCGCCTTCATTTGGGTCAAAGATGTAGAAGTTTCTAGAAATGCCATTTGTTTCTGCTAATAATAATATCGTGCATTGTTTAAAAGTAAGTTTGTTTAATTTAATACTATTAAATCCGGGTCGTGGCCGGTTTAGCGTGAGTGATACAAAGGCCTCACACAAAACTGATCTCAAACAATTCTCGAATTCTACGAAGTATCTGTTATATCCTAAAGTCCTGACTACCGTATGGTACTTACCTAAACATTCATATCGTAGATCGATGGTTGTAAAGTATTGGTGCTATTTGAATGTATGTAAGCATGTGAAAGGGTGGGTACAAAACGATTGAGCCAGAGTGAACTTCTGAACCCTGATCTTATTCGAGACATTCATCATTGGTAACCGCTAAACATACAAGACACAAAAACCCACGCAGTGATTTTATCATGACTCACAAAAAATTCCGCTATCCCGATGTGGACCACGAACGACGCGAGAAAAATAACTAACTAGATATCATATAAACATTTTGGGGTACGTCTCACAAATGTGGCATTCTTATTATAAAACTGATCTCAAACAATTCTCGAATTCTACGAAGTATCTGTTATATCCTAAAGTCCTGACTACCGTATGGTACTTACCTAAACATTCATATCGTAGATCGATGGTTGTAAAGTATTGGTGCTATTTGAATGTATGTAAGCATGTGAAAGGGTGGGTACAAAACGATTGAGCCAGAGTGAACTTCTGAACCCTGATCTTATTCGAGACATTCATCATTGGTAACCGCTAAACATACAAGACACAAAAACCCACGCAGTGATTTTATCATGACTCACAAAAAATTCTGCTATCCCGATGTGGACCACGAACGACGCGAGAAAAATAACTAACTAGATATCATATAAACATTTTGGGGTACGTCTCACAAATGTGGCATTCTTATTATAATATATATGTAACTCTTGTAAAAAACGTTCAACGAAAGTTTCTTCGGTATCTTGCCCTTAGAGTGCATTAATTTCCACTACAACCACAACAATTCCACCAAGTTATAACAGAGACCATTAATTGATGTACTATTTACAGTAGTTAATTACAGGCGCAACACTTTTTCTATTAACAGAGCAGTGACATTTAATGATCTCACTTGAAATTTAGACATTGATCTATTTTGTACCTAGCCCATCTTTGGTAAGAAGGCTTTTATGTACCAAATACTTTGATCAATTGAGTGACTCGGTACTTATTCCTGCGTTATACGGTTTTTTAATTGTTTTTGTTTTCTTTAAATTGACTTCTATTTTAATTGTTATATTGTTATTATATTTTGTCTTCTTTTTATAAATATATATTGTTAGTAAAAGTCTAAATATTCATATATACATATATTTATATATATAAATAGTCAATATACACACATAAATATTTTTTAATAGTTCGATGTTTGTTATAGGCAATTTTTTATGTGTTCCTGCTATATGTATTATTAGTCTGTAAGCTCTCTTTAAAAGTAAATAAAAAAAGAAAAATGGACAAGTAATTTACTTGTTGACAGATTTACCAAAAGAGTAAATCTAAAACCATGGTCTCTTCCAGTATGGTCAGAGCTTTGTATTTTCCAATGAGATCGTTGGTCCACTAGAAAAGTTACGCGTAAGATCTCTCGAAGTTCACACGACGCAATAGACGTTTTATGAACCATTGCTGACTGAGGGTGAAACCGATCGCTTCTGCGTCAGACTTTTATTTGGTTTGGTTCTATTAGATGATCCACCGATTGCAGGGGACATTCTGATATTGGAACTAAATAAAATGGAATTAGATGGTTGAGACAGAAAAGAGACACAAAATTTAAGGTTTTTAATTTAACTTAGTCATAATTTATACCTGTGAATTAGATTAGATCGCTTATTGCATAGGTTCAATAAAACAACATTAAAATACAATATCATTAAAATAATTAAATTTCAAGGTGTGTAAAATTATAACGTTGTGATTAAGTACTTAAGGCTTTAAACTTCATTGTAGCTATCGTAATAGTGCCACTATCTACTATATATATAACCTCATCAGTTTTTCTTTTTTTAATTGGTAACATTTATTCATATTTCGTAACATTGCACATTTATCAAACTCTGCTGCAACATATTCGATTTATTTACCGATAGCCACTTATTTCGAATGGGGACATCAACCCCCAAGCCAAGATGACATTTTACAAATGTACACGTTATAAGAAAACAAACAAATGTATGGAAATGACGTCTCTCAACACTTAGTCACAAGGTACAAACAAAACATTAGAAAATAATGCAAGAGAACGTGTTAGCTATTGCAGAAAAATAATCGACTCGAAACATTTGAATTTTGGCATAAGTGACAGCTACAATAATAGAGAAATAGCATTTCCTGTATCAGACTTAAGTATACAACAGTAAACAGTGCTGGTTATCAGCTGGATCTACAAATATTTTAAGCAGTTAAGACTGAAGACTGCATTCTTTTTTTTTTATATGAATCGCCTGCTAAAGTGACTCTACTCTGCCTGATGGAAAGCATGTATCGAATCCAAACAGTTGTGGTCACTATACTCGTTGCAAATGCAGACAATGCAGTATGGTGACCCACACTATGGCACGTAAAAGGCATGACAGTCATCGTGGCAGTGTAAGGCTCACACAGTTATCACGAAAACTGTCACGCCTACTTCAATGGGCCTCCGGTTTTGCACTCACCAACGAAACACGACAGCACGGATGTTGGCGTTTTATGTTGGTCTTCTGTGGGAGGGTAGTACTGCCCCGGTCGAGCCGGCCCGTTCGTGCTGAAATCAGCTTGGCCCTACTACCTAATAAACTACCATATCATTGTTTAAGCCTACTATATAGGATACGAAGTGTGTATTTATGTCAGAATACACCTAACAAAGATTAAATTTATAAATTCCATTCATTCTAAAGAGACCCTATTATCAATCACAAAATCGTTTCACACTGAACAACATCACAATTATCATTATTATTTCGTGCAGCGCGTGACGCGTGCGCAGTTACGCACTGTTGCTGGAACATCAACGACAGCCACAAATTAAACTAGGTAATAACATTACATGCTACACAAAAAATAATTTTGTCAATTTGCTGATCCGATCTGCGACTTTTTTAAACCCCTTAAGAATGTGTTATATTTGTGCTTTTCGGGATAAACTCGTATACCGGTGCCCTTGATATCCATTATCTAATAGACTAACTATCGTCACAACTATCTTGAGATGTACTACGGATATTTTTAATTGTCTACAAGAGCAGTTTGTTCATAGCTAGTATATTAAGAAGGTTAATATTTTAAACTCGAAATTTTACTTAAAACAGATTAAGGGTTAAAGAAAGTGGCCCCAAATGTCAATGCTGGCATTGTTGAGAATTTTTGACAAATCAAATAGATAAAAAATAAATCAAGGAATGCCTTATCGTTACGTAAAATGATACCAAAATAACTACGTTTGTCTGTGTTTTAGATTGCGTACAGTGGAAAAATTAAAAGGGAAGCTGTGAAAGCGATGTCCAAGATTAAATCGTGTCGTAAGCGATGTTATAATAATTACCTTCTCGTATTTGTATCAATATCTATATATCAAGTTAGTGTACAGTTTTATTTCAGCGCACGCCGGCTAGGACTTAGGTAACGCATTGAGATGCAATAAATTGCGCATAGGTATACCGGTACAGTGCGCTTGCGCATGTTTCGATAGTGGCCGTTCACGACTGCGGCCGCCATTAAACCCGCAAACAATCGCCGCACTCACAGAGGTGCCGATAGCTTATAAAACCATACATGAGAGGCCAACTAAAAAGACCCACTTTTGTTTTCCCTTTACTCGGCACATTTTGTCATTATTCGTGGCACGTGGTCGCGAATATATAATGTTTTATTATTAGAGGTTACGACTTCACGCTTTTAGCGGCGCACTGCGACTGATAATACTTTCATTTGTTCCGAGAAGCAGTTATCTTCGCTGGCACCGCATGTGCTGTTTCGTTTGTCCGCAACTTTACAAACGATAAACGTAGCATTGAAACAGTCGCGGTAACACGTCGCGGCCGACGTGAGCGTGCCCGCTGCCTTAATGCGTGTCTTCTAATTGTAATAGGTCTAAAGCCGCACTAAACTTTGCTTAATGTTTTACTAGGCTCTTAGGAAACACTGCATTGTCTCGGACGGAACTAATCACCTGTTGACACTAACTAATGGCTCAGAATAAGAAGTAGAATGACGGCCATATAATGTGGTCTTAATGTTCATTTACAATATGGTTCATGGTGATAACCATATTTCTCGTAGTCAGATCCTAGAATTAACAACTTCATGATTTTAACTCAACGTTGAATGATAATCGATTACATTTCATCATGTAATTTACAAAGGGTAGCTATACGTGCACGTGTTGTGTTAATAAAAAACAAAACTGTATTATGATGACGTAACCGATCATGAAAATCATAGAAATGTTAGTCCACATCATAAAACTTCATCATGAATTTGTCTCTATATATATATTTATATATATACAATATATATGTTAGGGTGTCCCTTATATGACAAAAAAATTTTTTTTTTCGAATTTCGAAATGCATACCCTCTATAATTTTTACTAATGCTATAAGATACTTAAATATAAAATTTTATCAATCTAGCATAATTGTAACCAGTGCCGACCGAGCTTCAAAGTTTAGTAAAAAACGTGTTTTGTCCTAAAATTTCAGTCTGCTATAATTTCACTATAAATGCAATGAATTAAGTGAATAAAATTAAATAATAAATTCGATGAACATTAATCTTTAATTAAAAACATAAAGAAATAAGAATCATTCAGGGTAACTTCTTTTTAGAGTAGTTTTTTTACAGTCTGGATACAATTTTAGATGTTCCTGGACACAGCGCAGCAAGAACTGTTTTTGTTCTTCTTCAGCCGTGATAAGTCCGTTAAAATCTTGCATTAATTTAACAGCCCTTTCAGCAGTATCATTTATAACTCTCAAATAACTTATTCTTCTTTTAGCCTCCAGAAAAGCAGCATTGTTATTCCAAGAAGATACATCTTCCTTTAGAAAACTGTCGTCGATCTGCAGTCGTGATAAAAATTGTTTGCTCTTTTCCGATACGAAATCATCCAGTGCTTTGTCTAAAAAAAAAGAAAAATAAGTTAAATAACAAATAAAAATCAATAACAATTTTGAAAATAAATAAATAAGTATTGGACATTGAAATTGAAATCCAACAAAAAGTTAATTTAACTTACCAAACAACTTTTGAGTCAGTTCTTCCTTCGACGGGTCATAGCGTTTGCTAAAATCCGAGATTTTGTCCCTGTTGAAGTTGGCAATCATCTTCTTCTTAGTTTGGTTGTCAACTTCATCATCAAATAGTGATAGAATGACTGTCTCTTCACATAAATACCACAAGTGATGGCTGAACTTGCTTATAGAAGCTTTAGAAATTGTTGCGTCAACTTTTTCATACTCTTTTAACATCTTCAAGAAGCGCAAATCTTGATTAGGTGCTTTGGTCGCCACTGTATATTCGAGCCAAGGTTTAACATACAATATTACGAGAAATAAGCAAACATCTTGTAGAGTTTTTGTCCTTCGCAGTTACTCTGTGTACTCTGCATTGTGACTGAAGTAAACATATTTTTAAAGGATAGATCGCTCTCGCCATCCAGCGTGCCTGATGTATAGCTCCGGGGGGCCTTAGTTTTAATTTTTCCTCTGTGTCTCCTCCTAAAAATATTACGCACAGTTCGACCAATTCGCGGTAATCATCTCTTACAAAACCTTTATCTAATTCTGCCTTATAAAATAGTAACAACGCTTGAATGTCTGTCTCGGCAACCCGTGCATTTACGAAATTAAGAGATGGTTCAATTTTAGTATAATCAATGTTTTTCCAATTTTCTTGGAACTTTTTGAACACCGGAATATCTGGGCTACTAGTAATTTGCTTAATCTTGGTTTCAAAGACAGCTTTTAGGACCAATTCATAAACATGATGACGACAGGCGAAAAGCAACAATTCTCTTCCTAAAGTTTGCTCCAAAATAGCACAAGCTCCATTGAAACGGCCCATATTGGAAGCTGTTGTGTCGCAGCACATTATTTGCACTTTATCACAAAGGTTCCAGTCATAGAGAGCTGCTGATACACCCTTCGCTTGATGTTTTCCAGAAGAACTTTCTAGTTTCGGCACTGCAAGAAGCTGCTCTCTATCGTCAAATGAAGCTATAACTGGCAAGCGTTCTTCTTTTGAACTCCGTACATTCAACCCCGGTAATAGTTTTCCATCCCAATGGACTGTGACTATGTCGGGTACATTGTTTTGGAAGTTAGATTTTATTGCTTCTGCCCTTGATTTTCTAGTTTCAGTACGAATTCGCTGAATCGAGGATTTGTTAATACAGAAATCATCGCTGCTCAGACCAAGCGCTTCTACCACCGCATTAAGAATGTAAACGGTATCTCTAATGCTTAACTGGCATCGATCTAAAGCTGCAACTAGTTTAGGTGTTATAAGATTCTTTCTACCTCTTTTTGAACTTTGTTCATGGCAGGGAACGTCCGGCAAGCTGAGTTCAGAATTCAAGATCTGTTCTTCGTCTGAATCTTCTACACTGTCTAAGTTATTTGTGGTGGAAGTAGATGCAACAGCTAGTGATTCTCTTTGTCTTACAATCCTTTCCTTTTCTTCCAATCGTCGTTGTCTAGATCTTTGTTCTTTTTCCGCCAATTTTTTATCTACACCACCTAAGCATCCCGGTCGACCTGGCTCTCTCTGTTTCATTAAAAATAATTTATCTTCCTCTATTTTCATTCTCTCAAAAGCATCAGCATGTGCAATATCAAACAAATTATCAAGATTAATTATAAAATTGTTCTCACGACTCTTAAACGTAATCTGAGTTTTCTTACAATTTTTTTGCAACTCTCTCCAAACATGATATAAATCAATAAGTTTCTTCATGCAGTTAGAAAATGCCCTTGTTGGAATTCTTGCTTTTTCTCAATATATGATGCACTCCCTAATCACAAGATTTGCACTTTCACTAACAGTCAATTTAACCTCACGAATATTGTAAAATAGGACTGAGAGAACTTGTCGATTAGATGGTAATTTTGCACCATTTATTTGGTAGCTAGTCAATCCGATAAGTAAAATATTTTGTTTATCACTCCGTAATTCCACCGACATGTTTACGCACTAAACAATGAAGCACTAATAGTCTCAAAAATCACGTACGAAATGGCAAATAAAACATGTCGTAACAGGTCACTGGGCAGTACTTAAGCAACTTGTATCGACAAGTTTAAATAGCAAGTCGGCACGGGTTATCGTTTATATATCGAACTAATATTTTTTTCTAGACAATATAGGGTTATTATGAAACTTTTAAGAAGGTATGCGTAAAAAAATATCGAACTTGAAATTTAAGGGACACCCTAATATATGTATATGATAAGACAACATCAATACAACGAGAAGGAAAACTTGAAACAAACCTCATTCCAACCCGTCTGACCAGCTTGGTATAGTAGGCCAAAACCTCCTTGCTAAGGAGAGACCTATATCCAGTAGTGTACTGTAAAAGGTTGTTGATGATGATGATAATGATATATACATATATATACGAGTATAATTGGTTCCACTCCACTCCAAAAATACGTAACGTTTCAGCTCTCACTCTCACTCTCAAAGATTCATTTATCTGTAAATTTTAAATTTGCTGATAATGGTAATAGACTCAAAATGTTTGTACTCACTCTTGTACATGTTCTTTTCATTTTAGATTAATATTACATAACAAACGACTTATTGAATGGTAGTAAAACGTAGTACAGCTTAGGTTTTCGGAAAATATAGGTTTCACGTAGACAGAACACTAGAAGATACAGGCAGTAGATATTTACTTACTAATAGCCGGAAATTTAAATTCAGAAATTTGAACATATTTACTAAAGGTCAAGTACTTTAAAAATAAATAGTAATCTAACAAAATTGTTACGAACAACGCCACAATCGATTTTAATTAAACCATTCAAAACCAATTGTAATTCCAATTTCCCTTCATAACAATGGACAAAAATTGTTCAAAAATTAAACTTTAAATTGGGCATTACATGCGGTTTTCGATGATGTAGATTAACATCAATCATTCGTCAAAGCTCGTCAATCGTTTGTTGGGCGCAAGCGGAGCGAGGAGTAAATCATAGTGTTAGCGCGTCACATTGACACCCACATCCCGAGTGAGTGCAGCCCCACGACAACGAAATGTGTGTAGGCACAAACTTACGTAAGTACAATATTAGGTTGTTTAAATATTATTTTGTAAATAATTTTAGAAGTAAATATGATGTAGGGAGTAAACCGAAATAGACAGCATCTGTTTAGCAGACAAACCAAAAACACCTGATATGGTAGAGGGCCAATTATACAAATAATGAAAATGGATATTTTCCTGTGTGAAAAGAGGTGTAAAGGTGCAGCCGATATAAGTCCGAACAACTTCTGAAAGCATTTTTCACGTTAAACGTGATTTTTCTACCTGTATTTAATTCAACCATTTTGGATTACAAGTTTTATGCTTGATTCCTCTTTTGTGATATTGTTAAAAATAGATTTTTAAAAAATGTTAATGAGTATGTCTTTTCTGTTCGTTTAATCTTTGTATGAGCGCCAGCGTAAGTCAGCGTGCACGTTGTGGGAGACGCGTCGACAATGCACAGGAAGTGTCGACCAAATCGAATCACGCGCGCGAACATACAGACAAATATATTTATACGCTCTCACAACCATTGTTTGAACCATACACACTTTGTATTGTTTTAGACTTATGCACGGAGATAGGTAGGATACCAAGTGGCCAATGTTCCCTGTACGAATGTGCTAAATAAGAACATTAGATTACTCTATAAAATAGCTTCATAATATTAGAATACCCATTGGAAATTGAAATAACAGGAGTTTCGTATTTCACACTTTCGTAAAACACAATTGTGCACGACATTAACGATTTAACAGCCCATAGTTTAAAGCGAAATTGGTATGAAATTCAAATATTTACCTGCAATAACATTTATCTAGCCGTAAACATCTTCGATTATACAACATCATCACAAAATTATTGCTATGTGAGGTTGGGCAGCGTCTCGAGGACCGGCGCGGCCGCAGCACCCACATGTTCGAAAAGCAATTTCAGCACAAAACGAATTGCTCACAAAGGGGCCAACCAACGATAGAACTCGCAAGTATTCTCGGAAGACAGCAGGCGCGCCCTTATCGAGGCTGTAAATCAATATATGATTACAAATTTAATGCTACTGTTGGACTATAAATCAGAGATTTTAAATTACGAGCTACAAGCGACGTATCACGACGCGTGAGGCCCCCTAGTGCTGCGCTGTTGTGTCGACACTCGATAAATCCGAGTGTAGGCCGCGAGAGGCACCTTGCGTGTTAGGGATGCACTTATAAATAGAATTGAAGCTGTTATAATTGTTTGGTATTGATAAATCATTAAAGATGATGTTAAATTGAAAAATACTAAAATGTTATTGCAACTTTTCATTTTGTGCATTTTGTTAAATTATTTATTTAAAATCTTCACTTTGTGCGTCTGGAAAGATATCTTATACTTGATATTAAGGTGATTTGAATAGTTTTGGTATTTTATGATATTATATTATTCATCATAACTGAGCACACTGAACTATGTCATTTATTTAAAAGAAACTCTGAATTTACTTAGTTATAGAATTATAGACCTTATAATTGGTTCAGATTAATAAAGTCCTAACACTTAAGTACATAAGGTTCTAGTCATGTGTCGCAGTTTTACCAGTGTTTAGAGTATCTGCTCCATTCATTGAGATTGTATCATATATATCCATGTAGCGTTTAGCATATGACCCGTAGTTATGAAACCTTTTTAATAAATGATATATAATACAGAGCGAACTATTCAAAGGTTTCAATTCAATTAATTCTTTTGACATTTCAGCACGAGAACAAAAAACCGTGCACCTTAGTGGCAATAAATTGTTTAGTGCTCGTCATAATTTCATATTTAAATCTTTTCCACGTATTGACGCGTCTTGATAACTTTTCTTAAAAGTTTTCTTTATATTTTTATCGACAAAATATTAGCAAGTGATCACGCCCTACACGTGTCAGCACTATTTGCACGTCACAATATGATGTAGTGCGCACAATATCCACTGTTCCAACTATTCGCGAGTATCGTCTGTTTATTGTACCACTTCCATTTGGCGAGGTTTTATTTGAGATAGGTGAATGGTAGTTTTGCCTACGTGTTTGTTAGATAGAATAGTGATTAGTGTATACTTTATATTATATGTATAGTCGTAGAGTCTGCGCGGTTTAATCGCATGTATTGTGAACTAGATTTAAACTTTAGCACCTTCTACAACTCTATGTTTATCACTTGACAATTCAATAATTATATGTTATGGATAGCCCATAACATATAATTATTGAACATTGTAATCTACAGAAATAGAATGGCTTAATGTGTTTTTGAAATGTTGCAAATATTTTGTGTTACACAATTAAGTTGATTGCCTCGGTGACGCAGTAGTAGTGTATGCGACTGCAATGTTTGAGGTCTCGGGTTTGATTCCCGGAGCAGACCAAATTTTTGTACAATCTGTAGTATTCTATCAGACAATCTACATGTCATAGATGCGTGTATCGGATACCTGAAATATTAAATACGTATATAATTTTATTTTTTTGCTGTTGCTTTTCATCATCTGAGTGAGGTTATTAGAGCCCCAATCAATTTTCTACCTAATTCTATAGAGATTTTTTTTTTTTTTTTTTTTATACCACGACGGTGGCAAACAAGCATACGGCCCGCCTGATGGTAAGCGGCTACCGCAGCCTATGGACGCCTGCGACACCAGGGGCATCACGTGCGCGTTGCCGACCCTTCAAAAACCTATTAACCCCCTTCTTGAAGAACCCCATGCTGTAGTTCCCAGGGAAAACCGTGGCAGGGAGCTCATTGCATAACGGGATTGTTCGCGGGAGAAAATTTCTCTGAAACCGCACTGTGCGCGACCATTTAGGTTCCAATGTATGTGGATGAGCTCCCTGACGATGGCGAGCGGTGCGATGGTAGAATGTGGCTGTGGGCATCATATCAAACAATTCTTCAGAACACAACCCATTGTAGAGACGGTAGAGTACACACAGGGAGGCAAAGTCTCTCCTAAGACTTAGTGGCTCGATACCGTCCGTGAGATCAGGATCGTCGACAATTCTCACAGCACGTCTCTGGACTGAATCGAAAGGCTCAAGCTGGTAGCTCGGTGCTGATAGATATTTCAATGGCAGCAACACAATTGTCTCGAATTATGGAATACAGGATCGATCACCATTGGGTGATGGTTTCCATTGACGATGGTAAACACCATCAGGTTGCCCGTCTGCTTGCTTGTTATATACAGTCATGACGATTGATGATTAAGAGACACTAAATCAATCAGTTTCATATGGCCTAATGATTGGAAACCAGTTTCCAAACCAAAACAATGAAAAATAATTATATTTTGGAGACTGGTTTCTAACACAGAATGATAGATCTTCAACAGAAACTCATCCAGTGTATCTACGAGTATCCGGAGACTTTTGGATTAAAAAAATCCGGGCTACTTACAAGTATCTTACGTACAATGACAAAACTTCAACCAACTATTAGTAATGATATATGCTACGTGGTGATTAGAAACTATTCCGGATTCTTGTAAGGAGCTAAGATATATTTTCTCATCAAGGAGTCTGTAGTATAGATCATCTTAGTGTGGGTCATCATACTGCATTCGTAATGAGTATGATGACCACCACTCTTGGATTCTTAATCATGCTTTCCATCAGGCAGAGTAGAGTCACTTTAGTATTACACTTTAGCACCGAATTAAACAAAAATATGTTGGAAGAAATTCGACTACATTGGAAACTAGTGATTAGAAACCAGATTTCGAAACAGAATATTATTTCTTAATAATGAACCAGTTTTCAATCATTAGTTTCCGATATGACCCAAGGGAAATCTGCTTAAAGCAATTATAATATGCTTTTTTTTATTTTCTACATTAAGAACCTTCCAAAGTGATTCTACTCTGCCTGATGGAAAACATGAATGGAATCCAAGAGTTATGGTCACCACACTCATTTCAAATGTAAACAATGCAGTATGGTGACGAACACTATGGTGGCCTAGTGAGATGCTTTTTCACGCCCCGCTTGGGGACGTAAAAGGCATGACAGTCATCGTGGCAGTGTAAGCCTCACACAGTTATCACGATAGCTGTCACCCCTGCGTCCAATGCATCATGTTAGAAATATTACTTACCTACAGTTTGTCATTACGTAGGATACTGGATTAATTTCAATACTGTTATTCATATATCAACGTGTGATTTGCTAGACAAAGAAATACCAACTAGATATAACCGGGCACAGAATTAGCGTAACTTACAAGAATCGGCAATATAGCCTACCCAGGCAGCAACGATAGATATCAAATCGGAATCTAAATTACCCGTAACTTTTTTGCATGAGTGACTTTTTTTTCTATATTAAGAGCCTGCCAAAGTGACTCTACTCTGCCTGATGGAAAGCATGAATAGAATCCAAAAGTTGTAGTCACCATACTCATTGCAAATGCAGACAATGCAGTATGGTGACCCACACTATGGCGGCCTAGTAAGATGCTTTTTCACGCCCCGCTTGGGGACGTAAAAGGCATGGCAGTCATCGTGACAGTGTAAGGCTCACACAGCTACCACGATAACTGTCACCCCTGCATCAATGGGCCTCCGGTCTCACACTCACCAACAAAACACGACAACACGGATGCTGGCGCTTTAGGTTGGTCTTCTGTGGGAGGGAAGTACTGTCCCGGTCGAGCCGGCCTGCTCGTGCTGAAATCAGCGTGGCTCGACTACCTACCAAGGTGTCTCAGGTGAATCAAGTTAGAAACAGGGAAACGTTAGTTATTAGCCCGTCTGGTGACGGCAGGTGACCGGTCAGTCTGGTGACTGTCCTACAGGCCTTGTAATGTGATATAAATACATAAGTGACTCTCCAATGCTTTCAGTTAGCCTATCAGGGTTTTCTCATCTCTGTTGTTCTAGGGTCTTGGTTCTTTCTGATTGTACATTTTTTTGCATACTACTGACGATTTAAAGTGCACGGTAACAAAACCTGCTCAAAAAAAAATTGAAATTTATAACATTTATATTTGCTAACATTCCTTCGTCATTAATTTAGTCGTATGATACAAAAAACTGTAAGTGCCAGTAAAGTTATTGTTTTACCATATTAATGTAACGTGTAGGCAACAATTATGGGCACTATATCACGATGACAATCGCTCACTGTTGTTAAAACTTAATGCATACATTTAGCTCTGACCTCGTAGAAGGAACTTTTTTTAGTTGAACAATTTTTCATTCGAGTCTATGGTTTTACTCATGTATCTGGTTATTAGTCTATTAGTCTTAGGTATACCTAAATATAGTATATATATATATAGTATACCTATATATAGTACACTTACATAAAGCAATATTTAAGTTTTGAGGAGGAGTAGGGTGCTGTTGAGTGTAGTGCGATAAGGGAGTAACGGGTTCCGACTACGACGTGAATCTGCTTCTAACACAAGCATTTCACTTAATAAGCGGTGTTTAAAAAATCAAAGTGTTTTCTAATTTCGGTAAATTGACTATCTGATGCCATATGAGTGACATTAAAAATTAGTCAATAACAAAACTCAATTTTGTAAGTTTATTATTGTTTTAATCGATAAAACATGAATTTATTTTGCTATGTATGTACTTAGTTTTAGATCTGATTACAGACCTTTATCGACGGGAAAAGCAACCTTTCTCGACGGTGTCAAGTGCTGCGCTAAAACTCTTAAAATCTACGTAAATACTGCTATACATCTTAGTTCTCCCCTTGTGGATTTCAGAAAATAGCTACAGTTTAGCAATAGCAATCTATAAATGATAGCTGACATGACTGCGAAACAACTGCGACCCTTTCAAATTGCCTTATCTAAAACAGTGTTTATATGGAGTAATTTTAATTTCCCTATAAAAACGCAATAGAACTCAATTTTGAAAATTAACAGCAAACACTCCTGTTGTTTCAATTAAAACAAAATGAACCGTTTGTTTGATTATAAAATTTATTTAAGTGAAAGAATTGATCGAACACTTTTTTTTTCCAAACCATCACCGTTCAACAATTGATAAACGACCTTTTCTTAAAGATAAATTAATATAAACTGTTTGTGGTACAACCTTATCGACTAATTTCGTTCTCAGTATGAGGGAAAATGCTTTTTATGTTTGTTCGTGCGGTTAAAGATTTTTGTAATGAATTATGGGAACTTAACCCTTCGGGTTACGGTTTTATGATGATGCTATACGGAAATAAAGTTTACCGTTTACATTACTGTTTACATCGGTTTTAAAATTTATTACATAGAGTTTAAACTATCGTTAAATTTATGAAATACTGTTAATATCAAAATAGTGCACACATATGTATATATTAAGTAACTTATACTGAACTCGTAAAGAAGTGTTTACTGAAATTTAAAAACGACAATTCATCGCATGATGAATTGTCGTTTTAATCGAATATACATATATTCAGATAATTAGATGATTTAGACTAACTAATAATGTTATTAATAAAAAGTAATATATTTTTTTAATATTTTCGAGGTTAGAGAGCCCAAATCTTCTGCAATAGTCAATCCAAGTTACAAAAGTGCGATCCTGATTTGCCTCTGAACAACTCTTCGAGCATGGATACAATTGCTAGGACATGCAAGCAATATTTGCAAATTTCGATTCTTATAAAAAATATTCTTTGGTATCAACCTTTTCTCACTTATTTACTTTTACCTTACAAAGTACGCCCAATTTCCTCATGGAATACACAGAGTGCTTAGTTGATTGTAACGGTCCTGACCTTAACTATGTAACGAAAATCAAACTAGGTTAAATACGACCATTTGATACGCCTGTCTTTGCTAACGCATACGTATAGATTCTAAGCTAACTACACCTAGATTACTAAAAATAATAGTATCAACGATATAAAGACGAACGTTGTTTTCTTCGAATCAATTAGTTTGCTGTGTCTGCCATTTCACGAGCTCACTTTCAGCGTGTTTCCATCATTGCCTTAGCAAAAATCTTTGACATTACCTCGTGACGACCAACATAGGTTTATTTTTATTGGACATCAATTTTATGCTTTATACTCGTATATTCCTTGTTATCTATACTTTTGTAGGGAGGTTCTACAAAACTATAAATCGTCTTATGTTGGGATTAACTTACGCTAACTGTGGTTACATGCTGCTTGTGTTCTAAAGTGTTAATTTTCGTAATTATAAATATATATCATAGAACGAAAAAAATAATAAATTATATTTTTTGTGTGTATACCCATGTTACCGTAGCTATAATTTTATAAAAATCGTACTCTTAAGAAGATAAGTATGTAGTGGTTTCCTAATTTTACCCAGGATTATTAAATTTCTTCTGCCTGTAAGTGCACCAGCGTCGCAAACAGCCTTTAACTTGGTTTAAGAACTGGACAATCAAATGCAAACAAAAAACGAACTTTCAGAAATGAGTGCGTTAAGAGAAAAACTTTTTTTTTGAAGTGTGGACGTCTTACAAACGATTTTCAGAATCGATGACTGTGTTCGAGAAAGCAATGAGTTATATCTGTTAATCGCTCAAAATTTCACATGAGATTCGCGAAAGGTTAAACTCGAATTAAGTTTTGATTTATGAGTGCCAATTTGGTCATCTGTAGTGTCTCGTTAACGGTTGCAGATTGAGATCATCGATCACTTATCGATAACTGGACTTTCTGTTGCTTCAAAAGTCGTAATTTTGCTCACATTCTAGTCGATGAGAAAATTTCTTTATTATACACTGGAGACACGTTCTTGTTAATCTTGTTGAAAGGTGACGGTAATAAATACAACAGATTATATATTATTGTTCTGCACTATTTTACAATTCTTTGTCAATATTTTACCAATATTCATATTTCCCATTCGAGCTATATTGAGTTAAAATTCATCTCAGTATTTACGAACTATTTATCGTCTAAATTGAATTTTTCTTTTTATCCATTTTAATGTTTTCAACGTTTCCCATCTCCAAAGATTGTGCGAAACAACAACACGCCTTTAGACAATGAATGAATATAAAATGAAACAGTAAAGTGTTATTATACAGATTATCTGTTTCTCTAACATATAGGTTATGTCAATAACAGGTACAGTCGCAAAAAACTTCACAGATTGAGTAGTGGTTTATGTTGTTGTCATGTGGCTTTCTGCTGCACTAAGTTTTGTAGGTTCAAATCCCATATGGGACAATACTTTGTGTAATCCAGGAATTGTTGTTTTAAGTCTAGATGTTCCTTGTATCTGTCTTATGTAGGTCTATAAAGTCCCTCGCGATATATCATATGTTCCTAATACGGTCTTTGTAGTGGTAAAAGTAGATTTAGAGTATGTAGATGGTCTTTAAATTGGTGAACAGGTATTGCATCCCATTTGAAAAGAGTCCTCTACCAGAGAAGCAAGGGCAGTCTGTTTTTGTTGGTGAAGAGAAGACGGAGGTTTCTTAGCCTTAAAAATACCGACGGCTATATTTAGTTAGCTTGCGAATTTCTTTAATATCTTTACATTTAGAATTGTTTTACCGTGCTTCAAGTGAGCAAATTGGTCAAAATGTTGATCAAGTCTTAATGAGTTTAAGGATACTTTTTGCAACGATAAAATTTTAGTTCTAGGTTAGTGTTCCGATGATGTGCCGTTGTGCAAATTTGAGTTGATTTATGTATGGTCCGTCTATACATCCAATAAACTGTTTTACGTTTTACCCTTGTCAACGTAAGTACGGATACGCATAAGTACTATGCGTTTTACAATTATTACTAATTTAAAATATATTTGATCGTCTCACGTTAAATTTGTTTCGTGGCACTAATACGGTAATGTAAGTAGTTAAATTTAAATATATTATCATCTACGAACACATACCAACCCCCTCTAGCAAAACATTTTGGAGATGAAAACAAGGGCTGTCAAATGAAAACAATAAGATTCAAAAGCGAGAAACACGTCCCGGGTCGTACGCAGTACTAATGACTTAGCGAAACCAGCCAGCTCTTTCTAAAATTAAATAAGATAAAAAAGCGAGCAAACGATCGATCACCGCTGCTCTCAAACAAAACTCAGAAAAAACCACGTGAAGCGATGTATGGAACAAATTAAAAGCTCAGCATGAGGCGTCTCCGGCCCACGGTACACGGCTCAGGGCAAATATTAAAGCTGTCAGTTTTGTGTAATTTGAAGGCTCGTTTTCGAGTTATAAGTTATGTTATTGAATGTTTTGGGGGCATGTGCGCGCGCGCCGTGTGAACCTACCTCTCTGGTAATGAGCTCCGAGCAAACATGAGAAAGTCTCTTTATTTTTATTAGAAAATTGAAATAATATCCATACAATCAGTGTCTTTTACGATACTCAATGGGCACTATAAATACCTTATAGTAGTTTTTCAAACATGCATCGATATTCAATCCGTATTTAAGTATTTGTTAAACAACCCAATGCGATCAGTAGTGTGGTGCACAATAAAAATACCATCAGAACGAACTGTCATATTCTAAAATGGCTGGCATTACGATAAAAACCGTTAATGTTAAAATTGCTATCGGTTCACGATAGAAATCATCATTGTTGCATCGACACATCCATTACTAGACATAGCACCAATAACAGACACAATAATAGCCGGTGCTCATTTTGCCAAATTAGAGTCAATTACTGCAGTGAAATTTGAAGAGTTCGTTGGAGTGCTAATGCACCATCAGGTGTGAGTGCACTGCATTCGAGTGAAACGATTCACATTGGGCTATTTTTTCAACACAAAGGCAATAAAAAAGCGCTAGTCATGCTCTAAATGCCTCCCCGAGTCGACTCTCGAGGCGTCGGCCAAAAGAAACAAACAAAATTGTAAGAAGCGCACAATCATGCACCCACAAAATTATTTTCGCTTCGTAACACGTGTCAAATTTCAATTTTACTAACGTTGAAATTAACAGTGGGCGTAAACAGATTATTGATATTGTAGCCGATAAAAAAGTAATCGATGATCGCATAGAGCGCTCTCTTATTGTGATGAAAAAAACAGCCATTGTTACGTGTTTAGAAGATTTTTTTTTCTACTTCGATTAAATGGACGCGCGAGTTTCTTAAAAAAAGTTAAACTTCATCAATCAGTACGGCGTTATTGTGTACAATAGTGTTTCTTGCAATCGCCTTGTATAATCTGCCCGTTCCTAGAATGCGGTACGATTTTTCACTTTTTAAATGAGATCAATTTAGTGACTTTTGAAATTGGGCGATTGTAGTTGCGTGCGATCCTATCAGTATAAATATTGGATCCTATTCAGTTTTTGACATCAGCTATCTGATATTTTGATGTGATTATTTCCAAGATTTTTCACATGATGTCAAAAAGTGATAGACACGGTCTTTTTCTGTTCGAATTTCGACTATATTTAAATTTTAAATATGTTTTTATAAAGCTCAGATGAATTTGTGCGAATGAAACCGAGATTTGCGTGCAGTCAAACGAACGACAATGTCCAGTAAAGCATTATTCATTTTAATTAAAGCCTTCGTTAACTTTGATTAATTGAAACAACTTCGACTCATGAATGCTGTTGTTGGCTTACGAAAAATTGCATGTATTTATTTGTTAAGCGAACAAAAAATGCACTTACTGTTTACTATGTAACAAATATTTATTAATCATAGGTAATCAAAGTTAAACTGACATCAGATACTTCACAATACACTTAGAGTGAATCAAAAACAATACTTTAATAAATTCACTCACATTATTGTTGATCTTGTATTTCACCAAGTCTTTGTTGTTAGACAATATATAAATATATAAATATAGTCATAACGCTACGTTTGTTAAATTTTATAAAATATTTATTCAACAACAATACTCTATTTAAACACAAAATCGCATCAGTTTTTCACCACAATTACTTCCCTCCCGTAATAATGTTCTAATCATAGGTTTGACACCCCGGTACCCATACTTCTAAATAGTCTCTCTCCGACTACCCTTGAATACACGTCCATTACATGTACAGTAGCTTGTTGTTTTTCATTAGTTGGTTGTGTTGAGGCAATGAAACGTAAATATCAAGGGATATTCGTTATTGTGTGTTTTGCGGCTGCGAGGCGTGGAGCAGTAAGGCCTTCGTTGAAAGCCGAGGTTGCTAATGCATGGGTTGTGGGACAAGCAGGGGTAATTATAGCAAATGGTGAAACATTTGTGTTGGTAATGCGACGGGGTTATCACAAACTAACCCCTATTTAAAAGGACTAAGAAAAGGACAACGGTATAAAACTAAATAACTAACGAATCATAGAAATCGATTTAAATATGGGAAGGAAATTGTATAAAAATTACAAAAATATGATCTCCCATAAAAGACTTAATAATGTATTAGATATTAAGTCCCCTTTTAAAAATCCTTACAGTATTCGAAAGTTGTAAGCAAGATAAAACTAAAGAAGTTAGGAATTAGCATAGTTAAGTGAAATAATAAAGTGGTGAAAGGATATACTCGTAGTATTTTCAACAAAGATTGTTGTGAGCAACAGTTTTAGTCTTCATGAATTTATCATTCATCCATTCATTCATTGCTTCACATGATACTTAATTAGTCAACTTAATATTATCTGCCCTTCAATAGTTTCTCTTAAATTATGATCCCTGCAACCTACACGATTGCACCATCATCGCCTACCTGACGTGTCTCAAGAATTGACAATTTTTTTCTCCGTCCTACAGACAGGATGCGCGCGCGCCTACTCGCACAAGACAAAGCGCATTAGCATACCGCACGGGGCGCTAGGTGTGGCTGAATTAATCACGTCCCGGCTCGTGCCATACGTCGGACTGATCAAGGTATTTCGTTAGGGTTGTTATTTTCTACCTTCAGAACTTAATCTTCGGCGAGGGTATTCAGTAAATAAGTTTACAGTAAGTAAAGTGAAACTAAACACCCTGTTTGGTATGGTTTGAAGCATTGAAGGCAAAGGTGCCGCGCAGACAGTATAAGAATGAAACACGTCTTCAGGATCTTATAAGATCAAACTAATTCGTTTATCACTGAGCAGGTGTAAATTTTTGATACTATGTTATTGGGCTTTCAAGAGTAGTTGATAGAATAAATAGAATATTTTGTTGCAGTAACACAAACTCTGAGGCCAACGTACGATTGGTGGTTCTGCGGCCTGTGGTACTCTTATGTTTAGACAGATAGTCTTAAATAAATGCCTCCTAAGACTCATATCTTAATTAATCACGTAATTTATGTGCATGTGTAGTATATCATTTTTGATACTCTTGCAAATATCAAAGTTTGTTTTTTATACAAGAAATCTGAACCTTCAAATTTTGAAACAACTATATCACTTTGACTTCACTTTTTTGTGTTTTCAAACAATGTCCATGTCATTGATTGATGTCATAACTAATTATAATGGACACTGTTAAAATGAAGAAAATTTAATTATTAACAAATTATTTATAAATATATATGGAAAATTATAAATGAAAACGTAATTTTATTATAGTATACTCTTATTGCTTCATGAATGAATCAATACATTTAATATTTCATTCAACCATCAAATCAGTATCAAAGACATGAATGGTACATTTGTGAATGAAACACATGAAGGTCTGCCGATGTACGCATCATGAACAACATTGTGCTCTTAGGAATATGGTTAACGCTTCTAATTTAAAACACATTTGATTATGTATCATAACACTCAGAAAATAAGTCACAGATCATAATTTTACATTGACACTCAATAAAACGTACATTTATAAAACGTAGATCATGTTATCAAATTGACAATTGACTATGATAGTTAATGTAATAGCAATAAAATTCAATTCAGCGTAGAATAATGATTCTGTAGCTGTCGAATCTGTCAAGTCATCAAAATATGTATTGGGTGATGAAGATGATGTTCGATATGGACTCACAACGATTACAATAGGCGACGAGAATTGATTTGAGATCTTATGATTAAAAAGTGTTAGAGGATTGTGTCGATTGAAATATTGGAATTATTACAAGCTCTTAAGCTGTTCAATCGGTAGAATTTATTATTATAATAAGAATCATAGTTCTGTTCAAAGTAGTGTTTAAGATACAGGGGTTTTATCTCGGTAAAAGATGATTTTTTTTAAACGTGTGGAAGCCCTTCGGACCATCACCCCATCGGGGTTTACGGTGAGGTGGTGTATCGGAATCGGACCGACTAAAACCACACGGTGTGCTACTCTGCGCCTGACATAGGAGGGATCCGGGAACAGCTGTTATTACGACATCCAGATTCCTCCTAGCAAAAGATGCCTACCTACAGTCTCACTCGGCTCTCTCTATTCTCAAAGAATAAACAGAGGCGTGTTAAAGTCCGTTTTTGGCAACTATAATTTTAATCTCACTTACGTAACTTAGGCAAGCCTATTACTATTAACCGAACAGTTCAGAAAATAGATGGGCAAATTGAAACAGTATTATTTGAAAAAGTTGATAAGAAAGCCACAGTAGGAAACGAATGATCGATCCTGGTCTGTTCGAATTACTGTTTATTATTGTCTCAAATCCATCCTTTTTCTACAATTAATTTATTGGTATAAATGAGATTATTATTATTTTCTTTATTCATTTTTATTATTATTATTTTCTATTTGAAGAACCTGCCACAGTGAATCTACTCTGCCTAATGGAAAGAATGAATAGAACCCAAGAGTTGTGGTCACCATACTCATTGCAAATGCAGACAATGCAGTGGTGACCCACACTATGGTGGCCTAGTGAGATACTTTTTCACGGCACGCTTGAGGTCGTAAAAGGCATGACAGTCATCGTGGCAGTGTAAGCCTCACATTGTTATCACGGTAACTGTCACTCCTGCATCAATGGGCGTCCGGCCTCGCACTCATCAACGAAACACGACAGCACGGATGCTGGCGCTTTAGGTTGGTCTATAGGCATAGTAACTTATAATCAAATGCTACAAATATTTTCATCTTTAGATGGAAATATGATCATGATCACTTCAAGGTTGTCCCCTTTTGTATTGTTAAGCTATATTTTTATTAGGTACTGTATTTTTATACGCTGTTTACGGTTTACATGTGCCAATAATTCTGAAGCAAATTTAGACTCTTAAAGTATATAATATAGTTTTTGTACGTACAGCCTTTAAAACTTGTAAGTTCAAAGACTTTAGTCGCTGCGTCATTTGTCACGGTCTCTTCCCTTTCACCTCAATATTAAAACAATTCATCCGTCCCATTCATGCACTCTTCCACAGACCTTATTGTTTATCGATCGCGCAGGCGTTTATTAGTTAAATTTAAGGGCTATTATGTTATCGGTGGTTTGGTCGTCGACAGATCTTTGTTCCTGTAAGCACACAGGAACAATGCGACCGCGTCTTGTGCGGCCTGTACTTTTTGCCTTTGTCTCGTTGTCCGTGACGGCCACGATCCATGAATCCATGAATGTATGTGAGTTATAGGTTAATGCTATAATTTCTGTTGATTCATATTTTTGAAGTACTTATATTTCTCGATGGTTTATCGTCCTACTTTTTGAAAAATACATTCTCGAAATATTTTTTTACAACGCTCTATTTCAGCGAAGTCGAGCGTTTAAAGTCGCCTATAGAATTATAATCGAAATATTGACTGCTGTATTATCTTACTAATATTATCAATATGAAAGTTTGTGAGGATGTTTGTTACTCTTTCACGAAAAAACTGCTGGACGTATTTGGATGAAACTTTACAGTAATATATGTCATACAGCAGAACAGCAGATATGTAAGCTGTAATTTGTAATGACTTTATGTAAATTTGGTCGTAATATAACGAAATCTGGTCTCTGAGAGTTATCTTGACATTCGCTGCCTAAAAAAAATATATTTATTTAAAGTGATCTGTTACGAAACTTAATGTGGTAGACAAAATTCCACGTGAGTGAAGCCGCAGACAAAAACTAGTATATAATAAATTCAGATGAAGTTTAACTATTTCTTGTGCGTTGTGCAGATATTTTACAACTCTTTTACAAAGGAATTATACATGTGTCAGTATTAGTATTCGTAAAGGCCATGTCTTGCGGTAAAGTACGAGTATACTTCATTGTGTAAATTTTCAGAAATTAAATAACTTATGATACCATATAAAATTGATTTTGAAATTTGGATTTCTTAGCTTGATGTGCTTGCTACGTTTTGTAGGAGGCGTGGCAGCAGTGTCGCAGCGTCCCAGGGAACAAAGACGTTTAATTGTCGGTTATCTGACGATAAATCCACACAACCACTCATTATTCGATATCGAGACATGGTTAATTGAAACTTTTGGTTTTTTCTTTTGCTCAGGGTTGCAACATGAGTAAGTACATATGTTGAGATATGTGTTTAGGGATGTCTGACATAACATTGTAAAACTAAGAACTGTAATATGCAACAATATTTAATTATATTGATATATATAAGTATATATAGTTGCCAAAAATTTCATAAAATATGTTTTGATACCAAACACAGTGCCTATACCTACTTCATAAAACTGCTCCACCAAAAATAAGAAAGCTGCACAAAAAACAGTATATATATCATTCTCACCTCGCACTCCAATCGGACATTGATTTATATAGATGCTTTATTTGATTCGATTGTATCATCAGATTGTCATAAATCGACCTCCCCATACCGCGTCCCCTTCGATATCGATATATATTTCCACAAGAGTTTTTCCTGATGTCATTATGTCCATATAGGTGATAACTGAATCTGCTCTGGTATTATAGTTTATTGGGATTTCGGCTTTTTGATGTTTGGTGTGTGTCTTATATTTACTTTGCGTCTTATGGTTGTTTAAATCTAATATTGTTGTCTTTGGTTTCTCTTTGGTTTGTTTCTTGTGAAGTTTGCAATTAAGTGAAATATACTCGTATTAGTATATATGTATAACAAATTTGTGTGTTTGTAATCCCGTTTATTTCCACTTACCAATAACAATGTATGTGAGGGCAATCTAAAACATTTAAAACCTTATGATTTTTTGTACAATTATTCATAATGAGAGAGTTTAAACGTTTATTCACGTTTTGAAAGTTATTCAAAATTCAATTGAAGGTATTCCTACAAAACTTATACAAGTGTTAGTAAATACTACACACACATACACATACACACACATACACATACATACACATACACATACATACAAAAGACTCACTCTTAGCTACAGACTAACTTCTATACTAATTTTTCTGTTTTGTTTTTGTTTGTTTTGAACCTTGTTTTAATTTTATTTTATATTCTATTTCAACTAAACTTTATAAAATATTTAAATATTGTAAAATCTCATATTGGTTGCCGCGACACAAGCCGTCGTTAAATTTAACTTGTAATTTCTTTTTAAGTATAAGTATAAATAAATAAATAAAAAAAAATTTACATCAATATAACCAAAAAGCTTTAGAACCGTTTGTAGACTGCTAAAATATGAATTGTTTTGGTGTTGGTTCAAATTGCATTATGTGTTTGAAAGTATAAACAAAATTTGTTTTCAGTTAGTCCCACTGACAGCTTCGCAATTCATCCCCATCTTACCAAAGTTCGGTTCCTGACCGCGGCCACATTTTTTCTTGTCCAAATAAATTAATACAGGCGTCTTGGGACCACTCCACCCGGCGACTTGTCAAATTAATTTCTTCTCGCAAGACAATTTGTCTGCCGCTTGAGGGCTACAAAAAACTTCAGTATCGATTGCCTGGCGATTAGTCAAGGGGCCAGAACCCTAGTTCCGATAGGCTCTGTAACTTCCAACATTATAGTTTTAACTTGATTTATATAGTGAACAATTTTTTTTCTACTATGCTAAAACGTACGTTTGGCAGTTTGATAAATTTGGTTTTATTTTAATATCATTATATTTAGACATCGATAACTTGCTGTTTTTATATTATGAAGTGGTAAAACGTACTTATGAATACAAATAATTGTTAATTTATAAGAAATTTAAATATATTTGTAAATCAGATATTAGATACTCGTGTTATACATATCGTGTATATTAGATGTATTAAATATAAACGAAATATCATTATGTGTATCTCCATGCGATACCGAGGACATCTTGTATTTCATTGATGACACCAAAGGTTGAAGACGGTTGAATGTCTTAAGAAATTTAAATGTCAGTAGATACTAGTCAACAACACAGTTACTTAAAATTGCAACTGAAATCAAGGAAATCGCAGTCAAGATACGAGAAATAAACCGCGAACGCCATACTATGCTTTACATTGCACGTGTACATTTAGATAAATTTACATTTAAAAAGGTAAAGTAAAAGATCCTATACATTTGCTTTCTTTAGTTTTTTCATTCCTATTTTATTGGAATTGGCATCGTTGCTTCATCTAACCTAAAATAAAAGCAAATGTACTTCAAGACTCGGACAAATTCAGACCAAGAAAAACTTATACTGAAACCCATCTGAGGAAGATCTTCCAAACGTCTTGAGAAAACTGAAGTCGCTAAAACTTTTTATAGGTAATAAAATAAATAGGCGGTTGCTACGCACGGCCGCATCGGTGCCTCCATTGCCGCGCCCAAAATTAAAGTGCGCTTTTTTGAAAGCAGCAATCTGCTCGGTCACACTCGATAAAACCGCTTCGTGCCGATTGCGATCTTCCGAGCTACGTGGAACTAACTCTAAGGGTTCAAATGCATTTGACAGGTGTCACAAAATAATGTTTCTAAGTTGAATGTATTTAAATTATCGAACTACTTCTTTCTGGCTTAATATCTGAGTCAATGATTTAACCAAACCTAGTTAAATCGCTATGAAAATATACCAGGGCTTGGGGACACTCCATTCTAATAAAAATCTACGTGTCCAAAAATACTTGTAAAAACTCTTTGTGATTAGGAAAAAAAATAAACGCGAGTCTTTAATTTTTTTTCTATGTGATACGGCGATATGGTTGTCCTAAAAATATTATCAGCATTTTTCACGGTGTTATATTTCTAAAATATGTTTGTGTTTCTCAACATATTTTTGACGGTCTAACCGCAGCATGTGATCTTTCTATACGTTTCCACCTTTACAACAGTTGGTATTTGTGATCGGTAGCGGTGTCCGGAGACCGAGCAGCTTCACAATTAGCCTCGCTAATGTCTTAAAGAGTTATTCCAAAGGGACGTCGTGCAAACAATCCGAATAAGAATGATTACTGCAGATTCTAGTGTAGTGGCGGGAATGATTTTAAGGAGTAGAAGAAACTATGTAATAATCTTAGTGATTTTTTTTTTTAATCCACCAGGCAAAAGAAACATCACTGTGAATTGGAGATACAAAAGACTTGATGCCACTATGTCTAAGTAACTAAAACTAGCACTTCCAATAAAGTTTACGGCGTTTTGTGATGATTATATAGAATAGGACCTAAACTACGTCAAAATAAGACAAAATAGACACATTGACACAATGACAAAACCCAAACTGCCATGTTACACAATTTAGAGACGCAAACAAAATGTGATGTTACAGTTCTCGTCAATATTGCATCAGTTGTCAGTGACAGCACGATATGAGTCCAGCGCAATATTGTGGGGTTCTGATAAAAATATTCTGGAGATATTTTGAAATAGTCTTTATAAAATCGCGATGTGATTTTTGCCCTATACAATCACTCTTACAGAAACGTCTTCTTTGTTAAAATTTTTCATAGGAACGGGTAGATGCTCGCATATGTTTTTTTTTTAAAATAAGCATTTATACTGTTAATATAAGTTTTAAGTAGCTTACCTGTGTATAAAAAAAATGTTTGGGTACGGTGAAAAAGAAACAAGTCTCAAATAATCGTAATTTATTTATTATATGCACGTACAACATAAATAAATCTTGAGTACTGATTTCATGTATTTTTATTTTGTTTAGGATCGCTGTCGTTAACTTTTCACTGATACCCATGGCATTCACCTCGACTTTAACTTATGCTATAAAATTAGTTTCAGGTGATTATCAAAACCAAAAAAAAATATTTTCATTTAAATAAAAAGTGAAAACACGAAACTTCTCATGGAGCCAAAACACAATAAACATCAAGTTAGTAAAGTTGTTAAACCAAAATTGAAACCGCTGCACATCAAAAAAACACAAAACTCGTAACAATATGTAATGCAACCCCAAAGCTGTCGCTCCAACAAGGCAACGAGGCACCATAACAGAGTGTGGGGTAAACTTCGCGACCGCCACACGACGCGAACAACCACAGTACAACTCCGCTGAGCCACAATTAACTGTAACTGATGTTGCCTAACTAACTGAATACTTTGGGATTGTGATGTGTGTTTCATTTTGGTGTTTTGTACCAAATAATTGGATGTATGCCGAGATTTAAATAATTATTTGTTACTCTGTCTCAAAAGACTGGTAAATCTTATATGGTATTAGAACATGTTACTACGAAGCGAGTAACTAATTTTGAATATGGATGACATTTAAAGAAATATCATATTAGAAACACATTTTTTCTGGGATCTATCCACTTTCGATATCATATCCGGTATAAGAAATAGTATTTTGTTGAAAACACTTATTGATCTACCATTACGGCATATGAATCTGCTTCAATAAGTGAACTCTAGAAAAATATATTTCTATAAGAAAACAATTCTTAGACAAGTATTTTGGTTCAACATAACTCAAAGGTATTTGTAAATTTACAGAATTTTTATTGTGTTAATCCACAAACCACAATTATAGTTTCTTATATTTTTAAATTTGTGGAATTGAAGTATTATATTGTTATTACAAGTAGTATGTTCATAAGATCAAAAAATAGAATTTCAATTCTCGAGCTTCAAGAAACTGGAACTCGAATATATTATTAACACTACATTCCAACGTACACAAAAGTGCTCCAAGCATTTGCGACGTCGTTTCAGTCATTTTCGCAGCTCACCCGTCAATTTCATCCTTACATTATCCATTCCGTCGCGTCGCATAACCACGTAGTTTCTCCATCCATCACCGGGATCATCTCGGTGCAGTGTGGCTGGACCCCATTGTTACCCTCCTTTATTTATAATTTGATTTCAACAAGCTGTCGCCGCCGCACATTCGTGCCGCCTTTTGTGTGCTCTTTAATTTTAATCAAATTTGATTTTGGTTTTGGGATAGATGTTAGCTAGGTATTCATTTATTCCCCAATTTAATATTTTGTTATTTTGAATGGTTTTCTTGATTCCTTCGTGTACATTCCAGTTTAAATTGATAAAACAACAATCAGTTAACAGCTTTTCTAGAATATATTTGTGATTTGATCCCTTTTAAAAAATGTTTTACCGTCTTCAATCAATACTAACAAAGAGAGCTAAAACTTGAAAAATAATTATAAATCCCTTCAACATGGTAATAATATTACAGCAATAGATACCTTCTAATCTGTTTGGAGTCGGTGCCAAACCTAATGGACACATTTGGTTTGTCATCGACTTCAAACACATTAGAGATTACCTGTTACATTGAGGGTCGTATTTATTTTAGTTTTTCATTAGAGTATAAATTATTTTTTAATTCGTAGTTCTCTTTGTTAGTATAAATTGAAGTCGTTTAATTTTTATTTTAAAAGGTATACATATATTTTATACTTTTTGTATAAGATACGTTTGTAATGAGTAGATACAATATTTAAAATACTAACTTCTATAACGTCTATTAGCAAACTGTTGCATGTTACATTATATTAAATGTATGTAGTTTAATAAATCCATTACTTTATTCAGATAAGATTTAGTAAGATATCAAATTGGAATATTTTTACCATTAGGAATAGTATATTCTCTTCATATTGTAAAGAAACCAAAGATGCAATTTTATTCCTTCAAGCGCTTTTACCAGAAAACAATGTTGAGGTCGACTTTAAGTTCACTGCGATAGGCCTACAACCCAATTACTTAGTGATAGTTCTGTTGAAAGATTTTTAAGGGCTCATACTACCATAAGTACAAATAGCTTGACGTACCTTTAGAGTGGTTATCCATCCATAGATTGACCTTGTTCGAATTGCATATCATTGTAGTGTTAGCCTACACGGTTACCACTTGGTCCATAAACCTCTTCAAAAGGGGCACCGGAGCCATCTAAATAAACTCTTCTGTACGAGCATAAGAGAGATTTTTTTCTAGAAATAAAAGAGTTAATAAGAGTAACAACATTGAAAATAATTGTGTAACAAGATTGTTTTGTCAAAATATTTTATAATTTGGTTTGTTTCTTTCTCGTACATATATCTCTGTTACCCAGCACAAACATTTAAAAATATCTTGAAAGAATAAAACAGGTCAACCATATGATTGTATTGCTGAAAATTAGAAGAAATCATATTGTTTTACTCTAACTTCTAAAAATCAAAGACCTTCACGTTATCGGTCCTATTGAATTCGAGGAATTCCCTCGATATCTCTGGGACTCCTTCATCACATCCTGACATGGTGATATTGGGATTCATTCGGGAGTATACTTTTTCGAATACAAAAAACAATTCGAAAATCGATCCACTAATAATGGAGACATCGAGCAACAAACATACAAAAAAAAACCATGTTCAAATTGAGTTTCTCTTCTTTTTTGAAATCCGTTAAAAACGTTTGTTCAACAAGCTATGGTTGTACTATGAATGTGCTTTAATATTAGATTTATAACGTTACATTTTAAATGATTTTAATTATTATGCAACAGTTCAACATTTTATGATCTTCCTTCCTGTGCAAATTAGTTAAATCCAGGAACTATTACCAGCGCAAGGGTTTCCCTCCCAATATGACCCCGGGTCCTTTAGGCCAGGCGTGAAAAAGTATCTCACTCTTTTAATTCTACTCATACTTTCTGTCAGTCGGAGTAGAGTCACTGGTAGGACCAGAATAAAAAAATAATAATATTGGCATAACCATTAATATTTATTTGTCATTCATATGAAGTACGAGTAGATGTAGACTATTTACACAAAATAATAGTATAATATGAATAAAAAGTAAATCATATTTCACTTTGAATCAAATCGTTATGTAAATTTTGCCGACCTTTTTTTTTATTTCGGACATTTTGGACATTTAACACACAACGCCATCTAGTTTCAAACTAAGCAGAGCTTGTGCTATGATAACTAGACTGACTGATAGAATACTCATATACTTCTTTTTTTGTAAATACACACATATTATGCA
The DNA here is from genome assembly GCA_949316085.1 of Hypercompe scribonia. Lineage (NCBI taxonomy): Eukaryota > Metazoa > Arthropoda > Insecta > Lepidoptera > Erebidae > Hypercompe > Hypercompe scribonia. Next base: position 645,759 of record OX438967.1, on the reverse strand, counting down.
CAGAAAACACCCAAACTCCGTAACAAATACTTGCAGATCATACAAACATTTGCTACGTCCCGGGTATCGAACCCGAGACCTCAAGCACAGCAGTCACTTTCGCTACCGTTACGCCACCGAGGTAGTTAAAATATTCAGTTTTAGACGTCTTTGAGGTTCATGTCCTTCTCATTAAATGGTATGTAAGTGAAAATATTATGGATAAATAATACCATTTCTTCGTAACTACAAGTGACACTGACCCTGACATTGAAGGGATTATAAGAAATCAGTCACTCAGTCACTCGAAAAGAAAATGAGTTAAAATTTCACAACAAAAGCTCTGAATGTAAATTCTAAAGACTGGCTGACATTTCATCGAACTTCAAATTCCTTGCATAATTTCTAAATAGTTTTAAACGCATAAAACTCAGTTTGCAGTATTTGTTTTCACTGAAAAATCAAGTTACACAGCAATCAGCTAGGGTTGCTCTTAAATGAATTAGCCACGGGTCTGAATCAAGGAAACAATAACCGCAAACAGAGGGTAGTCGCAACATTTGTGTCAATACCTTCAACCCTTATATTGTCAGCGGTAAAATTAGATGGCCCTACAGTTACACTCAATATTGCCACGATATTGAAACCTTATGTAACTTTCACTGTAGTTATGTTTGAGTTTAATTAAGTTGGTAAGTACATAATACAAGATATGTTGGATTTTATTAGTAGTTTATCGTGGGCTAAGCTGGCATTAGTTTAATAAGTTCCTTTTAATCATTATTACAATCTAAGCAAAATAAGAACGATTGCACGAAAGGCGTTGCCGCATAAACAGTTACCAACGTATCCCCACGTAGGATAACACTTGGTGTGATCAACAAATTGTTATTCTAAGTCTAGGTTCTCTTTGTGTTCGATTTATGAATGTTTGTAGAGTCCACTGCGTTTCGGACACGTGAGTTATTTAAAAAAATGTTACTACGTAAGGATTTCTGTATGTTTCTCTTTCTTATATTTATTTTATTCGTTCTTAACTTAAAAAGTAAATTTAAACGAAATGTTATTGTTATCTTATTAATAATGTCAAATTAAGAATTTTGCTTCGTAGTATTCGTTCCGTAAACGTCGTTGATATTGCTGTCACGACGGGACTCATATTCCAAAATTATTCGACTTTTGAACACATACAAGTTGATAAAAACAATTCAAATGCGATGAAAATCTTAGATTTATCCGAAACGCTTTTCAAAGTTTTTAAAACAAAATCAATTTTTAAATAAGAATTCTTAACTAAACAAAAATAATTTTAGTTGACGTGACTAGTACTGCTGGATGGCAATTTCGTAGGTTTTATTATTTAATGTGATCTATTAATATGTTCTAGAATCTCACGTTACAATTAGTAAAAAATTACGATTCTTCTTCTACACAATTTATATTGTTCGAGATGTATTTATTTCATCGAGCTCTCATGCTATTAAGGTCTTTCCCCATTTGAAAGTTTTGAAACATGTTCCCATTATGGCCAGGATTACGGTTAATTCGGCGCGTCGACTTTAACTCGGGCCGATATTGCGCCCATATGGCGTAGGTGCAGCCTCCCCTACACCATCGGTTGACATTATTGCTGGATTAATTATTAATCTCTCATTGTAAAGGAAATAAATAAATGGTGATTGGTCACATCGGATAGATTTTAAAAATTGTGAGTATTGGTAATTTTATCGTAGACTACAGTTTAACTAATCTCCAATGGTAAAGTTGTATAAAAAAGTTTTTTTTTTTAATTTTTACATTTTTCGATTGATTTTAGTAATTTTTTATTTTAGTAAATAATGTTAGGCACAAGAAAATACATTTCAGTCTGAAATAAAATTACATAAATTAAAAGAAACTTAATATTTATTAAACATGTTACTTATACACAGTAAGGTGATAAAAATATCTGTGGCAATTGTGTATTTTGTGTTACATTCTCATTATACTGATAAAAACAAAACGCTTAAAGGTGAATTGCACTTTTATTTAGGGTGCGAAAGTTAAGTTTGAAATAAATCGTAACCTTCATGCACAAGTACAGCCTATATTCATAATTATGGACAAATAATAAACTTTCAAATATGTGTGTTAAATTTATAATCGATACAATTAAAAAAAAAGCACAAACGCAGCTTTATTTTTTCAAAACAGTGGAGTTGTACCTTAATTTCATTTAAACATAAAATGAGTCCTACTTCCAAGTGGTCCCAACTTTATACCGACATTAACATTCAAATGCACTGTAAATATTTACATATTTACAAATCTAACACAAAACCACTGACTCCGCAAAACTTACAATAAAACAATTTGTTTACACTGCGAACTAGTTATCCGTCTCTATTGTTGATTTTTAAAAAATATTTTTCACCCTTCACTCAAAAGGGTAAATTTAAAAACTGTTTTCAAGGCCACAGATTAAAAAAATGTGTTAATTTTCTTTCAATTTTTGCAGAAGACAAATATTTTATGTCTCATATTGTTAGACTGTGGTTGGACGTGCATCTGTGTGTGTTCAGAGACAAGCGTGACGAAATTGTGCATGGGGTATGCGGTGATGCAACCCTTCAGTTTCACACCGCGGTCTGTGGCCACGTAGGGATGCTGTTTAGATCATTCGACAGGTCTTGATCGTTGTATTATTTTTTCACATTTTACACAATTTAAACATGAAATTATGAATTTGCTAGTCATTATTTCTACGTCTGTATTTCTCATGAGCTTGTCGAATTAAAAATATAGCGGAAAGACGTCAAGTACCTACAATTTTGTTTCAATAATTTCTAAAAAATACTTTTTAAATTCTTTTTGATAATGATTATTTCTCTATTATACATAAAAAAACAAACACTTATTGAACAAATACCAACGTCAAATCTGTATGATCAAAACGTCGCTCAATCTTTTGTCCCAATAGTTTTTTTAGAAAAAATATCAAGACCATTTTTCCTTCTATTCCTTCTTCCCCACGTGGAAGCGTAAAATTCGTACAATAAATGCCTTTGTATTGTGCACCCTGTTGACTTTTAGACAGACCGATACACTGCGACAACAGAACTATCAAACAAAGTTTTGGGCTCTTTTTTATTTTGGCGCTTATCATAAATTCGAGAAAATTTTCGTCTATTCACATTAATTTCTTTATTTCTTTTAACAACCAGTTAACATATTTCTGCTTTCAGGAGGTCATTTTACAAATTTTTCATCAGACACTCATTTTCTCTAAAGGTTTCTGAGATAAGTAAGACCTAAGCTAGTATAGTCAGGATATGAAAACTCGGTCAGTGTTACAAATATCTGTGATTTTAAGTAACAACATTGAAAGTTTTAACACATAATGATTTTAAAACCATAATTATTTGACATTATCTTTCGTTTAATTATGACGTGAAACCATTCTGCATATTTAGTGCAATTTCTTGAAAAAGTTCATCAAAATCATTATTCTTCGTAGTGACTAGGTATTTAATTTGCCGTTTGCATTAAGATGCAGTTAAATAAAATAAAATATTTTATAGCCACACAACATACTTGAGTTCATCAAGAATTTATAAATATAAAGGATAACTCGTAGCTACTCAAAAGACAATTTAAAAATCAAGTTTCATGACCTATTTCAAGCGATAGTATTACAACGAGGCTATTTACGTCGGACAGGTGAACATTACAATTGAAAAACATTTCAAAATGACCCTCAGTAAGTTAAAGTTACGCATTACACGGCGATAACATCTCGCGATAATATCGTCCGACATTATACGGAACGTCATGTGTTATGGACCTGTTTACGACGGTGAATAAGGATGATTGAAGAAACCTTTTGGGCAGAGACAGGTGGGTTAATTGGGTTAGCAATGCCTTTATACTAGGCAGGTTTAAACTACCTACAGGTGTAAAGAGAAATAGCTATGTTTTCCTGCTGTTTATGCTTGATGGAGAGCGTGAATAGAATCCAAGGATTGTGGTTACCATACTCATTGCAAATGCAGACAATGTTGTATGATGATCCACACTATGATGACCTAGAGAGATAGATTTTCAGACGTAAAAGGCATGACAATCATCGTGGCAGTGTAAGGCTTAGACACTTACCATGATAACTGTCACCCCTACATCAATGGGCTTCTGGTCCCGTATCAATAATTCAGGTCTGTCTCTCGTCAGCCTATCTCATTGATTACTCATTGAAATACCTATTTTTAATAAAATTAATATTCCCTGACAGAACTTTAAGACACTGCTTCAACAGTTTATAAAAGTGCTAAACTGTGTTCACATTTGCAAGTATTTTTTTTCTTATAAACCCTATTCCAAATCAAGTTAAGGTCGGCTTTGAATCTTCTACGGTTGAATTCCGATATTGACGCGGAGTGACTCCCATCAAACCTCCACATCCTAGCAAATACCTTTTTGTTTCTTTTTTTTTTTTTTTTTTTTTTGTTGACGAGGCGGAAAATCCCTTCGGATCTCCTGTTCCTTAGGGTGCAGGAGACAGGAGTATGTGGTGTGCCCACTAAAAACCGCCCCGACAGCCGGCCTCTGGCACCCTACTCTGGAGGGGACCCGGACCATATGATTTCAGGTCCCCCCCAAATTGACACCATGCCCTGTTAGACCCTATCCCGGGGGAAAATATTTCTCCCCCACAGTTCTGACGTGGCGGCCCGACTGTAGGGTACTACCGTTCAGGCCGCCATCCTATCCCCTATCGCAGCAACTATTCTGCCCCCAGAGACCCCCACTCTCTGGTGGCTCGCGATCACATCGACGGATCATGACGCCGTCGTCTTCTTCTTCTTTCGGGATCGGCCCTCTCCCGATCCCGTTCAGCGGTCTCTTTTTGGAGCATGACAGCTTCGCAAAAAGAGACCACTGCGCCCCAGCCCTCCTCACCCGCCAGCATGGCAGCAATGATTGCCGGCGGGGACAGGTCACGTCCGATTTGGTCGACCAGGACTCCGCGTTCAGACGCCCACGCGGGGCAGTCCTCCAGCGTATGCTGGGCGGAGTCCCGGTCGGCCACGCAGTGGTAGCATTGTGCTGTCTCCTCGCGACCGATCTTATTCAGATACTCACCGAAGCAACCATGCCCGGTGAGTATCTGCGTCAGGTGGTAGGTGACGCGACCTCCCTTCCCACCTACCCAAGCTTCAAGGTTAGGCAGAACGGCACCGACAGCGCGTTGACGCGAGTTTCGCGGCTGTTCAAGCCGCACGCGCCACTGTGCCAGTGCCTGTCGGTGAGCGTTCCGCCGCATTTCGAGCTCGTCCTGGTCTTCCCTGCTCTCACCCCGACGGATGGCGCGAGTCTGGTCATAAACCCTCGCGTCCATATCCGCTAGGATGTCCAAAGGCGGGAAACGTGCCAGGACTGTCGCCGCCTCCGACGAGATGGTGCGGTATCCTCGTACGATCCGAATGGCCGCTATCCGCTGCACTTGGTTGAGCTTAGCTCGGCAGCAGGAGGAGGCCGATAGGCGTTTGGCCCATATCGGCGCCCCGTAGAGGGCCATGGATCGTATCACCGCACTGTAGAGGCGGCGAACTTCCTCCCGCGGACCCCCTAAGTTGGGCAGTAGCCTCTGTAAGGAGCCCGCTATCCCCCTAACTCGGGGGATCATCCGCTCGAAATGCTCCTTGAAGCTCCAGCGACTGTCCAGGGTGAGGCCAAGGTACTTAATGTGCCGGCCAACCTCGACCTCCGTTCCCCCAACTCTGATTAGTGAGCTGGGGGGAACGGCACCTCTGCGTTTCCTGTGGAACCACAGTGCCTCCGTCTTATGAGGTGCATCCTAGCAAATACCTAGACTAGACTAAACGATACATTAACCAATTGTTAAAAAATTAGTTTTAAAAATATTGTAAGTGTCGACAATAACATGAATTAAACACGATCTGTAACACTTACATGAGACACAGGAGGCTGCAGCACCATGCGACGGTGGGTGCCTTTAAAAAAAAAAAAACCTCCACATCCAAAGTAATACGCGAGATTGAAGTTTAAAAGTAGCTAAAACAGTATAGTTATGAACTATTTTGTATTACCTGTTTGAGCATAAATAAAAATAACTTAAACAAATAAACACATAAAATTAAACAAAAAATCAATAAGGATGTGTACAATGTGTTAATCTTCTGCACGAAATAGGTTAACTACCTGTATCGCGAAGGTCAACACTTAGATAAATGGCCGTAACGAGTTCTAGATTTAATTAATTAATAAATAACATACAAGTCCACTTTATGTTGTGCCTCAAATAGTCGAAACCAGGAAATCCTCAAACGTGTGTTAATCGTATACAGTTGTTGGTTAATCTGCTAATATACGACCGATAAATATACACATATATGTCCTTTGTATGTTGATTTATGAGAACTTCTTAATAAGATGTTTATGTTATGGTGATTATTACTAAAATATTACTGTATTCTATGTATACGACATAAGAAATAGCGATTTCTTATGAAATATTTGATGTTTGTGTATGTGTGCCTTGTGCATATTTGTATTGTATTTTTTCTTTTGTATATTTTAATATAGTCTCATATCTTCTTTATACCGTTTAAAATTTATACTTATCACACACAGCTTTGTAACATTATCACCAATAAGAAGCAATACATATGGTATTAAGTCCACCTTACGCAAAATATTTACTTTTACTTAAAATAAAATAAATAGTGGATTTAGATTCCTAATTAACATAGAATCTTTATGACTATATTGAGATATCAGAGATTTTGTTAGGAAAACAGCAAATTTAAATATATAATGTTTTACCGTATTCTAAAATTACTAGAACTACTTCTGAAAGAGTGTGGGTCAATTTCTGTAAAGTAAATTAAGATAATTAAAATATATATGTCAGTGTTTAAGTTGTGTGTGTTACAGTGGATTCCGTAATTATATTGTACAAGTTACGACGCACTTCTAAGAAATATGGTTAATAATCCCCACCTGAAACGTATTCCTTCTATATCCATCATCATCGCCATCAACAACCTTTTACAGTCCACTGCTGGACATAGGCCTCTTCTTAGCAAGAAGGTTTTGGCCTACTATACCACGCTGGCCAGACGGGTTGTTTCAAGTTTTCCTTCTCTTTGTAATGATATTGTCTTGTATATTTGGTTTCCGTAGTCGCCTTTTACGACACCCACGTGATGAATAGGGGTGGTAACACTATGTATTCTTAATCTGTCACCACACGGACATTCATTCTATATAACACCTCTGGTTAAAGAGTAGCAGAGACTGAGAGAGTATCGCTGCCACTACACTATTTGCTTCTGTTTCCTAGACTATGTTTATTGCAAAAATGTTATTATCATCGTATGACAAAAGTTCTCATTACAAGAAATCAGAATTCAAGAGAAAAAAAAATGATTTTAAAACTTTTTTAATTAATTAAAATGCATGTATTTATCAGATTTATTGTAAATATATTCTCGTTTACTTGACATAATATTATCTCTAAGTCTATATCTTACTTTTTCTACTAAACTCTATGGCTGATAATATATCAATTATGATACTCTAATAGATAACGTAATACTCGATTACTTCTTAAAATTAATATGGATGTTTTGCAGTATCATTTTGTGCTTATCAATATACCCTTATCTAGACGACCTGAGTACACTAGATGTAAGACAAATAAGCCATGTCAGAATTTCTAATGAAGTTAAATTAGTCAGCTGGTAATTATAAAGTCACCGTCAGTGGGAGGCAACGATATATTAGTATGGTGCCTGCGCAAGCGCAGCGAAGGTGGACAGCGCAACAAATGTTGTAGACGAACAGTTTCTTGACATTGTTAAATTGAAGTAAAAGTAAGTATATTTCAGACTTTTTAATCGATGAACATTAATAGTATAATTTTCATGATATCTTGTATAAGCTGTGGGCTGTACAGAATAAGTTGTGACGCACTTTGTGTCTTTTCATAAAGAAACTCTCCTACAGTTCAAACCGTAATTGATTACAAAAGCGTGTTTCATAACTATTGAACTACCGACATTTTTAATTGTATAAGCATGCCCTTGATATGACAAACTTATTGATTTTATCAAACACTTCTTCATTTAAAAAACAGGCGAGCAGGTGCAGTGTTTGATGTCCAATTCGACATTGTTTTGTACCCTGGAAGGGTTAAAAGCTATCGTTACTAAACTGTTAATGAGTTGGTAAGACTTAACAATTTTTTTTTAGATTTCGGGTAAATCAGAAACGCATTTTATTAAAACAAGTACAAATTATAGATGTATGGATGTTTACTTTACGGTTTTTACAGTGGATTATATTCAGAGTATTTGTTAAATTCTCAGGTTCTGTTAGAAATCCATATATTTTACCGACTGACACATTTTTAGATTCGTAATTCTATTTAATTGCTTTGTGATTGAGACCGATCTTTTCTTGAATTCTACTATTTGACTTATGTAGACAAATGGGAATAACAATATACGTATATAAAGGAGTAGAAAGTGTTGTTCAGAGTTATTGACAATCAGATGTTTAATTTCAGTAAAGTATGTAAAACATTTTAATTAAATAGGTTTAATTAACTAAAATATATTGTTTGTTGTTTCTTTATTTCCTTTCAATCAGTTAATACAGTCAGGCATTGCCTATCCAAAATCAGCCGTTCATTTCTTGATTTGATCCGTTGAGCCCCAGTGACAAACGGCTGGTGTTGCGAGTCTCAATAATTTGCGAGTAAGTTGCGGAATTCAGTCGTGATTAATCAACGCTGGCAACACTTCATCGCGCGATTATAAGCTTTTAAATATAGGCGGGGGTGCGCCCGGCCCTATATAAATTAGCTGGCGATGAAAACGATTCAGCCTAGTGATGTCAACTTGAAAAATTTACATTTATCGATAATTGATAAGCTTGCGGCTAATTCTGGCATAGCTGTTTAAATCAATTGCAGTCTTTATATGTAGTACTCTATATGTATGTGGTAGTTTATATATAGTGTATCTGTGTGTTTATAAACATTAACATGATGTAAAAGTAACGCCATACGATGCCTTACGAAAGCCTTACGGTATGTCAGCATAACCAAAGTAATGCAAAATCGTAATATTTTTTTTACTTTTATTTCATTATTTCAAGAGCCTGTCAAAGTGACTATTCTGCCTGATGGAGAGCATGAATTAAATCCAAAAATTGTAGTCACCATACTCGTGTCTTCTATTTTTAACATTTTCTTGAGAGATAGCGGTCCTATCTATTCGTAGATTAAAAGAACAAACGTAGGTTAATAGTTCATTATACATATCAAAGTAGATTAAATGTTGCTTCTGTGGTCCGAGGAACTAAAAACTTGAAGGGACTTCCCACCCCACACATATAACAAGACTATTTCCTTTTATTAATTTTTTTCAATATCAGTACTACATAGTAGATGCATCAGGCTATTTATCGACAAATGCATTGTTCATCACTATTCAACCCTTTCCCCAGTTACCGGGCTGCAGCGCTCGGGGCGCAACGAAACAGTTAACTAAATTAAAGTGAGTGTGAAGACCGCTGCAGGGTTAACTATTCCATTTCGTTTATTGCGCACAACTCTCTTAACCCTTCAACGTTTAATAAAGATATAGAGGCCCATTAAACAAACTAAGTTTATTTTTTTAATGAGTTCTTATGGTTGGTTAATATATTTTGGGTGATTTGTTTTAAGGATTATTAACTTTCTCGTATGTTAATGGCGTCTTTATATCAGAACTCAGCAACAGAATTATTGTGTTTTTTTTTACTTTTTTATATTTAATTAATTTATTTCTTAACATTTTCGTCGCTCTATTAATAAATATGTTTTTATTTCTTATTTAATTTTAAATTAATGTCAAATTTGATGAAGCCGTAAATCGTATTCACTACTGTAGCAATTTAAGCGATTAACACGTGGTAACCTCGATGGGTAATTTATTTAAAATAGAATATATTAAAAATCAACATAGCGCTACTATTTAAAACCCATATTTATGAGAAGTAAATAATATATTAATATAAAAAATAATAATACTAGTCTAAAGTTCACTGAAAAAGTAATCACGTGATGAATAATAGTCTGTTAAATAAAACTTAAAATTAATAGGTAGTAGAGCCATGCTGATTTCAGCACGAACGGGCCAGCTCAACCGAGGCACTACTACCCACAGAAGACCAACCTAAAGCGCCAGCATCCGCGCTGTCGTGTTTCGTTGGTGAGTGCGAGACCAGAGGCCCATTGATGCAGGGGTGACAGTTATCGTGGTAACTGTGTGAACCTTACACTGCCACGATGACTGTCATGCCTTTTACGTCCTCAAACGTGGTGTGAAAAAGCATCTCACTAGTCCACCATAGTGTGGGTCACCACTGCATTGTCTGCATTTGCAATGAGTATGGTGACCACAACTGCTTTTCATCAGGCAGAGTGGAGTCACTTTGGCAAGCTCTTCAAATAAAAAAAAGAAACATTTACATTATTTTGCTTATGTCAACTTTACATATAATACTTATACATACAGCATACGACACGTGCATTGTGCTAGACGCACTAACCACCATCTATGTATATGTAAATAACTATCTAGTCAGTAATAAAAAAGCAGTTGAGTTATTAATCAAGTACATTTATACATTATCATAAAAACAACACCACGGTACATTAAACTGGTTCTTGGTCAGCCCACTGGGTACTTGAGTCACCAGCTGATCTAACATAAAACATGCCGTACTGATACGGGCGCTAAATAACTCATTGTCTCTGTTTTGCTATTTTCTTACAATCCTGTATCATAAATAAATAGGGGTGGATAATGTTAACATTTACGGTAGCTATAAGAATTGCAATCCGAACTTATTTCTAGACTAGAAGGCTTTCCAAATGCTTCAAGAAAAACATGGCAATAAGTTATTTAGCTATTGCTTCTTTTAGAACCAAGCATTGCGCAGTTCTATTTCGTAAAATGTGAGCATAAAAATTTAGTGTTGAATTCTTTTTTTTTTTATTTGAGAGCTTCCCAAAGTGACTTTACTCTGCCTGATGGAAAGCATGAATAGAATCCAGAAGTTGTAGTCACCATAGTCATTGCGAGTGCTGACAATGTAGTATGGTGACCCACACTATGGCGGCGTATTAAGATGCTTTTTTACGCCTCACTTGGGGACATAAAAGGCATGACAGTCATACTGCACACACTTACCACGCCAACTGTCGCCCCTGCATCAATGGACCTCCGGTCTCGCACTCACCAACGAAACACGACAGCACGGATGCTAGCGCTTTAGGTTGATCTTCTGTGGGAGGGTAGTACTGCCCCGGCCGAGCCGGCCCGTTCATGCTGAAATCAGTGTGGCTCTACTACCTAATAAATATACAGTATAAGTAAAACAGTAAAGTAATAATATACAAAATACAGAAATACCGGCCTACTTAAGCATGCTTTTAACGCAGATTACATGTACAAGTGTATTCTACTCTCTCTATTCTAATTTGTGGTCTTCCACTAAGAGTCACACATCACCACGGCTGACAAAAACAGGCAGTTGCAGCATTCATTATTCTAGTTGTATGTAGTTCTCATAGTTCGGATGCTAATCGGACGTATGCATGCTTTATTGCCTCCGGGAAAGGCAGAGACGAAGGCCATTAGTCACGATACTGATATAAAATAAATAAACAAATAATAAATAAATGTTTCAGACATTTGACACACAACGTCATCTAGTTTCAAACTAATCGAACCCAAGACCTCAAGCACAGCAGTCGCATTCGATACCGTTGCACTACCGTAGAAGTGACAGGATCATATACATCCTCATGGTGCCTTTCATACATGATAGCTGGTTAAAAGTGTCAAACGAAAGCCCTTCTTCTGTACATTGCCGATCTGGTCAGTAGTTAAATTAAACTTTTATTTAATTTTGCTGAAATACATCAGAATCAAAATGCAAATACACAATACTCACGATGAATAATACCTCCATTTTTAGTTTAAGCGCACGCTTCTCGTCAGTATTGATGACATACCTTAACCACTTATTATTGGAGTATTTATGGCAGTTGCCGTGAAATGGACGATAAGTGTTACGCATAATGATACACAACCCTTTCAAAATCACATGTTTTATGTATTATACGGATATATCTACAATGACGTGTCATCATCGCAGACTTCATTGGAATTGGTAATGGAACTCCCGAATTTGGTCAGTTATTTTGTTTTCGACCAATAGTTCTAAAGGATTTCCTCTATTGAACGCTTCAATATACTAACGAATGCCGCGAGCTGACACGCGCTGACATCCGATAATGGATTTTGTTTTGATCGGTCATTTATTTACATAAATAGATAAACCATTTTGAATTCGTATTTGAAGGCGACAACTAGCTCTGTCAAAACGTTAAACTCAAAATAATTTTATAGACAGGTATCGCAATCAACGACTGAAATTAACATTTTACACATTTATGCTACCACTTTTGTATTAATTTGTGAATTAATTTCATAGTAATTTAAATATTTGCTATAATCACAGTCCTGTGGTACAGCCTAGGTACCTAGACCTCTCCTTAGCAAGGAGTTTTTGGCCTACTATACTACGCTGGCCAGACGGGTTAGAATAGGGTTTGTTTTAAGTTCTTCTTCTCTTTGCAGTAATGTTGCCCTGCGTATCTTCATTAGTGGCCTCTTGTGACAACTATGGAATGAATAGGAGTAGTGACACTCCGTTTATTCAAATTCATCAACACGCGGATATTACGGCTTACTATAATACTAGAGGGTTATTTTCTAATATTATTTTAATCGTTTGAACTTTATTTAAAATCTATACATGTATATTTAATATAAGTCTTTCATGAAACATTATTCTACTGCTAGTTTTAATGTATGTTTTGTTTGTATTGCTAGGTAGTAGAGCCACGCTGACTTTAGCACGAGCGGGCCGGCTCGACCGGGGCAGTACTACCCTCCCACAGAAGACCAACCTAAAGCGCCAGCATCCGTGTTGTCGTGTTTCGTTGGTGAGTGCGAGACCGGAGGCCCATTGATGCAGGGATGACAGTTATCGTGGTAACTGTGTAAGCTTTACACTGACACGATAACTGGCATGCCTTTTACGTTCCCAAGCGTGGTGTGAAAAAGCATCTCACGAGGCTGCCATAGTGTGGGTCACCATACTGCATTTGCAATGAGTATGGTGACCACAACTCTTGGATTCTATTTATGCTTTCCATCAGGCAGAGTAGAGTCACTTTGGCAGGCTCTTAATAGGAAAAAAAATAATGTCAATTTTGTAGAACATTTTAATCGGAGATATACTTACATTGATATATTGTTGACCATTCAAGCAAAGTTTTAAATTATTATTTTAGATACTTAGGACTCACTTAGCCATGGTGTTACAAGACCTTAGAGGAAAGTTTATTTGTTAATAGGAAATCAGCTGCCAAAGTCGACGAGTTCACCTTCGCTTTGTTTTGTCATTAACATCTACGAATCAAGAAAGATCTTCAGCAACATAACAAATATGTTATAACGGGAGAGTGTCCGGTTATAAAATCTATGTAAAAGTCTATTATTAGACAATGTACTTAAACATCACTTTAAGTACTTTGCGTTTTGCAAAACTATAAAGTGTTTCGATAGTAAACAGTATCTACGAAGGTAAATATTACCTTAAACGCGATAAACCTGTAATCAGCTCTCTACTCACACACATTTTATTTACTGTAAGTAGTTGTAATAACCTCCGACCGGCTAAGTGCTTGTCTATTATAAAATTAGCTTTCTATTAGAGTAATATAAGCTATAATTTTTTATTACTAATATAACTGAACAGTTATGAGCCACAAATATTGATAAAACACTTGAGAGACTTCCTTCCGTAGAATTGTGACACTTGTAGATAAAACTGTATTGCCTGTTGTAGGGATCACTTCTAATATACATATAATTGGATTGCTAATAGACTTGCTTCCAAAGGATCGCTAGAATCGGGTCTTAATATTAGTCGACAGTTTTATATCAAAGCTTTGGAGGTTGAAGGAAACGTTCCATGATAATAAAAGGTACAATTTGCATTCTTGAAAATTTTTGCCTATTTAAATATTTTTTTCAATTATTTGTCACGTCACGCTCTCTCCTAGCCTATGGTATCTGCTAGTACATGGCCAAAAATTTAAAAAAAAATGTAAACAATTCCCTTCTGTCTGCCTGTCTTGTCTGTCTTAGTGAGAAAATGTTTACGTTTGTTGCTGCTCAACTAAATGAAAATTAAAGTGTTGAGGACTATTTTATAAATTTCAAGCCAGTTACCAGACTAGTTGCCAGCTAGAGACCTTTACAACATAGTGTTTTTAAAAATACTTGTAACCGCAAAATAAGAAAGGCAAGGTATACTTCCTATGTTACAGCTCCAACAATAATTTTGCCTAGATTATAGCCAAACCTTCAAGTTTCATAATATTTGGGTACTTATATTCAACTTTCATATAAAACACGCTGTTAGTGACAGGTTGTTGAATAAATAAGGAACATAATAGGAATTTGAAGGTCGTCACGACACGAAACAAGATCGCACAGCGCAATTAAAATACTAGTTGAACTGTAGGTACGGATAACTAGATGTTTACCACTTTAATTTATTGCATGCATGTGTATGTATGTATAAAGTAGCCCAAGAATTCGTTAACATTTGAATCTAACATTCCGTGAAAACGTGTTACGGGATTTCTTGCTACTGGAACACTGGATGCTACTGGAATTTACTGCCTACAATGGTTTCAACAAGATGGAGCTACTTATCATGCATCCAATGAGTCCCTGCCGGTGGTCAAAGACATGTTTCCGGAGAAGTTGATTTCCAGATGAGGGGGTATTCCATGGCCACCCAGAAGTCCAGATCTATCCCCTGCAGACTTATTTTTAGGGGGCTTTTTGAAGAATCGTGTAAACATGAATAAACCAAATACACTACGTCAATTAAAAGCAAAAATCAGCGAAGAGATGTCGTCGATCTCACGGTCTCTTTGCCGACGATTATTTGAAAATTTCGGTGCACGCTTAGAAGAGTACAAACGTCGAAAAGATTTTCATTTAGACGATGTAATTTTTATAAAATAAATTCCAAGTAATTAGATTTCCTGTTAATAAAAACTTTTACAATATATCAAATGATTTTTTTGCACGACTATTTCAAATGTTATCTAACTCGTGGCCCACCCTATATATATACATATATATATATATTTATATATATATGTAGATAGGGAATCGGGGCTTATTTTTTGAAGTTATAGTGTGATCAGGTGTGACGTGATGCTTTCAAAGAACATAATTTATTCCAAATTTCTAAAGAGCAGTATATAAATAATAATAGTATATAAAAATATAAAATATATATAATAATATAATATAAAACTCTAATAATGTCCAAAAGGTGTAGCAGCAGTTTTTGTAATTGTGAATTGTTGAGTGATAAGCTCTGTAGTCACCAAAAGAATTAATTTTTAGCCGTTCGTAATCTTTATAAACAGTTACTTTTTCACGTTTAAAAGTATTTTAATAAATTTGATAACTGCATATTACTTCGCAGTTAATCCCTAATGTAAATAATAATAAATATCATACTCACTTACTTATTTACATATTTGTATATGCAATTAGTATAATATATTCAGTCATAATTGATACATTTGTGTAATCAAACAATCGGGTGTATCAAGATCAATTCATTTACAACTGCATGTGCAACATTCTAATACAAGACAATGAAACATTGAACGATATAAAATAAAGTACATATAACTTGTTTGTGTCTACACACAATTTTAAATTTAAATTTGTTGACTCTACTTGTGCACACCAGGAGAAGTTTATGCAAACATTGCATGCGTATTTCATAAGATTGTTGTTCTAGCATGTAGCTGTTTTTCTCTCTTACTTTGTAATCATTTGTTTATATAATTCCACAAAGTAACTAGATTAGCTGAAATGTTTACAGATTTAATGTAATATATTTTTTTTTTGCTGGTGCTTAACATTGAAAAATTAAGAAAAACCTCATTAAAAAGTTAGAGCGTCTTCAAAAAATATTGGTAAAGAAAACTGGTAACTGCCTAAAAAAGATTTTTTTTTCGGCCTTCGCCATTTTGTTATAATTTTTTTTTCCATTTTTCCGTAGTTCCAGACATTGCGACATTAGTATAGTTTGGCAATCTTTTTTTTTTAGTTTCAGATTGCTAGGAGGATCAAAATCGTGGGTATAGTCACACACCAAATTTTTGAGACTCCCCACTTCATCAGCTGATAATTAACGGGATTTTGGATTTTTTTGACTTTGTTTTTTTTGTATTCTTCTAATGTTAATAAATGACGTATAAAAAGATGGATGGTAAAAATATTGATTATTATTTTTTACAGCACTTCAAAAATTACCTAAAATTCATGTCTATACCAGAATACCCCCTTAAGTACGTAAGTGCCTTTCGGCCGCTTGACGTCCATCGTTGACGCACGAATTCTGAATGCTTCAGTACATTGTTTATAAATTTACATAATTTAAATTAGTAAGCTTATCGGCTCGTCTTTAATAATTAACGAAAATTCAAATATTTCAACAACTTTACTATCGTAATTAATATATTTTTATCCCTTGTATTACTTTTTATTAGCATCGACTTCAAATAGACTACAATTTTACTGGTGACGAGGTCGAAACTCCTGGAAAAATGGTAAGCGTATACTTTGACCAGGTTCATACAGAATAATGTCACTTGATTCCGAATCCCTCACATTATAGGCGCAATAAGGTGGAACATAGCATGGTTTCAGTGAGTGGGATTGCGACACACGTCCTCAAACTAGGTTTGACGACGGATGAAGGGATTTCTACATGCACACAAAAGTGGTTTTTATTACTTACTAAGCTTGCTTTATATGTACGAATAAATATCAAAACAATAATTTTTTTACTCCTCGTATAATTTACGTGCAGTGTCGCCCACGCCCGAGACACGGCGGGTTTTTTGGCGGTAGCTAAAGGTTAATAGAAAGCTGTGAGACAATGCGTCCGGTGACTTCGTACAATGCCCATTGTTTTATGTGTTGACTCACCATAGCCCACGTATACGTATGTCGAAGGTTTAGGGAAATATATTGCGTTGGCTGTCCCACATTGTAACAGGTTGTAAACCTTTCTGTCCTATTTAGAGACCAGCATTTTTCACTACCACTAAAAGGCTTCTCTTACTATGTATGGAAGGATCTGATTTGTATGTTTTAACATCAGATTTACAGCCTTTAACAGTCCACTAGTGGACACGTGTATGTTTTAATCAAATTAAATAGGCCTCAATTCAATTGTATACTTTATTTCCTCTCAGCGTCTCCTTTGAAAGTGAGTTTCGGCGTAATAAAAAAACCAAGTTGCTCGGACGAGTTAAGATACTGTTTGTCATTTCTGAACTGATCAAAGTATGTTTTTAACTGAACCAATTATGTTTACTATATTTATACTATTTGTGTGTTGACGGATCAGAAAGAGTGTCACTACCCTATTCATCCCGTGGGTGTCGTAAGAGCCGATTAATGTGACAAAACTACACAGGACAATATAGGTAGTAGAGTCACGCTGATTTCAGCACGAGCAGGCTGGCTCAACCGGAGCAGTACTACCCTCCCACAGAAGATCAACCTGAAGCGCCAGCATTCGTGTTGTCGTGTTTCGTTGGTGAGTGTGAGACCGGAGGCCCATTGATGCAGGGGTGACAGTTATCGTGGTAACTGTGTAAGCCTTACACTGTCACAATGACTGTCATGCCTTTTACGTCCCCAAGCGGGGTGTGAAAAGACATCTCACAGGGCCGCCATAGTGTGGGTCTGCGTTGTCAGTATTTGCAATGAGTATGGTGACCACAGCTCTTGGATTTTATTCATGCTTTCCATCAGGTAGAGTTGAGTCACTTCGGCAGGCTCTTAACATATAAGAATTGCACTGCAAAGTGCTGTGCAAAGAGAAGAGAAACTTGAAACAAACCTTATACCAAACCATTTGGCCAGTATAGTAAATAGGCAAAACGTTCTTTCTAAGGCAGGGAGCCTCTGTCCGGCAGTGAACTGTTAAAATCAGTTGATGTGATGTTCTGTGAAAAATTCACAACTACAAAATATTTTATTCTGTAGTAGTTATTAAAAAATAAAAAACTAATAAACTAGTGATTAAAAAATAGATTCTCTACAATACGAATTTTTTTATACACTTAAAAAACATACAGCGTAGGTACTTACAGAACGAGTCGTACGGTAGCCGGATGATCTCTCACCGTGACTTGAGTATATACACAATAAGATAATTATTCACCGTCGGTGAGCACCTCTCAACGATTGATTGGTTACAGACGATATACATTTCTACTTTTATGGTTTATATTTATATTAAACTAGCTGACCCGGCTAACTCTGTTCCACCTTAGAGGCAATAAATAAACAGATTTTGTATATTATTCAATTTATTTTTTTATTAGGAAAAAGTAAAAAACAAAAAAGATAAAAACCATCCTATGTCCGTCTCCTGGTTCTAAGCTACCTCCTTATCAATTTTCCGCAAAATCTGTTCAGCTGATCTTGAGTTGTAAGTGGTGTAAATAACACCACTTTCTTTTATATATGTATATAGATAAAAAAGTATACTCTTAGCTTGTATGATATTATTTATTAATAACTATATTTATCACGAATTGCAGTGAAACTATTCACCAATAAATGTACAATCATTATCGGATTTTTCCGTTCAGCCATAGACATTAACCATACTAATTAATGGATGTCAAGACAAGTCTGTCCTGTTGTGCAGCTAAGAATCGTACTTTTCTTTTTTATTTACTATACAGAGACTATGTTATTAGATCTGTGAAGACCAAATCACTAGTTGACATGTATCATTGAAATATATGTATTGAGTGTTGACATGTGACCACTGCAGTTTTCACTAATCTTACTTATTTTTCTAAACCATTGAATTTATATGGACCAATTTGTAATATTAGTCTTTATTGTTATCTTACAATTGCCGACATTAGGTATAGCCCATTTCATCTCTTATTAAGTCGTTAAATATACATGTATTATAGTTTATACGTCAAAATGTGAACTTCACATATATTATTATTACCACTTCTTCAATTGACTGTCATGCCTTTTACGTCCCCAAGCGAGGCGTGAAAAAGTATTTTACTAGGCCACTATAGTGTTGGTCACTATACTAAGTTGTTTGCAATCATAATGAGTACGGTGACCACAACTCTTGTTTTCTATTAGGCAGAGTAGAGTCACTTTGACAGGTTCTTGAAATAAAATAAAAAAGTCACTTTGACCAGACACGAAATTAAAAAAGTTACGCAGTGTAAGTACTCCTTAACAGTTCACTCGCAGATGTATATTAACGATGTACATATCTTATTTTTATGGCCATCTGAAGAGGTAGGTAATTGGCAACATATAACCTTTTCTGATAAACAAATGGCCTGGCGGTGTGGTCCATTGGCACATTAAAGTGTACACGGTAATTTATAATTCAATGGTCTGCCAATCAAGAAATTGATATCGCGTGGGTGGGGACGTGTGAAACAATACCTTCTGTAGCAGTTCTGTATTCATTTCTCATCAAGTGATAGGTTATAAGCACTCCTGTTGCTCTAATGGTTATTGACCGTAACTGCGATGTCAGTGGTAGATTTTGTATCCAACCAAGACAAATAATTGTGTGTCAAGTACATGTGTTTTGTGTCATGGTGTAATTTATTTATTTTAAATTGTAATAATTGTATGTATTTAAAAATATAATACATATATATCTGCTAAAATTTGTGATTACGTATTGTACTACTTAGCTGATACGTTACCGTACGCAATTCCAAGCATAGAGTACCACCACGCCATCTTTTAAGAAACAGTGAGAATTTATTTAAGGCCATAACAAAAGTATGTTTATCAGAAGTCTTGTTACCATATACCATAGGCTCTACCTCGTTTGGGATCAGACAGTTGTGTCTGGAATGTGTAAAGTTAATAAAACATAATTGATTACATTATAAGACACGAGTTTACGTGATACGTATTTAGGTATAAAGCATGCATACCTATTTCACGCCTATATAAAGGAAAAGGGTCAGTAAAGGCGCAGTAAATAGCCACATATTGGCAATTCATTTCCACTTCCATAATACTACGTTTGTTGTCGTCGATCAAGCCAATCAATCAGTTGGAAGAAAATTTTGAATATTTTAAAAGAAAAACCATGTAACAATGATGACACTTTTGCTATTTTTACATGTCAATTCAAATTAAAAGTCAATAGAGGCTATCTAAAAGTATGTTCACATGAAAAATCACAGGAAAGTGAAAAGCCACTTGTCTGGTAATTGTTTCACCGAACGTCGGGGCAGGACGGGAGATAAATCGCTGATAAATCAGATAACAAGAAAATAAAACCCATTGCTGTGTGGTTAGGCGGACGCACGTTGGGCAAAATGTGTGGGGCCATGAAATACGTGTTAGGATATAGATTGTGAGTGACATAAAGTAAATAAAGATTCACGAAATAAATGGGATGAGAAAACTAGTGCCTGATAGTATCACTTGATCATATAAACATACACATTTCAAAACTGTAACATCGCCGATATACAGTTCGCACCTCTTCCAGTTTAATTAGTCCTTTTATAAACATTTGCCATAGTGTCCACCGGCATATACAATATTTTAAGGCTCTCTCATATAGGCACATTAGTACATTATGCATTAAGATGGCTACGAACTTACACACTGCTGCGATAATAATGGCATATTAGAAGTTAGGCGCTTGCGTTTTCTCTGCCTGCGAAATTCCGATATATGCGGCGAAATGCGGCTATCGTTACACCAAACACTGATAACCGTTAGTACTAATACTGTGTCAAGGTCGAAATTTGATTTAACTGAAAATTATATGGATATTGATCAGACGAAGAATTTTTATTATCAATAGTAGCCATGGAAGACATCGGCGGGGACTAGTAGGAGATTTATGTTGTACGGCGAGACCATCAAATGAATGAAAATTCGGCCTTCGAACACGAAATAAGATTGTCGGATGCTAAAAACACAGTTCTTTACAAGTAATCCAGATGTATTATCGCAATAACGCATCCAATATTGTAGACCAGTTATATCACATCTTTGTAGAATAGACTTTATTGTGCTGGTGATCGCTTGCTTAGTGGCTGTATGTCCACGGTAGCAAGGACTTTGCCGTGGCAGATGGACACTGAGGGAACACAAGGTAGGCGTACGTCGATTATTGACCACTGCTTATGATACTGCGACTTCCATAACACGGGCTGTGTTGTAGGACACTTCTCTTATTTTGTCTTTTCTCTCTTTGAAGTAACATACTCGTAAAATTGTTTTACATTTTTGAACAAAACATTAGAGGGTCCGTTTTGAATGTTATTTTGTAGCTTCGTTACCAATAATTTACTGATTTATAATAAATAAATTTAAAGAAAAAAAGTATCTAAAGAAAATTACACACACGGTAATCAAATCACGATTTTGTGACGAAAAACAGTCCGTGTAATCCACATAAAGCAATAGACTTTATAAATTTATAACATCTTCGAAAAACGTATGTTACCTTTTTGAATAAAATTTAGTGTGGAAAAAAATCAGCTGGCTAAGTATTTACTTCACTTATTCCGCTTCTTTTAACTAATAAATAATTCCAAGATTCATCGGTAGTTACGTTCGCTAACGGCCGGACCGGACCGGACCGGACGGGCGGACGCCGATGACCGCACACAAATCTCATGGGCGGTCGAATTTGCGGCTGATTGCCGCTTTTTGCGAACACTTATTGAATACGAGCCCCTCAGGATTACTGGGATTCTATATCTCAAATCGGTTTGCAATCATTTTCTTAAGATTTTCTTACGGATTTGTCGACTTGTTGCTTTTAAACTGTTGTGTACTTACTAACGACTTTGGTATTTATTGTTTATATTCACATTTTATTGTGAGAATTAAAATAATTAAATTATTTTTGGGCAAATTACCTTTGGGCAATTTATTTTATATGGGAAGAGAAACTTTCATGAGTAGAAATAGTTTAACTCAAGTGTTTATTTTAGGGATACCCGCTTTCAGACCAGAGGTGGGGGAGAGCTTTATCAAGAAATGAGGTACCTTTCGTCTTTTCTAGTAAAGGCTGCACTCCTTTACTTACAAATTTACGCAGAACAGATTACGTGGCCAAATCTTGATTAAATTTCTTAAAACTACATAAGCTTATAGGATATTATACAATTTAATTTTTAAGAAACTAAGTATACCCAAAATTTTATGCACACCTTCCTCGTGATACGTTAAAAAATAAAAGAAAAGTTCTTACATGTAACGAGGTTCGTATACAATTTGACTTTAAATTCTAAAGAGTAATCCCTCAGAAACCAATACAGGACTTAAATTTTCCTACGAGGGACTTAGGAGAAACTCACAAAAAACAAATGAATCAATTACAAAGGCTGGGCCAGCAAAAACGGGATTCAATCGACACGGCCCTCCACCGCTAATGTGGTCTCTAATTTACTCATTTGCTGGACATTTGCCATCGGTTTGCGGTCGAAACGTTTTTATGGTACACGGCTCTTCGTGGTTAGGAGCTGTTCGTGGTTTTGTGGTTACGTACTTAATATTATACTATATTTATTTACTGTTAGGCAGAAATTGCAATAAATTGGAAAATTATAGAATTTAAAATTTGAAAAGACATTTTGTATTACAACAAATCTTTTTATTATTTAGACTGTTGTTAGTAATCCTGACTGCTGAACTAGAAGTGGGGGGTTTGATTTGTACCCAGGACATATAATGATGTGATAAGAAAGATCATTGGTTCTTTGTTTGGTACCAATATACTAAATGTTAACTACGTATTTATTTAGGACTTTGTTTTATATGTTCTGTATAGTCTGTCGTAACGTAAATTTTGCCTATTTTGGCAATATACGGCCATGTGTGAGCTAAGTCAAGTCATCATTATCGTTTTTAAATATAAATTATGCTAGTTTAAATAATATGGTGACGAAACTCCACACGATACAAAATAATAACTATTATACACCGTGTACTAAGTATACGTGTAAATATTATATTACACAAAATTAAAAAAAAAAGATCCGTATGAGTTTAAATACCAGTTACTTGTCTTTTAGTTATCATTCACTAAAGGCCTAATGTCATAAAACACATGCGAGCTCTACCTTTTTATAAAAAGCTTTTAGAAATAACCTCTACTCATGCATTTATGAAACAAACTCAACTCTGTCGGCGTAACACAATAAATATGGGGACTCGCTGGACCAACTTTAAACAGAACTATAAATACGGCCGCTCGTAAACCGGAACTAGACCTGAAAGTTTGTGCGGCCAGCGCATAAATCATACGTACAGCCAACCCTCGTGCACTGAGGATTCCGGGGAGTGTATGAGCCGTCCCACTCCGCCATATGTCATTTCGGTCAAGCAGCCGCTATTTGTCTTGCAAAAATGCCAAGAAACATCTTAGGAATGTCCCATCCCCCAAGGGTTGCCGTGACCAACTGTAGGAATGTGTAGGGTTACACCTAACACTCCATGTTTTCGGAGATTAAAGAAGTTTTATTGACGTGTGGTGAGTCTGTTCGATGTTACAAACTTGAAAAATTTACAGAACCAAAGAACTTTGAAAAAAAGTTTTTATAGTCTATTTCCGTTCAAAGTTTAAGATAGAATAGTAAAGGTTTTGGTTATAATAACAAAGCTTCAAGGGTCGATTATCTGGTCCACGGTCAGTGTCATAATGGTTTTTAAGACTATTAAAGGTTAAAGATTGAAATAAATCACTGAAAGGTGGGAATTGGAAAATCAGGCAAGTATATACGTAGGTTTTGTAACAAAACGGTACATTTTTCATGTCTTAAATACATGTAAATGTTAACACAACCGATATTTTTGTATTTCGGGTTCAACTCGGACAAGAAATAGTTACTCATGCTACATACAGACAACGTACAGTCTTAAAAACGTAGCTTATTCCCTATGACACATAGTTATGGAACCAATGTAGCCAATGGGAACAAGCGAGTTTATTTTGTATGATTTATATTTTCATTATTCACGTGCCAGTTTCATCACAAATGAAGTGCAATATAATTATAAGCACTATAAATTTAAAAATTCACACCTAAAATATACAGCTTTGACTATAGCTGTTAAATTTTGTACTTGTTAAATTCAAGTGACACAAAGGTGACTTCCAAGCGTTTTTGTATAATATACAAGATGAATGTGCGTCAGAATTATACTCGTCTCACTAGGAAGTGTCAATTGTTAACTTTAAACAGTGTCCATAAGAATGTAGACAATTTTAAAATACACCTAAATGGAAAACATCAATTAGTTCCTTTCAATCCACAGTGCAACTGTCCTAACGCCCTAATACAAGAAATTGACATTCACCGTACAACATTTTTCATTTGCATTGAAATACAAACAGTAAAGGCAATTCAAAGGCCACGACGAAGGTCTGCACACATTTGTTGTCCAGGCTGATTGTGCCACGGTAAATATGAACCAAAATGCTGCAAACAACACTAGTTTATTTATTTTTGGGTGAAATTTTCTCAGAAAATCTTGTAACTTGCTTTATGTAACTGCTAAAATGATGCATGGGCTTTAACTGATGTTTGAAAATATGTAACTTTTGGGTTCATAGGTAGGAGTAATAATAGGTATGTTAACTTTTGATGGGGTATGAACGTCCCATGAATATAATATATATTTCTTCATCTTGTAGAGGTCAGCACAAGTGGGTTAAACTATTTAAAATAAATTTCACATGTGCGGTAGCAGTGATGTAAGTCTCCAGTAGAAAAAAAAAATGTACGACTGTCCTTCAAGCACGTAGAGGTTCGAAAAGAGTCAGAATATGACACCTTAATTTATGGAAATCACAAGAAATACTGAAATTATAAAATTAAATAAAACACTAGTATCAAGTAAAAAGTAGGTAACAGTTACATTCTCTTGTCTAAACTAATCATATTCATCAAAGATACATATTACAAACACACACAGCTTGCAAGCGCATCAATTGACCTCAGGGCACGGGTGTTCCGACAAATGGGCTACGAATGGACCGCAAAAGAGCCGCACTTACTTGCAAGGGTCGCTCAAGGGAAACTAACATATCTATCCTAATGATGATCTTGTCACTGGGAAATCTTCTAAGAAGTTTGTTACGTAATTATTAAACAGATTTTAATGGCATTTAGAATGCGTATAATTTATCTTGTATTTAGATACGCCAAGGAATGTATAGTTACTAAGAGAAGTTTTAGACGAATGGTAATATTTACAAAAAAATAATTATTACTTTGAATTACAAATTTGTGGTAAGTCCCGTCCACGGTTTTGGTAGTGTTAATGAAAACCTTGTCAATCAATTCACTGTCTCTTGAAATAGAAATTACTGTTTTGGACATGATCCTTCCTACACTCTAATCACGTGTATTTGACGTTTAGTAGATAATAAGTAAGTGTTAACGGAGTCTGAACCTGAGAAAGAAACTAGCTCTCAAACTTTCGATGTACCAAAACTACCACCACGCTATTGGTTGTATTGTTATGCTAATGTATACGTTATTATGTACTGTATATAGCAAAGTGAATAGCCCAAGGAAAGTGAAAATAACCTTTTTAATGAGTTCTTACGAATGAAATTGATTCTTAGCGAGTAACAGTATCAGACTGAATTCTTGATATGTCAACAACACTTAGGAAAAAGTGTAAACAAAATCAATATTACGTGAACTAAACCTGCGTATCCAAATATATGTGTCTGTATTTGATAGAAATGATCTCGATTGCAAGATAATTATATTTAAAAGCAATAAAATAAAGTAAATTAACTAGCGAGACTTGTAACCACAAAAAGGGTCCGTGCTTGCCTGCTGATTTGTAAATTGAAGTGTGTAGACTCCAAGTGCATATGTTTACACATGGTCACACGTTTGGAATGTCACGTTTAGGGTGGTTCCTAAGTGGGTAGACAGAAAAAACTAAAAAATGGGTCAACTCAGCGTTTACGAACTTTTCTAATCACTTGTGTTCTGCATCTCATAACAAACACAAGTTGATATTGTATCGTTGTTTATCATTTGCTTCGGTGTTATTGCTTTGTTTAAAATAACAATGCCCGGATTTCGACGTCATATGGACCCGGAAACAGCTTCCAGAGCTGTAGTTTTGCTTCAAGAGGGCAATTCACAGAGATCGGTAGCTTCACGCCTCGGTGTGTCTAGGCATGCGATCCGAAATGTTTGGGAACGTTATCAGGAGACAGGTAGTGTTGCCAGGAGACGAGGTGGTGGTAGAAATCGGGCCACCACTTCCCAGGAAGATCGGTACGTTCGACTTACTGCACGTCGAGAGCGCACTGTGACAGCGCGTACCTTACAAAATCGCTTACGTGATGCTACTGGTACCCGTGTAAGCGATCAAACAATACGGAACAGACTTCATGAAGACCAACAAAGATCCAGAATGCGCGCTGTGCGAATAAAATTAACCAGGGCACATCGTGCAGCGCGTTTAAGGTTTGCACGTGAACATCTCGAATGGACCATGGACAATTGGAGAACAGTGCTCTTTACAGATGAGTCTAAAGTTAAATTTTTCAGTGATGACAGATGGGTACGTGTCTGGAGAAAACCAGGGGAACGTTTTGAGGATCCTTGTATTCGAGAAACTGACCGTTTTGGTGGACCCAGTATTATGGTGTGGGGTGGAATCAGTCTACTGGGTAAAACTGAGCTGGTATTCTTGGATGAGGGCAACGTAAACGCCGCCAGCTACGTCCAACAGGTCATCCAACCTCATATCATCCCATATTCACAGCGAGTTGGTCAGAATTTCATCTTGATGCAAGATAATGCACGTCCTCACACTGCCCGTCTGACTCAAAGTGCTCTTTCGGACGCGAATATTAATGTTTTGCTTTGGCCTGCAATGAGTCCCGACCTAAACCCGATTGAACATTTATGGGATCAACTCAAACGAAGCCTTAAAGAAACTTATACCGCTATCCACAGTCGACAGGAATTGGTGAATGCATTAAAACATTGTTGGGAACAGATTCCTGATGAAAACGTGGCTCACCTGATAGAGAGCATCCCTAACCGGCTCAGGGAATGTGTAAGGAGCAGAGGAGGTCCTACACGTTACTAAACACTAGAATTAATCAACATCCGGCACCTTATCATCACATTAAATTGAAGTGCGTGTCGGGAAAATGATGGTTTAAAGTTTAGTGAATGTGAGTGAATTTATGAAAATTGTGATTTGCACATTTTTTTTTGTGGTAACCGTAATAACTTGGACACATTTAGTTCTTATAGAACATGTAATTCATTTTTTTAAGTAAAAAATAACATAAGTTGTACACATTTTTAATTAATTAATTTTTATTACCAAAAATGCAGGTGGGCCCTAAGTTGTTTTGAGTATTCCCGTGAAACATACTGTTGGATATCCTTCTTAAATACTATTCTTTGAAAGCACACCGAGCTGTTATCCTATACGTATATTATCCTGTATATTTGCAACGTTACAACATTAACAACGGCACTACGATGCCTCAGACGGCCAGGTATGATCATTTCGTCTTATTGGAGGATACTCTATTGGCGTCAGGAGGAGATAGCCCCGTCGATCGTCGAACGATCGCCATTGTCGATCGTTCGTCGTCATACTTTAGGGTTTCTTTTTATTGAAGCTCATTCATTCTAACTGCAAAAAAAACATAATCGAATAAGAAAAGAATCGAGAAAGAAAGAAATTGAAGCCTTTTCTCTAGTTATTTATACTTATTCTGGTTCTCATCGTATTTTAGTGACCTTCATGCCATTCGAGGTTCGAATTGTAACTTCTAAACTGGTCTAAACTGGATTTAAAACTTTGAATTTGCGTTACACTCGATACATAACAACTAGTGTCCAGAATTTATTACTGAAAATTGGTTTCTGTTCTCATTTTATTTTTAAACTAATTGCACACGGCGGTATTTGCATCGGTTTTTGTTGCTTTTGAATCACATATTCTTTACTATTTCATTGTTTTTAAATATTTTTTGTGGATTTTTTTTTTCTGAAATCAGAAACGCTTAAGGTACTCTTTATAATATAAGCTATCTGCCAGTTACAATCCTATTGAAATTGGTTTACTTGCAGAGATTACCCGGAACAAACAGACAGACAAAAAATTTAAAAATTAATATCTTGATATAAGTATCGTATTACTTCATACGCATTATATTGTGTATCATGTGAAAAGCTCCTAATTTGAAATTACAGACACTTGAATTGTATTTATTTGTATAGATAACAGTCTCCTTTCTAGCATATGGAGTACAACGAGTTAACGGCTACTTCATGGTAAGCGACTACCGCCTTACTACTGATAAATGATTAACGATATTTATTTCTACAAGTAAATCTTTTTTTCTTTTTTTGGACAGAGTTAGGAGAAAAATACTAGTTCTTTATCATTCTTACTTACTTGGTAGAAGACAACTAAAGACTTATTAAAAGAAACTATGAAACTTAATGACTCCAATCCAAGAATCCAAAAGTTGCAGTCACCATGACTGCAACTTTTGGATTCTATTCATACTTTCCATCAGGCAGAGTAGAGTCACTTTGGCAGGCTCTCAAAATTGAAAAAAATTAATAAAAAACTACTGTTAGCAACTAGGGCAAAGCCTCAGGGACATGGTACCACTCTGGTAGACTTGACTTATATTTGAGTAATATAGCACAGTGCTACAGTACAAGGTAAGCAAGGTTAAGAAGAAACACTATTTACTCACCCAGATCACAATCATGTCAATTATTCGTGACTTTTTTACAAACAGACAAATGTTTTTTTTTAAACCAACTTAGGCTAGGCAAGGTGCAGTGTCCGGTCTGATCCGATTGTATTTGCGTAAGTCGACCTGATCCAGGGATTATTGGCGAGACGTTGCTTCCACCATGCTTATTAGGACATTGTGAACGTGATAAGATAACAGCGATTTATAGAGCTGAGTTTAAGAAATGAGAACATATTTGACCGGTTGATATTAACGTACTTCGGTTAGATGTTGACTCTGTCAGATCAAATTTAGAAATGTACTGAATACCACTATTAACAACGATTTTCCAAGTATTGTATTTAATTTAAATACTTTGTAAGAAAAACCAAGTACACAGAGTACTTTTCATTGACGCAGATTCATAATTTTGGTTGCAAGCAACGTTCCACAATACAAGCATTGAATTTAGAAATAATTTTCTTAATTTTTATATCAATGTTTGAAGGTGTACGTTCTAAATATAATGGTAAAGTAATTGTTTGCCTTATATAATATCTGAAAAAAAAGTCTTGTCCGTGTAGTGACGGATTAAGAATACATAGTGTTACCACCCCTAATCATCCTGTGGGTGTCGTAAAAGGTGACTAAGGGAACAAAGTGTGCAAGACAACATCATTACAAAGAGAAGGCAAACTTGAGACAAACCCTATTTCAACCTGTCTGGCCAGCGTGGTATAGTAGGCCAAAACCTCCTTGCTAAGTAGAGGCCTATGTCCAGCAGTGGACTGTAAAAGGCTGTTGATGTTGATGTTCATGACAAAAAATCCTATTACTAAATATTTTGTAGTTAAACAGATGCGGTTTGGACGCACTATTTGGAACAACAGTTTCACTAAAATTTCCAGGTCATATTATAAGTCTAAGTTATCGCAGCCACTCGTGTCTTGTGACATACGGATGTAAGACGTCCGTCGCAGCCAACAAGCAAGGGTCAGTTCAGGCATGCCAATTTGCTTTGTCCTCGCTCACCTCGGATAACTAGCCATTATACAGACCTTTGATCGCGATAGTTTACAGGGAATTTTCATTGCCTTTTCTCCAATATCACTATACATATTATTCTATTACTTACATTTTAATAGATAATATACATATATATTACAACCACAAATTTGTTTTCCCTTCTCTTTGGAATAAATAAATAATAAATACTTCTGACATTTTACACATAACGTCATCTTGTTTCAAACTAAGCAGAGTTTGTGTTATGATAACTAGACTGACTGATAGAATACATGTGTACTTTTTTTGTAAATACTATTATATATAGAAAACACCGTAACATCGAGACAAATATTTGCAGATCATACAAACATTTGACCCAAGCCGGGAATGGAACCCGAGATCTCAAGCACCGCAGTCGCATTCACTACGGCTTTACCACAGAGGCAGTTTCTTGCAGTCTTCTTCAGTCAGTTGGAAGGAATTTGGGTTTTTTTTAGTATTTTATTCAACCAACCATTTAATGTTTGTTATACAAGGCTTCTATCATAATTATCTTTCAGAGTATCATCAATCTTAAAGGTTTTCATGTTGATGAATCGTAACAAAATCTAACTATACAGTTTTTTTGATGTTATGAGAAAGTATAATTTTCGTTTCTATAGTATCCCAAAAGCTAATCAATTTTAATGTACTTATTATTCTTATTCTTAAAGAAGTCAACGCCCGCACTAGGAATTAATCCTGTGTCACGGGACACTTTACAAACATACAAGAAACGGGCACAAAGAACACCCAGACTCAGAGCAACAATTTGTGGATCACACAAAGTGTTGTACTATGCGGAATTTGAACCCACATTACTCAGAGCAGTAGAAAGCGGCGTGGCGACCGCTTAAACCACTACGCCAACCATGCAGTCTAATTCCATCAAATATCTTTGCTAAATTAAAATTTATATGTCCCATTCAGGCTTTATTACATAGAATAGTTGGAGCTCCAGTCTTACATTTTATGTTTACGATGCGTCGGTCCTGAACTTGATTCGACAACCATGATCAGCTCACCTGGTCGGAGGATCCTTCTTTTGTGTCGGAGGGACATATGACATCCGTTCTTCCACACAAGTATCAAGAAACAATTAATAGTTATCAATGTACACGAAGTATTAATGATCTAGTATTTTGTTACTACTAGTGTGTTCGTATTGCAGGTGCGTAACAGTAAAATGTAGGGCATACACCTTTTTTTTTTTGACCCTGTGGAAACTCCCGCGGGGTGGTGTGTCGGAATCGGACCGACTAAAACACCACGGTGTGCCACTCTGTACCTGAGATAGGAGGGATTCGGGAACCGCTGCTATTACGACATCCAGATCATAGGGCATACACCTACATCTATTTTCAATTAATAATTAGAATTAAGTAACTATTGGATTCAAATTCAGAAACACACATATACTCGTATATAACTGATAGCCTTAATATTGATGAGAACTCCTCTATCGGATATCATTATTTACTTTGTCAAGTGAGATTTGTTCGGTAGAGCTTGTCCTTAATACAGAAATCTAAAACCAAATCGTTGTTTAATAAATGTAAACACGTATGTTTAGTAAATACTTATAAATATATATAGATAGGTCGTGTTTAAAGTAAATTGAGTATCAGCATCAGATGGTGACACGGAGGGTGCGATTGCGAAGGACGGAGGGGCCGCAATGATGGACCGAACCAACTCTTTTTCTTCTATTTGTCGCCTATACACTCGTATAGAGAGGTTTATTCCACTTTGCAGTTTGTATTGATATACAGTTATCTGCAAAATGACATTAGGGATAAATGATGAGAATAAACTTGGAATTTGGCTGTAGGCCCTTGTTATTTAGGAATTACTAGTTATTTTTATTATTATATCCTAGTAAGTGAAGGGCAGGCCAAGTCACTCGTGGAACCGACAACCGTTGGGGAAGAAAGGTGGCGACCACGTACCGGAAGGAAGTGTAGGTAGACCCCCCACTAGATGGACCGACGACATAGTCCGCGTCGCGGGGAGCCGATGTATGCAGTTGGCGTCCAGCCGTACGGCGTGGTGTTCTAGGTGGGAGGCCTATGTTCAGCAGTGGACGTTTTCCGGCTGATGATGATGATGATGAAGTGATAATGTAGTATAATAGGTGTTAATTTTTTTAAGACTCACAAACCAAAACTTAAGGTACGTGTTGCGTTTTGAATTGGGTATCCAGGTTTTCCTATCTAAATTATAATTAATGTTTAAAAACTAAGGTACCATGGTGTTTAACCGATTTACGCTATTATCATGTCAATTCGTCTTAGAATCTTACTAGTAAAAAACTAAATTAACAAAAGTGGTATTATCAACTCTACATAAACTTGTCGCGAAACTATCTTTTCGAAAAAATGCGTCTTAGAGTAAGTGTGAAGCCGTGACATTTGGCCCTAGGGGTCTTTTACTGCGACCGGTTGGTATCTGATGACCGGGACCTAAGGGCGTTATCAGCCGTTTAGCGAGGAGTTGCGATGCCCTGTTTATTGCATCGTAAAACTTAAGTTTTGAACTCTGTGAAGAGGTGTTAATAACTTAAATAGTAGATTAGAGCTTGGGTTACAATTTATATATGTTATAAAGAGATTCAATGGTTTTACTTCTAATATAATAAGTGTTGTCTTTAGAATAAAGACCTGGTCGGTAATTATTAGAGCTATAATGACAAATAACTCAAAATAAATGATTTAAGTTAAGAAAAAAACAGGTCATGACCTTATATTTCTGTAAAGTCTAATTTCTGGTCAACTTTGACCTATTAACGTTTCGAAATAGTGAGAGCGAGATTGATTTTGATACCATTTTAGAGAATAGTGTCTCCTGAACAGGCAACGGAAAAAGAAATTGTAAAGTGTTGCAATATTTCGTCACGCAAAAGACGCACAAGGTGCTGGAATAGAGCATAGAATAATCTTCTGCTGGAAAGGTAAAATCCTCCTGTATTAAATACTGTAGCAACCTACTGTTAAAGAGGATTAACAATATTCTGAAAATATTTGTTACAGACCTTATGGTTTGCATCGTTCTCATACTCACTCATACGGTACTCATATATCAATTCACCTCTAAGCCCAGCAAGGTGATGCTCTTGTAATTTTCATCACACATTCTACATGTTTAGATAAAGAACAAAAAGTGACGTTTTTGACATCAATAGTGTATCGAATTCCTCGTTTTCTGGTTTTTATAATATAATATTAGCGGATTAATAATCCTAAATATACGCGATGACAACATATACAAACAATTAGTATACTTTAACGGTTATAATTGCAGTGTTACTACATAGTCGTACTTAGTAACAGGTGTATTTGCGGCGCAACGCATGAAATGCGTATATGCGTAAACTAGTAATTACGGACTGAGTAATAACACGCTCTATTTGATTAGACTTTAATTAATTATATTTGTTCAAACTACCAGTATACAAGCAAACACTCAGGTACATATCAAAATTTTAAGGAAAGCCTTTTTAATCTATTTAAATAACGAGTTGCTAGTGTCTAGCCCATGCCACATTTAAACATTTTCACTAAATGTGTTAACTTTCTTCGATAAACAGCAAGACGCATGACGGCCATTATTTTTTGTTGAGCCTGCCAACTTGTAACCATTCAGGAAGTAAGTCATCACCAAAATTATCAATAAATCGCCCCATTATGTGGAAAAGTGTCACCGTTTCGTTACACTAATCAGTTTGTACCCTACGTTACAGGTATTATTACCCGAGGGTGGAAGGTGCAGAACGCGCAACGGTCAGCGCGCACCTTGCGACCACCTTGCGTCTCGTATAACGTACTGTGTCCAGATACTACAAGATATCAATTAACGAAACCTTCATAAAAGCATATAAACCATTATTATATCAACGGAATTTGTACATTAAAATCGATCAGATAAAGTTTAAACTTGAGTGTATAACTGTGTCAAGGGTGAAGGCGGAAAGATGTTACCACCCCACGTTAAGATTAAGGTTATTTAGCTAAATATAAAACGTGTTTTTTATGCTCTATATTAGTGGACACGGCTGTCTAGTGAAATTAGTAGGATTCTAATTTGGTTGTCTAAAATCCGTTGAGATGGTCGATAACCATGCGGACGCCAGGGGTCGTCAGGGGGGCCGACGTGGGTCTAAGTTTAAATTAGTTTATTTACGCGTCACGGTGTTGGTTTTTCTTTTGTTCCATTGACGGGTCGTGGCAGATGTAATAAGTTAATTAGTATTGTATCGAAAAAGGATTTTATTCACAATACCTTTATATGTGTCAGAAAGTAGATGTATTTTTCAAATGTATGTATTGTTACGCTTGTGTTGTAAAACTAATTATTCAACCCATTGATTATTAACTGGGTTTCAAGTGCAATTTATATGAAACTATGATAACACTTACTTACTTATGCGTATTTTAAAATGTCTGCAATAAACTGTTAATTTTCTTCTGTGACACTCGAAAGTCAAATTTATGCCATTAATCTTTTGGGTCATGTACAAGGATTAGCTGTTAAATTCGTCATTTCAATTTATAAAAACACCTTAACACTACTGTGATATAATTTTATATTCAGACTTAGCACGTTAACTCAACTAGTAATGTGCTTAATTTTATTTACTAAGTGTACTTTTAATGATACAGAACAAGCAATAAAAACTCTAAAAATGTATAACAAATATTTTTATAATGCTTTAAATTAATGCACTGTTGCTATGTAGCTTATGCTTAAAAATATTTATTTTGCTAGAATTGGAGATAGATAGACGCATTATAGGTTAATTAAATAATATATGACATTCATATCTGTCGATAACTGACAGCCAGGACTTGAATCAAGAGTCCGATTCTCACTCAGTGCAAATACTTTCATGTGTTAATGTTTATATTTTTGTATTGATTTAGATATTTTTGTATACTATACATGAACTTTATCAACAGCCTTTACAGTCCACTGCTGGACATAGGCCTCTCTTTAGCAAGGAGGTTTTGGCCTACTATACCACGCTGGCCAGGGGGGTTTCAAAAGGGTTTGTTTCAAGTTTTCCTTCTCTTTGTAATGATGTTGTCTTGCATGCTTTGTTCCCTTAGTCGCCTTTTACGACACCCACGGGATGAGTAGGGGTGGTAACACTATGTATTCTTAATCTGTCACCACACGGATAGCACATGAATTTAGTATAAGTTATTTCATACACATAATTTAATGTGTGAAGAGAACTCAATATCGTTAGTTCATATTTGCCAATTAATAGTGAACCCTACTGATTTAAAGTTAAGGAAACACAGTATAAGCGTTATACAATAGAAATGTTATTTATATTGATTAGTTATTAGTAACTATTCATTACGGCAGAGTGCTCATTTGTCGGAGTTACCGTAACGCATCCAATTTGAATGTGCCGCTGTAACAAGCAAGTACAT
Source organism: Hypercompe scribonia (assembly GCA_949316085.1). Lineage (NCBI taxonomy): Eukaryota > Metazoa > Arthropoda > Insecta > Lepidoptera > Erebidae > Hypercompe > Hypercompe scribonia. The sequence continues at coordinate 610,327 of OX438967.1, read as the reverse complement.
GGAACATAACCAGAAGTCGTTTGATCACTCGCCTGCACAAGTCCAGCTCCTTATAAGGGTGGTAAAAAGACGTTGCGTTTAATCAAGTAATACCACTTACAACAGTTTTAATGATTTATAAATAGAACATAATAACTATGGGTATATCCTAAACTAAATGTCCGTGTGGTGATGGATTAAGTATACATAGTGTTACCACCCCTATTCGTCCCGTGGGTGTCGTAAAAGGCGACTAAGGAACCAAGTATACAAGACAACATCATTACAAAGAGAAGGAAAACTTGAAACAAATCCTATTCCAATCCGTCTGGCCAGCGTGGTATAGTATGCCAAAACCTTCTTGCTAAGGAGAGGCCTATGTCCAGCAGTGGACTATAAAGGCTGTTGATGTTGATGATATCCTAAACTATTGTTCAATTTAAATTTGAGTATTTACTATGTGGTGTATTGCATGTTCCATAGATAGTACAGACCCATAGAGCTTAGGAGAGATGTTTATTGAAGAGTTATGCGATTGACGATTGACTATACTCGTACTAAATATTAGTTATCATTTTGTATACTGACTAAGATAGGTTGTTAAAATCATTTTGAAAATAAGAGAAGATTTTGGGCTGCGATAACGTCACTCACTCAGCGAAAAACAAGGATTTCTTAAATAAGCTGATGATCAAAAATATATAGTATGTCTTTCTACTTAGAAGCTGATGGTGATGACACCTGTACTGGTAGCGTTACTGTGAAGCAGATAGGGCGAAATAAATTTATATTGTAAGCACTGAACGATAATGTCTGAGCGATACAATCACCAACATGTCTATCACATTGCACTTTTTGTAGGAATCGTGGCTGATCACGAAATATTATATACCCTGACTGCCTCGTTGGACTAGTGGTTACCGTGTGCGACTACCGATCACGAGGTATCGGATTTGGTTTCCGGGTCAGACTAAAAAAGTGTTATTGAGTTGTTCTGATTACAGAAATGTTGAATTGCAGCCCGGAATTGGGGTCTTAAACCCCGTGCCTCGGACAGTACGTGAAGCCGTCGGTCTTGTGTCTGATCTCTCCCTGATTGTATCGGACAGGTGTTCCATCGGTGAGAGTGTAGGAAAAGAGAGTGTACCTGTGCTCACACACTTGTACAACATAATGTCTCCTCCATTGTTAGCTGGTCTCCTTTGAGACCGGCCGTCGCGACCGCAAGCACTCTCGTGCTGCCGTGGTCACCGTGGCCACTCGTCCTGTAGTAGCATAACGTCTCGTGGAACACTACTGAATAAATGTTCTAATATGTTTATCAATCTAAATAATGTGAAAATTTTAAAATGTATTACTTTAACCTTGGGTAGCACAATAAGATATCACCGCAAAAACTGACTGGTTAATGATGGTCCTACTTATTGACGACGTCAATGCTTCTCCAAACAACGTAGACTTCATTACCACGATTTAATCTAATTAATTGATGGTCTCTTGGATTATTTACCTATACTAAAAGTGATGCAGTTCAGTCCAAAAGTTGGTGCAGCTATCGACTATTATCGTAACTAATACCTACTTTACTTTTAAAAATACGTAACTACCACAAATTGAATTTTAAGATCGAAAACTTTGCTAATCATTTTGCGATTTGCTAATATCTCCTTTAATAAGTAAACTAATTGCCCACCCACTACGATCCCGGGTCCTTTATGCGGGGCGTGAAAAACATTTCACTCGGCCGCCATGGCGTGGGTTGCTATACTGCACTGTCTTCATTCGCAATGAGTATGGCGACCGCCGCTCTTGGATTCTATTCATGCTTTCATACAAAAAAAAATAAAAAAATAATCTAGCTGCTTGTACGGATGGATGCGGACTGTTCGAGACCCTGATAGTTAGCACTTCTTAGTTCAAAAATGGATGGCGATAGATTGATTTGATGAACAGGAGCTACTTATTTTATCCTTCTGCATTAAGACATGTAATGAGATTTTGAGTCTTCATTAACCTCATATTGATTCATGATTTAATTGTTGAAAATTGATATTTATTAAAGAACAAAACTTGTAACTCAGTTCGAGCCAATAATAAGACTTACATTCCACAAACTTCTAGGTATAAGAAGTTTGTAGATCACAATCAAACTCATTGAAGCTAAGTCGCAGATCTTACCGATTCTTACTTTGCCATATGGGGATTTACATATTAGTGTTGATTTATGCGCAATTATAAGCATGTTTCTGTTAGTGTCACTGTAGAAGGCTCATATCGAAGCATTATTTTGTCGTTAAAAAAGTTCAAATAATTATTTGTGGAATGCTTTAACATTTTTAACTTGCTTCTTTGACATTGAATTGAAATGTCACTCATTCCGAGTCAATAAAAAAAATCTGTTTTCTGTAGAAAACTGACTTTGTTTTGTGACAATCACATGGCTCCCAGGTACTGTAGTTGATCTCTTGTGTGTTGTACTCTCTACTTTAAGTTTTTTCATTTCAAAAGAACAGTGTGTTACCTTAGTAGTCTGGTTGTAATTGTACTTAATAATGTGGTAAAGGAAAAATATATGAAACATATTCCAAAGTATCGAGTATTTTTCTATCAATCCAAAACTATAAATAATTGTCAATGAACAAATAAGTATTGGAACAAACTTTTTCTTTATTTATCGCTTAAATTTACTTAATAATGCTTTTATCGAAGTCTAATTAGGTTAACCTTAAATAATTAATGTAAACGCTACATATTTTTCTAAAAAGAGATACAATTATGTTATAAGCAACAAGTTGAGGTGGAAATGGTTTGGTTTTTTAAACCGGTGTAAGTTTAAAGTAACCAAAATTGAATATTTAAATTCTAGCATAATTTATTTCCAATAATGTAGTTATTTTAAGGAGAACTAAAAAACGGTTAGTTGTTTTGCACAATTATTTTGACTGATAATACACTTAGACTTTAAAATATTCTAAAATGCAATGTCTTTAATTTAGTAGTATCAAATATTCTTCCAAGACACATGTTGTTTAGATAAATAGGAACAACCAGTAGGTGGTTCTACTAATAAGTAGATAACTACCTTCGTTCATTGTCAGCTGTAGCTCAAGTGTGTCAACTGCTTTGTCGGCACAACTTCAATTATTTATATGTCAATTAAAGTTTACAAATGTCCTCCATAGACATGATCCTGTGACAGAAAAATAACATATTTTAGCCTCTTGTTTGTTATCTAGATAACTGGTAGTAAGGAAAACAACATAGCGTGTTTGTTTAAAAACACACATCGTGTTACAATACATTAAATATGACAAGGAAATAATTAATGTATGTTAAGAGAAATATAATACATTTTTTGTTTATGAATTCCCGCGCACGTCATCGTGATAGACAGCGATATTGTTATAGATCGACGACACTATTTAGTACAGCCACCGTGAGAAGACAATTTTTTCATTTTTTTTGTATGTTTACAATTGTATATTACCCGTAAATATCATTAATAGTGTAATGAGATTTCTTCAGTTCTAAGCCGCTATAACCTACCAGTATCCAAATTGAGTACCTACATTAGTATTAATAGTGAAACATACCACAAAAACAACATAATTCTTAGAGATTCAGATTCATGTTGTTTTTAAAATCAAGTGTAAGTATAGCGAATAGTTACACTTCGACCCCTATTTTTTGCCACACTTATCCTCAATTAAATGTGATTAGCAAAAAGTGTAGCATCTAAGAATAGTAATTAGTCAATTATTAAACAAGATTATATTTATATTTATTAATTATTTTGAAGGCTTGTCGGGCATTTCGGTATTTTCCATCCTGGACATCATTTTGTACATACAAGCCTTGCCTAGTTAGATATGTCAAGTTACTTCTTTATCGATTCAATTCGACTATACACAACTTACTTTGTAATAAACAAAGCCTAGAAGGATTCAACTCTAAAAAAATAGAAATAAGTTTATAGGAATAAACTATAATCTACATTTATAAAAAAATAATTTAGAATCCCCTTGGTCACGGCATCACGCGTGACCAATTGAATCTAATTTTCTTATTCTTTCAGTATTGGATAGCCTAGTTATTGAGGAAGGTTATAGGTCATAAAACATCGTGCTAAGATAGGAGCTGATCATCAAGAAAAATAGTTGCATAAATCAGGCACTTGATTAATTCCGAGAGACTCAGACGAAATTATGAAAATTAGCTAGTCAGTAAAAAAAAAAAATTCAGATTTCTTTTTATATTATCTATTCTTTCAGAAAAAACACCAAATCTAGCTTCTGATCAGATTTTTAAAATATTATTAGTCATTAAATATATGCACATGTAGGTTTTGATTATTTTTTCCTACTCACGATCAAAACTATGTAAACTTATTACATATATAAATATTTTAAAACAGAGGTATCTTAGAAGATATCGTATTTTACCACTGTTACTATGGCGCTGTCAGTTGAAGACAGACGACATATTACTTCTCAGCAACATTGTCAGTCGGACGAGGAATGTACAACGGTTTTTAAAGGCCTCTTTCACGGTTGAAAAATTTAAAAGACATTTTTTTACTCCCGTTTGTTTAAAACCGTTTCGTTTGGTATTAACAGAGGCATATTTAAACAAATATACTTAGGTTACTCTTATTCTAAACATAATCACGTAATAGAGGTCAAACCTAATTGGCTACCTAGATATATTTATATCATTATGTATTGCATAAAATATTTATACACAAATTAAAAAATCAACACTCCTAGCTCTAATATTACACCTGCTACACACATCTCTGCATCACCCAAAGGTCGACTGGAAGAAAATGCCTACGGCATTAAGTCCGCCTTATGTAATGTAACTTACTTACAGAAAGTACAAATAAATACAAAATAAAAAAAAAAATCTAACTACGCACATATTGGTTATATAAGCCTCTGTTTACCACTTTGAGGCTAAAGCATGTGCTTATATACATATATGTGTTCAGTTTTAGTAGGTTACTATTTGACTAACCTTGAATCTGTAGATCTGGTAATCGTGCCATTAATTTAAGCTTCATAGTGATTAGATTACTATTTTGTGTTGTTAATAATTCATTATACTCTCTTATTTGTAATATAGCACAACAACATTAATTAGTTATAAAAAACTTATGAAACAAACAACTAAAGTAGCAGTCAAACATAGTGATTACAAAATTCTTTAAATATTCAAATCGTTTCCCGTTATTCGAGACACTAAACCAAAACCTAATCCGGCAGTAACTCTTCCATAAAATTTACCATAGTGACCATAAATATCGGAAGTGGTCCACGGAGACACCGTTTAGCGGGACTGCCCGCGCCCACGTCGCCGCGGGGTCACCCCAAGTGTCAACGGTCTCCCTGTGACATTTATTAACGGTTAGAAGGGTTGAGAGGCATTCCTGGAGGCCATTTTCTTTTTCGTATTGAGGGTGTTTTTACTGAATGATCGGTCTGTGCATGAAATCAAAAGTTTTTTGTTGGACATTCGTCGTGCGAGTACTGTTTTCTATTCTAATATGTTTGGATCACAATGGTCCTTCGGGGAGCGTAAAGCGAAAGTGAGTCTAAGAAATTCAAGAGGTATGGGAAGCTGACATTCCGATTATTTACTGTTATTACTGTGTGTTTTGTCGTTCATCGGTTATTTGCTTCATTTTTATTTATTACTAGTAACATTAAACAAATTATCATTTCTTTTTCCCTTTATTTTATTTATTTATTTATCCTTTTTGCAAATAAGTTACATTGCATAAGGCGGACTTAATGCCGTAGGCATTTTCTTTCAGTCGACCTTTGGGTGATGCAGAGATGTGTGTAGCAGGTGTAATATTAGAGCTAGTAGTGTTGATTTTTTAATTTATTTATAGATTTTCTTTGTAGAATACTACTTGCTAAAACAGGACCGCACCGATGGCGTAGTGGTTTAAGCAGTCGCCACGCTGCTCTCTACTGCACCGAGTGCTATGGGTTCAAACACTACACGGGACTAGAGTTCATGTGATTCACAAATTGTTGTTCTAAGTCTAGCTGTTCCCTGTGACAAAAAAATACCACTTTACAAAAAACTTGAAGAATTGGGTGATAAAAAAAACAAAACATTGCATGTTGTCTTGGAGTTAAAATTTAACTTCGATTAGTAGTAGTTTTCTGGCGACACATTTTATAAGAAAAAAGAGATATTTCCCTACGTAACGTTGATTACCGACAAGTAAATAAAGTTAAACCACCGACTTTATAGCCTTAACTAACCGCAACAAGATAGTGTTAGCAAGCAACCGCAAAGGTAAAACCACAACAAATAAAACCCCGTCCGTTGAGCAATGATGCGTGCAAGCGCCGGCGCGGCACTGCACTCTGCACATGTCATGTTTCTTTACTTAGCTATATTTAATTATTCAATATATGAAAGCATGGAAGATAATTACTGGGTTAGCAGCATTGTAAAGTTAATGGTTCAAAAATATAATCTGAATTTATATGTTTAATGATTTATATAAAGACTTTTACCTTTAACTGCTAAATGCTTATGGCAATTAATGCGCTCACTCCAGGTATTAAGAACATATCTTTGAATTACCTGACTTTTCCATCAAGTCGTACTCGCCGGGGTTATATCTGGTAGCCTAAACATCATCAACCTTTAATAGTCAATGGCTGAAAATAGATCTCTCCTTAAAAGATTTTTTGGCCTACTGGACCATGCTGACCAGGAGGAATGGTATAGGGTTTGTTTCCAGTTTTCCTTCTCTTTACAGTGAAGTGTGTCCTGCGTAGATTGCTTTCTTAGCCTTATGACACCCGTGTAATGTTTTGGGGGTGGTGGCACTCCATATTCTTAATCCGTCACTACACGGATAATTTCTGTGAAAATAATTGTTTTATTTTGAAATTAATAGTGTAAAAAAATGCATGTTAATATTTAAAAAGACTTCTTGCTAAGCACAGTTTCTTTAAAGTGATAAAAATAAATGAAAATATAAACAAATTGCATCGATAAATGCATAAATCTCATTAGATCATTAATACTTAAGATACAAGTACAGTTTAAAAGTTATTTTATTGTACGCGGACTACCGAACATTGGGATGGTTAGCGCTCCTTAGGGGACATTTTTGTTTAGCAGTAGACCGTGATATGTTGATTACAATTCTATGTTGAGGTTTATATGAACGTCAAATGTAGAGTCCTTTTTCCTCTGTTTCTTAAAATGAAGATAAGAAAAAAACCAAGTGCCTAGGGTGGATCACATTGACTTTCAAAGTCAAAGTCAAAGTCAAAGTCAAATTCATTTATTCATTTAGGTCACAAAAGACACTTATGAACGTCATAAAAAAAACAATAAAAGATGAAAGATGAACAATCTGTCGATTAAAATTACAGCTAGCTGGGTTCGCAGATTGTTCATGGTAGAGTGGTGAGAAAAGAACCCAGGAAAGAAACTCACCACCACTCTTTTAACTCAAAATCTTTTAAATATTAAACTAGCAGTTACATTCACAATCATAGGTCTTAAAAAAAGAGCAATTCATTTCCAAACATCTAAATCTGTGACATAGTCTGAAACTGAGTAATAAGCCTTTTTGGACAACCTCAGCTTAACAAATTTCTTAAATTTACTAATAGATAATAATACTATGTTGTTTGGTAATTTGTTATAAAATTGTATACATTGACCCACAAACGAATTCGATATTTTATGGAGCCTAGTAGTGTGCAAGGCAAGTTTATTTTTATTTCTTAAATTAAATTGATGGAGATCACTATTTTTCTTAAATTTACACAGATTTTTATGCACATACAAAAGATTCTCGTAAATGTATTGTGAGTGTAGTGTGAGAATGTTAATTTCTTTGAATCTGTTTCTTAGTGACTCACGCGGGCCCATCTTATAGATAGCCCTAATAGCTCGTTTCTGGAGCACAAAGATTGAATCAATATCAGAGGCACTGCCCCAAAGCAATAAACCATAGGACATAATGCTGTGAAAGTAACTGAAATAGACTAATCGCGCAGTATCAACATCCGTCAATTGACGAATCTTTCTCACAGCATAAGCTGCAGAACTAAGTCTACCAGATAACGTTTCTATATGTGGGCCCCATTGTAACCGTGAATCTAAAGTTATACCTAGGAAGACAGCCTTGTCTGTCAATTCCAGTTCCTCCCCGTTCATCAAAACACTAGTTTTTACTTGTTTAACATTCCTAGTATAAAATTTAACACATTTGGTTTTACTCCTGTTTAATAACAAGTTATTAGCGCAAAACCAAAGTACCATTTTAGAGAGAGCATTGTTTACATCGTCAATTACCGATTGCTGTCTGTTAACTTTAAATACTAAGGATGTGTCATCTGCAAACAACACTATCTCATGGTTATCCCTCACAAGATGAGGCAAGTCGTTGATGTACACAAGGAACAGAAATGGACCCAGAATAGACCCCTGGGGCACCCCCACCGCCACAGCTGATCCCTGGGATAATTTACCATTAACATCTACTCTTTGAATCCTATCACTCAAATAAGAAGTAAGAAGATCCAAAGCACTGCCTCTTATTCCATAGTGGTGTAATTTCCTGACAAGTGTTTCATGCTGCACACAATCAAATGCTTTAGATAAGTCACAAAACACCCCGTAGGCGTCACGTGACTCCTCCCAAGCCTCAAATATATACTCTAATAATTTAACCCCAGCATCACATGTTGACCGACCATGAGTGAAACCAAATTGTTTAGTATGCAGCAATTGATTTTCATTAAAATAATTAAGCAACTGAGTAAGTATCAGCTTTTCAAAAACTTTACTAAATGTTGGTAGGACCGAAATTGGTCTAAAATTTGTGGGGTCTAATGGACTACCTGATTTAAACAAAGGAGTTATCTTGCTATACTTCATCAGGTCAGGAAACACACCATAATCTATACATCTATTAAATATAATAACTAAGTCAGGTACAATAATGTCAATTATTGAGTGAACGACACTTACAGAAATTCCCCAAAGATCAGCTGTCTTTTTTATATTAATAGATTTGAAGGCAGCTAAAACATTAAGTTCATTTATATACTGAAAAGTAAAATTATTAAAAAATTCTGGTACATTTTCTCTGATCAATGATTCTGCAGTGGAGGTGGAAGAGCCTAAATTACCTGTAAGTGCGACTGGGAAAGTGGAAAAAAATTTTTCAAATGTGTTGGCCACTTCCATGTCATTCTTGGTAATGTGACCATCAAAATTTAATTTAAAATCAGACTCCTTTGTTCCACTTCTCCCAGTCTCAGCATTAATAACTTTCCAAGTTGCTTTAATTTTATTACTACTGTTTCTGATTTTAGACTTAATAAACAAAGATTTGGCTAATTTACAGACACTTTTAAAAATCTTTGAATAGCATTGTACATATTGCTTAAAGTCCTCACTAGTATTATATTGTCTTTCATGATACAGCCTATACAATGTTTCCCTACTCCTATAAATTCCTACTGTTGCCCAGTTACTGAATATAGGACAATCAGTAACAGTAACCGTCTTGGAGGTAAATATTGAATTAAATAGACTAAGGAACGAATTAAAAAAGGAACAATATAGTGCATTAGGGTCTAATTTGTTATTTAAGGAAGGTAAATTATTAATTAAGTTAATTCTCATACGTTCCAGGCGATCAACTGTTACTGGTACAAGAGTAATTTTTTTTTTAAGCACTGTTTTCTTTTTGCTTACTGTCACCTGGATCCTCCCATGGTACAAGGCTAGGGTGGGTCAATTCTGGTTTGAATTTAGGTCGTATTATTTCAATTAGGTAAGTAATAAAATTAAAAAGAAAAAATAAAACTGAAGGCTGTGTGACCAATTTTGGACCTGATATAATTATTTTTTACTTCACCACTAAAAGGTGGATTTCACATAACCTAGAACCTGTTTCAAAACGTAGTCTATTAAGAACAAAAACAATATTTCAAATCCTACTGCTTATTTCAAAGATTAGCTCGTTCAACGCAATAAACAAACTTTGATATAGTTAAATTCCCATAACTCAAGCAAGTATGTAAATTTTTAGCCCTCCTAACTCCGTCATACTCCCATTAAGGTAATCAAGTCCTTTATATCTGAGATTATGAGTGGTAAGCGATCATAACCGTGAGACGAAGCCCTCCACTGGTCCACTATTACTTTTATATAGTCGCCTTAAACAGGTCTCGTAACTGTTTACTGACAATAACTTTGGATTTTGTGCTAATATTTCAAAACGTAAAATATAGCTCGCCTGTACTAAGCTTAGAGCAAAGATAAATTTACTTTCATAACCTTTGAATACTTTTGTCAATCGACAGAATGAATGAATATGAATAGCAATAATAATAATATTAAATTGACATATCACTTACATGACCATGTTATTCCACACAAGGCTGAGAATTACTCTAGTGAGCTAACCATTGATAAACATGCTTCGTCATCATTATGACTATTACTGTCACTACTTGTTATATGACCTAAAACACTGACCCCGCAGTGTCAGTCTGACAGTATAAACGTGATACTCTAAAACGAATTTCATGTGGGTTTAACCATTGGACAAATGATTCATTTATTTATGTGTACTAATTTAATATTTTCTGTAAAACACAATCGAGATATAGGCAAAAGAGATTTTTTAAAACACGAATAAATATACCGAGATAAATATTATCGATCAGCATCTCTCATTTTATGTAATTCCTTAATGATAGTAGAAATTTTGAAGGTACGTACGCGTACTCTACAAGTTAAAATGTTGGCATGGACCTTAAACAATAATTGAACAAGTGTTAATTTATGGTTATAGTTTCCTAAAAAGTAATTTAAATTGATATTCACGGTCATTAATGCTAGTCAACTCAAATGTTATCCATAAATACAGAATTATTAGACATAAAAACTACCATTGAGTTCAAATCAAACCCTTTGGTATTAAGTTTACACCTAACTGGAATTAAACCCGCCTACATTTAAGTTGTATTAGAATACTCTACCGCAGATACATAGGGATTGTTTTCATAGCTGCAATATTTCTACAGAAACTATGCCAAGACTCTGTAAACAAAACTTGTAAAGTATTTACTGAAGCGTAACTATTCGCTACGTCATACCCGACAATCGTGGCTTCTTTAATCGCTCTTTAAAAATTGTTTTATGACAGTTTGATTTGTGCCCACCCCACTTCTAATGGCATCATTAATAATAGTGGAGATATTTTTGTCTGTCCATTTATCTTGGTTCGCTGCGGTTGTGGAAATGTAAAACTATAATTCACTGGTTTGCGGGGCACTTGTATTAATATTAAGATGAAAGTGTGTTGGTATGTGTGTACAGACACGGAAACTGCTCGACTAATGATGAACCGTCGTAGCGGCACTCTTTAGTTGAATGGGAAATTTGACAAGTATATCATTAAAGAACATTTTTGTACAATCATGTGTTGGATCACTTGAATATACACACTCACGCATATACCCACTAAGAGGTAGGCAGTGACGTATTGAACACTCAGTTCCGCAATTACAATTAACTTTATTTCCGTGATCAAAATTTTCTCAAGTATTTGCCATACAGCTATCAGACTCTAAACTAGGCAGAGCCTGTGCTTTGGTAATTAGAATACTGACAAACATTCTGAAATTTGGTAATCGCGCACATAAGAAGTACATAAAATTTTGTCATTATAGATAACCTATTGCAGTCCACTGCTGGACACTGACCTCTCCCATTGCACACCGTTGGTTTATCCCATAATGGTGCTCATCACGCAATATTTTTATAGGTGAAAAGCGAAGACGCAACTTCTGGCTCAGCAGTTAGAGCTACTTACCACGAGACTAACATGTCAAATACAGTAAGTAGACAAATTAAAAAATTTGGAGTTGTAATGTCACAAACACACATTATAGATGAACAACTTTCAATAAAGTAAACTGTTCCTTTTTGAAACGAGGGTAACACATATATTAACATGTGAAATATGTCTAACGGGTCGGTTATCGTTTAAACCTCATTGCTAACGAGAGGCCTATGTCCAGCAGTGGACTGGTAAAGGTAGTTTATGAGGTCGGTATTAAAGAAAAATAAAGAACATATGAAGGAAAACTACCCATCATTACCGACACACTTTATCTAATCAAATAATTGATACTTGTGCAGTAACTAGTATCGGCTCGGCTCTTCCTTCCTGTGCAAATCAGTTAAAACCTGGAATTCATTACCAGCGCACGTGTTTCCTTCCCACTACGATCCCGGGTCCTTTAAGCGGGGCGTGAAAAAGCATCTCACTAGGGCGCCATAGTGTGGGTCGCCATACGGCACTGTCTTCATTCACGGTGAGTACGGCGACCACCGCTCTTGGATTCATGCTTTCCATCAGGCAGAATAGAGTCACTTTGGTAGGATGTATAGAAAAAAAAAAATTACCAAGTCAATTTAAAAGTATACATAAAAATATTTTTTTACGCAGAGAAATACTGTTACTGAACGGGAGTCGATCTTGGAACAGTTGCAATAGAATGCTTCCTCACAATGAATATTATCGTACATAATACATATCGTACACATTAAATCATCCTAATTACATCTAATCCTAATTACCTTATAATTAATGAGCTTGATTACATCTAATTAAAATAACTTCTGTGTGTTTTATAATGTGAAACACTTAATGGGCTGTAGGTCCAGCCGTTTGTGAACCATAGTACAGAGCCAATGTTCGAGGTTCAATTTTGTAATTCACTAATATATTTATTTAAAATTATGTTTACCTTCAATCTAGTTACCATAGTACAAACTCTGTCTAGCTTGAAATTGGACAACTATGCGTAAGATGTGTTATATTATTAAATTTGTATTCATTATTTCATTTTTATCGATATTAATTTCTGTCGTTATGTCGAATTAGGTGATTGTACGCGCGGGTGAACATATTCGACAGGTTTTATTTTTTCCTCTCAACGTCCTAAACTATCAGCGACTGATGCTCACCGAGTCTTGCTTTTTCTGTTCCCGTTATTACAGCAAAGCAATTTTCCAACAATATATTATCTCGTCTATACACCAATAAAAATGAATTTTCTTTAGCAATCAAACAAACAGACGACAAGTTTTGCTATGACAATTTTCCGTACATTTTATCTCAAAGTATGTCGATATAAAATTGCATTCATATCCCTCATAATTCATCTCACATCACTCATCCTTGAGCCAGTTACGCGGTTCTGTAGAACCCTTTGGCTTCGATAAAATGTCATCTTCGGTGTAAATGAGTCGCGCAAACGTCGAGCCCCATTGTCCAGCGACACCGGCCACTTTGGGGTGACTTAAATCCGAAATTGGGTATTTCGAAAAATGTGCATGTGTCATTTATCACAACCCTCGCCTACAGAATGGGTGGAAAAAACCTAACCCTATTTAAAAAACTACCCCTGGTAATCCGGCGGCGGGACCGACGCGGCACACAAACAGTATTAAATTTTTGTACTATTAATACAATGGCGTTAGCGTCGCGTAAATATTGGATGAATGCAGTTCGAGATAATCCTTATTAAGAGAGGATGTAACAACCCTCCGTGAGACAACGGGTTAATCGCGTGTGCAGACACTTAATATACTGTTTGTCTTATTGGTTTTGAATCGAAAACTCATTACACTAAAATTATTTTACTATTTTTAAACTAATCTTTTTTATGCGTCATAATTTTCTTCTTTGAACCTGCAATATCTCACATATTAAAAAAGACAAAAATGTATAACAGAAACCTGACGAAAACAGTGCCGTCTCTTGTTAACTACTTTGAGTGCAAGATGAGTTTGAGCTCTTAACCACGCAAGTTCAACGTATTAACCAATTGATTAGTTCAATATTAATTTTACTTCTAGATTGTGTTTTTATTGGATGCGGAAAACCGTTGGATGCGGGCAGTCTAGGACCGGTTGTTATTTATTGCAAGTGATCATTAATTTCTAAGACGTACATTAATTTTAATAAGTCAAATGGCAGGATAGCCTCATGATCATCAGAAGTTCATAGATTAAGTATATTTACACTTAACTGTTTTCTTAATTGACGAACAAAATTATTGATTAAAATTTTACTTTCAATTAACTACCTCGCAATGAAAATAACTGCCTATTTTATCTCTCTACCAATAATTCACGAACCCTGCAAGGTAATTCGATTACAATTTCTCACTTTAATTGATGAAATTAAGACGGTCACGTGTCACGTTGAAAGGCACCGAGCGGCTATACGCGGCGTGTTCGCAATAGTCTGCGGTTAAACTTTTCAATATTTTGGTTGGTACCGAGGTGCGCACGTGCTGCCACGTGGCGCGCTTTACCCCGCTACATCCCGGACGTTTTATTTTTTATTATTTTCATAATTCATATTTCACAATAACAACTGAGAAGGCGTTTCGCACGGTTAGCTTATGAAACCACTTTCGCTTCGCGATGTGGCGTGGGGCTGAGACTACGGCTTACCGCGAGGGCCACTTATGGGCTCGTTTTTATTTATATTACAGAGCGTGTTTTGTGATCCACTTTATCAAACACTACAGAGATCGTATGGGGCCTCCGCAGACTAGGATAATAATTTTGGTGGCATTCTTCTCTGTGACGTCACTATATGGCTTATTGTGTTTTTTAGCTGAGGATTAGTGAACCGCGGGCGGTGGGCCATAAAAAGGCCTCTGTTTTCAACGGCAAACGACAAATACTAATCCACAGCCATTCTAGTCGGCCATTGAGGGTAATGCGAGCGTATTTGATTTTGCAGTTATCTACCCATCATTCCAGGATATTTATGGTTCATGATATTTCCAGGCTTATCTGAATGGTATGTTTTTTATTCACCTTTAACCATTTCTGATATAAATACAACTACATTTTCTATTAAAAACACGGGTGCTCACTTAAGACAATCATAAAACGGAACGGAACAGCGGTTAAGAATTGCAATCGCAAAAAGTTCACCCCACGCAACTGACTCACGTAAAATGTAATGGGAAATTACTGTAAAATAAAAAAAGTCTCCCTTAGAGTTGAACCCTTATTGTTACGGCAATTTAGGTTACCCTCGGCAGGGAACTAAGAATTCTTATACGAACTAGCAATATGCAAGTTCCCTTAAGTACAAGGTCATAAAACTTGAGCGATTTTAATCGAAACGTTCTGCAGTTGTTACTGTTTTGTTTACATTGCATGCATAAGACAATTAACGCGCGTTTGTTGTTGATATGTATACTTGTTTGCAATGTGGATGGTGTAACAGTGAGCTATATTACTTTTGATGAGATCTTCTTTCATTAGTGCCAAACTTAGCTACAACCAAAATAAAGATAGTATACATGTTATATGTGCTACAGGGCGGTCTAAGGATAGTTACTAATTGCAAAATACTTTGCACTTGAAGTCTCTTAAACATCGCTTCATCGAGTACGTAAGTTAAAAAATAAATATGATATAATTATCATTGCGTTTGCGTTTCTAGATGTATAAAGACAAGAAATGCGACGTGACGAGTATTAGGTACATACCCTTACATTTTATTGACATTTCGACCAGGTTGTACTGATTATGTCAAAGTGACACCAATTCCAGTGAAATTTCTTATGCCATTGCTTTAATTATCGTGTGCATATTTATAAATTTTTCTTTCTCATATATAACAATTCATTTAAATCAAACGATTCAGACAATATTCATAAATCCTTTAAAAACATTAAAAGATAATTGTAAATATATCAAACTATATCTATAGTTATTATTACACCTAAAAAAGCGCTAATCCAAAAATCAATTCTCAAAGCAATTAACTTTTTAATTGTAGTGCGCACACGCCGGTAGCTGATGCCTGCTGTGAAGTGAAAATAAAAAAAGTATAACATTGATTGAGATCGCTTGCACGCTCTTCTCCCGTACAGTGATACCTATAATAAAATATTTTGATGGATGAAACAAATGAGATGATGATCTGTAGATAACATTTGAATACACAACAATGGGATTGTAATCTTGATATAAAAATAGGTACCTATTCTGGTAAGATATAGAATATATCATATATATATATGTTGCCGTATGGTGATGGATTAAGAATACAAAGTGTCACCAGCCTTATTTATCCCATGGGTGTTGGAAGAGGCGACTAAGAAAGTAACTTATGCAGAACAACAGCTCTGTGAAGATAAGAAAAATTTGATTAAAACCCTATTCCAACCCGTCTGCCCAGTATAGTGGGCTAAATTCTTCTTTCTAATGAGAGGCCAGGTCCAGCAGTGGATTATGAAAGACTATTAGTATGATGTGATGTGATGATTTTGACCAAAAGGTATTCTTTTGCAAAAGGTAATGCACACACCTACTGGGGACAAAAGTGGAAAATCGAATGTCCTGTGGATCACTGTTTACTTATGGTATTCCCACTAAATAATTGTGGTGAAGAATTTGTAATACAATACAGCTGTTAATATGCTATTCGTGTTTACAAATACGTGTCATATTATATCGACAGCCTTCAATAGTCCATTGCTGGACACACACACACAATAGTCATGCTGTTGCACACAAGCACCTACTGCGCTTGGGCCAGGGCTTGCGCTCAAGGCCACCCTGATCGTTGATCGCCTAAAAGCAGCGTACAACAAAGTTATCAGGGAATGCCAGAGGGCTTACATTAGAGCGGATGCATTGCACGGACTTATCTTCGAAAGGGAATTTCGTTCTACTATAGCACACTGGCCAGACGCGTTTGCATACGTGTTTTTATAAGTTGCCCTTCTCTTTGCTGTGAAATTGTCCTGCCTAGTTTGTTTTCTTAGTCGCTATGTTACGGCATCTATAGGATAAACAGCGGTGGTGGCTCCCCGTATATTGAGAACTAAGAGAAGTGAAAGATCGAAAGGTCTTGCAGTCATGGTTAGCAAATTCTTGTTCAAATTAAGCTTTTTACGTGGCTAAGCTCCTTAACATAAACTGTGTTATCAGTAAACATAATAAATATTTGCTCTGATTGCACACAGCAAGATGTATTTCAAAGCAACCCCCAGTAGTACAACAACCCTCACTCCACTGAATACAGGCAACAAGGAAGTATTAAAGTCATACAACTTAACCCCACGGATGCCGGGGGATCTTTAAATACATCCGATAAAAAACTAAACGACACCCCTCCATGCAAAAAATATCCCCCAAGGTGGAGCGTGAAGGAAAATTTATCCTTAAATTAATTTGTAGTACAAAATTGCAGTACAAAATCAAATTAAAATAAATACCCAGAATGGTTTATTGCAAATTGATTTGTCTTAGGGGAAGGATACAGGCTAAATAATGGTCAATCTTGAAATAAACTTATGCCTAACCTTTTGAAACAGACTTTCAAAATTTCAATTTTTAGTCTTTCAAAAACAGGCATCATTTCAAAAAGAACAATATATACCCTCATAATATTAAAAAGGTATGAGGTTGAGACGGGAGAGACTGAAATTTATTTAAGTGTCTTAACATAATATTCAAATCAATCTATCACCGTCCACTGCAGAACGAAGGCCTACCCCAAGGAGCACCTACCGTCCCAGTCTTGAGCTGTCTGCACCCATCCGCTGCCTGCTACTTGTTTCAAATCGACAGTCCATCGTATCGCAGAATATTAGAATAAATAAAAACAATTAATGGAACCTTAAGAATGAAATCACAAAATTTTTAATATTAGTTGTATGTTAATAATATTTACAATAATAAATAAATTAAAAAAATACATGCAACATGTCTTGTTTCATTCAAATGTAGGTTAAAACCTAGCACAATTTAATTAATACATGTTTTTACATATATTATATCTTTCTACCAGTGTCCTGAAGACTAAGTAATACTCAATGTTTTTCAATTCCCGGTGGATTCTCTTGCCTTTTTAAACAACAAATCTTATAAAATACAACATAAATATTTATAGATTAACTTATCATTACATTTTTTAATGCTTCTTATGCTGTAACCTTATATAGATTTACTTAACCATAGTGTAAGAGAAAGATAAGAAATAAAGTGCGAGATTCATATCGCGTGACGTAAATTTTTATTCACAACTTATAAAATAATTATGTATGTCATATCACCTATATATTTATGTCCGAAACTACGAACACATCTTCTGTGGGAACAGTGTGTCGAAATAGTAGAATTTTCGCTCGGCTTGAGACCTGTCTCATTTCGTACACATTGAGTGATTTATCGTACACAAACGTACATTAGATTTTTATGTTCGTATCTTGTAGGTTGTAAATAACATTGGTACCCCGACCCACTTGGAGATTATTACTGATTTATTTATTATTTAAACGGTGTGATGGATGGCGCAGTCGGATCGTACTTTACTTAGCGAGCTGTGCCATCGGTAGAATAAAGTAACTGACCTTTCGAATATGATTGCAACTATTTAGGTTGTGAGGTTTTGACACTTGATAATCGTTTGGTTGCACAATTTAGTTGTTTGTTTGTAATCAAACTAATTGTTTTAATTTGATAACGTTTGTGTTGATTGTAGTAAAATTACCGTTCGGTTTAATTGCGTCGGTTAATTAGTGGCCTTCTCCAGAGTAATATGGTTCGTTATCGGTTCGTTCGTGAGTATATACTTTTTTTTTTTGTTACAGTCGCTAAAATATCAGTCGTAATTAGAATTCAAAACAAAAATGATCGTAACTGTTTGTTTATGATAGAAAAGAAATATTATTATTATAGATATATAGATATAGATATTTTAAGTCAATATAATAATGACTTTTTTGTGAGTGTGTGTGAATGAAATTTTTTTTTGTGTATTGAGTTTGTCATAAGAAACATAAATAGACATACGAATATATTTGAACCCACAATAAATCGAGGATCTCTTTTTTTCTGTAGATGAAATGATTTCACAAATATTAAGTTGCAATTTCAATATTTTTAATGAATTATTAAAATATTATAATAAAAATACAGTATAACAACTTCATACTAACATTTTCCTGTTGTATTCTAGGAGAAAATATTTAAAAACAATGTATATTTTTATTTGAAATTTGATTTACTTACTAACCTACTACGTAGCAAAAGCAATCTACCAACTACGTAAGTATTATTATAGGTTTTCTTTAAAAGAAAAATATTACTTTGCCCGTCGTACTGAAATAGATTCCCTCCTCAGTTCTCAATATGATGCAGCCATATTTCAGAGTACGGAACACGCCACGCCAAATCGCCCCCAGCGGCAGCTAGACTATTGAAAGTAATCCAATTCTTTCGTGTAATTGCGTAATCTTTTCACTCTAAATAGGTGGTACTTAATCTCTTCCCTACTCTGCCCCACTGAGGGCAAGGTGAACTAGCGAAGCCTGAAATGGTTATTTTTTTAAACTTCTCCATTATAAGCTGGGCTAAGTGAAGTGGAATTAAGGGCGTAGCAGATTTAGGGCCAATTTTAAAGTATTGATTGTAATGTTCATGCGTCGTTGGGTATTTTGAAACCTTGTTCTGGGAATAAGATTCTAAACAAACCGTTGATGTTAGATTCTAAATAGTTTTTATTT
Organism: Hypercompe scribonia; assembly: GCA_949316085.1. Lineage (NCBI taxonomy): Eukaryota > Metazoa > Arthropoda > Insecta > Lepidoptera > Erebidae > Hypercompe > Hypercompe scribonia. Next base: position 590,729 of record OX438967.1, on the reverse strand, counting down.
AATCGTTAAACTTTGTTTTTTTAATCTAGAGTTACTAATGATATACTTGTATATAATATGTAACTCTTTTGTTTCTTAAACACTTTAGTACGAACCTTTGTGTGTGGTTATTTTTTCATTTCAGTGAATGCTCGGCAACTCTCCTCAAAATAATTGAATCCTCGTTATTTATTTGTCTTCGTGTACCATCTTGTGGGTGTGAAAAAGCATTATTTTCATATCTTCGTCACCGTCACTTTGCATTAGGTAAGTCAAAAGAGACGTTGAATCAAAACCGAGGAATTAAAAAAACTCTTATTTCCTCATATTTTTGTATTGCACTTGAAGAGAGATTTTCATTTTATAAAGTAGAAATTTTGACATCAAGTGCTTAAGGGCGATAGTCTTTTAGCACTGACTTTGCTCATTATTTAAGAAACAATACGATTATTAAACTACAACACACACTGATGCTTTTTTATAAAGGTTATAATACAACTGATATTATTTCCTATACATAAAACTGATTGTAAATGAAATACTCACAGTAATATAATAAAATGAAATAGTCGTTACAATGTCTTATATGCCATAAGTCGAATGATGGATTCTTAGGATGTTTCTACCTTTATCTATTGGTTAATAAAGTGTCAATAAGATAATGTTTCTGATATTTGATTCAATCATAAAGAATCCATGTGGTGGCAGATAATAATACATAGTGGCGTAAGTAAGAGGCGCCTATGGCAGCAAAGTATGCAGGACAACATCGCCGCAAAGAGAAGGAAAATTTGAAACAAATCCTATACCAAACCATCTGGCCAGTATGGTATATTAGGACAAACCTCTTTTCTAATGAGAGGCCTATGTCCAGCAGTGGACTACGAAAGCTATTATAAAGATGATAATTTATACATTAAATGACTTGTCCTGATTTACTGACTAGTACATCAATGCAGAACCCCGCCGCATAAATATTTAGGCCATAAACGTGTCATTTTTACAGCTAGTGTTTTTTATTATTGTAAACATCTATTTAGAAAAGATTTTCAAAAATTTCAACTCTAAGGGGGTAACAAAATTAACCATTTAATAGCTATTCGTCATCTTTAAAGTTAGAAACGCGATGATAAAAATAATCACGCGAGCGAAGCCTCGGGCAATTTCTAGGAATTTGATAAAATTTCAATTTATAGTTGCACCTGCTAAATATCTGTATAACAGTAAGTACGAGAAAACTGTTACGAGTTATAAAGATATTAATTATGCAAATCGGTCCATAACTTAACTTACATTAAAGCTGTTCGAACTCGCCTTTGGAATGTTGATTAAAACTCATGCTAGCTACTGGTTGTGATTTTCTTTCGTGGAAGATGCAACGAGCGGTTGGCTGGCGATAAGCAATAAGGTACTTGCTTACTTGCTATAAAGCTGCTAAGCAAGTAGATACTGGAAGCAATGCAATTACCATAGAAGAGTCTATACACCAAAGTCTCATAGAAAACAAATGTTAGGCCAATTTTTTCTTGTGAGGATACAGCAGACCCATCCTTCTAGGTCTAAATCCTGGAGTGTGAGAGGATCTGAACAAACACATTCTGATGACGAGTCTTTTATACGTTGTATCTGACGGCTACTCTATTACAAGCGAGGTTCTGCTGGCTAACGTGATAGTAAAACTATTAATATACTGATGGTATATGGCAACAGCAACACGTTGAAAGCCTCATGAAATACTTATAATTCCTAGTAAATAATCTAAAATAATGATATAAACTTTCGTTAACAAAATGGACAACATAGCAAAGTAGAAATAATGATTAGATAAGCCCATGGGCCAATACTAAAACGGGCAGATGTGCTTTATTAACGTTAACATACCTATAACATTTAATCATGGAGATCTCTCTTCAGTTAAAGATCGTATTATTTGTGTCACATACACACACACACACGTTGGCGTTTCACTGTTCTATCTATACCTGATCTAAGCGATAAAAATAAATATCTTCTGTGTTATTTATAGCTCCGTACATAACTCGTTATTTGCTTACACCGTTGTTTGTCACTGTTAAAACATGTTTATGGAAAAAATGATTTGTAGGATCGCTTTCTGGAATGTTCAGAATTATGGGAACTGGCAATTGATTCGAATGGTTTCGGTCTGGTAGTTGGAGATTTATGATGTTGTCGAGATCATGGTGCATTTATCACGACGTCATCGCACACTCGCGTTACTGATCTGGTGTGAAGTACCCGTATAGCGTTGATTCAAGTTAAAAGACATCTTGATAAGAGGAATATTTAAGTTTCTAGGTAAAATACATTTTTGATGTTTCTTTTTCTATCAGGAGCAAAGTTTGAAATGATATTGGATTAAATATTTTACCTTAATTTCTGAACAATTATAAAATTTATGTGGTTACGTATGTGATTGCTTATGCACGTGAGTAAAAAAAAGTGCAGTAGACCAAACAATAGACGGCTCGGTAATTCTCTAAATGTACTAAGGTATGGACTTACTAATGATGTACTCCGAAACGATTTAGACCACGAGTTACTAATATCCTACATCATCAAGGACCATACCGGTATGACACCCTTCTTCTTCTTACGATGCTTTTCCACTAATGGAGATTGACCAGCTCTGCATATTTTTTTCTTTTTCTTGACAGCACTAGGGTAGTTTCCTGGTAATATTCTAAAAGATGCTACTCTTGTCTAAAGAAATCCATGATTTGTGCCTTCTAGATGGAACTAACATCACCAAATGGATCTCAAGCTACATATATATGTTGTCCATGTAGTGACGGATTAGGAATACGGAATTTTACCATCTCTATTCAACCTGTGAGTGTTGGAAGAGCCCACTAAGGAAACAAATTAATGAGAACAAAAGTACTTTCTTTTTTAAAAAAAAAAGACTACGCCCGCATTAGTAATAAGTCCTTTACAAACATACAAGAAACGGACACAAATCACACCCAGACTCAGAATATAGACTCAGAATAACAATTTGTGGATCACACAAAGTGTTGTGCCATGTAGGATCAAATCCTCCCATAACACTGAGCGAAGCGGAGTGCGGCGCGGCGACCGCTTAAACCACTAGAACAGTTGTGCAGTCAAAGAGTACTACAAAGAGAAGGAAAATTTAAAATAAACTCTAACCAATATGTATAAAGAATGGCTGCCAATAATGAGATACCCTCTAGAAGTAGCTTGATTTACCAATGATTCTTAAACTAAATGTATTAAGGCAGCATATGTATCGAAGGCTGCGTGTGCTCGAGGCGTTCCACGGTCCCCTTTCGTCTATTTATCGCATAAAACAAAATAGTCTCTTTTGAAACTAAGCCAAATGTTTAATTATATTCTACACAACGTTTAGGCAATATTTATGTGCCAATATTAAACAAAAATGCGGCACACGCATTATTTTATACGTTATATTGTACAAAAAACGACCTTAACCGACTTCCGATGGAATATCAACTATCATTTCGCGGACATTAACATATTAGCATATAAATTATCTACCATTATCTTGTAATACTCATGCTAAAATCAAAATACGTAACTTTATATTACAAAAATATTAACATGTCACTGCAAACAACAATTACTTATAACTTAATTATTAAGAATAAAGTGTATTGGTACAGTATTGGCTACAATGTGTTGTCTTAGCTGGTATTTCGCGGTGCGCAATCTACGGGCAATATTTCGTCGTCGACAAGTAGCGTAGGAAGTCGGCGCTTGTATCAAACTACACCTATATCCAATAATTATCTACTACAGCACATAAGCACTTTTGCTAAATAAATAACCTTTTCTTAGTAAACATATATAAATCAAAACCATATGACACACTAATTTGTTAGTAAATATGAACAACATTAAACGAATGTCTTGTAGCAAGAATTTAATTGCTTACAAGATGAATTAAATAAATTGAAATCATTTAAATAACACTTAGTTACTCTTGATTACAATAATGTCTTTACTATAACCTGCATTTATTAATATGTGATGCACAATAAACATGGTTGCAGTTATTTATCGCAGTACTGCGTGATTAGTGGTAGCCGAACGAAGTCACGTGGAGGTTGTGTAGCAGCATTAAGGATTGCAATATCATAGAACAAGTTTTATCTTGCCTACAGCGTAATGATCTAAGAGACAACTTGTAGAAGTATGGCTATGCATTCCTTGTCCTACACTTATATTATATCAAAGATTATAAGTAATTATTTGTTATTACACAATCAAGGATCAACATCTCATTTCCTTTGCTTTTTTGTTAGAAATTTTAATGACGATAAACAAGTATACAGAAGTTAAATGTAACCTCAAGTAAAATATAATTCCTAACCAATAATAAAAATGCGAAAGTCGACTTGTTCGGATGGAATTTTACATTTACGCCGTGACGAATGTAGAAATAGACATAATATACTTCTTGTTATAAAAAGTACTGTTTTCAAGTATGTCTAAATCCTTTGTACAGTCTACACCTGTGCGAGAGGTGCCACGGGTTAAAACTTGTAAATAATAAGTCAGTCAAGACCGATACCAGGTTTGTGGTATTGGTAACTGGTACCAATGAGCGTCCGACGGGCTACAAATAATATAATGAGATTTGTGAGACGTCCTGTGGGTGTAGCTTATGACGCTTCTCGTTAGCAAGGCTTTATTGTTTCGATGTATTTATATAACGTGTATGATTTCCATTTATTTTAATTGCACATCGCGTTGATGTTATTTAGTGGACTGTCACACGTTGTTCATAACTTTCAGCAAAATTTGTGATTACTTCTGTTTTGGTATGTGTTAGACTATTTAGGTATCACAATGAGAAATAAATATGTGTTTATTTTAGTATGATTTTTTTCCTGCGTAATTAAGTATGTAAGTAAACGAGTGAAATATAGAAATAAATATATTGCAATAATAAAATTTACCAGTCCATTGTAAAGTTACATTTCCAGTTGAATAAATAGAACACACTCGTTGTAGTAAAAGAAGGCTGCCAACTAGAATTATTTCAGTTCAAAATTAATTTCTCTATTTGTGTTTATTGATTTTAGGATGTCAGTTAGCAATGCTAGGACAGTGGACAGCAAACAATGAATTAGGGTGATAACACACCGACAGCTATGTGTCAAGCCTCGACGGGGTGCTAGCTGGTGTACGTAGGAGTCAGTCAAGCAGCCAGGTGTGGCGTAGACCTTATTTATTGCGCGCTGTGAGTCCGACGATTTATAAGGCTGTGTGTGTAGTACAGGAGATAGGTGTCGACTAATGTTTTTCTGTGTGGTGCTCAAGACTGGTTGTCGGTAAGTCCAGGTGTGTAAATGAAAATAGAAACGTTTCGTAAGTATTTTCTGGTTTTTATTAACATTTATATGTACCAGAAACTTTATGTGTGTTCATTTTATCCATGTACTACATTTTTAAAGACTTATCAAGAACTGGTACCTTGTGTTTATGCATTTTGTTTCGTAGTTAAGAAAATCAAATAAGGAAAAAAAATTTTTACTACATATTTCAATTTGCAGTAAATAGAATTCAATGAAAGAAATAAGACTTTAAAACGTACCATAGGACATAAAACGCGTAGGTGACCACTAACTATTAACTAGTTTTCAATCACATCTCAATATGAATACTATATATCTATTATTACCTCATCTTCGAAATACCAATAACTCTGACCTCATGAGCTCACAAACAATACATGACATTTAACAGTTACAATGACATCTTTTTGCTTTTCCCCAAATTTATTATGGGACTGCACAATGAACCTTATTCTGTTCTCCATTTTCATCCATTTCCTCTTGTACGCAGTCCAGTTAATCTATTTTTTAGTTTAACTCTTGTACCCTTAACTTTCGTACATAAAAATTTAAGAATTACTTAACAGCATATATTATTGTAAACTTCATTACATTTAACGAACAAATTTCAAATGTACATTTTAATATGGAAATATATAATACTACCAAGAACCAAGTCGCAAGGTTTATTTTAAAAATAGATTGATTTTACGCACGACCAACTTGAATGAATATTTATACTGCTCCAGCTTAGATTATTATCTAGGCAATTAGTCCTAATTCCTCGCAATTAAGTAGTGTTCCTAGACGATTTATCGGTTGTTTTTTTATAAAATAATAGGCTTAACACTACGCTTAATCATGTATTAATTAGTGGAGTAAAGAAAAACACAAAAAGCGATTCTTATCTTTTCTTGATTGATATGTATTTAGAAGCGAGTTTTTATCGATGTTTTATATTTAAATAAGGAAAAGAAATTAAAAAGAAAAATAGGAAAAAATTGCACAACAGAGGCAAAATCAATTTAAATCGTTACTGTCTAACCAACAAGTAAAAGTATATATCTGTTAACTTTTACATGTTGTTACAAAGACTATCACTGTGATGATGATGACCTCTTTGCTGCTCTAGAATCAGCGTTGCGATAATTTTAGCATTTACCTCACCAGATTATACTACCTTTTAAAGAGCAGCTCTGGTATTATAGTACCTATAGTGAAATTCACAGACACTGGGACAGCATTAATTACTAATGACAACCTAGTCACCCAATTCTCTAGCGTCCTAAGGCGCTGGCATTAAGTTCAATTTTGACTATATTTATGGATACGTATAAAAAGTATAAAAATAAATAAAAACAATCAGCTCCTGACCTATACCGTTCATCTTATTATTAGTTTGTTGGTTGCGTATTTACAACTAGCGAAGGCGCTGCAACCCGCGAACTGACTGCCATGTTATTGTAGTCTATGTTTATTAATGTTTATTTTGATGGAATGATTGGACATTTAATTTATCTCTGAAGGTAGATAGGTAAACACAAATACATCTCGTATTACTCTCCATCTATGTTATCATATCATTATTTTCAGATCGTTTTCGACACTTGTTGCAATGTACATAAGTCGGTGCATTACAAATGTTTTGACTAATTTCTTTTATAATTGTGCCTGGCTTTGCCGACTGACCTCGAACGATAAATTTTTATTTATCGACGGCTTCTTCAGCTATTTAATTCATAACAGATTACGTTTGATTTCATATTACAACTGGAACCAAAATTATAATATGGTTGTGTATTTTAGTGACAAAAACACCTCTTCTAGTTTTTAAAATGAGTTGTATTGCTTTTTATAGCTTTTGAAAAAATAATCACTCAGACAATTGACAGTAAGTTTTTGAAAGTTTGGTTAATATTTGAGCTGAATGTTTATTTTTCGTAAAATATCAGTGAAAATGCTAAGAATAATTTGAATATTGTTAATTGAGTCAAATTTTTATGAAAATTTAATGTTATAATCTATATACTTATGTAAGTACATAAGATAAAGGTGCAGAGCAGGAATCGAATTTAAGACCTACATATGTATGTTACGATATGTAATCTGTTATTATTTCCTTACTTATATCACTTATTTGCAAATTTATAAGCAAAAATAACTATGTCCACTCATTTAAACAGCATATAACAATGACAAAATAAATATTACAAGCATTTTCTTACATTGGGGATCAGAAAACTTCAGTAAGTATAGCTAAACATTTATAAAAAAACATGAATAGAAAAGCCAGTATTAACATTTTCAAGCAATATGGCGTCAATAATTAAGCAAAATGATACTGGTTATGATAATATCAATGGATTTCTTATCTTATCGTTTATAATTACGACACTTAAGTGGTGACATAGCTGTGTAACGGCACACGGCCTGTCGACCAACTATTTGTGACTTTTATATTTTAATATACGCCAACGCATGTTACAATGTCATTAAAATTTATATTTATTTATTGATATTTTATAACCCTTTAGTATAATATTTTTTCCAAATTATTCTCATGGAGGAATTCAGAAGTTGAAGAAAATGTAGAGATTTTTTTATATTAAGAGCCTCCCAAAGTGACTCTACTCTGCCTGATGGAAAGCATGAATAGAATCCAAGAGTTGTGGTCACCATACTCAGTGCAAATGCAGACAATGCAGTATGGTGACCCACACTATGGCGACGTCGTGAGATGCTTTTTCTCACCCCGCTTGGGGACGTAAAAGGCATGACAGTCATCGTGACAGTTTACACTGTTACCACGATAGCTCTCACCCCCGCATCAATGTGCCTCCGGTCTCACACTCACCAACGAAACACGACAACACGGATGCTGGCGCTTTAGATTGATCTTCTGTGGGAGGGTAGAACTGCCCCGGTCGAGCCGGCCCGCTCGTGCTGAAATCAGCGTGGCTCTACTACCTAGCAATATTTTCAACGTTTCAACAATTCTACTGCACGGGTGACGTGGTGGTTTACGCGGTTACCACATTGCTTACAGCTGTGCTGTGCAGAGTGTAGCGGTTTCAAACCACACATGGGATACCACTTTGTGTGTTTCTAAATTGTTGTTCTGAGTCTGGTTGTTCTTTGTGTTCATTTCTTGAATGTTTGTAAAAGTCCTCGTGATACATGATATATTAAATAAGGAGAGTGTTCAGAAGAAAAGAACGAAAGATAAAACAAATTGTAAGAAATAGCATGTCAAACCGGTGCAGTATACAACTAGTGGTATATAGAGAAACACAAAGTAGTTTTGAGAATTCTTAAGTAGTAGAGAAATATTAAGAAAAGTAATAGTTGTCATGGCTAAAACTGTGGAAGATCTAAGCACAATGCTTGATGACCTCAGTAGAGTTTCTAAACGAGTAGGTCTAAAAATGAATATGGATAAGACAAAAATTATGTTGAATGTTCATGTCATACCCACTCCAGTGAAAATTGGAGAACCTACCCTCGAAGTTATTGATGACTACGTGTACCTAGGACAAAGTATCCAGTTAGGTAGGTCTTTCTTTGAAAAAGAGATCAATCTTCGAATTCAGCTACGTTGAGCAGCGTTTGGGAAGGTACATAAATATTTTCTCGTCTTTGACCAGTGTGTGTTGCCAGTGATGAGTTACGGCACAGAGACGTGGCAGACATCTGTTGGTTGAGATGGTGGTAATGAAAAGAGAAATGTTGCTTTTCTGTATTTGTTTTGTTTATTTATTTTTGTCTACTCAGCGTTCATTTACTTTACTAATTCTTATCTTCAGTTATCTTTATGGCATTTTAATATGATTTAGTTTAATTTTTATACATGTATTCTTGATTCCATGAATCTAAATCAAATACGAATATTGTGAAATTCTCAATTTAACTATTTTATTTGAAGATGCATTCACTTTATACTCTTTTTTAGACACTTTTATTGGTAACCTTAACAATAAATTCTTCTTCCACTTAGTCATTAAAAACAAATGCCGCCACGTAAAGTCGCTTCATTACTTATCTAACAAAGATATTAGGTATCAAGTGAATCCCTTAACCCTTCTTCCGCCCTCTGCTGTGGGTTTATTCCTCGCTCATTACGGAAGGGTTAAGATTGAGCTTCTGCCTCATAGACTGATGCAACTTGTAGTATTTTAAGTCGAATTAAAGTAAATTTACTCGCTGAGTTATAAAACCTTTTTAAAAGAGGGATCAGCAGAGGGAGGGTTTATTTATTCCAGTTAACGCTGATGTTATTAGCTTTTTGTTCATGCAGTAGCTTCTTAAGGTATAAAACTGTCCACATTAAATAGTGCAACGTATGTAGAATGAAATTAGGTATTTAATTTTCATTTTTGTTTGACCTCGTGTGATAATGCACAAATATTAGTTTTTGAAAGAAAAATGTAGATATAAAAGTAGATCCATAGGGATCACATCAATAACTTAGAACCTCAAGTCAACCTCACCTGCAAATAGTGCACCTGCTTATCGACGGACGAGGCTCTGGCAAACAAAACATTCCGATTAGCGCCAATAGGGCGCCACCTATGGTATCAAAACACTGCCGAAAAGTATGCGTTAAATATGCCTTTGCCTACCGCTCTGGGGAAACAGGCTTGATTTTATGTATGTTTGTAGAAAGAACATCGGTACATCCAGAGTGACACAATTTCATTTGACTATTAAAATAAACATAATGATTAAACTTGTGTACTTAAGACAGCAGACCTATAAACGTACATATCAAATACGCAGCATTAGCTTACATATGTGTACTATTTACTAAATAGAATTTGAAAAATATTCTCTCTCTTTTAGTGATTTAGATATTAAAGTTTATGACGCTTTCCTCTTAAGTATTCACTTAATAAAGTGACTTGCTTATCTGTAAGCACATATAATGCTCATATTACATTTCAAATACAGTACTTTCCGTAACCATCCTTCGATGATCCACTCATCGGAATGCCCCAATCACCTTATAACAAAAATACAGCTCCATTAAAACCCATACACTAATGGGTTATCCGACATTTTTATATGTATTAAATCAGAGGCCATTGGCTACAAATTACAATGTTCTTCTTTAATTGTTAGTACTATAAAGCCTTCACGAAAATATCTGAGACTGACCATAAAAAATACAACCTCTCAAACAAGCCGTACCTCTTCTATGTATTATTGTAGAATTGATAGATTAACTGGCGTTGTGTAGATATGACACATGATTGACAGACACGACCCGTGGCAGGTTATTAAATAATTGCATATAATTTAAAGTCTACGAGTCGGTGCTACCGTTTCTGTAGCGTTAATAATATTTAAACAGAGTATGATTTTCTTGTCATGTTCAATGTGTATCATGAAGTTTAAAGTTTCGTAACGTTGTGATAACTCTTTTTCTAATTTTGAAACAAAATTACTTTTATACATATATATTAAACTGCTAACATGTTATATAATAGGCTGATTGATGTTCCCGTTCCTTTCCGAAATAGAGGCTTATGTCCAGCAGTGTACTGTTAAAAGCTGTTGATGATAAAAATGATGATAACGACAGGGTTAGCCTTAAAAAGAGAGTGGTCACAAAAGTACCAGTCAACACATATGATTTAGAAGCTTAGTTTATTCTTTATATTTATAAATACTCATGGTAAGTTTTAAAAGAAGAAGTAAAATAGAATATATGATATAATAATTATTATTATTGATAAACAATTTTGTCATCAAATTGTATAGTGATAGATAAAAAGGTTGGTGATTGACGGTTAGTCTCTAATACAGAAAGTAAATTACTAATGAAACAAACTGACGTATCTCAACTTTGTTCATCGTCTTTGATTAAAAAGTGATACCGCCGCGGGCGACTGTCGTTCGGGCGGTCAAAATAATTTAATTAGCCGCAGTAATTACTGCGCATGATCACATACTCCAGCTGCGCATGAGCTTGTACTGACACGTGATTGAATTGTTTTCAAATGATTATGATTGAAAGTATGGAGCGTTGTATAATTATTCAGTTAAGGCAATATATTTCTTAGTCACATATTACTAGAATTTGGTTAATAAGAATAATATTGAAATTTTCAAATGTCTGGTTTTATAGAAACGGGTCCATTAAGCGGGGTGTGAAAAGGCATCTCACAAGACAGTCATAGTGTGGGTCCAATACTGCACTGTTTATCACTCCAGAATTCTATTCATGCTTTCCATCAGACAGAGTAGAGTCACTTTGATAGGCTCTGACATCTCTCTCTGTGACGTGACTGCCCTGTAAAAAAAAGGCACTGAATCTGTTTGGTTCGACAATTAAAAAAATCATAGTTATTTGGATTTCTTAAACAACTTTCGTAATTTTTAAAATAGAACTAAAACACAAATAAACGTGTTATTTAATCATTGATAAAAGCTTCGTGAATGCAACTAAAATAAAAGTGAAACTGTACTAATATAAGACAGAGATGGATAATTTTAGGCCAAGAGTAAAGTATCATATTATATTATATTTCATTTTAAAGAGAAGTACACTAAATACATTGAATCAATTATGTTATTACCGTCGTTGAATCATTGTTTCATTATTGCTACTATTGTTAAAAAGTAACAAAAAGACGAAAAAGATGTAATTGTATAATAAATTACTGTGGACTAAGTGAATAAGAATAAATTACCTGCAATAGACAATAACGATTAGGAAATAATTAGCAAGTTTTCTGTTCCCTTCATTAGATAACAATACTGTAAAATGGTGATTGTTTGTGAAAATACAAAAGACTTGACGTCCACTTGTTAAAAAAGTGTAAAAAAAATAACTTCTTTAACATATATGTATCATCGAAAGAGGGATGATTGGCGCTCTTTGGGGAAGGCCCTCGTTCAGCAGCGGACGCGGCAACAGGCTGAAGTGATATATGTATTGGAAAGTCAAATAGCAAGTGTAAATAGTACAAGAAATACAGATAGCCTGTCTACGTGTATTATCACTTAGTCATTACAAGTTACCCAACACAAAACTCTTTATACTTAATAATATCTGTTTTCAACAAGAAACAAACATTTTTCAATGCAGCACTAAAGGCCAAGAATCAGTCACCGAACCCGTCTAACAACTAAATCAGTTAATCTGTCCTCGTAAGTAGGTTGCAACAGAAATAAACAAGGTATTAAACTGGAGTCGAACCCGGGCCGCGTGATTGATGCACGTATATCTGCGCTAATGATAAGCCGGTACTGGTACTAATTAACACCGGGAATGCTGTCTTGCCACTTTAGTACTACTATTTATACAGCTTTGGATTTGTTTAGGTTTTAGATGAACGAGGATTGCATCGAGTCATATCTTATTGGTTGATTTGTTGTATATTTACATTATTTGTTGACTTATCTTTTTAAGATCCAGGGGGCAAAGAAGTGCATGCAGACGGTGCACCCATTGCGAAGTGACTGCCTATTGAGCCACAGGTCATGGATTCAATTTCAACACAGAAATAACGCGATCATTTATAATATGTCTAGGTGTAATTTAGCTAAAATATATGTTTTTATATAAATAAAAGTGGTATGTAATCTGGTAACCACAGTACACCCTCCATCTAATTTGAGATCAGACGGCCTTGTGTTTCTCACACAGCGCAAAGAAAAGACTTATATAAAATTACTAAATTTCAAATTACGTGTTTATCAATACGCAATTCTCAATAGTCATATCCACGATATACTATTATGGTCCTTTGTAACTTCACTCTCGTAACACACTGTCTCCTATTAACACTCTTACTTAATATATTAGATGTGCCTAAATAAGATTGTAGTGAGAAAATATCGTCTGCAATACTAATAAAATACATAGATCGCCATAGCACTACAAATAAATTATTATTAAGCAATGATAGAGGAGGGTTTTGGAGACTGTTGTAGTTCAAATAATGTATAGAACTGGCACCCTGAGAATATATATTATAAAGTTTCTGTTGAGATACTTTTTGCCAAAATAACAATGTACATTAAAAATGTATAACTGTCTCATATAGTGAAGAGATAGTGTTTCATGCATAGACCAAAAAATAGAAGAAATACACGGTCACTTACTTAAACAATGATGTCATAGTTTTGTTCGTAGCATATGGAATGATAATACAAAGTTAAAGAAGAAAAAATATCTCTTTAATTCATCATTTGATCATCATTCGTAATCTGCTAGAATCTTCAAAATTAATTGTATGGTCTTGGCAGCCTCACCAGTTCGAAACTATAAATTGATAAAAATATATAATAAAATATATATAACCAAGGTTGATCTCTATAAGATAATTACTCGTAGAATCCGAAAATCAAGTGAAATGAAGTAAAATAAGTGAAACAAATGCTATTAATATGTTCAAAATCATTTTTCCAGTAGCAAACTTGGACATTTCACAAACCTGTCCTTCGAAAACATATATAAATCGTACTTGTGGAGCCTTTATATCAATAATTTAATACGTCTAGTCATGTCTATCGTAATTAAGTAAATTTCAAGCGATTATAATGCCGCAACTTTATCCTTTAAAGTGGAGAGCGTGTTATTTCAAATCAATTAGTACCAATCACTTTAATGAAGCTCTGAGAAAAAGTTTAGTATTACCACGTGATGATATATAGTAAGGTCGGACCTATACGTATCTAATACACACTTGAAGCACTATGGTTACTATTTGTAGTTTCGTTTAAACCTGTATGATGCGGGTTATAGTAGAAATTGGCTTACATTGATATACTCCCTGCCGAGGCTTTCCCTGGGAACTACAGTATGGGGTTCTTCAAGAAGGGGGTAAATAGGTTTTTAAAGGGTCAGCAACGCGCATGTGATGCCCCTGGGGCCGCAGGCGTCCATAGGCTGTGGTAACCGCTTACCATCAGGCGGGCTGTATGCTTGTTTGCCACCGTCGTGGTATAAAAAAAATATACTTATTTTCAAGGTTGACTGTACTTTTGCCAAATTACAATCTGAATAATATATACTTAACTGTAATAAGTTACTCTGGTACTATATTTAGTAAAAAATCAAGAATATTTCTCTATATGAAATAATTTTTTCAAATGGTGCGTGCTTTCATGCGGAGAGTCTCATACATAAGTCTGTGGTGTATTGGAACAAACGACAGATAGAGGTGCCGTTAACTAAATATACGAGTGATAAGTAATTTAGCGAGTAGATTTCATATGATATCGTTGAAGAAAGTGTTGCATACATTCTTAAACAATCGACGCCCATACGAGGCAACAATTGAGTAACCATTTATCTTCCTTCTTCTTTATGTACTACTGATGTAGTTCAAAAATTTTAACTCATGTATTTTATATTATATGAACCACAAGAAATATTTAACTTCACCAAGAGCTTACGATTTAATAACCCATCACAACTTCACGCAATATGTTTAGGACTGTTATTCGTATTTCCAAAGGATTAATTAACCAAGATACTAACATTAAAACCGTGACGATCACACTCTTTCCTGATCAATTCTCCACTTAAATTATATGATCACGACCCAATGCTGCGAAAGTATTCAACGCCATGATAATAACAGTTCACTTGAGAGCATTACTATGCGCGCCGGCGTCCGCACATCAGAAATCACTAGGTTATCGACACCACTCAATACAACGAATAGATTTTTTTCTACAACTGCATGATATATATTATGGTCGTAAAAAGCGGCTAGTATCCCTCCGTCGTAAAAATAGATGTACGCAACGCTTCCCGCATCAATAATTCAGGATTACGCGTCGCGGTTCCACGGTTTACTTAGATCTGTATTACATTTTGCAAGTACTTCTTGACGCGTTTTAGTTTCGGCTTCCAAGTATACTACCATGAGGTTATATTTTTTAGTCACTAACTCGCTTTCTCTCATCCAAATTCGAATTAAAATCAAAAATACTTACGTTATTAAAGATTTTTTATTAAAAATTAGGTATTGGAAGTAACAAGTGTTTAGTGTAAAGTTAGTCCTTTTTTTTTCATTTATTTTAAACGTCCATTTTTGTTATTAAATCCAAGATATATCAAAATTAACAACGAGTTTTTTTTTTTAATTTCAGATACGTCAAGCTTTATAATAAACTATGAAACTGGAAGCAAAACTGTCAGTATCTAGAGCGACGCAATCATTGAACTGCAAAGGGACATTCTGCTCCCGCGTAGGTTGTGAGAGTTAGTCAAAACGTACAATTTGTGGGCCTTGGTCCCCCGCGCGGCGTAGGGCCCCTGTACCCTCCAGGCACGTACACACAACATTATTGTATATCTTTTTAAACGCACGCCGTTATTTTTGTGACAGCCCCCTCATACTAGCAACGGTTTTATCGCTTTTTATTGTTAGACATTCAAATATAAGTAGATTTCGTTATTATACTTTTAGTATTCTGGTTTGTTAGAATAGAAAGAGTTCAGCAGTGTGAGCTATGCAGGTCCTTAGTTGCTTAAATTGAGTACACATTACTAATCAATCAATGTAGAGTACATATTGAATTTACACCACACATTCTTAGACAAATTCATTTAGGAGTGCGTTTATTACCATAGCCGATTAACTGGTGACCATCAAAGCACGAATTTTATTTCCACAGCAAGCACCAATGATCCACACCTTATAGCCAAGGTGAAGATACCTCTCTGTGTTTTAATTATTATAGTCATGGGTTCGATTTCCACCGAGGACAAATATTTATCTGATGAGCATGATTTTTTCTTCTGTATCTTTGTTATTTTTTATTTAATCTATCTTCAGCCTATTACCGTCCACTGCTGAATGAAAACCTCCTCCAATGTTGGCTCCAGTAACCATTAGTTTGCCTGGAGATATGGCCGGCCCACTTCCACGTGCAATATGAGTTCCTTCTCTGTCATATTGTTTCGTTTCGAATTCTACAGACTAGAGAAACGTTCAGTATTGCACGTTGAGTGAATTTAAACTTGTGGACCTGTCCAACGGTCAGTGTCCATGTTTAAGCTCCGCGTGTCATTACGGGAAGGACGCACAGTTCTAAAGCCTTGGTTTTAGTGATTGCGGAATCGGTAACTCGAAGATACGGTTTATCTATATTTATTTATTTAGACATATTTAAATATGTTGTTAAACATACTTAAGTATGTTTAACAGCAATTTGGTTGCCATAGCACTGGCTCTGCCTAATTTGGGATCAAACGACCGTGTGTGAGATGTGTGAGGTTATTATTTTATCTTATATATTTTTGGTGTTCAGTGAAAAATGTATAAAAGTAAACATTGTATGACAAGTTTTTTACATTAGTATTATAAAGCTATTGCACCTTCAACGAGAGTTTCCTCGCACAGTTAACTGAAATTAGTTTACGTCAACATTTGGCGCTATGCCAGCACACTGTATTATATCTTTAAAATCTATTTTATGAAACAGAACCAATCCGGTACTGTAATAACTAACAATTTCGTGAGTTAAATATAAAACTTGCATTGTGCGAAATTTAAATCTAGGCAATATATTGTTTAGAAAGAAAGAGGCATTATTATTAATTATTTAATATTAGTTTTTATAGAAGAAACATCTGCTTATAAAATTTATGTATAAATTCATAAATAAAGTAAAAAGACCAAATTATAAAAGTATAGGTACTAGAATAATAACGTACTGAGATCTTAAGAAGAACCATACAAACATTTGCACTAAGCTGAATCGAACTACGATATCTGCAGTTGTAGTCGAGTGCAATATGGCCTTTCCAATTAACTCATAACAAAATGTTAGATTCGTTTAGATTGAAATCGTTAGAAGCGGATAAAATACTCGAGATCCATTCAATTTGGCGTCCTCAGCAATAAAGAGTGATTGTCACGCACGTACACATTGCATAAAACGGCATTAGGGCAACACCGCCGCGCCGCTGCCGCGCCACCGCCGCGCCGGGCCCGGGGGTGCCTGCTCTGCCCCCCAAGGGTGGCCTTTAACGCACGGACAGATTTTCTTAGAAAAAAAAAATCCTTTTTTTTGAGAAACTTCTTTTTTTGACTCTGACGGTTGTGACTGACTTTCCTTTTATTTTATTTTTGATAGAAAAATTATTTTTTTCAGTAAATTGTTTTTCTATGCGTCATCTATACTTACCTTAAATAAAATGTCTATATGTTACCTATTACTTATGTTTTCACTGTTGTAGATCTTATTTCAAGTGTTTGTAACGTTTAATCAACATTACTCTCAAATTAATGTACCTAGCTCTAATATGTATAGAGAAAAGGACACGTACATAAATAATGAAGTCCCAACTAATTGGTAAAAAGTTAAGTATAGTCGTACGTCATATTAAATCTCACAATTAAAGATCGTACCGTATTAGTATATAAATACTTACTATAACCTTTCTTTTAACTTTGCGTCGCAGCCTTACTTTAGAAATTGAATAAAAATTGTAATTTACTGCTTTGAATATGTTAAGGCCAATGTCTAGCAGTGGACTGCTATTATCTGTGGATGTCTCTTCTTTATAATTAAAATTTTACAATTTAAATATAAATGTTGTGTATCCAGGACGTCCCGGGAGAGCATCGATTGACCGAATCCAGTGGTGCGGGCCCGACGCGCGTAATTCCTCTCGCACTACGTGCCCAGCGTGCGTAAATACGCGCAATCGCTCACCCCATCACGCTACGATACCGAGATGAGGAACTAATTGAGGAACTGAAGCGGAGAAGGTTACATGATTCATGTATTTTCTGTCTTTTCTTTTTTATTTAAATAGAACTCTTTAAAGTATTGGTATAATTAAACTGCAAAGTCGTCTATATCTTCATATCGGTGACTCCATGCTGACTGGTCTAATAATATAATTATTATTAAGGTTCGTACAAAACAGATGTAAAATAACAGTGATATTTAAGACTAATATATTATATCGTCACATATATTATATGGGTTATGTCTACCAAAATGGGCTATTTCTTTTACAAATTATGGATTCTTAAGTTACCTTATAGCTGTAGAATCTTAACTTATTGATTTAAATCTGTTTAAAACTAACACTAACAAGTTGATACGAGGTCTATGACAGTCACTCAATAAGAAAGTATATTCATACAAGCCTCAAATAGATGAAAAGAATCTACAGATAGACATTATGATGATAGGTACTTCCCAATCTTCAAACATGAACTAAATCGCTGGCCGTCAATGCATTGCTTTCCGGTAAAGCATTACTCGGATCGATGTCGGATCGAAGGCAGCAATCAGCTTTACAGCTGGAACTAATGCCCTTGTTTCAGCATCAATATATTGGAGGCATTTCTCAAATGAACCATTATATGCTTAAGTTATTGTTAGAGTAGGTTTTTATGATTGCCACTCTACAACTTTCAGATGACTTGTTGAATTAAGAAATTTACATTTATTTAACTGTATTTTTAATATGTATTTACTAAAATATACTTAAGTGTGTTTATACGTATTGTTGGTTGTTATATTATGTAATTTTTCATTCATCAATTATCATCAACAGCCTTTAGCCGTCCACTACTGGACTTCTTCTTAGCAAGAAGGTATTGGCCTACTACACCACGCTGGCTGGTTGATATAGGGTATGTTTCAAGGGGTGCTGGGCTAGAAAACCTCCACGTGGTGCACCCTGGTAACGTTGGCGACGGCACTGTTTCTTCCTGTGCCATTTGGAAGAGGACATCACGCCAACGGCTAATATTCTAGCACGAAGAAGAGGAGGCCATTTTCTTCGGCCATTCGGCTAAGGCTTGGTCCAACAGAGCGGGCATTTTTGTCGATTCCTCTGTTGGCTCTTCGCTCTTTGGAGCAATGAGGAGGAAAACCTCGATAAAAAATCATTAGGGTGGGACCCTTTCATGGGTCGGCGTTTCTCCACTGTCAATGGTGGAGAAAGGAGAACGGGCTCGGTGTGTACTCACACTGCCGCCGAGCAGGCATTGGAAGATTTAATCTTCCTGCCACTGTTGTCACATCGTAATCCCGAAAGGAGTGTCGTGGTTATGTCTCGCGACACCAATCGGGGGCGAGGGTCTTGGCTTAACCGCCCGGACTGCGAGGAAGAAAACCTCTATAAAAAAATTACCCCGAATCCCGTGTTCTGGTGCGTGACCAGGGGATGCATGGCTGATGGGTTGTTCAGTTGCAAGCGCACTCCCAGCCGAGGTACCTGCGGACCCCTCGGTTGGGCACAAATTTACGCTTGCCCGGGTATTGGGGGATCTCTGCCCGGGTCGACCATTATTTCTCCCCCAATCGTGGGTTTAACTATGGAACATGAAATAAAATTATATAACAAAAACAAAGATGTAGAAGGGAAGAAGGAGAAGACGAGTAGGAAGGAGGAAAGCGCAAAGGCGGACGAGCTCTCCAATACAGTGGACGCAGCAATTGGAACGCCTATCTTGATGGGGCTCCCAGAAGCAATTTCAGCTTCTGGGAGCCGAAGAGTATCGGAACGACTGCGTTCCAGATCCACCTTATCATCGAATGGCGCAGACGGTAGCCTCGGTGCGAGGACAGGTTCACTAGACCTAATGGAACTGGAACCGGACAGCCGGAAACGAGGCCGCTCCAGGGACGAGGGGAGTGATACATCTCAGGAGATGTTGCCTCCCAAGGTTGCAAGCAGCCGTAGAGGGAGGTCACGAACACCGGCCTCGACCCCACCAGGCTCTGTTTTAATCTGTTAATGGTGGCTCTGTTAATGGTGGGGGATTCAGTTCTCCAAACACCATCGGCCATGCAGGAGAGAGCAAACGCGGCGGTGGCCATCATTCACAAAGTGGCCACCAAGTCTAGCAATCTTAAGGGCTCTTTTGTGAGGGCTCTTAAGGATTCCTCTTCCGCTATTGCGGGGGTCATAGAGAGCCTTATCGGAGACATGGCTCGTCTCCAGGCAGCCAACGAGCGTCTGACGGGGCAGGTGACTGAGCTTAGTGCTCAGTTTGCTCAATTTCGGGCAGATCGCCCCGAACGAGAAGGCTCACGTCCGTCACTACCTACCCCCTCTTCCAACCACGGGGGTATTTCTGATGCCCATCTGCGTCAAATAACGGATGCAGTATGGCGCATGATGGACGGGCGTTTGGCTGGCCTGGAGGCAAGGCTGCCACCGACCCCTGATGTCTGGCCGCTGCTCGCGGCGCATAAGCCGAAGGCCGCATTGGCACCGTCTGCGCTTCCCGTTGTGGGCGGTCGCGTGACCTATGCAGCGGCGGCGTCGGTGTCTGCAGCTCCCGCAACAACTCCAGGTTCACGACGGGCAGCGAAGGTAGCGACCAAGACGCCTGCACCGAGGTTAGGCTCCAAAACAGCGGCAAAGGCTGGAGCGGAGTTCCCTCCGCTTCCCACTCCAACCGCTGTACCTGGCACCTCCACCTGTGTTCCCTCAACATCTGCCTCTTCCACCGATGGTTGGCAGGTGGTCGGGAGGGCTAGGAAGTCCCGAAAGCAGGGAAAGAAGGCTGCACAAACAGCAGCCTCTACCCCGCAGACACCGTCGATTGCGGTGGCTATCGCGAAAAAGCCGCGCAAACTGCAGGTGCGTAAAAGCGCGGCTGTGGTAGTCACCGTGTCGCCGGAGGCGGCTAGCGGCGGACTCTCCTACGCAACCATCTTCCAGAGGGCCCGCGCTAGTCTCGCCAATGACTTCGGGACAGTAGGAATCAGGTTGCGCCTCGCTCAAACAGGAGCTCGAGTGCTCGAGTTCCCTGGAGCCGAAGGTGCTAAGACGGCGGACACATTTGCCGAGAAGTTGCGGCAAATGTTTACGGCTACGGATGGTGTCAAGATCGCCAGGCCTACCAAGTGCGCAGAGTTGCGCATTTCGGGCCTGGATGACTCTGTATCGACAGAGGATGTCCGCGTTACAATTAGCGAGAAGACAGGCTGCAACGCGGACAATATTAGGGTCGGCACCATCCGCCCCGGTCCGGGAGGGCTTGGCGCAGTGTGGGTCAGCTGTCCCGTAGCGTCGGCTAAAATGTTGGGCGACGCCGGCAGGCTGCTCATCGGTTTCGTGAGCGCTAGGATCACAGTCCTGGCGGCGAGACCGATGAGGTGTTACAAATGCCTGGCATCGGGGCACACACGCGCCAAGTGCGTCAGTTGTTTCTACTGCAGCGGATTATGTTTCCGCTGCGGTCGACCGGGGCACAAGGCGGCAGAGTGTTCTGCCGCCCCTCACTGCCCGGTGTGTGCAGCGGACAACAAGCCTGCCAATCACCAGATTGGGCAGGGAGGCTGTAAACCTTCCCGCAACTCTCGGCAGGCGTCAGGGGTTAGCCAGTTGGCCCAGGCTGCTTCTGACGTCGTTCGTGCGTCGATATCGTCGCCCATGGAGGAGGTTGTAGAGACGGTCGAGTAATGGCCCAAGTCTCCAACCTCCTGGTCCAGACGAACCTGAACCACTGTGCCGCGGCGCAGGACCTTTTCCTGCAAACCATGGCGCAGTGGTCGATCGGTGTTGCCGTAGCCGCGGAACCCTATTATGTTCCTCCCCGTCCAAACTGGTTGGGTGACCGGGACGGTTCCGTGGCAGTCGTCGGCTCCACGGCGGCTCATTCCCCGCCCTTGTCGCTAAGAGACAAGGGCACTGGATATGTTGCTGCCGAGTGGGGGGGAATCACTATATATGGTGTATACTTCTCCCCCAACCGGAGTTTGAACGACTTCGAGGTTTTCCTTAACAACTTGGAAACCTCGAAGCGGCGTCTAACGTCTGGGCACGTCTTAGTGCTGGGGGACTTCAACGCAAAGTCCATTGCGTGGGGTTCCCCCAGGACGGACACTAGGGGCGAGGCCGTAGAGGAGTGGGCGGCCTCGGTGGGCCTCTGTTTACTAAACAGGGGCTCCACCAACACGTGCGTGCGACAGCAGGGAGGGTCGATAGTGGACCTTTCGTTCGCTACCCCTGCCCTCGCCGCACGAGTAAGGAACTGGCGCGTCCTGGAAGAGGTTGAGACGCTCTCGGATCACCTCTACATCCGATTTGAGCTCTCCCGGACCCAGGACCCCAGTACGGGTCACATGGCGCGGCGTTCTTCTCGCTTTCCGCGGTGGGCTTTAGCCAAATTAAATAGGGACCTACTAGAGGAGGCAGCCATCGTTCACTCTTGGCTGTCTCCGCAGGCCCCGACCGAGGAGGTCGACATGGGGGCTAGTCGCTTCCGCGATGCCATTGCGCAGATCTGTGATGCGGCCATGCCCCGCATCCGAGGTTGCCAGCCTCCACGGAAGGAGGTTTACTGGTGGTCTCAGGAGTTGGCGGACCTCCGCGCGGCCTGTACTCGTGCCCGGAGGTCCTACACCCGTAGTCGGCGGCGACACCGCGAAGAAGGCGAGGAGGACCAGCTTCATGAAGAGTACCGAGAGGCGCGGAAAACTCTGAAGCTGGCCATAAGCCGCGCCAAAGAAATTAAGAGAAAGGAGATGCTGGAGGGTCTCGATTGTGACCCCTGGGGTCGCCCTTATCGTGCGGCGCGGCAAAAGCTCCGCACGTCGGGCTCCCCCCTTACAGAGACACTCCAGCCCAGCTTCCTGCGGGAAGTGGTCGAGGGCCTTTTCCCGCAGCGGGTGGAACACACACCCCCGTGGATGGCATTCATGGTCGCAGACGACGGGGGGAACGAGGACGATGTTCCGCCCGTTAGGGAATCGGAGGTAGGGGCGGTTGTTCTACGGATCCGCTCTAAGAACACCGCCCCCGGGCCGGACGAGATACCTGCCCGAGTGCTGGCCCGAGCCCTCGAACACATGTCGGACCACCTCAGGGAGGTCCTGGACGCTAGCTTGGCGTCCGGACGCTTCCCTGAGTGCTGGAAAAGCGGGAAGCTGGTCCTATTGAGGAAGCCGGGACGGCCAGCCGAATCAGTAGCGGCCTATAGGCCCATCATGTTGCTGGACGAGGCGGGTAAACTGTTTGAGAGGATACTCTCTGCCCGCATCGTCCGGCACCTCTGCGAGGTGGGCCCCGATCTGTCGGACGCCCAATTTGGTTTTCGGGCGGGGCGTTCGACGGTCGATGCTGTGTTGCGCCTGAGGGCCGTTACCGAAGAGGCGGTGAGCTGTGGCGGCGTGTTGTTGGCGGTGTCGTTGGACATCGCCAACGCATTTAATAGTCTGCCATTTAGCTGCATCAGGGAAGCACTCCACTACCATGGGGTGCCAAAGTACCTGAGGCGGCTTGTGGCAGACTATCTTGAGGAGCGTACCGTCATGTACGAGGACCGAGACGGTGTTCTGAGGCGGCGGCTCATGTCGTGCGGTGTTCCACAGGGGTCTGTCCTCGGACCACTCCTGTGGAATATGGGATACGACTGGGCCCTTCGAAGTCGTCTTCCCCCCGGGCTGGGCGTAATTTGCTACGCAGATGACACATTGGTCACGGCCCGGGGAGCAAACTTTCAAGTGGCGGCGCGCCTGGCCACCACGGGTGTTTCTCTGGTGGTCGGGCGAATTGAGGCGCTGCGTTTGCGGGTGGCCCTGGATAAGACGGAGGCCCTTTTGTTCCATGGGCCCCGTCGTGGTCCACCCTCCGGTGCCTCCATCGTGGTCAATTCGGTCCTCGTACCGGTTCAGGCCCAGATGAAGTATCTGGGCCTGATCCTCGACGGCAGGTGGCTCTTCGACGAGCACTTCCGACAGCTTTCTCCAAAGCTGGTCGGCGCTGCTTCTGCCCTTGGGCGACTTTTGCCCAATCTGGGTGGAGCTAGCGTCGCGACGAGACGGCTATACACGGGGGTTGTCCGGTCAATGGCACTGTATGGTGCACCGGTGTGGGCGGCGGCTCTGACCGCCCAGAATAGGGCTCGCCTCTGGCGCCCTCAGAGGATATTGGCGGTTAGAGCCATACGCGGTTACCGCACCGTATCGACGGAGGCGGCGTGCGCCTTGGCCGGAACTCCCCCGTGGGATTTGGAGACGGAAGTGCTCGCCGAAGTTTATCGGCGGACGGTTGACTTCCGGGCGGGTAGCGGCATACGGCCCCCGCCTGAAGAGATACGCGAGTGGCGAGAGGCCGCTCGTCGAGCCACGATGGCTCGTTGGTCGTCTCGGCTGGAGGCTCCACGTGCTGGCTTTGCCGCCGTGGAGGCTCTCCAGCCGGTCATCGCCGAGTGGGCAGGGCGGCAGCACGGGACCCTTTCCTTCCGACTGACGCAGGTCCTTTCCGGGCACGGTTGCTTCGGGAAGTATCTGCACTCGGTCGCCAGGAGGGAATTGAGTCCCACCTGTCACCACTGCGACTGCAGTGAGGACTCGGCTCAGCACACGCTAGCGGTTTGTTCCGCCTGGGCGGCGCAGCGTGGGGTCCTTACTGCAGTTATTGGAGGAGATCTCTCGCTACCGGCCGTCATACGCTCCATGGCCGGTCGCAACCTTCTGCGAAGACGTAATTTCGCGGAAGGAGGCGGCGGAGAAGGCCCGGGAGGACGATATCCACTCGGACCCAATTCGCCGCCGGCGAGCCGGGCGGCGGAGGCGCGCATATCAGCGCCTCATGCCGCCTTGAGTGTGGCCGCGGGTGGACGGGACGGGTTTTCCCCTCCATCCGCTACAATGGCCAGCCGCGAGGAGGCGACGTCCGCGTGTGCCGTGCGTCGCCTAAAATAGAGAGTTTATGCGCAGATGGTGCCCGAGGTAGCGGGCAGGCGCTAGGAGGGATCTGGATGTCGTAATAGCAGCGGTTCCCGGATCCCTCCTATCTCAGGCGCAGAGTGGCACACCGTGTGGTTTTAGTCGGTCCGATTCCAACACACCACCCCGCCGTAAACCCCGGTGGAGTGAGGGCCCGTGGGGGTTTCCACACGTTAAAAAAAAAAAAAAAAAAAGGGTATGTTTCAAGTTTTCCTTCTCTTTGCGCTGATGTTGTCTTGCATATTTTGTTCCCTTAATCGCCTCTTACAACACCCATGGGAAGAGTAGAGGTGGTGACACTCAGTATTATTAATCCGTCTCGACACGGAGGTCATATACATTTTATAATGGTGTCCGTTTTACTCTGCAGGTGAAAATTATATCTTCAACCACACTAGATCTATACAGAGGTCAAATGGGATAGTTTCAGAGCAATATTCAACGTATCACACATCTGAACTTAAAGAGTTGCTTGTTTGACATGTTTACTTATGTATTTTAACTACCATACAAATTACACACCATGACGAATATAGACCTCTAAAAGATAAAACACACTATGTGTGTACGATTGGCAAAAGCTTGAATGAAACTTGTTTAATTTAAAGTCATGTGAAAAAAATATGAAAATAAAAAATTATGTTAGTAAATTAATGAAAATATAAAATCGAAGATATTTAAACGTAAAATATACGTTTTTTTTTATTGTTTATATCTTTCGTCGTCTCTTGTAACTCGTTTATACGTACGTACTCGTAGTTTAAAAGTCTTAGTACTACGTAAACTAAAATATTATAACTTTAAAAAAAAAACGAACAACAATTAAAATAACAAACATCTCCTAATATCTTGCTAAATGTCTTCAAATTTTCTCACCAATTAAAAAAAAAGAACCACTTAGTTTTACTGATAACAGTAAATACATTTAGTTGTGATGAAATTCTTTACAAAACATTATTCACGAAGTGCGCAGGAATCGTGTTGACCTTGAGTTGCGCGTCTATCAGCTCACTGCCAACTGCGTATTAGATATAAGAACACAGGCAAGGAGTTATTATAACTTAGTTTGAGTAAACATTGTAAACACGACTATGTCATTCTTACAATTTTCTTTGTTAACGGACCCTGTCCCTAGAGAGAAGGTTTTGACCTACTGTATCATATAGTTCGTGCCCAATTTTCTTTCTTCTTACAGTGCTGTTGTCCTGCGCAATGTACTCATTTAGCTTAACTCTTATGACAACTACAGGATGGAGAGGGATAGTGACACTCCATATTCTAATTTGGACACCACGTGGACACGTTGAGAATACGTCTCCACTTGATCTACTGTCCATGTGGTGTCGCTGTGACGAAAGACAGATATGGAAAAAAAGGTAAAAGTATAGTGAAAGTACAAGTCGACAGTCTTTTAAAATGCCCTTTATAAGGACAGGCCTATGTAAAGCCGTGGATCATTAAAGGTTGTTAATGATTTCTGCCGTTAGAAAAATCGAAGCGGACACTGGCTATAGTGTTTATCAGCGATGATTATTACTTAATGAATTTCTGTTACGTAGCAAATATGAAGTGAATTAAACATATTTAACTAGCATTAATTACACCTGCCTCCATCACTTGATGTCTGGCTCGTGTTGATGACTCACAGTGCCTACACATGTCGATAACTTATTAACTGACTTAGTTGTACGAAGAACAAAGAAATACAATAACATATTAGCGCGATTAAATTATTAATGTCCTTTTTTTGCAAAGAATTAATGCTGCCTGTATTTGACATACTATCTAAATGTTACAACTTTAATACTAATAAACCAGTAAATACGAGTTAGCAATGTGTATATTAGGTGTGGGTGAACGGGATCGTAAGAGGGCCGATCCCGAGCGCAGAAGACGTCGGCGGCGCTATGAACCGCGAGCCACCAGAGAGGGGACCTCTGGTGGCGGATTAGTTGCTGCAGTCGGCGATAGTATAATTTGTTGCGGCCTGGTCGCAAAAATACGATCGAGCCTCAAAGATAATGACAACTGGACTGATAAGTGGGGAAGCCTTTGTGGCCTCCCCAGAATAGGGTCTGACTAAGGGCGGCGTTGATTCTGGAGGGGACCTGAAATAATATGGTCCGGGTCTCCTTCAGAGAAGGACGCCTGAGACCGGCCGCTGGGGTGGTTTTTAGTGGAAACACCACATACTCTTGGCTCCTGCGTCCCTGAGGTGCTGGAGATCTGAAGGGATTTTCCACCCCGACAACAAAAAAAAGGTCGTAGGGTCATATAATAGGAGAAACATCGACCAGATCCAAAGGGCTCAGACTTCGGAGTAAAATTTAGAACCATTTGTATATGTAAACTCTACTTGCCCAACTTATTGCTTACACTTCGTAATCAGCCTGAAAAAATAATAACTATTTACTATTATTGACATCCATTCAGACGGCAAAAGGGTTGCAGAAATATCCCGCGATCACACCTTTTCTTTCTTTTTTTTTTATTCTATGCCTACCAAAGTGACTACACTGCTTGATAGAGGTGGTTACCATACTCATTACGAAAACTGAAAACTTAATATGGCAACTCTCACTATGGCGATCTAGTGGGATTCTTTTTCATCTACTTATTTTAACCTAAAAAAACCAGTAAAATATTTCATAAAATGATAAATCTACAATGAAAGAGAGATATACGACAGTTATCTCTTTGTTTTGTTTCTTTTTGTATCAGAATTCGAAAGCAGAAGTTGTAGTCGAAGTCAAAGTTGACCTCAAAACCTAACTCATTTTTTTTTATTTCAATAGACCTTTTAAAATTGCCTAAACCATTTTTAGCTTTAATTTAAATAAAGAAATACAGATCCCGCTACATGAGCGTAAAACTGGTACTTGTACAAACAAATATTGGTTAACAAGCGTCATATTTACAAACATAATTCGACTAGTTTACATATTCAAATTAACTGAGTAAGTTTAACGCTTAGTATGCAACAAAAAATTTGATTAATATATAGTTTTCATATGTAATACGTTTTCAAACACTTTTAATTACCGAACATAAAGAGGTAGCAATTATAATCTCAACACTTTCAATACAAACCCACAATAATAGTGATTGGCGTGTAGTTATAACATAAATAAACATTTAAATAATTGATAAATAGTCCATGTAACGTAACTACCTAATTATGAATAATTTTACATATAAATATGTTTGGTTGTACGTTTTGTTTTTATTTGTTACACTATGTTACAGTTACGCTCAAGTTTTAAATCTTGTTAGCTTTTATTGGAATTGTCCGAAAAGTAAGACATTTGACTTTTTATCGAAAATGTACATGCATTTCTTAATTAAAAGATTTATTCAGTTCTAAAATGTTTTATAGTGTTAACTAGACGTGAACAATGCATTCAAATATATATTATTATTTTATTTTAAATAAAATCTTAGATTGGAACTATAAATATAATAAAAATAGTAAAAACTCTTAGGTTTTGTTCATATAATTTTTCTCTAGGGCTATGTAAGGTCATCGTAAAACCTTACGATTAACTTGATTGATAAAAATTAAATAAACAAGAAGATAAAAGCAGATTATTTGATCTAGGATAAACGTAAATATACCTACCGTCATGGAATTTGACTATCCTCATAACTTACGATCACAATGTTTTAAGTGCTTCTAACTTCATTCTGACCATGTCATTAAGCAGAAATAACGTCTACATTCATCCTAAGAGGGTAATTAAAAAAGTTGAAGTGCTTTGCGTTTTGAAGTTTAGTTGAACCGTATCATTTATCTGACAAAGTTGATTTCAAATTGTGTTCTCAAAATTAAAAGTGTTAAGTTGTCTAAGTTTTTTGGTTTTAATGTGATTTTTGAACGTTCATTTTCTTAAAATTTATAAAAATGCACAAGCAGTGGCATTAGTCGAACATCGTAAAGTGGCTACTGTCCTTAGGATACCTCGTTCTTTGATAGACAATGCATTAAAGCAGTATTAAAAGACTGGCTACTATACCCACAGACTAGATAGTGGCCCTATACATAGCACACCCGTTCTACCAGAGCAGCAGTCGGACACGGTCTATTTGATAATTTGCTAGACATTCATAAACCATTTACCTGTTTGTTTAATTGTTTAAAAGAAAACGTTCATAGCTAATCTTTAATTCAAAAATGAAGATATCTCTGGATGACACAAACAAATTTAAGATTTCCAAAAAATATTGTTTTACTGTAACATAAATATAATGGTGTGTATTAATCGATGAGAGATTACCATTCGGACGTGCTTCTGAATTGTGGAAGTTGAATATCTGAGCGATATCACCGCGCGTAGAACCGCACACCGATTTAACAAATTGTCTATTTACATATTTATTACTATTCATATTTTTGTTTTACATAATATCATTGTTATAGGTCAGTGACGTACACATTTGCATATGTATGTTACTTGATTCATCATTTCGGTCTTTAACTTGTGAAAAAAAGGTAAAACAGGTAAGATTCGTTGAGGTTTAGATAAGTTTTTATAGCTAATAGGTGCACGAAGTATTTTGGTATTTTGCGAAATCCTTAATTTAAGTATTGCCCAACGTTTCCCATGTAATCCTCTTAAGTTGGTTCTTTATCGTATCTTATGGTAAATATGAATTCTGTGAATGAATTCTGTGAACAGTTTATATTATATCTCAATTTGTCAACCGCCCAAACTCATCGTAGTACATATAATTGTTATGTAACCTTTACAATGGCATGAATATTTTTATTGACTCTAAAATATGTACTCAATTATTCATACTCGTATGCTTTGTATTCGTGGTTTATTTATTAAAAAAAGATTTTTATTACTTTTTCTAATAAACTTGATGTTGATTTTCGGTCATGATGTAGACCACTAAGGTCTTTCATATCACAGGACTTCACACCGGACTGTTCAACCTCTTCATGTCCACGTGTAACTTTAAGAGAGTTTATCTTCGGCCTTTGTCCTGCTCAGAAACAACTATATTCATGAAGTGGGTTAAAAACTTTTAAAATATTGAAGCGTCTATTGTCTCTAAGAATGACTGTGAATCAATTATCAGAAGATTATAATGTTGATGATGAAGTGTCAATAGATTTTTTTCTGGTATCGAGTGCTTATGTTTTAAACTCGTTTCACTTATATTGTTACAGTAATTTATAAATTTTTCCTGTTTGCACAACTCGTGGGCTACATAGTTGCCTGTAAAGCAGAACACACGG
The DNA here is from genome assembly GCA_949316085.1 of Hypercompe scribonia. Classification (NCBI taxonomy): domain Eukaryota; kingdom Metazoa; phylum Arthropoda; class Insecta; order Lepidoptera; family Erebidae; genus Hypercompe; species Hypercompe scribonia. Next base: position 560,492 of record OX438967.1, on the reverse strand, counting down.
CGCCAACCGTTTGTCATCGAGTCTGTGCTGAGTCCGGTAGCTCTCGTCCGCAGTCACGTCGCGCGTGATCCGCCGTGATTAATGACACGCTGATCGCAATCTCTTCCGCCCTAGTGTGTACATACGTGTGTGTAACAGGCACATTTTTTATGTGTGGGTTGGTCACGTTTTGTAACTTTTGTTACATTTAGATGATTGGATGCAGATCGATCGTGATAATAAAACAGAATTATTATAACGCGAGTTAGTATTTTGAAAAAAATATTTGTTAAATAAATAATGATAATAAATGTCTTGAAAAAAGAAATATAAAAGCTCTTTAATGTTTCTCTTTTAAAAAAAAAATAAATTCTGAGACTGAAAATTTGGCAATATAATTACCTTACAATAACCTGACACATTTGCCTAGTCATTTCATTGATGTTTATGGCTATCCTGTGTCGCGGGGATCTTTAAAAACATACATAAAACGGACACAAAGAACACCCAGACTCAGAACAACAGTTTACGAATCGCACTTACAAGTGTTGTCCTATGTGGGATTTAAACCCACACCACTCAGAGCAGTAGAGATCGGCGTGGCGTCCGCTTAAACCACCAGGCCAACCGTGCGGTCAGTATATGATGGTCTTTTACTCTATGTACTTATTTTATCTTTACTACCTTTTGTCTTATGGCTAAACGCCATAAGACAAAAGGTAAACGATGAGGCAAACTTAATAAAAAAATAATATAATAATAATAACGCCAATACTTGTGTGATTCTGTTACAAGAAACAAAAAACTTAAATACCATAATTACACTACGTAATGATCAGTAGGTAAGAATGTGAACTTGGTCTAACCGATAACTCCTTAAATACTTATGATGGAACGCGGTGTGGTCACGAGTGCGGCGCCCGCGCAGCGCAAACACTGGGTGATCTTGAAGTGTCGACGTTATTTATCTTGCAGTTTGTTTTAATTGCGCCATTTATACAATTTATAGTGGACTGGACACAATTGCTGCATTCCTTTTGTCGCACGTGGAGTCTGTAGCGTGAAGTAAGAAAAACTCGTTGAGATTTATGGGAAAATAATAAATTAGACTATACAATGTTGTAGGAATCTGTTCTCTTATACGCGAAGATTGTTAGGAAAGTTTGTGATTAGTAGAAACTTATTATTTTTAAAGGTATAAAATAAAATTGAAAAGTTAATTTTCTAACAGGCTATAGAATTCTTAGAGTGAAATTATTATAAAAAATAATTATGTTAATTTTAGATAGTGTTGAAGTATCAAACTTAACAAATCTACCATCAGTGTTTACCATTTGCTGATACCGCTAAAGTGAGTGTAAGAACTTTTTGTATAATATCCTTAAACAAATACATACTAACACATGCAATCTGATTCACAACAAAAGCAAATATTCGTGATCAAGTGATTTATCGGTGCGATAAGGGCCGGCTTATCTCTTCCTAGTGTTGTATCGACATGAACTTGTATTGTACACCTCACGTTTATTAAAATAAAAATAATAACGCGTAACTGTCGGTTAGCACGCACTACCTTCGTACTCTAACTAAAGTTTACCATGTATAACATAATTTTTAAAAACATAGGGATATTCTTTTATTTAATCGAATTGACACCAAAACTACTCTGAGTTTGTTTTCTAGATTTCTTCTCACAAAGTTCAAGTACTTTAGAACTTGAAGGTTTTAGATCAATAGATTAACATAGAGCGGATACATATTATCTGTTTAATACTTTGTTTTCACATTTTTCTTGACAAAGCTGTATGTTGCGCCATCGAATTTTTGCGTGGTGATAAATTTTTTGATTACATTAAAAAAATCAAATAACTACGTAATAATTGGTTTTAAAAATAAATAAAATAAAATTTAGAAAAACAAGTCCACTGTCACATTAAGTATATAGTATACGAATATGTGGCTGAATAATTGACCGAATATATGGCCATGTTTTTAAACGATTTGTCCGTTACGGGACATAAACTGGTAAATCAAAACGTTTTACAATATGTTTAAATCCTTACTAAAACTGTCGAGAACTCACTAGAAATACTATACTAAATCATTTCTCCAATCAAAGTCAGATATTCACACCAAAATAAGAAGAAATACATTCACTTTTTCAAATATGTAAATTAATTCATTGGTCTCGTGTGTATAGCCAAGAAACCCTTTTAGAATTTGGTCCCTTCTATGGAATAGCGTGAATGCCTTTCATTTCTAAACCGTTGTTATAAAGAATGCGAAATGGTGTCCGCAGGCGTGTTGTTCGTCTGTCCGGACATTGCAGACACAGGTGGAGTGTCCGCTGACACGCGAACTATTAGAGATATGTGGATCATCTTTATGTGAGACTCTGTCTGTTGGATTAGACTTATTAAACTAAGAAAATAGGGAAAATTTCAAGTACATAACTTTGTTACGTTTTGTCCGAGCGTCCTTTAGAAATTATTAACGTCTAAAGTGTGCTGTTTTTACACTTACTTTGAATGTAAAAACAAAATATTAAAAGAGTAAATTATTTAAAATAACTCTAGGTAATAGAGCCACGGTGATTTCAGCACGAGCGGGCCGGCTCGACCGAAGCAGTACTACCTTCCGACAGAAGACCAACCTAAAGCGCCAGCATCTGTGTTGTCGTGTTTCGTTAGTGAGTGTGAGACCGGAGGCCCATTGATGCGGGGGTGACAGTTATCGTGGTAACTGTGTAAGCCTTATATAGCCACTGTCACGATGACTGTCATGCCTTTTACGCATCTCACAAGGCCGCCATAGTGTGGGTCACCATACTGCATTGTCTGCATTTGCAATGAGTATGGTGATCACAACTCTTGGATTCTCTTCATGCTTTCCATCAGGTAGAGTAGTGTCACTTTGGCAGGCTCTTCATATAAAAGAAAATTAAAACATGGGTTACATTTTTCTCCCAACATACAGTTCACACTAGTTTGGGAATCAGGTCTTGCACTTAAATTGTATGCATCCTTTGGTTTAATAATGAAATTATTATTATAAATTATTTTTATTAGTTAATCAAAATAATTAAATTTACATGTAAATAACATGAAAATAATGATAGCATAGAAACATCAACACTCCGTCCTATATTATTAACCGTAAGGGTAACAAAAGTAATTTTTAGAAGAAATCGATTCAAAAGTAAATTGCTTGAAAGTAGGCAAACAATTGTTAACTGCATTTACTCTTAACCCTTTTAAAATCTCATCCGAAATGAGTAGTAGTAGTGGTGGTTGGTAAAATTTGATCATATCTCAGGTGTAGGTAGTTGCAGGCCACATCCGTTGCTAAGTCATTGGTGTGCACGCGATTGATCTCAGCGATGTTTACAATGATCGCATGTCTTCACCGATCGCCTCAGGGTCACTGTTTTACATCCAAATTATATTTGTGTTGTTTTGTTTTTGAGCGTGTAAGTTACCATCAATTTTGTTAGAATTGTTACGCTCAGTTTCTGGACTGCTCTTCATTGCATGCTAAAGGCAGATAATGCTGTTTTATTTTGGTTTAGCACTGATAACTCTGAAGTCGTAGTAGTTATCTACGGATACTGGCAAAATGTTGCAGACTGACAAATCCGCTATTGGCTGTGAAATGTGTCTGGGCGGAGATAGGTTACCTATTGAATACCTATCGAATTGAATCTACTACATGGTTAACCTTTTTAACGGTTTAAGCGGTCGCCATGCCGCTCTCCACTTCGCTGAGTGTTGTGGGTTCAAATCCCACATACTTTGTTGTTCTGAGTCTAGGTGTTCTTTGTGTCCGTTTCTTGTGTGTTGGTAAAGCCGCACGGCACAGAATTCATTCATAAGGGGAGCGTTGTATTTAAAAAAAAAGAAAATTGTGTTGTAAGAATATTAATAAAATTTAAGAAACTGTTGGTAATTAAAAAATTAGAGCAGTTGGATGTGGGATTCCTATGTCCAGCAGTAGATATCTTTAGGTCAGGACGATGCTGATATTATAAGAGATTTTTATTTCAATTGCTGAATATTCATAAGGTACAGCTACCAAAAACAATTAAGAAGAAAAGAAAAATAAAAGTATATTACTAGAGCGAATAAAAATGAGTTATTTGAACTTATTTACTTGAAGTATATGCTCATCGAACATACGCAAGCGATATATTTGTGTAATTTACCTTTTGATTTTATTTATTGATTTTACCAAATTCCTTTGTTTAAAAAAATATGTCAGTGATAATTATCGTCTCACAGATCACAGGTAAACACATTTTAATTCTTCAATAACAAATTAATCTCAAAAATATCCCGTTAAAACTCATCACATGTCGTAAATAAAGCATTTGATTTCATCACTAACTGATTATCTGACAGTTTTCCATAGAACAGTTAATAGTGCACCACCTCACACCTGACACCTGTCAACTCGTTTATCGGCTAATGACGTAGTAGATCTAGTTGACGTTTGCAGTCACACGATGACAGTGTCTATAATAGAATCAAATAATCTTATTAAGTTTATTATAGGTTTGTAATTGAAAAAACGAAATTTGATGTGTTTTAACATCATAAGCAATCATTCTGTTACTTTCTAGAATTCGTGGTTAGTGTCAACGTTTTTATTAGTTGACCTTCAATTGTTTAAAAAAAAGTTATAGGATGGAGGTCGGTATATGTTGTTAATGATATAATTATAGGTCACAGGAATGAAATGACTTAAAAAAAACTGATTTGAATTTAATTCAAAGGATGAACCTACAGTAGCTACACTTTTCTGAAGACCACAGCACTGCACAGATGTTGTAGCAGTTTAATCAGTTATCTCACCGCTTCTTAATGTGCCAAAGTGTTATGGGTCCGATCCCCACATAGGACATCACTTCGTACGATCCATAAAGTGTTGTTCTGAGTCTGGATGTTCTTTGTGTCTGTTTTATGTATGTTTGTAAAGTCTGCCGCGACACAGACTTTATTCCTAGTGCGGGAGTGTTTTTTTGTAACTAAAAAAAAAAAAAAGGACAGCACACATCGTAATATACACTAGTTAGTACCTAAGTTACAGTCATATACGACGTCATTGAGATAGCTAAAATATATGATTATGACATTAACACTAATCTGCTTACAATTATAGGTGACCTAATTTACTTCATCACTAAATAACAACTAAAATACATCTATTAGTCGATACCGGGACAGCACGCGAGGATCGCATGCACATCCCTCGGGCGTATGCATGCATGGTAAACGCCTACAGATCAACACATAAATGAATTTTTACACATACTTAAGATGTTCAACAACTTTAGTGAGTACTAATAGAAAGATATAAAACTAATGCACTTAAGTGTTTCTTAATCGTATGTTCCTACTAGATTGGCAGTGAGTGAATGATTTAATTGCTAATTGAAGAAAATATATATTAAAAAAACTGTTTATGTTATGTAAAACATTGTGAGATTCTCTAAAACTTTGGAGGTTAAAGAAATATATAAAATTAAGAAAAGAATTTACAGTTGAAGGCGCCGGCGTTTTCTAGGACTCTGCTGGAGTCTAAGGAAAGGCCACCACCCTGGGGAGAAATGTCGAAGTAAGTACGTGAATATTGATTAAATTAAAACTGATTTAAGATACGTAAAGAGTTAGTTGAGGCCCATTCCTGTTTCAAACGTTAAGCAAAACTCGTCTATGTGTACTGAACTGCATAAAAAAAAATCAAGAGATTAATACATAACATTTTATAATATAAAACATGAGTCTAGACCGTTATGTACATTCTATAATCATTCTCAAACCATTACTAGTGTGTTATCTTAAAAACATGCTGAAGGGCAAACGATTAATTAGTGGAAGATTGATGTATTATGTTACGCAAAGTTGATAGAGGTAATAGAGACTATTAAAATTGGATATAAATTATTCTCAATGATTAATATGAATGTGTCTCTGTATGAGTTTTAAATACAAATTTACAATTGAAAAGTGAATCTTAGTTGAATACCTGGTAAATAAGTGACGACTGATGTTATACCTCCCATGAGTAGAAGTGAAAGCTGCCTTAGAATAACTGATATTAGAATTGTTTTTAAATAACCACCTATTTTAGATGCTATTCTACTTAATTATTTGACTTTTTTATGGTTGGTTGTAAAAAAAAAAAAAAAAAAAAAAAAAAAAAAAAAAAAAAAAATATATATATATATATATATATATATATGTATTATACATTAACTATTTAACAAATGATAGATTTAGAACGTCACATATCTTTAAGTCCGTCATTGTACAACACATGCTTTAAAAAATATTATACATGTAACATAATCGTTACATGAAATTTGTGTTGTATTCTTTAGGCTGACTAGAAGAATGCCAGCGCCACTTAAGATAGTTTAAGGGGAATGGTACTATGATTAGTAGAGTAGGGGCATATTTAATTTTAAATATAGGTGGCAATTTATTTTTTAATTTTCATTTTACTATAATATGTATGTTTGCATTGTGTAATTGTACAATTATACATAATTAGCCTTTAGCAGTTGTATGCTAGAAATAGGCCCCTGTTTTGCAAGGAGATTTTTACCTACTATATCAAATGTCTTACGACAGCCACAAGATGAACAAGGGTGGTGACACATCGTATTCTTAATCCGTCACCACACAAAGTATTGTGCAGATAATGTAACTTTTTCATTCATTTTTTTTTCAATTCATTTTCAATGTTACAGTTATTTTTTAGGCTAACTTGTTCCAATAATACACGTTGCACGTGATTGTGTAGTTTATTAATTTAAACTATTACTAACATTGTAGATGTGTTCGTGTATGAAATAGGTATTTGATTCAGATATACTCGAGAGCCGAACCTACTCAGTTGTACTCAAGGCCGACCTAACATCACTAAATCAAAAGACGTCATGTGGTCTCAGGTATTTTATGCGCTGTGATTACCTTACGAAACGATATTTATTGGAGGCGAACACCTTTCTATAGTACAAGGCTAGAGAATCTCTTATTAATTGATTGTTTTAGAGCCATTTCACAATGCAGCATTTCAATTCGTGAGAAAATATGAGTCTGCACTTGTTACAAAATACGAAATGGATGGTTTACATGCATTGCTTATTCATCCATCGACTTGTACCCAAAAAAAATGTTCCCAGATATTGTATATTTGTAATCACCATCAATTCAAATCATTTCAATATATTGTATGTATGAAAACTAGACAAAAAACTCATTCAAATTTCATTAGCCTCCAGCAAGAATCTCCGTGCACCTGAATCAGCAAAAATGTGTACCCATTATTATCATTTAGAACCTATTGGTCTAATGGTGACCACTGGTGAATCAGAGGTCATGGCTTTGAATCTCACCCTTGACAAATAACTGTATACCATCAACAGCCTTCAACAGTCCACTGCTGGACATATGTAAGCCACTTTGTAGTAGGAAGGTTTTTGCCTACTTCTTCACGCTGGCTAGACTATTGGTCTAATGGTGACCACTGGTGAACCTGAGGTCCTGGGTTTAAGTCCCACCCACGACAAATAACTGTATCTCATCAACAGCCTTCAACATTCCACTGCTGGACATAAACCTCTCCTTGGTAGGGAGGTTTTTGCCTTCTACATCAAGCTGGCTAGTCGGGTTGGTTATTTCAAGTTTTTCTTCGCTTTGTAGTGATGTTGTCTGCATATTTTCGTTCTTTAGTCGCCTCTTACGATATTCATAGGAAGAATGGGAGTGGTGACACGCCGTATTCTTAATCTGTCACCACACGGAGAGTAAACACTGTAATGGAAGTAACTATACAATAAACAGGGTTATTTCTTCTCTACCTGTATATTTACCGCCTGACCAATAACATCTTACAGTCTCAGTCTAGTTAAGTATAAGTCGACCATGTGGGAGTGGTGTTAAGTCATTATTCATTTCAGTACCTGCCAAGGTGTCTGTACTCAGTCTGCTTGATGCGAAACATAAGTAGAATCCAAGAGTTGTGGTCATGATACTCATTGCGAATGCAGATAATGCAGTATGGTGACCCACACTATTGCAGCTTTTTTACACCCTGTTTGGGGACGTAAATGGCATGACAGTCATCGTGGCAGTATCAATCTCACACATTGTCAATGTTTGTCAATAGCTGTTACCCTTATACCAATGGGGTTCCGGTCTCGTACTCACCCACAAAACACGAGAGCATGGATGCTGTCGCTTTAGGTTGTTCTTGTGAGAGGGTAATACTGTCCCGTTTGAGCCGGTCCGTTCATGTTGAAATCAGCGTAGCTCTACTACGTTCGTTTGGAGTTTTTTTCTTTAATGAAAATAAAGTTGGCATTTCATACAGTTCAACTGACAGCTGATGAGTATATTGAAAAATTGATTCACTGAGAGGTTGACTAAACAAGAGACAGTTCTTACTATATAAATTTAACAAAATGTGTGCATATGTATGTATTTATCGAAAGTAATTCTGCGCTAACGTGGGTCATGGTGGTGTTGCTACTCTGTGATATAGTGTGTATTTGTTACAAATTAAATTGACCTGATGAAAATGCTAAGTACTGCAAAACTGATTCTGTTATTAAGTCTGTTATAACGACCTTAAAATGTATAAACGTTTAATAGACACTAAACGTTCTCAACCAAATATTCTCACAATATAGAAGCATGTTCATTTCCTGCCTTTAAATTATAGCCACAATAATAGACAAACGTCTGTTTCCGTTCACGATGGCACTATGTCGATTTCTGCGAGTATCGATTATGCTGTTGCTAATCGAAGTGCACGCGCAGGGATTAAATGTTATTAGTTTTTTAAGGATCCACGATTGTAAATGGTGCCTTCCGGCTCGATTGTACAAATCGATTTCGCGATTCATACACGAAATATAATAAGATGATGTTTTGTGTTGTGGGTGTTTATTACAGGTAATGGTCGGGTATTAAGATGAAATTTTATTGTTTTTCTCCAATAAAATTATAGTTCAAATAATATCGATTACAATGTAACCTTATATTAGTGCCTACTACTTTTCTTTGCAGTGAATATAATTATTAGTATTGTCGTATCTCATATTATAATTTTACATGTTACACTTTAATTATTTTTTTCTATTATAAGAGCCTGCCAAAGTGACTCTACTCTGCCTGATGGAAACCATGAATAGAATCCAAGAGTTGTGGTCACCATATTCATTGCAAATGCTGATAACGTAGTATGGTGACCCACACTAAGGTGGCCTTGTGAGATGCTTTTTCACACCCTGCTTAGGGACGTAAAAGATATGACAGTCATTGTGACAGTGTAAGGCTTACACAGTCACCACGATAACTGTCACCCCTGCATCAATGGGCCTCCGGTCTCACACTCGGCAACGAAATACGACAACACGGATGCTGGCGCTTTAGGTTGGTCTTCAATGTTCAACTTTAATGTTTGTTTCTGAAATCAAGAGCAAAGTTTTCTACTGAATTATTCTTGGGTTAGCTTTTATAATTTTATTTCTAATTTTAACAATTTTTATTATTTCTGTAGACTTTACAGAATTAGCAGCACTCAGTATGTTTGAAGCGTTGTAATTAATAAGCATTATACCCTAAATACTATTAAACATAGTACTAATTGAAAACTACCTAAGATATCGTGCATCACGAATGATGAATTATTTATATTACGATTTTAATTTAATTCTATTTCTATTTGAGGTTATTATTCCGAGGTTTGTTTTTTTATGCAACGGGGGCAATCGATTAGTTGCACCACTTAATGGAGAGTGACTACCATCGTCCACAGCCACCTACAACTCAAGAGTCCCAGGTACGTAGACGACCTTTGAGGTGAGAGTAGGCTATTTTCTTGAAAATTTTGAGCTCGTTGTAAATGGGAATATCTTCTTCTGATCCACACAGTTTTGAATTTAAATGCAAGTATGTCAATAGGTTTATCTGTGTTCTATCAAAAGTATTTTTAGAACATTTATTATCATTTTTATACTTTGTTATTTAAAAGAAACTATCAGAGAATATGTTGAAGAACCTATTAAAACGGTCAATAACCGTATGAATGTTATTAAAACAGTGCTTTGTTTGTTATGAACTTCGTTTAAACCGATTTAAAAAAGAGGAAGTGGCGATTTACACCTTTTTTTGTGTTTTTATTACGTGATTACTCTCTGTCAATTTTGGGCCGTTTTTCACCCTTCTTTTTGTCAGCTGTTTTGTGATGAGAAGATATCAGAATAATGCAGAGATATCTCAAATTTTACTGGCCCACCATATTGTTGCATCTTTTTCTTAAGCTATACAGGTATTTGCGATTGCTAGTCATTATCTCCTGTGGTTGAGGTGATGACGGAGTTATGGAGTATTTAAATTTGGATGGGATAACTTTTTCAATAATAGAGTGAACTATTCACTTTTAGTTGTATTCTTTTAAGACACTTACACTACCCCTTCTATAGAAAGAAAGGCTTCTTTGTAGCTTAAGCTTAAGAATATTTTAGACAAAATGTAAACATTATCCCAAGTCTTTACAAGAAAAGTCTTAACTTTTTGTTATTTTTAAAGCACTCAGGAAGCCAATAGGTATAAGTAATCCGAAGACTGATTCCAGTACGTTGTGTGTAATGATCTAACTTATTTATGGTATAAAGTGTACTGTTGTGTGTCACTTGTTTACGAGTAGAATAGTACCCCACTGAAGAGGGCATACTTGGCTGGAAAACCTCCACGAAGTGCACCTTGGTAATGTTAGCGATGGTGTTGCTTCTTCCGCCCTTACTTGGAAGAAGGCGTCATAAGCTTCGTGAAGGTGGGATCCTGTCAGAAGTTTTAATTTCTCCGCCAATGCTAATAAAGAAGGTAGAATGAGTTCAGTGTGGGCACACATTGCCACTGAACAAGTCTTTGAAGAACCGACTTTGTTTTTCTACCGTCGTCGACATATTATGATGCCGAAAGGACTGTCTTGATTATGTCTTGGGACTTCAATCGTGGGTGAGGGTGTTGGTTTAACCACCTAGACTGCGAGGAAGTAAATCTCTATAAAAAAAATAAACTCTGTATTCTGATGGATGACTAGAGATGTATTAATGGCAACAACAATCATGTACAAAATTGTCGCTTTTTTATGATGCTTCAGGGAATTTTCTTTTTTTGTAAGTTCGACACAACGCTGACAAAAATTTAATGACATCGGGAAAAGCAAAACTCTTAAGAGAGTAAATTTGATACGTTTGTCAGTCAGAGAATATCCGTGTAGAAGTTTAAGATATTCCTGGTATGAAGTTCTACAAAATTGATTTAATCAATATTGATCGTATCAAAAAGCAAAGATAGCCAGAAGATCGGAAAAAGTCAGAACAAAAAAAAAAAGATTGACGAAATAGTCGATTTAAAGTTCATATATTTCGGTTTCTGATAGATAGAAATTCGTGTTCAAGATTGGCAAATGACAAAAGGCTTGAATAAAACTTTTTAATTTTACAACAAAACTTCATTTTTAATTAAAATAAGGAAATTGTTACTATTAACTCTGACGGCAAATACTATTTTCCAGCAAAGGATTCCTTATGATTTATAAACTGACTTAAGTTTCATGACCTGATTAAAACAGATTCCAAACCATTAAAAAGTATGTCTTCTTTTCTGCAAAAACAGAATTTGGGGAACATTTACCCATATATGGATATGATACTGTTCATATTGCTTTCAAGCTGTAAGTGCAATTAAAAATATTTAAAAACATTCATTGATTGTACATTATTTTGTATAAACTATATTTATATGGTGTAAGTAGTTTTGAAACATATATTAACCTACACATAGATGGACACAGAGGTAGGGTACTCAAAACCAATTTCTTGTGTAAACTTCACTAAATCGTGAGATGTAACAGACTGAAAACTGACACAATGATGTCTTAGTTTTCAATAATATTAATGAAAAGGACATGGTGATGTAATGAGCAGGAAAGTGCACACATTATAGAGTTGATTTACAACCAAAAAAGATATAAATACGGTTGTGCACTAGGGTATTGAATTACAGAGGTTGGAAAGGACGGTAAAAATTCAATAGCCTATTTGCGACAAATATGTAAATTTGCTACTACTGAACGTCATTAAACAAGACAAAAGAAGAAGGAAATAAGCACATAGAAAACGGATAGATCAAATGAGTTACGGGTTTCCTATTTTCACCAGTAGTATAGGGATTTTAACTGACCTGATGGCTCCGACCTGATAATTAAAACAGTAGCAGTCGTGGGACTGCCGATAGAAGTGAAAACGGAACTATTAAGTTGAGAGTAATTAAAACTATATGCAAAAATTATATGAAATTTTTTATGTTTCATATATAGCTATATATAATATATAATATCATATATAATATATAATAATAATAAATTTCATATATAATATATAATATCATATTCTCCATAGCTATAGATATACTATTATCATTAGCATGTCGGTGACGCAAACCGAGGATTTTACCCTCTACCAAAACGCTCAACGCGCCTAAAGAAGTTTTCACTTCAAAAAAGCTTTACGTTTAGGTACTCTCTTGCCATTAATAACAATAAAGTGCATGTTCTACCTCAGTGTGACCAAAGGACGTGTTAAAGAAGAAGATTCGTAAACTCAAGAAACTAAGATTTTGAGATTTAATATTGAAGAAGTTACTCAGCAACGCATCTATTACTGGAGGCGAACCCTAAAGCTCACGTTTAGTAAGAGCAAAGATGCATTTGATGAAATAAATTTGGTATCTAAAGTAACGGGTCCCGGTGCTAGATACCGGATACCGGCCGCTCGGCAACTTTATTGGCCAATAAAACTTTGAGCTTGTGCTGTGTCCCCGTGGCGAACGTCACAACCGCGGTGCGGTACCGACAGCAAACAAACTTAATTATGTACTTCATATTTGTGTAACGAAGACATGTAAAAGATATGTTTAATTTTGTGAATTTGTATTCGTAAAGAGGGAGAATAATCGTGGTTTGAATTCAATCTTATTTCATATTCGTTGAGATTTTTTTTTATGAATAATCCATTGCTCTTAGGCAATAGCATTAATATTGGTAAAAATGAAAAAAGTTAACAATTACAATTTTAAAATGACATGAAATTTGCTGCATATCGGTCACGTGATATAGAAATTTCATATCATTTCAAAAACACAGGCGACAGGTTATGAATACATGTAATACATTCTAATCTGACACAATAGATAAATGTGTAAAATTAAATTCAGTTCAAATTATGTTAGTCAGTAAAATAAACTGAAAAAAAAGTAAAAATAAATGAATATTGCTAAGAATTTTCATCCAATTTCCAGTGTCAAGGAAACTATTATTATTATTGTTATTACTTATGCATGTATTTTCAAGTGTAAGTGAAATATTTAAACACTAACCGTTAATTACAAATAATTTCATAAAAGCATGACATTTTTCCTCCACTGTCCAACTTGAAACCATAAACATAAGTAAATGGGAGCACTCCTGCGACCAGTACCCGCACGTTTCGTAAAAGAGGACTATAAATTGAAGGTTATTTCGTTATTACAGTGAGATTGTACAACATTGGTGGCGATAAAACGTTATCATCGCATAACTCACGGCACAATAACTTCATATTTCACACTTCTACATCACATCCTTGTTTACGCAGGGATCGTCCTGATTGAACCATTTTATATGCTAATTGCTAGAAAAAAAAACTTTAAAATATTTCATAACACCGTAAGCTGTTTAAGATGAAAGTCGAAATGTAATATTGATTTCTTAAATAAAATTTGAATGTATTTAATTTTTTGCTGCATTTATTAAAAAAATATTTTTAATCGAATGCTGATATGTTACAAGCCATCAAAGTTTAAGTGGTGGTACCAGTTAATGTGTTATTCACAAACATTCAGGTTAATGGTAGTTATGTGTGGATTACTAATAGCTTCTACAAGATATGTGACTAACAGTTCTTAAAAAGTTATATCAAAGATAAAAATACCTGGTTACTATGTGAACACCTGTGGCAATCATTACGAGTTGTTTGGGTCTTTGAAAGTCTATCAACTGTTTTTAAAGAGCTTCGATATCGCCTAGTACTTGGGTTGTGGAGGTCTGTTTCTTTTTTTTTCTATATTTGGAGCCTACCAAAGTGACTATTCTGCCTGATAGAAAGCATGCATAGAATCCAAGAGTTGTAGTCACCACACTCATTGCAAATGCAGACAATGCAGTATGGTGATCCACACTATGGCGGCCTAGTGAATTGCTCTTTCACACTCCGCTTGGGGACGTATAAGGCATGACAGTCATCATGACAGTGTAAGGCTAAGGCTATCAATGGGCCTCCAGTCTCCAGTCACGACAACACGGATGCTGGCGCTTTAGGTTGGTCTTTTGTGGGGGGGTAGTATTGCCCCGGTCGAGCCGGCCCGTTCGTGCTGAAGTCAGCGTGGCTCTACTACCTACGATAGCAGTACCTACCTATGGTAGCAGTAGCTCGAACGTAAAAGATCGAAGTTCAGTCGTACACCCAAAGTCGACTCCAACCCAGTTTAGCAAACAGGCTCAGATTAAAAAAAAACAAAGACAGTAATACAGAACTTAGTAGTTTAGGTATGTTGCCCGAGCATTATCTGTCTTTTATAATAAGAAATATATGTATGTATAATAAATATTTAATAGGTAAAGATCTTATTAATTACCCGAAATACTACTCTAATGTACTTAGCACCAGCTTAAAATGAAACCAGTCCATCCAAAGGTTACCTGGAAGAAATTGTTATAAGCAATAACCAATAAAAGACACATTTTGTAGTAGTTTTGTTGCCGTCTAACATTTGTAAACCCTACTGTACAATTGAAGCATTATCTATCTATCTATTGATCTTTTGAACACATCAAAACATGAAACAATATCACAACTTTATCATATTTGTAAAGGTTTCATTTCTCTGTACATCCAATAAAATGTGATAATAAGAAGTAACGTTACTAATGAATAATATAATTACTTCTATAATTCTTACATAATTTGTACTAAGTGTACGTTGACTTTATATCTTCATATAAAACCCACAATCTATATAAAAACATCATCCAATTCCAATAATAGCAAATAAAATCGGTAGACACTGAAATTATATAGAGAAAATAATTAGACACTTGAGAGTATAAGTCACTATTTACTAATATTGGAAGGGATGGAAGGGAAAACAACGATAAAACAAGAATTATAAATGTCTTACAAAAGTGAAAGATAAAATTGTAAGCGACACTTATCTAAAGGTTCAAAGGACCACAGAAGATGGACAAAATTGCTTCTGAATAAGAGAGTAACAGCTGATTGAAGAAGAAAAGATTGAACTTCTAAGTGTGAATTAGTTCGCTAAGATCACACTTTAAACTGGACCATCTGAGTTGATATTAAAATTCTATTGGCAAAAGTAATTTAACTATTAAAAAATTCAAATTTGATATTAATGTCGGCGAAGAAATATAATGTGCCAACTTTGCTTTTAACAGTTTAAATAAAGCCCATTCACTAAAAATTTAAGATACATTTAAATTATTCATATCAATAAAATATAGACTAATTAATTTCTAATTAAATTACATAAACAAGCAGATTATAGAAACCAAAATATTAGCGGTAAGAGAACTAATCTAATTATTGCCAAAACTAAGTCATAACTGTTCAGTTAATTTGGTTCTTCTTCTATATTTAATTAACAAATTAGAGGTATTTCAAAAAAATGTTTTCTTTTATAGCAATAAAGATGTCACTGACGACTGTTAGTGCATTAATTATTCATTATGATATATTTACAAGAACGAATATACGTTTTTATGGCATGCGGTACGGAGAGGCGCGCAGGTCGCCAGCTCGCCACTAATGAAGGCCTGCTACGATAGTCGTCGTAAAACTTGGTGGGTTTATTGTGCACTATTAGGAAACAGACATGACATTCGACATGTTTTCATAAAATCGACATGGAGGCAAATAAATAAATGATAATTACAGACGAAAGATATAAAATTAATTTACTCATTTTCATCGTCTTGGGTTTGGATACGAAATTTTTCTCACACAACTCGTTACGGCCGTACTTTTTAAATAAATTGTTACGTTTATTGGTCGCTATGACAACTTTGACTCATTAAAACCTTGGTGGTCTTAATAATATACTGAGTGTGGGCTCTTATTTTGATTTCCCAATAGTAACATGGCCGTGCTTTAACTTTATTTCCGTAACAGTTACTAAGTTAGATGTACTAACGATAGGTTATTCTCTTACCTACTCTTTTTGAGTTCATTATTATAGTGTGAGTGTTTCTCACACGACAATAATAAACTCAATTGTACGTATCTAAAACTGCAGAAGGGCATACTGTGCTCTCGAAGTGATTCATAATTATTCGATAAATTACATTGAAATTTTCAAAACTCTTGTTATATTATTTGTGATGGATATTGATTTTATATAATAATGGTGTAATCAATTTTATATTAATAGGAATGTTAAAGAAACGGTAAAAAAATTTAAGGAACATACACCACCAAAATTTTAAAATATTATAAACGAACTGAATATTAAATTTGGAGAAATCCAGAAACTTATAAAAAAGTATATCACAACATTTTCAATTAGAAATCTTTAAGAATCGTCTAATAATTAACATGTTATTCTGAAACATTCATCGGTAATTCTAGTTGTCACTTCCGTATTGTAATGAGTGGGTCCAGTTAAATAATACACTTACTTGTATGCAATTGTCAATGCGCGGCGTGTAATTAGAATACCCAATTAGGTGGAAGTCAATAATGCTAATCACAAATCGTCACGTCCTGTCACCAGTTTCACATGCAAGGATTGCAACTCAAATAACCTTGGTGTGTGGTGTTCTTTGACTAAACTCTACAAACTGCAACTTTCTGAAAATGTACCAAGTGCTAAGTTCAATGTTTAATCTTTTTATTATAATTAATGTTCTCATTATGTATATAAGCCTACAGTTGAGTGTGCATTGTGCCTTAAAGACTCAATCTAATTTTACAAAATTGTGTATGTACCTTTTCAATGGAACACAAAGAACATAATCACTTTCCGTGAACTAATAAAAAACAATTTTAGGCTAATGTCTGACTTGACAAGCTATAAACTAAGCAATTATTCATTTTTTTTATTTTATGAATCCACTCTACTCTCTCTGAGTCTCTCTAAAGTGTGTGTGTGTGTGTGTGACTTTACTCTAAATGATGGAAAGCAGGAATAGAATCCAAGAGTTATAGTCACCATACTCGTACTCATTGAGAATGCAGACATTGCAGTATGGTGACCCATACTATGGTGGTCTGGCATTGTATTGTATACATTTACCATGACAACTGCCACTCCTGCATCTTTGGGCCTCTGGTTTCGCACTCATCAACGAAACGTGACACCACGTATGCTGTCGCTTTTGGTTGATCTTCTATAGGAGGGCAGTATTACCTCGGTCGAGCCAGCCTGTTCATGCTAAAATCAGCGTGGTTCTACTACCTACATATATATACTACCTAAAATGAATAATGGGAGAGTCTTAGCAAGTATGAGCGTATGAGCAAGAAGTAATATAATGACCTCACATAAATCCCTAGGTTAAGCGATTGCTTTTGGTCGATTGAATTAGCTTTCCGGAAAGAATAAATAACAAGTATCAGACAAGGAAACGGGACTGAGCAGATTGAGGTCACTTATTCTTATTTCTGAGATTGAAGAAAATACCATCACAATTCCACAATTTCATAGAAATATTTTTTATTTAGATAAATACATGAACCACGGATCATGACTTGTGTTGCATTTATTTAATTCACGATTTAAATCACATAAATAAATAGTTTTTAAAATTACTATATCCATTAGTTAATTATAGCAGTGTAATAATTACAATGAAAGTCAAATAACAGTCCAGTACATCTATCGTGATCGTTACAATTACAATAAATACTGTTTCGGTCTCTCACCTCATTTGAGTAATAAATAAAAATATATACAAATTGTATTTCCTTTTATTTCATTGAGTAGCAGCTAGCAGCAAGATCTGTCTGACCGCCGGCCCCGGCCAGCAATGTAATTTATGTATATGTATGCAGAAATGTACAAAGTGGCCCATTCACCATCACGACATCGTAATCACAGGCAGGCGTTAACAGGAATTTAACGTTCCTAATTATATTGATTTACCAACAACATTGTATAGCTCTTTACATTTCAATTAAGCTGATTACCTTATATTTAGAGTAGTAGTTCATTTTTCTAGTGCAAGGCCGCGGAATAGAAATATTTTTTTGTGAAGACGAAACCAGGTCTCCAGACTGTCAGTCAGTCAGTGCACGGATGGCGCCTTGGGTTAAACTGCAACCGATACGAGATACTTACTAATTTTATGTTCTAATAGTATTGCAAGCAATTTAAGTTCATCTACATTTGTTTAAGTGAAATTCACACACGCATTGGTAACCTAACTTTAACTTGGGTATCGGACAGAGCCTATTGAAACAGGAAATTTCTAAATAAACATTTTTAAGCTTTTGCTATCAATAAGTCTGCTCAGATTCAGAATTATTATTTTATACCACGGTGGTTTCAGAAAAAAAAAATATAAAGAGCATTCAATTTTTAAATATTTTACTAAGAAATCAAAAAGAATGAGGGCTAGGACTTATTCAACGTATATTTCGCAAACCTAGAAGTGGTGGAGTAGGCATCGTGGCCGCTCTATTAGCCGTTCGACGGAGTGACCTGTCGCCAAGGAAGGTCGCCCGGTGTGATGTCTGACCAGTATAGCAACTTATTGAAATTAGCGTAGGATTATATGGATACGACCAAACGCTGGACTTGTTTTATATTTTTTATATATTTCTTTAGCCGTTGCCTGTTACTTGGTCCTATTACCACACAAATAACAAAGCCACTTATTGCTAAATAAGTCATATCATACTCTCACTAATCCCATAATTTAACTTCTCTACTGATCTAATGATCCGTTTAGTTTCTTTTTATTATGATGACTATGAAAATGACAAGGATTATTTTACATACCATACAAAATACGTAGTGTTTAAATTATCAATAAAAGAACATTAACAAAAAACCCTTATCCCACGTCGAGTAACATTAATAACTTCACACATCTCGCACACGGCTGTTTGACCCTAAAATAGGAAGATATTATATTAACCAGAATGCTGACAAGCATACTTCATCTTCAGTCCTCAACAGATCACTATTAGTCGCTCTCTTTAGCTAGGAGGCTGTGTCCATTTACCCTTTTCTAAGAGTACATCGTACCTATTTGCTGCCGATTATATTTTGAACTTCTCTTCATCACTGTAATCATTTAATGATTAATTATATCATGCTGACCAAATAGATTGGTACAGGGTTTGTTTCAAGTTTACTTTCTCTTTACAGTGATATTTTTTTACATAAGTTGCTCCCTCAGTCGTCTCTTACGACATCCATTGGATAAGTAGGGATGGTGACATTTCGTATTCTTAATCGGTTACATATCTGAAAAATATTTTAAATATGTACATATTATACATATTGTTGTATAGTGTAATAGTATATAAGTAGTTAAATAATATACTACTTACTACTACTTATTCTGTCTGACGAATAAGATATAGTTTAATCATTAGTTATAATATAATCACCAAAAAGTGTATAGCCAACTAAACAGTAGTCGCGGCGTATCCATGTTAAGATATTCATTCTCGTATCTCACGTGCTCAGCTATCTCTATCTAAAACGTAAACAATCTGGTTCGCGTTGATTTCAACAGCAACGTCGTCGGAATGTCCACACAAACAGGTAACATTACTGTTGGCAAGCCTAAACTATGTGAAGGATGCAGATCATTCACGGAGCGGACGAGGGAGCGAGGGCGATTAAAATCACTGTTAACAGTTACTTGTTCTAATCGCAGAATCTTTTAAACAAACGATGAAGAAGTATGAAGGATTAAAATGAATGAGTGGACAGGTAGGTGAGGGCAGGCCCTGAAAAACATGTACTGACAAGATTCGTAATGTGCTCAAGAAGATTGTCATTAAACGCAGTCATATTTGATTGGCAGGCGTATATGAATGATTTAATTTCACAATTTATAAAACTCTTTCTGTGAACCCCAAATGGAACATTGGGTAGTACACGCAAGGTCTCTTTTTCCATTCACCATACCTATTTACCCTTTTCTAAGATAACACTGTGCCTGTCTGTTGCCGTTTAAGTTTTACACTTCTCTTTATCGCTGTAATCATTTAATGATTAGTTATCGACATGAAGTAACGTACGATTTCCTCAAAACAATAGCGACAAACAATTACCATTATTCATTGCTACTAATTTGAAAAGCAGATGTACACATTACGTTGACCATGAAATGCAACTCTACAGATATCAGTTGATATGTTACTACAATGTAAGTAATGTCCTGCACTCGGCTTTAATTGACTGTTTAGAATGTAAATGACGTGAACGTTTACTTCATCATTCGATAATTAAAACACAGTATTAATTAAACTATTCTTACCATCCAATGACACATTATATATTTAATTACGTATATTTTGTTACATGACTTCATCACTTAACTGTAAAATTTGACGAGGAATTTTTTTTAACTAGCGTGATAAAAAATTGTATTGCTTTTTAGTCCTTAAGGAATTTAAGGCGACGAGTGAATGTGACTATATCTATTGTAGCTCATTGCTACTGGGATAGTTGGAAATGCGTGGAAGAAAATTAAGAGTGGTAATAATATATAAAAATCTAAAAAAAGAGAAAATGAAACGTGTAAAAATATTATTTCTGAGGGTATATTGGGGTAAGGTCAATTAAGAGTGACTTCACAACATAATATTTAAAATAAAATTTATATAAAACATAATATTTTAACATTGAATAAAGAGATGACAAGCAGTCTTATTCCGCCTTGTATACTAGTGGAATCAGAGAAGCATATCACCATTTTGGACATGTAAATATTCTCACACATTTCACACACGGCTGTCTAATTCCAAAATAGACAAAGCCTGTACCAAAATAAAAAAAAGGCTGATAAACATACTTATACATTTCTAATACACATATTATATAAATAAATTACACCCAGATATAGAAAAAACATCGAGTTCATCACATAAAAACTTGTCCTGGGCAGGAATAGAATCCATGACTGAGCAATCAGGATGACTAACCATTCGGCCTATAGGTCCGTCAACTGCATGATTCACCTACACACTATGTTATCGCTCCCGCTACTCTTATGGCCGTCTGTGTCCTTACACTAAAGATTTGTCGCGACCTCGGCCCAGCTTATCGTCAATAACGATTTGCCAGATACTTTATCCTTCTACACAGTATCGGCAGCGATTAAAAATCATTTTGTAGTAATGTCTACGTTATTTATATATCTGTAGAAAGCACCTCAGTTTTGTAACGTGTTTTGTAGATAATTGTGTATAGGTTTGAAACAAAAATATGTGTATACAGAATTTTGATATTTATCTGAGATGTTAAGACACAGTTATATTTATAATTTAATTGTAATGAACATAGACAGTATAGAGTAGGAGGCCTGGGTTTCGGTAACTCGATTCGCTCAGTAAAAGGCAACGAAAAACTGCGTCATAAAACGGTCCTGTTAATAATAAAATACTTCATCTTACATGTCTTTAAAGGAATGAACAGCAGCAGAACAAGTTGAGAAAAATCTTAGAAATAAAACACACTATGAAATTCAAGGACAGGTCTGCTGGTCAGCAGTTAGTGATCCTGACTGCTGAGGCAGAGATCGCGCCTTTAACCACCACCAAGGACAAATCATTACATCCAGGTCTCATTACATCAATACGATATTTATATTTGACGAAAGATTGATGTTATATTTCATTGTTTTGCAAATGAAAGTTAGCAATATCGTTATGTTATTTTATTGATACAACAGCCAACACATTGGCTATTAAAGCAGTTACACACACATTGTATTGATACAGCCAAGCACTAAACTCTTATATTTTCATAGAATAGATGTATGGATAATAGAGACCAAATTAACTCAAATATATTGTATAAAATGGTATCAGAGATATATAGAATAATTCACTCTGGCACATCAAAATATTCAAGGTATTATTCATAAGTACCTAGAAATGGAATTATTCATGGACTATGACAAAATTGATATTTATTTTATTACTGAACATTAGCTAAAAAGTCATCAGTTCATATTCAACGTCAATAATCACATATTTGGTAATGTAGTAGTAGTTACATGGCGGTTCATTGATTTTGATTAGAAAGTATTTTATTTTTAAAAACCTTACCGACATCTTTGGCGTCTTTGTTGAACGAACAATAGAATAACGTGTGTGGAGTTAGAGCAAATTACTACGTGGAGTTGTTAGAGTGTATACAAGCCTCCGTTTTCGTCGTATTTTAGTTTTGATAAAAAATTGTATAAAATCTTGAAGGACGTATGTCACTTCATCACATAAACAGCCTTTAACAGTTCACTGCTGGACGCAGGCCTCTCTTTAACAAGGTTATGGCGTATCATTGTAATTTAAGTTAGTAGTAGAACCACGGCTCAACCGGGGTAGTACTACCCTCCCACAAAAGACAAACCTAAAGCGACAGCATCCGAGATGTCGTGTTTCGTTGTTGGGTGCGAGACTGGAGGCCTATTGATGCAGGGGTGACAGTTATCGTGGTAACTATGTAAGCCTTACACCGCCACGATGACTGTCATGCCTTTTACGTCCCCAAGCGGGGTGTGAAAAAGCATCTCACTCACCATAGTGTAGGTCGCCATTCTGCATTGTCTACATTTGCAATGAGTATGATGACCACAACTTTTGGATTCTATTCATGCTTTCCATCAGGCAGAGGAGAGTCCCTTTGGCAGACTCTTAAAATAGTAAAATATATATATAAACATACAAAAATGTAGTTGTGTAGTGATTTAAATGTAAATATATTAGAAGATTAATCTTTGAGTTCGACATCAGGATCATTGAATTCATACAGACCGTTGCATAAAGTTTATTGAAAGAGAATATTAAAATTTATAATACTGAGTTTAGATTTCGTTGTGTCATTGATCAAGGCATTTTTGAAACAATCAATGCTCTTAGTGCTAAGAAAACCACCGACCTTTGGACTAACCTGTTCAAATAACTGAATAATTGATTTGAGTAGTTGCATCGCAGTTGACCTTAATTTTCAAGAAGTGCATTGAATGTGGTGTATTTTTTAACCTAATGAAACATAGTAAGATCATTCCTTTATTTCGGAGAGGTAGTAAGTATCTTTCTACAAATTATAGACCTATTTCAATGTTATCTACTTTGGATATTTTCTTTTAATTTATATGAATAAATTTAAATCCATTCAAAAAATATTAGAATATCTGAAAAAAATTTTTTTCTTAGAACTTGCCATAGATGTACGACTGCAAAAAAATATGATTTAAAAAGGTCGAAATGTACCGAAAGTAAGGCCGCTTTGAAACCACGATTAATTACAATTACTTAATCTAATAATCGGTAAGAAGGTTGTTTTTGGCGATTATAAATTATTACGTTAAATATTGGCCAAGTATAGAGTAAAAGTAAGCCAATGTTTGTACCAAGGTCTCGAGCGACGCCGCGGGCGGGAGTCAGTCCCGTGTACCGTTCTCTATTTGGAGATGGACTGACTTAGCTTATTATACTTATTTTAATTATATTTCATTAATTAAACATATTGTCACATTTTATGTTATTTATAATCAGATAACATTCCATTATTGATACATAATAAGACGTATTTTTGGATACTGGGTAGGGCGACGGAACTAGAAAAAAAATTACCATAAGCTTCGGATGGTGGTAACTTTAAGTCACCTTTATAAACATTAACTGCACGTATTGCCGTCACTTCACCTCTTCCTACTACGCTGAGTATTGTGGGTTCGGTTCTCACATGTGGCCACACATTGTTTGATACACAAATTATTGCCCTCGTGACAGGGTGTTTTTAGTGTTCATTTCATGAATGGTTGTAAACTCCCACGCACTACAGATTATATTTCTAGAGTGGGAATAATCCTTATAAAAAAAGAAAATGAAAAAAAAATGTAATAAATATTTTAATAAAGTTCTTAAATCCATGATTATTAAGTGTAAATGAAATTACTTCAAAATTTATGTCACCATATTATGTTTAGCAACTCTACAACGTGACAAAGAAATTAATGTTCATATGCAACAGAGTTCGTTGAAGTCTTTTGTTGTTCTCGTCGTACTAACAGTTTCGTAGCAAAACGCTACATGCAGTAGTTTTCTTTAATAATTTTTATTACATTGGAAATGATGTACCACGATATATTTGTATGTTACATGGAAGGGGAAAGATTTATAAATTGATTAATCTTTTTTAAAGAATTTTAACAATTTAATATTGTAATTGTTTTAAATTGTGAGTTATTATAAATTAATTATATTATAGTAGTAGGCTAAAGCCTCCTTCTAAGGTTTACGTCTACTGGATTATGTTGAAATGAAGGACATAGTATATCTGTAAACCACTACCGCTGTATAGACCAATAGTTTTCGAAATGTATATATTGTTATCAGACAAATAATTAAGTTTTCTATTGCTATATTCAATTTTATTGTTTAATAACTATGTTTTGAAAATCTATTTCCAAATAGTTACTTTCTCTCTCTCTCATACATACGCACACACTCTTGTGGTTCTTCTCGTAGACCCCTTTGGGAGGAGTCTCGGGGTGACTTTACCAGGTCTACGACCTGTCGAAGTGGTCGTCCGCGCCGCCTGCGACTACAGGCGGGTCACTTGGTTGGGCCCTTGGGCCTGTTGGTATATCCGGGTGTCAGTCCCTGTGACCAGCATGTTAGCTGCGCCTCGCTCTGTGTTCCCTCCTGTGCTTAGCGAGGTCGAGTTCCAGGGGATGGAGACCCCGAGGAGCGCCCGTCAGCCAGCACCAGGCAGGATGTTAGGGTGTTGGGGATAGTCCGGTAGGAATTGCTGCGGAGACGAGATCTCGCGGTAGGCCATGCCTGTCCGGCGGTCGCCGATGGTAGGGCGCGAGCTTGCGCAGGTGGCGGGCTTGCGAGCCATCGGCACGCACGAATAGGTTTGAACTCAAGCGTCTCACGAAGTCATCCAGGCTCTCTATGCGCAGATCCCTGGAGATCGTCCTGTTCCGCACAAAGCGAGGAGCGTTGACAAGGGTGCGTAGTGTGAGCGACTGCTGCGCACGCAGACGACGGCGGTTTGTCTCGGAAACAAGCGCAAACCAGGCCGGGGCACCATAAGTAAGTCGCGTGCGGATGTACGCCTTGTACACACCGAGCTTCGCACGGAGTGGCAGTCGGGACGATAGTACGGGCCACAAAAGGGAACGCGCAGCACGAACCTGGGCAATGATGTTGTTGACGTGAGGCTTCATGGAGAGGCTGCGGTCGATGGTCACGCCGAGGTATTTCACCGTCGCGGACCACTCGACGTTCTCCCCCATAAGCTTCAGCTGTGGTAGGGTCACACTTCCTATGGAGATCGCCTGAGTCTTCGCCACGTTGACCGTCAGTCTCCAGTCCTTCAGCCAATTGGGAAGTGCATCTAGAGTGCTCTGCATCTTGGTAGCAGCGTTGGCGCCATTTTTCGACGTCATGATATAAGCCGCGTCGTCGGCATACAGCGCAAGCTTCACGCCGTCGGTGACGGGAATGTCATCTGTGTACCAAGAGTAGCACACTGGAAATAAGCAACTTCCCTGAGGTACACCGGCACAGATGACCCGCTCTGTGGACAGGGCGCTTTCAACCGCCACTTGAAAACGTCTGTCTTGCAGGAAGGTGGCCACAATCTTAACTATTCGACGAGGAGTAGTAGATGTGGACAGCTTGTACAGCAGGCCGGCGTGCCAGACGCGATCGAACGCCTTCTCCATATCGAGAAAGACCGCAACGACCCGCTCGCGCTTGTTACGCGCAACCGCGATGTCGTGCAGTACCCTCGCGAGCTGGTGTGTCGTGGAGTGTCCGGCACGAAATCCGAACTGTTCGTCGCGTGGCTGAAGGTGTAGCGTCATGTGCAGCAGTAGCAGCTTCTCGAACAACTTCGACGTTGTCGAGAGGAGCGTGATGGGACGATAGCTTCCCGGGAAGAGGATATTCTTCCCCGGCTTGGGCAGCATAATGACTCTGCCAAGTCGCCATGCGGTTGGAAAGTGGCCGGTGCGAAGGATGCTGTTGAAGAGGCGCGTCAGCGTAGCGATCGCTCGCGGAGGTAGGTGACGCAAGGCTTCATTGGTCACGCAGTCGGGGCCGGGTGCTTTACGGAGAGGTGTTCGGCGAATCATCCGTTGAATTTGACCAGGGGAGAAGATAATGGAGTCCTCGATCGGAGTTATCGGCTGCTCAAAGTATAGTTGGAGCTTCCTCTCAACCTCTGCTATGTGCTGCACATTGTGGGCAGGATTTGGGCGGAACTGCGATTCCAGGAAGTCAGCAAATATTTCCGCTCGGTCCTCGGCACGGTAACGTAGGGTTCCGTCACCAGCCAGCAGGGGCCTAATCGGAGCAGGTTTCCTGGAAAGCTGGCGGCACAGGCGGTGTATGCCTGACCAGTCTTCACTAGCTCGCTCGATGGTGCGGTGCCAGGACTCTGCTGCGCTCGTTGCTAGTGCGGCAGAGATCTCCGCAGCCAGAGTATTGAGCTGGGACTTCATGGTTGGGCATCGGGAGCGCTGCCATTGCCGGCGCAGTTTCCTCTTCCTCTCGATCATCGTCGAGATGTAGGCGGGGAGCTGGAAGGGCTTCCTTACGGCGGTGGCGTCAAGTTTCGACACTCGAAGTGCGGTCTGTAAGGCCACATTGAGATCCGTTGTAAGTTTGTCGACTTCATTGGGTGTCTCCACTGGAAAGGAGGGTGAGTGCTCTGCCATGTAGCCGGCGAAAGCCCGCCAGTCTTGGCGCGATCGAGAGGGTGATTGGAACACTTCCGGGATGTCATCCAAAGTCAAACACACCGGCTGGTGGTCTGAGATGAGGTGGTCGTCCAGGACGTCAAGATATACAGCCGCATCAATGCCGCGGATGACTGCTAAATCTATGACGTCCGGTGTGTGGGCTACGCAGTACGGGTAATGGGTTGGAACCTCCGGTCCTAGCACCTGGCACTCGTGTCGGTCTGCATCATCTAGAAGGCGGCGGCCTTCCGGGCATGTGACGTTGGAATTCCACGCCGTGTGTTTCGCATTGAAGTCACCGGCGATTATAGTGGGCAGCGGTGACTCCAGCAAGGTGTGCATGTCAGCCACTGCGAGTCGTTGCCCCGGTGGCCTGTAGAACGCGAACACACGGGTGGGCTGGCTGCCTATGCAAACCTCTACGCCCAGGGCGTACGCAGACTGCAACGTGGGTACTGGTAGCATTTGGTGGATGACCTTCCTCTTGACCAGGACTGCTAATCCCCTGTAAGCAGTCCCTCTCGGTGAGCGTTGGTCCTCCCGGTAGACATGGTATCCGCTCATTTTAAATTTGTCTACTGATCTTAGGTGAGTCTCGTTGAGTAGGGCTATATCCACTTGCTGCTTTGCTAACAGCAGTTTCAAGAGCCTGGTCTTCTCTGCTGACATCCCGTCGGCGTTCCAAAATAGTATATGCAGCCTACGCAGATCCAGACTTGCACAGTTCAGCTAAGCAGCCAAGGATCAGTGGGACGGGGTCCCGCTTCTCCAGTAGCGCTACCAGTACCTTCTGCAAAGTACCGATAATGCTGGTTAGTCTGGGGTCTAGGTCTACCGTAACCGGCTTGGGGGCTGGCTTTGGTTTGACTGTCCGCTTAGCCCTCGTCCCCTCTGGTGGGGCAGCGACCACGGCGTCCTCCTGGACCTCGTTGCAAGGCGCGGTTGCCTGTTCAGCTCGCGTCTTCGCCTTCTGGCGTCGTCTTTGGCGACGAGAGTACTTCTCCTGTGCTGGGTTTGCTGCTGCCATGAGCGAGGCGGGAGCATTGCCATCCTCGACAGTGATGGTCTTCTCTGTTGTGGTCTGGCTGTTGATGTGCGTGCAACAGTGCCAGCCTTCCGGTTCCGGGTTTCCTGCTTGAACACAGGGCAGGCGGCGCTGTTTGCAGTATGCACTCCTCCGCAGTTCGCACACGTGGGCGGTTCATCAAGGGGGCGTGGGCAGTCCCGGGCGGTATGGGCTCCACCGCAACGCACACAGGAAAGTGGTCTGTGGCAGTTATGAGACGAATGCCGAAATTGTTGACATCTATGGCATTGCGCGGGTCCCTTTTTACCGCGCCATGCTTCTATGTGCACGCCAGGCATGCATAGAAGTTCTGATACTTCATAAATACCTGGCGTAAGATTTGCAGCACGCGCAAGCTGCGCGAAGTACAAACACCCAGGACGGCCCTGTCGGGCTCGTATGGGGCGCACGAATTCTGGTGTAAACCCGAGTTCTGAGAGCTCTGCCTCGATCTCTTCTGGTGGTGTATTCACCGGGAGTCCACGGATGGCCACCTTGAGGCTGCGTTCCGCGGGGAGGGAGTATGAAAACCAGGAAATCTTCTCCTTTGTCTCCAGTGAGTAAAGGTACCATTGTATGGTGCGATATTCCTGCTCCGACTTCGGGATAAAACGGACTCCCTTCCCAAATGGGCGCCCATTTGGTGTGTGTCCAAGTAGCTTCTTTAGCTCCCGGAAATCCATGGACCAATTCGGAAGTATTTCGACCACTAGGGGTGGGTAGCGGGTAGTTGACTGTTTCTTGCCAGCAGCAGCGGACCCAGCAGCAGCATCAGCAGCGGTAGTTGCAGTAGTTGCGGTGGGGGTAGAGGTGGTGGCAGCGGTAGTGGCAGCACAGGAGGTGACGCCGGAGAGCGTAGCAGGTGCAGCAAGTGCAGCAACGCGAGCAGCAGTAGTGGGGGTAGTAGAGGCTGTTTTACCAACAATCGTGGCGTAGCTGGGCCCCACGACTTCCATGGGCGAGCTTTTTGTAGATGCTGGTAAGTCAAAGGGGGGCGTCCTGAAGAGTGCTCGCCTTTCTTCCATTTGCGGTGGAGATGGGAAGCGGTCAGGTGCGACCACTGTCTGTGGTCCAGGGAAGCGTGGCGGAAGGGCTGATGCCTTTTTTGGCCTTTGCGGCATCGGACGCGACGCCTCCATAGAGGTAGATACAGATGTAGACGCTGTGGCGTCGGGTGCAGAGGCAGTTGCGGCTGCAGCTGTGGATGCGGCCGCAGCTGTGGATGCGGCAGCCGACATAGCAGCTGCGGACCCGTGTGGGTTTTCAGTCGACGGAGCGGGTGTTGGTGGTGTGTTTGGTTGCGAGAGCGTGGGCAGGGTGAAAAACTCCTCCCCAGCTCCCGGCATCGGCGTCAAGGCAGCAGTCGGCCCACTCAGTTGGACACTTGGCCCAGTGAACGAGGGCCGCGACGGCTGCGTGGGGCCGCGTGTTAGGGAAGCTTGATCCGCAGCCACTACACGGCTCAGCGCGGACAACGCTGTGCCTCGGGAGCGGACGTAAACTCGCTTCGTGACCCCAAGGTTTTGATGTTGTGGGCGAATTGCCTGGCGTGCGGACGTGTTATGGCTTTGGGACGGAGGCGGCATGCCAGATTATGCCTTCCTTTCTTGTGAAGTCGTTTCACATTTGAAATGTGGCGGCTTGATGTTGCGCAGCACGGCCAGCGCCCTAGGGCACAGGGCAACCACCGAATCGGCCCACCGGGGCTTGCCGCTGGTGGCAGACCGGGGGCCGGAAGCGGCAGTGTACTCTGCGGTATCCGAAGGGGCCGATGTGAGCGCGGAGTAAATAACTTGCTAACGTGCAAACCGCGGTCGTGTGGAATGTTGTTGTTGTCACTGCGTTCGGAACACGAGGCGAGCAACGCCTGCACCGGACGAAGTGACGTCACGAACACGGATGGTGAGAGATCGGCAAAGACGTGCGTTCCTCTCGACAGCGCGTAGCGGACTACGCACACACTCTCTGTAATCCAACAATTTTAAATTTAATTTATTACCTAAACTCAAAACAGTTTAAAATCAAGAATTCTGTTTAAAATGTCAGCATCTTTCGTTACCTAACGGATATACTACTAATTCTAATACTAAAAAGTATAGCCTCACCCAGTTGTTCCTAATTATAAACAGCATTTTTACAAATCATTTCTTTCCGGAGTGTCTCAAGGTGCGGTGTGAACCTACCAACATTCTTCTAGAAATTCTTACCAAATTCATCTCTATAATGCTCTTTTCCTATTTTAAATTTCAATATTCAGTAACTTTATATTTATTTCTGATGTTACTTACTTTAATTGAGACCGTTAATGATGTCCAAACGATATTTTAGAATATTGTAG
This sequence comes from Hypercompe scribonia, assembly GCA_949316085.1. Taxonomy (NCBI): domain Eukaryota; kingdom Metazoa; phylum Arthropoda; class Insecta; order Lepidoptera; family Erebidae; genus Hypercompe; species Hypercompe scribonia. The sequence goes on along the minus strand of OX438967.1, from coordinate 530,037 downwards.
ATATTCAAGCGTGATAAAGTCTCGTGTGATAAATAACACCATAACCACATTGTTTAACACTGTTTAATGGTTTTTGAATGTAAATGTGTGTACTTTTTTTCTTAGTTTATAGAAATCATTGGCGTTAACCATAAGGACTAGTATATCTTACTTACTTAACTAAACCGAAGAAAATAAAATCACCAATTATCAGTTTCTTATTATAATTTTTTTTTTTAGTATTTAAAAAAGAACGCAGTTGATGCATATTGAACAACGCCCTCTACTGAGTTTTGCGTTTAAGTTTGAAATTTAACTTTTTTGAATGAATAAAACCATGAATTAGCTGTCAAATAACGAAAATGTGTGTAATTGAAAAGATTAAAATCAAAATACTTGAATGACTTACAGTTTTAAACAAATACGCTTGCAGATACTTATACATCAAGGGTGCCAAAGTGGTTCAGAATCCGATGAGAAGTAAAACTTTCTGCTGCTACAAGGTCAAGTACCTCATCACTCCTGCCTTTAATATCTTTTTTCCTTATCTTTATCTTTTTTTTATTTTAAATATACATGTAAGCATACGTACAACTCGCCGTAATATTATTCTAATAACAACAGTAAACAGAAGCTACTGTAATATTACTAGTAAATTATTAAGAAGTTTTACCGATAACAGTCTGACCGATAGATCAACAGATTAAAAACATCTCCAGAATTAAATGTAAAGCCATTCCGAGGCGTTTACATTATAACATTGTAAATCATTCATTCATCATACTTTAATCGAAAATAAGATCAAAACACTCAGATGCATGAACATCGATTATTGAATGAAAAAGAGCGAGAAAAAATATTTTGTTAAAGGCAGAAAGGGATAGAAACAAGATTACTGCGCCATTCGATTTCAAGATCGATACACAATAAATCTTGTGTACTTTTTTTTGTTTTCTGTCAGGATAAGCGGTGTAGCGAGTGCGTGAGAGACAGGTCGTGGCTACCGGGTAGCGGGTTTGGTTCTCGATATATTATTTTATTTACTGCGTTCACGATTTATCGTCAGCTTTTATGGCGTCAATTGCTTTGAATGTATCGTATTAATATCAATGGTTTATTTTAGCTTTGTTTTGTAATCGTAACTTGTCTAGTAGAGGTAAATATCTTTAATGTAAAATATTTATTTCTCTGTTAAGCTCTTGGGAACGTTTTGAACAAGTTTTTGTCAATCCAGATCCAGATATTTTATTTATATATTAAACTTAGATATTTATATACTTTTTTGCGTTAGTAATGGCTAAACGGTAATGTCCTCTTATTTAAAGGTAAGGATTTTTGTTGACACATTTCACAGAAAGGTGATTTAAGACTTATTCTTTTCTTTTCACAACACCATGGTTCAATATATTTCTATTAAAAAACATCCAAGGTCATCCATCCACTTCATGTCTATCAACTATACATTAAACTCAAGCAACTATCAGCATCTTAACTTCATCTCAAAGTTCAACTAAGTCCTTTCAGGTTAGGTTTTATAAACTCTAGGCCAATGAGATTAGGTCGTAATTATATTAGTCTGTTTGCTTTTGTGCTTTTTTTATTATATTTTTATTATTTTCTTTTTAATTTTCACATAAAATTGTATTACTAATGCTTGACATCTTCCCTGTGCTAATTTTAAAAATCGATTTTTTTCTATAAATGTTGCGTTTGCCGATCGATGTTTTACACCTGTATTTTATTTATTATGCATGTATTATACTTAAGTTATGTGTAACAATTGTAAGTGAATCTATAAGTAAAAGTCTCGACAGCTCGTGATGGATAGATACTTTATAGATAATTCCCACAAGCATCACTGTATCACATCACCATCTATCACTGTGGGACAGTGAACATGTGACAAACTAAAAAAATTCTAATCTATCAACTTATGAATTATGTCGAAATTTCTTTGATGTCTTCTAAATATAGGTATGTAAAGCAACCTTAACTTTTAATAATTATATATCTAACGATCTAAATGTCTCTATGACATGTCGTGTGGGAACTCATGCGCATCACTTTTACTCCACGACAAGAAAAGCAAAATTTAGTTTAGTTTCAAATGAATGTCACTATCAAAGGTGTTTATTAGTCAACTGCTTAACATAAGGTTCTCCTTCAAAAGATGGTTTTGGCTTACTAGAATATAATAAAGTACAATAACATTATATATCATAAATTGTTACCATGTTTGACACCTTAGTACATATGTACTAAGTGTAATACAACAATGGTATATATAATACATATTATTATAAATCTAGCAATTTTGATGACTTAGTACAATTCAATAAAAAGTACCCTGGGTCATATTTTTAGATGGAACTTTGCGAACTAACGTTGCTAAAGATACTTAAATATTTATTTTATTTTATTATTTTTGGTACTTAGTAGACATGTTATTAATCATTGTATCTACAAATATCTAACAAAACAAATTGTGAGATTCATCAAACATGACAAAGTATACCTAATTTGCTTGTGACATCGCAAATATTTTATAAGAGTTGCTTTCAAATAAACACATCAAAAAAAATAAAATAGTAAGTTTACGTAATACATTTTCTTTTAAATTCTTGATTCATCAAACGCCTCGTTTCTTTTCGAACTTACTATTCGCTAATATAATTATCAATTAATCATTATTATAGACACTAAGTATTATATATCATAATATTATCATACATATAACATAATTAATAGTCGTCCGATACATTTAAAGTGTAGAACAGTGCCACACCCTCCGCATATAAAACTGTATCGAACCGCACACCTAGCGCTGTTTAACATAATCAATTTACACAAATATTTCTGTGTATCAAATTGAGTTAATTTACGACGGGCATCTTCAATAAATTAATGAGTTTGTATTTTATTGTTATTGCTCTGTTAATTGTGAAAATTGTTCTAAATAATCTCGTGGTTTCCTTTTATTTATAAAAGTGTTCTTAAACTTGTTACAACGTAGTCTAAATAAAAACAAACTCAGGTTAACTTATGTATTTCTTATTCTTTGTGAAGAACTATATCTGTTATATATCTAATATCGCACCCATTATCTATTTACCGTGTATATTTTCAATTTAGCTACTCCTCAGTATCATTCTTTCGTACCCAAATTGTTTTTCATCCTGAATCCCATCTGAAAACAATTGATTTACAAAGGATTGTTGTCATTAGGTAAAAGTCAGACAATAAAAACAAATTTTATATAAACAGCCAAGTTCTATGATTTCAACGCCAGAAATAGAATTCTATAAAAAGTGTTACAATCATCACGACTGTCATTTATATCACACAAGTAGGTTAATAATGTTCACTACAAAAAAATAATCGACGTTCGTTTAGAAATGTGTGGAGCACATATAGGGGAAAGTTAAATGGTCGTATTTAATACTAAAACGTGGGAAGACATAAAATCACTCTCGCTGCTAACTGTTATTTTATTTGTGACATTAAAAATATTGCCATGTGTCGTAAAATGCGATGAGCCTCTCAGAAACTACGACTTCTAAAATTGATTTATACTAATAGATTTAGCGTATTTAGAAATTTAAGTAGTTTCTCCTGAGGTCAAGTGGATTGTTTACTGTGAAGGTATCTTTATAAGCAGACATATTAGAGGAGAAAGTACAAAAGTAATTGATGAACACGTGTAATGAAAAGGTAAATGTCGTATGCCTGGCAACAAAGACAAATTAAAAAAAATAGCATTTAATGGCACCTCTTTAAGTTTAGTAATAATTTTTACTGCTTTGACAGGACGCTTGAGATAAGATATATTAAGGTTGTTCAGTAATCTTGAACAGATTGTCAACCACCCCCATGAGCTAGGGAATAGGACGAACGCGTTTCAGGCCAGTCCAACCTACTTACGAGCACGCGTAAATTTTAATCTTGGGCTATCGCTAACCAATCTTTTAGAGTGTCGTGATAGTGGCCACATCGGAATCAGTAGCTAGTGCAAGTTACCCGTGAGCACACGCAGCTTTAACCCTGGACCGTCAGTATAACAGTCGACTTCTTCTCGTGTCATGATAGTGGCCACATCGGAAATTGTGACTTGTACGTACGCGATGTGGTTACAGCTGCTTTGACTGTTTACGGCTTATTAATCCAAGACGTTTTAGACTGATCGAGGGCACCTGGATCCCCGAAAATTCACCCTTGCTATACCATCGTGTACTCACCTTTCTATATACTTACATACGTTCAAATAGTACCACCAAACGTCTACCTAGGACAGAGATAATCAAGTGAGCTAATAAAACACTACACGAAGGTAAATCGTTAGATGCTATGCAAATGTTTTCCAGCCGTGTTCTTACGGAGTCGAGTTCTGTGATCTGTGATACATTGAAGAAGTGACTGTACTCTCTTTACTCTGAGGAAAATCTAGGTCTCCGACCTCATCTTCGATAATCAGTCGTGTCTTAATGTTTCCTTGAAACAATCCTCTTTTAACTTTTCCTGGAAATAAAATTTATTATTTTTTTTTGGGTGTCTAGTGAGAAAAATATGCCTTATTAAACACTTTCCGAACAAGAGAAACCGGCACATATCGGTAATGAAGGGTTTCGCATAATTGCGAATTAATATAATAACACTTGAGCCGCCACAGCCCGGACCAATTGTCCATTATCTGGTTAATCAATCACATTCTGTCGGTTATCTTTGTATTTTAGGGTGAAAGTCAATTTTTTTACTAAAAAAAGTAATTAAAATATTTAATAGCGTTTTAAAAATTCAAGTATTTATTTGATTAAAAATATTTTGTGTGAAAAAACTTCTGACTTTTGAATAGCCTTCTCATTGCAGAAAATGATAGGGAGAGGAAAGTTATCATCCCATTATAGTTTTAAAAACTTCGTAAAAATACCTAGGTATAAAGTTCAATACAAATGTTAAGGAGTTTACTGGAATGTAACAACGCATTCCAATCCTAGACTTATTCCATTTTTGTGATTGAATTTAATGTTCGATTATAGTTTAACCCACATTTCGTTTCTATGCAATGCTTACTTATGATACAGCAGTAGCGACAGTACTAGATATGCGGTGATTGGTACCAAAGGTACAACTCTTCATTCATTGTCCCAGGCATCTAATTTCTTCTCAGATTAGTCAAAAGACTCTCTCATTAATAAAAAAGTGTTTGTTTATGAACTCTCGTGTACCATTTCATACAACGACTTGAAAAATTTCGATAAAATCGTTAAGTATTAAAGCAATAGTCAAGTTCACTGTATTATGCCTAAACTTAAAAGCATTTACAAAAACTTGGCACGCATGTACGTTAGGATCATTGAAACCATTTCTAGAGACAAAAACATGATATCATATTTTGTAAGACAGTATGACGATCGCGTGCGGACCACCTCAGTTCGATTTCTTGTCAATTTTGGTGTGACTGAGAGGCATTAAATCTGCGTGAAGGAGACTTCTTTAAATTTAACTATAGTATATTAAAAATAAATCTATATAACATGAACCGTTGAAGCAATATGACATAATAGTATAACACAAAAATCATTTCCGATTACATTATAAAGAATTTTGACTGGTATCTGTTCTTTTACAAATGGGAAACAAAGAATTTTAATCCTGAAGAAGCTAAATTAGGATAAGGTGTACAACAGTATATGCCATAAATTTAATTTTAAATCACATTAATAGATATATTTATAACAAGATACATACGTACGAGTTGCTTTAATTTTTTCATGACATGGATACTAAGTAGACGTGTCAACTGATGAGTAGTGAGTCCAATGAACGTAACTTCTGAGTCACAAGCGAGTTGCCGGCTTTTGAGGTAGAAGTACTCTCTTTTCTTAAAGTTTTTTTTTTAATAGTTGTAGTGGAATAGACCTTTGTCCTCTATCTCACCTGATCGAAAGTGTAGATGAAGACGAAGGTGGTATCCGCCCATCCAAAAGAAACCTGTTCACTCTACTGTTAAAGGCTCCAGAGTTCAACTCATCAGGAAAAATAGACCCAGGCTGGTCGTTCCAAATCTTGACGACCAAAAAAGAGCTGTCAAACCGTTTAGTTCGACTTTATTCGAATGTAGTGTCAGTAATGCCACAAGTGTAACTTAAATTAAATTCCTGTTCATGTAATTATTTATTTAGTTTAGTTTATGATGTCATCAATTACTAATTATTTCTTGTAACATAAATAACAAGTGTTGTTATTTATTTTAAAAAGAATAACTGACTGCAAAGGTTTAGTGATCTTGACCTTGAAGTTGACTGTTGAGCTAGAAGTCATAGTTTCAACTCTCTCACCAGGACGAATATTGTGTTATGAGCACTAACGCTTGTAATTTGTCTAGACGATGCATGATATACATTTATGAGTGTTTTTCAAGGTTCAAGCTTTGGTAAACTAGTCGGGCATCCCCAAATAACGCGTGGAAGTAACATCATCTCTCAATAAACACATAAGAATATATTTCTAAGTCTAATTGAGTTCTAGTTATATAACTCTTAACTAATAAAATGTGTAAATAGTATGTTACAAAAATGTTGTCAGAACAGCATTATTTTGTTCATTAACTTTATCCGTAACAAGAAAAAAAGTATCATTTGAATAATATACAAATACATTACAGTGCAGTAGAAATAGAAATAACATTAAGATACAATGTAAAAAAAGCGTTTACGTTGGACTTATTTCAAACCCGTTATAATGAAAGTTATAATTACAATAAAAATATATGTTAACATTATCATTGCTTCAAATACTACGAGAATATATAATATATTTCCTTTGGCAATAAACCAATAAGTATTCGCACCGAGGAATAAATGTAAACAGCGTCCAATATAAAATAAAACACAAACTGATAGCCCTTATTAATCCAACTATCGACGGCTTATTGCACAGATTAATTTTATAACAAAGTACAGTGCTCCGCAGTTATAACAAAGAATAATAAATGTGCCTCGCTTTCGCCTCCCAACGTTTAACATTATCGCTAGTCTGCTCGGCCAGAGGCGGTATGCGGAGACCAGACCACGACAGAACTACTGTATGATACCACGCGAATTACTCCCAGCCACTGATTCAACTAAGAAAATTACTACGCAGTGGACAGTGTAGAAAGACCGCACCTACATCGTAAATAATCTTTACAAAATAATATTATAGATCCATTTACGTCATATTATAAATAGTCGCTCAAAAAGAAACTTGAATGAAACGACCATTGATTTATTGGTTGATTCAGCAATTTGTGCTTTGTGTCAAGTTTTGAAAGGTGCACAATACTCTGTTGTACGTAATTGACAGATGGGCTAGGTAACATACCATCTCAATAGCAATACAAACATAGCGAGGTGCATAAAAACAACATTGGAGGCTGGGTGCTCGGCTACCAGGCGTGCAGCGGTGTGCGGCGGTGGCCGGTAGCCGACCGGTCCAGTAATGATACCAGTGCCAGTGCCTTTTAGGGCGCATGTTATGACGAACCATTCGACTAGTGTGGATAAGACAGTGAGTAACTGTAAATTTCATATATTGAAAACATAGAAAATTTAAAACCATATTTAAATAGAAATAAATATTTTATTATTTATTTTCTGTGCGTCAACAATAGATATTACATTTTACATCTACTCGCCGCTGCATTATATTCTGTATTTTTGATAATGTCTTTATTAAAAACAGTAGCTAACTATATAAATACATTTGTGAACTCCTGTAGACAGTGTCAAAAAACTACTGCACTGTTGTTTGACGTAGTTCGTGTGTACGACCTCAAATATTTTTATAGCCTGTTAGAGTAGCAAAAGATACAAATACATATAAAAAGTCACTTTTTGTAATAAATGAAATAATGTTTCTTCACAAATCCAATGTTCAAGCCCTTCGCCATCCAGTTTGTCGACTCTTATTTAGACTACAGTAAATACATCTGAATTTTTCCATTCGTTGACAGTACGAGTACATCGCGAGCTCTTCAATACTTCTGCAAGCCTAGTACTCAAGCTTATCTAGCTGATAGCTATGATCGTAGATAAGCCCTAGGTAATGGAAGTTAAAGAGTATAATGATGACTATTCCTGGAACAATACGACACCGTATACAATATTAAACGATATATTTACACACATAAATAAGTAAATCGACAGGTTTTTGTAGTTTTGTGTACCTTGAGAATTTAGACCACCTGTCGCAAAGATTGCAAGAACGGCTTCGCAGTGAATAACAAAGGACGTCACTCAAATAAAACAAAAATAAAATGTTTATGAGATCCCTCACGGTCTCCGTTTGTGCTATGTAATGTTTCTGCTAGTCTTATATTAATTATATGAGATTAGCAAAACTAATACGTTTAATTATGTCACTTTATATCATGTAATTAAGTGCACACTTTATTTTCATGATACTTTTGATTTGCAGTGATAAATTTCTAGAAGCAAAGTGACTGTCATGGCAATAATAGAAGTTTTTGGAGAATACCAATTCAGACTCAACAACTCCAGGCTACGAGAGGAAGAATTTAATTGTGCTTACGAAATTTGAATTAAACTCTGTGTTTTAGAATATCTTATTTCACTTGTTTGTAGTAATATTTTAATATGATTTAAAATAGTTGAGCAGTAAACGTTTAATATATGAACTTATATTGTCAAGTTTACTGTTATCTGACGCTATAACATGTGGGTTTATAAGGAAGACCGTGAATGTAGGTAAACTGATGATTGACCTTCAATTGTTTTATATTCGTGTTGGTGATAGTTTTATTTATTCTGTTAATGATCGGATTTGATATTACTTATTGAATTCAACGAAGATGGACTGACTTACGTTTTATATTAATTGACACTTCTTACCTGAGTTTCAAAAAATACTGATGTTTCTTGAGAATTTTTGTTCTTATTTTATATTGAAAGCACAAATCCAAAGAAATCAAAGTTAAAGGTAATCGTAGGTCTCATGAAAAAAGTTTGCAAATAATTGGTAACATACTAATTTTACCTTTGGCATAACTTACGCAACCGCAATTTGCAATCAAGTTACCAGTAATATCTTGGAAGCTGGCAAACCTTTTTTAGTAGTATCATAACTTACAAAATTTTAACGAAACAATAAATATATTTGCATTCCTAGTATGGCCTAGCATTTATTCTTATTTCTAGTAATATACATTTACATTAATCGTAAACAAAATTATTAGTATGCCAACATAAACACACACCTTTTTTTCTGGATTCTTTTCCATTACTCGCATATTATAATACATTTGGGATGATTAAAAGTGTATGCCTTAAAAATAGGACCAAACATTCTGTAAAATATTGTAGAAAATTTATTTTTAACTCTCATTTAGTGACCGCCTCAATCAGAAAACTAATCTCTGATTTGATCAAGAAAGCAAAAAAGAAATACTTGTATGATAAAAAAAATATAATTGCGAGGGTTTTGGACAGGAGTTCTTCTTTTTCTGACCCTCTGTTAACTCTTTACTAAAAAATCGCTTTAAGATTTAAAATAAGATTCATTTACTCAGAGAAAGGTCTCATTAACATTTTATTAAACCAATGATGATTGTTCTTGTGTCTTTCAGCAGACCAATTGAACTATTAATCGACAAATCGGGACTCTATGATTTTGAAAACGATCTTCTTATTTCAACAATTCTCAAGTTACCAAAGAACCCGAATTCAAGCTAACAACATTATACAACTTCATCCGGCATTAACTACCTACCATTAAAATTCAACCACAACACAAAAATGCTAATGTAACCATCAACAAAATATTTAACATTATGTTCGAGTTCTACTACTTTATGTGGCGTCAAGAAATATATATATTAAAACAGTGCGCTCCTGCTTGTATTTCGGCCAACGAATGTGCTTAGAAACCGTTCATTGCGACCAGTGCATTACCGAGACTCCCACTCGTACGTATGTTTTATCTTAGCACCGTGTGGGCCTCCACCGGCCAGCGCCGGCCGCTGTATTCCGATAAATGGGTTTCCCTTGTTCACTCTAATAAGTTGACCTTGACAGTGAACATCTGAATTCCTCCATTCCATCACAAATTTATGGCTAATGGTGGCCGTTTAAAATGGAAGCTGTGTTGCGCTCGGTCGGAATATTCGTTACGTAATTCTCCGACTTAGATAGTTTTGGATTTGTTCGACTTGTAGTTTAAGACTTGTTCGTGGATGTAATCCTATCAATATGGTTGGTACTGATGTAAAAGGCTTGTGTGCAGCCACAAGTATTCGTTGCGCAGTGAAAGTACACTAAGCTCAATTGGTATGATAGGGACTATTTTCTTAGACTAATCTTCGGTTTTTAAGTTTAAGTTCGGATAAGTATCTCTAAAGATATTTATGTAAATGAAAGAAAAAACCGCTTTTAAACCTAATGTATTTGTTTGTAGTAAAATTATTTACTTTTGATTTAGTCAAAAATAAGTAATATATTCAAATCATTATTCAGTTTTATGGCTATTTTTTTCTGATTTTTTCTCATACAAACTTAAAAAATGTATTTGTGTAAACAAACTGTGTTAGAATAATCAAAGATTAATAAGTCTTACTATCAAGTAAAGAGGCTTTTGTATTAAATAGTTTCGAGTCTATGTAAGATTTTCTAAATTCTTTTTAATTCCCCGCCAATTAAGTGATTACAACTTCATTAAGTTATAACTTACTTAGTGGATAAAGAAATTCACAAAGAAAAAGATTTATTAAAGACAAAAGTAAGTAATTGAGTTATAAACTAAATTTCCAAATGCGTTGGTTGCAAAAATCGTGCATCTAAAATCTAAGAGTCTCCCAGTATCTACCAGCCATCGTCTCACGAGTATAGAGACGTTTAGCGGTAATCACTGCACTTCGGGAAGAGTCGCAGGCAATTAGCAAGTGGTTTGCGCAGGCGGCGCCGCAGTAAGCGATCTCGGTGATAGCCCAATAGCTATTTGTTTGGACATTATAAAAATTAAGAATAAACTAGTTTGTTTTCACGTATTAGGTTTACACATAACGTTTTTAATATTTACCATAAAATAACAAAAATATTCAACTGTTAAAATGACACTAAAATTGTAAGTAAGTATGCAAAAACTCATATAAATAGCACAAGTGATGCTATCTTTATGGCCTAAATAGCGTTATGTAACAATATATCCTCGAGTTGCTTTTAATTCTATTTTCAGTCAATAATATCCACAAGATTGTTATAAAACTACACACTACCAAGAGAACCGATGACTTTATACATCCGCAACTCTTGTCTATAGACTCTGATATGACGATAACAAACATACATACAAATTCATTAGCCAGCCCTTGGATCGCCGTGGCGAATAAAAATATAGGATATCATGAGTTTATCGCGTCCCTTGTCAACTGATAGAGACTAGCAATTAAAAATGTGTGCGATTATCTTGCGAGTTGTCTCACTCGATCGTTAATTCGATATGTTATTGTAAAACTTCTACTGAACTGTTTTGTGAACTCAAGCTCAAGTTCCTTATGTGAAATATTATTCAATAATATATGTGCATCATAGTGCTGATGGGTCCTGGACGTTAATTATAAAATAAAACACTAAATAGGTTAATAAAGAAACTTTTCTGAACTAAACTTATGTTTCATAATGGTCAGGTGACACGAGCTGCACGTAACGGAATCTCAGGCATTATCAAGCCGGATAGAGAATGTCAAATCACTTTTAGTTCAAACCACGAGTTCCTTTTCTAACAAGACTTAGCAAAGCTTACGTAAATGAAAGTTTTTTTTCTTTTTCTTTTCTATTTTTTTAAAAAGACAACGCCTACATTTTTAATATATATTCCGTGTTACGTGGGACTTTACAAACATACAAGAAACGGACACAAAGAACACCTAAATTCAGAACAACAATTAATGGATCACACGAAGTGTTGTGGGGTTTGAACGCACAACACTCAGCATAGTAGAGAGCGGCGTGGTGTCCGCTTAGACCACTAGGCCAACCATGCAGTTAATTTAGAAGTATACTATATAGGTATAGTTGAACCGAGCACTAACTAACTTAAATATTCTTTACGGAATATCAATAAGTAAGATCCCATGCACTTAATCATACAACATCAAAAATTGAAAACAAGTTCAATATGTACGCGTAAACTCGAGTTTAATTTTATTCCAAACATCAAACAGCTAAGGTCTTAAACATAAAATTTCCCTGAGCGCAAGCCACGACCTATGCCCTTAATGCTGCTGAGAATTTACCTTAATGCGTATTGGAATCTCTCCCAATAAACTGACTATGAGAATATAGCACGTCAATAATTAATTCTCACACATATTATGAGGACATCGCCTGATCTATGGCATCGTAAACTTGGTCGGGTATCACACTTCGATAATTAACGTAGTTGTAAAATGTTTGAGAAAAAATAAAGGAGGTGTCAATTTTATCGCTTCAGATGTTTTAGATGTAATCAGGGCTAATAAGGACGAGCGAACTTTAGAATGTCGTATAGCGCGTTGGAAGAAAGAGACACGTTCTTGTATAGAACTAACTAGCAAACAAACATACAGCTCTGACTCTGAACACCTAAAGGTGCTTATGAAAAAATTATGCTATCGAAATAATACTCTTATATTCATGTTTTTTTTAAATATTAATCTGTAAGATGATTCTCTCTACCTGATCAAAAACATAATTAGAATCCAAGAGTAGTGGTCACCATCCTCATTGCGGATTTACTTCCGTGAATCAGGGATATTTTTAAGGCAGCTGCTAAAAATTGATGTTAAAAAATATATTATTATCTTACGTATAATATTCTAAAATACGCAGAAAAGTTGCTTAAGTAATCATGAAACTTATTTATTACTTTTCAGGAAATGACGGCAAACCTAATTGCTCAGTATTAGTACACATAAAATCTTAGCAATTGTTAATTGAACTTCTGCATCGTCCATTATTATGATTTTTTTCAGACAAATGTCACAACGTCACATAGATTGAAAGTAAGCAGAGCTTATACTACGACAGTTAGAATGACTAATAGAATACTTATATACTTCCTTTTGTAAATACGTAAACACATTAGAAAACACTCAAGTTTCGAAACAAATATTACAAATATTTAATCAAATCCAAGATTGCAACTCGAGATCTCAGCACAGCAGTCGCAAGCGCTACCACTGTGCACGGATGCAGAAAAATTTATTGTATGTGTGTAATCATTTTTGATGACAATGATAGCACGTGATACTAATTAAATAGTTTAATAAGTTATTCTTATAAGACTCCAAACACATGCACAATCTTATTACAGGTGGTGTAGTTGGAGCTGTAAAATAATTGCCCACATAAATCTCCCGCGCCGATTGATCGAACGGGTAGAGGCGATTAAAAAACTATGGGCTCAGTATGTTTTTAGTTGGATGAAATCTAATTAGAATTATTTTCATGTTTTTTTTTGTGTACCTAGTAGTGCGATAACTGAATCATTGTTACTCCCTCGATCAACAATTTATTTATGTATATAAATGATTTGTTGACATATTAATTAACATTAAAATATTTCATTTATCGCTATATGTAAAATAAAGTTATGAGATATATACTGTAAATATAGGTAAAGATAATTTCACAAATTTGATAAATCAACTTGTACTTTTCTTTTAAAATATAATGTTATTAAGATGGGAAGAGATATATCGATGTATTGAAATTAAATTATCAATAATAATAAAGATCGAGTACATAGGGAAAATCCTCAGACCAGACAAAGTTATCATGCCTGGCCGATGAGTTGATGTTGGAAAGTTTTAAATAGGCTAATCGGCTTGAGATCTTTTTATATCGCGATACAATAATAGTAGTTACGCCGTAGTTCGGTGTGTCTTCTCTAGATGGCTCTGAAGAATATTTTTGTTGCAGTGTACATACACTTCAACAAACATTACACGGACATCCGTGGAAGTCGTCACTGCCCACTCGTGAACACAACAACACTTACATTCATCACACATTGCACAGTATAAACTCTTTAAATTCTTATTGACGTCCTAACATAAATATCTAACACAACTTGCTCATTCGCTGATTATCTTACATTTAGACCAGAATTTCAATTCAAATGGAAGGTATATTCAGTCTATGTATTAATAACCAGCTGCCTACCAAAAAGTCTTTACTCTACTCTCTCTACTTTTACAACAAATATTTGTTTAGTAACGTAAGAAGTTAGACTTAAGACTCGCTTAAGATTAGCACAAAAGAGATTACATATTTATATATTTAATTCTTCCAAAATAAAAATATGTAAAGTACGAACACTTTAATATAAACATTCGTCAGTGAAGGGTCCCCTCAGCGGCCGATAAGTGGTTGGTCGTTTTTGTCTCAATCCTCAGGTTACAACTTACACGGAATACATTAAGCTACCGGACTTAGATATCGTTCGGTAGTTGTGTCATTATATTTATTGTCCCTTTTGTTTGTGACCTGGGAAACAAATATATTTATTGATACTCCACACCTTTTTTGTTATTCTTTTTATAAAACTTTCTTGATCATTTTGAGTTGTATGTTTTTTATTATTGTTACTTATTGATAGTCTGTTTCATATTGAGTAGATCGAGTGAATAAATGATGAGTATCAATATCAAATATAAGCGATAATACTTTTAATTAAACTATTTTTGAAACACAATATTGTTAATTCTCATGTGTAAATATAGCTCAACTCACGTGTTACCTGGACAGCTTCGGTCAATATACGAGTATTTCATCCTTTATTAAAAGACTGGTTCCTTTACTGGACTAGATTTAATAAATTGTGGTTTTGGTGGTATACTTCAATCAATTATACTCATAGAAATCTATTAGAGACAGCTAAACTGTAATTACTGTTATTTGGTTTTATGGTCACTATAGTCACAGGCTAATCCAGAGCCAACCTGTAGCTATGGAGAGTAGATTGGTCGATGCATCAAGAACTTGCGTGAGTTGTACTCCGTAATGAGTATGCTGATCACCACTATTGAATATTACTTCTGCTTTCCGCCAGGCAGAGTAGAGTCCCTTTGGCAAGCAATTAAAAAAAAAGATACCTAAATAATATACATCATTAACACCCAAGTGTTAAGTATAGTATTTAAAGCATTTTTTCTTCTGTACTTGCTTTCTGTTGCATTCTATCTCATTTTTTTTTCTATATTAAGAGCCTGTCAAAGTGACTCTACTCTGCCTGATGGAAAGTATGAATAGAATCCAAGAGTTGTGGTCACCATACTCATTGCAAATGCAGACAATGCAGTATGGTAACTCATACTATGGCGGACTTGTAAGATGTTTTTTCACACCCACTTGGGGACGTAAAAGGCATGACAGTCATCGTGACAGTGTAAGGTTTACACAGTTACCACGATAACTATCACCCCTGCATCAATGGGCCTCCATTCTCACTCTCACCAACGAAACACGACAGCACGGATGCTGGCGCTTTAGGTTGGTCTTCTGTGGGAGAGTAGTACTGCCCCGGTTGAGCCAGGCCGCTCGTGCTGAAATCAGCGTGGCTCTACTACCTAGAAAAGTTCATTTGCCGAAAAGTTCATCTCGGGACTCCCTCTAGATGGAATGCATTTAAACTATTCCTACCTTCACGTGTTACCGGCCGTCTATAAATACTAAGTCATAAACTGCAGCAGATTAGCACGAGTGCATCCTTACCGTGTTATAGAAACACGCACGGTGTTAATGAACATTTTAATTAGAGTCGGTGAACACATAAGTCGTGTGTCGTGCTCGCTTATCGCCAGATAGTGAGTATCACGCCACGAACCTCGGCAACGTATGAGCTCTTCTTAGTAAGCTCTTGATTGGCAAATAGTTTGTCGCCGAGTGTTGGCTGATGTCATGCTTTTTTATTTAAAACATTTAAAAGAAATCAAGATTTACCTACAGCTTATGATTTGCATACCTAGTCATTAATTTCTAAATGCATAATACTGTCAATATATATGTTGCTTCCTGCTATCTCTGCTGCTATCTGCTATAACTAACATGTTAGCCGAGTCACATTAAGGCAAGTGGCTACCACACCCACATCAGTTGCAAACACATTGCCACCCTTTACACCCCTCCCCCCCCCCCCCTAATCCTCCGAATTAAGGCAACAGGAGTGTTGGACTTCAGTAACCTTACTCAGTCAATGACTGATTCAGTGGTTTGTTACAAAAACTTTGGTCAATACTTAACCACTACAGAAGTTGATGAATGCGTTTAAGGGAAATGATTATCTTGCTAATAAGAAAATGATCTTATAAGATTCAGTAATCTCGTTTAACTTGAGTATCGTCAAAGAGACTCAGCGTGATGACAAGAGTCGACTTTGGTTTTAAATTTTTTTAAGTATTTTTTACTATTTGTATTAAATGTTTTTTTTATAATATTTTATTTGATATTTAGTATTTAGTTAGTTTACACTTTGGCAGGTCTTCGTTGAGACTGGCCACCGTGGCCGAGATGAGAATGAAAACACTGAGCTAACGGTGGTACCAGGTAAATTGTGTAGAGATTTGTGAAGTTATAATAGCCGAACGAAGATTTCGTAACTGCTGCAGCAGTACTAGTAATGAGATTTGTAACAATGAATTCAACAACATAAAACTCTTTCTAAACTACTATACTCAATGGTATTTTAGTTGCGTTGTATTATAAAAAATAGTCATTATCAACACTAAATTACGATTAAAAACGAATTCAAATACAATTAAAAAGTATTGAACACAAAAGACAGAAGACAGACTTCTGTACTTGAATAATTCAACTTTACACAAATTCTAAATTCAAATTATTATCTCTGAAATTCTAATACATACACCTACGTTCGAATTCTAAATTGGAAAGCAAAACGGAGCGTAACATAGAGGTCTAATTAGATAAGTATCAGAGAATATATCGTTTCCCTTCCTGTCGATGTCGATATACGAGTATGTCGATAGGTGGCCGATCGATATTGTGGTCGATGAAATTTCACGGTACGGGCCGAATCGGAATTATTTTATTGACGGAAGCCGATACTCATTAAGAGGCTACCGGGCGAGTCGGTGCCACTCACATAAACACCGCCTATCAGAGTTATACGATGAGATTGACATACAGAGTGGTGTTAAATCCACCGAAATTATTTTATTATAGCATTTAATAATTACTATATTTAACATAATAATTTAACGGGTACTGTAGAATTCATAAGATATGAGAAAATGAAGAGCAAATATATCAGATATGTGAATCTTAGTAGTAAGCCCAATTTAACTTAATTTTGTCTAATTTAAATTTTAAGGATTATGATTTGTGAAAATCTATCCTGTACGTGTCTAATTTTGTTGTTGCATTTTGTAGACTTTATGACAGGCCAAGATACAAGCGTAATTTAATTTGGTATCACCGGCAAAATATTATAATATGATTGTATATGTACTTGAAATTGAGTTGATAAAAAAATACCAATAGACTTAAGTAATTATTAATGAGAGCACTCTAGATTTTTTTTAATCCGTATCAGAAATAGTAAGCCTGCAGCTTCATGGATGTTTAACATTTCTTGACGCCAATGGTCTACATCAACATTTGGTCTATTTAACAGAAATATTCTAGAATAATTAGACTATTAAAAGATCACTGATGAAGTGAAAACTTGCATTCAACTTCCAGAATCAGTCTGCCTACTTATATAAACCTCCTTAATTAACATTACTCATGAGTAACTATGTATGTAAATATTGGGAATTAAATACAATTTTTATCATAATTATCCTATTGAATAAAAACTTGTGTAATGTAAATATGTGGTTTGTTTCATAAAGATTCAATTTCATCTATAAGTTAATATGATAATTGAGTGGAAATATTCAGACTACTAATAAACATTTTGAAGAGGTTTTGAAGAGTCTACCATATTAGGTTTGTCAGTGCTGGTTTGATAATAAATTCAGAACATGAGTACGAAGTTTTTTTATTTTTTATTCGGTTCGCTATTATATAATAAGTCTATAATAGTCTTACTACGTTGTAATTATCGTTATTAAAAATAAGTACAAATAAAAGTGATCAATTAACGAAAAATAATTAGTATAGGCATAGTGTTCTTCTACTTCACGGATAACTCATCTCTTTGAAAAGTACTTTTCATAAATTATAATAATTTTTTCGATCAGCCTGTATATCGGTGTGCTGGGCGGTGAGGGCGGTGCGCGGGCGCAGCGCTCGTACACAGAGGATTGAGTTAAATGCCTTCTTATCTCAGGCCCTAATGGCCCCGGGAACATGTCAATTCATCACAAGCATGTCTCACACGCTCTTTTCTAAATCAAACTTTTTTCGAAGCTACCGATAGTGACATACTTTTTGTACCTCGATCACGACACCCGCGCTGGTATCTCGATACACCGCGCCGTTGACACTGCCGACGTACAAATGTCCGATTTTTATGTCTCCCGATAATAATATGTAAATTATCGTGTGTTTAGCGAAACAAACGACGCTGTAAAAAGGTGTCGGCGTGAGTTTATTCGGCCATAAAACGATCCGCAAACTTATGCTAAATAAACACAACTGTAAAAATCTTTTAGTTTCAATTTGAACGTCAAACTGTCATTTTATTCAGTTGTCATTTGATATTTACCTTCGTCTAGTCTATTTATATTTCCCAAATTAAAATGTCGCGGAAGTAGCGAGGTCAATTACACCCATTTTCTCGTCGTCCACACTATGATTAACTTTAAAAGTGAAACAAAAGTTTTCTAGAGTTTGTTTGTGACAGTCGTTTGTTTTATTGTTAAAATTTTAATATAAAATAAGCTAAAAGGCGAGCGTGAGCGGAAGCCGCTACTAAGCTGGTCGATAAGTGTGGAGCCGACAAAGGCACTAATACGTTTAGAGGGTATTATAAATCAGTGAGGCTCAGTTATCACCAGCCGACAATTAAGATGTCGACCGGCTGAGGGAACGGCCGAGCGGCACGCACGTAGGTCAACCACGTAACTCGGCCTTTTCATATCTTTTTGGTGTACATTGTATCGTTTGTGATGTCTTTGCTTGACTTGACGCTTAAAAAGAATGCGATGTATACTGAATGTTGTATAGTATTATTTGTACACAATCAATAGCAACAAAATGAAATGTGTATTAAATAAAGTGTATGTATCAACGATGGAAGGTTGTGTCTGCATGGTCGAATGATTAAGAGAAATGAGTTAATGGCGTCATTTAAACGATATTTATTTACATCGATTTCGGTTTTTCCCATATTTGTTTCTAGGTTTTTATACAGGCAAGTAAGTTTTCGGTCTACCTACATACTGAGTGCCTACTGTTATTGTAGATGGAGTTCATTCGAGCTTACTCAAATAAAAAAATGATAGTGTACATTTTACTGCCTCCGGTTCCTTGATCTTTTTAGAAGCTTCAGGGTATAAAAATAGAAACATAAGATCTTTCGCAGAGATAGAGTACAAACAAAAGATATGTAACATTCTAAGACAGAAGTGCGATTCTGATTATGTTCGTTGTTTGTGTAAACCTACTTCGTTGAGGTATATATAACACTAGTGGGTGCTACTAGCATTAGAAATATTTAATGTCCAACTATAAATTCTTCGATACCAATAAGACACTCACAATGCCATAAATATTGCAGTGTTTATAAACAATTTCAATTATTAATAAATATAAACTGATTGAGAGCGTAATAATAACTAGCAGCGATAAATAAACTTCAATACCTCGCCACCAAGTTACTAATCCTATTAAAAAGTTAACATTCCCGATCTGATTCCGAGACGAGTTTGTAGTAAAACTTTACAACAATGAAACCAAAAACTTTCGAGCGTTGTTTTATGGCGACTATTTTGCAACAAGAAAAACGAAACAAATAACAAGGCTTTCGATAACAACACTCGGGAATCGATTTCGAGAGTAACCATTTAATTATTTTATCGATAATCTCGCATCGAGTGCCCAGCAACAAAATAAGAAGAGCGAAGAGTAATCGTCGCTTAGGCCGACGCCCAGTAGCCGGCGGCGGTCGCTGGCCGATTTTATCGTCTCATAACAGTCTCGATTTATAAGTACCGATTATATGTATCGATCCCTTGATACGATGCGTTCACGGTCATTTGGCGCATTTTTTTAGCTCCACTCGGGACGATACATGTTCTCTAAATAACAATTTTGTTCGATAAGTAATTAATAATTGTTCCTTTTTTAAATATCCGTTTTATTTTTAAAAATAAGATTGGTTTTTATTGGTAGATAGAGAGTATGCGCATGTTCAAATAAAAGCTGCATCATAGGTGCATGCTCCGTTTTTAAAAACTCGTGGGCACAAAGAATGTGCGTGTATCAGTAATTAAATTCTATTGTTGTCTTTAAAAGGTAGTTCTGATTCTCTCCGTTGCCATCATGGATGCGAGTTTTTATCGACGATCGATGTATTCCGATATTTGCGTTTTTATTTCCATACGCGAGAATTCGCGAAATGTCACTGGCATTGTTAATATTATTTTATCACAATACTCATGATGGGTTAAAAATATAGTAAAATTCATAAGCAAACAGGATTTGAAACCATTTAAATAGCACTTACATGTAATTTTATTAGCCAAATGCGTAGTGAAGCAGAAGTACAGCAAACCAAATTACTTAAAAATAAATTTTATACGATTAAGGAGCTGCTAAATTTCCTTGGCAGTTCACAAAGTCTTCCCTTATCCCTATCAAGAGATTATAGATAAAAATAAATGTGTAGCCACTAATAAAAATAATATTTTAAAGTAAAACTAAAACGTATTTTTCAAAAGACAAACTTGTATCACAGATAAAAAAAATTGAAAGCTGTCAAATTGAAAGAAACTGTCAAACCATCAGAAAATTCGTTAAGAAACACCGCACGGTTAATAAATAGCAAATATTATATCGTAGATATTAATCCGACTTCAGTGGTACTTTACTTTACTTTGTATATTTTTCTCATTTTATTGTCAGTGAAGCATGCAATTTAAAACGTCTCTATGTTAAGTTGCAAACAGGAGAACGCGGTGTGATGGCGGCTGGCGGACAAATGTCACGTGGACTGTAATTGTCAACTCGTTAGCAAAGTTGTAAGATCCACCGCAAATACCGAGTTAAGGGCATGTACCTACGACACGCAACAGTTCCAAAAAAAAAATTTAAAGTTCAATTCCACTAACAGATCTATATCTGTTATGGAGACAAAGATAAAATATTTTTTTTAAGTCTGTAGCAAATTAAATAGTTTTAATTAACTAAATTTTTTTGATTGAGTTAGGGCAGAAACAGAGGGGGTGCTGGGCTAGAAAACCTCCACGTGGTGCACCCTGGTAACGTTGGCATCAGCGCCAACGGCTAATATTCTAGCACGAAGTGAAGGCCTTACTTCTTCGGCCATTTGATCGAGTTGTGGTCCAACAGAGAGGGTATAACTGCCGTTTCCTCTGTTGGCTCTTCGCTCCTCGGAGCAATGAGGAGGAAAACCTCATTAAAAAATCACGGAGGGGACCCTTTCATAGGTCGGAGTTTCTCCACTATCAGTGGTGGAGAAAGGAGAACGGGCTCGGTGTGTATTCACACTGCCACCGAGTAGGCATTGGGAGATTTAATCCTTCTGCCACCGTCGTCATATCGTAATCTCGAGAGGAGTGTTGTGGTTATGTCTCACAACTCTACTCGGGAGCGAGGGTCTTGGCTTTGCCGCCCGGACTGTGAGAAAGAAAACCTCTCTAAAAAATTACCCCGAATCCTGTGTTCTGGTGTGTGGCCAGGGGATGCATGGCTGATGGGTAGTTCAGTCGTAAGCACACTCCCAGCTGAGGCACCTGCGGACCCCTCAGTTGGGCACAAATTTACGCTTGCCCGGGTATTGGGGGATCTCTGCCCGGGTCGACCACTATTTCTCCCCCAATCGTGGGATTAAGCATGGAAAATTTAAATGACAAAAACCAAACCATAGAAAGAAAGAAGGAGAAAAAGAATAGAATGGAGAAAGGTAAAAGAACGGACGATCGCTCTTCAAACGAGGAGGACGTATTGGTAGGCACGCCTATCTCGGCGGGGCTCGGTAGCCGAAGAACTTCGGAACGCTTGCGTTCCAAATCCGCTATTCCGTCGGATGATAGTAGCTCCAGAACGAATATGGACGTAGTGGAGCCTATGGAGAAGAAACTTTGCGAAAGCAGGAAACGCGAACGCTCCAGGGATGAGGCGAGTGACACATCCCAAGAAATGCTACCTCCCAAAGTGGGCAGTAGCCGTAGAGGTAGGTCGCGAACATCGACCTTGGCTCCGTCTGGTTCTGTCTTTTCTAAGGCAGAAAGAAACCTATAGGCGGGTTCGAGCAGAGGGCGAAAGTGCAGCAGAGGAAGAGATTGCAGATCTCCTGCAGAAGATTCGAGAGCCGGTGGAAGGGGGTTCTGTCTCCCAAACAACTGTTTCTTTGCAGGAGACAGTAAATGCCGGGGTGGCCATCATCCAAAAGGTGGCTACCAAATCACGGAACCTTAAGAGCTCTTTCGTGAGGGCTCTTAAGGACTCCTCATCTGCCATTGCTGGGGTTGTTGAGACCCTCGTCGGGGATGTAGCTCGCCTTCAGGCAGCTAACGAATGTCTGACGGGGCAGGTGGCGGAGTTGAGTGCCCAGTTTGCCCAATTTCGGGCGCAGGTGGACATCCCAATACTGCAGGACATGGCTTCGAAGCAACCTGCCTCCACTACCGGTCCCAGTGACGTCAGTGACGCACACTTGCGTCAAATTTTGGACGCAGTGTGGCATATGCTGGATGGACGTCTCGCAGGCCTGGAAGCGAGACTGCCTCCTGCCCCTATTATGCGGCCATCACTTGCTGCAGACAGGCGAAAGGCCTCATCAGTTTCGACTCCGCTGTCTGTCGCGAGTGGTCACAAATCGTATGCGACAGCGGTGTCAGTGTCTGCACCTGCTGTTGCCACGAGGACACAACAGGCGGCCAAGTCAACAACCAAGATGGTTGCACCGGTCACAGGGAATAAGACGGCGGTAAAGAGTGGAGCAAAATTTCCTCCGCTCCCCACTCCAACACCTACACCTGATCCCTCCACATCTGCCCTCTCCAATGACGGTTGGCAATTGGTCGGAGGGGCTAAGAAGAAGTCCCGAAAGCGGGGTAAAAAGGCTGCCCAGAAAGCAGCTCCTACCCTGCAGTCGCCATCGGTGGCAATAGCCACCAAGAAGCCACGGAAGCTAAAGCCGCAAAAACCGCGGCTATAGTGGTTACCGTATCGCCGGAGGCGGCAAGTGGCGGACTGTCCTATGCGACTTTATTCAAGAAGGCTCGGGATAGTCTCGCCACTGATTTCGGGACGGTGGGGGTCAGGTTGCGCCTCGCCCAAACGGGAGCTCGAGTCCTGGAGTTCCCCGGGGCTGAAGGCGCAAAAACAGCAGATTCGATTGCCGAGAAACTGCGAAACATGTTTGCACCCATGGATGGTGTCAAGATCGCCAGGCCTACAAAGTGTGCAGAACTGCGCATTTCAGGCCTGGACGACTCAATAACGGCCGACGATGTCCGTGTTGCAGTTCGGGAGAGGACTGGATGCAACACGGATAACATCAGAGTTGGCACCATCCGCCCCGGCCCAGGGGGCCTAGGCGCAGTGTGGTTAAGTTGTCCCGTAGCGTCAGCCAAAGTTTTGGGCGACGCTGGCAAGATACTCATCGGTTTCGTAAACGCCAAAGTCACAGTTCTGGCGGCGAGACCGATGAGGTGTTTCAAATGCCTGGGCGTGGGACACACCCGCATGAAATGCGACAGCTGTTTTGACTGCAGCGGACTTTGTTTCCGCTGCGGTCGACCGGGTCACAAGGCGGCAGATTGTTCTGCTGCCCCTCACTGCCCCGCGTGTGCGGCGGGTAACAAAGCCGCCAATCACCAGATTGGGCAGGGGGGTTGCAAACCTCCCCGCAGTTCTCGGCAGGCGTCAGGGACTAGCCAGTCGGCCCAGGCTGCTTCTGACGTCGTTCGTGCGTCTATGCCGTCGCCCATGGAGGAGGCTGTAGAGACGGTCGAGTAATGGCCCAAGTCTCCAACCTCCTTGTCCAGACTAACCTGAACCACTGTGCCGCAGCGCAGGACCTTTTCCTGCAAACCATGGCACAGTGGTCGATCGGTGTTGCCGTAGCCGCGGAACCCTACTACGTTCCTCCCCGTCCAAACTGGTTGGGTGACCGGGACGGTTCCGTGGCAGTCGTCGGCTCCACAGCGGCTCATTCCCCGCCCTTGTCGCTAAGAGACAAGGGCACTGGATATGTTGCTGCTGAGTGGGGGGAGATCACCGTATACGGTGTGTATTTCTCCCCCAACCGGAGTTTGAGCGACTTCGAGGTCTTCCTCAACAGCCTGGAGATCTCGATGCGGCGACTAATGTCTGGGCACGTCCTTGTGCTGGGGGACTTCAACGCAAAGTCCGTTGCGTGGGGTTCCCCTAGGACGGACGCTAGGGGCGATGCCGTAGAGGAGTGGGCGGCCTCGGTGGGCCTCTGTTTACTAAACAGGGGCTCCACCAACACGTGTGTGCGACAGCAGGGAGGGTCGATAGTGGACCTTTCGTTCGCTACCCCTGCCCTCGCCGCACGAGTAAGGAACTGGCGTGTCCTGGAAGAGGTTGAGACGCTCTCGGATCATCTCTATATCCGATTTGAGCTTTCCCGCTCCCAGGAACCCAGAAGGGGTCACGTGGCGCGGCGTTCTTCTCGCTTTCCGCGGTGGGCTATAGCCAAACTGAATAGGGACCTACTAGAGGAGGCAGCCATTATTCACTCTTGGCTGTCTCCGCAGGCTCCGACCGAGGAGGTCGACATGGGGGCTGGTCGTTTCCGCGATGCGATTACGCAGGTCTGCGATGCGGCCATGCCCCGCATCCGAGGTTGTCGGCCTCCACGGAAGGAAGTTTACTGGTGGTCCCAGGAGTTGGCGGACCTCCGCGCGGCCTGTACTCGTGCCCGGAGGTCCTACACCCGTAGTCGACGGCGACACCGCGAAGAAGGCGGGGAAGACCAGCTTCATGAGGAGTACCGAGAGGCGCGGAAAACTCTGAAGCTGGCCATCAGCCGCGCCAAGGAAATTAAGCGTAAGGAGATGCTGGAGGGTCTCGATCGTGACCCCTGGGGTCGCCCTTATCGTGCGGCGCGACAAAAGCTCCGCACGTCGGGCCCCCCCCTTACAGAGACACTCCAGCCCAGCTTCCTGCGGGATGTGATCGAGGGCCTTTTCCCGCGGCGGGTGGATCACACACCCCCGTCGATGGTCTTCATGGCCAGAGACGACGGAGGGAACGAGGACAATGTTCCGCCCGTTAGGGAATCGGAGGTGGGGGCGGTTGTTCTACGGATTCGCTCTAAGAACACCGCCCCTGGGCCAGATGGGATACCTGCCCGAGTATTGGCACGAACCCTCGATCACATGTCGGACCGCCTCAGGGAGGTCTTGGACGCTAGTTTGTCGTCCGGACGCTTCCCTGAGTGCTGGAAAAGCGGGAAGCTGGTCCTATTAAGGAAGCCGGGACGGCCTACCGATTCGGTGGCGGCCTATAGGCCCATTGTGTTGCTGGACGAGGCGGGTAAACTGTTTGAGAGGATACTCTCTGCCCGCATCGTCCGGCACGAGGTGGGCGAGGTGGGCCCCGATCTGTCGGACGCCCAATTTGGTTTTCGGGCGGGGCGTTCGACGGTCGATGCTTGCTGCGCCTGAGGGCCGTTACCGAAGAGGTGGTGAGCTGTGGCGGCGTGCTGTTAGCGGTGTCGTTGGACATCGCCAACGCATTTAATAGTCTGCCATTTAGCTGCATCAGGGAAGCACTCCACTACCACGGGGTGCCCGAGTACCTGAGGCGGCTTGTGGCAGACTATCTTGAGGAGCGTACCGTCGTGTACGAGGACCGAGGTGGTATACTGAGGCGGCGGCCCATGTCTTTCGGTGTTCCACAGGGGTCCGTCCTCGGACCACTCCTGTGGAATATGGGATACGACTGGGCCCTTCGAGGTCGTCTTCCCCCCGGGCTGGGCGTAATTTGTTACGCCGATGACACATTGGTCACAGCCCGGGGGGCGAACTTTCAAGAGGCGGCGCGCCTGGCCACCGTGGGAGTCTCTTTGGTGGTCGGGCGCATTGAGGCGCTGGGTTTACGGGTGGCCCTAGATAAGACGGAAGCCCTTTTGTTTCATGGGCCCCGTCGTGGTCCACCTCCCGGTGCCTCTATCGTGGTCAATTCGGTCCTCGTACCGATTAAGGCCCAGATGAAGTATCTGGGCCTGATCCTTGACGGCAGGTGGCTCTTCGACGAGCACTTCCGACAGCTTACTCCAAAGCTGGTCGGCGCCGCTTCTGCTCTTGGGCGACTTTTGCCCAATTTGGGTGGAGCCAGCGTCGCGACGAGACGGCTATACACGGGGGTTGTTCGGTCAATGGCGCTGTGTGGTGCACCAGTGTGGGCGGCGGCTCTGACCGCCCAGAACAGGGCTCGCCTCTGGCGCCCTCAGAGGATATTGGCGGTTAGAGCCATACGCGGTTACCGCACCGTATCGACGGAGGCGGCGTGCGCCCTGGCCGGAATTTCCCCGTGGGATTTGGAGGCGGAAGTGCTCGCCGAAGTTTATCGGTGGACGGCTGACTTCCGGGCGGGTAGCAACATACGGCCCCCGCCCGAGGACATACGCGAGTGGCATGAGGCCGCTTGTCGAGCCACGATGGCTCGTTGGTCGTCCCGGCTGGAGGCTCCACGTGCTGGCTTTGCCGCCGTGGAGGCTCTCCAGCCGGTCATCGCCGAGTGGGCAGGGCGGCAGCACGGGACCCTTTCCTTCCGACTGACGCAGGTCCTTTCCGGGCACGGTTGCTTCGGGAAGTATCTGCACTCGGTCGCCAGGAGGGAATTGAGTCCCGCCTGTCACCACTGCGACTGCAGTGAGGACTCGGCTCAGCACACGCTAGCGGTTTGTTCCGCCTACGCGCCTGGGCGGCGCAGCGTGGGGTCCTTACTGCAGTTATTGGAGGAGATCTCTCGCTACCGGCCGTCATACGCTCCATGGCCGGTAGCGACAGTTGTTTTACCGCGGTCGCAACCTTCTGCGAAGACGTAATTTCGCGGAAGGAGGCGGCGGAGAAGGCCCGGGAGGACGATATCCACTCGGACCCAATTCGCCGCCGGCGAGCCGGGCGGCGGAGGCGCGCATATCAGCGCCTCATGCCGCCTTGAGTGTGGCCGCGGGTGGACGGGACGGGTTTTCCCCTCCACCCGCTATAATGGCCAGCCGCGAGGAGGCCGTACGTCGCCTAAAATAGAGAGTTTATCCGCAGATGGTGCCCGAGGTACGGGCAGGCGCTAGGAGGAATCTGGATGTCGTAATAGCAGCGGTTCCCGGATCCCTCCTATCTCAGGCGCAGAGTGGCACACCGTGTGGTTTTAGTCGGTCCGATTCCGACACACCACTCTGCCGTAAACCCCGGTGGGGTGACGGCCCGAGGGGGTTTCCACACGTTAAAAAAAAAAAAAAAAAAAAAGGGCAGAAACATGAAACATGTTTGGCACGAATAAGTTAATTTAACCGGAGTAGCACAGAAAACTGGTGTTAAGCTATTTTTTTCTTTGTTTTCTACCGAGTGAGTAAGGTTAAAGGGTTTAAAGTAACCCTTGAGCAAGGACGACGATGCACTTGTCTCTTGATTTGCACGTGTCTATGGTAGGCGTACTGAAAGTGGCCAGGGTCTGTATATTGATTGTAATAATTCCTACATCTACTGGCTATGAAGTATAAAGCCTCATTTAGAAATGACAACAATTTCAAAATCTTATAAGAATGTAATCTTATTAGAATTATAAGATTTGTCTATGACTATTTGTGATTAGAATAAAAAGTATAAGCGTTTTACATTACGTCACATAATCCATCGATACCGGTGGGTATACTGTGCACCATTACCCCAAATCGATTCTCACGATAAAACTGAATGTTTTTAATACAGATCGGTATCGGAGCAATATTGAAGCGCTGTACCTTAACGCGATAATGTGCCGTCGCGTTAAGAATATATTTAACGCGGGGTTCAATTAAAATCTGACATGTATATGGTGTAAAGTACGTAGGTTATGTCTCCACTGTATTATCATGTGGGAAAGAGACGACACGTCCTCTGGAAATTAGTTTTGGCCAGCATTGATAGATGTCGATAGATTAATGATTTTTAGAAAGTTTGTTATTTAGAAACGGGTAACACGGATGTTTTTATGTGTTTATAATGATGTATGTGTCATAAGATACGTTTTGGACGTAGATAACGTAGATGAACGAACGCTTCAATTTATTAGAAGTGCTTTAACAAGTCAATTATGTTAGTTAACTTTTAACAGTGCCTATGTTTCGTAAGTGGTAATAACATTAATGTATTCAGAAACTACACTATACATAATTTTACTGCGTGTACCACTTCGTTTCTTTCCTAGTAAATAAAATAGAAAAATTGCTTACCAGTACGGCTATATTCTACACAGAAACCATTTCTAATAATAATTTATGCAACTGTTTTTTGATCACTGATGATAATTATTCAAATTACAATACAATAATCACTTGTAGAACTTGTTTTGTGCAAGAAAAAAAAACAATAACCAAAAAAAAAAATAAAAAAATTTTTTTAGTCGTATAATTATTTAATTTTAACTTTTTATACGAATAATTGGGAATCATAAGAATTCGTTTAAGGTAGGTAGGTACGTACCTAGTACGTGGTAGTAGTAGTACGTGGCTTCACTCACATGAGACGCCCTCCTTGAAAAAGAGCCAGTAAGTAACTAATAACAACTAATCACAGTAAATACATTTCAGAAAAGTTCTTTTCTGCTATAATCATTTTTAAATATAATTTACATTATTACAAATCTACGTTAGTGTTAAACTTTTATCATAGTGGGTATATTTAAGGTAGGACGAAGTGCAAATCTTTCTTGACACTATCTGTCTACATCAGCAGACAAGAAAGCTTATGTGTATCGATTTAAATTATTACGATTATTTTCACTTACTAAGTCAAATGTGATATTTCTCCAGCTTACTTTCAGTTAGTTTACGATGTTTCAGTTCTGTAGCGAAGGTAATATTGGAAAATAATTCGAGAAAATAAACATTGTAGTGTGTGAGTGATAATTTTCAAAATTTCAAAATCAGATTATTATTTCAATACTTAGATCTGATTGAATACAAATCCAACTTTAATTACTTACTCTACGTAAGTAATTAAAGTTGTATTTTCTTGATAATTATAGATAGATTTGTAGTTTCTTGGAGATTGAATTGCTACTGTGCAGTTCAGCCTCTCAGCCCTCTTGAGAGTGCACCTGCGTCAGATAAATACACACATTACCTCAAAGCTATTGAGCAAAGGAACGGCTATGTTACCATTAAAAATGTAATAGTTATATCATAGTGTTTATATTATTATGTTTAATTATATTAATAATGCTGGAATGTTAAAGTTTATTCATAAATAAAATATTTAATGTTATGTAATATTATACTAAATTTTAATATGCTTTTATTATACTTATATTTATTTTTAGTGACGTCGTTAAGTTATTCTCATGGGATAATGATTTTCTTAATTAACTATTCACATATTTTAACTGACACTGCACAGCCTCTTGTGGCTACGATTCTTGCATGGGACAAGTCTCTCCGTACCTTTCATAGATTCAAAGGTGTTTGGAGTATGGCTGCACCTTATGCCCTTTTATTTTTAGTGAGAAACAATTTCAGAGGAGATTATTTAATGAATCCATAAGGTCTTATTTCCTAGTTTACATACACAGCCAACACGGAGAAAGTCAATGTTTTATAAATAGTTTTAAAATAAAAGACAATATGCCATATGTACATAATATACATTAAACATAATAGCAAGGTACAATAATTTCCTGGAAGCACCATTTGCTTGAATTAACAAAACTTTAGACAAAATAAAAAAGCTTATTTTGGAAAGTACGGAGTTATAATAGGTAGGCACGGCCAATCGACTCCGGGGCAATTTGTTATAGCAATTTGCATAACTTAACCCTTCAATGGTAGCTGTGACGAACTCGGCACATTTATTGGAGCAAAAACTCAAACGCGGAACATATAACTGTTTGCTGAAGATTTCTTCACTGTCTTGGTGAAAGGAGTGCAATGAAAGAATAAAAAACCACATTTAGAGAATCACCAGAATTCTACGTCGATGGATGCTTACTTATATAGGATGTTTCATAAAGTTCTTTACACAGGCTTATTTAGATAAATAAGCCCATGTAAGTATTATAACAAACATATTCTTTATTAGGACAACATTTAGCCGACTTTAAAAAAAAAAGGATCCGATATTCATTAGAACTTTTTTTTTTGGTCCGTCCGATGCATGGGACGGCGATTATCAATCCACAGGTGACTGGCCTGCTTATTGGCCCTCTATTTAACAAAAAGCTTGCAAACAGATTTAAATACATATTTTTTAATTGAATGGTTACATATAAAGTTCGATTTATTAAAAAAAAAGAATATTAAAAGTTATTAGATTAAATATTATTATTATCATCAACGTTGTTGGTATGCGGTTTATTTCAAGGTTTCTATCTCTTTATAGTACAACTCTCAGTCTTTGAAGCTTGCTCTCTTAGTCAGTTCTTATGACATCCATAGGATAAAAATATGGTTTATTATATTTTATTACCATTTCAATGCACTGATGTCGGTGACACTCTTTTCTTTATGATTTGCGTCTTGACC
The DNA here is from genome assembly GCA_949316085.1 of Hypercompe scribonia. Lineage (NCBI taxonomy): Eukaryota > Metazoa > Arthropoda > Insecta > Lepidoptera > Erebidae > Hypercompe > Hypercompe scribonia. Next base: position 499,179 of record OX438967.1, on the reverse strand, counting down.
CTACGACACTGACATTCTTAATTGATTTCAAGCAAGGTCCCTGCTATATTTTAATTATATAAGGTTTACAAAACTACTAAAGAAATGGAAATCTACAAAAGTTTTAACATTGAGAATGTTTCTATCGCTATATACTTGTTTTTAAAAAGCTTTCAAAATACAACATTTTCTTAATAAGATGTGTTTGTGCCCCATTAGAAGAACATAACAGTTCAACACAATATATCACTATGTATCTCGTGTTTGTTTAATTACTGTGAAAAATATCCCTATGTATAATTTATTGAATAATGCCTCTGACTTATAAATGAGCTTATTATGTTAAATAAACACAACTAATTAACTATAATGAGCTTATTTAATTTATTGTTTGACAGTTATAATGACGTGTTATTGGTTACTTCTTTAACCTGTATTCCCCACTCCTAATGGAGTTAGATGGCCTACCGCACTTTTCATTAGTAATTTTTTTCTTTGACAAGTATTATGTTACACAATTTATCTGTAAGAATTATCTAATTATATGTCTGTTTGTAAACATGAAACTTAAATATCGTTGATATTTCCTAACACTGCAACTGCAGTAACATCCTGTGTAAACCACGACACTTCACGACAATTAAACTTTACGACACTAGTTTTTGCTAAGTATCACCCTTTGTTCTGCCGACCGTCTGTTGCGTCACACTAATACTGCCATGTTCGCCGACAATATTGACATCCATTACACTATTTGTTTTGTATAAACAAAAACTAGAGCAAAATACTTTTTCTAAAAAAATGTGCCACGGTCACAACGACAAGCGGTGACAAAAAAGGGTTAACCACTTTTTTGACATGTTTGCATAGGTAAAGCAATGTTACCGTTCTTTTTAATTTTATTTAAAAGGAACGCTTTGTTATGAGTCCATTTTGTAAAATATTTAATTATACTTAAGTCAACATTTTATTGTCAGTAAAAATTAAAATTATCTCCATAAAGAATTTATGTCGAGCGAGGCGTATTAAAACATAACAGTTTTACTTGGACAAAAGTGCACACTTAATTTGTTGTTATTTCTTTATTATTATCTCGTAATTCTCGTTTATGAAACAATAAAGTCGTATGCATAGTACACATAAAACAGCTATTCAACTTCATAAAAATGTACAAAAAATGAACTGTTAAAAGACATTGACAGTAAAACAGTAGACAAAGGCGGGCAGTAGCCGGAGTAAAAAACTGTAACGGTCACAAGTTTTTGAACGATCCCGTTGAACAACCCTTTATCTAGAAATGCCGTTAAGACCAAACAAAGCCAACGTCATAGCCGATAGATTATGCAAAAACCATACAGGGTCTTCCTATTCAATGTATCAATTCCCAGGCATTATAAAAGGATCTCAACGGCAATCGATATTCAAGGAGATGACATCTTGTTTGAATATTCACATATTTCCCATGAACCCGATTGAATCGAATCAAAGGGTTGCCTAGGGTGGATGCGTCTATAGGCAAATTCGATTATCTCATAGCATTCTCACGCACATCCCGCGGCTCCACTATAAATCTTTGCATACGCGGCCCTAATAAAAAAACGCTATTAAAAAAAGAACTATCTATGTGACGCTCCCTTCTCAATATGCATAAGAAAAGAGCCGTGTACACCCAAATTATACACCAAGGTGACAAGTGCTGGGACCCACCGAGTATCGTAATACTCCGGAACCCTTTTCTACATAATAAATGTGAAACTTTCTGCGCGCGCGGTGCGCTTGCAGTTTTTTTTCTATGATCTCATACCTGTAACCCTTGCATAAATGTGGGGACAGTTTATTTGCATTTTTTTTGTATTGTACCTTTTCAAACAGTATCTTAAACCCTATTCAATAATGTCAGGGGTTACGTTGCACTTAATATTCAAAAAGGTCAGGTACATTTCTCTTAATATTCTCGCATAAATTATAGTCAGGTACATTTGGTCTATTGTGTATCGCGAAAAGGGGTCGCGAGCAAAACGAAGTAATGCCAACTGTTTAGTTTTGCGATAGTGTTTTTTATTTGTTAGAAATTAAAGTGGAATATTGTATTGCTGCATGCTTGAACTTTGATTTCTGAACTGCTTTCGCAACGGATCTACGAAATTTTACTTCCTGAATGGTTTAACCCGTTTCCTTTGTAAGAATTTATGCAAAAAAGTTTCTACCCATCCTATTTTTTTATTGAATAAAATTTAGGGGCTATGCATATTATGCAAATGCGCGCATAAATTTTAATGTCACACACGGGGGTTTTGCTTTTGAATAGAATAATCTAACGACGTCGACATAAGATGTATTTTACTTTGATCTCGTCTCGTTGTTTTTAGATATCATAAGTAAGTATGCGATTTTTTGGTCTCGTTGTATGCTTAGAAATGCAGTTCTTGATGATTTTTTTTCTCAGGACCGGTGAAGAAAGAGCGTACCGTTAGAAGGAGGTCGAATGCGCAGTTGTTGCTTTTTTATTTTGTAAGGAGTGACATATGAAGCGGGACCCTGGATTTGGATTAGAATATGTAATTACTTCCTTTACGGTTTTCGGAAACGGTTGTTGAGGCCGTTATTTAGTGTTGGCACCTTTGCCTCGCCGGGGGTCGCGGTTACTTCACTGCCTTTGTGTTATCATGGAAATTATTTTTGTATGTTAATAACCTGTTGGAATTAGATAGACCTTATCGGTAAGCGATCGGGTGCATCTCTGGTTCTTTATGAACCATCAACATTTGCTTTAGGTGCCGAGACTTCTTTATTTTAGAAACTCATTATTTGATAAATATTCTAATTAATGTATTTCTATATAGGTATAGTTGTATTATTTAGAGTATAATTAAAAGTTTCATTATCAAGTGTTTTTTTATTTGGCTGCTGTATTAGTTAACGCTTTTTAACTTCTAACTTGTATCTACGTGCATGTAAGATGACATGAGGACAAGTGATATTTCATTTCGTTCTGATTAGACTAATATGTATATATATATATATATATATATTTATATTTAAAATTCATTGTAAATATTATATTAATAATTGATATTATTGAATGTATTTCATAAAATTAGTTATAATGTTTAATTTTTTCTGCCACAAAACACATGACATAAGATTAAACTTTTAAACCAGGAAGCCAAACTAGCCTGTGCTAAAGGTTTCTGAATTCTCCACACGTAGTCTTATACACTGTTACGATTTACGGTTCAAAAATGGTTTGGCTCCTCCTTCTTATGGCAATCAGTCGAAACCTGGAACTCTCTACCGGCGTACGTATTTCGCACGCACTGTGGTCCTGGGTCTTTTAAGCGGGGCGTGAACTGCATCTCACTAGGCCGCCATAATACGGTGTCCCCAAAGTACGGTGACCGTCACTCATAGATTCTACTTATACTTTCCATCAAGCAGCGTGGAGTCACTTTGTCAGGTTCTATACTAAAATTGAAAAAACCCAGTTTGTTAAGTTTGCTGAGGGAAAGACATGCTTCGGTACGCATGACGCAGTGACACCACTGAAGACTAGTGTTAAGCAATTATGCCGTTGCTCTTAGTTGAGTGAGTGACTTCACTAATTGTTTATATAATTCTATTTCATCGAAAAACTGAGGTTCTTAACACCTGTTATAATAATAATAAATCGCTCTATTGTACACCAGATTTCTTTTTTTTGTTTTTTTTTATATTTTTATAAAAAAGACAACGCTCGCATTAGGAATAAATTCTGTGTCGCGGGGACTTTACAAACATACAAGAAACGGACACAAAGAACACCCCCACTTAGAAGAACAATTTGTGGATCACACAAAGTGTTGTCCCATGTAGGATTTGAACCCACAACACTCAGCAAAGTCGAGAGCGGCATTGTGACCGCTTAAACCACTAGGCCAATCGTGCAGTCTGTGTCAGTCAGACCTCGTAATTACAAGGTCAACTTAATACTAAAGAAGTACCTTCAAGCGGCGAATTTATCGCTCCGAGCCAATCTCTTACAGGCAACCATGGGCTGTGAAGAAAAGCTTAGGTTGAAAAGTATAGGTACTACCCTATACTTAAGCGTATTAGAAAGTGAATAGGAAAAGGGAAATTAAAGTAATATATGTATATAAAGTTCTAGTTGTTTAAAATCATGGGTAGATAAGTACATACAAATAAATAAGTGAAATTTATAGATATTACATAGATCTCAAGACGAATACTTAGACCTAATTGAGTATAGAAATAGCATAGCTAATGAAAAGAGATTGACGTCACTCAGGCAATATTCCTTAACTGTTACACTCCGTAAAGTTCTTGTGAGGTGACAGATAAATATTATAGTGGTTTAACAGAGATTAAGAAACTTAGAAAACGTAGCTAATAATATATTTAATAATATATTAACATTATATTAATAACCATTTAAGATAATTGCAATTTTATTTACAAAGAAATATTTTGGTTTTAAATGCCTACATAAAAATGCCAATATCTAGTCTCTACATGCAGCTAGCATCATCTCCATCATTTATCAATAGTTTATGAGAAACTCCACTTTTTACCATAAAACCCATTACTAATAATTTAAATGGACAAAACAAACAAACCTCGGGCCCGTTATTATAAAAAGCTTCCCACTGAAAGGCGGTACGCTGATTGTTGTCGAAGGAACGCTTTTGCAAAAAAACCACACTTTTTTTAAAAAAAAAAATGATTTGGTCCCTTTTTGCGCCGGTCCCATTGTCTCCGCTCTATTGTCCTGGCGATTTGAAATATTTTTATGTTTTTCGGATGACGATAATGTTTTGAACTTATTTTTCGATAACTATTATTTAGCCAATTTATTATGTCGTGTAGTCGCGGGGCCATTGTTTTTGTATAGAACGGTAGGCGCGTATCGACACCGATTTTTATCGTTGTAAGTAGCCATTTGTACACGGATGCTATCGACGGACGGATTTCATAAAATTGCCTAATTTCACGTTACGTTGACAGTTTTGTTAGTTTTCAATTTGATGGCCCGCAGATAATACGGCGTTGAACTATTCATGTTAACAAAGTTTATAACTGTAAACTTTTTGTTTAACGGAAATTAGGAATGTTGATTACAGATAACGATCACTATTATTCACAGTGTGACAAAAACTAACGCTTTGTTAAACGATAGTTAATAGTTCCGTTATTAAAAATGCAACTCTATGTTTTATAACAATTGTCTCTACTATGGTCACTGTGTCGTGTATCAAATATTTTAAATATCATAAATATTATCAAATCAAATATCATAAATTTAAATACTTGAAAAACACAGTGAAATATTGATTCTACAAAGAAATTTTACATTTAAAGTATTACAATTGATACAAAAGAAGACAAATACGTGAGTTGTCTTTTCAAAGTATAAATTGAATAATTAGGTGTCTAGGTAACAAACCAAATGAAGTAGAAATAAAATGTAATGAATATTTATTTATATGTAACAGAACACATTGGTAAGCATAAAAATAAATCTACAACAAATACTCAACTAACACACGAATACCACAAAACTTTACATAAATTTATTTATTTTTTTCATTCCCATCTGAAACTAGAATGATTTACTCATAATTTATTGGACTTAACTATTTATAAATACTATATTAGAATACAAAACAAAAATACATATTTAACCATTACCTTCCGTAACGTATTAAAAATATGGCAGCTATGTAAATCATTTGATGCAATCGCAAACATTTAATACTAAAATTAGCATGATTGCTGAGCGATGATTTATGATGAAATTATTCAAATTGGCGTTCATTGATAGCAATCGATGTGTTTTTGTCCAAACTACGGATTAGCATCTGAAAAGCAAAAGGTGCGCGCCCAAACTAGTGATATATTGTCTATCGATTATTACTAAACAGCTGCCGAAAATACAAATCATAAAAAAATATGCAAATTTTTCGTAACTCATCTCTCGTTTTGAAAGGATTTAATTCGCACTAAAATCTCTAATATAAATATAGTTTCGATAGGAGTTTATTCGTACGAAATCATTTTGTGGCCTGCGCATACGAGACCACGGCAACAGAATGGCTGATATGGCATACGGGTGTCAATGACTTTCTGTCTTACTTCCACTCTATTATTTTTGAACTAATTTATATTCCTAAATTAACATTAAGAAGCATTACTTAAATTTGACTGGAAAAATTAGTCCTCTATATAGAGCGGTGATAAGCCGACGTAGACTGGTTAGCTGTAATCCCGGTTTGGCATGTGCTAACTCCCATAAGCAACCGAGCAGAAACCTATGGTCTCTTTTTAAATTCCTACCGTTGCATTAATCGAGAGTTTGACCTATCACGCTTATAGTAATTCTCATGTCGTGTTCTAACATAATCTGAGTTCAAGTATTACACTATAATAAAGGGCCCCTGTTGCTCCCATACTATTCAGGCGTCGCCGTAAAGAGACGTCATTACATAAATATGAAAACTCTTATTGCACTTAGATCTTTTTAGTAAAAACCTAGGAGTTAACTCGTTTCCAGTCTGTTAATAATAACTTTCATTCATTCATCAAACATTTAAAATTAAAAGAACCCCCGTAATTTAAAAAAAATATTAGATGTCAACGTGTACGCTTCATCGCTTCATTTGACTATCGTATACTGCGTCCTATTAATTTTCCATGGGATAATTTAGTACTTTCTATCAAAACGTGTTAATTATAAAAGTAAATTCAGTACTATACTTAGTCTTACAATTTTTAAAATCATTTATTGATTAAAAAAAATGTTCGTTTTTCAACTATTATTACGTATTTATGCGAGGGTAATTGTCGTAATTGCAGTTACCCGTTTGATTTATGGCCCTGCCACCGCACTCGCCCGGAAAAACTTACTCCTGCGCAAGCGCAAGTGCTATACACTCGTTAATATCAAAGTGTGTGTGCAACCGATTTAGGTAGCACGAATTACTTTTCTAATTACTCGACAGAAAAAACATTTGTCACCTTTAGGTAGAGGTATGGCACAGCTGCATCACTCAGACAATTTAATTTTTTGAATATAACCATGCCATGCAAATATGTGGATCATAAATAAAGTGTCATTAAATGGTATCAATAGTTGAGAAACGCTTGTTATTTATATGGTAATGCAAAGTAACCCCGACTGGTGGGGTTACGGACTATTGACTACTTATTTGTGACATTGAAGGAATTCGATGTGATTTGCATTGCAAATTAGGCATCGTTTCCGTTCGCCCTGATGTTGACAATCGATGATTAAGTGACTTTGGTTTTGTTATTTTTGCCTTGTAACGTAACGAAGCAGATGGATGGCGATGTAGCTGTATGAGCGATAGATGTCGCTACTTGTGGGATTTTCAATAACAATCGATTGAATTTATGGTTTTGAGAAAAAATTAAAAACGCAGGTTTCTGAGCAATTTCCGAGTAAAAAATATATACGTAGTTATAAAAGGCATGTATAGTACACAAAAGAATATTTGTGGAAGATTTGATTGAAACTGTAAACCTGGAAATACAAATTATAACTGTCTGGTCGAGTGGTACCGACCTGTCGGTAAGTGATAACCATTGTCTTTAAAGACACCTGTAAATTTGGAGTCACTGGATTGTTGTTAACTATTTAGAAAAAAGTTAAAAATCATTTCATTATTTTAAATATCAAATCAAGTGTTATATGCGACAATGTATTAAAACAACATAAAATAAAATGAAAAATGGTAATTAAATATCTACTCTACTTTATTCAACTTTTATCGTGATACGTCTTATGAGCGTCAATAGAGTCACACTCAATTCAGCATGAACGGGTTTGATTGTGGCACTACCACCCTCTCACAGAAGACGAACCTAAAGCGACAACATCCGTGCTATCATCTCGTTGATGAGTGCGAAACCAGAAACCCATTGATGCAGAGGTGACAGTTGTCGTGGTAAGTATATGAGTCTTGCACTGCCATGATGACTGTCATGTCTTTATGACCCCAAGGATTCTATTCATGCTTTCCATCAGGCAGAGTAGAAACACTTTGGTTCTGAAAGAAAATATCCAAATAAATTTATTTTTCCATTACGTGTGTAAATATAACGAATAAAACTGACACCGTCGCGTGGTATATTCCTTATTTATAGTTTTCAATATTAACATGGCGATAACTTATGTTTGCTAACTTACCTCACAGTCAAATAGGTAAACAGGATTTTTGCAGTTATAGTGATAACCATCACTAGAAATCATCATTAGAGCGTCAATTATATAACGAAACAGTTATCATTTGTATTTTTGTAATTTTAATCGACAGATTGTTCATCTTTTATTGTTTTTTTTTATGACGTTCATAAGTGTCTTTTTGTGACCTAAATGAATAAACGAATTTGACTTTGACTTTGACTTCATTTTTTGGTTTTTCCACATCGTTTTATAAATGTAACATTATAACTGATATAGTATCTAACTATCACATATTTTTGGAAATACAGGGACTTACTGCTGAGGCTTACACTTATGGTTTTTTTTAATTAAGAATAAACTGTTTGAATAAGACCTTATTCAATTGTACTTTTACTGAGTTCTGCTTGTCATTTCAACTCTATTTACAATTGTTTTCTTCAAGAAAACTGTAATACATTAGAATAAGTATATTATTAAACATGATGATAATATTATTGATGACAATATACTTTTTCCAAATGTGAATATAATAATCAAACGGACCTGTCTGTCTCACACCACCCTTTGCATTCATACAAATTTTTCCTTACAAGAATTTTGTTATCATCATATTATCACAATCGGCTAATAAAACTCCTTACTTTATTGTTCGCTACATAATACACCTACCAGCTAAGGTAGCCTACGCTATGTGGCTGTACAATCAGGTATAGTGGTAATTAGTCATACACACACGCACTATGCCAGTATCGTATTGTTGCTCGTTGCGTCTGCGCAGCTTTATACCCACTAGGAAATGAGACAGCTGCCGTATTTTTATTAACAAAAATAAATAGTATGGGCAGGTACCGTCCGTCCATTATACATTCATACATTTTGTCATTAAATTTGAGTCACAAGACACCGTGTTTTTAGTTATATAAAAATACAAACCAATTACTTAAATTGTCAACTTACACTCTTTCATGAATAAAAAAAAGTTCCAAAGCCGTGATTCATGGCGAATTTACAAACAAATACCTAAATGGTCTTAACACTTACAGACTTCTTGCTTGAAAAAATAACATGTATACCTACACAACAAGTTAATATTTTGAAATGAATAATAGAAATCTTTTTGCGTTTTCACATCCTGGTTTATTTACTTTAAGCACTAGACTCAAAACATCAGGTTACCAACACCTCTTTTGCTCCTCTAACGTGAAAAAGTCACGCCAAATCTATATCATCTAAACCTGTGTTAAAATTTCTTCATATCAACGTGATCCCCACTCTTTTAACTGTCTATTATAACATGTTTATCATTATCATAATGTTAAACTTCTTATATCATAAAAAAACTGGCGATGGCTCAGACAAAGCCGCGGCGTCATTTACGGCACGTGCGGAAGAGCTCATGAGTCTAGAGTCTCGAGTTATTTTTGTCACATTGTCATTACATGTTCCGTCCAAATTGCAATGCGGTGCCATCATGCATATTCATCGCTGTTATTGTCTCATACCATATTGAGCCCACCTTACTCATCTACCAATGTAACTGTACCCCTCATGGCTCTAACAATGCCCTCGGTATCACCTTCGTTTCTTTAACTCGATGAGTACGGAGGATGTCGAGTTATATTGGTTCGTTACACAAAGCGTTCATAAAATGTCAAGCGATTTGAGAACCTGAAAAGAATGAAAGCCTCAGGAGTTGTTAAGTTGATCTCAGTTGTTTTGAAAAGTAAACGTGGATGATGTTAAAGTTGTCTTGCAAAACGTTTGTCTGTTCGAGAGACAGAAAAACTTATTTTGTTTATTATTAGGTGTCGTTTATATCTCTTAGTATTCCATTTCTACTATTGTAATTAACTACCTAAACCCGCACTTCATTGCGACACATTATTATGGCAATAATTAGAAATTATTACAAAAATTACATAATTTTAGATGCGCTCATACTGGTCACCAGCTTTCATATTTGCTCCCTATTGCATAAAAACTTTCAAATAATAGCCTATATCTAACTTAAAATAGTCTAATTTTGTTTACTCATGTATAATTGTAATAATATTCATATTCTAACACAGCAGTGAGGTTGTAAGATGGAATGTACGGTCGATCACTTTAAACGCATGAGACACAAACAACAGAGAAGTTTGTATTACCAAATAGCGATTAAATATGTTAAAAGCACTGTCTGTTGCTGTTGCGAACGTGTGAGAATGGATATTATTCCTGTGAGATACCTTTACTGACAACAGTTTAATGAAACGAGAGATAAAATAGGCGAAATACGATGGATATCAATGTCAGGAATTTAAAAAAGTTCAAACTATCTACTACTATCTATGCGAATAGTACGTTATCTCAGTGGAATATTTGACATTATCTTAAGATGAAAAAGAAATGCAAGAAAGAGAGCCCATGTAGAGAATGCACCAAGCCAGGGTAATACCTAATAAAGACAATAGACTTGGAACATTTTTGATGACATTTTCATAGAGTAGAACTTGTTGTTGAATAAGATATACCTACAAGTATAGTGTACAAGTTAACACTATACTTGTAGGTAATGATTTAAATACAAAATAATGAAGACAAACCTCGTATTGTTAACAAAAATTTCATTAACTAAAATAAATATATGAATATTTGTTCCCAAGTACTACAGAACAACCTACGAAATTTGGCATAGAGAAATATCATAGCCTGAAATAAGACCCAAGCTTTTTTTATCAAAGCAGAGTTTATTGACAAACGTCATAAACGCGAGCAAAGCTACGGGTAACAGCTAGTACATAATATACAGTTTGGTGTTTAAATTAAAAATGAAAGTTGAAAGTGAAACTTCTGAGGATCTATGTTCTTCGTATGTATGGGTACTGTTCCTTTATAATAAAATGGCCTACCTGTATCACAGTGTTTACGAGATACTACTTTATAGGCAATACCTTATCAGAAAAGGATCTGCTTCGTAGTACTAAGGTCAAATAAGGCCAGATGTGATGTCATTCGCCTGTGTATCGTATTGCGGAAGGTTCCTGTTGATCAACAAACATTAAATAAAACCGTTTAAGAAAGTATATTTGCTTAGAAAACAATTATTAAATGTGTTGTTATTTAGTAATACATAATTTATTTTGATATATATTTATATATACCTAGTCTTGCCATAAATATTGTAATAAAGAAAAAAGAAAATTGTTAACTGCAAATAACATTTATTACTTTTACAGTGTGTCAGTTTAATACATAAATATAAAACAATTAAAAATATAAAAAGCTTATTCGAAGTGGTCTCCATTGGCTGCAATACAGTCCTTTAAACGATGAGGCCAGTTATCAATAGAAGCACGCACTCTTTCCATGGGAAAATTCTTCACTGCCAATCGTATAGATTGTTTTAGGGACTCCAAATTATCATGGCGTTTAGAGCAAGCTGTACTCTCTAAAACTGACCACAAATCATAATCCAGCGGATTAAGATCGGGACTAGACGACGGCCAGTCTTCAGCTCTGATGAAGTCCGAAACGTTCGATTCCAACCAAGACTGCGTGGACCGAGCTTTATGACCCGGCGCCGAGTCTTGCTGGAAGGACCATACTTGGTTATTGAACATGGTGATGTTAAGGGGCTTAACTACCTTCTCAAGAATGGTATCTTGATACACTTGTGCCGATGTTTTGATACCTTTTTCACAAAAATATGGCTCAGTCACTCCTTCATAGCTAACACCCCACCAAACCATCACTGAAGTCGGATAATGTCCACGTTGCACTCTGTCGACTAATTGGGAAGCTTCCTTAGAGCTTTGAGCATAAATACGGTCATTTTGTTTGTTAAAATGTTGCTCAATTGTAAAAATTTTCTCATCCGTAAACAAAATTTTTCTGTGACCTCCCTTTGCGTACCGCTTCAGTAGTTGTTTCGATTTTACCACCCTATTCTTCTTTAAATTATCAGTTAAGAAATGGCCAGTGCGTCTCTTATAGGCTGCAAGTCCTAAGTCATCTTTTAAAATACGCGACATGGTTCTAGGTGCTATCTTCATTTCCCGAGATAAAATCTTTTGCTTTCGGACAGGATTTCTTCGAATTCTTTCCCTTACTGCTTTGACCACCTTTTTCGTACGAACACTACGTGGACGGCCAGATCTTTTTCTGTCACAAACAGAGGAGGTCTCATTGTACCTATTAATAGCCCGGTACACAAACATTTTACTAATACCAAGTGTATGGAGAGTTTTAAAAATTGCATTTGGCTCCATACCTACTTTGTGTAATGCTATCACAGCGATTCGGTTCTCTTTATCACCCCACACCATTTTAATATCGCAAAATATTTTACAATGTATTGGCGCCAAAATGAGAAAACACAATGAACAATCGTATAAAAATGACAGATTCGAAATTCAAATGTAATATTTTTTTATAATTAAGTGTAACAGTATTTATGGCCAGACTAAGTATTATTTCATATATATTTATATATGAAAATAAATTTCGTTACAGAAATAGTGACGATATATTAATTGTGTTAAATTTCGTTTCTAACATCCTTTTTTCGTGTGTTCTACGAAATAAATAATTGATTGATTGATAATTTTAATTATAAAATGATAAAATAGCAAGGAAAAAAAAATATTATAAAATAGGTGTAACGCGCAAAACTGACTCAACTCAGCTCGCTAAAATCATTTTGTGACACTTGATTTTTTTTTTCAAAAATGTAACCCTTTCCTTTGACTTTATTAAAAAATTCTTTTGTTAAAGTTATATTAGCGTATAAGACATTGAGTGGGCTAGACAAGAGATTTATTTTAGACTAGCTGCACCCCCGACTTTGTCAACGTGGCATTTTTTTATAATTCCAAAATTTTAAAATGTAAGTAGCCTAAGCTTTTCTCTTTAACATCAGCTATCTGTAAGTGAAATTCCCGTCGAAATTGGTCCAGCCGTTACAGAGATTAGCCAGATCAAACAGACAGACAGACAAAAATTGCAAAAAATGTAATTTTGGTGTATGTATTGTATGTATATTCATATGCATGTAGTAAAAACCGGTTATTTCAATATTATAAACAGACACTCCAATTTTATTTATATGCATAGATTAGACAAACAGACGCATATCGTGGACTTGATGCCCACATAGGACTAAAATACAATTAGCGAGATCTATATTCTGTGCCTGGGTATACTTCATCTGTTTAAAATGTTTATTTATCGAAATATATGAGTATATATTACTCATCTCACAGAACACTGGTGCTAACAAAGTGTTACTTTTCGTTTTACCCGGTCAGTGAAATTACTAAACCATCAACATTTTTTTTTATGAATTAGGGCTTTCAAGAGCTGGTAACACACTTTTAACTATTGGATTGCAGTTGTCCATGTGTGGTATTCACTTACAGTCCGTGACTCATTGACTTGTTTGCCACCATACCATAAAAAAAGATATTATTTCATCAAGATGTAGGTGTAAACATGTTCAAAGTTTCCACAAGTTCGGTCTGCAGACATCTCCTTGAAGCGTGTCGACATAAACATTTATTAACAAACAAGAACATAAAAAACAAAAATTAAATACCTTCCAAAATGCTCACAGATCCGTTAACCCTTTCTTGGAAGCGCATCGGCGAGCAGCCTCTAATTGCGGGTGTCAATTAGACCCGCTTCACCGCCAACACCTACTTAGCTATTAAAGGAAAACTAAGAAAAAATATACTGATAAGCAATTGCTTCGAAGCTAGAAGAGATTGAAGCTATATTTATTCTTTTGATAGGGTTCGAAACTATAACTCATCGATATTCAATTCATAGTTTACAAACGAGTCAAATTGAAATATACGACTAACATATATGACATGATATGTTAATATCTCAACAACTGTATAAAAAAATACCTAATGTGAAAATATGCAGTAATTTAATGCAATAATACCTTGATATATGTTACAAGTGGGCGTCTAATCTGAAACTAAACAAAGAAAGATAAGAAAACTTGAGCCTGCTGTTAACGTGTCATATAATTATGTGTCTTGAATTTGAATCAATTCTTCGTACAAAGTTTGAAATGTAGTGTTAGGCATTTAACGTAAGGCAATAGTAGTTTTTCTTCTTGCTGAGTTACATGCACTTTCATGCCTGTATTATTGCTAGTCACAGGTTACGACAAAATTGGGAACCTGCTCATGTTCTTGCAGCAATTCCGTGACTCTGAGTTCTAGTCTCAAGTATGTTGCACGAACGCAACGTTGCGTGCTATAGACATGCCATATTTATAGAATTTTCTTTTTACATCCTTTTTTACAGTTAACGCATGATGTAACATCAATTGTCTTCCATACAAGGACTGGATTATTTCTATAAGAAACTTAGATATTTTTATGAGTTTAAAGAATTTTCGTATAAACTGTAGCTAATTAAGGGGACGTCAGTTAAATGATGAGATATGACTGTTTAAGAGAGACTTCTCTAAGGCTGGGGACTTCTTGTTTGTTTAAAAGCTAATTGTGTAATTTTGTAATTATCATTTACTATAATATTTATTATTTTCTGGTGAAGTTGTGGGACATGCCGAATTATCTGCGAGATTTATCTGAATGGGTTGAACTAGTTCTTGAAGAAATGTTCATTAATTTATACTTTTAGTTTGACGATCAGGGCAAATATGACATAACACCGATTCCGAGAGGACCTGAAATCATTTAGTCATTTAGTTCTCCCAGAGTAGAATGCTTGCGGCCGGCTGTCATGCCGTCGCCCGACCGGGAGCAGGGGATCAGATTTTTAATTTGTCAAAAAAAAGAAGAAAGACTCCTAGGTTGGTAAAGATGGTAAATCACTTGTAACTGTTGAGTTCCAGGTGTCTGAGGGTAGCGGTGGGTACTTTCCGTTAGATGACTCGTCTGTTCGTTTGCCTTCTTATGGCACAAAAAACCATCAAACCAACCTTGCAAAATCCGTGGCGACGAACCTAAATAAATGCGAGGAAAACGTGAGATAATGCTAATTAAAAACTATTTTTTTTTGCTACGTAGTGAAGAATATTTTTAGGCATTCCATAAAGTAGTTAAATAAACACTTAAATGTTATAAATAATTATTAGACATGCTTGTAATTTTAATGCAAATTAATTCAAAATAGTCTTAAAACAGGTAACAATAATGATTAATTTACTTAACGAGTTACGAATTTTATGATTTTTCCGTTATGTCTTCATACATCGCATAGTGACACGCCATGAGACACACAGTAGGTATATAAGCGAACGTTATCTGTGTTGAACTGGGCCCAAACTAATTGTAGTGAGTAATAGCTGCCTCAAAGTAATTAGCTTAATTAAGATGCGCCCGCGCATGTTATAGGGTTGCTCCTCACTTAAAATATTTATTTAGGTAATATGTCTATAAACGTTCCGCCGCTGAATAAGTTATGTAAATACTTTATTGTTAATAAACGATAACAAATATTATAATACAGGTAGACACGGTCTTGGAAGTATTGTGATCCTTTCCGTCGAAAAAAAAAGGGTTTTCATTAGGTTACAAATTAGTGTACCTACACAGTTTTACCAAACTAGCAATAATGTTCAAATCTATAAGCACTACTTCAATATTTATTGTAGATGTATCTTCAAGCAACTAATATTAAAAACATACTAGCAATGTTTGCTTAGATAGACTTAGACGAGACGCGGCTCAGGTAAACTTATGCTCACATTTAAATATCAACAAAGGTACATTTGCAAGACCCGTTTAGAGTTTTCCTACACTTTGAATAAGACCCTTAAACTTTAAGACATTACTCAATTTATGACAATACACACAACTTTTATTAAACCAATAAAACTAAACGACGTCATCTGCTTTTCTAATAAAATAACCAACCCTGCGCATTCATTTTTTTTAAATTAATGCAATACTTTCCGCAAACGATATGTCAGTGACCACCTTTAGACTGCTTCACCTGTAACGCTACATTTTTAATAACCATCTTATTGTTGGTCTTTATTGTGCACTTAGAGTTTTAAAGGGTTGAAATTAAAAAAAAACTGTTACTTGATATTAGCAAGGGGTGCAACCTTTTGTTATTGTTACGATTTGTATTCGTTCAAGAATCTAGTTTTTTATATTTATGTTTTCACTATGTAAACGGTTCTCATGTTCTTATCATTGACATTAGATATGATTAGAATGACCATGAGTAAATTTTGTTTCTCTATACTTATTTTTTTGTTTTATTTCATTAATTACATGTTAATGTATGCGTTTATTATAACATAACTAGTTTCACAATACTCAAGAATACAAATACATTAAATTTTATTACCTACATACGACAAGTTGTACTAGTTACGCGTCTGGTTTAAAAAACTTTAGATATTCATGGGCTCACTCATTTAATATTACTTGTAATAATTTCTACAACTTATTTTCTACAAATAGCGGTATTTCTTTAAAGGTCCTCGTGAACCGGTCAATTAAAATGTATTGTTTTGTGTGCCTATCTTATAAGGGCCATGCAAAAATACATAGAACCCCGCAGCTGAATAAGTAATACATGCTTTTCAAATTTTTTTCGTCATTCTCATCATCAACAGCCTTAACAATCCATGGCTTCACATAGGCATTTCTTTAGAAACGAGGTTTTGGCCTGCTGTACCACGCTGGCCAGATCGTTTGGTATAGCGTTTATTTTCAAGTTTTTTTACTTTATATGCATTAATGGCCCACTATACCACGCTGGCCAGATCGGTTGGTATAGCGTTTATTTTTAAATTTTCCTAGTTTATATGCATTATTTATTATTCATTTCATCACCAAAAGCCCTCAACATTTCACTGCTGTACATACTCGTTTGCCTGTCCTTAGAAAGGAGGTTCTGGACGCAATGCCCAAACCTACGCCACATCTGTGTATTAGATTTGTTTCAAGTTTTATTGCTTTTAACAGTTCTGTTATTCTTCACAATCATAATCGATTGTTATGACACACATGGCAGAAATATTTTTTTATAATGAGTATTCAGAGTAGACGCAATTTGTAATATTTTGAAGGGGTTCATTTATTTTATGTTAAGTGTAATAAAGGCAAAGACAATTATTATGTGTCCCTATCCAAAACATTATATTTGATATTGCACCAAAGAGGTTTAATGTCAAGGAGGTAAGTGGCTACAAAAGGAATCAGCGCAACCCTTAGCTTATATATATATATAGCTTATATATATATATATATATATATATATATATATAAGCTTTTTAATTACATCGGCATAAATTTTTTTATTTGTTTGTTTAGTTTTATATCAATCTGCTGTTGATTCCAATACAATTACATGTTTCATACTACGAGTATAAATGTAAGATATAACTAACTTTTCAATTTACAATATTTAGGACCCGTTGCGGTTTAGCGTCATCACTTTTTTAACGATTTCCTCACATATCGGTTCTAAATCATGATGAAACTCCATAAGCAGACCCCTACAGACCAAGTCATTACACAACCAATGGGAATAATAACATAACTCACCGTTGCGCAAGCTGTCAATAAATTTCAAAACAATTGAAAGCGACAGCTCTGGCAACCGAATGTCCTTATCCAACGCTGCCAAATGGGAACCTGCGACGTGACATACCGTGCCACGTACCGCCAATCAATCAGCGCTGCCAATGGTGAATGACCTCACTATCCTGGCAAGTGGCAACAATGCCAGGGCCGGTGACGTCATGGCCGAACGCAACCGTTTCAATACCTCGCTAATATGGTCGAGCAGTCAGGACAAAGCCAGCAGAATTTTAAAGGAACACAACACAACCTAAATTGTTTTTGACGATTATTTTCCTTTATAGTTTTGACACTAACCTTCGAGTAAGTTATTTGTAATCTTATATTCTACGCGCTATTGAAATTGTATGTGACGAAAATTTTGACAATAAATTGCGATAGATTTGTATCTAGAGTACGAAAATATAGCTTATATTTATCAGCAATTGTGACATTTTTTATTTCATTTATGACATCTTTGGAAATTCAGATTTAATACGTAACATCATATTTTTAGGTTAGTGCATATTAGTAGATGCTAAGTCAAAAAATTTCAAATATATTGTTACTTCTACAATATGTCGACAAAGATGTGGACGGCGGCAGGTGATAGCTATCGCGAGGTGTAGTTGCTTTTACTATTAAACTGTCGCTGGTTAAAGTGCATATGAAGCCTTAGCACGCAAAGAACATTTATCTGCTTTTCTACCCACCTATTCGTATATACTTGCGTTCCAAGCTCGCCATTCGTTGTCATTGAGTTATAGTAATAAGTGGGTTTCGTTCGGGTCTAAGTCATCATATATTTGTTCCCTAACCATCTCTGACTTTTCGATATTGAGGTAAAAATAATTAAATTCGTAGGTTGATGTGTTTTTTTAAATTATGGTTTCTTATATATTAATTAATCGATATCACGCGGTAATATGTACTGCACAGTTAAACTTTATTGCGATATTTCTTAATAACGATTAAAATATATGTTTCAATAACCATTATTTTATAAAATACACATAGGCCTCTCCTTAGCAAGAAGTTTTTGGCCTACTATACCACGCTAGCCAGACGGGTTGGAATAAGGTTTGTTTCAAGTTTTCCTTCCCTTTGTAATGATGTTGTGTATACTTTGTTCCTTTTGTCGCCTTTTACGATACCCACGAGATGAATAGGGGTGGTAACACTATGTATTCCTAATACGTCACCACACGGACGGTAAACAAAAGTAATTAATCGTAATTTCCAGTTCTAACATAGAACCCATTACATTTATTTTAATATAAACTAAGATATATTATATAGGTATATGTCTTTAGTAACTACACAAGACTAAAGGCCAGTTTCACCAGTTCCTAATAAAGTTTCAGATAGGTAACTACCACATAACACCGTATAAAACACTATTTAACAGATAAAGCCTGCTAATGTATATATGGTTATCAGACTTATGTGTCTCTATTCAAGTTTAAAGAAAAAAAAACCTGTTGTTATTTAGCAAATGAATTAAATATGGTCTATCAGGAACTTTATCAGTGAGTGAGGAAACTTGTCCTTAATCATGGAACTAATAAAGATAACTTTTTATAGCTATAACGCATAGGGTTCCATCTAGAACTTAGGAACCCTTTTTTTTTTTTTTTATCCTGTGGAAACCCCCTCGGGCCGTCACCCCACCGGGGTTTACGGCGGGGTAGTGTGTCGGCATCGGACCGACTAAAACCACACGGTGTGCCACTCTGCGCCTGAGATAGGAGGGACCCGGGAACCGCTGCTATTACGACATCCAGATCCCTCCTAGCGCCTGCCCGCTAATGCGGGCACCATAGAACTTAGGAACCCAAACCAACCTCATCTGCAAGTGGTGCAACCACTGATCGATGGACGAGGCCATGGTAAACAAGACATCCCGATTAACGGCAATAAATTTGCCACCTATTATGTGAGATCAAAACTTTGCTGAAAAGTGAGCGTTTAATATGTCTCTGCCTACACCTCCAGGGAAACAGCATATAATTATAATTATTAGTTTGTTACGCTGTACACGTTTGTTAAGTTTTATCAATATTCTGTATATTATATATTCTCTTCCGTACCCGATAATAACGAGCTGCCTTTGATGCCGACTAACAGAGTGAATTCTGTAGGACATGATTGTAAAGAAAAGGAAAACTTGAAATAAAACCTATGTAGGCAGCATACTGTAGTAGATCAAAATCCATGTTTTAAGGAGAGTTCTATGTAAAGCAGTGGGGCTTAGCAGCAGTAGTGGATTAGAGTCGGATGAAAATGTTAATATAATATTTTCATCTTAGTTCTAAAATGTTGTTTAATAAGTTCATTAAGATCATTGTCGACGACACTCATTCAAATTACGCAAATAAAAACAATCAAACTTCCATAATTATCTATTGTAACTGCAAACAGCATGCTGTACTGTCATCTCTAGCTTATCACCACAAAAACAGTCTCACCAGCGGGTGCATGTCACAATAGCGCTGGTGATTGACGCGATAATAACGTCAATTATATCAACATAACGCAATAATCATTATGGATGTACTTTCTAAGTATTTCTACCTATTTCTGTGCAAATAACAACAGTTTTTTTTCTGACTGGAAGTTTTTGTTAATCGAAGCGCTAATAATTCTGCACAATTTCACATCAACACACACTTGACCATGTTTTAGATATTAGGTAAAACATTGTTAACTGTAGGCCACTGCACCACATAGAAAACCAACACTTAATAACCCCTCCAGAGGCAGACTGAAGACAAGGTAGAGGAATGTAGAACTGAAAGATGTAAATTATTATAATACTTATGAAGATAAGCATTTGGAGCGTGATGGTACATAAATAGAAGGAAGGAGTCGCAGAAAGAAGGTATATCTATCAATTCTAAAAAGTTTTCCTTCTATGAATGAATGAACCTTTAATATAAACCGCTTATATGACCGTGAAACTAACGATTGATAACTTCGTTTTAAAATTCCCGTGAATATTAATTTGATGTCGTTTCACAAATTTTCGATAAATTTTCTACGTATTCTTTAGTTAATTTATAAAATTTAAATTGGTTCATGTTTGTTTTCTTCATTTTCGTTGTTACTGTACCGACGAGAATTATAATGAGCAGAACGTTTAGAAACTAAAACGAATAATTTCATTTAAAAACAAATAATACGTGAGTGTGTTGAAATAGAAGTAAGTATTTTGAACCAGAGTAGATGACCATAGATAATGTGCTCGACCCCGATGCGCAAGCGCTGAACGTACGGCGCTGAACGTACGTTACGTGTATCTGAACATGGACACAAAATAAAATTTCACCGCCTTTAATTAATGTTGTGTATAAAAAATGGTGGGTCTTTCTAGAAGTTCTGTATATTTTTTTTTTCTATTAAGCACATTTTATATTATGATAGTAATTACTTGTGAATCTACCAGATTGTCAGTGGAAATATAAGAAATATTTATTACACTCAATAGTGATGGTACCTTAGATTATTAATATTTACTTATTTATATTTATATATCTTAATTGTATAAATATAAAAGTTAACAAAGATAAATTATAAAGTTGTAGATGTAACAATTGGCGGTCTTATTGCTCACGGCGATTTCTTCCAAACAACCTCAACATGGATATTAAGTGTTTGAAATATTTTGAGGCACTTTATATACCAGTAACGAAGAATTATTCAGAAATATATATAATATTCGATTCTCTTCACAGATAGAAAAGTAAGATAAAAATACAATACACATACATACACCTATGTATACATATATAGGGTGCGCCACGAATTAGTAAACATTTAAATAAATCGTATGAAAAAATCATTAGATATATTATTAAAATTGTTTATTTACAAGACAGTTAATTAGTTGAAATTTATTTTTTAACTTTCGCGACCGAAATTTTCGAATACTCGTCGGCAAAGGGACCGCAAGACCACCGACATCTCTTCGCTAATTTTTTCTTTTAGTTGACATAGTGTGTTTGTTTTATTGATATAGACACGATGCTTCAGATAACTCCATAAAAAGAAGTCTGCTGATAGATCTTGATTTCTGGGTGGCCATGGAAATTAGCTTCTTTGAAAACATGTCTGTGACCACCAGCATAACAGCATACCACACCAGCAGCAGATTTTAGATTTAGGTTTAGGAGTGCGAATGAGATAGCAAAACTAGAGAAAATTATGATAAGAAAAAGAAACTGCAGAGCACTGGTCAAGTTTTACAAGAACTGTTCTACGTGCTCGACAGAGGACACATAGATGAGGTCTAGAACAGATGAATTGCGGTTCGGCAAATTGTGTGTATTTGCTTTAAATGTACTATTATAACTAATCAAATCATTTTATTCATCGACTGGTTCTGTGTAAGAAATTAACATTTCAACAAAAGCAAATTTTGCATAATCTAGCATTACAAAATCAATTTAAGGTTGTGGATCCAAAATAACAACAATAAAATTATTTATAGATAAAAATAGAAAACATACGTAGAAAGTAGAAAATTTTGGCACTAAAAGATTGGTATCCATATTTTATGATTGTAACGTAACTACTAAACAAACATGAACTGGAACGCGATTCTGTTGTCACATATATGTGACATAAGTGACATAACAGTTGACGTACATATATTTTATAATTTAATCAAAAAACGTTAATCAACCAATACATAACGTGGGTATAGTAAGGATACAGTATGAAGTTAAGGTAATCTACAGTTAAATGAACATTAAGTGACAATCCAAGGTCAAATTAGTAAATGTACATCGATAGTATGCAAATCGTGAACAATTGAGTGATAACAAACATTATGATGTAATTATTGTTTAACGACACGCCTGGTTTTACTCGTTGTTTTGGTTGCTGCAACTGGATTCAGCACATCATAACAAATAGCATCTGATTCAGAAAGTTTGGGTCGATAGCGAAGATACAAATGTTTCGCGTTGATTCTCTTTCTACAATCGTCAACCCCACTATTCTCTTGTATCATTGATTGATATCCGGTCACGTGACTTAGCGTTGAGAGACGTCATTCCTATACATTCGTTAGTTTTTATTTTCTATTAAAAGCATTTTTGTTTCTAGAATGTCAATCCTGCCCTCCTGGGTCCAGAAGTTGGTCACCGCAAATATTTGACGTGCAGACGTGAAGGCATCATGTCTTGTCTTCGTCTAGAATTTTGATATTATGACAACGGTGCCCTACGAGTTTGTTTCAGCGAACTATATAGAGTCTCTGGTAATGACTTGTAGAATCTTAATATTTATAGATCTAAAAATATCGATGTGTACTGTGAGACTACCCTCGTAGAAATAAAATGTGTAAACGGAATGTCGCAATAACAAAGACCTAAAACAAACCGAATAACGAGTAGTATATGCTCACCTGCGCAAGAATAACATTTTCACAACAACATTCGCGGAACGTCATTGATCCAACCTTTAGTTTTTTGTGGCCTTTATTTTTTTCGACGTTTTGACATCTTAAATATTTTGTCTAAGCCTATGGCGGATATTAGCATGATACTTGAAATACAGTTAATTCTATAAACTATTTACTAATTAACTAAATATCGACAGATGAAAAATTATAAGTTTTGGTTTTGTCAACTTTTACAGACAAAGTGATAAAAATTACTTGATACAGAAAGTCACCAGGGCTTATATGATCATAGGAAACTTTCCACTCAAGATAAAGTAATATTTAACTTTCTCATTATATAGACTTCTGTGCACAGAGCTCTCTTATTAACTTCCAGTAAGACTGTTTAGAAGCGATCTATCAGCAGTTTGACCTGCTACTTCATTTAGAGGATACTCTATTACATTTATTATGCTGTATGTCGATCGCCAAATAATAACAAAAGAAAATTTTGTTTAACTAGTTTTATAAAGCCAATAAAGCCAAACATTAAAAAACCTAAATATTGATCGAAAATTTCATTGTCGCTGTGCAAACAAAGTAATATGTGAACAATCAGTGTGATTTAATTAAAATCTGAATTGAGATCGCTTCAATAACTTTGTTACTTTTGTCTTTTTACTAGTTGTTATAAAAATATTTGAGAGAAACGTCGGGCCCGTACTACTTGTCTGTTCATACAGTGTAACAAACATTCACGAGTTTTTACACGCCCCGTGCGTCTATACGCTGCCATTTTAATTACTCAAAAGCGTTCTCTTTTTCGGTTTGTAACGGCAAACCATAGTTTTACAGTTTTAATTGTAGTTTAAAGGCAACTTACTGATAGCAGATCAGAAAAAGTAACGCGCGCCGGTGATGAGAAGGCTGACAGAACGTGTAAAAAAATACGTCTAGAAACCGGATCATGGTCTAAGTTCCGCCTCGATAGACACCACTCTGTTATTACAATCGTTATTTTTCATCTATAATTAACTTATCTTTACAAATTTTAAATTGTACACATATTCTTATTTATAAACTTCTAATTATCGCTGATTTTTAACCTTTCCTGCATTGAATACTGATCTTGTTATAAGTACTAGATTAAATTTAAGTTAATTAAATACCAAGTTAAAGTTATATAGTCATTACCTGTTGTTGAAATATCAATGCAAACAAACGATTTGATTAGTCTTAATTCATGCAAAAACAAAGCCAAGCAGCATTCAACACGTTTACGTAATGTATAATACGATAATTACAAGTTACCGTACATAATGAATATAAATAAGGATTGCAACTTTATACAACTACGCCATACAATGCTACTTTACTCTGTAAAGAATTTTCCCTTTTTATGAAAAACGTGCAATGGATGAAATACACTTTCAATATGTCACAGATAATCGCACTTTTTCTCCAACGTGCTCATTGTGTATGCATTCGATTCCTAAAATGGTAATACATGATTGCAACAAAGAATTTATTTATTTGTTTGCAATTATTGTCAAGTGAGGGAGTTACTAAAATTTATGATGTATCCAAAACCGTTACAATGCTGGCGCTTAGATCTACGGACCTTTACATATATATGTATTATATTATACATATTATACATTTACAGTTTCACCAGTTCCTGATACTTTTAAAAGGTTATCGACCATATAACACTATTTAACAGATAAGTTTACTAAAATCTGTAGTTATTTGGCAGATACATTTAGAATAACTTATCAGAGACTTCATTACTAAGTGATGAAACTGGCACTAAAAATATTTAATTTGTACAACGGAACTCTTCATGTATTTATATGTATTCTGAAAAAAAGCAGGGCCCTCAAGATATAATTTGTAAACAATCAATACAATGAGTTTTCTCAATTTGTTTTGATCTACTAACTTAGTCCATGCCTTATCCCTAGATATGTAACCGTCCATTTTATGATGGTTTGTGGCAGCCGTAAGAGAAAGCGATACTTCTTGCTGAGCTTTTTGTGGCCAACTCCCGAATCGAGGACCGTAGTGTGTACCCGCCCACCTTTCCAACCTGTGACGTCACGATGCGGAATATTCATATCCGGCAAAGTGACGTCCGTGTAGAGTCACTCGATGTTCGAAAAGCCAGTGGACCGGATGGTATTCCAGCAGTTGTTCTTAAGAACTGCGCACCAGAGTTGTCTCTGGTATTGACGCGCCTATATCGCCTGTCGTATTCCTCAGGTATTATTCTGGAGATTTGGAAAAAGGCCCATTCCTAAAAAAGGCGACCGCTCCAACCCGGACAACTACCGACCAATAGCCATCACTTCAATTCTACCCTTACCGTACGCTCCTCTCCAAACTTCCGGCATTCGGCCTGCCACACAAACTCTGCAACTGGGTGGCCGTATTGCCGTACAAGCGCCGCATTGGAGTCCTCTGCGACGGTGAAACCTCTGATTTCCAGCAGATTAATGCTGGTGTACTTCAAGGTTCCATCCTGTCACCCACTCTGTTTCTTCTGCATATCAATGATATATTAAAAAACGACAAGAGCTTGTCACTGAGCTCGCCCAGGTACGCTCCTGCGTAGAATACTGTTCTCATCTTTATGATGGATCTGCGCAGTATTTGCTGGACGCTTTGGATCTCGTACTGACCTTGGAAGTCACCGTTTCAGAATGGTAGACATACGCTCCCGAACTAAACGGTTCGGCTCTTTCTTCGAGTCCTTTAAGCGGGGCACGAAAAAGCATCTCACTAGGTCACCACAGCGAGGGTCGCCATACTGCATTGTCTTCATTTGCAGTGAGCATGGCGACCACCGATCTTGGGTTCTATTTGTGCTTTCCATTAGATTAGAGTATCTTTGGTAGGCTACTATAAAAAAAAAATATTTTACCTCAGTAGTCATATACTTTTATAATTTCCTATAAACGTTAACAAGGTTGCGACTTGTCTAATACTATGATTTTATAAGGTTTGCAACATCATTGTCACCAAGATCTTGGCGAGTCATTGAAAACATCTTGACTCTCTCCATAGTTTTGACATTCCAAACAAAATTTAATTTTGTTCTGCTTAAGTACAATTGTTTATATAAATAAATAGTATTAATACTCATTTACCTACACTACTGTACTCGTATATTACACTATATTAATTCAATTTACCGATTGTTTACACGGCAAATGGTTAAAATTATCGTGGGTTAAATTCTTTAATATTTTGCTCATAAATACTGTCTGACGTTTAACCTTTAAGATTAGCAGTAGATACGAGCCTGTTCAAGTTAAAGTTCTCCTTCTCTTGCTTTCTTTTCTCACTTTTCTCTCCCTTTTTACAGACTCTAGTAAATTTAAATATTTATTAAATAAGAATCTTTCTTGAGGATTCTTGCCTTTGTTCTCCATAAGAGCGACATATTGAAACAAGCAACTAAATTAACGACTGACGTAGTCTGACACACTATTCCAACCAATTCATATATTGTTTGATTAAATTAGTATCCATTTATGTTATAATTTAAAAAAGTTCTATTTTTTGTTTTAAAGGTTCTATGTATATATCTACATTGGTACACAAGTTTATCTATACACATACAACAAGTTTAAAGCAAATGAATGACATCAACAAGTAATTCCAGTAGAGATAAGTTCTCCGGCTAATAGTGCAAGTACCGGCGAGGTACCTTGAGAGTGTTGTCGCGATATTTCACCGCGTGAAGTTTCAATGCTAACTACGTACTATAAACTATGAGCTAGCGACTACTGCACCGCGCATATCAACACTGCCTACCACGTTCATATCTGACATTCTTTTGCTTATTAATAACTTTTTTTTTTTTTTTTTTTTTTATACCACGACGGTGGCAAACAAGCATACGGCCCGTCTGATTGTAAGCGGTTACCGCAGCCTATGAACGCCTGCGGCACCAGGGGCATCACGTGCGCGTTGCCGACCCTTTAAAAACCTAATTACCCCCCTTCTTGAAGAGGCCCATACTGTAGTTTCCAGGGAAAACCTCGGCAGGGAGCTCATTCCATAACGGGATTGTTCGCGGGAGAAAATTTCTCTGAAACCGCACTGTGCGCGACCATTTAGGTTCCAATGTATGTGGATGAGCTCCCTGACGATGGCGAGCGGTGCGATGGTAGAAAGTGGCTGTGGGCATCATATCAAACAATTCTTCAGAACACAGCCCATTGTAGAGACGATAGAGCACACACAAGGAGGCAAAGTCTCTCCTAAGACTTAGTGGCTCGATACCGTCTGTGAGATCAGGATCGTCGACTATTCTCACAGCACGTCTCTGAACTGAATCGAAAGGCTCAAGCTGGTACTTCGGTGCTCCCGCCCAGAGATGACAGCAATACTCCATGTGAGGTCGAACTTGTGTTTTGTAAAGTAGTAGCCTTTGTGCCGGTGTGAAGTATCGCTTCGCTCTATTCAGAACACCAAGTTTTTTTGATGCCAGCTTGACCTTCTCTTCCAAATGAGCTCGAAATTGGACGTCACTGGAGATGTCGACACCGAGGATTCCAATACTCTGTGAGATGGTAAGGGGTGTATTCTGGAATTGTGGAACCACAGTAAACGGGGTTTTCTTAGCGGTAAACGCACAGACTTGTGTCTTAGAGGGGTTAAATTGGACCACGTTATCCCGACCCCAATCGGAGACTCTGTGTAAGGTGCTCTCGATTTGAGACACAAGTTGTTCGCGACTTTCTACTACAACGGTACGAGGGATGTTAGCTCGGCCCGTGTAATACGCATCTCCAGTACTGTCGTCCGCATAACAATGGATACCATCCGTGGACAGCATATCATTGATATGCAGCAAGAACAGCGTTGGAGATAGCACGGAGCCTTGCGGGACACCAGCGTTTATGTCCATGCTTTCGGAACAGCTACCATCGACGACGGCTTTTATGCGTCTGCCGGACAAAAAGCTAGCCACCCACTTGCACAAACCCTCGGGCAGGCCGTAGGATGGTAACTTCGATAGAAGACCCCTGTGCCAGACCCGATCGAATGCCTTTGCTATATCCAGGCTAACTGCCAAAGCCTCACCTTGACTCTCAATGGCTGAAGCCCACCGGTGAGTGAGATACACTAGAAGATCACCAGTCGAGCGACCGTGGCGGAAACCATACTGGCGGTCGCTGATCAAATCGTGCTCTTCTAGGTAACTGAGGAGCCGTGTGTTGATTACACGCTCCATCACCTTAGAGAGAAGGGAAGTTATAGCTATAGGCCTGTAATTCGATGGGTCCGATCTATCACCCTTTTTTGGCACTGGATGCACATGGGCAGTCTTCCACGAAGACGACACTTGCCTTTTGCGGTAGGAAAGCGCGAAAAGTCGCGTTAGTACAGGGCACAACTCAGGAGCACACTGCTTGAGCACCACTGCAGGTATGCCGTCTGGCCCACTCGACTTATGAACGTCTAGACAGTTTAGTTCCCGCCGCACTTCTCTTTGCGAAATGTGTATTTCCGGCAAAGAGTGTTGGCACGGCGGGTTAGTAGGCGGTACCGCACTTCCATCCTCGTTCATGGTCGAGTTTGAGGCAAAGAGTTGCCCAAGTAGGTCGGCTTTCTCTTTGGCACTGTGGGCCAAGTTACCATCGGCATTTCGCAATGGTGGTAAAGACGACTGGCAAAAGTTTCCCTCGGCCGCCTTAGCAAGAGACCAAAAGGCACGACTCCCAGAGGGGTAGCCCGTAAGTCGCTCACCAATCCTGCCGATGAAATCGAATTTGGCTCTGGCAATTGTCTTTTTGCAGGATCTCGAGGCAGCATTTAGTTTGCGTCTCACATCAGAGATGTTCGGATCCTTATTAGCACGGGCCGTGGTCCAAGCCCTGTAGGCAGTCTGTTTGACTAGTCTGGCTTCCTTGCAGAGCCGGTTAAACCACGGTCGCTTTTGTTTTCCCGCAGCTACTGATGAGTTAGGAATAAAATACTCCATACCCACCAGGATCGTCTCAGTGACAGCGGCTGCGCAGGGGTCGGGGTCTTCTGACGCGAAACAAAGCTGCCTCCACGGGTACGATGCGTAGAATTCACGCAATCCATCCCAGTCTGCTGATTTATATTGCCACATGCGGCGCAGGTCGGCTGGGCGAGGTGGAATATGCCGCGCGCATGGGACTACGGTCCGGACGAGGCAGTGGTCGGATGAGCCGAGAGGTGCGTCCACTGTGATAGTGTAGTCGTCCGGACGCGTCGTCAGCAGAAGGTCCAGCAAAGAGTGCGCATGGCTCTCAATATCAGGTATTCTTGTTGGGGAATGTACCAGTTGTGAGAGGCCATGGGCCAGAGCAAATTCATGAGTAGACCTTCCCGCAAAGTCGGTGGATCGAGAATTTAGCCACTCACAGTGGTGGGCATTAAAGTCTCCTAAAATCACCAACTCAGCACGGGGGTACTGCTCAAGAGCTTTGTCAGTCGTCACTTGCAGGTGCTCAAAGAGTGCTCTAGTCTCCCTGTCGCCGCTATGAGACCTGTATAGGCACGCATAGATTCGAGTCTGACCTCTGTAGTCTACGCGCACCCACATTACTGACAGGTCCCTGTCTTCATAAAAATGAAGACGGCGACAGCAGATATCCTCCCGGACGTACATGCATACACCGGCACGTCTCAGGAATTTGTGTTCGAGTTTGTAGCCGGGGTAGTGTAGGTATGATGTATCAGCCGGGCAGGATATCTGTGTCTCCGTAAGAAATAAGAGGGTCGGCTGCGCAATCTCTAGATGAAGGTGGACTGCGTTCAGGTTGGAGTGAAGTCCCCTGATATTGCAGAAGTCCATATACGTGGAAGAGGATGCCGCTGTAGGTACTCTTTTTCTACTTTTCTTTGTCATTTTTTTGGGGGGGTTCAATTGGTTTGTGAGGATTTACTGTGTTGATAGCTAAGGGGGCAATGGGGCGGTGCCAATCCGCACATGGCTGATGTGGGTAGTGCGATTTGTCGGCGCGGCGTACGAAAGGGCCCCCGCTCCCCTCCTGCAGCAGCAACCGGGTTCCACTCCGGTCTCCTCCTCCGGCACGACTACTACTGCAGGGATTTTTCGCAGGCTGGCGGTTCGGCCTCCCAGGGTTGAGGTTGTAGTGATCCCTGGGTTCGGGAACCCATCTATCCTGCGGGCGGCCAGCGGACAACCGTTTCAGCGGGTCTTCCTGACCGCCGCGCCCACATCCCGCGCCCACACGAGCCAGTAGCAGTATTATAAGCACCACTGGTCCCCCGTTGTCAAAACAGCGAATCCTCTAGAGCTCTGGATACCTTACTTACCACAGGAACACAGCACTGCTGAAAAACGCTGTGCTATTTGGCGAAGAGATTTTTATGACGAAGAGGGTAATAGCAGATCGATTATTTGACGATCAGTGAGTACTGCTGCGTGTGGGCTTCTGTTACATAAGAATTAAGAGTGTGGTGCTCATTGTAGCCCCCATAGAATCACAATCGTTTTTTTTTGTAATTTAGAGTCTGTCAAGGTGACTCTACTTTACCTAATGGAAAGCATGAATAGAATTCAAGAGTGGTGGTCACCGTACTGATTGTGAATACAGATAACACGATGTGGTGACCCACACTATGGCGCCCTAGTGAAATGCTTTTTTACGCCCTGCTTAAGGGATTCGGGGTCATAGTTTGACGAAAGCACGTGCGCTGGTTCCAAGTTCCAAGTTTTAGCTGATTTGCACAGGAAGGAAGAGCTGAACCACCAAATTCCATTATACCTATAATTACATACCATTCTAAAACGGTGACTTCCTAGGCCAGTGCATATTGTCCTGTAGAGGAAGGAAAAAGGTGAAACCAGGTCGAAGAGCTCACCGGAACACTCAATTATAACGGCTATTGAAGACTGCTATAGAGGCGACATGTCTTCGCAACTGCAAAGCTTAAGTAACTGTAATGTTATCCTCCTAAACTTCACTGATTTGGTGAAGTGCAATGGCGAATAGTTTATAGTTTCACATTGATATTCTGTTGAACTATGATATCACTCTTGTCAAAACGGCCTACGTTATAAGCCCTATCTTCACTGATGTGAATAATAACATGAAGAACGACTTATTCTAATATATGATAACGAAATAAATTGTGAATGTAAAATGTATCTAACTGTAATTTATGTTGAGGTTACTTCAAAAGATAAAAAAATAATAAAAATAAATGATAAAACCTATATTTAAACGGTGTGGTCAATCTCTAATCCAGTTCGCTTAAACACATTGTTTTCATTAAATACTCCAATTACAGATTTTGTAGTGCATCGAAGATCGCGTGCATCCCACCATTACAACGAGGCCTGCAAATATTGCCACATTAAAATGTTATGTGCATAACAGCATGTAAACCTAATCATTGATTATAATTTATATTAGAAACAACATTTTCACCAGATTTATATTTTTAGTTCACTCCAAACAAGACTAATAATTATTATTATTACGGTAATTTGATTTGTAGTTTATAGTGCATGGTTTTGTAGGGCGCTAGTTAAAGCCGTTAAAATTACCTCAACCGAATGAATATCTCACATATTTTTTTATGACCGGCTACTATATAATTCAATTGCACTTTGAGCACCCAAATTTAATCTCTCTAAATTTTAATGGCGAAATAATAATAAATTTGAACTTAACAACAATTATGCAATTTAAAAAACATGAAGTCTGTGTATTTGAGTTTTATTAAGTTAATAAAGAACTGAATACATCGTACGTTGGGGAGATGTGCGTTCAGAGGTCGTAAGCATTAGATATAAGGTGTTGAATGACGTCCAAGTGTTACAGAAGCAATAAATACGTTGAAATGTGTATTTGAATAAGAATAAAGTTAAATGTATATGTATTTATTCAAGTAGATCTATTTGATACACTCTAAATGTAAACGTATTTATATTCTTTGCTAGTTTAAACGATAACGTATATAATTTTTGTTTTAATTAAGGCAGATACCAAAGTTGAGAATTTGGTAGATAATATAGAGGATAGAAATCTAATATTCGTTGGGAGAATTCAATTTTATGGTGTTCTTTTTTCAAGATTCCGTTATCAAAGAAGAAGAGAAGAAGAAGATTGAATTTAAAAGCGATTAAAGACGGCGTATTTTTAGAACCACATAGTTAAGTTTACAAATCTGAAATGTTAGGCATATAAAACAATTTCGACAAATGATTCTGAAAATATACCAACCATATGTAAATAAATTTACTTAGAACCCTTGAATCACGATTATAGGTGCGTGCATTCGATTTTTTATGTTACCTAGACATAATAACACCAACATTACATACATATGTGCTCTGCTATAGACAATGCCAATTATGTGAAAGTATACATAAGTCTAGGAATCCTATTCATTTAGGTAGAACTATCCTATTTACTTTAGGTAGAACGTGACAAAATATAGAAGGTCCAACCATGTGCATTCGTCTGCGTTGTATCAACATTCTTAACTGCGTAAGCTGCGCGGGCGCAGTTACCGTCAAGGCGATCAGGAATAACATAAACCACTTGAAGATCGATGGACTGGTTCTCTACTGATTAGTTCTCTACATTATTTTCTAAATAGTTCATCTATTCAGTGTCACATCGTTGTTGCTCAGGTTGACAATTACAGGCTTGGCTCACAGAGAGCAATAAATAATAATTCAAGATATGATTAGTACTAATGAACTCTAACAGGGAAACAAATTGTCGTACAATAATGTTCAGGAAGGACAGTATACAATTTATTTATGATCAATTAACAAATACTATTTACAGAATCTATAGAACCTTAGGAGTGCCTGTGGAAGGCAAATATTGTACGATTTCACCGATTTCGACGATTTTTACTTGTATCGTGGATAGGTTCCAGGATTGTTATATCCAATACTTAAAGTAGCTACCTAATTCTGCCTCAGTAAGGCGCAGATGCTTCATGGTATAATTTTAGTCGTTTCAATTCCGATACACCGCCCTAAAGTGGAATGAAAATGAAGTTTTCACATGCACAAAAAAAAATTCTAATTGTGAATGATTATTCCAGCCATTCAAAGATTCACATGCAAAACCTAACCAACAAATGATACCATCCAAACGACAAACCACAAGTGCGCTTCTATCGGAGTTACCAGAATAAATAAAGAATAATGTATCAACATACAAACATACGATGCATTTCTTCAACGAGACTTATAGAACAGGAAATACGCAGCTATAATGGTATCGTTGACCAGTAAATACGAATGTAATATATAAGCCGATGTCAACTTCCCTATCTGCGATCAGATTAGCAACGAGATACAGCTCTTAATAGTGGTACTTAATACTCACCTTGTTATATTAAGCTATTACAAGAATTTAAACTAGAACTCTAGAAATACGGAGCAGAATTAGGCCATGTCCATATGAGGTGCGTTAAACGCGCGTCATAAACAGTAGGCGAATTTAATGCCATTGCTCATGAGTAAAAAACAAAACTTAGCCATCTAAATAAATTATAGTATTTGTCACATCTTTCTAACGCAATTATATTGCTGATTAAGGGTCACTATGGCTAACTGAAGTGTTAAGTATTCGGTCATCTCTTATTTCAAAACGTATTTTTCCCTTTTTGCTTTTACGTGCGTATATAAAAATTTGATTGTCGGTCAATTTAGTTTTTCTTTTTTTTTTATTTATTTTAGACCAAGTAACTCTACTCTGCCTGATGGGAAGCATGAAAAGAATCCATGAGTTGAGGTTACCATACTCATTGCGAATGCAAACAAGGCAATAGGATGACCCACACTATGGCGGCCCAGTGAGATACCTTTTCACACCCTGCTTGGTTTACTAAATCTGTTTAACGTCATTTTATGTAATTTATACTATGTATTTCAATTAGGAAACTACCCACATCTAAGCTC
This sequence comes from Hypercompe scribonia, assembly GCA_949316085.1. Lineage (NCBI taxonomy): Eukaryota > Metazoa > Arthropoda > Insecta > Lepidoptera > Erebidae > Hypercompe > Hypercompe scribonia. Next base: position 465,136 of record OX438967.1, on the reverse strand, counting down.
TATAACTAACAATAAAAACTCAAAACTCCAGCATGGTTTGTGTAAATTTTAATAAAGTAATTAATGTTTTTGAGTGACATTTAAAAAAAATGTAAATAAAACATAAATTACTTTATTATTTAACATTTTCATTTGTAAAAGTTTATTGACCTAACCATTGCACTAGAGTGCCGAAATATTTTATAGTGACAGTTTACGTTATGAGATTTGAACGGCAACTCACTGGCCTATGAGTAGCATTTCCGTGACCAGGATTCGGTGCTCCACTGGTCACGATCGTATTCTCTCGTCCAGTGCTCAAATTAACCAATAATAGTGATAATGATGATATACAACACTATCCAAAATTTTGAGTTATGACACTGTATGCATATTCGTCTCCAGCGTAGTGTAGTAAGCTAAAATTTTCTTTCTAAGGAGAGGCCTATGTCCAGCAGCGGTCTAGTTGTTGATGATGATAATGTGTGATGCATATTCGACCCGTGTGATGCTCTTAATTACTTTTCAAAACACTTGTAATTTCATTTTGATTTCTCTTTCTTTAATCAAATTTTTTATTTTTATTACCAGTGGCTTAATAATTACCTTTTGAATATCTTCTTAAGGTTCCATAATCGAAGGTTCCGATCACAGCCCTATTGCTGGGCCTCATGTGTACGTCTGTCTGTCGTTTGTCACAAGCACTCTCTATATTTTCACAGTATAAACATCATGTTGACTCAAATTTATACAGATTCTCAAACAATATTTTTATTATTGCTTGGAAGGGGACCCACATAGAAGAATTTGCAAATTTTTTCCGCAGCACTGCAGTTGACCAATCCCGTTCAGTGGATTATCGTTATTTAAAGCTTGTTGAGTATATAATAAAGTAGGTTTTGTTTTAGAAATGATTGATCTAATAGACTTATCTCAAATTACTTTTTTTCCACTGAAAAAGAATCTTCCATGGGTCTTTCAATGTACTGTAGTGCCGCAGCCATTTGTAAACAGTCAGCTATATTGACTAACGACCAAGTTTAAGTCTTGATCACCTTACTCTTATAAAAAATAAATTTTACAACAATCCATACCCGTGCAAATTGAACAGCGCTCATATGCGTGCGCAGTCGTAATAAATTATTTGCTATATCTATTTCCAACGGCCATCGTGACTAGCGACATGCCTGCTGACGTCAGCACTATATTTTATATCTGACGGTTTGCTGTTTATAAGATAACTTACAAAAAGGTACAATTACGTGGTACGTAATCTGTGATAATTTTAAAATAATTATTAATAACAAGAGATGCCTCTTGCTTGATGTACCAAAGTCTGATGCAAAAGTCCTCTTCGATGCAGCCCATAAAGTGAGCAGGTTTCCTGATACATTTAAATATCTTAGGAAAACAATTTATAAGTTCATCACAGTTTCACTTATTTACAATCACTGTTATGCTTCCATAAGACGTAGCGTGATGTTCCGTAACTTATACATCATCTGACTCATGCCAGAGTTTTATAAAACACACGTTTAAATAAAAATAATTACTTACAACTTTTCAACTTTATTATAAACATGTTAAAGATTTATTTCTCTTGTCTTTAGACAGTTTCATGCACTGCTTTAGGAAAATATGTTTATTGGTTTGAACTTGTAATACACTCGTACATAGTAACAGACAATTATGTTACGACCATTGTAATGTCAGTGGTGTGACCGATCACGATCATTACAGTAATTAATGTTGACTCTTTTAGCCACGCATTTAGGTACGCGTTTATGATAGTTTACCTACTGACTTCCTATTGACTTAGTAATAATAATAAACCTTTTAACAGTATCACCATTACAAATGAATCTACAAATTTGTTCTCAAGTGAAAACCCGGTCATGTTATTGCAATGATGAACGCGAAAGTTTGGATGGATATTTGTTACTCAAACACGCCCACGTGGCTGAATAGATACGAGTAAATTTTCGCTCAAAACAGATTACTGACTTTGCGCCTAAAGTGATTTTAAACTAGTCAATCCCAAAGCTAGTCAGTTACACTTCTTTTTCATCAGTCAATCGCTCATTGTTTCTGTTTATTCTGTCTTAAAACTGTAAATATATAATGGAATATTTTTAATTCTAAGTAAGCCAAGGTGAAAGTATTTTAAATGAAGTGACAACGGGTGAAGACGAAAGCAGTTATTGCTCTCGTGTGCCTACAATCTCTTGTCATGGTCAGTGGTTCGGAATGCCCTTCACAAATGCTGCTCGCAAAGGCTCACTGATGTTATATCTATATGCTTATTTCCTTTGTGCAAATTTGAACTTATACACTAAACATAGATGGTTTATTACTTCAGTATATGTTGGGTGTTCCTTGACTAGATACGAACGTGACTAGATGCCACCCAATTACGAACTAGCCGACTGGAGCTTTTTTCGAGATGTGAAACTTCCTTCCGCGACCACGTAAAATAAATAAATATTTCAGACATTTAACACAATGTCATCTAGTTTCAAACTAAGCTGAACTTGTTTTATGATAACTAGACTGACTGATAGAATACTTTTATACTTTTTTTTTGTAAATACATACATATTAAACATAGAAAATCCAAACTTCGAAACAAATATTTGCAGATCATACAAACATTTGGTCCGACCCGGGCATCGAACCCCAGACCTCAAGCACAGCAGTCGCATTCACTACCGCTGCGCCACGGAGGCAGGCATGTTCATTAGTAAGTGTGTTAAGCGTCAGACTTACTAATGAACATAAAAATTAAGATGATAATCACACATACTCATTCTAACATAAGAGAGTCATTTTACGACACATATAAACCAGTGTCGGGGAGTTGCAGATGTCCTTGTGTGACGGTAATCACTCAACATCAAGCGACCCGTCTGCTCACTTTCTTCTAGACCAACTAGGCAGCTAGTTGGTCTAGCGGTTAGTGTTAACGAATGCTCATTATAAAAATGCTTAAAGAGAGATGGCACTTGTATTTGCGCATACACTTGTTTACTATAATATCTCCTACGTTCGCCGTTGAGACTGGCCGGCGTGGCCGAAATAAGCTAGGAATACATCATCATCATAAACATATTTAAGAACTGTCTACAAGGGAGCTCAGAAAAATACCACTTTCTCCCATTTACTGTTCTATAAGTTGAAATTAGACAATCTTTGTGCCTACTAAATCAGCACACCAAGTAATTATTCCACGTACTTATTCACAACGCTCTGAGAGTCGGAGCTTTTTATCCTTTATTAAAAGGTTCAGGTTTAATCGTGAGCCCCAGGGTATAACTATATGCCCACTGTCACCAAGGTATAATCTTTTCTCTTCGAATGACAGACGTTAAGCGTGCTTTAAGGCAGTTTTGTTTCAAGTTTTTTTTACGTGGTGTGTACGTGGATCATTGTTGTTTGAAGAAAGAACACCCAGGCTCAGAACAACAACTTATGGATAACACAAAGTGCTGTCCCAAGTGGGATTTGAGTTTGAACTCACGACACTCAGAACACACTGATATCACTACGCCATCCGTGCAGTCTAAATATATTTAATTTTAATGATAAATATATCATTGCTCGGGGTGGACAGAGACCATAGAAGGCTATTTGATGTACGCTTTTAACTAAGCCCTTTTTGAATACAGCACCGATCTGTTCAGTTTATGTTCTTTTGTTATTTTGTGTCACAACTCCTCTTTGTACTACCAAAAAGAGAGAAACAATTGATTCTAATGTTATCGAGGGATTAAATAAGAAGTTCCATACCAAGTCATTGTATCTTTTGAATATTATTTACTTTAATAAGTTTTTCTAAGTACAATAAAAACAAGAACAAAGATTTCGATAATCAACATCATAAAAAAGGATTTATTTCCAAATCATGCAAATGTTTGCGGAAGTCTCGAAAACTATACACATAAATATGGAGGCTGTGTGGTCTTCTCACTGTATTGTTTAGATATTAATGTCACTAGTAGCAATTTGTTAACACGATATATGTGTGATATAAGACAGTATCGTTGCGTTAACTGTAGGAAGGTGATATTGTTTTTTAACACAAACTGAGTCACTGTACTGTACATAAAGATATGTGTAAATGTGGTTCTGCCCTATATTTAACGTATTTCTTGGTCTGTTTTAAAGTAAAATTAAAAGTACCACTTATTTTTAAATAAAATCACGTTAAAAGGTATGATATTATTTAATTCAATTATAGCTCTATGATCATCCTTAGATTGTTGCTCTATTGCCCACAGCCCTTAACAATCCCCATGTTTTGTTGTTCAGTGTCTTAAGAGGCAACTAAGGGAATATGGGGCGGTGTATCGGAGTCGAACCGACTAAAACTATGGAGAGGCCTATGTCCAGAAGCGGACTGTTAAAGGCGGTCCATGATGATGCTCGAGATTCACAATGTGTGCCCGTTATGTTTTAATATTATTTTATTATTATGTATCGCATCTTCAAAAAGTGTTACGGTAAATTTAATACAATTAAATATGAAGAAAAAAACTTACTTATGAACTCATAATGTTTAAATCTCTAAATCAGAGATCTCATTTAAAATTCAAATGGTACGTGTTACGCACCACAATGGTACCATTTAATTTACACGTCACAATCCCACACGTGCCGCTCTCCTCACAAAGCTATCTCAGATAACAGACATTAAAACTAAATTGTTATACTTATCGCTCTAGATCTGACCTGGGCTTATCAACAGCCGCTGGCCGCGTTACGGCACACCGTCACAGCGTAACGACAGCCGGTGACACAACTATGACAATACTTCATAACGCACTTGTTATCAGTGGAGTCAGAAAGTAGAGCGGAGAAACAGGTTCAGCTGTCCGACTGGTCAGTCGAGGTTTGATTCTTGCGTCAGGTTCATTTGGGTCGCTGTGATGTGATGCCCGTAAGTCTACTTAAAGATTACTGTCAGTCTAAGAGTATAATTAAACGAGTTTAGGGTGGAATATTAATATAACGCTAATAGTCGTAGATTAGGCGAACTTACTGTACTAATTGCGTTACCTACATATGCATAACTAAATACATACAACTTTACACAAGTTTACCCTGGAATACTGGGCAAATATTGTGTGATGAGAATAGAGAGCTTGATAATACATAATTGTAAATGTTAGAACCAGATTGTGTTATCAATAAGCCCTGGGCGATGTTCTCAGAGCAGTAAGCCCAGAGACGCCTTTCTAAAGGTGTGGCCTTGTAACCATCGCCAGATTAATGTCCACGCGACAGATTTACGATAACACGGCCCACTTCTGTTGCCAACTACTCACAGTTACGCGAGACTAATTGTCGTTATGGACTGATGAAAATTATATTTTAGTCTATTGTTCATGAACAGAGAGATAAAGTATAGCGGTACTTTTGGTACCTTTTTTTTAATGTGCGTGTAAGCTAAAGTACCGTCTACTCGTAATACTATGAGACATGGCGGTAAAGAGCTCATCTGCTACGTTTGTGAATGACGCTCTGAAATGACTATTTCTACTTGCATTATTCTAGATATTTCTATGAAAAATATTTATGAATTTATGAAATAAAACCCGTATTTAAAATCATTTGTCTGTCTATAATTATTATTATTATGTATTGTAACCATAAGTAACTACCATCAAGTACCAGGCACCACATTGAACCTTCTGATATTTCGACCAGATTATACTAGCATCGGACACAGGTTGACTGAATTCAACGTGATCATGATATATTTAACTTCCATTTATGTACTTTATTACATTTTAAGGAAACAAAAAATTTATACTTTGGTATAAAATGTATCCTGGATACTCATACCACTACTGTGTACTTATTTGGTTTGTTCTAGTATAATTTATATAATAATAATAAATTGCTCAATTAATAGACTTTAGTCGTTCATATATTTTATTAGATTCACGCTTGACTGTCACCCTTCCGCTGGCCTCGTCCAATCACCATACTCATCAATCTCCTCAAATCCGCGGATGACAGCCGCGGCGCATCAGCGCGAATAATGACACGCCTGTGCTGGACCCCTTCTCGCTCAACAATAGATTATTGGATTTTGATTACATCTAAGTTAAATGTGGTGGACAAGTTATTTTATTTGACTTCTCAGTTTAACGTCTATTAGAAAGATTTGATTTGTCGGCAATTATTCCTATATATTATAATTATTATGTGATTGCTCACATTTAGCAATTTCTCTCCTTAAGTAGTATCTTTTGCCGGCCTTCGTTTTTTAACTAGTCTTGCTTTTCCCCATACTATACTCCCATTTCCCCTCTTTCATTCGAGCCTAGCATTTTCAATCAGTCCCCACTTTTCACCATTCTAGGGTGTATACGTCGATTTGTTATGTAGATATAAATATATAGTATGTTTTAAGCTTTACGCAACAAATGTGTCAATTCAATATGTTGATAGAGATTGGATAAACAAAGTGTTTATTCGTTAAGAACTTGGAGCATAATTATATGCTTATAAGTCAATATTAGAAAAAATATCCGTTTCTTTAAATCAATAACATATATTACTTTCTTCATTTGCAGCATCACACGTCACTCGCTGTTTACGCTAGGAACTATTATTAACAGCATCCTAACGGACATTTTACTATCTAAGAGTAAGTGATAAGCCCAGTACGGAGTAGTAGTGAGGGTGTGGATCCGATTCATCAGCGACTGATCGATCATGTTATGACAGCAGCGCCCGCGCCTTGCTCCGCACCATTGTTGCTGGCTTATAAGGGTTCATCACAACAGAACAGCGATGTACGAAGCTTGTATTATATTCATTTACTGTGGAAATTTAACCAATAAAGAAATATTCATGTTTTAAAAGAACCTACAAATACTTTAGTTTTTATATGTTATATCACAAATAATTCTTAACTTTCAATTTGTTTCAAAGTTGTACATTAGATTTAGTAGTAGTAGTAGGTAGTTTAGTCGCTGGCTTTAAATGAATATTATAAACAAACAGTCGCTAGATTTCTTTATAACATTTGAAATAAATGTATTCGATTGTGCTAAGAACAAATGTCATACAAAGAATATGTACAAACATGCTTTGTTTTAGTGCTTTAAGTTTAAAGAACCAAATCGATAGAAAATAACCGATGCACTGGGTTGATAGCAGATAATCTCGTAACTGTTAGAGGATACTTTGAAGCAACTTGACACAGCTCTAACTATTTTCATTTTACTGCGCCGATAAAATATCGGAAACACCGGCTAAATATAAATGAAATCTTCCTAGAACGTAACTTAATAGTCACCTGTCTGTCTGTTTACTTGACGACATTTTAAAAATATTACAATAATCACCAATAAAGAATGAGGATGCGAGTGAGGAAGCATCATTATCGCAATAAAATTGGTATTAATCACAATAATCGGACAAAATATTCAACCTACAAAACAGACAACAAGATATCACTATTATTATCATAACTGGCAAAGGTCACTACAACATTACAAACTTTGTCTTGCGATACTCACCTGATGAGATAATAATGTAGGTAAAAATATAACATATAAAGTTTAATCCTTTTATTTAAAGCAATATTTTACTTAAAGATAATTCCTAAGATACAAGATTGTAACTCGTAATTAATTTCATTTTTAAATGGAAAACTAAGAAAGTAAACTCGTCATAGTACAGATCCAAAATAATTTTGTGACCTTCAATCAATTTTAAGAGAAATGCAAAAATACTGTCGAACGCTAATCTACTCTCCTGACCCTTTAACTCATCATTTCTCTTTGATTTTATTCTGATGAGTAAGTTTATCAGGCAATGAAACAAAAAGGTGACCTATAGTCTCTATGCCTAGTGACGGGTAGGTAGAGTTATTTGTCAACGTCTAATTAAAGTGTTCTTGTGATGTTTAAGTATTTATTATTGGTATTTTAATTCACTATTTAAATATTTCTATAAAGAAATGTCAAAGTTATGAATAGTTTTCCTTGAGCCTGATATTCAATTTTACAATTCATCGACAGACGCTATTTCAGAGAAATATAAATAGATGTATAATAATTAAAAGAATAACATTTAAATGATTAATTTCATGGGATAACCACTTTGGGATAACGTGGGACGCTTATCCCTCAATATATTTTTGTTTTATGAAACCTGTACGGTGCCCCACGGGAATCTGATTATACTCATACAGTAAGAGGTAACCATGGTGATCATTACACTTAACAGAGTCAACAAAGTATCTGAATACGTTGTTTGTGGCACAGAGGCAAGGCACTACCCAAGTTTAAGGATCAATAAAGTAAAATAAGAACCACTAATAGCAGCCCCTGACAATAGGACCCCAAAATAACATATCTTCAGAATATGATATCATGTACAAAAGACCTAGGTCAATCGAAGTTCACATATGCAGGAACGGGATTAAGACTGGGTCAGAAAGTGGCAAATATAGTTTCAGGTTTCAATACGAATGTGTGGCAATAACTGATGCCGCAATAGTCATGTAATTTTATTCAAAGGGTATAAATAAATATAATTAAAGGATATTAATCACCAAAGACCTCATTAGTGACAGATGTCAGACAGCATGCCCGCCATGCCCAAAATATTCGAGGTCAAAATAATGATCTCCGATAAGGTCTTTCAAAGCTATCAAGTACAATAGGTAACAGGGTAATTCGACGAGGTGGTAAGAAGGGGCTCGGCAACTCCAGCTACCGGCCTAACCATACTTCTGCTACTGCTTTTTAATTAACTTCGCTTCTGGGCTAGACAACATACTTGTGAGACACACGTCCAGACGTGGAAAATCTCACCCGACTGCAGATCACCTAAACTACGTAAACATATCATCACAACAATTTGCTTGCAAATTTATCAATCTTAAAAGAATAGACATCTGTAGACTGAATATTTGTAGAAACTGTAACGGGACGTCTAGCCCTGAACCGTCAAATACTCACCATGTAAGCGGTAGACAGTCCCCTTCAAAGATATCTGAAAGCAAAAGAAACAATCACCCACGTTATTCTGGAATGCGAGTGAGTGACTACTATGATACTAACCCGATGAATGTAGGAGCGTCCTAGAAGGCTACAAATGCCCCAGGAAGGTTGTGCTTCTAAGCTTCTGAAAAAAAACTTGGTTGGCTCAACCTAGCCAACTTTCTAGAGTCCTTCTTGAGTCTCAGGAACGTTCTTTAGTCTAAATGTGGTAACCGAAGCTCACAACCAATACATTGCCATAACTCAGAGCAAGGAGAGGGTTCTTGAAGCACAAAATATAAAAAGAAATTTTACCGCAATCGTCACAGGTCATTCAAATAAGCTTACAAGTAAACAGTATGTCAAGGTCTATCGTGTATCTAGTTTTCTTAATGTAACCACATCCCTAAGTAAATGTTAGGTATGCCAATGATTCATATCTAAGAAACTCTATATTTAAAATTTGGCTATTATCAATTTTATTATGGCACAGTGACTTACACTCATGTACAGTATGAAATTTATATTAAATTATCATTACAATTAATCTTTATCTTTAAAATAACTTACTAATAGTATAATTAACAACTTCTTATGTCCCTATAGAAACCAGTCTTTTTATATTTTTGTTTAATTAATCGTACACTCTCAAAATTACATAAAAATTTGGTTATGCGATGAAGGTCACAACGGCGACATCTAATTGCTTTTCAAATACACAAATTCAATAGTTTTTTACATGAATCAGTTTAGCAGGTATTTTATTACACCTGTCCTATAAAATGTACACCTTACCTTTGTATGACGGTGGTCGGACTCTATCAATAGACTCTTGTCAAAATCGTAGCAATAAAGTTATGAATGAATTGATTTTGGCCATCCAACGTACTTATTGTAACTGTAAGTGCTTAACAAATTTGAAAAATTAAATTAACCTGCATCAAGTGTACTCTTCCACATTTCATTGTGATATATTGTGGTTGTATTGATGAGAAATGAGAAACAAAAGTGAAATAAAAATAAATATAAACGATCTTTTGGACATTGTTGTAAATTATGTGAAAATTTGGGTTCAACCAGTACAGATCTTTTAGAGTTTTTTAAGCGTAAACAAACCAACATAAATACAATAAAATACTGTAGTACTGCAGTACTAAATAATATAATAAAATAGAAGATCACCTTTACGTAAATAACTTACCACTTTTATTTTCTTCTATGATCGTAGTACCCCAGTGTCGTGCAGTAGGCTAAAATGTCGGAGACGGGGTTAGTGCCATTGTTCGACTGATCCACGTACGATTGATGGCAGGATCACTGATAACGCCTTATTTAATTTCGATTACCCTATAGAGCGATCGAAAATAACCCTTACGGGAGAGATAACCCATTCAGAGATATTTTTATACATAATTTGACGGCATAGCGGCAAGCATAGCGTAGTGGTTTCAACAGTCACCTTGCCACTTTCTTCTGTACTTTCTAAGTGTTGTGGGATTAAAATCCAAAATGGGACAACACTTCGTGTGATCCATAAATTGTTGCTTTGAGTATGTATATTTTTATGTGTCCATTTCATGTATGTTTGTAAAGTTCCCTCGTGACACAGGAATATTCCTATTGCGGGAGTTGTCTTTAAAAAAAAGAATTGGGTTCAAGAGCCAAAGTATATTTTAATTTTTAATTGAATTTAATTTATTTTATTTTACGTCTAAAATTAAAATGAACTTTAGAAAGCTTATTTTTTTTTAACTCTACACATCATACAAATATTTATTAAATTAGGATGCTTTATAATTTAAGTATAAGAAGTTTAATGTTATGTTTTCGAGTTATTGTTTAACGATGGATACCATTACTCAACACAGTCGATTATTGCACAAACTTATTTGCGAATGAATGGTAAGCAGCCATTCATTCGCGAATAAGTTTGATAATTTTCCTTTTAAGCCTTTTAATCAAGTCACCGGCACTTCCAAATATTAACAACATAAATTTTATAAGTGATGACGAGTGTGTTTTCATTTTACATATTTATCGGTAAGATGCTTTAATCTTTGAAAGGGGGTCTGTGTCTAGTCTAAAATGGATTTAGCAAAATAAAAGCGAGAATAAAATTTTACTTTTTTAGTAAATTTGTTCTAGTTGTATATATTTCAATTAAAATTTAATAAAACCATTAAAAAATATTAATATATTTGTGTTCCCATATTAAACTCTTAATAAGCCTCTGTCCGCTATTGTTTCAGCGCTCGATATTTTTTTTTTGTCACAGTACGCTCATAAGCTTGTAATTAAACATCCGTTCACACAAAAAAAAACGCCGGAAATATAAAAAATATACATGTTACAGAGTTATAATAATTGACGAAACGAGTTATAATTGCAGATAAACGCATCGCGATGTATCTACGTATACGGTAGGGTTGTCAAACGCATGATTTATGGCTAGGCAGAGCGTTAACGTTTACATTGTAGCCTTACTACACTTAAAACGTATTCCATGTTATTTTTTATTATCCTATTTCCACTTAGCAAATCTATTATAATGCTTTTTTATGCAAATTATAAGAAAATTAAATAAAAGTTTCGTTCTATAACTGTAACGCACACTTTTTAAGCGTTGGATAATGTACGCAGTTTTCACTTCATGGAAGAGGCAACGTCTGATAACCAACTACTTATAAATATTAACATATACAAGAAACTTATATTCACTATTTTACATTGCTCAATTCAGTTATTTCAATTTAATTTCTGAGTATCGTATAATGAGGTATTTATTTCTATATCTCACATACGGTAGTCTGATCTTGAAATTGACAGAGCCTGTGCCATGGATATAGACTCTTGATAAACGTACGTAAATATTTGTAAACACAAACAATTATCAACACAACCAAATTGATCTTATTCAACACACAATTACTTGTCTGTGAATCTTACGATGTAATAAAAAGGCCTGAAAATTTTAATTATCAGTACATATAATCTACACAATTCTTACACTTAGTTTCATAAATCATGGTTAACGTACTATCTACGAATATTGATCGTATATTGGACAACCCTAATTTAATAGCAGAATAGCATTCGATGCCAAAAGTTTTAATAATGGCGAGTGACCAGGAGGTTAGAGGTTGTACGCACTTGATTGAAGGTAATTACCTCTTCATTATAGTTTCGTTTAGAAAGTACCAGATTGTTTATTTAGAAACATAATTGGGTACCATTAATTGTTTATGATCGTTGAGGTGAACAGTCTTTAACTAGAATGTGTCTTAGATAATCGTACTTTTGACAGATAGGGGTTTAAAAATGACATATTTATTAGGGGTTTTTGAGGTTCATTTGGCGACCATTTAATAGGTTGTGTTAGTGATAGTTAAACATTACCTTTGGCTATAGGTTTTGTAAAGTGTTCACTTTCATTCACATTGTTAAAGCAATAAACTATAAATACAACTATTATAAAGTACTGACCTCTCTGCAGATGACAATTGCTACAGAGAGGTGTGCATAAATTTTACAAGAATAAGAAGGAATTCCCTAGAATATGTGATATTTTCAGAAACATTGCCAATCGCTTTTTAATGTTAACTTAACTAGTTCTTCTAAGATTCAGTATATGTTTTTTGAAAGCTCCTCGGACAGAAGACGTCTCATATAAATAATATTTAATAATTTATTTTTTTACAAAATAACGAAACAGACCATTTTGGTTTTATTATTTCAGATTTTTATACTAATCATCTAAACTTAAAACTGCTTAACATTTAAGAGTAAAGTGAATAGATTTCTCTTGGATAGACGTCAAATCTTCGGCTACATTTCTGCTTCCTACCAAATAAGTTCGGTTGTTCATTACCTATTCCATCAATTAATAAAAAACAAAGCCCATCATATGTGATTAAGGAAGCGGTGGAATGTTCAATGGTGTGGTTCAATTGTTGTAAAATGTTAAACAAACACATGACATAACAATTATCACGTCTAACCTTCACGATTGTCACACACATTTTCCCTCAAAGTCCATTATTTAAACAATTTCTTACTATCGTCGTTCGCACGGCGCATGCGCGTCCTCATTGCTGTGACGTCAGCTCAAGGTGTTTCCTCAATGCGCGCGCTCAACAAAGGATACGCCACGATACACGTTTGATACGCGCCCGCTTCCGCGTCGTGTATTTGTTTGGTATTTTTCCTAGTTGTGTATAGGAAATCTTGGAAGGATATTATTTTTTCTGCGACAATGCTTGTCTTATCTGTAACGCTATTTCCTGGTCAATCCGATGTAGAATTGACTCAAGTCTCAAATTTCGATAAGTCACCGCTTAACAAAATCGAAATTTACCAAACAATTAAGCGCTTACATCTGCTTATTTCTGAACAATATCCTTCAATATACGAGTAGTTTGTGATCCTAATGTGCTCTACGCTGAACGACGTTTTGTCATGGGTTGTACATAACATATTTGTAAATAGCCTGAAAATCATTTCTCTTCAAGGAACCTATAGATATTCAAAGATTCAACATTCTGTGTTGGTAACTAATTCTCAAAATAGTCTTGAAAATAAGGTTTCGATAAAAGAGAAAGATTTTTCTTCGGAAAGTGGTTTACAATCATTGGTTTTCAGTGTGGCCAGAGTGGCTTATTTTTATATATTTGAATAAATGCCAGTGTGATGGGATACATTACAAACATTCAAACAATATACACAAAGCAAACTGTAACTCTATATTTCTTCTTCCTAAATGTTGACCTGTGCTAAAATCGAACTTTGGTGCTGCGACAACCCAGGAGGCGAATGCAACCATTTATATAGGGGCAAACGAGGAGACAGATCACCTGATAGAAAGTGACATGACAGGGATATTTGCAACCCCGTGCAACGAAGCTGTCACAAAAACAATTAAATATTTACGCCAACAATATTTCATAACAATGTTCAATATTAAAAACCATAATTCATCTTTGTAGCCTTAATTATTCCCAAAATTATCTTAAAGTCTGCCACAAGTTCAACCGGTCTCACCTGAATGTTAGTTTTTCCATGAAGCAACTAAGGTTGGACCTCTGCACCTTGAGGGCGTACTGAATTCAAAGTTTGAACTAGTTGTCAACATATGTGAGGGCACTGACTGCTCCATAATAATTGCAATAGGTTGCATGATAAATGAGCACCGACGGCTTAACTGGGACTGCCATTAACAATTTCTGTAAAAAAACTCAACAGCACCGTTATCGACTTATGACATCTATAGAAACCATAATTAAATGGATATAATAAAGCAGTTCCTAAACATCAAAATTACGCTATCAACATTCCCAACATCAAAACAGTATGAAATAAACTTATCAATCATGCCAACAATCAGCTGATCTGAGGTCATTACTACGGAGTATAGTCGCACACGTGGGAATTATACATTCAAAACAATGGACACGCTGATATTATGTGTGATAGTGCCGCCAACACCGATACTAAGTGCTGAACCGACTCACACTGACCACAGGCGCACACTCCTACTAACATCCAAAGGATAATTTGACCGACCATGTATATTCATTTGTGGATTTTATAGTAAGAGTTGTTTTCAAAAATATGAAATTATGCTTCGTTAGGTACAAGTAAATAACGCTGTATAGCCCACATTAAAAACCTTATGCAATTTCACATTCATAGATAGTTGAACCATTAATGAACAATCACCAAGATAAAGAAACACACTACACCTATTAAATGCGTAGTGTGTTTCTTTATTCCTAAGAATATTTGAAGGTGCTGGTACTTTTTATAATATATTCATCAAATAATACCTATATTGCAGGAAACACTCTTGGTTCCTCTAAGAATTTAGTAGCTTAGAGAATCTAACAGTCACTCGTATTTTCGAATATATTTAACAGTTGTCAATTTAAAAAAATATTCATGGCCTAATTAAACTATTTGCTACCAAACCATTCCATACCCAAAACGAACTCTGTCGAGCTCAAACGAGTGACTAAGTGGTTACTAAAGCAGTTTGGGTAGTTTTCATTTTCTGTATCCCAATTGAATGAATTAGATACTTATCATTTCTGCCATTATTCTGGTTTCATTTATATATAATATGTGCTACGCTACGCTCGCTAGGCTGATTACAAAATAGAGATTTTTAATTATTTAATATGAAGGTATCAAAATATATTCGCAGTTTGAACAATTAACGTGAAACCAACCAGCCCACGATATAATTATTTACTTGAACAACGCCAGTGGTGAATCTATTTTATACTTCGTTGCCCACAACACAAGCTGAAATATTAACAGGCTGTGTGAGTTTAACTTCATCGCTATGTAATATAATGTTGGCTAAATAAATTTTACTTATTCCTTGTGGAATAATTTGAAAATAACTACAAACTACGACCGTTTCACTGGTGAAATTCAATCCGAGATAATTAGTTTATACGAGTTTTTGGTTATTTTATTATTATAGTCTTAGGTGATTTTATTGCTAGGTCTATCTAATGTAGATCACAGATGAATATCGACCGTCTACAATGTATAATTTATTTCGAATCGTAAACAAAAAACAAGTTAACGAAATCTCACCTCAAATAGTTTTCTGTGGCACCTGTTTAATTTCCGTGTACCGAGCAGTCAGTACGTTATCAAGGGATCAGAATTTCGTCAGATCGGAACCTTTCGGCGTCGTTCGGCAATCCTCGGACAACGCTGGCGCATGTAAAACTTTTAATTGCCACAATTATGTAAGAAAATTTATTTGGTGGCGTTACAAAGAGCATTGTACGGCAGTCCCACGGTTTGGGACACGTAGACTCGAATCTCGTCTGATGCTTATCTTTCGTCAGCTCTTAACCTTGCCTCGGGCATGACCTTTCCGGCTTTTCTCACAATACATTCATTCTATCTGACTTCCGAATCGCTGCTGTTATTGATACTTCCGTAGAATATATTTTGCGTTCTTGGTGAACTGAACAACGGGTAGGTGTCTTCTATGCTTTAATAGTACTGGAAATATATGAAACGTATTTAACTTAGGTATGTACAAACACTCCTTAACCAAGTTTTATGATTGGCATCAGTGTGACTTTAATAACATTTATGTATACCCGAACTGGTCTCCATAAAAGTGATGTCTAGCTACGGCACCAGTGTGAAACTAGTATAGTATTGTATAATGAATCACGTTCTAAAGTATGTCTGCTTACATTACAGCAGGTTGTAAGTAACATATAACCAATAATACATGCAAATGGGTACATTTAGTTAAGTAATTTATACATAAATCTTCTACGAGTATTTAAGTTAAAGTAAGTTTGAATATCTAGCAGCAATTGCACATATTATTTGCATCAATAAACCAGATTTAATGACACAAATAATATATATCATACCCTCTGTAGGAAGACGAAGGGTGTGCGAGAATCGATCTACCTATTAAACTCTTGGCTGTGGCTTCTGGAGTCCTCTCTGCCTTGGTACCAGGTACACCCTTGAAAGGAAGAACCTGAAACCCTGAAGTACCTCTTGACATCTATTGCTTGTATTTGATCCCGCTCCATAGCACGTCACGCTGTCACCCCAGCCTGCTTCTATTAGGGCGACAGATAGCCTCATCTGTCACTCTTCCAAGCTTGCACTTATGGAGGACGAAGATCGTTGTGTGACCTCCGGTGCCTAAATCAGGCCCGTTCCGGGGTCTGACGGGCCCAGAAACCTCAAGCCTCTCGCGGACACAGTCCCCCATCTCTTTTACAAGCATTATTTGCTGTTAGAAGGAGATGGCGGCATTACACGCACTCTCGTTCCACACAATGATCGCAAGGATAGTACTGGGGTCACCTCTCTGCTGCCTCTCTCTCTCTCTCTCAGCCTTGGCTCCTTGCGTAACAGACATAGGTGGCCTCCGAAGCACCCTTTACCAGCGTCAGCCTGTATGAGAGGGTTTTGTAATTCCTTTCGAGCCAATCCTCTATAATGTGTCTTACCGAGATTTATATTATCCCTAATGTTGACTTATGTTATAGCCGAGCCTTTAAACTTCTTGAAAGTTAAATTCATGGTATTTACAGTGATATACTATACAATACACACGACTTTCAACCTACTGAAATTAGACCTCCCCCAAAATGCCCTCAATGAGAGGTCCTGAGGATTTTTTACTAAAAAATACTTGAAAATTTGAAAACAAAAATCAGAATCTTTACTACTTTCATAGCGGCAGCGTAAATAGATTTATATTTCAATCAGATACAACTGTAGCAACAACTCCTTTCCTCGACAAAATCATTCAAGTCAAGTTATATCCCCGTCAAATCTATGTGTCGCCATATCTCTGATCGTTCCAAGAATAGTTGCTATCCTAAAATCATCTTACCTCAGGACTGGCTCTACAATAAACTGGCGTGTTTAAGGTATATTGTCGAACAAACATTCACGATCAGATATATCGAGCATTGACGACGAATCGAGAATTATCCTATCTCACCTAATCGGGTCTTAGTACCTACACAAAAGCCTACAAGAGTCCAACTGTACAATAATAGACTTTACAGTCTTGTAATTAAGGTGCAATTCATTGTAAAGATAACGTGGTGTTGTCGTGTGTGACAAAAGGATTTGTCTGCAGCGTTTAGAAATAAACGATACGTTGATTGCGTTATGTAAGTTGACGGTTTTAGTATTGTGTGGTGTCATATTCTTGGATTATTGGGTTCATTATTTATAAAGTTTTGCATGTGAATAAACAATGTTTTGATTTATACTTATTGTTGGTTTTAATAAATATTTAACATAACAGGCAATATGACAATTGATTTTTAACCAATTGAAAATTAATGCTCAATGCTCATACCAAATTTTTTCCTTCTTTTTTTATATAATATATATTCAAATAAATTTAGTGGAGTTAGAAAAATTTGGTTGCGGATCCCGATATTTGTTTTTGTACTTGACTTTATGTTATAATAATACGTTTTGAAGAGTAGGGAAACTTGAAACAAATTCTATGCCAACCCGTCTGGCCAGCGTGATATAGTAGGCTAAGACCTCCTTTCTAAGGAGAGGCCTATGTCCAGCAGCAAAGCAGTTGATATTTAACACCGACTGTTAAAGTTTTTAGTGAGTCAGGAAGCTGTACGTAACTTTTCTAACTCAATGCCACTTCAACAACAATTAATAATACTTATTCTGTCAATGACTATATATATATATATATATTTTGGTAAATTTATCCCCGGTTAAGGGGTACTGAAGCCTATTAAAAGCACCCACGTATAGTTCAGTATGGTTTTCCCAATTACGTGATAGGTGGCAACCATTCAATTGAAATATATTTCTAAATAAACATACTTAGAAATTTTTAAATCGTATAAGAAACAAATAATCATACTCACCACACATTTTTTTTTATGTGTGAGAATCCAACCTACAATCTCTGGTTTCCTACTACTACTACTACTAGACTAATAGGTTAAAGTTTATCCTCTCGGAAGTAGCAAACAACGAAAAGCAGTTGTTTTACACTACCACTTCTGTAAGGTGTTTCGCTGTCAGATGAAGTTATTACGTCATCAGATTAACGGTCTACTCGACACTACCAGCGCTCAACAAAGTGAGCATGCTTTTTAACCCTCCACCGACACATACATTGAACAATACAAACGTACAAACACGCGTTTTTTATCCACCAGTCTGTACACGTCGAGCCGCGGCGTCACTCCTAATACGGCAGCACAAAAACTCCGGGTAATATCGTAGGGCGCTTTGTGAGGCACGTACTCAGCGTCCTTCCTTTAGTCGTTAGGATCACAGTATATACCATGGAATATTAATACTTTAATATGTGAACAGATCGAGAAAGGTGATTTGGTGCATGCTTTTATGTCACCAACTGATGTCCGTGATTTTGCTCTGTCTGTTCGGATAGACGGTTGGGGAGGTCATCGCGCTGTAAAAGTTAAAGTTGTGCGACTTTATATGTCTCCAATAACATTATAGCTCTATCGCTAGTACTAAGTCTTTTACTAAGGTCACCAGAGTGCCATAGCGAAGGTTAATTAAAACTTAAGTTTTATTGTATAAAGTGGGCCAAGAATTCGTTAACATTTGAATCTAACATCCTACGCAAACTAAAAAATACTGGAATTTGCTGGTTACAATTATAACACATGATTTCAACAAGATAAAGTCACTTGTAACACTTCCAATGAGTCCCTGCTACTGGTCAAAGATTTTGAAGATTTGATTTCCAGACGAGGCGACATTCCCTGGCCACCCAGAAGTTTAGATATATCCCCAGTAAACTTCTTTTTATGGGATTATCTGAAGAATTGTGGCTACACCAATAAACCAAATACACTACTTCAAATAAAAGAAAAAATCAGCGAAGAGATGTCGGCGATCTCGCGGTGTCTTGGCCGACGAGTGTTCAAAAATTGCAGTGGACGCTTAGAAAAGTGCAAACGTCGAAACTGTGATCATTCACGATGTTATTTTTAAAAAATAAATTTCAACTAAGTAGCTTTCCTATAAATTATCTATTTTTATAATATATTAAATGTTTTTTATACAACTTTTTCAAATGTTAACTAGTTCGTGGCCCACCCTATATAATAAAAAGGTAAACTTTGATTACATTTTTAGACCTTACTTAACGAATTTTAAGTGCGATAGTTTGTTTAACATGTTCATATAATCTGTTTTTTTAAACAGTTTAAAATATATATTTAATATTATTTTTTGATCAAATAAATAACAATGTGTATTTAAAAATAAGTGACTCATTTAAGTAAAAAATATCTGTTCAAAATGTGTTGTTTTTCTACAAATTATATTTCCTTTTCCGCTAAAGTACCTACCTACTTATTTATAATTGTATACATCGCTTACTCAGTTCACTTTGTTGATACACGTGTTAGAGATTAAAAATATGAAATACTATTCATGGTATAATGAATCCTACATTACACTTTACTAACCTAACTTGTGTAACTATTCATAAAACATTAACCACTAAATTTGTCACCAGTTTCAAGGCTTTCTCCCTTTTAAAAAACATAAACAGTTTCAACAAACATCTGTAATGTTAACATATACTGTACAAAGAATCAAGATAGAAATCACATCGTCGTCAATGAATGTTATGTTTTTATGAATGTGCGCCCGCGCAAGTTCCTTCCCCCGCGCCCCGTGCCACTCACGTCACGGGACACCATTCATTAATGCGTCTCATCGAGACATCTATTCATTCTAAATTTAATTAAATGTTCTCCTACGAGTGTCAACACAAGGCAAGCTTTTCCTTATCATCATATTTATCACTTG
Organism: Hypercompe scribonia; assembly: GCA_949316085.1. Taxonomy (NCBI): domain Eukaryota; kingdom Metazoa; phylum Arthropoda; class Insecta; order Lepidoptera; family Erebidae; genus Hypercompe; species Hypercompe scribonia. The sequence goes on along the minus strand of OX438967.1, from coordinate 444,818 downwards.
TATATTCAAATGACGACTGGACGCCCTTCCTGGTTCACGTAAATATCGTGGGATCTTGGTGATGATTTAGCGACTAGGAAATAATAATGTGTTCTTAAGTAGATATAGCGCGGCATGGCAATAAAATTTTATTTTATTGAGTTTGTATGTTTTATATATAATCATTAAATTATTAATAATTATTATGTAGTAATCACAAAGAAGATAAAATTGTGACTCTGAAAGTAATTAAAACATAAAATGCATCATTAAATTTGTTGTAGCTGGAATAACTTATCAAAAACATTAAATTGCCAAAAACGCTAATTAGATGTTGAGTCATATATTGTTTTTATTTTCGCATAATATTAATAATCTCTAAATAATAAGTGCCACTTATTTTATGTTTCTTAAAAACTAAATCTTATTTCCGAAATCTTGCTGAACTAGAACTTATTGACTGACTAACCTAAAGTCGACGTGAGAGGCTTGAGAATTCACCCTGGATGGAGACTTCAAAATACACAGATTTATAGTTCTGATGACAATAATAATATCAAACTGAAAACTTTTACTAAAAAGTAACTATTATAATATTAAACATACATCGATATATTACGTAGCTCTGTTTAAATGTTTGGCCTCCACAAGTAGATATTCAATAAGTATAATATCGAACAAATAAAAAACTCTCGCGATGTTTCGGATAAGCTAATTGGTAACAACAAGTATCAAGAACTCAGATGCGATCAGTGCTCGGCGCTAACGAGTGATATCAACGATCTATTCAAATGGACGCTCTATAAATATTAATATGAACGTATTATGTATTCACAAATTTGTTTAATGGAAACACAATTATTGTTGCTTCATTGTGTGGAGAATGTGCCTCTGTTCTCGCCTGGGGTCACACACAGGCTGTTGTTTTACATTCTCTGACAGGTTTGACCCCTAATGTAATAATTGTATTTTATTGTGAGGTGAACTTTAAAAGAACACCGCTTAATACAACTACTTTCTTGATGAATATGTTGATTTTTTTACAAGAAATCCAATTTATTACAAATTTGTTTTGTTATGAACTCTGGAATATACTTATTTCTGATACTTAAGACTTACTACATTTCCTCGTACAACACGCAATGTGTTTATTGTAGTATGATGTATTTATTTAAGGACTGCCTTAGTAGTACTAATATCGACAGCCACGTATATCGGTTTAACAATATCCTAGTTAAAAACTCCAGAATTACTACGCTACAACTGGAACACTTAATATTAACATACTTTTTGTTTTCGCCCATAATTATGAGTGCTTGTTTGAGGACAATTATTTTACAAGACAAATATGCTTTATTTGAGATAAAAAGGGAAATAATTGACGAATTGGATTATATATAAATTTCACAGCTAATTCTAAATATCACACTCAACTTACTCGATGCCAATTCGCCCACTGCACTACATCATCAAATGTTTAAATATCATAAAAGTTAATGGAGGAAAACTTGCACCATCCACATTTCTTGAAATTGTGCAAATATTTTATGCACGAGCCTACCCAAGCAAATCAGACTTATGTTATGTAGGGATAAAACTATATCAAAGGATCACTTCTTTGTGTTAATGTGCCCCACAACAAATTAGCTCTACATTTGATAACATATCTATGATTTATTTTTTTACTTTATCTATAACACTTATTAGAATATTGATGACTATCACAGCATCTACGTTTAGGTACCCGTCACGTGACAAACAAGCTTAACATCGTAAACTTAAGATTTAACATACAATATGTATTTAGTTTAAGTTTAAACAGCTTATAAAATTAAGTCTAAGTCTAAAGACTTGAGCATATTTCTCAGTCTTAGTTTTTAATTTGTTCAATTATTAAATAATGTATTTAGTTCAACTATGTCTTGTCTCACTCACCCACGCTTCAATATGTTGAAGAGTGTCAATTCTCAATATTATCTTGTCTATAACAAATAGTATGAAACAAGCATTTCTAAGAATATTCACACAACTGAGTCTCCACTAATGTGACTTGAGCATATGTCAGTGCCGCTAGTAGTAGGTAAAGAGACAACCATTGCTTAGGTACCAGCAACTGATGGAGACGTTAGCAGGTTACGTAATGTTTCGATAGGTGACTGAGCATTGTGTTGTATCCCCGATAGCGACTCACTATTGTGTGTGACGTAATCAATATATAGGGTTACTACAATATCAAAATTGCGCAAATCCACGCGACTAAGTAGAAGTTTACAACTTCTTTAAATTTATAAACCGGATCGAATAATTGATTACACTAATGTGCAGTTATTTTTAAATAATCTGCATTTATTACTCATATATATACAGTGTGTTAAATTTTATATGTATGAACATATATTTTGCGACATTAATTTTGCAACACCGTGTAATATTGTGACGAAATTTAGAAGACTAAATCAATAATAATACGCTTAATTCATATTCATGCGTCATAAACTTCAAAGTTAATGATATTATCCTTCAAAATATAGACAAGACAGTAACAGCAATATAGGTGATTTACTTATTTAGAATTATAATATGCTTGTCTCAAATATTTATGTAAAAATATGTGCTTGTTAATGTATTTATTACTTTAAGATTTTAAATAATGTCAGTAACAATCGACAACCCTAGCTGTGCGGGAGGTGCGTGGGCGCACCCAGGCAACGCGCAACCAACACAACCCCGCTCACCTTGAACATTTTAACGCTAAAATCCACCGGAGCTACGTGTAAAAATATCACCTCCGCATCTAACCATAAATATAGAATACTAATAAATACTTTGACTAGAAAACAGTTTCGTCATATGACAGAGGAGTAAATATGTTCAACCGATGGGCCACTACCCACTGACGTCACACACTACCCTTCCGTGGTAAACGCAAACTGAAACAGCCTGTATTACTACGCCTTACGAGTATTTGTTTTAGTAATGAACATACCGAGTTTTAAATAATAAAATTTATTCATAAGCCGGCACTTACCATATTTGAGTGTGCGAACCGGCGTCCATATGTATGAGTGTTTAAGATATTCTTATTTATGGGTCTATGTCAAGGTCACGACTCGTTTAACTGTGGTATCATCACTTTGCATAATATCAAATTATTTATTCGCACCGCGCTAAACTGTCTGTAGTACGTTCAATTTGTAATTCAAATAAATTCTTAGCATTATTCCCGCGGCGAGCGGCTGTCATAATTGTAACGTGTCAGATTTTTTCCTCTCGCTTATTTGAATAACTCACGCGAGTCGATCGATTAACATGCGCACGCGCTGATTTATGCACGCTTTTAATTATTTAATACCTCGCGGGAGACAGACAGGTAGATTGCCCCTTTTTTGGTAATTTTACATATAGGGTCATAACTTTTGTGCATACTAATCAATTAAGAGCTTTTCCAATTGCTTTTGAAACGGTTGTTGTGACTTGTTAGTAATAATTGGTTATGCTGCGTGTCATTGCCGCCCGTGCTGTTACCTAATTAACTTAATTAGTATGTCAGGTGGACATCATTTGCTTATTTAAGACATCACGCTTTTTATTAACAAATATTTTATTTGTGAAAGTTTGTACTTATGTACGTCACGATCACAGTATAATTACTTTCACATTGAGTGTCGTTGAAATGATTAGAGCAAGAATAATTTTATTGTAAATTGTACGCCTAGGTGTTAAAACTAACCCATGAGCGATGAGACGAACAGGAAGTTATTCTAGAATACATTTTAGAATTTTAAAAAGGTATTAACACTATGCTATATACGAGTACAGTAGATACATTGTAAAGTTGAATACTTACAAAATCTAGGTGTATATTTTCGCTCAGTCGATAGTCAGGTGGGCTGTTGTGTCGGAGTCGTTGAAGCGTGCTTCCTTGAGCCAATTAAAACAAGTCCGACATGCCTTCTGTACCCCTGCCGTCTCCCCCCGCCAGTCATACCGTAGCCCCGCGCGCTCCACGCCCGCGACGCGCAAAAACATTGATAACACTGTTAATACGTACTATATACGACGGTACATGAATAGCTGCAGTATAAGGTACTTGTTATAAAACAAAATCAATCAACACACAAGGAGATAAAAATAAAAAGGTTTAGTTATGGTTCGTCCTAAGGTAGGTAACCCACCTAAATATACTCGTATAGTACACCCAACAAACAGCAATAATAAATATGAAGATATAAAGCCGAACTCCTTCCACCTTTAATTCTGGGCAAGACCTCAAAAATCAAGTGAAATGTCTGCTTGTTTGTCCACTTCATAAAAACAGAAAACAAAAGTCAAAACTAATTACTCTTAAACTGAACTTCATACTAAGACATAGTGCGGTGTCAGCAATCTCTGTGTCACACAACAACGAAGAAATTATACACAGGAAAATGATAAGAGGTTTATCCTCAAATTATCGATACGCGGCGCCTTACAGCTGCACATCTTCGTTCTATTCATTCACCTCAAATGACTTACAGTTTATCGCTTAAACTTTCAACAACCAAGCGACCGATCGACAGTGAACTGACAATGACGCCGGGGCCGTCCGACTAAACGTCCCGCTTGTTGACCGATAAATGGAATAGAGACCACCCACACACAACCTTCCTCCAGACTATCGTTATATGTTTCTAAGGTTTTAGTCTAGACTTACAAATAAAACACCCGAGAATTATGTAGATATTTCGTAAGGAAACATTTTGTTCCGACCACAATTGAATGTACTCGTTTGTTTTTGTCTAGTGTGAGAATAAATAAGCTTTTTTGTTGATAATTTAAACAATTATGATTATTCACCACGGATCGTTTCCAAACTTTATTCCCGTTCAATCTAAGTCAAACTTCCAACTTACACCAACATAACATGAACGCACTAATATGTGTACAGTGAGGGAGTTCGCTATGTATGCATTTTATATTATTGCTGAAATATCAATAGCTGTTAGGGTAAGAATCATTTTATTTAATTTCTTTATACAGTTTTCTTTAACATCTACTTCTGCTAACCTACTCGTATGAAGCAGTATGCATGTTTTTTAAATCTCAATAAAATGTTCAAAATTAAAAAATAGAAACTGTGAATGATAACAGAATATTTTCCTTTTTTAAACTTCACGTCTCACAACACCTATTCATAAAATAAACTTACTGGTTAAAAATAATTGAAATGCCTTGACGACATTAACATTGAAACATACAGCGCTGCCTAGTTGATTTTTTATCGTACTAGCAACAACAACAGTTACGTACAGCTATCAACATTTTAATATTATCAACGCAATTGGAATATAAAGATGTGTTGTTCACTGTCGTCGTAATACAACGTGATAATCGCATTTTTACACGAGCACTTTATATTTGTTTCGCCAAGTTTACGAGACGTCTAGCCAGTGGCTTTTGGAACATGAACATAAAATTTTATAGTTTATCAAAATGGAGAATATTCTGATTTATACTTGTTTATTTAAATATTGTCCATTCGTTTTTCATAGAAAATTCGCTTTTTACATAATTACTTATTAATAAACATCTAAAACAATCATTACCAATTCTAAGATTAAAAGATAAGATAAAAAATACTTTTAATGAATGCCATATCATTATGAACTTTTATTCTATTCTTTTCCTCTACATAAAATATATAAATGTTTACATAACTGGACACAGTTGTACGTACACTGTGACATCATCGCTTGTGTACGTAGACGAATGTAAATTACGATTTTGGACTCCAAATTTTATTCCACATAACTAAGCCTCTTTGAGCCACTATATATTGGGCTGTTATATGATAATAGATTAAAGTAACCGAAAGTTGTATTTCGTACTTTTTTTTTGTTTTGTATTTTTATTTCAAGTTGTGATCAGAAAATTGTCACATCAACTCATTTACAATAGAAGTAGTACAATACGTACACAATACATATAAACATTTAAATGTGTAGGATCACTGCAGTACGACATTTATTGCTAACGCTACCTACAATATCTACGGACTATGGAAAAAAAAATTGAGAAACTGGCCTGTCTCATTGACTACCATTAATTTATTGACACGTGGGCTGATATTTGTGGTACAACAATCTTCTATTGTGGGACAGACTTATTTTCACCTTGTTATTGTAATTAGATACATGTTGAATAGGAAAACTGACATATACGAGTGTATTTCCTTAAACGGGAAAGATACAATAATAAACTCTAGTAACAATGACATTTGATAGGTTTTTGAACGACGTGGGAGTCGGTGGGTGGTACACTTGCTATTTTAACGTATAAGTAAAATACGGTTTGAAGTCATGTACGCAAATAGAATTCTCACATGTAATGTAAAATAGTAAAAATTTGAACTGGAGATGATATAGTAATGTACAATACCTGATTTGGTATACACACGAGTACATAAGGTACCTTTCACTTAGAAAGACGACTGAGAAAGAAGAGTTACACTAATTGACTAAATCTACATTAATGAAAGTGAAGAAGGCCAAATGTAATATCAAAATAGATAAAATCAATAAAATTTGCGAAAGCACCGCTACTTAAATGTAGTCCAATATTTACAACATGGAAAGTGGAATTAATTTTCAAAATGAAATCTGAACAAGACGCTTCTCTCGATCTACATTTTCAAACACTTTAAAGTGTATATCGCGAGACTCATTATGCTAATTGACTTGATTTTATTAAGTTGATTATTCATTTTATCAGGATGTCATTTTGTCAATTAAACTATCGTTTTAATACAATTCTATTAAGAATCACTCAGACGGGGTTTTAATATTAAAATTAAGTGCATCTGACAAGCTAAGTGGTTATTTAACCGTATCTAATAAACATTTACCAATTAGTGTTTGTTTTTTACGTATTTAATGCGATGCTGTAAAAGTTGTTCTGATCGTTTTGAAACTGAGCAAACATCCAAAAAGAAACGACTTCTCTTTTGGGACGAAGGATGTGATGTGGTGTGATAGAACCCATCTGTATCTTGAGAACTTATCTTCTCACGCACACACAGAGTATGCCTATTTTGTACTACAAAAATAATTTAATGAAACCGATACCGTCTTTGTAAATTATATCTTTTGACTTTATTCAAATGTTTAATGAAGTAACCTATATAGAACAATAACTGAGCTATTAAACTCAATTTAGGATTGTCTCAATTAATAACTATTTCTTATTAACAATTTTTTCTTTTTAATTTTGAGTCTGCTCTAGCTCATTACTGCTAAGTGTTTTGTGTAGAGAGTCATCAAGCTGCACAGCATGCTTATTGTCAAGCTACGTCCAGGTTTTTAATTAAAGTTAAGAATTGCATTCCCACCTTGTGTAAAAGGTATGTGTATGTTTATTAAATTTGAATGTTTTTGTTTGATGAGTAATGGCAGAGAAATTTTGATAGGATCGCGCAAGAGGTTAATTTTTCGTGAGCCCACTTAAGTCTCCAGGCAATATTAAAGCAATATAATGTTTTAGTTGCCAATGCATTAAAACTTACTTACACTACATTTACACTTTTACTTGGAGTTTAAAGGCTTTAGAAAAGACTGGTAAAATTAAAAACTTTTCCATTCTCAATTCTTGTCTTTAACCAAAAATTATTTATTTATGACATTTGAAAAAATTTTATAAAAAAACCATTTCATAAATTATAAAAATTGTTTATCTACAAGAAAGTTAATTAGTTGAAATTTATTTTTTAAAAATTACATCGTCAAAATGACCACCGTTTCGACGTTTGTATTCTTTTAGCACTGAAATTTTCGAATACTCGTCGGCAAAGAGACCGTAAGATCGTCGACATCTCTTCGTTGATATTTCTTCTAGTTGAGTTCTTCAAATAACCCCATAAAAGAAGTCCACTGGGGGTAGATCTGGACTTTTAGGTGGCCATTGAATGTCACTTCGTCTAGAAATCAATTTTACCGGAAACATGTCTTTGACCACCGGCAGGGACTCATTGGATGTGTGATAAGTGACTCCATCTTGAAGCCATGTGTTACGATTGTAGCCAGCAAATTCCAGTAGCATTGGTCCCAAGAACTCCCGTCATATTTTTGCGCGGGATGCTAGATTCAAATGTCAACGCATTTTTGGCCCACCCAATCATCGTCGATATTCGATATTTATCGTATCCATGATCACTACCCGAGATGTCCACTCCAAACCTCATACACAAGTGACTTTCATTATTCTCGTGGATATATTTTACATAAACAACTAAAATCTCCCAAGACAATTACTATAATCACAATGCATATATGATGGATACGAACATTGAAACGAATGGCAAAATTGTGATTATTAACGTGCTTTTAATATTCATTGCGTATCGTTTGCGAGTAAGATAATTTATAGTATACGTCATAGCTTGCGTGCTTTTGACTTCACAGCGAATGAATGTATCGAAATCGGGTAATGCGTGCAGACATGTACAACATGGTGCAAGCCATCCTAGAAAGCGAAATGTTATATATACCTCTTAGTGTCAAATATTAATTGACTAATTTATGGTTATTTCACTTTCGAATTGTTTTACTCATCTTTAAACATAAATTTCAATGAAATACGCGTATTGATAGTAAATGTATTTATTCAGATTCCATATTCGTAACTTCAAAGTTACGAAGTCTTAAAAATATATTTTTAGCACTAGTTCTTAAGCATTTTACTAAAGAATTATTTATATTTGTATTTTTTAATTACACAGGTGTTTGGACTTGTTTGTCTTCCCATTAGTTTATTGCTAAGGCTTTTATTTGCGCTTATTGTAGAAGGCCAGCTTTAAATATAGTAAAAGAGATTAAGTAAATGGACTAGAGTAGGAAGAGACAGAACTATTTTTGTCAGCATTTGGAATTCCTTTTTTTGTTTACTGCTTTTGAGATTTGAAATACTATTTCTAAAATCGCTGTAAGCATATGACATGCACTCAATTCATAGTCTACAACGTTTTCACGTTCACAATTACCCAGAATCGATCGATATTCATCTACCGAGTGGCGTAGAGAATCTTGCGCTTACTCTGTCTCAGCTGATCTTGTATATTATACAGGGAGTTATATTGAATATATATTTTAGCACTTGTTTCACTTGATTGATGATTATGGAGTTGATGAATATAGTGTGGACAAAGGTATATTTTATTCAAAAGATAAGAATACCTCTGACACACAGAGTGTGAAGATAACTGAACAAACAAAGGATAACTGAAGAGCAAATAGAGATAGAAAAAAGAGCTCACAAGACCCCTGTTGATATAAGTCAGTGTGGGAAACCCCTGAAACACATACACTAAGCAGGTCAGTAATATACAGAGGAAGGACTCGGTAAAAGCACTCGTAAGCGCCATCTATTGAATGTGTACCGGTTCGACGATGAGTTTAAGATGAAAAAGATGCTCTAGGTGACGAGGTTTAAATTAAAAATACCAATCAGTGAATTTTTAAGCATATATATTATTCACGTGGCCCTCAATTAGGTGGATCGTTTCAAGGTGTGAACCAGACAACCGTAGGTCTTTGACCGAGCGGGTCTCAAGGCAGACCATATACGGCTTTGTGGAGGATACCGTATAATTATATAAAGCGTGTTGTTCAATATTTTCACAGCATTTCCCAGCTCGCTGTAGCGCGCCCAACGGTCCGGAACACGCCGCAAAAACCGACACCGCATCACGGTCAAATGAAGATATGTAATTACTCGTTTTTATAAAACCTATCGGTATTTTTTCAACCATATATAGCTGTGGCTGCAAGCCAACGCCCGTTTACGTTGGCTGGACTTCAAAATAACACATCGAAGTGAACTCACGGTGAGAAAGAAACCACTGCAAAAATAAACACTACATTTTATTCTTCACATTTCCATTATCTGCTCCCTAGCCGCTGCCGACCAACGCTTGCTAACGAGTCCCATCTATATACATGCATATATATTTATAACTATCTTCGACAAGACGTCTTATAATCATATCGAAGTCTCGACCGATTTTATCAAATGACTCCTGCTCGATTAATTTTACGTACAAGTAGTCCGCGCAGTCGTAAACAAGCCACATGCGCTCTATAAATGGTATCCAGGGAATCCGAGCAGTAATTCGCGACGATACGAATTAAACGCTGCACTGCGACGTTGCATTATATTTTACAACAAAATACCAATTTTCCTTCAAATCACCAATAAATTATTTCGCCTGGAGCTGCGCCCGCGCCGCCGACCGAGACGCGCCGCGTGTTAATAGTGAACAAGGCTAAAAAAACAGCATCTTAAATGAAAACGGCGAATAATTATTATATAAACTGGATGAACGTTTAGGGACCCCCGCCGCGGGGCGACAACCAGGACTTTGGTGCATGCTCTGACACAGCACAATAAAAGTGCCGTTTATTAGTGAGCAATAATGGTGGCCTAAATAATTACTTTTTAATAAAGCCCATATCGTCTTGTGAATTCAAAACTCAAAGTCTCGTTCGTATAACAACACAACAGTGAAATCACGTAACTTCTTATCAATTTTACAGTTGACCTAGTGGTTTAAGCGATTGCCACGCCGCTCTCTACCACGCTGAGTGTTGTGGGCTCAAACTCCACATGGGACAAAACTTTGTGTGATCCACAAATTGTTCTTCTGAGCCTGGGTGTTCTCTGTGGCCGTTTCTTGTATGTTTCTGAAGTGTCCCGTGACAAAGGACTTATATATTCGTAGTGCGGGCGAAAAATAAAATTATATAAAAAGTTGTGATCACCAGCTATTGCAATTGAGATTATATCCTGAATAACAAGCTAAACGAAAAACTCATTTAGGTGAACATAAAATATTTTTTTGAGACATAAAATTAGCCATAATCGTTATAATCTAAAATCTTTTGCTCAACAGCCTTGTACTATTTTAGTACGCCATGTATTGTACAAACTTCTTTATTTCTCTCATAAGGTACATATTAGTTACAGGAAATCGTAATTACATATAAATGTATATATATATATGTATACATGATAAAATAAAAAAAAATCTTAGTGAAAGCTGGAGTACATACTCTGCTCAAAGCCTGTGTGACAAATCTCCAGGACTACTTTACAGCAAAAAAAAATATTTTAAATTGTAACACACGCCCAATAAAAAGAAAATACATAAACATACATAGCATACCATATATTAAATTAGCATGTTCACAAAAATGTATTACTATCAAATGTACACGCCACATAATTATCAGTCAAAATAATTTAATTACCAGGGAATTACACAATTGAAACGGTTGGCCCGAGTTCTCACAACCTCGTCATGTGGATGAGAGCATAGCATATTTCATGATATAAATAAAATGGCCTGGAACGAAGTGGAAATTGCTCGAAGTAGGTCCATTACCGCACGTAACGCGGGAGCCCGCTGTGCCTGTATTAACTTAGGCCCGAAGCGAAGTTGACTGCCACTGTAAGTGCGGATAGTTGCAAACGAAACCGTGCATAGATTTGTACGTCGACCAGTAACTTATACTCCGACTAATTTATAAGAAGTGGTGCTACCAGTAGTTTTGTATAATGCGCAGAAAAAAAAAAGATTAGAGAACAGCTTAATGTTCTAAAAATCTTTTCTTACAAGAAATTTTTTCTAAGAAATTTATTAATTCATTGTATTGATACTCGTTTGACTTTTTCCATTTATTTACTGTAAAACTTAAAATAATTAACCGCAAATTTTATCTATTGTTATTTACAATTCATATAAGACCGTAGTAGTTGGACCGAAGTTCCATTAAGTCTGACACGTATCTACAAATATCTACAAGTATCTTCAAATATTTCTATTAGTCACATGCACCGACAGATCACGAACGGCCAATATTCAAATCACCTATTTGTTCAGAAGTTATCAAGTTTAAAATAGAATTAATGCACAGTAACATACGACAATTATTTGTGTTATCGCAGTACTACAAAACAGTGCCGTAATCTTGAAACAATTTTTAAATATTTAAACATACATAATATTACAACCAGTCTTTTATCTCTGGATATTTTTCAAGAATACCTTCACAAAAAGTTTGAAAGAAGAAGCATAAAAAAATAAACGAAAAAGTAAAACTGATAATTTAGTATATTAATAACAATATGGCGCCGTTGAATGGCTTTACTAATATATTGTTATTAATACTAGTTTAAATATAATCATGGCCAACTCCTAAACACATTATGAAAATTATATATTATTGTGGAATTCTGTTCAAAGTCGTCGTCAAGGGGAATGGCACCATACGTTACTATGTTTTATGTTTATAGGATGGCTAATGGCCGTGCCACCTACCTGTAGGTATGTGGACCAACATTTCGTAGACATCGGCGACCTTCAAAATGTCGAGATTTCTTTAAGATAATACGGTGTATAGCTGCTAGTATAATTTAACAATTTACCTTAAATGGGTTCAAAAACATGCAAGGTCGGGGATTTACGAGAACGTGAGTAGTGGTACAGTTACAAAATCGCAATGATTATCTAGTTTTGTCTGACATTACGCGTAGTTGAATCAACAAATCAGCTCTGTTTGTTATAAACACAGGAGTCGTATGCCAGCAACGGTAGCACTGGATCACAAACATATACAAAACAAAATGTAAACAATAACAAACTTGTAAAAAGTCAAACCGCAAAAGCAACGAGTGTCGGACGTGGGCCGACAACATTCAATTATACCCCTTTAACACTTATAAGCCGTCAAATTAACATGTCATGAATATTATTTAACTTTTTCTCAATTATGTTAATACAATTGCAATTCGTTAAGTCATTTTGCCCTAGTATTGAACGTTGTGTAAAAACTGCTGGAGGATCATTGAAGAGATTTGCATACATTACAATATTTAATTCATAAAGCAAAGTTATGTTTACTAGGAAACGAATATATACAGTCAGAAAGGAGCAGAGAGCAGCGCGTGCGCAGCCACCGGTTGAGTATCGCGTCGTGGCGCGAGATGACACTCTAAATATTCAAATTGCTGCTTATTACCATTTTAAGGCAGTGAATCATATTATGATCTCGAAAAAACACAAGGTGTTTCATTATCTTATTTGTTATGGATAACGGAAGATATATTTAAAAGGATTTTAATACGTATTTTGTTTTTTAACATTATTATTTCGTATACTGTGATGTTCTGATAAAACTCTAAGATTTTATAGACACATTGATAGAAAAGACGATGTGCCAACGCGTCTGGACGGGTCACAACCAACTGTCATATTTCATTTGTATCGTGGTTTTCGAAGATTGATTACGAGTGATTGACGATGTTTATATTCAAATGATAAAATCATTGTCCAACTGATATTATCATATTAAAATAATGAATCAATTTTATATGTTGAGCAATACATTAAATGATTTTATGATCGTCATTATTTGTTGTTCGGCTCGGATTGAGATTAATGATTGACATTATACACTAGTCTTACATTTAGATACAAGATGTCATGACTGAAGTGTTAGACCGGTAATTATTAGACATTTTTTTAACAAAAATGTAAAAATAATGTATATCTAAGCATAATCCTCTTCGATAAATCTTTTATAAGGAACTAAATATACAAAATATTTTTTGTGGGTACACCTAAAGTTTACATCGTAAAAGGTTGTCATAAATCAGAGTTGTTTAGTTTATGACTGAGCGTAGTGTTGCGCAATCTAAGTATTGTATTTATTTTATGTTAACGAAATGTCATCGACATTTAAAAATATTTGAATATCTATGTGCGGTCGTGCTAATTTAGTATTATTTCAAAATTTAGTTAATAACTGAGAATTTTATTGTTAACATTTCATATTTAATATCGGAATATACACAGTGGTAAAACATAATGACGTATGTGGTGAGTCTTACTTCTGGTTAGTGTATATGAACATATTCTTTAGGTATGTTTTACGTAGTGTAGGACGTCCACCGGCCAATTGGAGTGTGGCGGGCACGAGCTGGACCTGAGATGCCGATGATAGAACCAAGGGGCGTGCAATTGGAGAGGCATATGCTCAGCACAGGACATCAATAGTCTGATGATGATAGATTTTATTCATATTGACTGGCAACACCAACAACAACTAAACTAAATTTTGGGTAATTTGATATAGAAATAGAGCGATCCTTCGAGAGCTATTAGTTTATGTCGTACAAATATCCGTAAATAAAATTAAAGATAGTAAAATAAGAGATAGTTTTTTTATCTGAAAGGTTTTAGACTGACGTGGTGACACTGGTATGCTTATGTACCATGTTTTGTATTTATGTGCTTTCATACTTATGTGTGGCAAAAGGTCAGCTATTTCTTGCCCATCATTAGGACACGTGACTCGTTTCCTTGTGGGTGTGGTAGGCGATCTCCTTGAGCAGCGCGTGCCGTAACACACAAACATGTCGTAATAGATATCACACATTTATATCGATAGATTTGCTTCTAAGAAGATTATTTTTTGCCATTGAAAATGTTTTCTGAGTTAATAAACTTGATAGTCATGTAAATATAAGTGTAGAAACATACTTCACCAATTTTTGCAAGCAAAATATATTTGTAGTAACTGAGAACTGTTTATCCTTGACGCAGTTTTAGAAATATTCATAATTAACTGCAGTATAGATGTGAACGTGGCGTAAAAAAGGTGGGTAGGAAATTGAATGTAAGTAATAATAATAATACACAACACCTTAATAAGCTCATGTTAGAAGGTTGGATCAAGGGTCTGATGTAAAACTGGATGTCGTAATAACAGCTGTTCTCGGATTCCTCCTATGTCAGGCACAGAGTGGCACACTGTGGTTTTAGTCGATCCGATTCTGACACTACACCCCGCCGTAAACCCCGGTGTGGTGACGGCCCACGAGGGTTTCCACAAGTTGAAAAAAAAAAAGAGAGCCTGATGTAAAACCACCCCGCCGTAAATCCCGGTGGAGAGACGGCCGGAGGGGGTTTCCAAACGAAAAAAGGGGATTTGATGTAGAAGGCAGTACTCTCGGACACGGCCCGTATCGTATGGAGGTCTTTGGAGCCCTAACTACCGGTTTTTTGGTCCCTGTACCCGAAGTCAGTGTTCTGTTATACCATTTCTTTTATATTATTTGCAAATATATTTTTAATAATACATATTTAAATATATTTACATACAGTGACCGTATTTAAAAATTAATTTACATGAAATATATTTTTAACGAAACAAAGTAAATTATTATATTAATAATAAGACTTTATTTGACAAGACGACAAATAAACCCAAATGTAATTTTCCAAATGTAAAACTAAAAAAAAAAAATATTTTTGGGCTTGTAACATTAGGTTATGTCATGACATGTTTAATTTGTCAATTAATATTTTGTCATTGTATTTTTAATATTGAATAAATGTTAAGAATTTAGAATTTTGTAGTTATATTAAACCAAAATGTTGTTCTGAGTCTGGGTGTTCTTTGTGTCCGTTTCTTGTATGTTTGTAAACTCCCCGCAGCACAGGATTTATTCCTAGTGCGGGCTTTGCTTTTCAAAAAAATAAATAAAAGAAAGTTTCACTCAGTGGAGCAAAGAAAGAATTTCTAAACAACAATTTTCTGAAGCTCTGGCACATGTGAGGCTCTGACCAAATCTGCGATGAACAATAAATACTGAATAGAACTAGTCTATCACAATGATAGTAATTGGAGATTAAAAAATGCAACTTAAAGAGGACCTGCTTGTAAAGTAATCGTGAACTTCCCTCTGCACATGTTTCTAGTTGATACGCAGAACATGGCTCAAATAATATATTTTCGTTTGTATTGTTAAAACAGTTGACATAATGAATGTAGTAATTGTGATACCAGCGTCATTTAGTACATTTTAACAAAAGTATTTTTGTAGTTAAGTTCTAAAACAGACAGTAAATGTAAGTAACAATCTGTGATCTCACAACAAATAAACATATAACCTACAGAAAAATTGTAATCTATGATTAATTTTAAAACAATGCTAGTCTCACCGGTAACTATCTCTTAGAGGTGCGTGGAGCGTCGCCATTACATCGATACAATTAAAATAAATTGATTATACCATTAAATTTGAGGTGTTGGTGACTTCGGTTGTTGTTACACTATTACTAGTTTGTCAACGTCTGATTTTTTGCCCTCCGTCTGTAAAAAAAAACATAATTTAGTGAATTCGATCTTTTCATCCATCTTCTATGTTTTCTGTAAGATTATACACGTAATTAATTTATATTTACGGACTTATAGCCCATGTAGAAGAAGACATGAAGCTATATCGTCTCGTAGTAAAATGTGAGTAAAAAATTAAGAATCTAATGCAATTTTATTGATTTACTTTCTATTGAAGGCTTCTTTCAAGCGACTATTTAAATTGTATGATATGTAATTATTTCTGGTTTGTTTAGATTTCGAGTTGACAAATTTGGAAAGTTAATTTCACTTACATACCCCATTACTTATAGTAAATGTATTTAAAAGAAAGTGTTTCAATCAAGTCTGTATTTATGGGTATATCAAGTAGACTTTTAGTGTCAATATGTGTTATGCTCATACAAACCTGTTAGACCTCAATCTAATTAAAATGTCTATTAAATTCGGACTTGACTTTGAAGTTTTAAATGTTGTATTTATCGATAAGGCTTTTTCAAACTATAATAATGTTATATATTCCAACGTACTTTATAGTGAGCATACCTATTGCCTATTGAAATTGAGAATAATTGAGAGACAAAATTTAACTAATAACAAAAGGATACTGCAAATTGAAAATGCAAGTCTGTTAAAATTTGCGTCTTCTTTTTCCTGCATTTACCCTATTCTGCTTCTAAGAAATACATTAATCTAATCTATCTTTCGAAGCATTTTTTTCTGACGCAATTCAAGGATATATTCGAAAAATATCTCAGTAAAATTTGTGCTCTGCACTACGTATTTTAGTCTATAAGAATTGTTCATATAGGTACAGTTCAACAGCTATCTCTCTGGACTCCTTAATAGGTATTTATTGTCGAGATGCGGACCACAGAGTGTTTTAAGCAAGTTAACTCCACAACTAATATACGTATGAATATCTTAGGTTTGATGAAACTTTATGAGATGATGTAAGCAGATACAGAAAAGGCTTCTAACATGAGCGCACCACGCGCCGTGCACCGGTTCAAGAGAACATTTGAAGCAAACTCGAGTAATTAAAACATAGCCGTTACGCCAATTAATTTCTCAAAGTCAAAAGTTTTGTGGCTGTTTTCCAACAACGATATTTTATTACACTGTGTTTTGATACGTTCAAGTTACACAGCGAGGCTTTTGGAACAGTGAGACACTGTGTGGATGGAACACGTTAGTCGAGTATGAGTTTTGGAGACTCGATACGGTTTGGAGAGTTTATTGCCGGTGCTGGGAAGCGACGGTCAATTAATTCTGACCGAGTAACAAGCGGCAGATTTACTGTATGGCGTACTGAATGGCGTTTTCTCTTGGGCCGACGATTGACGCGATTATTGTCTAATTGGCACGCTAATGTGCTCAGATAGTGACGATAGCACACATCTTCACTGGCCAACGTCTCGCTATCTTCTTCGGCAAGAGATTTCAATGAAGATAGTGGATAATGCCGACTAAAAATATTTTTAATTAGCATGCCTGTGGTCTCGAAACTTTATTACATATGCTTATTATCGTTATAATTTGCAAAACTTAAATTATTATTATTTTTTTGAGATTTTTTAATATGCATACAATTTAGAAATATTTTTTGTTTCGCCACTATTTAATTTTGTGTCACTGCATACATTACTGGTTCTTTATGAATGTATAGTTCATGATACAATCGTAATGCGACGATATATATTGTACGATATTGAATGGAAGTAGTATTGTGGCAACAGCTGCCTGAGGCTAGGCACGGTATCACCGTGGAGGTAGGCCGCTACTACAAGTTTGCGTTTTCAAACGTATTTTAATATAAATTTATATGAGTGTAACACCTACAATGCTTTAATAGATAACGATATCTCTGAATTGAATAATTTACTGTTTGTAATAAATCCTGTCAGCTGATGACAGGAAACACAAATATCAGATATAAAACTCGATCTTTCATATTTTTTTATTTTTTGGACATCTGAATCACAACGCTATCTAGTCCCAAACTAAGCAGCATAAATACATATATACTTTTTTTGTAAAGCATATTATATTTACATAAGAAACACTCAAACTCCGAAACAAATATTTGTAGAACATACAAACGTTTGGTCCAACCCGGGAATCGGAACCGAGACCTCAAGCAGAGTAGTCGCATACGCTACCACTGCACTACCGGGGCAGTTAAATAAATGGTAATGACTTATTAAATTAAAAGTAATGACTTAGAAAAAAACTTGAAGCGACTTAAACAAATATAACCCTCAATTATATTAGACAATTAGACAATGCAAAAGCAATAGACTTTAAAAGTATCTTGAATCTTAAACCGTTTGAGTATATAAGTAATTAGTTATACTGAAAATGGTTAATAATGCTATTATGAAAATTTAAGTATAATTTAAGTATAAACGTGTTCAGCTCAGTTTAAATGGTGGTTGTTCCGTTTCGTAGTTTCATAAACAGCATTTATTCCTCATAATATAATTTGCAATGATTAAAATATCTTCATAACTATTAACATACGCAAATATTTTTGCAATTGTAGCGATTTGTATACAACAATACATGTTTCCTGTACAATGTGTTTATTTTATTTATTTATTTATTTAAAACTTATGCACGCAAATTATAATATTACTAAATTAAAGTAGTGGAAACAGAAATATAAACAAAATAACCTTACACATATAACATTTATTTTATTACTAAAAATAGTAGGTACATTTACTTGGGCTTATAAATTTACCCTAATGACAGTGTACGCAGTAGGTAACTTCAACAATGAGTAAATATTTTCTTCTGTAGGCAATTTTTTTTTCGGAGTAACAAAAACCTCTAATACTATAAATTTGAAAGTGTCTATATTATACGTAAGAAGAAGGGTTACACTAAATATTATATAACAATTTTAAGCACATAGGCACGCTACTTGCAAACCATTTGAAATTGTTACGAAATTCAGATACACAGTAAGTTATAATTGCTTAATATGAATTAATCATAATTGTTTGAATTATTATTTTTTCATTACGTATTTATCTCATGAATTTTTACTTTTACCTTCGTATTGCAACAACTAGATAGCGCAAGAGTGGCAAACCACAAACATATACTCAATTGTTTCAGCAAGCATAAAGTCTAAATAAAGACCCTGCAGGAGCTTATATGTAAAATATTAAAAAATTAAACATGAGAACTTTCACTCGTACTATTTCCATTTCTGCTGGTTTTGAACTATCACGGGTCTTCATCTAACTTGAGTTAATCAGCACTATCATAACAACACATCAACAGCCTTAGTACAACATAATATACACAAATATCAAAACTATTTTTCAGATGCAGTATCTCAGTTCCTAACAACAATCGACAATTCTTACCACAGTAGAAGTGAGATTGAGTGCGTTTCCACTTAGCTGTACTAGTACACTCAGATGAAATAGCTGTTTATGAGTTAATCAAACTGACTCTACTCTGCCTGACGGAACACATGACTAGAATCCAGGAGTGGTGATCACCATACTTATTGCGAATGCACTATGGTGGCATAGTGAGATACTTTTTCACGACGTCCGCTTAAAGATCCTGTTACTACAACAAAACTGTTCTCTCGTCTTTGTACTGATTTAGGATCATTTGCATCCATAGCTAAAATCAATAGTGATAGGCATATTTGGTGTTTTTTAAATGAATGAAATACAAGAGTGATTTATGAGACTAATGCCTACTATAGACATACTACTGTAATTCCTCTAGTGCCTACTGGACCGACAAAAGTGACCAACGAACACGATTTACGGTTTACTAGATATTGTTATTTAATACCTATCAAACTTTAATGGGTACCTACTTATCGCTATAATGTACTTCTAGTTCGAGCATCTAACATAATTTCTAACTGTTGCAATAATCGTAAAAATAAAAGATAAGGAATTAAAAAGAAAGTTTTGCTAACCGCGCCTAGAGGCTCGACTATTTTTATTTTAATATAAAAGTTAATCCAAACATTAAGCAAGGCAGCGGGCGTGACAGGCGAAATCGTAATTAACGGCTCGTATGAACTCGTATCCACTCGTATCTCGATCTAAGCTGCGCATACGCACGGCCTGGCGGAGGTTTGGGTGCGCGGGCGCCGACCCCGGGCCCACTGTGTCGTGTGCTCAGATTTCACTCCACTTGGCCGGATTTTCGATGGCACTCCAAGGGCCCGTTCGTTTTTATTGTACATAGATCATTAAATAATGTTGTTAATCTATTTGTGGTAGTGCCTACTTACATAGGAACGTATAACCAACGCACCAAACTATAGCAGAATTGTTTGAAGTAGATAGTATTGTATTGAACTGTAATTTAGCAAATATCTAAGTATATTATAGTTTTAAAATTCAGGAATTGGATAGGATTTTTATTCATAACTAATTAAAAAGTAATCTGTGTGACTATAAGACAGCTAGATTGAATGCAAGTACACGAAATAAAATGATGATTCATGAACTTGGGTACGACTGAGTTGGTGGAATACTTAGTTTTTTTTTTCATGGCACGCAGAATAGAAAATATAAATATGTAAAGACGATTCTTGCTCCAAAAATAAAAAAAACACAAGGCTTATTTGTTGTATCTTTAAAGACGCACTACAGGTATGGCGTAGTGGTCGAGCAGTCACCTCGCCGCGTCCTACTGCGCCAAGTATTATTGGTTCTAATCCCACATAGAACAATACTTTGTGTGATCCACAAGTTGTTGTTATAAGTCTGAATATTTTTTGTGTTCGTTTTATGTATGTTTGTAAAGTGTACTGCGACACAAGATGCATAGTGTTGAGTCTTTGAAGAAAAAAGAAGAAAATAAAGGTTTAAACGCAACAGTGAACAAAATGTATAAAAACAAAGTTCAATGAAATATTAAAGTGCCCAACCTAACTTATAGGCTTGACAGTTCATTGAATTATTGATTGATTACCGACAACATGTGTACAGACACCACTGCGACAATAAATTATATTTAACTTCAACTACTTTAAAAATAACAAGTATGTGGCTCTAGCGACCTTCGTGTAATTAGCATATTGAAAAGTGTTGTAGTCCAACTATGGACAATTATAACTGCCAATGACAAGTTTGTGTAGTATTTGGATAACTTAGGTGAAATATAATCGGTACGACAGTCGTAGGTACTAATAACAATTAATAACAATGGCGGTAGATCACAAACATCTTTTTATTTTTCCACGAAATTAAAACTGTACACAACAAACAAACAAATTTTATGATTCTTTCTCTCTTTTATTTGTCTTTTCTTTTAATTGACTGGATAACGTTAGCCAAGGAGTTTATTATAAGATTTATATTTTAAATTTTGATGATGGTTCAAGTTGTCAAACATACATACGAATACAAAAGAAATACTCTAAATTCAACATTAATTGTCATCGAAAATTGCAGTGACAAAAAGTCAAGATAAAAGTATATAACGTATTTTAAAACATTTTCAATATTACACCAAGCTCAAAAAATTATCTACGTACTCGTAAATTAAGCAAAATGGAGTTATTTTTTAACTCTAACAATATCTTGATTATCGTTATAAACAAATATAGAAGAAGAATATTACATTAACGGCTCAATGTACATCGTACGTCCAAGTCAAAATATTCAAAAGTCACTATTCTTTAATGGCTCATTAGCTGCAACGAGAACCAGTGGGAATCACCAACTGTCAGCAATCAGCCACTACTCAACTGTACCGATGACGGGACAGTTCAAAATCTAGATGTGCTGATAACTAGACAGTAAATATCACCGCCAGCTGCTGCCGCCGTTTTAACTCTCCGCTATCACTGGATCTGTTGATATCAATCGCGATAAACGACCCGTCTTCGTGTCACGATAGTGCAAACAACTCTTAACTTTTAAATATACTCTTGTTAATTACCGATATCATTTTTTACTTATTTTTCTTTACTCTGTCTTTAGTAACACAAAGGCATCTTAATTAATATTGTAAGCGTGAAGGCAAGTTACTCTTTTACGCCTAAAATTCCTAAGTAATAATCAGTTAATGTTACATGTTTCTTTTGGGCATGCAGGACTTTAATTACAAGACATATCTTATACCTACAGACACTAACCCTGAAAAAATATAAATTTAAAATATAATACTGTAATACCATATAAATTTAAAATATAATACTGTAATACTGTAATACCATAGGTACCAATGAGGTACCAATGAGAAGGTATTATAGAGAAACATGAACACAAATATGAAATGTGCACAAGAGCACACTGCTCCCGCTACTACAGTTATACCTGTTTTTGTAGAATTCCTTTTTGTGGAACATCCTCTAGCATTGAAGCTATCGCAAGCCGAGTTATCTCCAAGATTATAATACACGAACACAAATTAACGCTATCTCTAAATATAACGGTAACATTCTACTTGTAATGAGGTGTCTTCACTTTTACGTAAATGGATTTTCGAGGTAAAATATGTTTAGTTTTACGAAAATTCAACTTAATTTTAAAGTGTCTTATCTTAATTATTTCCAGCTTTTATCATTACGCTAACTCCGGTACCTTTAGTTGTGTGGACAGCTTTCCTTCGTTTCCAATCAGCGAGTTGACCAAAGTTGAAAGTATCAATTACATACAAGTTTCTAATTTGTAAACGGCAACAAATTACACATCGTTGATACCGACTTAATTTTAGCCGTGACGCAAACTATATATAAAACTACTACAGATAGAAACAAGAAAAAAAAGAACAGAAACCTGTAGTTGTGCGCCTGCGTCGGTTTCGTCATACCGGTGTTAGTGTCAACCGGTGCGGGCGCAGAGTGGCGAGCGCATTGCTCGGTAATGAACCAGCATCGGGAATAAATAATAGTACACGTGAGTGGCTTGTAACTTATGCTAATACATAACGAGTTGACGCAAAACGTACTGAACTACACGTGGAGCCTTGCAGCCAGCCGCTGCCGATACCGACGCAACGTGCATTTTAATTAACATGCTAATCGCAACTTCATTTCTAAATCACATATAAAGCTCTTTATATTTTTTATTATAACATATGCATATAAAAAAGTTAAGATCTTGGTTTAGATAAAAATTACGAAAGTACACATAAAAACAAAGAGTGGAATTCAATAGCTCGATGGCCTACCGTTTTACCTTCATGAATTGGAAATAACCACATCTATGACGTGGAAGTAGTGTAGACAATAAAACTAAAATGTCGTAAACCACCAACTATGTCATTGTTTTACGAGCGAAGATAGAGACATCAAGTTTATATTGATTATAGTAATTTAAATATGAGCGGTTAGGGCATGAGATCGTCCCGAGAGCAGCGGCCGAGAGACGCACGCGCATGTTTGACAACCTGACCAAACTATGATGGGCAATTATTAACTTTAATATTAAGGAAAGCAAAAAATTAAACTTCAGAGCTACTTTTATTTTCTTAAGCAAGTTTATTACACGCTTATATCATTAGTGGAGCTATTCAATGATTGAAAGTACTAAAAGAAATGAGAGAAAAATGTCTTTTAGAAGAAATTATTTATAGTACATAAACTGTTTGTTGATACTGTAAGTAGACACTAAAAACTTATCTTTGCTACGTATTTTTATATATTTACAACATATATATATCTTATTATTGCGACCAATATTGTATCAGATGTAATTTTGTTTTAATGTGAACTTAGATCGAAAGTAGTAGCAACTCTTATTTCAGCCACATCTAAAAATAATCTTATTTTATAATGACAATAATGGAATACGTCAACGGTGCAAAGTTTTCCGTAAGAGGATATAAATAATAAATTGTTATCGCCAAGTTGTTAGCAAAATTTTCCAGCAACAACTAACACGTGCAACTGATATATTTTATACCAGCAAAAATACATATATCATTATTCACACGATTAATTTTAACCGTTGTTAAGTTTTTAAACTACAAGTAAATGTTAAGTCTCAAAATCTACGCCACAAAAAAAATTATTTAATAACTAAATTTAATCTTAATTGAAGTTGAAAGTCACATAATATTTATTTTATTTACTATATCCTCACAACGAAGCCCACGCAAGCACAGCCAGCGAGTAGGTACGAGTTTGCGTACATATAAGAAGCTGTTTGCTGACATTTGCCAAATGACAAGTTTGCATCTCAAACACGGACTTACAAAAGCCATTCATATCTTAACAGTACAAGCGAATGCTAATAGTATTCTAGTTTTGTATGTTGACATTGTCAAAGAAGTCTAACCGGTAGGCCATAACATTAAATATTGTTTATTTTATTATTTTAAATTGCTTGATCTTCCAAATTTGTTGCACGGAAGTGAATTTCAAATAGCCGAACGTCATTGCAAAACTTGATCAGAACTCAAGGTGAAAACAGATATAAATACGATTTAATTACTTCAAACATATACCAGGATATTTTTGTAACGTCCTCTCACAAACCGCTCCCGAGTGAAGAGAGTGGAACTATCTCGCGTCCTTGGATCGGTGCTTGCGCTTGTGTGGTAGCCATGTCAATGTTGACCAATATTTTCATAATCTTCGGACAGCTCGAGTGTTGGAACGCTACCATCTGGGTGCACCCCGCCCTCGCTCGCCTTGCACCGGTCTCGTCCACACTGCAAACATCGGTAGTGTATGTGTTGTATTGTAAACGGTGTTTGCGCAGTCTTCACTCAGTTTGCTTTATTTTATAGTGCCGCGGCCACGGGCCTCGTCTGCTTGTGTTGTGTACCCTTGGAACGGTAACGAGACCCGTTACCGACCTCCAACGGGTACCCTATAATATTGGCAGAATGACAGTGTCCGCAGCCAATTAATTATATGTTATCGAGGGTCTAACGCTCATTAATTTGCCAAAATACCAGAAACTAAATCGTAAAATTTTATGTCTCCTAGTCGTGGACGACGTTATAACGATTTTTAACTATTGAGTGATTTATTTTATGGTCACTCTAATGGAACTGTTGGACTTTAATATTAAATATTTAATTGGTTAATGTTACCGGTTTTTGGCGATATCTATTTAACCCTAAAAATCCTTATATAACATTAATAATGTGTTTACGTCACGGCAGATGACGATTCCGCTTCCTAGTTTATAACAAAAACTAAATTAGCTACTTAAGATAAAAAGGTATCGGTCTAAATAATTTATCAAGCTAAGTCTATTTTCTCAAATCGGGATACACAACGTCTCTATATTTGGTGACCCTTCCTTATACCCTCGGGTTTACTAATATCACGTGTCAAGTCCATATTGTCAGTGTTAGGTGTTACTTTGACACCCACTCATTCGTTTGATTTTCTGTTGGCCTCCCGTTATTCACGGTGCGAACTCATTCACTCGCATAACGTTTGTAGCCTAGAACTAATAAATTGGGTAAACACCAAATAAATACTTAAAATTATATTGCTGTACAAACCGCTTGAAAATATCACTCGTATACGAGTACACAACTAACAATAGAAATATGGAAGGGATACGGATGCATTTAACATGTAAGGACAAAAAATGCAAATATGTAAATGTAAGATTTATCATCGCAAGTAGCAAAAATTAATTCTATGCATATAGCATACCTACACTAGGTATGCTATATGCTGCGTATCATAGGACAAGAGATGACGTGTAGATGTATATACATATAGAATAGGTTAGGATGAAGTGTTTGAAAACAAAAATAAATATACATGCTTATACAATTTGTTACGTCTTAAAGTGTAACATTTAAAACTGTTCCGTCGCCGCTGTCCGTTGTCTCATGCATAAATACATGGCTCTGGTAAACATTTTTATTTCTTAATAAAAACATATCGACTGCACATATATCACAACTAATAAATATTTAACACGTTTTTATATTACCTTACCTTTTTATTTGTTACACATCAATAGAAAATACGTATTGCTTCACAAGTTACAGGCGTTTTATGTTCATTCAATATTTTCTAGAAAATTGTTAATAAAAATGTCAATTTTGAAATTGAATACAAATGACACTAGTACATTATTGTATGGTCCATGATAATCATAAAATGACACAAAAATCAAATGGGCGTTTCAAAGCCACGTTGAATATTAATACAGCAGTGAAAACTTACGCGGAGTCTTTCACCGAGCCTAAATTACGATATGGTTGAGACTGCTTAGTGAATAACTTTAAATAAATATCTTTAAGAATACAAATAAACCATATTTGTTTAAAGAACGAGTTGTTTATGGATATGAATATATGGAATAAAAATCGTATTTTTTGAAACTAATGTAAAATCGTTAAAAATAATTTCTTCATTGTCAAAAACTGATACACTTGGAAATTTAAGAATAAAAAAATCACCTGTTTTTAGGATTCAACTATTACTTCAAAATCTATTTCCCTAGATCTTATTTAGACCTCGACTCAAATTAAGTGTTCATATAAAACAAGACAACTCAATTCTATCATAATTATGTGATATTATTCCAATAAGATAAAAAAAAGAATTTACTGAAATTTTTATAAATTTGAACCGCAAACGGGCTTCTAACAATATTGACAGTGAGCGGCCAAAATCTTCACATCACAACTTCTGAGGAAGTCTCAAATAAAATGGACGTTCTCGTGTAATTCTCAAATGATTGTTTTTCTCAATCCAGTGAATGAGTTGACACACCGTTTATGATGTAGTAATATGACGGATGTTAGTTCATTGCACCTATGGGTTATTTGTGAAGTGCGTAATGGCGCTCGGAGGTTTACGGATGTGCGTACCTACTGCGCGTGCGCAAATATTGGAACTGTCGAGTATCGCCGAGTGCCAAGGTCGGGGGCAAATAGATAATGAGAGGAATGCTCTTTGTGCTCACGTGTGTTTCCAGTACTCAGCACATTCCATTTCAAAGTTATCATACTTATTATTGAATTGTTTGCTCATTGGTGCATGCTCAAACTTCAAGAGAAAATCAAATTGGTTATCGGTTAATTGGTGTTGAACATCACATATATTTTATTGAGGAAAGCAGTCAACAATAACAATAGCTTAGCCTATTTTCCAGATGAATCGTGCATTAATATTGTACCACTACTCAACATTACTTACTTACAACTGTATCTTAAAACAAAGATTAATTTAAAATAAAATAATGAAATAAGACAAAACAGCATTAAGATAGAAATTCCATAATATATCGATAAAAAGTAATAATAATTCAAAAACACATGTCATAAGTTAATACATTTTATATGATATCCGCAATTCAAATTGCAGGTTGTGTGTGTTTGATTAAATCTGTACATGGTTGTCATAAATGTTATTTATACAGGTATAATTCGGTGCGGTGCAGTGTCTGCGGTGGCACTATGTGACAAGCATCCGCGGTGTGAAATGTTCATTTCATATAAATATCTGTTATCGCAAAGCACTCT
The DNA here is from genome assembly GCA_949316085.1 of Hypercompe scribonia. Taxonomy (NCBI): domain Eukaryota; kingdom Metazoa; phylum Arthropoda; class Insecta; order Lepidoptera; family Erebidae; genus Hypercompe; species Hypercompe scribonia. The sequence goes on along the minus strand of OX438967.1, from coordinate 417,207 downwards.
TCGCCACTTATTTCTCGTCTTTTATCAGATTTCTTGAGTTAATCTGTACGCGACGTCCTGTTTTATTCTATGGATATGCTCGTCCTCTTCGACCAAGATCTGGTGATTGACGATCTTCGAAATCTTTTAATTTACCTCCATTAGTCAATAGATTTTTTTTATTATACATATTATTAAGAGAAATTTTAGGAAAATTAAATTGAATCAAATCTCAATTATGTAAGGGAGAAAAACTAGCATAGTACATCTAACACATTTAACCAAATATGATCAGATAAACGTCTGAATTTATTTAGGATGTGGACAATATTTAATAATATCATCATCATCAATATATTGCAATCCACTGCTGGACAAAGACCTCTCCCGTTGCACGGCCTCTGATTGATTTTGGACTTCTCACGTCCAACTCCTACCAACCATATATTTTACTTTTACTTATACATTATTACTTATATATTTAGGATACAAAGTGCCTTACCGCCATGTCATTGGAAAACAGTCATATGTCTATGGTTCTATTGTCACCAGAACTTGATTTTTTTAGTTGTCTGTCTTATTTTGGTGTAAATTGTGCCTTTGTACATAAAGTATTTATAATTAGTACAAACAGCAGGTCCACATAAAACTTTTGTGTTTACAATTGAAAGTGAGGAGCGATCAGATTAAACCGGTGAGATCCAAACAGGCAATAAAACAACAATTCACAACAGAATACATTTCAGTGCACTGCATCGTGTCCTTACCTCTTTTCTACCATTCCATAGATAGTTACTTATTAGGCATTTTTGCTTTATTTTATCATAATGTCATCTCTTATCCAACGAAAATTAATATTGCCTAAGAAATGGTTGCAAGCTGAAAAATGTTTAGTGACTTACAGGAATGTTAAAATTGTGCATCGCATTCTTCTGCTTAACCATTTCATGGAGGTGTTATGTGTGTTCTATTCAACTGAACTGATTACGTTTGATTACCAAGTCAGTGATTTCAGCAGTTGTATTTTTTATCGTAGGTGTCCTCCTGTACCATAGCCGCTACATATACTAAACTCGGCCACAGCTCTCCCAAAAGTGTTATTTAACTGTGAACTTGTAATTACATAACAGCCAACGAGATCAACATTTCATACAAGCTAAGCTCAGTCAACTCATTCAATCAGTCTTTCATAATCGTTGTCATTCATCAGTTTGTCGCGCTGATTAGCGACGCGCCTCTTGTGTTTGTTCGCGTAGTGGACCGATATTACGTCAACTCACACTGTACCGTCATACCCTCATATTTACCGCCATACATTTTTAAATACACATAAAATTGATTCTTAAACTGTCTCTTTTAAGGTATAAAATGGTATACGAACGTATTGTTGTCAGAGTAAACTCCGTGTGCGCCTGCGCCGCCGTTCGCACCAAATATGTTTTGTCTTTGTGCTGCCGTTGTTAACGTCGTTGATGAACATAACATGAATATAGATCACTTGTGGTATTTCAATAATCTTTAAATTGTTTTTATCTACAGGTGGATGGACCAAACGAATGTTTAAGTTTGAAATATTAATTTATGTTAATTTGGAAATAATGGTCGAAGATTCATCAGAGCCTGAATGTTAGACCTACATATTTACCAAGATATGGAAAGAAATTCAGGCACAGGCATAAAAATATATACAATGCCCAGTCATTTATAAATAGAAAGACTTTTCAGTTAAGTTTCAGTTAAGTAAACACTGTTGATCAATTACATTAATGAAATTGCGATTTTGAACGATCGCATACGTATTAAAAAATGATAACGTAATCATAGCAGACCTGCACAAAACTAGGCATTAAAATCACATAAATAAACAAATAATCGATTTACTTGCTATACACATATATGATGATTATACATGGCTTCAATGAAGAAAAGATATTTTAGACCTGGACTAGCATGTATCGTGTGCTGGTAAACCTAACTTTAGGTTCCAAGCAAGGCAGACTGCAACATACGAGTACGTGAGACCGAATTTCTAATTATCTGAATACCTTGTATAATTTCTACAGTTTTGAATACCCTATCCAAGAGTCCATAAAGCTTACGGTACTATTGACATCGCTCAACGGCTTTGTATAGTGGCTTATATTGATTCTGAGAATACTTCTAACAGTTTGTTCCTTACTTATTTCGACACTAACTGTTAAGTGTCCACTCTTTGTGGGAAACGAAAGCGTCTTTGTTTTAGTGTCAAACGTGTAACCAGAGGTAAAATCTCCATATCGTGCAGACAAAACACTTGTTAACTAAAAATGTATTTTTTTTTTTAATCTTCATAATAGTTTTTGTATATATTTCTCTACATAGTTTATCAATAAAAAGGCAATATTCCACATTGAAAGTGAAATCAAAATAAATTGACACAACTTGCTTGGTTGACTAATATTGCATACATAAATATCAAGTCTCCTCAATGTCGTTTCCTTTACTTTTGTGTCCATTAAAACATAATTTATAACGTTTACGTTATTCATGTATCTCTTTTTTCTTTCTTTTCTTTTTCATTTTTCTTTTTTGATAATACAACACGTGCACTAGAGAGAAAAATCCTGTGTCGCGGTGCACTTTACAAACATACAAGAAACGGATACAAAGAACACTCAGACTCAATTTGTGGATCACATAAAGGGTGTGGGGTTTAAACCTATAACACTCAGCACGGTATAGAGCGGAGTGGTGAACGCTTAAACCACTAGGCCAACTGTGCATCTAATTACATGTGCTCAATTTTCAATATCCTTTCATGATTCATCCAGGATAAGTGGGCAATGTTACCTGTGTATGATCTATTACTCCAATACAGAACTCACTCCAATCACACTCACCTCTATTTACCAAATAATGAGGATGATATTAGATACAAAGAAGGAAAGATTATTTACATAAGGGATATTACACTTATGGATTGTAAACAATAGCACCCTCAGGTTAGTAACTTAAACAGGTTATTAGCGGTCAATCCGATACCCTTAAACTTACATCATTAAATTCATATGTTTATTGACATTGTTAATTAGAAATTTTAATATTATTTAAGAAACACGTAAGTATTTAATGAAGAAACCAAATCAATTACTTACTATTATGGTAAAAGAATAAGTGTAGTTTCATTTAACAACTAGTTTACTATTCGTTACTGTAGCGTAACTTTAACCGAGTCTTGGACAAAATGTGAGTGAAAGATAAATTATTTTGCAACTGTATTTCTACATTTACTTATATCAGACGCTAACAAAAACTTTTTACATGTGATATTGATTATACTTGTGAGAAATTTTAGCTGTTCAGACGCTATGTTTTTTTTTGAGGAAAGGTCTTGCGCAAATAAATTGTGCTATAAAAATGGTTCTCTCAATGGGTTTTGCAGAGTTTTTTAAACGAAAGATCAACATTAAGGATTCGATGGACCAACCAAACAATTGAAACAACGGACTAGACGGTCAACGGACTCAATGCAATGAGTGCCAGCACACCGCTGCTTTAGTCTGTAACTGACACACGATTTTTGATTTTTTAGAAGTTGAAAATATGTAGAAATTCATTATTTATTACAAAGTTGGAGTGCGGTCAACGGTCGCTGGATAAATTTTCCTTCACAACGTACCCGCCTCACATGTATTTATTACTTCCTGAGCGCGACAAACGTCCGTAATTGAGCGATCACGACCAGACTATAACTCGTATGAAACTATCGAATTACACGAGCAACCCTATCGGTGAACATTCACCATGTCTCTTATTCTTCGGCGCCTTCTTATGGATGGACATTACCCTATCTCGTTTCCCCTAACCGCTGACCGGAAAGACGAAAAAAGATAGGACATTGAATGGACATGATCGGTGCGCAGGTGGAAATAGTGACCACCGGTCACTAGGGTTATCGAATTACAGATGATGCGATGTGAAATTTATCGATATGCCGAGCGTGTAGCGGGTAACGCGGTGAATTTGTTAAAAGAATTATTGTCCGACGAAAGTGACCGTTGTCCGCCAAATCATAATACATTGTGGATCGTGTGAATCGTATTAATTTAAAATTGTAATCGATCAGTGAATAAGTAGGGGTCGCGGAGGTCACTGCGAAGGACAATACGAACTACGTACACTCGACGCATTGTGTTTTTACTGAGTCTTCCTGGATCGTACCCGTGATTTCTTTAAGGTCACAAAGTTCAAGTGTGCCAGTGTTTGTTGGCAAGAAAAATTATTCCCACACGAGTGATAATTTTTAAGGGTTAAGATTGACGCGACAGTTGACAAATAATGATAAAATTTACACAATTCGCTTTGTTTGTGTCTTATAATATTTGACTTTTTCTATAGTTATAGACAACTGTTCTATGCTTAAGCATTAATATTGTCATGAAAAAGAAAGAATACATGAATGACTAATTCCAAAAAAATCTTTTCTTTTCAGAAAATGTCAACGTCAACGAGCACAGTAGCTGTTTGTGTGTAAAATTTCCAATAACAATTGTTTTTGAGCACAAAATAAAGATAAGCAAAGGACATACAAAGTTCAGCATAAAATCTTTTCACAAAACGCTCTCTACAAATACAATAACACGCGTAAGCGAACAATAGGTACCTATTGATAAGTTGAATTTATTATGCAACAAACCAACTATCGTGTTTAAAAGTACTCTAACACAAAGAATATATATTTTGAATATTCAAAATATATACAAATATTTAAAATACTATTCTGTACACAAGATTATACCACAAATCCTCGACGTCGTTCAAGACTCGATATCATTACTGACAAATAACTAATATCTAGTTCTCAGATAAGATCCCAAGAGAATAAGCATAGGGATAATAAACACTCATTACGTTTCCACAAGTACACACTGAGATGACACAGCCGTAAAATATGTTAAATCCTAATATAAATATCTAAGTTGGGCCAATTAACTGTTAGACGGGCCGAGAGGTAACGTGAGCGGGTATCACGCTGAGCCTCTACAATTTATGATACGCTCCGTCCACGCCGAATTTACCGAACGGCCCATCGGCATCTTCACCGGTCGAGTGTTGCGACACACTTGTTCGCTATCAATTAACCTAAAACTCGATAATTCAAATGTTATGTCATGTCTACGGAGAAAGATTTAATAGTTATTTTAGTTTATCGAAAGTTGAATATTACCTTTTAATTTGCCTATAATCATACATCGTAGAAATGCTTTGTCGATTTAAACTGCGAGAGAATTAGTTACATCATTGAAGCAAAAAATGTTATTTACCTTGATAAAGCTAGAAAGTTTGGGACTCGCTACAAACCTTTCAAAATTTTCTACTCTATTAGTCTATAGCATAACATTAAATAGTCCTTGTTTTGAATATGTCAAATTCATAAAGAGATGAAGTTAAGTATAGCACATTTATATACAGAAGGAAAGAACATAACAAAATAATATGTTTATTGTTATAGATTTCAAGTTTTGGATGCATACCTTCTAAAACACGAACATCGACTAGCAGCATACCTGTTTCCAAACAATGGTTCAAGTACTTGTCTTGTTGTGCACCTGTTATTGTGTATGAGTTCTTATACTAACAGCTAAGTTTTTCATTTCGTTTTCAACAATGTATATTAGATTATTAATTTTTCAAAGTTAACATTATTGTACCAAGATTTTAAAATTATTTATTAGATTAGTAACATATATGTATGATAGATATAGATATTTCATAGCTAAAGACCTTATTTGTTACTCGAACTTTCGAACTTTTACTTGTACTAGCACCAAATTAAATTAATCCTTCCAAAGGTTGCCTGGAAGAAATTGCTATAAGCAATAAGGTCGCCCTTTGTACATCACAATTTTTGTTAGTTATTACTGTATAATGTTTTTAAATCGTAGTGTACAAATAAAGTATATATATAATGATGTTAATATCTACGAGTAATTAACATCATTATATGAACCCTGTAAGTGTCCAGTCGAACTTGGCGCTCTTATCACCTTATATTCTGATTATGTATACAAAGATAAACAATTAATGTATGCATTTGATATCAAAGTTGTAAAATATAACGTTTACTAAAAACTGATCAAACTGTCGCAACCTCAGCATAACACGTAGATTATATAAATGGCATAGACGTGTTCACCTGTGTGTTGATAACGCTCAATGAGATATTAGCCGTCGGAAAAAACCAGCCGATCCTCTCTGTCCTACGCAAATCAACCTCTCAGTACACAGTTGCTTACAGATTAACTTATAACACTGTCTATGTAATTATTTTTCTAGTTGTAAACACGTAGTAATTTAAAACGTAGAAAAAGTGTATGAGTCCTAAAAATATATACCAATCAACGTAAGTTCACTTCACTACAGTTCAAGATAAGTAGCGTTCGAAATATATGCTTAGAAACAAATAACTAGCGTTTGTAAGGTTCTGTTTTAACAGATAGAAATTAATAAATCACGCGCAAACAGATATCAAGGTATTTAAAGCTACATTCAAGTGAAGGGAACATTTGTAATGTATCGTAAATTATCGATTATAATCGAGTCGAAGTAGACAAAGTTATGTACGCACTGCTCCAAGTTCCGAATACTACATCAATCCTGCGTGTAGATAGTCAATGCCTATTAGACTAAAATTTTAATAAATATTATTAACGGAAATACATTCCAAAGTTCCTCTCTATGGCTTCATTTCGAGGAAGCTACAAAACGTGGAAAAGTTCTTCTCGTCAATAGAGTCGATAGCCAACCAGTCATGTTACGACCAATAAGTTAGAATCAACAGTAACAGTAGCCAAATAACTCGGTCTAATCCGAGTCGAATCGGTGGATATTTTTCAATAACGCACGGAATCGATGATCGGATATATCGAAATAGTTAGTCCGGGACTCGATCGCTCGCTTCGTTTTTTTTTTGTGTGGGAACATTTCGTTTTTCAATCACAAGCTAACCTTTTTACGGTGTTGGGTGTACGCCGAAGGCGATAAATATCGAAGCTTATGGCTGCGGTCAGCTTTGAAGTGCAAGTTTTATCCAGATTGCTACAGAATTTTTGTGTGTTCATATATTTTGTACAACGACGGCGGCGCGTGGGCACACCGATAGTGCATACATTTGTTTTACAAGTTCCAAGCTTGCTAAAACTTTAAACATAATAATCAGGTGGTGTGTTTTCTTTGTAATTCTGTATAAATTAAGATTTAAAATAACTGCAGAACAAATAATTGAAATAAATTACTTCAGCACTGAAAAAAAATATTAAATTAAATTCACGTATATTAAAAAAAATAAACAAACCCAATCGATAAAACAATGTAAAATGTAATACTAACACTGTTTATTATCCAAAATAAATAAATATTTCTTGGTCCCTGATATCTTGGCATGGGGAGTTATAAATTCTGCGACACTAACTTTTGTTACCTGTGCCAAATCCCTAGAACATTAAAAATATATAAAAATAGTTACATAGCATCTAGTATAACATCAGCGCGGAATATGGTGTTAAAAACCCAAGATCTCAAAATTGCCGAGACAGAAGAGTATTTCAAAAACTTCTATCATTAATTTATATACACGTGATATGTATGTATCACCCTTTACATTGTACGCTTACGGTATCGAAAACATATTATTTTTTCCTTCGGAACACGCGCGTGTTGAAACCTAACATGTGTCTTATAACTAATATTCTTGTGTTTTAAGGTGAGCTCAAAAATTTGTTGCGCAACAATTACGGTTTTGCTAAAATTTCGTTCCGGGTTCGCGCTACAAGCAGATTTGCGTAAGACACTTTCAAAACAACAGATTTGTACATCCATCTCTATCTATTAGACAGACCGCGCGGTTCTTTGTTATACAAAAAAGTATTTTACGTATATGTATTACAAATTAACTGGTCCGATTCAGACATGTTCCGATAACATGTCGGGTAAAATTATAAGTGTGTTAGCCATGTAGAGGGTGCTAATGTGAAATCTTCAAGTTAATTGTCATTCTTTTAATTCAATTATTTCCATATATCTTTACACCTTCGCATATCCTCATAGAATGGTAACATCTGTCAATCACTTGACTTAGCCGTCTAATTCCCATATGATTTTCTGCTTTTATCAAGAGTTTCTAGTAGCCTATGAGAGAAGATACAATTGGCAATACATCAGTGACACTATTTATACTACGAGTATATGTATTTATGAATAAAGTTAACGTTTATTACCGTAACAAAAATGAGGTTCGCTAAATCTTCTTCTGCTGCAGTGATAATATCATATTTTTAATAATAAGAGCTGATCAATGATACTTTTAAAATCAGCTAGATAGTGAATATCAGTCTCAGCCCCATAAGTCGTATTGTGGTGATCGTGGTGCGAGGAGGTCACCCATACTTACATAAACAACTTCATAATGTATGCGCGCCAACCAAAACGCGTACGAATAAAATTTCAATATTTATTCAATATAGTGATAACACGACTATTTGCAAATAACACACGTCGCGCATAATCAATACATTAAGCGCTCAATAAGTATTTACGAGATAACACATTTTTTTACGACTCGGAAATCAACTTGGGATTCAGGAAATATTTGCTTAAGTGCACGACACTAAAGGTACAAATGTATTAATGATCGTTTAATTGCCTGCGGATCATTATCTCGCCGCGGTTCATAATTTATGGGTACAACTTAATCAATCAATATTAGTATCGACATTAATGCGTAAATGTAAACAAATTAGAACCTTAAATAATATTTATAATGATTAAGTTTATCCTGTTCCACATCGAAGCGCACCGCGACAGGAACAAGTCCGTGCAAGTGCGTGTACGCTCTGCACCATGCTTATGACTGGTCTAATGTCTAATTAGATTGTTTCCCACTAATGGCCAAACTGGACAAACATGCTTGTTTCACGTTGCGACGTTTTAAAAACTTTCTAGAATCTAAATATTTCAAATTCTAGTTCTGGTGAAATTAGAAGACTTAAATAATAACAAAATAGATTAAATTAATTTTATTTTTCGCGATATTTAGGTACATAATTCGATATATATCTAATAAATGAAGTGTTATATGTCCATGTATTGGGTAACATATATGAGGTGTGGGCGAGCGGTGCGCGGGCGCAGACACGCGCCCGTTTAACCACAACAAAAGACACACGGGTGACTTTTGACTTTAGCCGTGCGGTTAAGCTTCATAATATAATTGAGCTCGAACAAAATCCGGCCGACTATTACCATACAATGGCCCAGTCAGTTCCGTTGAGCCCGCCAGGTCGCCGAGGGCAAAAAAACACTACCACTCGCCTTTGAAAATTGTCAGCAACGTCATATCTTGTATTGGTGTTAATCGATTAAGTTTTCAAATTTCGTAGACATAGATTTCATTTTAGTTTGACTACGAAGGCACTTGTGACGCCGTAGTGCTGCGTGGGAGGTTGGCAGGCGTCCATCGAAGGCAGCCCATCATGAACCGACGACTGTTTGACGAGTGACAAGAGCCTAAAAAACGCACAGTGTAAGTTACCTAGTGGCCGGGCGAGTCGGGATGTTCGCAGTTTTGAGTTATTGCCTGAGAGCAGTGCTTTTTGCGCGATCGTCTCGATGTCCCGCATTGCGTTCAATGCTTCTGATTGATGCGTTTTGTTTACTTTTCTGTCTCGGACGATGCGAGCGTTGAGCTTTTTGACGTTTCATGTTTTGTTTTTACGTTTTTGAAACGTCTTTCGCATCTTTAGCGAGGCTTACATACAGTATTGTGGAGTAATTCATCGTTGGGCTAGGTGGACATGTGCGGACGATGTGTGGGACGCTCCGACCAGGTGGTCTGCACGTGTAGGTGAGAAAATGCTATTGTGACGTTTTTAAGGCTATTTACAGCCTAGTAGTAAATGTGTCACATTCGTTTCTGGTACTTTTGGAGCGTTGTTTGTGCGTCTATATCACTGTTAAGGAGTATATCATACCTGATTTAGTTAATGTGTAATACATAAAGCCCCCTAATTATCCATAGAAAGTCCAAGCACAAATATTTGTGGGTACTTATGAAGTACTTTTTGTAAAAATCGATTACTGTGATGAATGTTTTATACTGTAGAGGATACAGCTATCTTATTAATAAGATCCTTTGAATCCTTTGAAAAAGTATTCATATTAATAATAATAAATAATAATAATAAATAACATCAATATGTATATTTAAATGTAATAAAGAGAATAATAATAATATATCTCTTTATTATACACCACATTAAGTATATAGGTAACTTAAAGCTAAGGAAGTACAAGTGGCTGCATTATCGACCGTTGGCAATCTCTTACAGGCAACCAGGGGATGGAAAGAAAAGTATAGAGTAGTGCCTGGTGTATTAGAAATGCATAGGAAAAGGAAATAAAAGAAGTGTATATAAATGATATAAAGTAATAGTAATACGTCGTGTAAATTTTTAAATAAATGTATACAAAAAAAAAAACACTGAAACTTATAGATATTCCATACGTACTTAAAGGCAACACCTTTACCTAATCGAGTGCAGCAAAGTTAACTATGTAACATTGATATCTCCCAGGTAATATTCTTTTACCAGTCTCTTAAAGGCTGCCAATGTTTGCGCACGTCTAATCTCACTTGGTAGTGCGTTCCACAGTCGAACCGCTGGGACAGAAAAGGAGTGGTCGAGGAATTTTAGTAGTGTGTCCTGGTATTTTTAATTTTAAGTTCTCTGATGATCTCAACAATTTTGGGATGTGTGTCATGTATGAAGTTAAACCATGATTTAAGGTAAGGTGGAGTAAGAGGATTGAAAAGAATGTTATTTAAAAAAGAGAGAAAATTTGTGTTACAGCGAAGGCGGATAGGTAACCACTTAAGCTATTTAAGATAGTCGGATACATGATCATATTTACGTAATCCAAATATGGATCGTAGACAAAGATTTTGGAGTCTCTCAAATTTATTAAATTGGTTTTCTGTGAGATCAAGATAAGTGGTATCAGCATAATCACGAATAGTAAAAAAGAGGGACTGTGTGAGAGCAACCTTAGCAGGTGTAGGTAAAAAATTGCGTAGTCTGCGTAAAGATCCTGCAGTAGCAAACTTTACGACTCAGCTCCTGTAGCTGAGGGCTCTAGGATAAGGTAGTATCAATATATATTCCCAAGTTCTTTACCTTGTCACTTCACGGAATAGATGTGCTATTGCACATGACTGGTGGAAGTTTAGATCAATCAATTTTAGATATCATTCGTGAGCTTCCAACAACAATGACTTGAGTCTTAGATGGGTTAATTTTAAGGCCGTAGGTGTTGCTCCACTTATATATTTTCTCCAGATCAGCATTAGTGGTGTTGACAGCATCAGTCAGATTAGCTGATGATTTATACCAGGGCGGTATAAATTTGAAGATCATGCGCATATGGGTAGTAAGAAGAAGACAAATCATTAATGATGGTGTTGATAAAAGCAGAGAAAAGTAGGGGAGAAAGCACGGAGTCCTGTGGTACGCCGGCTGCAGTACCACACCAAGAAGAAATAGTGTTTTCAATACAAATGCTCTGCCGGTGAGCAAATAGGTAGTTAAGAAACCAATCAATCGCAGTTGGAGATACATCGAGAGAGCGCAGTATACACAGCAGAACGTCAAAGTCAACGGTTTTGAATGCATTACTAAAGTACAAAAGTGTTAGAACTGTGAGATAACCATTCTCTATAGTCTGATCACCTCCGTAACATGGACAAGGGTAGTAGTGGTGCTGTGACCGGGTCGAAAACCGGATTGGAGAGGATTTAGTAGCATGTTTCTGGATAGGAAATGTGAGAATTGAGTATAGATAAGACGTTTAAGGACCTTGGAGAGAAAGGGAAGAATTGAAATTAGGCGGTAGTCGGTAAAGGATCCAGGGTTTTTCTTTTTGGTTATGGGCATTATTTCAGCAGCATCGAGATGGAATAATTTAGGCTATGATAGATGACAGGAAGATTTTCAGTTTTCACTAAATCAGAGAAATGTTGGTTAAGAGAATTTAGATTGATATTTTTAGTAAGCGAGTCATGAATAGGTTTGCCTACTCCAAGTGACATTAAAAATTTCCAGACTTTAGCTGTATCTCTGTTTACAACGGAGCTGTGAATGTATCGGCGTTGAACATTCCTACACACCTTGCTGCAATGATTTCTTACGGTTATGTATTTATCTCGGTTACTATCATTAGGATTCTTTTTATATTTAGACCTAGCTATCACTTTTTTGCGTTCCACAATATTACAAACAGATGGTAAACATGGTATGCTTTAAAGCGAGGAACAATCGTGAACCCTATGGGGTACAGCAAATTACAAATCGTCGATTAATTAACTATTGGAATGTCCATATTAAATAGTTATATTTAGTAATATTCATTCAACATAATTGTAACACTCAACACTTTTAAACTAAAATATCAATTTCAATTAATTTTAATTCATGAATACAGCTGGACATAGGTGTCTTCTAAGAAAGGAGATTTTGACCTACTATACCACGCCAGCCTGATGAGTTGGGATAAAGTTTGTTTCAATTATTAAAGATATTTATATATATATATATATAAAGGTATTTTCCTGAATAACTGTTACTGTACTGTTTAATTGTTAAAAAAAGATTATTTAATACTTGCTAAATTGTTTTTTAACAATTGACTTTAATTATTAAATAACAATTTGGCACGTTATTTTAGTACTATGATATTTGTTCATTATTTGAATATGTACTAATTATATAATAAGCTTAATTTGAAGAATTTTTTTTTAATTTTATTTAGAATTTTTATCACATTTATTTTATGAATATTTTAGGGACTTGTGTACACCGGGATTATTTGAAAGTAATGTGATACGGGAAATGAGTAACATTTTTAGACATGAATTATCACTATTTATAAATATTTCGGAGCAGTAGCCGGTTAAAGTAATGCCGTTCTGAAGACAGTTACTAAAACGAAACGGTTAGCAAACATGTAAATCTGCTTAGTAGTTTGTCATCAGTATTTATTAGTGAATATTAGATCAAACAAAATAATGAATATGCATTTATTAATTACTAGTTACATAAATTAGAACGCTCTTGGACAAAACACGTTTCTAGAAATCTTTTATTTTTTAGTGTCGATTATTTATTCGTTTTCATAAGTCTCATTTCGTAGAATAACTTTGTTCGATTACTGCTATACTTTAGTTATTATAGATATTTGAAGATTTTTAGTTTTACATTCACTTGAGCCATAAGTATTAAAACATAGCCACATCCTTATTCTGATTACGTAGAAGAGCCATAATATTCGTAACTATTGTCATTATTGCAAGTTTATTGTCAATGTCGTCAAATGGATACATATAGTTTTATTTCTAAATAAACGCACTTGTATACTCTTAAATCCATACCTAAATATGATAAATAAATAACAGCCAAAAAACGGAGCAAATGCTGATACTCATCAAACAACATTTGTCGAAAGTGTTAGTCGGGTAAACGATAGAAATATGTTGTAATTTATATATAGATATAGGTTATATAAAGGTAGGTCCTTTATATAACCTATATCTAGGGACCTATATTATATTAATGTTTTTCAGCTGTAGTCCTACTTTATGAGAACAAAATCATCAAACTGCTAGATAGATCGAACACTTTTCTGATTAACCACTCTTCCATTCAGGCAGCAGACTACTTAAAATCTTAAAATTCTTGTCATTTGAAATGATATTTGTTCATGGAGAACGTCCATGAATGACCATGATGGCATTGTACGTCTCGTAATGGTAATATAGGCGATGAGTTTGAGGTCGACAGTCATGCGACACTTTCTACACGACGATGCGTCGTACATACACAACTAGTTACTGACGCACATCCGGGTCGAACTATGACTCTCGGTACATATTGGTATATGTTTCCTATGTATAACGATATAAAAAAATACCTAAAAGATTAGACTAGATTTAAGCTGATTATTGATTATCATTTATAGGTATTATTAACGTTAAGAAGTGCACTGGAACAAGACATACTTAATGAAACATATTTGAGTTTAAGGTTGGAGTTTGATCCTGATTGCTGCATGGATTTCGTTAAGACAAATATTTGTGTTATACATTCGTCCTGTGTTTGGGTGTAAATTATCTATCCTACTAATATTAAAAATATGAATGTAAGTTTATTTGTTACGGTTTCAAGCAAAAACTACTCAACCGATCATCATGAAATTTTGTACACATGTTCTTGGAGGTATTAGAAATATCATAAGATACTTTTTATTAAAAAAAAAAACAAAATATTGAAAATGATCTGTTACGAAACTTAATGTGGTAAACCAAATTCCACGCGAGCGAATCATCAACTGACTTTCACAGTCCACTGCAGGACATAGGCCTCTCCTTAGCAAGGAGGTTTTGGCCTACTATACCAAGCTGGCCAGATGGGTTGGAATAGGATTTGTTTCAATTTCCCTTCTCTTTGTAATGATGTTGCCTTACATATTTGATTCCTTTAGTCGCCTTTTACGACACCCACGGTATGAATAGGGGTGGTAACACTATGTATTCTTAATTCGTCACCACACGGACGTCAATAAAGAAATAGTGGTTATTTATATACATTTGTCAAAATTTTTTTCAGTATCCTGACCGACAGGATATATTCCAAGGGCCGGCTAATGTTTAGTACATAAAATCGTATTTTTGACTTTTGAGCAAAGAAAAGGCCAGACGAAATGAAAAGTTTTCTTTACTTGCTCACCTAGTTCCTTACAAACAAAACGAGAGTTCGAATTCAACTAAAATACGTCTAAAATCCAAACAGTTCATAGACATCATCGTTAACTTAAATATTGAATAATTAACACTATCTTTATTAGTTAACATCTTAACCGAATCGTGTTTTACCTCCGTGACGTCATAACTCGTCATCAACCCTTGTTGCCAAAACAGTGCAACTCCTATATATGTATCTAGATATACATAGTTATCTTTACAAACGTGTACGTGATCGTATTGCTGATGCTGCAGAGGGCTCATAGAATGTGATCGAATCGATGCCACTGTTTGAAGGAAAATATCAATAACGCACAGATTTCTTCAATCTTTTGTAACTTCAAACGGAAAGAATTCTTAATTACGTTGTCTTTAAGTGTTACCGTTTGAATCGGATAATTCTTGCATCTATCTATTGTTACGGCAAAAAACGATTCAGGGAAATACGTACAGTACTATTTGGTGACAATGCACACGTAATATGCACATAACAATTTATATACGACTAATTACTACTCTGTAATATATTACACATTAAAAATATTATTGTGTTGTCAACGGGCACCATAAATAACATCAAAAATTGTAGAGAGCAATAAGTTAAAGGTGCGGTAAAGTAATGTTTGTTTATATTTTTTACTTTTTATCTGTTATTTTTTACTTTTTTTAGGTCTATGTTCAGCAGTGGACGTCTTCTGACTGATGATGATGATCTATTATGCATCTATAGTGTATTGTTCATTACACTATGTGATTGAAATTGAAAATATGTATAGCAGAAACAAAAAATATATTCTAAAAATTTAATTAATTGCATCATCATGCACTGAGATTTATTTTATATAGGGTAAAAACTTTACATAGGAAAATAAGGTTGTAAGAAAAAGAATATGGTTGTTCCCCTAGAGTTGCAAAAACTTTTTTTGTGCGATCAAAAATTGAAACAAGAGTTATTACTTAATGATACTCTAATACGGAATCCGGAAGATTCAAATAATAATCAAAGCTGATGTCATCTTTGACTGTTATGTAAGACGACAAACAGTGAAGGACTCACTCTAAATCATTTTCCATCCTAGTGGATAGGGTTCAGGCGGAAAAGCCTTGGGTTTATTGAAGGTTTCCAACTTATGGTATAATTACGATGATTTATTGTCATGGTGTGTCATTCGTATATCTTATTTGACTTGGGTACGACAAAATGTTAGAGCTATTTTTTTGTGCTAATGTATTTGTTGTTTGTATGATTTTATGTAAAATTCGATTTTATAAGAATATGTCACATGATAAAGTAAAATTGATTTGATTGTAAAAGTTTATCGTACGCCAAAAAAAGAATACAAAAAGTAATATAAAATATAACATGAAATAAAAAACGTTTTAAAAGCTTATAAATATTCATAAATATCTTGTAAACCTGAAAATATTTATTTCAGAGTTTGAATGGTTTCTCTAAATAATATTTGACTCGATATATGAATTTGTAAAATGAGCCATATTTTAAACTACCCATGAGTGGTAAGTATGGTAGTATCATAACGTAACATAGTCTGCCTATTTTCCAGAGAGGCAGAGACAATTGATCTGTACTTACTACGGTTTTGACATACCTCTTTTGCTTCGTCCACAGTCATCAATCGTTGTATGTATGCTCGGCGGTTTTTGGTGCTTTTCACACGGACTTTTTTCAGAATATCACGAATTTGCTCGGTAAATGGTCGTATTAACGACCACTTTCAAGATAAAAAATCATGTTTAAGCCACTGTAAAAACTTTGATTAAAGAGGAACTCAAAGCACTTATCATATAGCACCCACGGACAATTACTGTACATGGTCCATGGTAGTTTTTGCCATCATGTAGTGAGCAAACCAGCAGACGACTCCATCTGCTGGTTCGCCCACAAAATTTCACAGATCATAGTAATTGGTGCCTGATGGTATCAGCTAGGTCTCCATTCGATTTATTTGTGGTAGTATAATCTTCAGTATTTCGACACAACATTAATATTGTCTTACAGAAACCTAAATTTATTCGCGTTATATACTTATTATATATTTGCAGATGAACTAGTAAGGGATATAGGCAACGACTATTCGAACTTCAATTTAAACGTCAATAACTAGTTTCCATTACCTCAATGGTGGATTTTTAATTAATATTATATTCCACTAAAACTAGAGACAAATATTGAGACACAGAAGATATCACTTCTTAAAAAGAGTCCACCTTCCGAATCCAATCAAACATCCAAGAAATTTTACACAAATGTTTTTTAGAACCCGACATTTGTGTTTTGTAGCGAAATATAGATAGAGGCATAGAACATCTTCAATTAAGAAAAATATGAAGGAAAGCGTGTAGACTACGATTTAACAATAGCGTATGTTTCCCAGAGCAGGTCGCAGACGATTGAAAATATGACTATTATAAAAATCAATAATACTTTGTTATACTTATGCTAATTATGATCACCTACTATGATGGCGTACTTCCAATTAACAATTCTGTATTGTTGTGTGGGACAGTTCTACATCTAGATGTAATGATTGTGGTTCACATTACAAACACGTTAATTTTAAATACGGCATTTCCTCCAACTAAACTATATCTTTCTGTTGGGGTGAGTGCACGTTTTTTTTCTAATATAAAGAACAAGCCATAGTGTGGATCGCGACACTGCATTGTCAACATTTGCAATGAGTATGGTGACCACAACACTTTGGATTCTATTTATGCTTTCCATCAGGCAGAGTAGAGTCACTTTGGCAACCTCTTCATATAGAAAAAAAAACAGGTAGACAGGTCCCCTTGGTTGACAGACAAGTTCCTTGAAAGAGAATTCAATTTGGTCTTTAGTATTTGATTATAGTATAATTATAATTGTTATAATACCTAATTTTGGTTACCATAAGAGTAATACTTTAAGCAAAGAGTAAGTAAAAAGAAAAATTGAAAAGTTTTATATCCATTAATAATATTGATAAAATAAGATATCTTAGAGTGAAAGCTTTAAATATTAATACTAATGTTGCGTGAGAACGTCAAATCTTTAAATTAATATCAATCCGAAGGCTTAACTCAAACAGCTCCGCGTCTTGATAGGAAATTCTTCACTTCAGAAGCGGCCGCTGAGATATACGATGGTTTTAAATAACTGTATGACGTTTAAGACTGTAAATTCGCCTTATTATTGATGTTGGCATAACATATCGTAATCTGGACTCGGTACTGTGATAACTATCCACATATAAAGGAAAAAAAATGTGTTGTGAATGAATTCTTCATGGGAAATTCTTGGCAAATGATTTCAATCCTTTTTAAATAAAATTTAAAAGCAAAATATTTTACATTTCTTCCTTTTGGAGTCAACGTATGGAGCATGGAACTCATGGGAACTCTTCTTTTTTCAAAATTAAGTTATTACGTATAAACCGACTGGTTTCCTGATATCCTACTAGATCCTACTAAAAAAGAAATGCTTATGGTATCAAAATACGAAGTAAAACACATAGTTTGAGTTGTATAAGGATTTCTTTTCGTATCGATTGTGGCGTTAGACTCGCATATTAGTATGCTGTACGCGACTTCGCCCGATCGGCAAGTAGCTCTATTTGGTAGCGCCCCATACGGAACACCGGACGTCTGGTGACGATAGCTGATGTACACCACTACGTGATGCATCCCGATACTTAGTCGTCAAATAGGACGACCATA
This sequence comes from Hypercompe scribonia, assembly GCA_949316085.1. Taxonomy (NCBI): domain Eukaryota; kingdom Metazoa; phylum Arthropoda; class Insecta; order Lepidoptera; family Erebidae; genus Hypercompe; species Hypercompe scribonia. Next base: position 398,684 of record OX438967.1, on the reverse strand, counting down.
AAAGCCGCACAATGATTTACTTCCAACTCCCAAAAATATTATACAATGGGCTACCCTTTAAAGATGATGCTAAGCGTTAAGATGACACACTACAGAGACTATTCAGGCGTGATATTTGCTCAGGCGTGGTACTTTATTGGCTATACTGATGTCTTCTTGTGGTTATTATTACCTAGAGTGGGCAGGTTTCAAGAAAATTAAGTTAAAGTTAGAATATGTATTTACACTCGCTTATATCGCTATCATCGAAATTTAATAAAAATAGACTTAGTAATTGTACTTTTCAATATTACCCAGTTATCCAGTTATTAATCTAGATAAAAGTGTATGAGCTTTTCTATTACGAAGAAATTAAAATTCCAATTCCAACAAGATCTATTTGCCATACAATTGCAAAATTTTCTACCCAGTTAGATATGAATACCAGGTCCTTTAAGCGGGGCGTTAAAAAGCATCTCACTAGGCCGCCATAGCGTGGGTCGCCATACTGCACTGTCTTCGTCCGCAGTGAGTGCGGCGACCACCGCTCTTGGATTCTATTCATGCTTTCCATCAGGCAGAATGGGGTCACTTTGGTAGGTCTCTTATTTAAAAAAAAACATAAGATCAGGCTTTACTTATATCGCAGAAATTGATTTATTGTCCTGATCTAAAGTTTTATAGTACTATATTGTTAATTACCATCGTAGTAGCAAAGTATCTATATTTTTGAGAAACATAGTTTCCCAAGATTTCCTTCACCTATCTTACGCGGAGAAATTAACGAGTAATCATTATAATATTTATTCAATTACATTAAATCATCATCTAATGACTTTATACCTCTGACCCGCTGTAGCGCAGCACGTGCAAAACGTTTGCCTAATAGACGGTTCGCTGTTCAAATTGCTAGTTTACGCAATACGAACTCGTTGCGTAGCAGGTTATAAAAATTGCAGACGTACGACTCTGATAAGTGAGAAATTTGTGTTAGGTCCAAAAGGTTTGAATCTAAGAGATATTATAACTATATCATAGCAATTTGGGTATTTATTATTTATATTTTACGTTTCACTTAGATGATACCAATAATTTTTTAATTAACGCCTAGTTGTTTATTTCATTAATTATATTTTCTACTATAGTGAATTTCATACTATTATATAGACGAAATATGAATAAACTGTATACTTTCAACATGAAGCCATATCTTTGAGAATGATCTACACTATCTTTAAGCAATCCAACAACGAACACTATCAGGAAATATATTCTGTTCTTTAAATAAATACACAAGAGACGAAACTTTCCAGCGATTAGTATAATCAGTTCATTACATTTTTGATTAAAAATGCAACGAATTGACGAACGAATGTCATCAGATTACGGATTTTAGATCACCTGAGTATTAATATGTATATAAAGTCATGTTATACAATTTTAATTTCTCAAATTTTTTAATTAGTTCTTTCCACTTTCTTTTAAACAACTCTCACCGAAACTTGACTGGAGATAATCATATACATATCTTATACATAAAATTACCTAATCATTTGTGTGGCACATAATTTATGGCCAACTAACATAGCGGCTGCTTTTCACCATTTTAATGCAATTTTAAAACAAATGAGAAAAATTTATTAACAATTTAGTTAGATATTTTTTTATCAACTGCTTTTATACTTAATAGGGAGGGACTAGGGAGGGACTTTTATACTTAATAGGGATTATAGGGTGGGCCACGAATTAGTTAACATTTAAAAAAAATCGTATCAAGAATTGTTGAATTGTATTATAAAAATTGTTTATTTACAAGATTAGGTAATTACTTGGAGTTTATTTTATAACAACTATATTGTCTAAATAACCACCGTTTCGACGTATGCACCCTTCTAAGTGAACACCGAAATTTTCAAATACTCATCGCCAAAGAGATCGCGAAATCTCTAACGTCTCTTCGCTGATTGTTTCATTTAGTTGACGTAGTGTATTTGGTCTATTGACGTAAAAACGATTCTTCAAATGACCCCATATAAATAATAGATAGGGGATAGATCTACACTTCTGTGTAAACATGGAATATCACCTCGTCTGGAAATTAGCTTTTGCAGCAACATGTCTTTAAGCACCGGCAGGGACTCATTGGATGTGTCACAAGTGGTTCCATCTTGTTGAAACCATGTGTTACGATTGTAAGCAGCAAGTTCCAGTAGCATCGGTCCGAAGAGCTCCCGTAACATGTGTGCGCAGAATGTTAGATTCAAATGTTTAAGAATTCTTGGCCCACCCTATATAATAAACAAATATAAATTAAATATTTCCGACATTTAACACACAACGCCATCTAGTTTCAAACTAAGCAGAGCTTGTACTATGATAACTGGACTGACTGATAGAATATTTACTACGAAGTCAGGATGTCCACAAACCGTTTAACATTCAAAAAGAATGTACATAATCTCTGTCTAAACGAGATTGAAGAATCGTCTTATCGATAGTTGGCTCAGCTTATAGTCAAGTTGTCATAGTGTACGAATATAATCTAAATGTGTGTGTATATGTATATTTATGTATAAATGTGTATATTTATATTATGATGTATGTATTGAATGTGTTCATGTATGTATATGTACTCATATGTGGTATATTTTCATCGTGTATGTAACTTCTCCACCTCCCTTACAATATTTCTATACCACCTAAGGTTGACTGGAAGAGAATGCCTCGGTCATTAACTCCGCCGATGTACAAAGTGCATAAAGCGTAAATAAATAAAAATATTTGAATCCTTTTTTTTGTTAATAAATACATACATAGAAAACACCCAAACTTCGAAAAAAATATTTGTAGATTATACAAACATTTGATCCGACCCGGGAATCGAACCCGAGAACTCAAGCACGGCAGTCGCTACGCCATCGAGGCAGTTGAATAAAATATTAGTAAATTAAAAGATCTAGAAGAACAGATTACAATATATATATATATATATATATATGTATATATATTTGTATAATTACGACTGTAACATAAAAATATTATGGTTACAAATTAATATCCTTATAGACTGATTAGAAATAGCATTTAATTTCTGTGTAAATTTTGGTGTGAATTACTTCATATAAAGAATAACACAAATATTGTATATTATCTAAGTAGAGCACATTACACAGCGTCGTCATTACAAACAGGAGGAAAGCTCTTGTGTGACACGGTTTCCCGCAAGGTCGATGGCCGCACCACGATCACAGGACGCCTCCCGGCACATCACTCCAATGTGTCACACCTTACTATTCTGGGTCATTGAGGAAACACTCACAGTGTTGTTGAAAATTTAAAAGAAAAACAAATTAGCTTGCATGGGAAAAGAAATAAATGGTTATTTTTTTAAAAGAGTTGACCTTCAGGCAGGCATATGACGAAAAAGTGGAAACACATAGCAGATAGCCTTAGAAACAGCTAAAATATAAACTCGTATTAAATAAGACTAGTGAATTTTGCTACTGGACACAGCTTACTAGAGCTGTCATTATTTAAAAGTTTCATTAAGTAGATGTGTTCTAATCTGTGAAGGCTACTCGAGATTTGTTCTGAATAAGCTTGTATCCTTTTTAGTTTATATTGGAACTTTCTAAATACAGTTACTTGCCTAATGAGTTGAAACGAAATGTCTATTTACCTGGTTCATATATATTCAATGACTTTTCTACAGAACGGGGCCCTTTATCACAAAGACCAGAGTCCTACAGCGTTGGTCCTATATAAAAACTCATAATACAAGTATTTTTATATAAATATATAAAAACTTCTCTTCGTAAATAGACTGATTTATTTTTTGTTTGTTTACCGGAGTCCCAAAAATAAATACCTGGTTAGTGTACTGAAAGAAGAAAAATGATAATTGGAGTGTCATAAAACTCTTCTTCAAAATATACAATTCGTAATTGTAACTTACATTTAGATTAATAGTTTTTCACTGAGCGATTTGGTTCACCGAAGCTCAAACCCCTCGCTGTTTCTGCGGAGAACACTCAAAGGTCGGCAACGCATTTTCTGAGTTTCAAGAGTTCATGGCGGCGGTGGCCATACTTGTTTGTCCCCTTATATCATAACAATCGTTAGTATTATCTGTAAAAGCTACGAGCTAACATACAGTTTTTATTATTCTAGCTTATCTACTCTCAAATAATTTCGTAAGTGGTTTGTAAAACCTGAATACGTGCCGAATAATTAAAGGTCTTTTATGGTCCTTATTTTATTAAATGAAGTAATACATTGTAATATTCATGAGCCGGTTGCACATACGTAGCTACAGTCCCACAATTTGTGTGACATTATGAATACTATCGTAGTACATAACGACCGCTGTTCGACGACTACGGGAACAAATTGTACCCAAGATTCTACAACAGTTCCAACATTACACGTAGGTATGTAGGCAGGTGTCACGTGACACTTCATCCACGAGTTTATAGTAATGGCTGCCGGTATATTGAGATAGCAAAAGAAGCTCAGTGCAGATAACCGAATCAATTTCAATAAACATAAAGTGCGTACGTTACGTCCGCATGTCGGCGACTCTTGGGAACGCACCGGGGGACTTGAGATAACTGATATTATTATTACTTTCCTTGTCCCTTCAAATTTTTAATTGAGCGCATTTTTTTTAATTATACGTAGCAATATAAACAGCTTAAGGGCATGTTGACTAGTGTGGGGATAATAATTAGAATCTTAATCGTTGATCGAGTGGAACAGTAGCCTCACGTATATAGTCATATAATTTTCCAGTTTTATATCGTAAACACCACATGAGGCGGCGATTAATCATTTCATTTACCTCTATAACAATTTGAACATATTTTTAAGTAGTGTTTTTAGTAACTTTGCATAAAAATCTATAAGTAATAAAGGAGCATAGTTATTAAATTCAAATTTTAAAAATAAGAGGCAAATACATATATATGTCTATCAGTTAGATATTATTTTATGAATTCTTAAATAAAAACTGCATATTACGTTAGAAAGAACTCACAAAAGAATTTATAATGTTAATTTAAGACGGTCACAACAAGAACAAATGTCATAGTTTAGAGAGAAGAAACACAAAAGTAGTAGTAAGCTTAGAAAAAAAGAAACGAGACATTCATCCGTAACTGTTTTCCTCGCTTGAACAACCTATTCTCGTTTTCCTTAGAACAATTATATAAGAATATTATTTGAATATAAAAAAACTTTTTAATACTTTATGTATTGCCTGATTTTTTTTCACGTGATTGAAGACATGGGCATGATAATCAAGGTTTTGCTCAAAATGGCGACGCACTTCAAGATACGCATCGTAACACATTGAACGGAGGTCCACCTTGCAATTTGCGCTCGTCTAAAAATGTCAACGGGTTCCATAATATAAGGTAATCGATGCGACGCTTGAGACGCGAATAGATAAACATACGAACGGCAAGGTAGAGAAGGAAAATTATAGAAAACCTGTTTAATTGAATTATGGAGGCGTAAGCCACTCGCCTTGGATAACGTAAGGGGATGCCGGCACAACCTTTGGACAGTCCTTAATGAAAGTAGTCTCTTAAGTCTAAAAGTAGTGGATGTCGCTTCAAAATGAAATACGATTATTATGTTTTCGTTTTTTGATGGTAGAGGGTTCTCTGTTTTCAAAATGCTTCTGTCGAGGAGAATGTCAGCTACCTACTGCTGTGCCTACGGCCATCCCGATATTCAACTTTCGTTTGATAATTACATTATTCAATACCACAACATATCCAAGCACATCGGATGAAAGTAAAATTTGCCCTTTGCTGCTAGTACATTATGGTATAGAAAACTAGAGTTAGTTCTAACAGCTTATGCATAAGGACACCAACCTATTACTCTGTAAAGAGTGTCAACTGTGTACTTTTATGACTTGAGATATATATAATGCAAGCTTATCGTTATTTTTTTTTTTTTGATACCACGACGGTGGCAAACAAGCATACGGCCCGCCTGATGGTAAGCGGTTACCGCAGCCTATGAACGCCTGCGGCACCAGGGGCATCACGTGCGCGTTGCCGACCCTTTAAAAACCTATTTACCCCCTTCTTGAAGAGCCCCATACTGTAGTTTCCAGGGAAAACCTCGGCAGGGAGCTCATTCCATAACGGGATTGTTCGCGGGAGAAAATTTCTCTGAAACCGCACTGTGCGCGACCATTTAGGTTCCAATGTATGTGGATGAGCTCCCTGACGATGGCGAGCGGTGCGATGGTAGAAAGTGGCTGTGGGCATCATATCAAACAATTCTTCAGAACACAGCCCATTGTAGAGACGATAGAGCACACACAAGGAGGCAAAGTCTCTCCTAAGACTTAGTGGCTCGATACCGTCTGTGAGATCAGGATCGTCGACTATTCTCACAGCACGTCTCTGAACTGAATCGAAATGCTCAAGCTGGTACTTCGGTGCTCCCGCCCAGAGATGACAGCAATACTCCATGTGAGGTCGAACTTGTGTTTTGTAAAGTAGTAGCCTTTGTGCCGGTGTGAAGTATCGCTTCGCTCTATTCAGAACACCAAGTTTTTTTGATGCCAGCTTGACCTTCTCTTCCAAATGAGCTCGAAATTGGACGTCACTGGAGATGTCGACACCGAGGATTCCAATACTCTGTGAGATGGTAAGGGGTGTATTCTGGAATTGTGGAACCACAGTGAACGGGGTTTTCTTAGCGGTAAACGCACAGACTTGTGTCTTAGAGGGGTTAAATTGGACCAGGTTATCCCGACCCCAATCGGAGACTCTGTGTAAGGTGCTCTCGATTTGAGACACAAGTTGTTCGCGACTTTCTACTACAACGGTACGAGGGATGTTAGCTCGGCCCGTGTAATAAGCATCTCCAGTACTGTCGTCCGCATAACAATGGATACCATCCGTGGACAGCATATCATTGATATGCAGCAAGAACAGCGTTGGAGATAGCACGGAGCCTTGCGGGACACCAGCGTTTATGTCCATGCTTTCGGAACAGCTACCATCGACGACGGCTTTTATGCGTCTGCCGGACAAAAAGCTAGCCACCCACTTGCACAAACCCTCGGGCAGGCCGTAGGATGGTAACTTCGATAGAAGACCCCTGTGCCAGACCCGATCGAACGCCTCTGCTATATCCAGGCTAACTGCCAAAGCCTCACCTTGACTCTCAATGGCTGAAGCCCACCGGTGAGTGAGATACACTAGAAGATCACCAGTCGAGCGACCGTGGCGGAAACCATACTGGCGGTCGCTGATCAAATCGTGCTCTTCTAGGTAACTGAGGAGCCGTGTGTTGATTACACGCTCCATCACCTTAGAGAGAAGGGAAGTTATAGCTATAGGCCTGTAATTCGATGGGTCCGATCTATCACCCTTTTTTGGCACTGGATGCACATGGGCAGTCTTCCACGAAGACGGCACTTGCCTTTTGCGGTAGGAAAGCGCGAAAAGTCGCGTTAGTACAGGGCACAACTCAGGAGCACACTGCTTGAGCACCACTGCAGGTATGCCGTCTGGCCCACTCGACTTATGAACGTCTAGACAGTTTAGTTCCCGCCGCACTTCTCTTTGCGAAATGTGTATTTCCGGCAAAGAGTGTTGGCACGGCGGGTTAGTAGGCGGTACCGCACTTCGATCCTCGTTCATGGTCGAGTTTGAGGCAAAGAGTTGCCCAAGTAGGTCGGCTTTCTCTTTGGCACTGTGGGCCAAGTTACCATCGGCATTTCGCAATGGTGGTAAAGACGGCTGGCAAAAGTTTCCCTCGGCCGCCTTAGCAAGAGACCAAAAGGCACGACTCCCAGAGGGGTAGCCCGTAAGTCGCTCACCAATCCTGCCGATGAAATCGAATTTGGCTCTGGCAATTGTCTTTTTGCAGGATCTCGAGGCAGCATTTAGTTTGCGTCTCACATCTACTACTGCAGGAATTTTTCGCAGGCTGGCGGTTCGGCCTCCCAGGGTGGAGGTTGTAGTGATCCCTGGGTTCGGGAACCCATCTATCCTGCGGGCGGCCAGCGGACAACCGTTTCAGCGGGTCTTCCTGACCGCCGCGCCCACATCCCGCGCCCACACGAGCCAGTAGCAGTATTATAAGCACCACTGGTCCCCCGTTGTCAAAACAGCGAATCCTCTAGAGCTCTGGATACCTTACTCACCACAGGAACACAGCACTGCTGAAAAACGCTGTGCTATTTGGCCGTGGTCTTCTGTAAGGCGGAGGTCCTTCCCCAGTCGGGCTGCTCTAATGTTTGAGCGGAAAATATCGCGCTATCCCCTACCTCTCTAATCATATTTTATATAACGACATCTTGTTCCATGCTCTCTCACACAATTGTTCATATTTCTTAGGATTATATGTCGCGGAGCACCCACGTGAACAGATTAAGCCACACATGAGCATTTTGATCAGCAACACTCTAAGTTTACACCAGTTTCACCTCAGAAGGTATAAAACAATACTAGTAATAATTTATCGAAATTCACACATTGCTTAACTGCGTTCAGAAGTCAATCTAAAAGTATTTTAAAAGACATCAGAAGTGTCGCTTGAACTTTGATTACTTGAAATTAGTTTTAAGTTCACATCAAAACTTAAGTGTCGTTTTTACTTTAGAATATGTTTTAAGATTTACTCAGTTGAAACTCCTTTCAGGACTTGGTTTCAGCTAACGGTCTGTTCTCAATTGCGTTTTTGTGTTATTGACTTTATTATTTCGTACAAACGTAATTTCTATGAATTTGTATAAAACACATTATTGGCTAATTTAGTAATTTAAACACATTAATAAGAATCAGTTAACCTAAAACTATATATAATAAATAGTAAAATAAAAATGACCAACTGCGAGCTATAACGGAACGCTAAAATTGTTATTAATACTTATTAAATTGTCAAACTATATTCTTGTTTTTATATTATTAACATAATGTTATATTTTTGTCGTACACCAAAAGATTGTCGTGATTTTGATTTAAAGAAATAGTTGAATGTGTATTTAAGTGAATTGAAATATGTATGAAAAGTAATTATTTTGTAAAAAAAAATAAGGTAAAGTAAATCTTTGTAATAATTCAACGACAAATTTTCATAAAACGTGTTCATTTCCTCTAAAACACCTTAGGAACCACAGCTTGAGACTAGTTTCAGTCTCACGTAAATAAAAATGACATCTGTCAAAACCTGAGTAAAGATTTTGATAAAAACGTCTTTCTGTAATAAGCTATCACTCACTTGAGTATGGATCAATGAATGTTTTAAGTTATATTTAATACTAAAATCTTGGCTTAAAATTTGTTTTATGATTGGATTCACAACTGAGACACTATTTAAAACACGGCTCAACTATGTTTTATTACCATCAAAACGTTGATGTAAACATTTAAAGATTCATCTCATATGTAATTTATGTCGATAAGGTCATTATTTAAATGCTTCAATATGTTAAAGTTTTCATCTCAAACTAATAAGGTCGAGTCGACCAATTTGTGAAAGTCTGGTGACATTCAAATTACATTGAGTTGATACATTTTTCTGGCTGTAGTTTTAGGTACATATACACCATACATGACGTAACGTGCAACGTATAGAAGTAACTATTGGGAATGTCTAACCAAAATAGTTGTTTAAGCGTCCTACATAGCCACCAACCGGTCTCGTACCAAAAACCTAAATATACGAGGTCGTATATCCAAGAGAAGCGGTATTGGCTGTAAATTGTCGCGATATATTTTAATATACATAATATAGATAACGATAGAGTTCGCTATATTCGGCTAACGAGCGTGTTCACTAAAAAAACTAATATCAGTATATCACACTCATCCGCAGTTTGGACATACCACATTCAATGAAAACTCTAAAACGTTCACAAAGAATTCTTTAGAGTCGACTGAACTTCAAAAGTTTTATCATAAAATTATTTGAAACTAAAATTATTGTGTCAAATATATCTGTACGATTATAATTAACGATTTGTTATAGGTTACTTAAATAATCATCAATTCACTACACTTTTTCCTTAAAACAAAGTTAATATCGCCTATACTGATGTCTGCTATCTCGATATTATGGAAAAGCAACTATATAAACTTAAGCTCCTTCAAAACTTTTATATAATATTCATTTTTTTTATTATCTGCCTCGGTGTCGCAGTGGTAGCGTATGTGACCGCTGTGTTTGAGGTCTCGGGTTCAATTCAGCATGTAAGATCAAATTTTTGTATGAAATGCAAGTACTTATTTTTTGTTTATTGGAACGAAGTTCCTTACGGCAGGCTTGGAAGGGATAGGGATTTCGCTGCGGGACCGAACTGAAAAAAATGTGATAGTAAAACCGTGAGAAAAAATCCGTGGAAAAAGTGCGTGGAATAAATCTGTGGAATAAATCTGTGGAAAAAAGTGCGTGGAATAAAACCGTTAATTTTTATTATTTTTTTCTATTTTTCTATTTCTATGTAATTTTTAATTAATAATAATGTTGACAAAAAAAAATAAAGATACATATTTTTTTGTTATTTCAGTTGAAATTTGAATTACGATGTTTTTTTTATTTTAAGGAATTTATTATTTTATTATTTTAAGGAATTTATTATTTTATTTCCTGAAATACTGAATTTCCTAAATACTTTCTTGTACTTAAATAAAAACTAATCAGCAAAATTTAAGAGAAAAATCAAGAAAACCTACATAAAATTGAGCACGATTTTTTTTGTAAATTGTGTCGATTCCACATTATCCGAAGGAACTTCGTTCCTACCTGGTGTCCCACGACACCATTCGTTTTTTGTATTTATATTAACGTGTATTATTAGCATTTTTTTATTGTTATTTTCTGTTATCGAAATTAAACGAATTCTTTTACATCTTTTCACACCAAAACTATTCAAGACTTTGTCTTTCTGAAGTCGATTTTTCAATCCAAGGGTTGGCAAAAATTGTGTTTCAGCGATAAGCACGCTATTTGTACATGCTCATGAATTTGTTGCAATATATAAAATAAAATAATTAAAAAAAACCTCTAGCTAAAGTGACTTAAGAAAACTATAGTCAAATATAAACTAAATGTCAAGTTTTCAACTTACCAACGTGTAAAAATATCTGTAAAAGGTTTACTTGTGGAAATAAATATCGTTTAACAAGTTCAATATAGGTCTTAAACTTTACATCTAGTTCTTATTCAAAATGAAAATTCATGATTTTTGCCAGTCGATATATTTTACTTTTTTATAGTGTGAACACGGGTGTACAAGCGCGTTACCCTTATATGGAGGTATGAGAGTTTGTGCATGTAAAGCTGGATTTTTTTACTTACGTCGTAGTAGTTACACATTAACTGCGAACACAATCAACCGCAACGTTCCGTGCCACTAACTTCAGCTATTATTTTGTCTTACGTTGTTCACTCCTGTAGTTAGACTTATGTACCCCCACAGTCTCTGGTTAATGACATGCTGGAAATAACCTATAGTGCTAAGAGTATATGTATTTTTAAAATAAACAACCATTACTTCAGACATTTTTATACACCAAATACATTATACTTGTACAGACCAATGTAATTTACAAGTTAATCTATAACCATGGTCCTAATTTTTCTTAGAAGATTCTAGAGGCTCTACCAAATATAACAATGATTAAATACTAATTAAATATGAAAAGTACTTCATCATAAAATTAAAGTTAATAATTGTTAAATGTATAACAGGCATGTATTTATGAGCATGCAACCACTCCACAGATTGCCTTCGTCCAAAAAAAACATGTTCCACTCATTATGAAACACGAACCAATGATATTTGAAGTGGGCATCGCACAGCCGACTCCCAGCCGGCTATACTGTCACATAAAATATACCAGTACTGTTATCTAAAGCCTTCACCCGACCGGTATCGAGGCGAAACTATTCTAATAAAAATAAACCAGAACCAGTCCAAATTAATGATAACTCTTTGAAATGGTGTCTTTTAGGCCGAGCGTAGGACGGTCGATCTACTTGCTATCACACTTTACTGTTTACACATAATTTTACCGAGTTAATTGTTTTCAACAAAATATCTTCACAAATGTACAGTAAAAATAACAGTTAGTGGATATAAAAATAGACCAACGTTTAAAGGTCGGTAATAAAACTGTGATAGTCTAAAGTTGATAAAAACTGCGACAACATTTTCCAATTATACGAAATAAACTACACGTTTTAATTTATAGAGCAATATAAGTTTTTTATACATCGATAGTAATAAAAATCAATTCGTGTTTATTTTCAAATGTAAATTATCAGGTTTCACAATGGTAACTTTAGAAATATAGGCTCTAAAACATATAAGCTATAGGCTCTAGCTATACAATAATAAAGCTAGCACAATAGGATAAGTGTTTCATTATTCATTTAAATATGCTTTCGCAAAAATACAATTCTCTGATTACTTCTAGTCAATCTTTTACCGAACGATCTCAAAAGTATTACATAATATCACTTTAAATGTAAAATAAAAGGCTGACATTGGGTTGGATCCAATCAAATCACAACTATGTATTTTATAACATATTTTCTAACTAATACTTTCAAGTTCCGGTACTCCTACTACTCCTGCTACCTACTGGCATCAGTCAATCTATGGTAGAAGAAGGTAGAAGTAATTCAGACATATTTAAGGACTTGTTCTATTTTGAAATTTTCAGATAAACACCCAAGATTAATTCAGATTGACTTTAAATTGTAACAATTGTTAACCGAAATTGCCTTGATTTAATGAGGTGTCAGCATACCTATGTATGATATATGTACCTATAATTATAATCGCACATATGATTATCGAACAATGGCCCGGGCGCGTGAAAGATCAGACAAGATGATCATTACGCGTCGTGACCAACGACAGACCAATTTGTACTTGATATATCACATGGTCCAAGAGCCCGTGAGTGCCAGACCTTCGTCATTTTATAAAAGCTGAAAGTTCTTCTATGTGTGTCCCTAGTACAGGTAAGAATGATCCCCAAACATGAAGCTGAGGCAGCGGTGGCTTTGGCAGATAACAGGCAACAAAGGTGTGTAAAATTCCATCTCAAATTTGTCATTTTATAAAACTTGATTTTTTTATATTTGATTCATAATAATATTAAAACTCGCGTTGCTCATTGCCAGACAGTTAGTATGGTTCCAACCCTCTGCCGGACACCCCTAAACTATTATAATTTATAATTATACTTACGTTATATTATAAAACCTAAATTTAATATATAATTTTTTGGGAGCCTATTAAACTATGTTTATATAGTAGCCGGACAGTTTCGAAGGTTCTATCATCTTGCCAGACGCATTCAAAGTGAGCAATAATCGGGAGAGCAAGGAGCGAATACAGTAACTAAACGTTATATTATAAAACCTAAGTTTCATATATAATTTTTTGGGAGCCTATTAAACTATGTTTACATAGTAGCCGGACAGTTTCGAAGGTTCTATCATCTTGCCAGACGCATTCAAAGTGAGCAGTAATCGGGAGAGCAAGGAGCGAATACAGTAACTAAACGTTATATAATAAAACCTAAGTTCATATATAATTTTTTGGGAGCCTATTAAACTATGTTTACATAGTAGCCGGACAGTTTCGAAGGTTCTATCATCTTGCCAGACGCATTCAAAGTGAGCAGTAATCGGGAGAGCAAGGAGCGAATACAGTAACTAAACGTTATATTATAAAACCTAAGTTTCATATATAATTTTTTGGGAGCCTATTAAACTATGTTTACATAGTAGCCGGACAGTTTCGAAGGTTCTATCATCTTGCCAGACGCATTCAAAGTGAGCAGTAATCGGGAGAGCAAGGAGCGAATACAGTAACTAAACGTTATATTATAAAACCTAAGTTTCATATATAATTTTTTGGGAGCCTATTAAACTATGTTTACATAGTAGCCGGACAGTTTCGAAGGTTCTATCATCTTGCCAGACGCATTCAAAGTGAGCAGTAATCGGGAGAGCAAGGAGCGAATACAGTAACTAAACGTTATATTATAAAACCTAAATTTTATATATAATTTTTTGGGAGCCTATTAAACTATGTTTATATAGTAGCCGGACAGTTTCGAAGGTTCTCTCATCTTGCCAGACGCATTCAAAGTGAGCAATAATCGGGAGAGCAAGGAGCGAATACAGTAACTAAACGTTATATTATAAAACCTAAGTTTTATATATAATTTTTTGGGAGCCTATTAAACTATGTTTATATAGTAGCCGGACAGTTTCGAAGGTTCTATCATCTTGCCAGGCGCATTCAAAGTGAGCAGTAATCAGGAGAGCAAGGAGCGTATACAGTAACTAGTGCGAATGAAACAGAGCGCTTAGTCTATTGCGGGATTTCACTGCGCACCCATTGTTATTAATTTCATATTTTGCAGTTTATTTTTTTCTTAATCCAGAAATTTCATTAATTAATTTTTACAATTTCAATAACAAATATTTAAAATAATACTGAGTAAAATTTTTCTCATACAATGTCAATCATGTCGAAAATCTAATAATTTAATTGATATTATTTTTCATTTTTAAGAAGTTTATTATTGTCAATGCTATTAAAATTATAAAGCCAATGAAACAAAGTAAATCAAATATTAGTGTTTATTATACCAAAGGACACATTTTTTTAAGATAAGAAATTTACAGAGAAATTAATTTATTTTAATTAAATCTAAATATTTTCATCATTTTCATCGTTATCGCGCGCTCACTAAATCGGTCCACACGTTAGCAGTTTAAACGTCGTAAGTGCTGCGAGTACAATTCGGACCGCCTTTGAATGCGTCTGGCAAGATGATAGAACCTTCGAAACTGTCCGGCTACTATGTAAACATAGTTTAATAGGCTCCCAAAAAATTATATATAAAATTTAGGTTTTATAATATAACGTTTAGTTACTGTATTCGCTCCTTGCTCTCCCGATTATTGCTCACTTTGAATGCGTCTGGCAAGATGATAGAACCTTCGAAACTGTCCGGCTACTATATAAACATAGTTTAATAGGCTCCCAAAAAATTATATATAAAATTTAGGTTTTATAATATAACGTTTAGTTACTGTATTCGCTCCTTGCTCTCTCGATTACTGCTCACTTTGAATGCGTCTGGCAAGATGATAAAACCTTCGAAACTGTCCGGCTACTATGTAAACATAGTTTAATAGGCTTCCAAAAAATTATATATGAAACTTAGGTTTTATAATATAACGTAAGTATAATTATAAATTATAATAGTTTAGGGGTGTCCGGCAGAGGGTTGGAACCATACTAACTGTCTGGCAATGAGCAACGCGAGTTTTGATATTATTATGAATCAAATATAAAAAAATCAAGTTTTATAAAATGACGAATTTGAGATGGAATTTTACACACCTTTGTTGCCTGTTATCTGCCAAAGCCACCGCTGCCTCAGCTTCATGTTTGGGGATCATTCTTACCTGTACTAGGGACACACATAGAAGAACTTTCAGCTTTTATAAAATGACGAAGGTCTGGCACTCACGGGCTCTTGCTCTAACACGATTATCATATGATTGATATGGTTTATAGACCAGTTATATTATATCTGTGAAATACTTCAAACGTCTGATCAGCTACATTTTGTGAGTTAAAGAGAACATAAGTAAACATTCACTTGGAGGTAAGTAAATATCGGTGACCAATAGCTACTCAACAGTCACATGTACCTTAGTAGCTTTTAAATTAGTTAGTAAACAGTAAAATAATTTTTGGTTAAAGATATAATAATGTGGAACTACAAAAAGATTTTGGTGATTCAATTTCACCCTTTAAAGAAAGAAACGAAAAGAAATCAAAATAGCGGAAACGGTCGTTTTATCTTAAATAACCTTAGTTGTCAAGTGATGTCATAGAATCAGCTCGATTTCAGCCCCTCCCTTTATGATCAACATAATCGTTCTTTTTGTTGTTTCGTTTTGATTGTTCATTTTCTTCTGCCTCCTGTATTGCTACTACTTCAAATTACAAGCGTGTATACAAATTTTATCATAAGTTATCCAAGCCTCATAAATACCCAATCAGACTATTTGAAAATAAATGTTGGTTTCGAGAAGCCAATTGATTTTAGAAGTGTTCACAACAAAAATTATCCTCTCAGAAGTATTATGTTTCATGGATCTTACGATAAGAACACTTTCTCTAATGTTTATTGTATTTTAAGAAATTCAATATTTTATAATCAGGTGGCAATTGCAACGCGATGTGATTTCACGTTTGAAGTTCGACTACCGAAAGCCAAACAGACGTTCAAATGTCACGTCGTTTATTGTGATTTGATCGTTTATTTGTGTAAATTGGGAACATTAGATAATATCATAGAGATGAGTCAACGGTTACGCATAATAATAATATTTCATAGAGTTGCTCACACCTCGGCGCTCTTCGATTACTGTTATTACAAGGTTGCGTGGGAGGCGACGCGATAGGTAACTTATACTCATCGTTGCAATTGAATTCTCATTTTGATCTAACTAATGTCAACACTACCAAACGGTGTTACAAACACTTAAAGTTACATTTAAGTACTAGTTAATGGGCCGTGTGGAAGTGACTGCGGTATTTATCGTCTCGTCCATGGAAGTTTCAGATTGTTTGATATTGATAATTTCCATGTAGTGTAGTATTCCATGGTGGTAGATTGAAAGTTCCAAGGAATTACAATCAATCTTTTGTCGTCCGTTGTACCTTGCGTGATACTCAGTCGGCTCCAGCATAAGATTGCGCTGCAAATGCATTTATCTATAGACTAAATTAAAAAGTACTGAAGATTTAGACTTCTGTTAACCTGATACTATCACGGCCTGGACATTCATTTCTTGCTTTGGGTTGCCGTCAGATTTGAAACTAATTAGACATCCCCGAAATGCACACGGTAATACATTTGTATATTTTTAATAAATATTAATACCACTGGAGAGATGTTTTCTATTGATTTTTTATCAGTGTTAAAGGGCATACATACAGAGTTAGTTAAGAAATATTTTAACTCAGCGCAAGGACGGACGAAGCAGTTTACACTCATATTTTTATGATCGATCAATAGACATATTTATTGCCTACCGCCAAAAAAAAGCACAAACGCACTCGAATAAGTGTTGTAGCAATTAGAAAACCGAGTTTTCCTCAGCGTAATGTCGGACAAGATACGACAGTAACGCGCATATAAATGTGTTTATCGCATAGCACATCAAAACAGCATTCTTCGTGATAAAGAATGTGAGCATGAACTGAGCTACTGATAATTAACGCAACCTTCCAATTTATCATCACATACATCTACTTTATCTTTAGCTTAGCTTTAGTGATTCTTAAAACGGGTATCTATGTTTGAAAATGCAATTTAACATAGCAGCCGTCCGTGTCCGGCTAGTGTGTGATAGCGCTAATTAGCTCAGTAACTATTCATCTTGCTACGATTTTTGTAATCCCCATTATTAGAGTATCTATCAACAGTGATTACTCTATGTATCTAAAGCGATCGCTTATCAAAAAGTTGTTCATTTGTACGAAAAGATTTTATAGTAATACTTTTAATGACCTTTAAACAACACACGATTCGGTCACTTTTCTTTAACCTTTGAATGTAATAAATTATATTGAAATATGTTTTAACCTATCTCGTTAGATTATAATATTATTAAAAAAAAATACATCAATCAATACAAATAATGGTGTTATGTATACACTGATGCAGATTGAGAATACCTTTTTAAAACTTCTTAAGACTTGAGAAAACTTAGTTCTTTAAGATTTAAGAACCCATTTTTATTGCCAATAATGTTTCGATAACATTTATGTCAAAATGTAACATTTTTTTTCATGTTTCTGTTTCTTTTTATAATATTGTTCAAGTGTCAGAGTCGTGGCAATTTTAGAAAGCGTTCTTTGACGAATTAATTGTTCGTAATTAATTATTGACCGATTGCCCCATAAGTCAGTATCCCGCTTTATGACTCTTAATATCCTTATAAAATTCAAAATGTCAAGCCTTTATGTCAGAGCTCGTAAACAAAACTATAAAACTGCAGATCCATCACAACATGTGCTAATTGTATATATTTAGTATGACTGTCAATATTTTTTTACCTTTTAATTTTGAGATCAAATTTTATGACTTCTAACGATGATGTATATCAATATTTGAAACTTACCGCAATAAAAGCATGGATGATAACTTAATTACATCAAAAACTTATAACATATCATTTCCTGCTTATTGGCTGTATATATTTTACAAGACAATTACGAAACCTCCCATAATGACACGGCAGTCTTTTCTCTAATCAAAAAGCACATTGCGAATGCTGTATCAGTTTTTATTACAAAGAACCCTTAGACACACATACTTAAAATGGCAGAATCTTAGACAGATAGATATACAAAACAAAATTTTGTATATTTATTTGTCTAAGATGTTTTTTAAATCATTTTAGTATATGTTAAAGTTTTTAAGGTTACACATATAACACTGAAAATTTGAACAATGAAAATGAGGCTTTCGAACATACCTACGAACTTTAAAAGTATGAAAGAGCTTATGAACTGGTATGTTACCGTAATAATTATTCATATGTAAAACAAATAACGAGGTATACTCTTATACCTGGAACGGGACACAACATTATGGCCAATTAAACTAATTTAGTGGCTCGTTATTCATTTAAGTGGCATGCTATTAAATACACTAAAAACTGAATTCATTTAATATTAAAATATAATGTAAAAATAATTAAAACATGAGTTTAATATAGTAATAAACTTTACGATTGTGTTTTCTCAAAAATCACGATATGTATTATCGAGTACAGGTGTAAGTAATATACTTTGGACACGTAACATGGCCTTACACAGGTTAAACACCTAAAGCCCTTTACATTCCAAATATTTCAACAACCCAAGACTATAAAACATCAGATCCTCAAGAAATAGTGTACCTTCGAAGTCGGCGACGCACTCATCACTCTTTGAGTTGCACATGTTCATCGATAATTAGTTGACCTGTTGGCACGGCCTCGTTGTATTAAAACAACTGAATAAATGAGATAGTCTTAATCATAAAATGAATTTATTAAATTAGCTTTCACTGAAGTCTTTACCCGCGTATTACATGGAAAAATCACCATGCAAACCTTCCTATGTTACTTCCCTTCCAATCTCCGTTGAAGTTGACCTTCTTGCCAACTTCCTGGGTAAGCGGACCAACGCGCAAATTACTGCACTTTTATATGTCTCGTTTTTTACACATAATAGAAGATAGATATTATAATTGTGATTTTATGGTACAGTACATTATTCTGTACAATTTATGTGGGTATGCTTAATTCAATTATTTAAGATGCTATGTACTTTACGGTCGTCCGGAAAATAGTTACGACTTCGTAAAATTTCATTAAATATTTTATTTATTTCAATACATGGAAACCTTATATAAGTAAAGTAAAGTTAAACATCTCAGAGCCAATGATAAGTTTTAGCTACTAGTAAAAGTTTATTGAAGACGAAAGACTCATCGTTTGCTTATTTCATTAATAAAAGTGAGATTTTTTTTTAGATATTTATGTGTTTCATCCGTTTACGCTTTCAAACGATTTACGGAATAGTAACAAATATTGATATCCTTAAACGGCAGCGATATTTTCAACTTTTTTATTTCTTATTAACCATTTTACGGTATTTAATTTTCATGACAAAAAAAAATCCTGCTCAGAAGGAATACCTGTCACAAGGAAATAAATACTAACAAAGTTGACATTCAGTGTCAAGGATTCTACAAACTTATTTATTTTGTAGGCAAGTTACTCTCTTGCCCTGTTCAACACTTTACACAGGGTCCTCTAAATCAGAACGACCTAAGTGATAACGATCTTAATATTTTTAAAGTCGTAACTTTTTGCTTGCGTCGTGAAATAATATCAGCCAAGCAACATCCATCTACCTGCCTACCAGTCGGACCAACACGCACTATAATCTAAGATTGTAAGGGAATCGTAAATACAGATTAGGGTTGATATGAGCGCGTGCATCGATTTGCAGCAGCCATCAAATATTGACGCGTCGAACCGCGTTACTACACGCTCGGGATGCATAATTCCGCGAATATGCTTTATGACATACATTTCCCTCTCTTCCTGCCCCCTTAAATCCCCTTACACACCTTCCCTTCTGCGTATATTGGCCTACATCTTCATAAACTATGAATCCTCCCAATCGCAGTCAGGTGCGATCGGTTACAACCGCGATTTATTATCACTTCGAAATATCGCTACTCTTGCGTATAACGCGTTTCTCCCCGTTTTATTTGGAAGATGTTATTGAATTATTTAGTGGTTTATGCTTTACTCGTAACGTTAGGTTGTGGGGTCACGGTCAGCGTTTGCGTCAAATCACCTCGTAGAACACTTTGGTTTCAACATCGGAATCCGGCATTTGTATATAACGTGTGCTGAAATATTTAAATGTCACCAATATCATTAACTATTCTAATTTGGCAACACGATGCCATCTTTGTGTCGTTAAACATGGTCTAAATGCGACTTCAATGTTGAAATGTGACCTAATGTTAATGTGATAGTCTAAGCAATATATAACTTGTGCTCTCATCTCTACATCAGTCTGAAATTCATTTTATACTTCGTCATTTTAGTTGAATGTAGATAGGTAGTTAATCTAAACTTCTCATTTCCTCTCAGTACCAGTTCCAAAGAGAAGGTACAAGGGTCGGCGACTAGTATTTGAAGTGTATGTGTTCGAAATTCATTTGTTGTTTCATGAAAGCTGTGCTCATGCAAGTATACATTAACCCTCGTCTACAAATTATAATCACGATGGTGATTTAGTAATACTAAAAATTGAGGTCTCCCCAACTACTGAACATTTAGTATTCAGTGTTCAGAATATTCAGTCTTATTAAAAAGTTATACATATTTCATACCGTCTTAGGTACATAAAAAAGTACCTGAAAATAATTTCTCTCTTCTTTCATGGTTGAAGATCGTCGCCAGCGTCACAATCACATTTAAATCACGTGATTTAAAACCTGTAATCATGATACAGGACACCAGAATTTTTGTTGAAGTCATTACAAAAAGGAAATCGACTACTTTGTACGGGTTCCTGGTCTTAACATGGACAATTTATTATTGAAATTATAATATAATTCTGCAGTGGCCTATACCCAATAGAAAATATATTTTTATCAACCTTAGTGTCAAGTCAGTCATATAATAGAATAAAACGCATTGTTTACAGTAACTATTTTTTTAACATTTCAATTACTTTCCTCAGTAATTAATATACTCATATGCTGGATTCTACGTTGGAAACGGGTACTGGTCCAAACCAAAATTGTCATTAGAAAAATAATCAAAATCCATTTTAGAAAACAGATGAAAATGCAGGAAAGCAAACACAGTCACATCCAAAGTACGAACGAGAGCGTGCAACACGAATGTCAGGTGACGTACGAGTATGTAGGTTGGAAACATAGGTTAAAATTAGTCAAGTGTTGCTAAGATATCAGAAAAACCATAAACATGTAGTCATTATAATTATTTTAAAATCAGTACAATTTTTACTTTACTTAATATAATTACGAGTATGTAGGTTTTAGTGACATTTTGACAAAGTGTTTTGTTTTTTGCCCTTGAATAATTTACTACCATATTTGATTATTTATTTACGTGACAACACTAACCATTAGTAGGTACTACCGGAAATCAAATGAGTGTCTTATGAAAATCATTATAATATACATGTGATTTTGATGCTATTGGATTGTGACCAGACTTATTAAATTTTTAAAAGTAACTGTTCATAATTTGTTATATTAACAAATGGGTGGTCCATGTTCAGGCTAAGATTGGTCGGTGTCCTCTATATTTTATCTAGTATATTTTTATGTAGACTTTAATTTCTTTTAACCAGAATCTGATAACATAAATAATATACTTAATCATATTAATTTTGAATCGCAGAAAATCGAGACATATTTTATTAACTAGCAACAGTGGTCACATACCGTTAACGGTCGGACGTTAGGTCACCGATCCGGTCGCATCCTCAGTTAACCAACGTTACCACCACCATCCACGTGAAAGAAATATAAAATGTCGAACTAAATGTCACTGTTTCTAACAGTGTTCTGCGATTTTTAATTCTAAAGCATTAAGATAATCTTAAAATAACACACTCCGTTTTATTTAGAACTTTGCCCACAGTTTTGGAGACAGTTTGAATTCTAACTACAAAATACTTGCTTCGTAATCCACACCAGATTAATAATAACTTAAGAAAACAAATAATTATTTTAATATATGTGACAGGGTGTCTAAATTAAAGACGAATGTCAATCAATTCTTGAAGTACTGAAATGGGGTAACATACATATGTACATTAGCAACCTTCATCAGTTCACTGCTGCAGTAACGATTCTTGTTTTTACATAACATTAAAAAGACAAGTTTGTTTTAATATTTACAACTGTAGATTATTTTCAAGTTCAGACCTTTGTTCAAAGTTTGATCGAGTTAAGTACCCGGCCACACATTTGTGAGCCATGTACTGCTGGTGGCAACGTGTGGCGGGAGTCATTACGTCACTCGTATGCTCGGCTGCTCTCTATATCACATAAAAATCTATACTCGATTTTAATATTCTGCTGCTGGGTTGCAATTTTTGTTGCTGATGTCAAACTTGCACTTTGATAAATATTTATTATGTACACACTAAGGTTAATAGTTCTCGATGCTTTCTTTTAAACGAGAGTAAGATGCAAATATTAAGATTGCAAACTTTCTCGATTGCACTGGTCACGTATAAATGAATATTGCACATTTAGATTGCACAAATTTAGATAATTGACAGATAACGCTAATAAATAACCTGATTATTTGTATTTTCGATTGTCGAAAGTTTTTAATGTGTTTATAAAGTATATTTTAGATTAAGTAATGTAGCTATTTTCGTATTTCTTAAATAAAATTTGTAATACCATTTTCCAAGTATGCGAGGTCGAATAGGGTCAGAATAAGCTCGGTGTCAATTCAGGGGGAACTTTATAACTGTATGGTCCGACTCCTCTCTAGAACTTTTATTGGAAGCATCACATACTTTTGACTACCTACTGCCATCGAGTCCTTGGGTACCTGATAGGTGATCCGAAGGTTTTTTCATCCGACTATTAAAGTGGCCCATATGTCATTATATGTATAAGCAAAGATGACTAAACAAAAATAGACGCTAAGCAGATTGTTAAAATCATTTCATTACTTCCCAGTAGCAACTAGCTTTGATTGACTTTCGTTAAAATCGAATTCGACGTAATATTGTTTATTCATGTAGTTTATCTTCAAAAGTAAATGGTGTAGATCAAGAGTCTCATAAATTTATTGCCTTTTAAATATATCGCAGTTTTATGACCGTTTTCACTAATCATCAAATATCTCATTAGCTTTTATAACCTGCACTATAAAAAAGTAGAAGTCTCTTTCTGAATTCGTTATTTTTTGTACATAACTTGATAGTTTGTAAAAAATAAGACGTGCGTGTAAGTGCCTTTCAAGTTTCAAGTCGCCCAAGACTTTTCTGAAGTAGTTAAAGAAGATCTACATAGTTACTTATTATTTATTTATATTAAGAGCCTGCCAAAGTCACCCTACTCTGTCTGTAGAAAACCATGAATAGAATCCAACAGTTGTAGTCACCATACTCATTGCGAAATCAAACAATGCAGTATGGTGACGCACACTATGGCGGCCTAGTGAGATGCGTAAGTCATCTAATAGAGTTGATCAGACAAGAAAACACTAGGAAGAACGTTAAACCTTATATTTCGTTTACGGCTAGAAATGTGCGTAAATAATAATATTTGAACATACTTCTTCTTTGAGAAGATGGATGGAAGAAGATTGGCACACATTCACACACAATGGCCATACGCACAATGTTGACCACTGCCATGTCACAAGCTGTGTTGGCATATGTAGGAATATCCAGCAACCAAGTATTGATAAATCTATGTATCACGGCCAGCAGGTCAGTAGCGTTCATCTAATTAATATAATTTTGCAAAATAAATATGGTAAACTTTTATATTTCACCTATAAAAAATCTTTAGCATTCGCGAACATTAATGACTGTCATAAATTTACAATCTTTTGAAATGATGCGTTTCAATCGGAGAATGTATATTGAGTTTTTAATAAATAAATTGTATAATTTTATATTTCACTAATATTTGCAAAAGAGAAATAGTGGAAAAATGTTAGCGTGCGCTGTACAACTTATAATTATTGATTAATAACCACTATGACTAGTTATGCAACTTCTTTAAGAAATAGTGTCAAAGTGAAATAAAATATAAACAACTCCAATAAAACACTGACAATCCTAAGAAGTTAGTTAACTTAACTTTGTTGTGTTGTTTGCATAAACACAATTCCAATAAATATACTTTACATATGAGTAGGAAATTTAAGATAGATCTTATATGATAAGAAGCAAGCAAGCTTTGAACACTTATTATTTCTTTAAAAGAGATGCAAGTGTTCTATGCACTTTCAATGTCACGGCGACATCACTGTGCAATGAAAGATGAAGTTTAGTTTTTTCCTTTTTTTTATTTGAGAGCCTGCCAAAGTGACTCTACTCTGCCTGATGAAAAATATGAATAGAATCCAAAAGTTGTAGTCACCATAGTCATTGCGAATACTGACTATGGCGGCCTATTAAGATGATTTTTATGCCTCACTTGGGGACGTAAAAGGCATGACAGTCATCGTAGCATTGTATTGCACACACTTACTACGACAACTGTCACCCCTGCATCAATGGGCCTCCGGTCTCACACTCACCAACGGAACACGACAGCACGGATGTTGTCGCTTTAGGTTGATCTTCTGTGGGAGAGTAGTACTGCCCCGGTCGAGCTGGCCCGTTCATGCTGAAATCATCGTGGCTCTACTACCTATCTAAGTTTTGTCATGCTAATTAAAATAACACAAATAAGAAATAGTCCTACACACATACCTGAAACAATTACACGCAATATTAAATAGCAGTCCTAGTGAGCATGAGTTATATTTATTTTTAATCCAATGCACCGTATTAATTACTTGTGTAATTTTTCTTGCGTATTATATTTTAACGTTGCGTTTTTCTTTAATATTGTGACTAGTCAATGACATTGAGGTGAGCAACAACGCACTTCAAACGTTTCTCTATGCAAGTAAAGAGTGTGATATATTACATTTTAACATTTTTTAAACATATATATATACTTATCAAACAACCTTTACATAAAGTATAATATAATAGGTGCAATTATTTTGTAGGTATATACGATATAAGATATACGATATTATATAATATAAACAGGCAATAAATTTAATAATTTATATACTATAATACAGTCAACGAAGTCTGCTGAGGATAAATCTAGATTTCTGGGTGGCCATGGAATGTCGCCTCGTCTGGAAATCAGTTTTTTCGGAAACATGTCTTTGACCACGGACAGGGACTCATTGGATGTGTGATAAGTATCTTCATCTTGTTGAACCCATGTGTTACGATTGTAACCAGCAAGTTCCAGTGGCATCGGTCCCAAGAACTCCCGTAACATGCTTGCGGGGAATGTTAGATTCAAATGTGAACGAATTCTTGGCCCACTCTTTATGTTTACAAAATTGTATTATTACGTGATTAGTGGAGCAGTTAATGATAACCTAATTCAATTATAAATAAAACCAATTTAGTGATAATTAAGTTTTGGGCTTTTTTGTGTCGCAAAGGAAAATAACGAGTAGCTCAAAAGAAAAAAGGCAGTAAAATAAAATGTCTAATTGTTACGCCATGACGGAGTGACCAAAGGCGAAGGGCGCCGTTATTAATAAAGGCATAGCTGCAAACTGCTAATAAGCAGCCTCGTAAATTGTACTCAACAACTGATCCCGAATTACGACCAAACTGTTGTTACTTTTTATATTTCACTTTCCACTTTTTACATGTACGCCGCGCCGGGGCCACGTAGACTTTATAAATGATACACGAGGCAACAAAAAATATTGCTGCACTATGCTGTATCAACATTTTTCTAATCTCAAATTAGAAACGGCCCGTGCTATGATAGTTAGACTACCGATAAACATACTAGTATATTTCTAAACACGTACAAATTATAAGCAAATTAATCTTAAATAACACGCACAAAGGCTCATGCTCACAAAATTGCTTACCCTAGTTAAGAATTGAAGGATCAATAGCCTCTTAGACTAACAGACAATTCAAAAGATAAACATTAATAATCTCTCAAAAGTATGTATAATCTGAAGTCTAAAATGCCGTAGACATTTGTATTAAACTATAGATATATTTGGTTATGAAGTAATTAATACACATGGTTAGTAACGAATAGATTTTAAAATAATATTTTAATATTTATCCACACTGTCAGTATAAACATCTAACCCTTAATAGCTTTGGTTATGTTTCATAAATTATGTTCAATGTAACTAATTTGCAAACTAACTTCAAATAAATAAACACTATTCATATTTAAGAACATAAATAATCTTATAAACAATAATTTATCACTAAGAATATATCATAAATTAAGTTTTAGCATATGATAAATACAAAACTTAAACATTTTGTACATAATTATTCAAAATTATTATTTTTATAAAGGCCGTGTCTAAGTGTTGCTCGTTCTAGCAACTAAACCCTTTCGCGCGGTCCGCGCCAATAATGAAATCTGGGGTGTGAAATAAAAAGAAAAAAGTGTCTTAATTAAATTTTCTTTTAACAAAATTTAATAAACGTAAAGGGGCGAGTGTGGCCACGGCGCCTCCTCGCCCCGCACTTCTTGCCCCCTCTGTCCCAGTCGAGTCGAATAAGATCGACCATCCTAAACCTACCTACGTATAGGAAAATCACAGTGTGCACGTTATTATACTTTAAAGATACCAATTTCTTATTCGTACCTGCAGGTTTGTACTTCTTTATATGCATTAACAAAGTCAATGTTGACGTACTGGGATACTAATACAATTATCAATAATTTATTATATACTCGTATACATTACTATAAGAAGTATCAAAATAAGTGTCAGGGCTGTAATCAATTACTTTTTTAAATCGTTAATATAGCTGTAAACTTTTCTCTCATTTCTTAAGTTAGTACTATTTACTTTCTTGACATTAATCAACATCTCAGGCGAAGACGTCCGCCGCTGGACATAGTCATCCCCAAGGTTCTCCACAACAACCAGTCCTGTGCTGCTCACATCCAACGATTAGCCGTGACCTTCATCAAGTCTTCGGACCACCTTGTCTGTACAAGGTGGTCCGAAGGCCTACTCACGCTCCGTCTTTTAGTACATCTTCTTCTTAATATTAAATAGAGAAAATTTAGAGCCAAGATTATATACTCGTATATATTCCTTCGACCAATAACCTTCAAGGCTTTGTCCTCTTGTCTAAATTGAGCCGTATCGATACAATAAAAATAATATTCATTTGTAAATAATTGCATATGCCACAAATTTAATAATGAGTGCTTTCGTAATGTACAATTAACACATACATTTAGACCAATTTCAAAATTAAAGTGACCGATGAAATAAGATAATTTCTTTCTACAGTATTTGGAGGGGATTTACTTAAGAGAGCGAGATACGAACAACTGAATTGTTACCAAAAGGTAATATAATATTTCTTGTTCTTGTAAATTTCGGTACACATATAGATTCAAGTGAGAATGATTTGTTGGTGCCCGTGAACCATGGTTTATTATAACATGGCGTGTTAATGAAAAACTGCGGTACTTTTAAGTGGCATGCGGATACTGTAATGAAAGGAATTAAAATAATTTTAATACATATTTTATACATTGCGCAAAGTCTTGTGTTATTACACTCATAGTTTAATTTTTACCGTTAATTTTCTACGTTTTAAAGCATTTATTATGATATATTTGTTGTATTTTTATTGTTTTCATGCTCAGTGACCTGCATTAGCATCGGCAACCGTATCTGTGAGTCGAAATAGTTTGTTGTGCGAGATGAACAGATAGTGAGTCGCAATGGCTCGGCGCTGCCTACCGTGTGGAGTGTGGACTGTAGCAGCGACATTTAAATAAACACTTAGCAACAATAAGCGCGATAAGTGGCGCTGGCTCAAACCTCCGCGTTAGATACCGACCGACATACGCCCGGTACCGTTAGACTAAAAATCTTACTGTTATTATAAATGCGAAAGTTTGCAGTGATGTTTGATACTCAAACGCACCAGAAAATCTAGAGGACCTGAAAAAAAAATGGCACAATGATAGCCTATTGTCTAGGATAGAAAAAATTCACGAAATTGACATAAGCTTGGAGCGAAGAGCTAGCGTGTTGTATAGTTTGAAAAATGGAGAGCACTTGACAAATGTGATAATCTTATTTGAATTCAAATAATTTAAAAGTGTAATCCTCCAGGGTTATCAAATGAAATGACACAAAAAATCGATTCGCTCATCAGGTATAGCGTGCAGAGTTAATATTTCACATTATTAATTACAAAAATACCTATATAATTACATAGACGGCCGCCATCACTGCGTGGATGCACCACGCTACGCCATTTCTTCATAAGTAACGTGTTTATTTGAATTCTTTTAAAACTATTTCCTATAATGGTACTCATTTGGCTGATAAATGAGCACTTGCTCCTATCTAATGTGTACTATTTCAAATTGCCGTGATTAAATCCATGGTCTAAGTACTCTGCTATGTCAGTTGAGCTTAATAATTAGATGAATTGAGGTTTTCTGCAAATCCAAGATTAAAAGTGGTATCCACTATGAAGTTTTAATAAAATTATTGTATATTTGAGAAAAATTCAACTTCTTGCTGAAATAAAATAAAAGTAAAGTCTAAAATGAAATAAAAGTATTTTTCAAGTTTACCAAAACTATTTTATAGGCTTTGAATGGACAGATTATATTATTATACATTTATGTTTTAACAGTACGACATTCGTTAGATACGCAGTCAGAAATACTGTTGACATTTATTGTATAAATAATCATGTAAATTATGAATTAAGGTAATTTTTAGCAACAATTTTAATTTAAAATATTGGTTTGAAAAATGACAGTTATGTGGACGCATGGTATTCTCACTAAGGACATTTATTATTGTACCTTCCCCTGTTCCTATAAATCTAATACATTTTCAAATAGGTACAAAAACGTTTTACTTATATTTTTCGGTAATTACAAATCTGGACTATCAACACTATTTTACATCAACGGCCTTTCATAGTGCACTGTTGAATATAGGCCTCTCCTTAGAGAGGAGGTTTTGGCCTCCTATACCACGCTGATCAGATGGGTTAGTATAGAATTTGTATCCAGTTTTCTTTCTCTTTGCAGCCTCTTACGGCACTTTTGGGATGAATTGGGAAACGACACTCGGTACTCTTAATTTCCACACGGATGGCAGTATCAACGAAAGTACATAAATAGTTTCTATAAAATAATATACGTATGATACCATAATAACAGTACTCACAAAACAATAAGGAACGAAGTAAAAAAATGAATAGTCCGACGGTACCCCGTGAACCTTACTCCACGTATCATAGCTTCATGAATAATGTATCTCGCTCCAAATAACATACGATTACAGTGTAGGAAAATGCACTTTCTTTGTCTTGTGTTTAGTCCGTCGCACTCCCGCCGAATTCGGGTAATGACCGCCCGTCGCAAGCGCCTGCAACCGCTATGCTTAACGTATGGCGAAAATCGTCTACTTACTGAACTATGACGTCACAATAATACTTGAAATGGTCGACAGACAGGGCTAATTCTTTACAATTTAATTTTTAAATAAATATTCTGAGATGTAGTTCTATAAACTAAACTTGCACGGAATCGAAGCCAGTAAACATTTTTGAATTTCTATAAAACGTCATTGTACCTGTATACCAGAACTGTGGTCAAATATAGAACACGATGTCTACGCTACCATGAAATCAGATAACAGAGTTATAATCGCTAACCTTTCGAATTAACCACTATTTCTCTACACAACTTTATTCTATATTTTCATTTATTATTATTTATGGCCTTAATTGTACTTTTTATGTTTCCTTAGAGTCATTAATCGCGACGTAGCAGCATTTGAAGGTATTTTACTGTTTAAAAAAACGTAGAAGATATTTACGAAACCGCGATGATCTTTTGTGAGCCGGAGACTACTAGTTTTTTAACAAGCTACCTACGGCGTGATTTATTGCACTAATTATAGTATTTTCCGTGTTATATATCTTTATACCTATGATTGTAACGTCTTAAATAAAAATTATCTAATAATTTACTCTTGTTTTTCCACAGTTTTATAATTTTACCACAATGTTTATTGAAATCAAAAAGTAATTGGACGTATGTAGTTATCAGAGATACAATTTGATATTTGCGGCGCGGTGCTTGGTGGGTGACGCGTGCGCTTACGCACACGCCATGCCCGACCTCTGATATCAGCGCATCTATCTAACAATAGTGCTATTTGTAGGAGTTATCATGATGGTATGATATTTTACACAGAGCAATCAAAATAGAATTTTTATCTGTGTGATATAACATAGTGTTTTCCTTCTTTAAACTATTTCTATTCATACATAAATAACAAAGTCAAAGACAAAATTAGATAGGTCTACTGTTGTTTCTATCTCAGACTCAATTCTTATTAATTATAGGTAAGTATGTGCACGTATATATACATGTATATATGTACACGTATACATATGTATATTATTATTTTAAATATTTTTATCAAAATCTTCCTTTCTCTCTTTCATTGTGATGGTTCTCTAGAAGAGATCTCAAGTCGTGATAAACTCGTTAATTATAGAACGACTTTTATTTATGCCAAAATAAATATTTTTATTTATTTCTTACTTTGGAAAGTATTGTATTTATTTATTACGGAACTAAGTATATAACATATATTTATATAAAGAAGGTTTTGCAGCGTCTTCAAAAAAAAATGTATTTAGAAACTGCCACGGTATTAGTTTTTTATTTGCATAATTTTTTTAAAGAGTTTAATACCAATCGTGTAATAGACCTGTGTAAGATTGCTGGAAATGATTTATTTGCGTGATGAGTGGCCAAGGCCCGAACGTGGCTCGGTGGTGCGGTTCTGAGAAGTGTCAATACTCCGGTGGGTGTCACCGCGTCTGGCTGTGGGAACTGAAAGTGTCGTGCTTACTGAATATCTACTGATAGATAAATCAGGCTTAGATAGTTAATTGCACCTAAATTATTTATTTGTACGATTGCTAGAAATGGCTATCAATGTTACTCTATCTGCCGTTGGTTCGTGTACTTTATTGAAATGTATTTAATTTTCTCGTAGCTTTATCACTTCGGAACTTGTATACAATTTATTCATTTACTAATATTTGTAATTTTGATTTTGATAATATAACATTAGATTGAGAATTGTTTCGGATATTTTTAACAACTAACTTTTACGGTTTCACTTACTTTTGTGAGGTTTTTAACAAATTTCATCCGCATTTACATTCTTCTTTCTTTAAGGTTTGATTTTTACTAATTTTATCGAAGAAGGCAATCTTAAAACCTGGTAACTTTAAGTTAAAGTTTAGTTTGGCTTTACGATATGTTTTATATTTTTTATTTTTTTTTTGCTGGCACCCGCCATTGCAGGGTGTTACTGCCTTTATTATTTCTACTTTCCCCTGATGTCATATTTCAAGGACTTTATTAAGCTGTGTATGCAAATAGTCTTAGAGTTATTTTTCACTTGTACTAATCGTGCTACATACAATATAAATTATTACCTATGCTGAAATGATACTGTACTATACTACTTATATAATTGTAATATCTTATCCTAAATATATAGCTGTTGCTTACAATCTATTATTTTATATCTATCTTAATTTAGTTTTGCTTGAGTAACATAATATTTTAAATTATATTCTAAGCAAGATTTATATATTTATATGTTTTATATTGCATAGTTTTTATAAATGAAACCTAAAAATTAGGGCAATATTAATCCAAAAAAACACAAGGATAACGACTCTTGTCTGGTGAAGCTAACCAGTACTATACTACTTGTAACAGAACAAATAAACAGAACAATAATAGCGTATTAGGTATTACAATAACACAAACGGTAGAGTGTAGTCACCTCTATGGCTGCGTGGCATGCACATCACGCGCGCGCATCTCCGCGACGCGCCGTCGCCGCGCGTAGTAGCCAGTGTGCGGGGGGCCTAACGCTGTGCTGATATGACGCCATATTTTAAAATTTTAACATAAGTAGGTAAATAAAAAATTAGACTAACCCTTGCAGAGAAAAGTTTAGAAGGAAGAACTTAACGGTTGACAGCGTGCTTTCGACTCTGACTTGCAGGTGTAAATCTAGTTTTAGATTATAAGTTATAGTCCTTTCCATTTTATTCAGGCATCTCAAATACTTAGGCGTAGTGTTCACAGGATGGGCGGAACTCTAAGTAGGAGAATATTTTTTGTCAACGTTCTTTAAAACTAGAGTTCTTTTCTTCCTTGAATAGTGAGCCAGCATAATGCACATTTAACAGCACTAGAAACTATCACTGTCCTCATTATAAGTCAATTATAGTGTAGAAAAGTTACCAATATGTCTATTTGTCTTTTAGACGAATAATCACGGTTTTGTGGGTGATAGTCGATAGGTGAAGTTTTCTACTTCATTATTATTGAGTCAAAGAATATAATTGTCAAGATTAACATTAAATTACCGGTATAATAAGAGGATGAAATTAATAGTAATCACAGTGTAATCATTACATCGGCTAGTGGTGCGTGGAAGTGTTTGCTTCATCATGCAACACCTACGAGTACTAGTGCACCGCTTCCTTTGACACAGGCTCGAATATAACCTCACCATAACAGTAATAATAATTTGACACGTCATTCAGATGTATGATATATTGAGTGAAATCTTAGGTAAAATTAACAGCAGCAGAAGCTTTCACCTGGATAGGGCCTAGCTAGGCGCTGCACCCGTTCATTAAGAACATGAAATAACATCGTCTGGATACTAATAAGTGAAGAGCGCTGGGGGAACTTCTGGCTCGTGTATCTCGGGAGTCGAAGATCTGAAAATGTTTTCCACCTAGCTAACAAAAAATCTAAAATTAACGGATTACTTTTTAAGAAATCAATTTTTTGGGAAATTGACCTTGCCCAGGATTCAACTTGTTGCCTTGACTTGATGTAGTTCATGCTTTATAATGGCCATATCACTGAGTATGTAACATCTAGTCATGGCTGTATTAAGCGCTACAGGATTGTTAGAGTCTGTGAAGTTGACGCTTTTTTAATTAAAAATATAACTATAATAACTGTTACAAAAGTGGTTCAAATCGTCCAAAAATATTTTCAAGAAATTCAGTTTCATAGAGTAAAATTAAAAATTAGAATAGGACACGATTAACATTAGATATCCTGTAACTGTATTCTCTTTTAGTGTTACATCATTGACATACACTTTGAACTCCTCAGATCAGCCATATTTATTATACCTCTACGATTCTTCAAGGTTTGAATCCTACACGAGACAAAAATTTTGTAAATCAGAAGTGCTCGTCCCAAAACTCCTTTATGTTCAATGTTTTGTTTGTGTAAAGTTAAGAACAACCTAAGTAATAGGTACCTTACACTTACGAAAACCTTATGTTTATTAGTGTTTTTTTTTCTATATTAAGAGCCTGCTAAAGGGACTCTACTCTGCCTGATGAAAAGCATGAATAGAATCCAAGAGTTATGGTCACCATACTCATTGCAAATGCAGACAATGCAATATGGTGACCCACACTATCGCAGCCTTGTGAGATGCTTTTTCACACCCCGCTTGGGGGCGTAAAAGGCATGACAGTCATCGTGACAGTGTAAAGCTTACACAGTTACCACGATAACTGTCACCCCTGCATCAATGTGCGCAATTATGAGCATAAGAGATGTCTACGAAACAACAGTTATTCTCAATTGAAGTCAATCTATGTATATCATTAGCGTGTAATTCTTTGAGCGCTTACCAACAACTGGAATATTGTTTAACGCTAACTTTAGCGAGGGCCACAAATAAACATGGCTATCAAACGTTGCTATAATAACATGTACAGTTATAAAAGGCTAATGCAAGATGGGCGACATAAATAAGTGTCTACGCCGAAGTGCCAACGCATACGTTTGTAGCGCGGATGTCCTCGACGACTATCGCACAACCATTTGTATAGTATATCACATTACATTATAACATTGCGAATAAATTGCAAATCGTAAGCATGT
This sequence comes from Hypercompe scribonia, assembly GCA_949316085.1. Taxonomy (NCBI): domain Eukaryota; kingdom Metazoa; phylum Arthropoda; class Insecta; order Lepidoptera; family Erebidae; genus Hypercompe; species Hypercompe scribonia. Next base: position 364,302 of record OX438967.1, on the reverse strand, counting down.
TTATGTGAGGAAAACTTATCTGTTATTGGCATTAAACATTTTCCTTGAATACTAAACTTGATTATGAGGTAAACATTTATTAAATCGTGAAGGTTAACGTATGTTTCAATCTTAGTTTTAACCATCAATTCAAAACTTATGTGTAAATATTCTGCTAGAGTGGCCTTAAAACCCAACAAGTTTGGTTGTTTTGTTAAACAATAAGGACTACTGAAAGACATACACATCATTTTCAAGAGTTTTCTTTTGCTTTCTTTACTGAAACTTTTTTTTCATGTCATTTGTAATCTTACCTTCTACCATACTAATGCGCGGAGAAGTTTAAGCGACAATCATATGCCTCTAGCGAGTGAATTTTTAAGAAGAATGTTTGGTCCAGGTGTGGTCGCCGCGTCACTGTCAGTGGCATGTAAACGCGTTCTAAGTTAAAGCTTTTACCCTTGAAATAAAAGGCTCAAACGAAAAGTGTATTAATATTCTCATGATCTGAGCGAGGAAGTTAAATAGCTGTGTATTTGTATTCATTATCCCGCGTCGTTCCTAACAGCTTACGTGTGAGACGAATAGTTTAGAGGCGACAGCGACGGTGTGTAACACTGTCTCCATTGTTGTAGCACAAACGGTATGATAATGAAAGAAGGCACTTTATTATCGTGCCGTTGGTAGATATAAAATGACATGTTCGTCTCGCACTTGTTTTGTATTATGTATATTATTTAACAGCTTTTTAAATGGCCCAACGGTTCCATAAACTAATTTTTCAAATAAGTTTGTTAATTCTTTTAAGAGAATAGGTTATGAGTTAGTTCCCAATTCACACTTAGACTCAGCATTAACTGAAACTTGGTTCCTAATTTGACACAATTTAGTATACTAAATGGGTACATAGTTTAGTAAAAACATTCAGCCTCATTAGCAAATTTAGTAAGATGTGCTCCATAGTGAAGGTATATTCTGAACCTGTATATGATTCTGAACCTCAAATATGGTAAACATTTTAAAAGTACCTCAAACATAACCACATATCAAGATGAGATTGTAACGATTTTTCTACCCTATATATGCAAATCAATCGCTAAAAAGAAACTCGTGTAACGGTTAGGATCTATTGTACACTTGAAGAATTGATATGATAATTCATAGATCCGAAGGACACACCCGGTCTGTACTCGATATTTGGACCGTATTCTCTGTTCGCAAGATAATCACCCTTCATAAGGCTCATGTTTGCTTTCTTCTGCATCGTTGAAAAGAAAATATATACTTCTAACAGTAAATAATAAAAAAAAATCATGTCTACGAGGAGGCCTATGTCCAGCAGTTGACTGTTAAAAACTATTGATAAAAATAAATAAATATTTTCTGTTATGTTACCAAAAGATAATTAAATTCACGTTTTTCTTATGTTAGATTAATTTCTTCCACTTGTCGTCTATGTTTTATTACTAAAAAAATGTACATTTATGTTGTCCCTAAACATATAAAACATATAAAAAACTTATTGACAACTTGTATATTACAATCACAACTCTTTGCTTGCAGGCAAACTGACCAAACACGTCAATTGACCACATAAATGTTAAAGAGTAAACTATGTGATACATATTTTTTCAGTTTAACTCTCGAAATCAGTCATTGATATCGTCAGTAAATTATTCAGATAGTCCAAAATATATCACAGATTTACCATAGTAGTAGATAATCTAAAAGCTTCGAGTATTGTCGACGTAAGTTTAACGGCAATAAAACTAAGCACTGGTCAGTTCCCGTGGCTTAGGACAGCGTGCACGCACATCAGGCCACAGTTTTGTCTGCTCGTGTCATTGTGTTCGTTCGAGTAGCATTAGTCCACATTAGCCACAGCACGCTGCCGATACGTGTCGCTTTGTACCACCAGCCAAAACAATACCACAACCACAAGCCACCACCTCGCCGGTAGGTCACTCCTTAGCTAAACAATGCCGATCGGCAGGAACAGTGATATTCTCTTGTAGGTAGTTTTTTTATAAAAGTAAGGATAAATGGTTAAAATCAATTATTTCCTACCCAAGACTAATGGAGAAGACATATTAGATATCACCATGAATTTACATTATACATATAATATCAAATAACTAAAATTTGGAGAACATGGAGTATTTGAAAACAAATTATTGAAGTCGTAAATTTGTTTTTATCATACTACTCGTATGTTTATTGAAAACCTAAAACTTCTGCAAATGGTTTACATCTGATAAAATTAAAATTTCTTCAAAAGGCAATAGTAGTTAAAGTACCCTATGTCTTTGCTTGTGCCTGTCTACGCGTGAACAAAATTGTGGTAAGTGGTGGAGTATGTAGATCTTAAAATGTAACGTACAGGCACACACACAGACACATTCGTCCAGTGTCTCAGAAACTAAACTCATGAACCGGTTAATAAAATGTCTCATGTACAATATTAGTATGACATTCTTTGTGGCCACTTTTTGTGCCACAAGAAATATAGACCGTGTCTAAGTGTTGCTCGAACTGGCCCAATAATCTGTACGAGACGACTCAGAGCAATTAATTGTTCTAGTCACTAGAGAGCCACCTACTTTATCATTATAAATGAAACAAAAACAGCAGAAAATAAAATCAATGCATTTTAAATTATATCTTTGTACTTCAAGTTTGTTAGGTAGTAAAGCCACGCTGATTTCAGCACGAATGGGCCGGCTCGACCGGGGTAGTGCTACCCTCCCACAGAAGATCAACCTAAAGCGACAACATCCGTGCTGTCGTGTTTCATTGGTGAGTGCAAGACTGGAGGCCCATTGATGCAGGGGTGACAGTTGTCGTGGCAAGTGTGTACAATACAATGCCACAATGACTGTCAGGCCCTTTACGTCCCCAAACGAGATGTGAAAAAGCATCATACTAGGCCGCCATAGTGTGGGTTACCATACTGCATTGTCTGCATTCGCAATGAGTATGGTAACCACAACTCTTGTATTCTATTTATGCTTTTCATTAGGCAGAGTAGAGTTACTTTGGTAGGCTCGTAAATAAACAAGTTTGAAATATTTTACAAGGTGAAATTTTTCACGTTGAACATTATGTAAAATTAATAGATACTTCTGTAAACCCTTCAAAAACCAATCGTAATTGTCGTGCACAAGGTACCTAATACTAGAATATGCCCAGTCATAAACAACAAGATCCCACACTCACCTGTAATAAATTCACCCGCTACATAAAGTCGCGAGAGTGTGGCGACCACGACACGTCGTGTCTCTACAATCAGTGCTTACTGCTTCGAGCAATTTATTACTCGGTACAACAAACGGCAATATTTTAATACTCCCCAATAGAAAAAGTTACAATAATCCACGTCTCACTAAATAGGTATACTTAATCAATGAGAATCTAAGCATTAAGTCCCCCACGCGGCCGACACGTATCGAATCGGAATGACGTCTCATTCGTTCGATTTATAGCTCTCGTACACAACGGCCGATCTCTGTGCTACACCGACCACAGACTGCAAAACATCCCTGGACATAAAAACTCAAAACTTGTGGTACATAAATACTGTTTCATTTATGTTTTTAGCATGTGGATTTGCCGAACGTTTCGTAGGTGTACAGGGTACGCGGCGTGACGCAACATTTTGCATGGTATTCGATTCCCGAGCGGCTATAAATCATGACACGACAGGCGAACAAAGCCGCGTAACACGCCGTGTCGTTGTGGATTTTGAACGATTTCGGTTTATAATCATTTTTCATCCCGTTACGACTCGTGCTACCATTTTACGGTGATCATAAGCGGTGAGATTTTGCCACGAGGCGAGTTTTTTATTTTAATTTTTGTAATATAATTAGTATACCATTGAAAAAAGGCATTGAAGCGCATTTCAAAAGAAAAGTTTAAGTAGATAGAATAGAACGGAATACATTCTTATTGACCTAACACAAAAGTATTATATCGAAATCGAATTATTAAATGAGTAAACAAATGATCTAGCTGTACTAAGATCTTTTATTATTGGCAACGTAATTTACACATTCTCAAGAATATATAATAAGCTTATGCAGAATATCATTCACTAGTGCGACCTAGTCGTAATGGCAGGCAATGCGTGTAGTACATGTCTATTGATTGTTTGACTTCCAGAATAAATAATAACATATCATAAATCGTGAAAGTTTAAGAGTTTAAAAGGTGTGTAGTACGTGCCAATTAATAAACAAATATAGTACAAAACAGTAAACCGTACTAGACTCGGTGTTTGTCGGATTTACTTCCGAGGTTTCGCGCTCAGTCTCGTGGGCGCCGTCAGAATTATTTTCTGGAGGAAGCGTCTACATCTGCATCTACATACACCATTAATCAATACATGAAAATTATATTTTTTTAATGATTAATTATCATTGACACGTCATATAATCCTATAAGTAAAGTTATTTTTATTTTATGTTTATATTTATTATTTAAAGTAAGCACCTTTATAATCGATACATCTTTGCCACCACAGGGGCATTTATTGATACCCTTTTCAAAGAAATCAGCTAGACGAGATGCAACAAACTGTTCAAAGGCATTTTGTACTGCCTTTCGGGTACGTACATTATGCATCCGCTGGTGTAGTCATGTAAAAGTATGTATTTTCTTGCAACTATCTCCCGGCGCCCATGATGACCTGAAAGATTATATTTCTCCTTCAACTATTTAAATTATAACAATTAAGTAAAACTGAAAAAAACACTTTCATCGTGACTAAAATTAAAAAGTAATTTAGATTTCAACTATCAACTTCTTAGCTTCGTCAACATAACGTAACTCGGTAATCGGTAAATCGAAACATATTTATATCGTAATCGTATTTAGAGCCTAAACTCGGGGGGCTTTTTGATAGCCTCTGGTCTTGAACTTTCCAACTTCTTAACTCCGTCGTGATACCATCTCGTAGATGTGTAATTTTAGTACTGTTATCCTAATTACATTTATGTACATACAACGTTTTATAGATATTTAGTAGTCGGTTAAAACTAACTTCCAAAATTTGTTTACTTAGAAATGAAGCTTATAATATTTTGCTACTATTGGTCACGCTTCATTAATATTATTTCCAGTATTCGTTTTAAAGCCTCCAATTGCGCTTAATTATCGCGTTTAACTGAAGTTTTAAACAATTATTAATGTAGGTTGCACGTTTTTATAGGTATAGATCTACAATGCCTTAGCAGTAATTATGTGTACTTACCATTTAGCAGAGTATCGCTTCTTCTAGTGAAGTCCTTATTTCGTGTGTTCCCACGTTTACTTCTAGCTCATCATAATTATCATCACTATTTAATTACGGCCGTTGTCAATCAACTTTAATTCTCAATCATTGTAGTTTTGTATAGTTATAGCTAGGTATCTTAGTAAAGCATAAAGACAACAACAATCATTACTTTTTGACAACCAAAAAGACAATCCATTTTCACTCATTGAAACCTATCATGCATCGAAATGAATTTTGAATGATGAGACTTCATAGTTCAAAGTTGTGAAGTACCACCAAAGCTGCTTTATTATAGACAGAGCTAACTAGATTATGCTTTAGTTGCTATTATCGAAAGGGCCCAAATACTCCAGTCGATACCATTGCCTAATTCAAAAGCGTTAATCTCAGGTCCGTCTACTGAACGTGGGTAGTAAATATTTGTCAACAGTTGGCGTTAGATCGTGTTGGTGGTTGGCGTGCGCGTGCGCCGGTGTGCCTTGACCAGCGCCCGCGTCGTCGCGTGCCGGTAATGATCGCCAGCCAAGGCTCACATGAGATTCAACTAGGTAAATACGGGCGTGTTTTGCCATATTAGAGACAAACAGTGCGATATTTTTTTAAGTTAAATACTCTCATATTTCACAAATATCTAATTTATAAGTCAAACTGTTCTTTTACCTATTTGATTAGAAGCATCAGCCCTCCTTGTGTTACAATAACTAAAATTTATATTTCACACTATACATACTAATATGTATATACATATATATATAAACTAAAGATGGCAGATGGTTATCTGGATCAATACAACTGGTTAAGATAAAAAACTTGAGGAGTACACAAGTGGGTTGATTAATAGATAGCAGTGATGTCTGTTTGCAACTGTAGAAATAAAAACGCAAAACCTCTATACCTATTTTCTTTTTCTAAGACTGTCCTTTCCTCTAACATAGCAAAGCCGAAGTAATTAAGGACCTTTTTTGTTTTTTTTTTTCTGTGCGAAATTCCCTCTGGATACCACCTACTGGTGGTTATGTCGGACTCGAACCGACCAAAAACTGCACGCCGTCTCAGGTACCAGTAGCCGGGGAATCAGGTGTACCCTAGAAAGGAAATCCCTGAAACCCTGACGTACCTCGGGCCATCTACCTACGGCTTGCAGATGACCCCTTTTCTGCTCCAAAAGAGCGTGTGCTCCGTAGCACATTCCGCTGCCATCCTGGCCTGCTTCTGCTCGGGTGACGGATGGCCTCACCTATCAGCACCAGACTTGCGCTTATGGAGGACGGAGATCGTTCTGCGATCTCCAGCGCTCGAACCGACTGTGATACCGGACACGGCCTGGCGGACCGGGAGAGCTCTAAACCTCTCTCGGTCCCGCTCCGACATCTCCTTTGCAAGCATAACTTGCTTGCAAAAGAAGACGGCGGAGTTCCATGCCCTCTCGCTCCGCAACATGGTGGCGATCATGCTACCGAGCGAGAGAGTTTCCACTCCGATGGCCGCCATAAGGTCACGCCTCTGCTCCACTCACGCTGGGTATTCTGCCAGCGTGTGGAGCGCCGTGGCCACGATCTGACCATTACAGTGATGACACTCAGGCGTTGGCTCCTTTCGGATCAGACACAGGTGATTGCCGAAGCATCCTTTCCCAGTGATCACCTGCGTCAGCCGATATGAGAGGGTCACGTAATTCCTCTCGAGCCAATCCTCCCTAACGAGTCTTACCGCCGCAATGACGGCGTGCCCAAAGTAATTAAGTACTAAGAAGTGCCTATAGTAGTAGATGAAGAAAAAATATTTCTAGTAAAACTACATATACAAATCTGATGCCCAGGGCAGTAACTGCTGACCGTTCAAAATAATTTGCCATTTCCACCTAAAGTTGTCACGCCTGATAGCTTTACTTATCTCTCTAAACTTCAATATTAAACAGAATTATATCTAACATAAGTGTAATGCGGTAATGACAAGTGTAGGCTGTAAGGTGGTTCATTAATCGCGCTTCTCGACAAACGCAGTTTAGCTGCGTGTGTTAAACAAATGCGGCTCAACGCCCTACCGTCGGCTGATTAATTGTGTGGACTCGTAGCGGCGTACGAACTTCACTGACTTATCGCCGCTCACTATGAACATATGCAGTATCATAAACCTTAATAAATTTAATTCTATTTATTAGTTACGAACGTGATGTACAGTCGCACTTCGAAAGAACCAATCAAGTGTCAAGTTAGCAAATTCATATTTCAACTTAAAACAGTGACTTCGATATTTATTATTACAGATTAATACCATTGATTCTTGGCTCAAATTTAATCACATTTTTTTATTATAGGTAAAATATAATCTGCAAACTGGTACATTACGTAAAGACTCATTAAAAGTTTTTGCACTTACATGTTATCTTGGTAATCATGTAACATATTTATAGATATTTTTAAAGTAGAAAATTTCAAATATATATTTATTGTAAAATAACTAATTAACACGTTATAAGGGCTGTGCACGCGGGCATGCAAGCTTACTAACTGCGACATAGTGTAGTTTAGCTGACGTCTGCGTTAGATGCGGGTTGACGTGCGCCCGCGTCTGATTAATGTCCGCACATTGAGCGATGTTTAATGATGTCCATTATCACCTTTACTTAACTACATAGTAGTATGTCAATCAAAGTTAAATAGACACTAATTCATTGTAAAATTATTCAAGTAAGTATGTGGTGTATAGACGGTATACTCAATGTGATACAAAAGGTAATAAAATACGGAGAAAGAACCAAATTCACGTTAACTTTTAAAGGTTTGTTTCATGTTATGAGACACTCTCATACACACGCACATTTCCACCAGTTTGCGTAAGCCATTTTTTTCTATCTTAAGAGCCTGCCAAAGTGAATCTACTCTGCCTGATGGAAAGCATGAATAGAATCCAAAAGTTGTCGTCACCATACTCATTGCAAATGCAGACAATGCAGTATGGTGACCTACACTATGGCGGCCTAGTAAAATGCTTTTTCACACCCCGCTTGGGGACGTAAAAGGCATGGCAGTCATCGTGACAGTGTAAGGCTCACACAGTTACCACGATAACTGTCACCCCTGCATCAATGGGCCTCCGGTCTCACACTCACCAATGAAACACGACAACACGGATGCTGTCGCTTTAGGTTGGTCTTCTGTGGGAGGGTAGTACTCCCCCGGTCGAGTCGGCCTGCTCGTGCTGAAATCAGCGTGGCTCTATTACCTACCAAATACCAAATACCATGGTCACTGACTGACTATATGCAAATATATTTAAGGTCAGAAATCAACGCGAGTTAATGAATCAAATAGATATTACGAACCTTAAAACTGCTTGAGGTACATTCCATACATTCTTATTAACTGTATAATGTGGACTACATCACGGCAATTTATAAAATATTATACTTTTTCTTAGTTTTTTCATGATCACGTTCGGAAAAAATCTAGGAAAATATCGCTTAAAAGTTTCATTAAGTCTTTTACAGAATAATTGTTAGTTCACTACACCATGGTGTAATGAAAATATATGAATGATAGAAATTATTGCCCCATAAGCTAGCTTTTTAACACTATATATGCAGAAGGAACGACGTCTAAGCATGTTTAAATCGATCTTGTCAATTAAAATCACAAATAAAATGCAGCAATGGGACTCCACTCCCACGTGAAAAGCAAATACGTATGTTTGTTTGAATTGTTTAAGTGTTGCTTTTATTCAGAACCAAAATACGTATATTAGTACATAAATATAATTTGAATTATATTCACTAGTATTCTGGAACCAGTAACAGGTATGCCTACTCTAGAGTAGTTATAGTATAATAGTTGTTTTTAAAGTTGTTTTTTCTAGAAAAAACAATTTTAAAAACAATATTTTCATTGCTATGAAGTATGGGTGTATAGGGTTGGTATAAGTTGCTCAGGTATTATTATTAACGGTTGTTACACACAAATGGATTGCTGAATAAAACGCATATCAGATGTTATAAAACCACCCTTTAATTGAACGTAGGTACAGTCGGCCGTATAAATTTGTAGTCTAAAGTAAATTGATACGCTTTTATTAAATTTGGATTGTATTTAGCACAAAATATAAACTTAAAAATAAAACATGATATTGGTTCTCTTCTAAAAAACTAAAAGACATAATGAGAATTACTTTAGGTATACCTTTCAATATTCTTGTGAAATATATGCCGTTTTGTTAGCGTAATATTGAAAAACTTCTGTTTTAAATAGTCCTAGTTTCTTTTCATTAACATACATAATATATACAATAGAAGTAATATATGATATATATTTAAAAATACGCAAAAAGGTTGCCTGCGAAATACACAAATGTTTCTCGCTATTATTATTCCTACCTGATATTGCGTAACTTGTATAATATTAAATTAATTATTTTATTCACTTGCAATACACCACAAAATAACATAAAACGTGTTACATACTCGTATTGTTAACGGATTTGGTCGTAAGTGAGGAGACAAATGCAGAATTGACCAGAATTATTTAAAACATCCACTTGCGTTGAGTCGTATGGGAATTTATTTAAATTAATGTACTTGTACAAAACCTGTTCTAGATGTTAGGGGTGGTTCGATGCTCTCCCCTAGCGGGCATTGTCGCTGGCCAGCCTCCCGGGCGGTGGTGCAACGCGCACCCGGCGTTACACAATGTCAAAACACTTTTACTACACATGCGTATCGATAGTATTATTACCATAACAAAATAACAACTACTTTGTACATTAACAATCTCCAGCATGAGAAAAAGAGGATTGTTACTCTTCAAAGTTTACTAGTATTATTATAGTTTATTATACTTTTTTTTCCTTGCTAAAACGGATGGTACGGAACGAAACTGCAAGGACTCCGTTTTCTTTTACAAATTAATGTTTGAATTTAAGGCACCATTTAATAGACTAAAATGTGACACCTACTTTAATAAATTAATATTTTTAAGTTTTATTTGATTTCAATAGCTAAAGTAAAAACATTTCCACATTTTTAAAACGTAAGATCGTAGAATAAATTATGAACAAAAGTTCACGAAGTCAATGTTAAAACCGGCAACAAAAATCGTAGGTACATATATCAGCCAAATTACCATACGCTTACGAAAAAAATAAATGTTTTCCTACTAAAACTGAATTTAATATTGAGTAAACTATTAGCCTGTTGACGTCGTTGTATAAAAAATGTACCCATAGTCGGCGATAACAATTTTTGTGCCGTTACAATCGTATGCAAAAATCGTCCTTGGACCGTTCGCCATTAACGATGCGTAATTAATTTAAATATATTCAAGGCGGGTTCACTTTCGGACTATTCATACGATTTTTACAAAACCATACAAGCGGAAAAGAAACCGAGCTCGGTGGAGAAACTGGTGCGCGCACGCGCCGCCGACTTGCCGCTCGGCGGCCGAAATACGAGTATGCGACAATTTGTATTTGTCGCTGTATGAACACTCGAGACAACTTTCGTTGTGGATCACAAAACTTTCTTTATTCCTTTTATGGCTATTTTTTTCGTGTATTAACTAATTACCAAATATATTTCTCTGTTGTACTAGAAATAGCACATATTCTTACAAAGAGTGTTTAACTACATATGTATATTATATTTTCGAGTATAACATGTTCAATTTTCTTAGTGACTAATAAACCTAATCTTCAAAGGTCAGACTAAAACGATTTTGGTAAAGATTTTTTTTAATTGCGTTCTAACGAGACTCATGTCACTTCATTTATTTTTTAATTAAATTGTTTGAATTTGGTTAAATTAAATAGTGTAGTGTAATGAAATTAAAATGAAACATTAATATTTTTATTTTGCGCAGTATGGATTCTGCGACTTGTGCGCTACGTAACCACAGGTGTAGCTACAAGCTGTCAGTTTGGTTGCAATATGAGTGACCCCAGGTTATCGCCAGGTATACTCGTACGTACTCTGCTGACGGCAGAGGTCAGATGACAATCGCTACATCTATTCTGCTAATAAGCCGCCATATTGTGAGTTCTGTAGAGGTTTTTCAATTTTTTTCCTTTACTTAAAGCCTTGCAATAAATTATGTAGATTACATATATCACGAATTTAATAATATGCAATTGAAATACGCAATCACAAGCTAGTGGTTTAGGCCAAATTTAAAACAATTACGACATTAGTTAGTTAGTTGCGCACACGCATGCACGCATGCACCCACACACATATATGTATCTCATATACTATTATAATAAAAGCAACCGACATACCAGCAGGGGTGCGGCAATGTAGCTCCTTACCACAGGTAACTTACACTTAATGGTAAGGTAGTATCTATCCTAGGTAGTACCTATCTAGGAGTACAGTACTTAACCCAAGACATAGTAAATGTCTAAAAAATGTCATCCATTGTAACATATACATGTATTATCATTATTTTTGCTTGTTCAATAAAGTATAAAGTATGAAGTTAATTTTCCGTTTGTATTTGTTCTATTTTATTTTTGCGGCACCTTTATAACCAGCAAAATGAATTAGATTCCGTCCACAACAGAAACCACAGTTAGGTTTATATTGATTTTCTATCGAAACATTTAACGAGTAACTCGTAAACTATAGTTTTAAAAATTAAGAATACTTATCATTCCTTGTATGTACATTCTAGAAATATACAAATTTATTAAGCAATATAAAGATTTGTTTTTAAAAAGACATCGCCTACAGTAGGAATAAATCCTGTGCCACGAGGGACACACGGAACGGACAATAAGAACACCCAGACCCAGAACAAAAATTTGTGGATCACACAAAGTGTTGTCCCATGTGAGGTTTGAAGCATTAGGGTGTCCTATTGGCGTGGTGACTGCTTAAAGACCCTTTTTTTTTAATGTGTGGAAATCCCCTCGGGCTGTGACCCCACCAAGGTTTGTGGCTGGCTGGTGGCGGTAAAGCCAGCACGTGGAATCTCCAGCCACTATGACTGACGAACCATGCCACTCGCGTATCTCTTCGGGCGGGGGCTGTATGCCGCTACCAGCCCGGAAGTCAGCCGTCCGACGATAAATTTTGGCGAGCACTTCCGCCTCCAATTCCCACGGGAGAGTTCCGGCCAAGGTTCACAGCGGCTCCGTTGACACTCTTACCGCCATTATCCTCTGAGGGCGCCAGAGGCGAATCCTATTCTGGGCGGTCAGAGCCGCCGCCCGTACTGGTGCATCATACAGGGCCATTAACCGGACAACCCCCGTGTATAACAAATTGGACAAAAGTCACCCAAGGACAGAGGTAGCCTTGGCGTAAGCTGTCGGAAGTGCTCGTCTAAGACCCACTTCCCGTCGAGAATCAGTTCCATATACTTCATATGAGCCTGAACTGGTACGAGGACCGAATTGACTATGATGGAGGTGCCGGGGCATTGACCACGACGGAGCCTATGGAAGAAAAGGGCTTCCGTCTTATTTAGGGCCACCTGTAAACCTGGTGAGGCGTATTGAGGTGCTACCTCAATACGCCCGACCAGCAGAAAGACTCCCATTGGGCCAGGCAAGCCACTTCTTGAAAGTGCGCCCCCCAGGCTGTCACCAATATGTTATCAGCGTAACAAACTACGCCCAGCCCGGGGGGAGACGACCTCGAAAGGCCCCGTATCCCATGTTCCACAAAAGTGGTCCGAGGACAGATCCTTACTTATCACCACGCGACATAAGCCGCCATCTTAGAACACCATCTCGTACAGGACGGTACGCTCCGTATTCCAGCACTCAGGAAAGCGTTTGGACGCCCAGCTAGTGTCCAACAGAGGCGAACCGACAGTGGTCGAAGGTTCGCGCCAATACACGGGCAGCTCTCCCGTCTAACCCAGGGGCGGTGTTATTGGAGTGGTGTTCTCCGACCATGAAAGTCATCGACTTGAGTGTGTGTTCCGTCCGCTGCGGGAAAAGGCCCTCGACCATTTCCTGTTGGAAGCTAGGCTGGAGCTTCTCTGTAAGTTGGGGACGTATGGAGCTTTTAGCGCACCGCACGATAAGGGCGACCTCAGGGGGTCACCATTGACCCGCCAGCATCTCCTGTCTCTTCACTTCATCGATGCGGCTAAGACCGAGGCCAACCGTGCAGTCTGACTTACACAACCCGGAGAGATACTAACACCAAACATATATTACGACACAAAAGTAGGTTAAACATCCTAACCAAACATACATACAACAAGTCTACGTATTATATCCATTAAAATATATAATAAATTTATCAAAAAAACTTTTAATTAGTTCATAAATACAACTAATGAAAAGTTTTTTAATACAAAATTGCTACTATCGGATAAATTAATGTTTAAATTATAAAACCTAACGACGAGAATCAAAGAAAATATATATGCTAGAATATAAAACTACAATAATGCCGTTTTTTAATAATTTCGTTACAAAATTATCTTATATATGTATGAGGTATTTTTCCAAGTTTTAGGCGGCACAAAACACAATTGAGTTTCTCTGTAAATAAAGTTTTTATTGCAATTAGTGTACATAGGTATATGATTTACCTGGATGTCGTAATAGCAGCGGTTCCCGGATCCCTCCTATCTCCGGCGCAGAGTGGCACACCGTGTGGTTTTAGTCGGTCCGATTCCGACACACCACCCCGCCGTAAACCCCGGTGGGGTGACTGTCCGAGGGGGTTTCCACATTTACTAGCAACATAAGATTGTACCTGTAAATAAAGAAACAACATCTAATGTTTATAATTGTGTCGTTTCTTAATTAAATCACAATTAAGGATCAATAGTAATTTTATCCACAATGACGAGTCCTTTTTGGTGAGGTCCATAGATTGATTACCTTAAAGTTTTCTTTACCACGATAAGACTTAAACGTAGAACTATAAACTGTTTTGATGTTGCGGTCAGCTCAAGAACCATTATTGCGCGGGCATTCAAATTAATGAAAAATATATTTTTCATTACATATGTATTTACATGAGCAGTAAAACAAATATGTAGTTCTAGAAAGACTTAAAAAATTATAATGTGCTTCATGGATAATGAACGGTTAGCCATCTCTTCCAGATTTTGACGTACCCGAGCGTATGCATAATGGAATCTTTTAACAGTTTTATAACATTTTTCTATATATTGTGGAGTGCAGTAAACAATTGAATATAAAAGATGTTAGAACGGACTGTCGCGACGAAACGGTGTTTGTCCGTTTTGTGAGACAAATACTTTTTCAAGCTTGTGTACCAACTTAAGATATTCGTCGATTTTCTTTTATGATACTTTTATGGTAAGTTCAAACCAACATAAAGACAATTATCACAGTATCTCTATTAAATAGCAAAGTATTTCATCTCAGACGCGCGCGGGTGTGACGTAGTGAGGCGCGCGCATTCAAATGCTAATCCCGCATGACGACACTTTTGGCGCGATGCACTTAACACATGCAAATCGTTATTGATAAACAAATAATGGTATTATAATTTTTATTGCGCATTGTCAGCCGGTGTCGCTGACCTACACTCTCGAGCGCCATTTCATATTAGAATTTATAATTTTTTTTATTGTTTCGCGGGCATTGTATAATATTTGTGTTACTATTTTTGAAGTGGTTTGTGTGTAATAACTTTATAATCAGCCTCTTATGCAAAGTGTATTATTCACTCGATAATGTAAATATAGTGATTAAGTGTTCAACAATGGCTCTTTATGCACAAAAATGTAGTTGATGTATTTAACTAGATAAATCAGAGGAGTTTTGACCATTGTGTACACATAGTGTTATGTGATAAATAGAAATGGGTTCATATGAGAGTGTTTTAAAAATATTTTAAGAACTATAAATTAATAAAAGTGAATGTTTTGATGAACAACGTGTCTTCGTTGCTGAGCGCGTCGCCAACTGACTCACATTTACACAACTGCACAGTTAGCTGTTTTATATTTTATTGTATAATCGACATCACAAGGGTAAACTATTTTCTTTTTTTGAAGACAACTTCCGCACTAGGAGACTTTACAAAAATACACGAAACAGAAACACAGAACACCCAGATTCAGAAAAATAACTTATGAATCACACAAAGTGTTGTCCCATGTGAGGATCGGATCCATTCTACTCAGCGCAGTTTGAAGCTGTAAGATAACCGCACAAACCACTTCGACATCCGTGCAGTCATACTTTTTAATGCACTATTTTTTTGGTTTTTCTGAATATTCCTCCTCCCCAGTTAAGGTGAGTAATAGGGTTGGGTTCCGTTTATCTCACTGACTTGATGAAAAGCAACGATGAAATATAACTTAACTGGAGTTTCCTGAGTGTCAAAGTAAACATCATGGAGATATCCAGGCTCCAGTTCTTACCCACCACTTTTACACCTGTCCTCAACCGTTCAGTTAAAATTGTATAATCTATGAGCACAACCTTTTCAATCGTGAAAGGGCTAATCATATCTAAACATCTATCATCATTGGGAAGCTACGTAACGTTTTCTCGTCACAAATACCGCAGTGGCTCAAGGCAAAAGTCTTTGACCAGTGTGTGTTGCCAATGATGACTTACGGCGCAGAGACATGCTCGCTCACTATGGGCTTGATAAGAAGGTTCAAAGTCACCCAAAGAGCAATGGAGAAGGCAATACTCGGAGTTTCTTTGCGTGATCGAATCAGGAATGAGAAGATCCGCAGACGAACCAAGGTCACCGATATTGCCAGTAAAATTGCTAAACTTAAGTGGTAGTGGACGGGCCATATTACACGCAGAAACTATGGCCGGTAGGGCCGTAAAGTTCTGGAGTGGTGACCGCGTACTGGGAAACGCAGCGTTGGTAGGCCTCCCACAAGGTAGTCCGACGGCCTGGTGAAGGGTGCGGAATGCTACTGGATGCGAGCGGCACAAAACCGGCTGTTGTGGAGAACCTTGGGGGAGGCCTATGTCCAGCAGTGGACGTATTTTGGCAGAGATGATGATGATGATGATGAGATGATATCTAAACATTGTTAAATATATATGAATATAAAAAAACAAAAGGCAATAATTTGTTTTTGTTTTGATTAGCAAACATCGCATACTTCTCGTGTTCGTTCATAAATCTGGTTTCATTATCTTTGGTTTATTGTCTGTAAGATGTTCTGATTGACCTTTTCATACTGCTCACAGATTATTCATGTGAATATCTCATATGCTACAGATTTAAGATGAAGGGTTCACCGTAGCCTATAGAATCCTACGATGCTCATATCTGTTGTTAACCAACAGAAAGTCCAGATAGTAATAGGCTGTCTCCTTAAAACGCTATAAATCTAAGAGATCTACTTAAGGAGTGGCAATTTCGATAGAACACGAAACGTCTGTGAGACAGGGAACTTAAAAACGTATCTGTGTTTGACTGTCCACTGATAAATGCCAGTCATCATGGACCGAAGCAATATTGTTGATACAAACACATTTACACACCTCAAGGTATTATGCCATTTATAACATATTGCAAATCTGATATTTTGACAAGTGTAAAGAGAAAATGCGTAAACAGTCTTTATTTTAAATTCTTTTGTAGACATTATTTAAAATAATCAGTACTTTTGACGGCCCCGGTCTTCCTTATGTATTTGTATTAAAATGAATCGAATATAATGTTAAGACGTACACCAAAATGATCGTAAGTCCTTCTAAAAAGAAAGGAAACACATTATACTACAAGTACATTTATAATTAGGTTTTAAAATTGTTTCTGGTGTAAAATTGCAATCTGAATTTCTATAACTACATCACATTCTCCTGATAATATGTCACCACCTCTCTTTCCTCCACGTGTTTTTTTCCAAACGTAGATGGCGTTGTCTTTACATCTCCTAATTTATGACTGACCTTTAATTTTTTACGCGAAACGACTGCCATCAGACTTCCATAACCCAAGTACTAGACAAAATGGAGGTTCTGAAGAAAAACTGTTCTTAGACTTTTTATGGCTTCAACTACCCGTAACGACTGCCAAAGATATCGTTATGGCGGCCGGGACCGACGATTTAACGTGCTCTCCCAAGTATAGAGGCGTGCTAGAAATGGCCACATACTCATAGATTGACCTTCCTGACATTGCTTAACTTTGCAATATGTTAACGTTCGCGATTACGAATCATTTGTCACCATCACCTGTGATGAGCTTAGAGCACAGGGATTAGATAACATAACACAGGGGTTATCATGAGCCGGTATATGCTTTTCCTTTGGCTGTAATGTGCGACGTCTTGTCTCTAGATGTTGTTGTAGATATTTAAAGTCTTTATATAGTCCATAAAATTACGTAGGTGCAGTTATTTGGAATGATTTTGAATAATTAAGTTTATAATTTTATTGAATTTATATCATTATCACAAAACTTTGTAATCGACACAATGATGATTGCATTTTTCTTTACATACGCCCCATTAATATCAAATAATCAATAAAAAAGTGCTTAACAGAGCAAGCATCCTCGTGAAGGTATTAATAGTAAAGGAAGGTCTATCTCAGATATTCAAATATATATAATTATGCACCTTATATACCTGAACATGCATAGTAAGTTTGATTGCGAAGTGTCTTTTCCCCTCGGTTAAAGAATAGCTCATCAGCGCTTTGCGGTGGCGGGGTGGCTACAAGTGACGGATTTAGAAGGGCCCTAATGTGATTACCTATAACTCGATTTGTGTATGAGGGGTCGGAGCGAGTTAAACGTGTGGTTTTTTGAGACCAGCCTGCACTGATTTGCAAGTGTGCGCCCTGTCGTTTGTTACTTTTATTGTGTACTTAATTATTATCATTCCAGCGAACTTGGTTTCGTGCACCCACAGTTTAATGTTTGATAGTACCTACATTAAAGTGTATATTTAACTTTTTATTGTTGTTTATTCGTTAATTATACACTCAGCATCTATACTATTGCTTGTAATGCCGATTAAGAACAAAATGATAACTATTGTTCAAATTGATGTTTGTAACATCCAATGTACTGATTGCAGTGACATTCCTAAACATCTATGGCTACTTTATCATCGATTCAAATAAATTTTATTGTAATCTTATTTTCTCTTTGACTAGAAAGTATCTCCTCTTGAAAGTCATCCAATAATACATATACATACATTTTAATCTTGATTGTTTAAGATCTAATTATTATACACAGTATGAGGAGAGAGTCAGGTGACTAACATTCAAAATACTGGTAATAACTTACTCATAATGTGCACGCTTTATTTAACCATTCAAACTTTAACAGCGAAACGACATATCGCGTAGAGTATTCCTAACAATAAGACTTTCTAGTTCCTACACTCATGTTCCTAATAAATAATCTCATAAAAACACAAGGGACGTTCATAATTGTATTAGAACGGTGATAACTCAATAGTGTCGGACAGTATCGCCATAAGCAATAAATATCTTGTGTACCCTGTGACCGCAACGTGCTTTGTGGCGGTAACTGTGCGGCCTCTTCTATTTGTATTCATAATAATATACACTGGCCAATCAAATACAGGTCTTTCCGAAGTTACTGTAAACCGTTAGTTTGATATGTGTCTTAAGGTTAAACTAATACCTAATGTTATAATTGCTACTTAAAAAGGTCTATAAATGCGCTCCTAAAATGAAATTCTTAAGGAAAAGAGAGCTCATTGAACTAACATTGAGCAATTCATACGATTTATTATATAAATTGAAGAATTAGAAGCGAAGATAAAAAATCTAAATTAAGACAACATCGCCACTTATTAAAAATAATTAACAGAATTTAATTGATGAATAACGAAATAGATGTTTGTCTTTCAACTCACTTGATGAAAACAGAAGATGAAAATGGATGCATACCTGTCCAAGATAAACGTGTAGAAACGTGGGAGAGACATGCTTCGTCACACATGGGCCTCAACCTCACAGAAAATCAGTGTTAAACAATTATTTCCTTGCTTTGCACCCTCAGAGTTCCTGGTGCTTAACTTTTTTTCTTTTTTTTTTATAGTAACCTACCAAAGTGACTCTACTCTGCCTAATGGAAAGCATTAATAGAATCCAAGAGCGGTGGTCGCCGTACTGCGAATGAAGACAGCGCAACACGGCGGCCCACGCTATGGCGGCCCAGTGAGATTCTTTTTCACGCCCCGCTTAAAGGACCCGGGATCATAGTGGGAGGGAAACACGTGCGCTGGTAATGAGTTCCAGGCTTTAACTGATTTGCACAGGATGGAAGAGCCGAACCGTTTAGTTCGTGACCGTATGTCTACCATTCTTAAAGATCGACAATGTTCTTGCGACTTTAGTGTGGTAGGCGTCCATTTGTGTCGGTATCCGCTTACTGTCAGTAGACCCGTATGCTCGTGCACCTGACGTGTTATATAAGAAACAATTATCTCAAACCTAGATAAGAAAACAAAAAATGGACACTAAGATAATTTTACCTCTACGAATTTATATATATATTACATAAGTATTTTAATAAAGTACAATTTCGATATCCACAATCTTCAGCTGCCCTCTCGTTTAAATACGTCACAATTGATGTAGTTTTGGTATATCACTGGCAACTACACCCAACACCAGGTTACGATCGTATCTTTCTGTTACAGTTTGTAGGACTGAAAAGTGTTGGAATGAACCCGCATAATACATACATAGGCATCCCTAGTGAAACTGACAATAGAGATGCTCAAACTATCCGGTTTACAGTCCGGTAGTCGTCCCGCGCGATTGTGTGCAACCGTCTAACGCAGTGTATATTATTGATATTATGTATTGGATTTTGTTATATGAATGTATGATGACCGCGTTAATACTATTATTAATAATGTTTTAAAATGTATGGATTCGTTGTACGTCCCAGTACATGTTGTACTCAACCCTTGACTTATGTTTACTTGTATAAATGTTTAGTTCATTCAAAATTTGAATATGCTGTGGCAGTCTAGAATCCATTTTATGATAATTATAAATCTGCCATAAAATTAGTCAAGATGAAATTTTAAATAACTATTACGAGATTAGTAACACTTTTGACTGACCCGTTGTGATAGGGATAGTTATCCTGACTGTTGAGCCACAGTTCGTGAGTTTGATTTCTGACCAGCATATGTGTTTAAGTTGTGAGCACGATCACTATTTCTGTTTGGGTGTAACTTATCTATAATATGTATGTATTCAGTAATACGTTAGGAAAAATATCGACAGTTTGATTATCATGATACAGGCTCTGCCTAGTCTGTGATGAGATGGCGGTGTCTGAAATGTATGAGATTATTATTACCATAAAATTTGAAGAATACATTTTTGTTTGTACTTAAAACATGTGATGCACAGAAGAAGAGATCAGACTAAACCCTTGTTTTTTTCTTAAATTTTGATTACTGTCTGATTTAATGCCGATAAATGCTGATTTACCCGAAGATTTAGTGACCGTTTCCGATAAAATTATTCTCCAGGTCACCTCCATACGGCTAAATATTAACAAGTGTGGTACTTCACTAGGGATAAAAATATATACGGGCCAGCACCTTTGCTTGTTTACGAGTTGATAGGAGTCGGGCCTGTCTCTCCGTATATGGTGTAGTGGCGTGATGATAACGTTCCGTTTAAATAACCGTCCGTTCATGCCTCTGACAAGGTTTACTGACGGTTGTACACTATTTTGGTCTTACTGATTTGTGTCTCACGCATATATTAATCAGTAGCTTTCAATATACTCTAAATAATATTTATTCTGAAATAAAAATATTGCTGCAAAGTTTAAACATACGCAATGTTGTATCGGTAGCCGTGAATGTGGGCTAACATTAATGCAGGTAAATCTCAAAACTGCTAGGTTAAGTTTTTTTTTTTCTATATGAAGAACCTGCCGAAGTGACTCCACTCTGCCTGATGGAAAGCATGAATAGAATCTAAGAGTTGTGGTCCCATACTTATTGCAAATGCAGACAATGCAGTTTGGTGACCCACACTATGGCGGCCTTGTGAGATGCTTTTTCACACTCCACTTGGGGACGTAAAAGGCATGACAGTCATCGTGACAGTGTAAGGCTTACACAGTTACCACGATATCTGTCACCCTGCTGGCGCTTTAGGTTGGTCTTCTGTGGGAGGGTAGTACTGCCCCGGTCGAGCCGGGCCGCTCGTACTGAAATCAGCGTGGCTCTACTACCTAGCAGCTTAGTTAAAGTAAGTGCTTATAACTAATGAGATAGATGTGGTTTTTCTTGCCTTTTATCAAAATTAGTAAGGCCAGAATATGTACAGGACGGGTAAGTTGTGTAACTATTTTCTATTGACTGATTTGTTTCTGTGTTAAAGTACATTATAATTACCATGGTTCAGTTTTATTCAAGAAATAAACATATTTCATAGAAATAAGAGAAAAATAGAAACCTAATGGGGAAACTCTTCCTAAAGATAAGTTCCAATAAATTAATTAAATAAACAGATTATTTTCCGTCCACGCTGCACAGTTCACTGGCTCATGTCACCACACTGTACACTATTGTAATAAATAATCACTCATAACATTTAGCAGTAAAAATGGTTATCCTAATGAAGCATTCTGCTCGATAAAGCACCGACCACTCTGACAAATATTTAAGTTAACATCATTTCCGTCTCAATACACATGTTCAGTTGTGTTGATGTCAACGATTGCACACAGGCCAAACTTTTGTAAGTAGCACTGAAAACATCGAATTTAAGAAAGGAGGAAAATGAAAGAGTTTCTCAGCAGTATTCTTTTAAAGATCTTTTTCTTCTGGAGGTAAACATAAAATTAGAAACTGAAAAGAAAGGAGCACCATGTTTCATGTTGAATGTCAAAGGTGTCACCTTTGACATTCAACATGAAATTCTGGACAAACACGAAGAAAACAATACTTATTGCTAAATTGTTGATAAAAACACTGTAAAAATCGTACTTAAAGGGAATACTTAGCTCAATCTCAGATGTAATCAGAAGTGCAGTAAATAGTAAACCTTTTCTGGACTCTCATCCATCCGTAAGTAAATAAAACTAGCGACTGACAATTCACACCACAAAAGTATATTACATATACAAAGAGTGAATGGTAAGGAACAATAAATTCACCATAAACAATCTGCTAAATCATTTCCTAGGGGTGGCGGTTCGCATCATTGTGCGGCGGCTAATGTGCGCGGTGATCGATCAGGCTACTACTATTATTTTCAGACAAATCACTTTTTGTTCAATTGTTAACTGTCGTGGGGGTGGCGATGACTGCTTTGGTCAATTGTAATACTTTGTAGTCTGATAATGAACAACAGTTATGTATCAAGATGTTCACTTACTAAACGCCACCAACTGGTGTGTTTCGTAAGGACTCTGTAATGATAAACATAGTTTAACTGTCTTTTTAGTCTTAATAGTCAATCAGGTATTTATAAAAAATACTCAACAAGTTGACATAAAATCAAAGGAAGCAGGTAAGGATTTTGAACATGTTAAAATTTAATCATTACTTGCTCAAGGAATTAAGAAAAAAAATTGTCATTTGGTCCGACATGACAATCCTCTAGATGTTGCTGTAGAACATTTTGCAGATCGTCATCCCTTAGTAAATCTATTCACTGAACAACATCCTAAGACTAATGACACGTAAAATTGTAAGATAGTTTTCCATCGTTTAATTGTGCCACTCATCAAACAAAACCATGCGTCTGTCAATACACTCCGACCTTATTATTCAAGGATAAGGCGCTATGATAATATACCTTGTTCGTGTCATATTAGCTGTTGATCAGTGGATACAGAGAGCACATCCCGCTACTAGCGACTCGTCTTCTATTTGTCCAAGTGTCGGCTCGCGGTGTTTACTGAACGAGCAAACAGCGGCACCTTGTACAGTCGCACTGCTACAGCTCTGTTACGGTGAATGTATGTCGTGTTGCCGAGTATTGAGATGAAGTTTTTATTACTATTTAAATTATTAAATATAATTTAGTCCTTGTTGTTGCGTTCTCATCAAATCAACGAACTACCTCAACAGTTCAGCCACTACCTTGATACAATTATACTAAAGTGTTGTTTGCTGTATGTAATAACGACTCCTGTCAATACAACAGCCATTTAATAGAAGTTTTATTAAACTACACAATTTTGATTTTGTAAAACTACCCACACTCTTTGGACCACCAAGTCCGCATTAAACCATAACGAATATAACTATACGTACAAAATCGCAACATTGAACTTAATCTATTGCAAACTTGGTTGGATTTTGTTTGGCGGTATTTTTACATGCGACCGTATGAAATCTGTTTCTATGTTTTAGAGTATGGTAACATCTGCTTTTATTTACGTTTCGGCTGGAAACAGTCGTACAATAGGTGCGGTGAATCGTACGACCTTACAATGAGGAGCGCGGCCGCCGGCGGCGCCACAGTCGACAAGCTTTTTATACGCAAAATAGAAAATGACCTTTAGTTTAAAGAAGTTGCTTGTGTACAGATTTACTTCTTGGTGAGAGTGGTCACGATACGTAAACTAATTTGGAACCATATCAATCAAAATGTTGTTTGTATATTTAAGTATTTGTTGTTGCAACAACTATCTATACATACCTCTCTACTTCACTATTGTGTTACCAACCAGAGTATTAAGTCGTGGAACTATTTTTCATTTATATCAAATTAAAATATACAACAAGGCAACTTGTTAAGTACTTATTGATTCTTTCACCCGATTACAACGTGTTAAATCCTTATAACTTTTATGTTTGGGATGACCCTTCTATTGTTCATTAAGGTTAATGACCGACACTTGAACTTTGTCATTTTATTGGTTATGTGACATCGCCATAAACAAACCGTTGATGCCGAAGATTGATCAGGAAACCATATTGTTGCACGGTGGAAGCATTGTTACGCGTCATGTCGCCATCGCCCCTAACAAGACTTAATAGCACAATTAAAATGCGTGTGCTCACGGCAATATAACCGCAACGATGTAGTTAGAGGATTGAAGCCGCAGGACGACATATGGCGCGTGTTCCCCGCGCTAATTCGCGTTCAAGAGATTGCCATCAATATACGAGGAGCTCTGTGTGTCCGATCCATTAGCAACAAATGGTGTTATTGAGAGTGGTCTGCGCGCGGCGAACTGCCTCCCGAGCGGAGTGACTTACGGCCGCAGACCGCAGCGCTAATCGAAGATTATTATCACCTGTGATTCAATCAGAAACATGATTTAAAACGATTTAGTGTTACAAATCAAACATATTTAGATTTAGTGCATCACATCTCATCTGCGTCTATATTATTTTGACCATCCTCTAAATATTACTGTGTTAATTACATTCTAAGTTTACCATTTACAACCTCACATCTTATTTTCATTCCACACACAAGTCATCGTTATGATAGAAAACTAGTTTATAAAAAATCCATACAAGTGCGAATCTGAATCGTGCATCAAGGGATACTACTGTATGTACATAAATAAATATCACTATTTGTCATTGTTCAAACCCAAACTATAATTTAACAGTTATAAAATTTACTATTACCTATATAAATACAAAAGAACATATTTTTCTTTGTACGTAAACATTACCAAGATCCAAGAGTTGTGGTCACCAAACTCATTGCAAATGCAGACAATGTAGCATGGTGACCCATGTTATGGCGGCCTACTGAGATGCTTTTTCACACCCTGCTTGGGGACGTAACAGGTATGACAGTCATCGTGGCAGTGTAAGGCTCACATACTTACCACGATAACTATCAGCCCTGCATTGATGGGCTTCTGTTCTTGCACTCACCAAAGAAACACGACAGCACATATACTGTCGCTTTAGATTGATCTTCTGTGAGACAGTAGTACTGTCCCGGTCGAGCTGGCCTGTTCGTGCTGAAATCTTGCTTCTCTCCAAATTTCATGAACTAGGTCAAAAGTTTCCATAGATTTATATTTACCTGGAAATTATTAACATTATGTAAAATATAAGGCAATGCCATATTAAATAAAACAGTTTCAAGAGCGAATGTGATACTATAGTAAACGTTCGTTTTTAAACCGGCCAAGGAAACACAAATCATTTGATCAAAACCCTTTACAAAATGTGATGTCAAATAGATAATGAATAGCATCTTATAGTCATGACAACTATTGATACAAAAATATTGGGTTGATGTGTAAAAGATTATTAAAAAACATAAATGAAATTAAATGAATTTACCACAAAAGAGGACTGGAGTTTTTTGGTCTCTTGACTCTTTGTAAGAAACACAATTGACGGGGCATTGTGTACCCGAAACACGAGATAAGGAGTAACAATCGCGACAAACCCTTCGGCGGTCGCTGCGCCCCCGCGTATCGACAGGACGAATTAACATAATATGATATCGGCGAGCGGTGCAGATGCGACGCGTCTGCCAGACTTTTACTTTTCTCGTCTCTTTCAACTTTCACCTCGAGAATAATGTGATTTACATGTTTTTCGTGTGTAGCGCACACGTGTGCGTCTAGTAGAAGCAGGCGATGTGATCGCTTGTCTCGATTGACGGTGCGCGATTGTGTTGCGCGACAATACGCGTCAAAGTGCGTGGGCGCAGTGCATTGTAGCGTCGCTAAATGTGCTCACGCACGCTCTCGAGGGCTCCTTTGTCCATTGTCTGCCCGCCCGAGGGTGGCACTGTGACACATTTATTTTAGGCCACTTTTTACAGCACCCATTGTATTGGAAATTAGACATCGACGCAGAGTTCACGAAACACGATATTATCTGAGCCCTCTGTATCGCGCATCCTCCGATGATTTCTCCCGAGCCCATTGTGTCTCCAGTTACAACGGATATTCTAAATAATCATAATCTGCGTATTTTAAAACGAGAGTCATGGGTTACAGAAATAAAAAAGAACTGGTTAACTTTCCATTTCTATAAAAATGCGTTAAAAATTCGTTAGACAAGTCGGTTAGGGAGATAGGCCATTTGATCGGATAATTGATCAAAGACGTACCGTTAGGTGAGTGGTTCGGGAGCTCGTCTATCAGCTGATTATACAAATTCCTTTCATTTCAGTTGATGAATGACAAGCACACATCGTTATGAAAGGGCGGTCAACGCTAGAGATCACATAAAGAAGTGTCGGGGCTGGTTTTATAGAGATTGTGACCGTTTTATCGATGGTCGGGAGACGCAGCATCCGGTTTTGTGCATTAATTTGGACAATGTGGCTCTAGTGATGGCCGTTTGGTCACAAACTAGTTTGGGCATGTTTCCTTAGAAGCGGTCTAACGCTCGTGGACCACTGTCGCCCTCCTCAATTGCGGTGCATAGTAATCGAATTCTTTTCATTACGAATGTCACTTCTATTGAAATATCACGATGATAGGTAAAGACATCAAAGACGTTTTAATTTTTTCCCACGAACAAATAAACAACTATTATTGGGTGATCCACTTATCTAGAAAATCCTCCTTCCTATACTCAAAGAGTTTGCTATCTACTTGCATTTAACGCAAGCATATTTTATAAAAAGATCAGTCTAAAAATGAACAGAACAACATATGTAACAATATACGTAATTTAAAACAAAATAAAAGTCAAAATTTATACTAGCGTATGTTTAAAGTGTAAACTCCCTTATAATCGCAAAAAAAGTAAAAATATGCAAAGACTCTCTTAGTCACGAAACCCATGTAGGATGTATTTGCACATTTAAGCCTCTCGGGACTAGTCTGCACTAATCAGACCCTTGGAGCAGATCGCTCCCTTCGTATTTACAATTATTCTTAATATTTTTAAGCAACGTCGACATATTATATATGTTTCAAGATTAGCTAAAATTTTTACGTACGGTTTTCTGCCTGTTTTTCAAGTGTGTAAGCAAGAATTTCTTTTAGTAACGTAACAGTATAGGTTACCTGACACATAAGTTATGTCACTTTTAACATATAATATAACATTGTCGAGCACAATTACAATCAAAGTTTCGAAGCGACGAAACCGTAATGACCTGTCGCATTTACTGAAGTCATTGCAGGTTTGAACGTTACCCAGTACGTGTACTACAGACGTGAAACCATTCTTACCATTCTTACCACAAAAATTTAACTAAGCTAGCGGTATTAAAATACCTACTGGTAATCTGTTACCTGCTAAACTGTAAATAAATAAATTTTATTAGTTGACAATAAAATTATAAACACAACTCTCATGAAAAGAACAGTTATGGTACATATAAAACTATTCATCAACAGAAGTAGCTATTAGCCTATCTGCAGCCATCATCGGGTATCATCACACTCGTACAGATGCGTTATCACGTTGCTAACACACTGTTTACGACGCTCGTAAATTATACTTTCTACAATTCCGTTCCAATATTTCTCTTTATCCGCGAGTATGACATCGGTTTGTATGCGCCAACATTAGGATGGTTTTAAGTCGAAGCATTCGTATGTAAACTAGGAGGCATGCCGTAAACCAAATAATTTACATAAAGAACTAACGGTTCTCACGAGAACCGGTCCAGAGCATGTTTGTGATATATTAGAAAATCGGCAACAACATGCACTGCCACACACTCGTGATACTTTTTATAGATATGATTTTTTATTCTAATTTCGTTTCCAATTGAGTTATCTAGTCTTTGGAGAATATGCTCCTTAATAAGAGCGAGCATTCACACATGATCACACGGTCGGATCCGCGCCTACGTTTGCTTAGTTTGTAGTCAGTAGCAGCAACTTCTTTATTGTTCGCTATATTTACACATTACTTGAATTATTAGATAGCTTACATGTAATAAGAATACATTACTATTTAGGGTACTGGTAAGAGGTTCTTATCCAGTACCTATATCTATACCTATATCTATATTCTTATCCGGTTCTTATGATTTTATGAAATAACTACAACAAAACTTCAAACAATGTACTTATCACATTACCATTGTGCTATTGGTACAGTGGATGAAACGCATTATCTGCGCGGGAGCATCATTCCCAGGATTCCGTTAGTGGTTCACATGGCGTCGCATCCCTTTCGCGCGAGTCAAGTGATGAGCCGCACAATGGACCAGCTGCCGACCCACGGCGACCAGGTGACACACCACGTGATCTGCCGATGAAAAATAAACTGTAATTGTAGCAGATACAAGATTCATAATTGTAGGTGAAAAGTCTAGGCTAGATCACGATAAAAATAAAACAGAAAAAGATAAATATACACCTTATAGAACTTTCTTAGAGTTGACTTTAGATCGTAAGAACAAAATTTTTAGGATGATTCCAATAGATAACAAAGTGTTTACTGATCTGTAACTAGTTCGAAAAATAAAAATAATTATGAACCATGTTTTACTTCATGTTTATGGTCCATAAGAATATTGCAAGAACTTGACTCACAAACGTTGGTGATTGAAATAACAGATACCTTTTATTCCCTTTAGTCCTAGAACGAGTAGTTGACTCAAATTGAAATCCTTTGATATGGACAAATGCAAGTGTTAATTTATGCAAAGGGGAAGCGGAAGCAAAAAATGCGAATAAAGCTTATGCACCTGACGTAGCATGTGCCGGCGTCAGAATAGGCAACGGCAATAGAGACACAGGTATCTCTTGTCAACAAATTATTTATACAAGCAGTAGCACGCGCTGCGCTCAACAGACCCTTCTCGCGCATTCCTCAACATTTCGCAACATTTACATTTGTCATTAGTTAGTCGTAGCACTAATAACATCTGCTAGTACTAAACAAGCAAACCCAATTATGAAACGTGACTGGATTTTTCTCGAGGGTGACAAATTGTGGCCGCAAAAACTTTTCTCCCGATAATTACTGTTCATCGACACGTAAACACGGGCTTCCCTGTTTTGCAAGTGAATGGGAGTTCGATCGAGGATTTTGCTCAAAAAATAATACACCTGAACAAAAGCTAATTATACTTTCATAAAAGCAGGAGCGACAATGGATAGCGGAACGGATTAATTAGTGGATTTTCTCACCTTTCGATAATCATTATTTTTTGTCAGTGCACACTAAGGTGACTGATCGTTTCTTTTAAAATATTTTTTCTAGTTATGATTTACTTTGTGTGCTTTGATATTTTTGTAACGACCTTTTTTGTACATACAATACACATTAGCTGCGAGCTGCAGCCATCACCATCAACACTCGAATATAACGCAATATCACTTTTTTATTATGTAAACACATTTTAAGAACGTTTCATGATAATGAATTTTTTAGAGTTCTATCATCTATCACGATTCTTATTAAGTTTGTGTTTATGCCTTCTTGAAAACGTAACGCTAAATTAAGCCCATACTGAGAGATCAAATCAAAACTTTTATCTGAAGTAATCCTAACTTTATCTAGACCAGTTAAACCATTCTGGCGAGATTGAGATATAAACGTGTATCCATACTTTCGTATTTACATATAACAAAGCAAAACTACTTTCGAACCATATTTTTGTCCTCCATAACTACTTTAAATTCACAAATTGTAAGGACAATACAATTTTAACAGGAATAATGTGACAATATACAAGTGTTATAGGCACTAATAGTTCACTTCAGCTGAATAGTTTGGATAACAATAGTGGGTTGTTCAGACGTAGTGGTAATGTCGCAAGCGGAGGTTGCGACCTCCACCTCCGGCGCCCTCATCGCGCCATTGTTTTCATTTAAACACTCAAAACACCACCTAAGTTACACATGACGCATCCAAAAACGTCAAAGATTGAATATAACTGGTTAAAAGCGTGAAATTGTTAAATGTTGCGAAAAGAGTTTTACGCGATCACTTCACACATACAACTTTTATTAATTTGTGAATGTCTTTCTCTTTTACGGAATGGCTTTAGAAATATTGTTGATCTTTGCCTTAAAAGGGAAGAGTAAGTTGATACATATATCATTTGTAATGACACAATATCACTCTTGGATTATGTTTTCATCCTCCACAACTACTTTAAATTTCCAAACTGTAAGGACAATATATGTAATGTTTTTGTGTTATATGTATATAAATATATATATATATATCTGTACATCTGTATGTGTACATAACATCGTAGCTGGAAAGTTTTTTAGTATAAATAAATCGGACAATCAGGTAATTGAAGAAATTTTAAATTGAGGATCTTATAATTTATAAATTTTATTTTAAATTTAATATGAAATGCGTTGACAGATATGAAAATGTAGTGGTTCAATTGTTTTTTTATACATTTCATGTTTCCTAAATATTGAGAAATGGATAGGTATCACAATTTTAAGAAAAATCGAAACATTGGAACTGTACCGGCTTTTGAAATGACTAACCAATCACACAATAGTGGCGAAGTTAAAAGTGCCAAGTAAACATGTTTACTCATGTTTAATGGAAAGAACTTGACGCAAAGGTCAGGGGTCTGTGTGATGTAGTAGGTATCTTAAAATCTTTTGTCACATATCACAATGAAGTTGAAGCTTGACAACAGTCAGGATCAAAGACCCCTGATACTAAAATTACAAAAATACTGTTAATTTTGCTGGATACGGTAACAATATATATTTATGATCTATTGTGAATTGAAAATCATATACGATTTAAATTGCAAAATCGGAACTAAAAACTAAGTAAAAAATTGAGTAGATTCATTATTTTACCTCAATTCTCAGTAAGTCATAGAGAAAACCTTTTGACATGATGACACCGCCACCTCTGGCCTGTGACACACAAGACATATTGGAAGGGGAAGGACTTGTCAAAAATACTAAAATAAAAGTTGTCAAGCGTTAGCAATAACTGTGAAAGTTTTACTTATTTACGTTTCAAATAATTTATACTTTTCACATTATTTACCACAGTTATTTTATTATTTACGAGTATTATTTGTTGTATTTGTTGGTTATGCACTTGACAATTTAGAAACCTCTATGTATACATACATTTACAATAATTGTCCTTTTAAAATTAAACTTACAAGCTTTATATATATTATTATACTTCAAGGTTTGACAGGCCTGTGTAATGAATAATAAAAAATACCTGCCCCTAAACTTAGTGTTCTTATTTAGCCTGGAGATTCATCATCAGCTCGTGTTTGCCTATCGTCAGTTTCACACACTTTATTATATAAAACTTATAAACATCTCTCGAACTCATTGCATTGGCATCATCGTGCCCCTCAACTAACTGATCGACAATAGCAGTGGTAGAGCTAAAACCAACAAAACTCAAAACCGGATTTCCAAAATCCCGTTCTGTTGCATCGACAAGAATTTCTGTTTTCGATTTCTATTCCGATTGTTTGTTTTTTCGATCCATTGTTAGGTCTGTCGGGGCTGCGACACGCGTACCCATTTTTGCAAAGTCTATTCCATTGTGTTACGATCCCAATGACATTTGACGGACGCGCGGGTGAGTGATGCCAGCCCGTACCCTCGGCTCCACTCCTGTGAGGTCAGGCATTTTAACAGCACCGGCGGACCTTGCGACAATGACAAAAAAACGGGTAAGTTTATATTATATTCGCTCTTACGAATCACCTTTACGGCATTCCGACGACTGCAAGCACCAGGGGCTCCACAACGGGATTCCTGTTATCATATTGGATCCCGTCATCGTGCTCTAAATTACTTTTTGTGTTCACTAAAACATATTGTCGGTCAGTCATCGCTCGAAGCAAAACTCGACCGATTTTTGTTTTAGGGGTCTCGCGTACCCCTTTTCTTACCTGCACCTCAGATATCTTTGGTTTTCGTTTTAGATGCTACGCTGATGTCATTATTTTAAACATCATGCACTAATAATAATCGTCTTTTCCATTACTTAATTATCAATACGTATACTATACAGGACGGCGGATAGTGTAGTGATTTGTGTAAGGAACTATTGTGCCACGCGTATTCAAGTTTTGCTCAAGTCAAATATTTTAACATTTGACTTTTCCCAGTTGTTTCTATGTATCATATCACATATTTCAGTTGTCTAGCACTCATAGTACAAGGTTTGCTTTAACAAACAGCTAGTGTAAAACCCACGATGATATATCTTGTGGTACGACCCATGATTGTTAAACAAATCGTTTAAATGTACAGTGTCGATAATTAAATAGAAACATGCGTATCATCAGGAGTATATTTTGGTGCCACTAGTTGGAAACGGTTATCAATCGGCGACCGTGACACGCAAAAAAGCGTTCACTCCTGCGCGTCCGGCTTGCCAATTATGCTCCGCGCACGCGCCTGCAAAGAAACCACCAACCGACGATCCGAACCATTTTTTAAAAGCCCCGAGTTAAATAATAATGCAGTAACACGCGAGAGTATTCACAAAATGCGATCCGCAAATTTTGTTTCCAAATTCCACTGGCTCCGGGGCTCAGCATCTTTTTTTACCGCGACTATTGTCTGTTTATCTTTAGACTTGTGTTCTGTTGTTCTGGCAGCTTTGTCGGTGCGCTTCCGCGACTTCTTCAAATTTTATTTTATTGTATCGGTGTATAAGACAATAATTTTATGAGTATAAGACGGTTAATTGGTTCCTATCGTGTATTATTAAGAGTGCAGAGAGTCACTCTGAAGGAACGCAAACTGTCTACAGTGGGCGCACTCCGTCACTCGGTATGGGTCGCGCATCATTGAGTGGTCTTTTAATAATGCGCTCTAATGACTATAATGAAATGCCCAAAGTTTTTTGTGACGACTCTCGATTAGTCCCTCCTGGCGATCTGAGGTCGTGTACCCTGTCCCTATTATTAGTAAAAACGATCCTAATAGTATAATAGGCCTGTCACAGCCTTTAAGCGCTCGTCTTTTTAAAAGGACCATTTCCGTAAGGGTCTATAATAAGCCTCCAAATTTAGCAGTTGTTTTGGAAAATTGATCGTCAACTTGTGTCGTTCTTTTGATATTAATGCATTGGTCTAATAGCTAGTAAAATGAAAAAATAATATGAGATACTTAGTTTTAAAAGTTTTTGTTGATCTTTCGCCACCATCCGCCTCCAGCACACGATTTCTATGAACCTCATTATTATACATTTTGATAAACTTAGATATAAGGTTGGTATATAAAATTTGGAAAATCGTAAAAAAAAACATTTGATATATTATAAAAAATGTTTATTTACAAGAAAACCAATTATTTTCTAAATGTTATATCGTCTAAATAACTACCGTTTCAAGGTTTGCACTCTTCTAAGCGACCACTGAAATTTTCGAATACTCGTCGGTAAAGAGACTGCAAGATCGCCGACATCTTTTCACTGAATTTTTTTTTAGTATACGTAGTGTATTCGGTTTATTAATATAGACACGATTTTTCAAATAGCCTCGTAAAAAGTCTGCTAGGGACAGATTTGGACTTCTGAGTGGCCATGGAGTGTCACCTCGTCTGGAAATCAGCTTTTTCGGAGACATATCTTGAACCAGGGACTGGTTGAATATGTGATAAGTGGCTTCATCTTATTGAAACTATGTGTCACGATTGTAGCTAGCAAATTCTAGTAACATCGGTCCCAAGAACTCCCGTAACATATTTGCACAGAATGTTAAATTCAAGTGTTGACGAATTCTCGGCCCACCCTATACAACATATCATTCTGAAAACTAAAGTTGAACCGATTCAAAAGAGCTGGGATTGAGCAAACCGTCATCAGTTTTATTATCCACAATTTTGAGATGGATGCGACAGATTGCCTGCACTTAAACATTTATTTATTGCAGAGGTTAAATTATGAGAGAATAGATTCAGTAACGAATGCCACGTCATAAATCATAGACACCTAGCGTAACTAGCCACCGGTAGTATTCATACTTGCACTGGTGATAGTGTGGTGATCATCACGACGGAATCTAGTGTGATGTGGTAGAGCGCGGCGATGTGGTGCCGACCAAATGGCACATTTATATTGTTCATTACGTGCCCCGGAGGTGAGAGATGTTGGCGCTGTCGCCGCGGCGGGGAGGCACACTCTCCAGGGCTGCCGCCTCCAGGACACTTAACCAAACGCACTACTACAAGTACGGTGTTACTGTCCCATCTATTAAAGTATGAACTTAATATTTGTTAAATTAATTTGTCCATTGTAAAAATTGCAAGAGGTTACGTAAGTAAACTTGTGATGAGGAGTCATATAATATTCTGTGTATTTTATTATCGTTATGGTTATTCTACAAATTGTGTTTTTTTTCCAACTGTAAAAATGTCATTAAAATGACTTCATGGATAACATAAGGTATAGTGATTCAGTTGCAAACCCTGTCGGTATGTGAGCCACTGGGGGTCCAGTGCGCGCACGTCCAATCGTGTTGATTTGTGCACGGACTCCCGCCGACAGTATTTGTACAGAGCACGCGTGGGCCGGCCCCGCGCCGCGCCTCGCGACTACCCGCGGTCGGACTGATCAACCGACATGTACAACATCTTTGATATTTACCATACATTATAAACAATATACATAAAATACAACAAAGGTAATATGATCTTGATGTAAATAATAACATAAAGATAGCGTTATTTAATAATTTAGAAAAGTTTGACTGAACATATTTGTACGAAAGATTAAGGAAACTTTCAACACTATAGGGTATTTAGTTAATATCTTAACAGCAGTGACGTGCAATGGTCGGCCGGAATGTGAGTGCGAACATCGCGCGTTGAGGCGGTATCTGTGCTCCATACGTGAGTGAAAACATCAGCGTCCATCTCACTCGGGGAGTTTTATTTCGTATCTTTGTCGATGTATTTTCCAATCTAAACGAGCCGAAATTAGAAGGCTAAGACAACTTAGAAACCGGTCAACATAAAATTGGAAACCAACTGTAGTCTCTAAGTTGCGCAAGAGCCGATCGACCAGTTTGGCGTAGACTCGGCAAGCGCGTGGGATCTATGGGTCTGCACATTGCTGGTCCAACTATAACGTCGTCGATGCTTCCACTACGGTACGCACTTTCGACGTTTTACATCGAAGTGAAAATTATTTAGTTTGTCACTTTAGTGCCGCGGATTAAGAATCTCGTTGACATAAATTATTATGTGTAGGCTACTTAAAATATGGTCAGCAACAGAAACATTAAACGCAGCGTGAATATGAGTTTAAATTACGATGACACACTGGACGCGGTTTGTTCACTATGACCCGTTTGAAATTTGAAAATATCTTTTGAGATATTGAAATGACAAGAGCCGTTACTTACGTTTGGTCTATTTGATATCAGGTTCGATTTCCAGGTCAAGCAAAACATGTTTCAGATTGGGCAAGCAAATGCTGTCCTTGGTCAACGATATATTGTCGTGCGGGCGGTGGTTACGCAGCCGCTTCTTCATATTTCATCAACTCGAAATAGATAAACTTCTCGATTAATAGCCGTTTGCTACGTTACGTCGGTAATAATCAGTTTCGAAGAAAGTGTGCCACTTATACCATTCGTATGTATAGCACATCATTCTGATTTTACCCGTGTCTACTATGGGCATTGTATTATCAAATGTGATCATAACCTTCCTCACGATAGGTTATAGTAACATTAGTAGGTATTTCTTCAAAATGCAATTGTGTAGGTTCCGATTCGTTACATTACGTATGTAGGTGTATTTTATAAATCACAGATCACGCGCGCCAAATATTTCTAAAACCAATTAAGGAGTCAGATATCGAAACCAGTTTATATAAAATCTTATTTCGTAAGAAATCATCAGAGTGAGGCGCGGAGCCCGCGAATACACCGCAATATCGTACGTTACACGTTTTATATGATATTAAAGACCTCATGGTATTTAGAACTTAATCCAATATCAAATTTGTGCCAACGCCATTAGCTGTCCACTATATTAGGATTATTAACTATTTGAAATATTAGTTAAGTAAGTAGTTATTTTTTTCATTTTGAGTAAGCTATTAAAGTAACCCATAAATCGTATGTTTATTTTTTTTGTAAGATTTAGTTTTGTGCCAATTTAGGTAACGTAGCATTATTATACTTATGTTATTGGACTTACCGCTGAGTGGACGATCTCTGCGGAGACTCTACGCACAGTCTGTGTCGTATGGATAAAGGCGGTCGGGTACCTGACCCGTTAATAAGTGTACCGGACAAAACGCCGTGACCACAATTATGGTCTGTATCGAGAACCATGAAAGGGTGCGTCGAGCGCACTATTGATGGTGTATATTTATCATAGACAATTTAGGAACACCTGCTGTTACTATGGATGAGCAGTATATGTCAAATTAATACCGGGCTTATATTTTGTTGGAGTTTGACTAATCTTTTATTTGTTCTAGTTCGGCATCTCCGACCCGAATGACGGCTCTCAAATCGATTTTCAAGCGAGGCTTTTTGTTTCGTTGCGTGCTTTTCTTTTGTCTTGTTATAGCAATATATTAGTTAACGAAGACGATCGATTCCCCTCGTTAACTAAGTATTTTTTGTATAGTTGTTAAATTGACAGCTTTTAAAGATTTTACTTTTTCAAGACTTTTAAGACTTTTGCTTTTTCCTCAAACTAAAGTAACGTTCTTTGAAGACAAACTTAGTCATTATTAAGGATAATACACTCATGAAGGATTATCAAGGATAATATAGACATTATGAAGTCGAAAAAGCTTACACGTATTCGAAGGATTATTTAAAGTCCTTTATCCAAGTTTAAAAAGAAAACTTTAAAGTTAATTAGGAATTACCTTACAGACGATACAGACTAAATGAGGACTTTATGAAAAATATTCAAGTACAGAACACAGATATCTGCAGGGAAATCAAATTAATTAATACGTCTAACTAGCATCGTTGAAATATACTCGTAGAGTCGACAACAAGGCATGAGGAAAGATAGCCCGGGAGTTCTTAAATTGGAGCCGTTATAAGACCACGCTAAGCCTGGACAAATGGTCAGGCGACCGTCTATGCAAGACCGCAGTAATTTACTGTTTGCACTAAATTATTTTACTTAATCAGTCCCATTTCATTAACCACATCAAAATGTAAATAAATTGTGAACAAATGTAATTTTTTAAATAAACTCGCAATGCTGTTTGTGATTACATTAAAATTAATTAACTATTATGAATTTTACTTATTTTAATTTACTTAAATAAAAAATAAAAGCAAAATTTAAAATACGAAATCAGGCCTTTCTCCTATGATGTAAGAAGGTTTAAAATTACTTATATTATAGTTTATAACAAGAACGCGTGTTACTCGTACGTTTACCCTATCGAGTTAGTAGACGTGACCATAATGTGCATTGATGGTCAATCACTGACTGTCAGCTATCAAGTTTCTGCAATATAGTATAGTTCTAATAAAAGCTGACACAGAGATAGCTTATCACGTTAATTCATAGAAATAGTGCACTTTTTTACTTGAAGCATAAATAAGTGATAATAATAATTTGACACATCTGACATATGGCTGTATGAAGAAACCCTATGGTCCACGAATTACTGTTGAATTTTTGCTGTAGAACCCACCGAGACGTAGGTAATTATCCTGACACTGACACTCGCACTAGAAATAAATTCTGTTACAAAGATACATGAAACGGACACAAAAAACACCGAGGTTCAAAAAATAGATTTTGGATCATTTAAAGTATTGTCCCAGGTAGAGTTTGAACCTACAACACTCAGCGTATTCAACAGCGGTGAGTTGACTGCTGAAACCACTACGCCAGAAACGCAGAGGTGCAGGTACTCATTACCAAGCACTAACATATTAACTTCCTGCGCCAGCTATATATATAGGTCGTCCACAGATCCGAATGAACATTTTCATAGCCTTTTGTCTTAACATCCTGTTCGACATTTAATTGCCACTTTGTACCTGTCCGTTAGTGTGACAAACATTTTGATTTAAATTCTTTGTTGTGTAACGGGGGCCGCGTTCGCAGCAGATGCGCTCGCGCAGGTGACTGCGCACCTTAGCGCTCGAATAAAACCTACTATCAGTTACAGCCTGCACTGTTCCACTGTACGCTTAATGAGTACCTTCAGTATTTGGCATATAACTTCTTAAATTATATTCTGTACGCATATGTATCGAAACTCCACCGTAGTTAACGGGTGGGGCAATGTATCGGAATTGAACCGACCAAATTGTTAGGTAAAAGGGAAAGATCCGAAAACAACAACGGAACTATTAAAATATAAGGGATTTTTCTACCTAGTGCCTACCGCAAGAATAAATCAAGTAACTTGGACTTACTACTGGTGATGTCTTTTTTTATAATTTTTTTTTTATAAAAGCCTACCAAAGGAACTCTACTTTGCCTGATGGAAAGCATGAATAACATCCAAGAGTGCTGCAAATTTTGACAATGCAGTATGGCGACCCACGGCGGCATAATGAGATGTTTTTTCATGCCCCCTTTAAAGGACCCGGGATCATAGTAGGAGGGTAACACGTAATGATAATGAGTTCCAGATTTCAACTGATTTACACAGGGAGGAAGAGCCGAACCGTTTGTTCGGGAGTGTGTGTATTTCTTATTATACTTACCTCTATAAAATATACTTATATAAGTAATCCAACTTTTTGCCAGATGTGTGAACCTAGGAGTGTTATCAAAGGCTTTATAATCCATACTTACCCTGCTACTCCACGGATGGCGCATCTACTCGAAGCTAAAAACATTCTAATACCTAGATCACTAGATAATTCAATTGTCAAGTATTGTTATCGTTTACTTACTGAACTTCATAATCTAAACTACCCAATAACCCCTTTAATACTTTCCAAGGTCCAAGTGTAGGGTCCAGGTTGGTCTTTTGAAGAAACGACCATAACTTTCAGTCATCGTGTACCTAAACCGATATAAGTCAAGATCAGTGATTCCTAGCGCGACACCACCAATACCAGAAACACTCAAAACCACCAGAAAGTCACTACATATAAACAAACAAAACGAGCGTGCATTGTACTTACATTTACACACAAAAACTAAAGAAATGGTAAACAAATCAAAAACGGAATAGAACAACAAATTAAATGTACTTCGCCTTCAAATTTAAGTCATTACTGCGGAAATGTAAATGTGAAATTTATCAATCATTACAGCCTTTAACAGTCCACTGCTGGACATAGCGTGGATCTCACCTTAGTGTGGAAGTTTTGACCTACTATACCACGCAGGAAAGACGGGTGGGAATAGCAGTTTGTTTCAAATTTTCCTTCTATTTGTAGTGATGTTATCCTGAATAATTTATTCCCTTAGCCGCCTCTTACGACACCCACGTGACGCATACGGGTGATGACACTATATATTCCTAATCAGTCACCACATGGACAATGTCAGTCATGTGGAAGTAAGCAAGCAATCCCAAGCAAATTTGACAGTTGACACTTAGATACTGCGTAAAACTTGCTCAGAATTTTTTTGCAGAAGAAGTTCTGCACCCTGATTTCGAAAACACTTGCTTACTTTTTGTAGTCTTGTGGTTAGCAATATGATTTAGTCTTTATTTCTGGTGGTGATATAATGAAAGTCGTAAAATTTTGTAAAAAAAAAAGAAATTGTGTACACTAAATTTTCATATAAATATTGAGATGCGACTATCATGATGCCAATTTCTTTAAACTTATCCCTCAGTGACTACCTATTACTGAGATTATAAATTTCATAAATCTCTTTTCCAACACAAAGATACTTTGAATATCAGCAGCGGTTCCCTATGACAAAATACCATAGGAAGTTCTACTATCAAAATAATTCAAATACACTAGTCTAGCTGTTTCTAGATCGATTAATAGATGAATTTCATAAACCACGTATGCTGTAGAACTGAGTGACAATTATTCTCATGTGTGGGCCCCACTGTAATTTAGAGTCTATAGCTATGCCCAGAAACTTTACATCCTTGAAATTTAAAAATGTATTCGGATCATACAATCTCGATAGCAACTGTGATCACTGCCGTCACTACCAGGTGTTTAGATAACATTTTTACTAACATACTGCCACACACTGTGCTTGTCCTTATACTATGAAAAACAAAACGCTGGTACTATGAGTTGTCACTGTAGTACCTAAAACTGTGACTCATATGGAAAATTTAAAAGAACCTGCTCTGTAAACTACCTCGTTAAGATTATAATGATGATTTTAATCAATTTTATAATGTTTTTTTAACATGTTTGTTCACAATTTGAATCAATTTTTACTCCTAAGAAGTTGTCACTTAAAGGTGCTACAACTTTTAGTAAATGGGTCACTGTAGGTTTATATAAAAGTAGAACAAAGCTTTTTTAAATATATGTGTGTGTGTATGTGTGTGTGTGTATGTGTGTGTTTTGAGTGTGAGTGTACAAATATGTGTGCCTATGGAATTTCGAAAATATGTCAAAAAATATTCCAAACTTCTCAAAACAGTATGTCATGATTCAAAGGCTTCTTAGATGAGATTTAGAATTAATAATAGTTCAAATAACTAATTACCTGTGTCATACTGAAACTAGAGAAGCAACGAACAAATGAAATTATTATAACCTTACTATTGATAACAAAGTAATTGTGCCTGATTTAGATGTTGCTACAGCAACATCTAAATCCGGCTCAATTACTTTGTTATCAATATCAATATCATCTCTCACATAGCAAAATCTTAAAATTATTGAAAGAGAATATTCTTAATGATCAATCAGTAAGAGTATTGAATGTGGCCTGTTTTTCTGACCTAACGAAACATAGTAAGATCTTTCCTCTCTTTAAAGAAGATAGCACGTCTGATTCTACAAATTACAGACTTACTTACAATTATTTTTTTTACAAAAATATACTGGGACAGCTACAAATGAGGTAGTAGAGCCACGCTGATTTCAGCACGAGCGGGCCGGCTCGACCGGGGCAGTACTACCCTCCCACAGAAGACCAACCTAAAGCGCCAGCATCCGTGTTGTCGTATTTCGTTGCTGAGTGTGAAACCGGAGGCCCATTGATGCAGGGGTGACAGTTATCGTGGTAACTGTGTAAGCCTTACACTGTCACGATAACTGTCATGCCTTTTACGTCTCCAAGTGGGGTGTGAATAAGTACCTCAAGGGGCCGCCATAGTGTGGGTCGACATACTGCATTGTCTTCATTTGCAATGAGTATGGTGACAACAACTCTTGGATCATATACATGCTTGCCATCAGGCAGAGTAGAGTCACTTTGGCAGGCTCTTAACATAGAAGAAAAAATAGTGAAAACAATATTCTACACAGAAAAGAGTTTGCCTTCAGCAAGTGATACTGGTGTTAAACTTTTGGTAAGTGCATTTACATGGGAAGGTAAACTGGATTTGCTGGGTGTCTTTTGTTGTCTAAGATCTTGTGTTATTCGACTACGTTTTCCATGAAGATCTTAAGCAAGCAGTTGATATACTGTGCATATTAAACACGTTTTTTTGTTGGTCACAACAACAAATCATTTGATGTCCGTAAAAGTATTGGATTCTCCAATAAAATTTCAATCACATTTTAAGAATTAAGCATTAACAATTGTAAATCCTTAATAGAATAAAAACTATGTAAAAAGGCTTGCTACTCAGTTTTACATTATTTACATGAAAAATTTTGCTTGCGAGTTGTGCTGCTCACGCACGCATTTACGTTACTTGCATTTGAAAGTGATTTTTTTTAATATTATTGTTTGGTTCGTACATAGGAATTGAATTGTAGTGTCATTTTTTGTGTACGTTAAATTGAGTTTAGCCAAAGTTTGAAATATTAGTTCATATTTAGTATCTTGCTAGTGGTTTTGAGTAGTTCCACGTCCTGTATTTATCCAGTATTTCAATGTCCTGGCGGTAGTGTTGCGTTTCGGGTCGTTAATCTTGCGTAATACTGGCTAATTAGCAGCTCGCATGTCATCAGTATGGACTGATATACTATGATCCCTCTTCAAAACGCGAACCCAGACCCTATACAGTACTAGTATAGTTTTTAATTTATCAATGTTCACGGACTTTAAAAAAAGAAAACTATGTGTTTTGTTTCAGCATTTCTTCCCAGACTGAGTATTAGGAAATACCGGCAGCTTGTAACTGTAAGATTCGACATGTAAAAATATTTACAAAAGATTCACTTACAGAACACTCGATTTTACCTGTTTCCTTTAGTTTTATTTATTGTTCTTATACTCGTACTATTAAGATTTATTTGTTGAAATATACTAGGATAATGGTAGTTTCAACGAACAACCATGAAAAATGGTCACTTTGAATAGTAGGTAAGTTTTAGTGATGATCTTGTTTCTTGAAAGAGATATACTCGTATATGTGACACCTTAAGCTGCATAATTCTACAGAGCTTTATGGGTATAGCATAGTGTTTGCTTTAAACTTGCATAGCTAACTATAATCTAGGCTTTAAGATTTCTGATTCGTATTACTTATTTTAAACATGTATCGGATTCTTTTTTTTTTTTCTTCGTTTTAATGAAATCTGTCATACACATAAGCTATTATAAGAATATCTATACAGCATGTGTGTGAAGTGAAGAATAATATAATTTAAAGTCATGGTAAATTCCCTATTCCGTTATGAGTTAACCGCTACAGTCTCCTCTGGCTAACGCGGGTGAACATCTTTTACTGGAAATTGAACTCTTTCAATCCCAAATTCTTATTGGTGAACTACTTTTAGAACAACTTACGTCCTCATACAGTCATATTATATTCATGGATAATTTCAATACCTGCCCCTTGAAAATAATTATCTGTAACACATTGTTGCCCTCACTCTACTCTGTCTCTGTTAGGCCTTATACTTGTTTCTTAAATTAATCTTGCCGCTAAACACGGCTAGTGCTCTGCTGACGAGTTTTTTCTATCACAATTTGCTTTATCGATCCTGTCGTCTCCGATCTCCTAAACCCAAAAATTATCCTGCAATGGAATTTCAAGAACATGAATGTGGATACCTTAATAAGAGTTCGACTTTTTTTACTTAAACCACTACGCCAACTGTGCAGTTCAAATTCAGACTTGGCATCTATCTTCAGTTCTGGAGTGGAGACCACGATTGGGCAAACCTAGTGTAGCGCGCCCTGCGGCTCGATGGACCGATGACTTGAAGAAGGTGGCTGGTAGCGGATGTATGCGAATTGCTCAAGACCGGGATGGTTAGTCATCCCTTTTCCTTCGTTCAGCAGTGGGCGACGACAAGTTGATTTAAGCTGTCTTCAGTGCTGATCCCCATAGATTTAACTTTTTATAGCTAAATTTACGACGCCCCATAATGAACATGTGTCAACTCAAGAAATGTGGGTCAAACACTTTTCACCACCATGGTTAACTGAAGCTATTGTGAAAGATCGAATGTCATGTCCCTCCAATGCAATCACCTGACCGGGCGAGATGATTATACTTGAGACATACGACATACATACATATCGTCGCGAGAATCTCTATTTTGAGATATAGGATTAGTAGTTGATCCATAGTTAATTACTCCGTAGTTTAATGTATTTCGCTAGATGCTGCTGTATCATGTAGTTTTGTTAGCACTGTGTGTGGAAGTCGCCACAATATCAAAGCCCTAATGAAGAACGTGATTGCAAAGTCGAAAAATATGTAAGTTCCAAGAATCATTTCAGTAACGTGTGTAGGAATGGTCAGTGCCAATATATTCACAACTCCATTAAAATGGAGATCCAGCTAAAGGCAAGCAAATTAAACTCCCTTAATTAACATTTTTCTGCTTCGTCAGATATTGATAAAATAACAAAGGAAGCGACACTAAAACTCCTTTCTTCTGCCCAAATTTCTGGCTGTTCTTTCCCTTTAGCAAATTCTCTGATTTTACAAAGAGCGTAGTATTTATTACTTCGAATGCAGTAGGTTCTGCTTGTTTAAGTCGTAGTATGATCCTATCAATCCTTGATAAAATTCTTTCTGTCATCGGTCATATCCTACAGTAT
The DNA here is from genome assembly GCA_949316085.1 of Hypercompe scribonia. Classification (NCBI taxonomy): domain Eukaryota; kingdom Metazoa; phylum Arthropoda; class Insecta; order Lepidoptera; family Erebidae; genus Hypercompe; species Hypercompe scribonia. Next base: position 320,197 of record OX438967.1, on the reverse strand, counting down.
TCCATCTCCTATAGCGTGTTCCCAAAGGCTTGAAAAGATAATGAAATTATACCCACTCCCAAAAACCACGGCTCCTTTTCCGATTACCGCCCAATTTCTATTTTCCTCTTTCTTTCCAATGTCCTTCTTTCGACGTTCGTCTTATCTACATTCAACTCTTTCTTTTCCAAAAACCTTTATAAAAAACTCTTTAATAAAAAAATATCCAAATCAATTCACCCGTTTGGGAGCTATGATGCCACAGACAAAATGATACACATGTACACGTAAAACTTATAACACCCCTCTTTTTGCGTCGGGGGTTAACAAGTCCAGATGTTCGTCTTGAAATGTATAGAATGTTTATAAATTTCACGTATTTATTTGTATGTACTTATTTATTTATTTATTTATTTACACTTTATGCACTTTGTACAGCGGCGGACTTAATGCCCAAGGCATTCTCTTCCAGTCAACCTTAAGGTGGTATAGAAATATTGTAAGGGAGGTGCACAGCGGTTATATTGACAATTAAGATATATAATACATGAGTTGACATACATACATGAACACATACAATACATACGTTATAAATACACATATAAATATACACATACATACATAAATATACACATACACACATTTAGATTATATTCGTACACTATGACAACTTGACTGTAAGCTGAGCCAACTATCGATAAGACGATTCTTCAATCTCGTTAAGAAGGAGATTATGTACATTCTTTTTGAATGTAAAACGGTTTGTGGACATCCTGACTTCGAGCGGGAGCGCATTCCAGAGTAGTACTGCCTGAACAAAGAACGAAGAGTTCACGAAATCAGAGTTGTGAGAGGGACATAAGAGAAGCAGATTATTTTCTGAGCGAAGGTTTCTGTCGTGATTAGAGGATAGATAACGGAGGTACGGAGTCAAATATGTAGGTGAAAACGGTGAGTTGAGAAATGAGAATAGGGCAGTTAGTGCTCGCAGATTGCGGCGCTGGCGAATAGGTAACCATTTTAATTGGGAACGTAAAGCAGACACATGATCATACTTTCGAAGATTAAAAATGTATCGAATGCAGCTATTGAGAAGTCGGTCTAGTTTGTTAAGAAGGTCTGCATTCAGGTCGTAATAACACACATCACCATAGTCGATTATTGGGATTATTAAGGACTGCATGAGAGTAATTTTGGTATTATAAGGCAGAAAGTTCTTCAGACGATATAATGTTCGCAGATTTCTCGTTACTTTCTGGCTGACATGAGTAACTTGAGCTCGCCAATCAAGGGTAGAGTCGATGAGTAAGCCCAGATCTTTGACCACGGGGCTGAACGGTACGACTGATCCGTTAAAGATGATTGGTGAGATTGAGGCAGTATCGAGTCTGCTCATAATGCGTTTGCTGCCCACTATGATCGCCTGACACTTGGTTGGGTTAACCGTCAATCCGAAATTCGTCGACCACGAGTTTATGATCTCCAAGTCTCTGTTGACCATGTTAACAGCTTGTGTTATATCTTCCACCCTTGACTGTGTATACACTTGCAGATCGTCGGCGTATAGGTGATACGCACTCTGAAGTTGTTGAGTAATGAGATTAATAAAAATTGAGAATAAGAGAGGAGATAGAATGCCGCTTATTAATTTAAACTTATTTAATCATCTATTATACAACTAAATAAATCCCTCTCTCCAAAATCTGGCCCAAGCGGCGCAATATTAAACGCGGCGCGTGTTTAGCAATGATATCCATTCGTTTTTCGGTCGGCAGAAGTTAAACATCGCTAGCCTCATTTACACGACTATTCGTTCGTGAAATATTTATTTGTCGGAGGTGATTCAATAATTTTAGGAATATTTGTGCGTTATTGTTAAAAAACTGTTCTCATTTGTGGTTTCTACGAATATAATATTGCTTTAATTCCATTTATTATTCACTTTCTGATACAACAGACACTACTCATTCCAAGTCATACTTTCCTTTTCATCCCATTGTTGCCTGTGAGAGATTGCCTCCGAGCTATAAGGTGACTTGTACTTCCTTAGTATTAAGTTAACATTGTAATTAATATGGTGTAGAATAAAATAATTTATTTTTATTATTAGATTAAAAAGCTCATTTGGTGTTAGTGCGCACGCCATTTGTACGCGGGCGCACAATCAATATCAGTTATTGACGGCCGCCGGCACTAGCGATTTATTGACTTCATTTATATTAAGTGCACTGCCTACAATGTGCACCAGTGCTTATTTGTTAACCTTTTTTAATCACATTCGATCGCATCATCTTTTAATTATTTCTTTTTTAAATATGACTGGACTCCACCCCCGTCATTTAGATAATTGACACTCCATTACTGTGCCGTTGTGAACTTTTTGCCTCGCACAACCAATGTAGATAGCAGATTGTCACCTGTGATATTTTTGAAACCACACAACTTTCGGAAGACGATTTAATTTACGATTTTAACAAAAAACAATCGGTCTTACCTCAAGTGCCATCGAAGTATTTGCGTCCATTGAGTCACAGTTGACCATGACCGACGGTAACCACTCACCATCCGCTGATCCTCTTTTTTTGACTCTGCGTAAACGGTTAAAGTTTCACAAAAATAATACAAGACAGAATTATTCCCCTTTAAAAGTTCTAAAAAATAATCAACGACAACATATGTCTATCTCTTAAGGCTCGGCTCATCTGACGATGTTTATATGCATTCCGTAGGTCATTTAGTCTTCTATAAAGGCTAGATAGACATTGAGAGTGTTTACAAATTTTGAAATCCCAAAAATGATTGGCAGACAATAAGATTACTGTTATTAGATGGTTAATGTTGGAATCATACAAACATACCAACATTATAGCTATAGAAAGCAGTGGCAGATGACCGAGAGTACAGTAAACTTGTTCTTAAGTTTGAGCCACCTCTGAGATAATCAAAAGTTTACAGAATTTCTACTTTTGCTGATCACGTTTACCACCTGTACTCGATTACCTTCTGAATAATAACGTGTTTATCTACTAACATTCGATTTAAAATTAATATTTGTTTTAATGTCACAATAAAAAACTAACTAATAAAATCTGCTGAGCAGGATCGCCAGGACACTACAGAACTACTAAAACATGTCCTTGGTAACGATAATGTAGCTAAAATAAGTAATAATAACTCTTTTGTCATTAACTTAAAGTTTCATTTAAATATGTTCAACTATACATTCGACTGTATCGACTTACGATCTGACCAGTGCCATTAAATTAGAGAGAATACACTTCAATTTTACGACTTTATCATACAATAAAAACTGTTGAAATAACATTTATACCTATCATTGTCACCATAAAAGAAACAATATGGTAACTAATAACATTATTGATCGGAACGAACAACAATGCCTTGCCTACGCTCACACATCTAACATCCAACACAAACAGGAAAACCACTCTGATTTTCTAATAAAATATCAATTACATCTATCTCTATTGCGTTAATATCTGTCCTAGGGTAAAAAGGTCGATATCTTCGTCTAATAACCGTATAACAAAGAGATTATCAATAACTTACCTCGCAACCTACCTCTTGTCATACGCGTGGCCGGCCTAAGTGTGCGGACGCAGGTGCACGGTGAGATTCCACCGCGGCCTACACGCGCCGCCCTCCCGCACTAACGATTACCCGCCACCACTGTTTTAAGTACGACACCATTATATCAATTACACATAAACATCTTAATTATCACTTATTTGACGAAAACAAAGTGCAATGTCATATAAAACCACTGCGAGGCTATAATTTTATTAGGGAATTAAAACAAGAACATAAAAGCCACTAATGTTCGATGTTATTTATATTTTATTAGTGTATGGATTTCCTTATAGCAGTTACTTCCGTTGAGCATATCTTCTACTCAACATTGTAGCGTTTGCCTTACAATTGCATTTCTTATTAGCGGTGTTGCAAAAGATATTTTTTTCTTAAAAATAATAACTCTTCAGTGTCAATGTAATTGTAAGAGTTCTGTAAGGCTAATAAGTACCTACTTAATAAAGTTAGAACTGAACAGAGTTTAACCGACACGCAGTTTATAGGAAATCAAGCTCTGTGTGTGTTCAGTTGGAGCGATTCACTATGTAATATTGCAAGTATTCATTTTGCTGTACAATACGAACCTGTTTCAATTATTGCCTCAACTGATGTGTCCATTTTTTGTTCAGTTTTCTTTGCTAACTCATTTTAGAAGTACTTCTGACTCTATTTAATTATGATAATAATTTTTATATATTCAACGGTTAGAACTCTTGTCTGAATTGATTTAAACAACTAAGTAAGCATGCATTTGAAAGATTCGAAAAAATAGGCCACCATGTCTCTAGGTGAGTATAGACTAACTGGATGTGGATATTTGTCAGGATCTCAACCAGCGTAACTATCGATTTCCGTCGCGGGCATCTCTAAGAGGACCTCGTGGAAATTAGGTGTACTAAACAAAGTCAGATGGTTTCACTCGTTCGAGTATCTGTGTCTTCATTACAAGACCCAGGTTCGCTCCCTCGTGAAGTACTGTTCTCATCTTCATGACTGATCCGCGTGTATTTGCTTTACGCTCTCCATCGGTTACAGCGCCGAGCAGTCTGCACTGTCAATATCCCTGACGCCACCAAGTCTCTTAAGCATTGAAGAGATATCGCCTGTATGACAGTCCTCTATCACCTTTATAACAAAGAATGTTCTGACGAGCTCTTCCAATTGGTCTCTCCTTCTCCCTCCCTCTACACGACAATATAAAATTTTGATTAACTCATTAACAGCCATCTCATCTGAGTGTTAATACACTCATACTCGCACTAATGTGCAACTAAAGTGACACTCACTCTCTACATAATAATATAGAAAAAAAAATTTTAAAAAAGCAGAGACGCTAACGGCTCCCAACTGCCAATCGATATTGCCAAATTGACCTTATCTTGTCTGTACTTTTCGGTTCTATAATAGTCTACAAGAAAAAATAAAATAAATGTGAAACTTTAAATTCATAAAACGCATCCTCGTAGACAAAAACAAACTAAATAAATTGTGTAAACAAAGCGCACTATAACAGTCGCTTCTTATGGACTCACTACTTTACTTCTTGTAGAATAAATTTGTTCATACAAATATGAGTCTATGATATTATGTCGAACTAGTTTCAACACAAGCCCCCAATAATTTAAACGACCGGAACAATAATTTTGATGTCAGCAACAAATTAGGCTCGCGTAGGCAGGTTGCACGCTCTCGACCGGTGCGGCGGGTGGCAGTTGTCGCGGTGTCGCGATGTCACCAGCTTGTCCACAACTGTCGCCGGAACCGGAAAGTACACCCACTCACATTGTTCCGTATATGTTATTATACGGATTTAATATTGGCAACTTTTACTCAGTGGGATATCCGAGGTCTTTCTTAGCGTACACAGTAATACTATAATGAATTTTCCTCTGAATGTAAAAGTTTTCAGGACTAAAGAGCTAAGTCTAAAACTTACTGTGATGTGTCTCTAATTAATTTGTTATTGCTTATATTATAAGAAACAAAACTTAACATACCTGCAACATGATAATTTAATCATAAATGTATGTTTTAAAGAGTTAAAAAACCGAGTCTAAATATTTTTAAGTTTATATGGAGTAATAACCATATGTCGTCATTAGCTTATCTTTGTGACATGTCTAGTACATGAATGACATTTAGGCGTTATCATACAAAGCGGCTATTTCCTGGTACTTGCTAAATAGTAATAAAAGTGTGTGACGGCCGAGCACAGGGCCGTGAAGGAAACGCGTTATCGCGCGATCATCGCACGCGCAGCCGCCACCCGCGCCAAACACCTGCGACATAACACTTTTACATTTTAAAGCTGCTTTGATATTGATGTTTTAAACTTTTCGGTTAATGGAATAAAGAAGAGTTTCAGGTTTGTTATAATCCTGTGAATTTTTTAGGTATTTGAATACTGAGAAACAGATGTAATCGCTAAACAATTTTTACTTTATTTAAATTCTAATTACTTATCGTTGTGTACCTCAGTAAATGACTATAGCTCACTCCCTTATCAGTGAGTTAGTGGATGTCGCCAACAAGTTACACATCTAAGTAATATTATTTCACGCTTCACTTGTATCGTGGAATAAATAGTCAAAAATGTTCCTTGGCACAAAGTTGTAACTGTCCTTTGTAACTGGCGGTGGCCGGCGCTCGTTCGTAATTCTAATATTAATATTTCTATGAACTAGAACAATATTAAAAAAAAAATATTTAAACTTATCTGTTTTAGTTTATTTCGTGTTACGGGCTGTAACAACAAATTACAGAACAGAGTTATTTCTTAAAGTCTTCAAGTTTGGTAGGTAGTAGAGCCACGCTGATTTCAGCACAAGCGGGCGGTTCGACCGGGGCAGTACTACCGCCCCACAGAAGACCAACCTAAAGCGCCAGCATCCGTGTTGTCGTGTTTCTTTGGTGAATGTGAGACCGGAGACCCATTGATGCAGGAGTGACTGTTATCGTGGTAACTGTGTAAGCGTTACACCGTCACGATGGCTGTCATGCCTTTTACGTCCCCAAGCGCGGTGTGACAGAGCATCTCACTAGGCCGTCATAGTGTGGGTCACCATACTGCATTGTCTGCATTTGCAATGAGTATGGTGACCACATCTCTTGGATTCTATTCATGCTTTCCATCAGGCAGAGTAGAGTCACTTTGGCAGGTTCTTAATATAGAAAAAAAAGTCATGTTGTGCTATGGACGTGTGGTGGCAAAAGCCGCAAAAGGATCACAGTTGCATTACTATCAATTACAACACATAATTTAAAGGTAATGGCTATTAAATAAGAAACACATTATAAACGGAATTTACAAGCTAAAGTGATTGTTTAACTTACGTGTTACTGGTGAGTTCCGTTGCCATCGGCAGCCAGCGTCGTGTCACGAACAGAGTACGTACAACGATGAGGAAGTAGGCAAAGACGTACCTCCTCGGTTCCTCTTTCCACCGCCCGCCCTGCGCCATGAACGCCACGCGTATCTATTAAATGGGAATTCGGGACTTTCGCGAACGCTAATGTACTTAAGTGTACCTACGTGACATATTTATAAGCAAGGAATTTACGTTCCAATCCTAAATATAAGGCTAATTGCATATCGGCCTTATGAAAAACTTATATTTTTAGTATATGCGATATGTTTATTTTTTAGCAGCAGTATGTCCACAAAACATTTTTGAAGGTAGGAAAATCATGAATCTAAATCGTTTGCCGCACGTTTGCACAGCTATATCATAAAAAAGCATCATCCAAGTAACGATCTGCCTGCTCTAAATATGATCATAGATTAAATATCTCAGTTAAAATCTTTTTTTTAATCTCTCTTAAATTTATACATGTCCAACCAAATCCCTGAAAAAAAAAACACTGCAGTGACAGAGAACGATAGTCAAAATACAAGTTTCGTTATGTAGTCGCCACTAAATTAGAAGTTATCTAATATCTGTTAAACATTATGTGCAATCATTCAAAAGTGTCGAAGACATTTGCTCACCTGTGGTAGATAGTTTCACTATCGGACGGCCCGAGGGGGTTACCACACGTAACAAAAAATGTAGTTCGAGTATAAGGCAAAAAATATTTTCTAGGTAGTAGAGCCACGCTGATCTCAGCACGAACGCGCCGGCTCGACCGGGGCAGTACCACCCTCCCACAGAAGACCAACCTAAAGCGCCAGCATCCGTGTTGTCGTATTTCGTTGATGAGTGTGAGACCGGAGTCCCATTGATGCAGGGGTGACAGTTATCGTGGTAACTGTGTAAGCCTTACACTGTCACGATGACTGTCATGCCTTTTACGTCCCCAAGTGGGGGTGTGAAAAAGCATGTCACAAGACCGCCATAGTGTGGGTCACCATACTGCATTGTCTGCATTTGCAATGAGTATGGTGACCACAACTCTTGGATTCTATTCATGCTTTCCATCAGACAGAGTAGAGTTACTTTGGCAGGTTCTTAAAATACAAAAAAAAAGGTTCTTTAGAGACGTAGTTAATCACGTTTCTTGTTACTAAGTAATTGAAGTACCTTCAAACACTACAAGTGTAAATAATAATCTTATGGTTCTTTTGTTTCATATCACCTTTAGTTCTCCAAGAAAAGTATCACAGTAGTACCTGCCTGCCTCTTCTTGTTTTATATCACATAAAGTATTTAAACTATACATTAAATAAAAGTCTATCGTCCACTAGAAGTTAGCGACACCTACATGTGACAATGTGAAACGTGACCGAAGGCTGCCGCTCACAGAAACGGAAACACTGTCACAGTCGCTGCCAGTAGATATGTTTTATGGTTTCGTAGTGTTCGTGTCACATGGTGACACTTACCTATGTGCATTGTCTATTTCGTGTGATTTATTTTGGAGCATAAGGTTAACTAGACATGTCAAATGATATAATTATTAAGATCACACTATAAAAGAATAAAAATAACATTGTGTTCGGTTAGCCAGGGAAGTTAATTGAAATTATACCAAGTTGATTTCTTTAAGTCGATACAAACATCTCTTCATATATCTCTCGCTGTGGAAATCGCTGGAAAAATGGATAGTGGTTTATTCATACTGCGTAAAGATTCCTTCTTGCCTTTGGAGCACTGATCGCTAGCCTTTCGGTTCCTGTATGCCAAGTAAGTGGTCCATTGTTGTCAATTTTAATTAATTAGGATTTATAACTCATCCCTATTTAGTCTCGTCCTTGTCAGTCTGTACTATATAAATATTGGTGTATGCACCAACCGGGAGTCAAACCCACCGGGAATCGAACCCACTGGTGCCTCTATTCAAATACATTACCACCGCGACACTAACGTCGTCAAGGTGTAAAAAAATAGACAAATAACCATCACTAGTTATGAAAATCGAGTCCTTATATTATTACTTATTATTATATATTGCAAAACGTATGTTTAGTACTGTTGAGCTATTTCTAAGTAAGCACCTTACAGATCTACGTGACACATTTCTGTTATCGTGCTAACCGAGTCATCTTTTATAACATCTCACAATCAGATGGCGTTGCTCGAATGACCATTATACTCGTAAAATTGAAGGCTTATTTGCTACTAATAGATACAATTTTTTTATCCAGGAATTGAATCAACCTTAAACTAGATCTCCTGAGAGATTTCAACGCTATTGGTGACAACTAGGATTCGAACCCGTTCCCACTAAATTGTAAGTCTTTATCCAGTATTAATAAACATGTAACATACTTACTAACTGCAAACAGATTTCAGCTTCAAAATACTGCAGCTTACTGCAGCTCGTATGTCGTTCGCCAGTCGTATCGCCCTCGTTCCGTCGCCTCTAAATCGTGTCGTGTCCGTCAAAACGCCAAGCAATTAATAAGGCTCACTACAACATTACAGCGGCGCCAACTAATTCACCTTCGCCTGAGCGCCACACATTTCTCATACGAGTAACATTTGCAGGACTATTATGTTGTATGACCTATATAGGTGTGTATATGTATAATAGTGTTGTGCCACGTTGGGCGTTGGGCGGCGACCGATCGGCCGCCCTTGTAAGCGAAATTTCCTCAAATAAAAGCTGGCTTTTGTACAAACGTTTGAGCAAATACTGAGTTAGTATTGTCAGAGTATTTGTGAAAAATTTTGTCTACGCTATGTTTTTTAATATTTTTTGGGAAAAATTAACAGACGGGTCTCTTAATGATGAATACAGTAAGTGGCTACACTCGTTTATGGCGCTTGTGGATACTGAATTGGAAGTAGGATCTGTTGTGGAAAGTTTGTATGTTGTATTAGTTTGGAAATACAGCAGGCAATAATTTGTTCAATGGTTTATAGAACGAGGCAAAAAAATTGTTAAAAAATGCCTAGGATGATCGATTAAGCGACCGTTCGTTTAAAATATTCCAATCTTTTAAATATCTCAATTGACTAAAATTTATCGTCAGTAACATATACCTACTTACTATTAATTTCTAAATTATATGTGTATTTTATAGACAATATATTTTCACTATCAAACTATCAAACCCTTATGACAATTGCTGTTGACAATGTTTATGCTTCAAAGAGTGTAAAATAACTTTTTTAAATAATCGGTGGAATATATAATTAACTTGCTTTAAATTTGGGCGGATTTCGTGTTGTTCACCCGCAATAAAATCAATGAAAAAAGTATTATGTAGTTTTGGTCTCAGACACGGAACATTGAGAAGTTGTAGATATCGCTTAACAGACAAAAATTGAAATATAGTCCAATTGATATAATGTAATTGAGATCCTCCTTCTTTTAAAAAATAGTTCAAAATTATAAGGAGTTTAAAATTAAACTATTGAGTAATTTAAACATTTTTCGAAAGACCAATACCTAAACTTATTATCCTCAAGTTGACGTAATTTACATACGTTCTTACAATCATTACCAATAAAATCACATTCAAACTTTTTCTGTTTAATTACTCTTAAAAATGAATGATTTAAAATACTGTAGAATGTCATAAAACGAGACAGTTGTCAGATCGAACGGCCGGCGCACGTGGCCACCTTTCGGCAGGTATAGAGATCACTTAATACATTAATTCATCATCATTGTTCACAATATGTCATAATTCATAACCACTGAGTGTAGTAAGTTAATTATGTTAACAAGTTGGATGGTGTTTACATTATCGTGTTACAATATAACAATAAAATTATGAACGTGGTAGCAGCCATTAATAGTGATTACGTTCGCGTTCGCACCTGCCTAATCAAATCTATATTTATAATAAATGTATTGGTAATTAATTCACTTTTTTGTTTAACGTATCATATACTCGCACACATAGTCGTGAAGGTCCCTTATTATTTACAAGGCAGGGGATTTAAATATTACAGTTTAAGTTGTTACTAAAATAAGTCTGTTCTATGATAAGTACCTAAGTATAATTTGTGATGTTCCACACACGGCCTGATCCTAAATTAGACAGAACCAGTGCTAATAAACTTATTCATGACAGATTGATAATACATTAGATACAGAACCAATCTTGCTTATCACACAATTATTTGTTACGGATAAAAATCGAGCCCAACCCAAAATGTTAAAACAATGTTTACGGTTCGATTATCACTGGTAAGTAATAGAACCATCTAATTATATCATTATCAAAACCAAATATAATAAAGAGTATGGCGAATTTGTGCATTGATTGACGCCGTCAGATTATACAATGTCTCTCTAACTCAAGGCACTTTACAAATGGATATAATTTGTATTGCGTTCTTTAAAATATATTTGTTATTCTCCTCTCCAAATCTTTTGCATAAAAAGCCTATTACTTACAATTTAAAATTGTTGACATATTCTTTACTACTTTCATCTAAAAACCTGACCGAAATTCCTAACAACCATTACGATTATTATAAATGATGGCACCTAAGTACAGTGACAATCGCTGGTGAACAAACCTAGAGCCAATTAGCTTGTACCGCGTCCCGTTAGCCGTACAATAAGAGCTCCCTCCGTCCTCCGCTCCCTCCCATAATAGCTCATAACTCGTTTATTTGCATCCACTAACAATATCATTATGTAAATAATCTCGACTCAATCAATAAGATCGAGAGTGAATCGAGATCGACGTACGATCGGTTAATTACTATTCGATTTTGTATCCGATCGGTAATCGATTTAGTTTGAATATTAAAATAATGATGATGTATTAATTGACCGGTAGCTGGTTGTTAATGCTACCGAATGTTCCTTGTGCTCGGTGTATTATAGATCTATTGGTTTAAAACTAATACAGCTATACAGCCTGCTTATATGTAAATCTGCGTATTTATTTAATGCAACTCTTACATTCGGTTCAATGTTAACCTAAACGTGTGCTAAGTGTAACAAAAAGTAAAAAATAAATAAATATTCGATGCAATTATTGCACTTATCTATTTTTCAATAATTTTATAAAATGTAGAAATTTTACCCTTTTCTGCTACTTATAGTTTAACATTAATATATACTGTATATTAATAATAAGTGCATATACAGATGTGGGTGGGTCCTATAAGCGAGTGTGTTCACGCTAATCATAGTGAGTGTTGTAACAATTACATATACTTAGTCTGGCCATAAATACTGTTACACTTAATTATAAAAAAATATTACATTTGAATTTCGAATCTGTCATTTTTATACGATTGTTCATTGTGTTTTCTCATTTTGGCGCCAATACATTGTAAAATATTTTGCGATATTAAAATGGTGTGGGGTGATAAAGAGAACCGAATCGCTGTGATAGCATTACACAAAGTAGGTATGGAGCCAAATGCAATTTTTAAAACTCTCCATACACTTGGTATTAGTAAAATGTTTGTGTACCGGGCTATTAATAGGTACAATGAGACCTCCTCTGTTTGTGACAGAAAAAGATCTGGCCGTCCACGTAGTGTTCGTACGAAAAAGGTGGTCAAAGCAGTAAGGGAAAGAATTCGAAGAAATCCTGTCCGAAAGCAAAAGATTTTATCTCGGGAAATGAAGATAGCACCTAGAACCATGTCGCGTATTTTAAAAGATGACTTAGGACTTGCAGCCTATAAGAGACGCACTGGCCATTTCTTAACTGATAATTTAAAGAAGAATAGGGTGGTAAAATCGAAACAACTACTGAAGCGGTACGCAAAGGGAGGTCACAGAAAAATTTTGTTTACGGATGAGAAAATTTTTACAATTGAGCAACATTTTAACAAACAAAATGACCGTATTTATGCTCAAAGCTCTAAGGAAGCTTCCCAATTAGTCGACAGAGTGCAACGTGGACATTATCCGACTTCAGTGATGGTTTGGTGGGGTGTTAGCTATGAAGGAGTGACTGAGCCATATTTTTGTGAAAAAGGTATCAAAACATCGGCACAAGTGTATCAAGATACCATTCTTGAGAAGGTAGTTAAGCCCCTTAACATCACCATGTTCAATAACCAAGTATGGTCCTTCCAGCAAGACTCGGCGCCGGGTCATAAAGCTCGGTCCACGCAGTCTTGGTTGGAATCGAACGTTTCGGACTTCATCAGAGCTGAAGACTGGCCGTCGTCTAGTCCCGATCTTAATCCGCTGGATTATGATTTGTGGTCAGTTTTAGAGAGTACAGCTTGCTCTAAACGCCATGATAATTTGGAGTCCCTAAAACAATCTATACGATTGGCAGTGAAGAATTTTCCCATGGAAAGAGTGCGTGCTTCTATTGATAACTGGCCTCATCGTTTAAAGGACTGTATTGCAGCCAATGGAGACCACTTCGAATAAGCTTTTTATATTTTTAATTGTTTTATATTTATGTATTAAACTGACACACTGTAAAAGTAATAAATGTTATTTGCAGTTAACAATTTTCTTTTTTCTTTATTACAATATTTATGGCAAGACTAGGTATGCATATTGCACACGCATGAGTGGCTACCTACACTAAACACACTAACAACTTAATATGGATACATTGTATATAGCTCCTCGTCGACTAGGAGAACGCACGAAGCCGTCGGTCTTGCACCTCATCTCTCTCTAGTATCGGATAGTCATCCAAACGGATTGTCAGAGTGAGGGAACTGAGAGTGCACCTACGTTTGCGCACACACTTGTGCACAAAAATATTTAGGAGTACATCATATAGCTATGATTATTTCAGGCTTTATTATTTTTCATCAGTATGATCCGAGATGTTTCCTTCGTAATATCATTTACAATTTTATTGAAAAATCTTTTGCGCGATCGTAGCGTGTCCTCAGTGTAAGTGCATTTCGATTACCACACTGTTCAAATGCTGTCATAATTTTTTTTGTTTGTTTATCCGTATTGTAGAACCTGTATTACAAGGTAAGTTTAGAATGAGTATATAGACGATCTTGTATGCCCCTAATAACCCAAATAATATCTATCAATAGGTATCAATGTAATAAAGCTATCAATTTTTTGTTTGTTCAAAAACGCACTGAACTCTGGATTTATAAATCAAATTAATCTTTTATGCATTAGATAAAGGTTACAGAAAATCACGTTGGGAATTTAAGAAACGAAACCGTGATCATAAACGCAGTTAAATTGTGGTGACAAGCTAGTATGATGATGTATAAGTAATTGACAACCTCAGAAACAAATAATTGTATAAGTCTATCGCCGTATGAGCTAGGGCCGTCCCGGCCGTGCCGTCTAGACGTTCAATTGCAGGATGTAGTTACACTAGTACATTTGTCTCACTAACGGCCTATCAATCACAATAACACAAACAGTATTTCAATTAATTGATAACTGTGATGCATACACAATGCGTATGCGACTGTTCACCGCTCTTATTCGGCGATGGAACGACAGCACGACACTGTAGATAAATCGTTATGTCTCACAGCCGTTTTAAGACGTCGTCTTACCTACTGGTGATGCAACGAGTGGGTTCCATTACTACATTGTTTAGAAGGTGTACCTTTGTTTCTCTTAAATGTACATTTTTAGTCCAGGAGAAAGAGATAATGCCCAGATTAACTGTATTCAAACAAGTACAAGCCTCATTGCCGTCACAATCATAAGCAACAATAACAGCAGCTCTGTTTGTATTTCCCAGAGTGTTTTACACTAAATAAATTTAGAGCACTATCCGAGCGTGCTTGCAAACGCCTCCCAATTATCAAACTGAAATAGGTGTAATTACGAAGACAAATTACTCACTACGTATACTCGTTCATATTCAGAATAATAACTTTGTAACTCTAAGTGCACTGAGTATGAAAAACAAACACGTTAAATAATTTAATAAACGCGTTTAATGAAAACATATTTAAATTAAGGAAATATCGAATTTGAACACAAACAATACAGTGCTGTTAGCGCCGAGGTGATGGTGAGCCCGACTCATCAGATGAAGTTTAATTAGCTAAGTCACGATAAAACTGTACACTGTTTGTTTTTGCTCTGTAGATATAAATACAAAGAGTAGACAGATATAATCTATTTGCGTCCGTTAATTAACCAAAATAGTTGTAGAGGCGGCTCTATAAACCGCCCGATCAAGTGTTCGCAATGTCTCGTTAATTGAATTGCGCTCAATATTTTTATCGAACATTATTTTTGTTGATAGCAAAAAATAGAAATCAGAGCGTTGAATACAGATATCATATTTTTGTCTTATAAAAAGCAGAAGTGATAAACATTTGATAGTGCACCTTATATTGAAGGAAGTTGTTATTGATTGTGGGTTACTAAATATCGACGTGCGGAATACTGTGAAGTATTTAATATTTTTAATAAAACAATTAACATCTATACGTAGATAGGGTCTTCCGTGTGTGTGATTGTTTAATGACTACTACCACTACTACTTGGCATTTATGTACCAGTAATATTCAGTAGCGACAGAGGCTTCAAGATAAATGTTGTATGGTGCTCCATGCCACGCTTAGTTTCTAACTTATTTTATTGGTTTAATTATATATATAATCCGTTGTTATATATAGAAAATGTTAGACATAATAATTTCTTTTGTATGTCTATAATTAATCATTAAAAATTACCGTCTATATTTTTATACAATAAAGCAATTATTTTAAGTAGCCCTGAACGAGTATTTCTGTAAACTTAGTACACAAATAGTACAACATTCTCAATAAACTGATGCGCCTCGTTACATATGGCCAGCAATAAATTATCGCTACACTGTAAAAGTGCGTCAAAATAATTAAATTTACATTTTGCTCCAATATATCAGAATATCGGGTTCTTTATGAGTAGGTATGTCACGAACACGCAAACGCATATAGTTACACACATGCTTATACGAAGTATGCGTAGGTACACAGCAATAATTATAGCTTGTGTAGGAATAACTAAGTAGCGGGTAAGCACCACCACTAGCATTTGGTAATTTTTAATAACCGGGGATTGGATTTCACCTTTTGCTAAAAAGTATTCAATCGTTTGGAAACAGGTAGATGAACGCTATCAGATCGTATCTATTTGTATCACAATGCAGTATTTAGTTTTCGATGAAGCTATCAGTTGTTGGTGTGACATTATATTGCTTTATATTTTAAAGGTGAAAGAAGATAACTGCAAGCAACAGTCAGACATTCAAAATGAAATAAAGAGAGAGAAAGCAATTTAATCCGTATGATGTTGAATGACCAATAGTCTATTAATTATTATAGCCTGCACCTATCGACCTACTAATGTGCTAATCTGTCAAATTCGCAATAAGGTGACATAGTTTTAATATATGTGTGGTCGTTTAGGAGGACCAAGTTTCATGTCCAGTTTACCGAAGTCAACCAAACAATATCTAAAATATGAACATCAGATATTGATACCGAACCCGTGTGGTGTACACAAGTATGTACCTACATATAGTAGTACGTAGCTCGCGATATTGTATGAGATATGTATTTCAGCGGTGATTGGTCGGCGGCAAGCCAGGGCGGGCGTACACCGCCATCTGGCGCTCGCGGAGGGAAGCGACGACTGCCATAATATCTGTACCTACTGTGGTGAAACTGTCACATCACATTTGTTCACCCACTTGTATAGAAACACTAAGTAAGTACACACTAGGTACTTTGCGGTTATTCAGTAAATACCTTTATAATATAAAATACTTACGTACGTAGGCAAATATGTAAATATGCCACTAAGGTTACTTCATAATTCTGAATATTCAAAAGCAACGTACAATTAGAGTACAGTTAAGGTTATTGTCAGCAAAAACAATAAATTATTTAGAAAACACTTTAACCCTTGAAGTGAAGGTCAACTTGAACAAAGCAAATCATGTAGGTACATTGTCACTACGCGTCCTACATATCCCCTAAGGGACAGACACAAGCGTATCTTTACATATTTATTTTTTATATAAGTAAAAACGTATGCATCGCTGGCTCATTATACCTATTTAATTACTACGATCTGGTACTAAGATGTGATCTGGTACCACAGAATGAGGATTTTGCGATTGGATACAGAATTGAATAAAATTATAACTAGTGACTTTTTCGAGAAGATTACCTAAATATAATGATAAGATCAGAATTGGCCATTATCAATAAATTTATATTTACACTCGTCGTAAAATAGTCAATCCTTAACTAGAGCCGGTTATACAGTGAGACGTGTGAATACCTACCACGCTTGTAAATACCTAATCGTATTGTCTCGAACAATAAAAAAAGGGCATGAGAGCTATTCTGATATTGTGTTAGAAGGATGTTTGATATATCTTTAAAATAAAGATTTAAATGTGTCCATCATTGTTTCTTACAAAGTTGCGTTGTTCGTTGTGGTGACGTTGAATATGGAAACCTGGTGACGTACGTACCTACGTACTTAAATAAAAACCTACGCAGGTAACTTGTACGAAAGAACATTAAGCATACAAGTGATAAGGCTAGTATTACACATTCATGTGCAGAAGAAAAGGAAAATTACATTTCAAATATAACATAAAACTTAAAACACACAAATACCATACTATGTTTAGTGTCTTTGGTTTTAAAATAATATAAAACAAATACGTTAAAATAACTATGATTCGACTAAGAAAAAAAAGAGTTTAAAAAGGATGAAACAAGAAAGTAGAAATCTAGAAATACAGGGGTACTTGCAATGAGTATGGTGACCACTACTCTTTGGATTCTATTCATGCTTTCCATCAGGCAAAGTAAAGTCACTTTGGCAGGCTCTTCATATAGAAAAAAAAAAGTATATTCGTACAGTAGTTTTGACATGAAGCTAAACAATATTATACACATACATATTTGTAATGTGCTCGGCGAGATCTTTCCTTCGATCCCAACACGTGATCATTATCGCAGTTTATGTTATTCGAGGTTAGATTCTGAGGTTTAAGTGCCGTCATATATATTTTTTTGTCTTTTTTGCGTTTGTCACCCTGGCCATAATTTTGAATCATTTGACACTACATCAACATCATGTTAGCACTTTAGGCGCTACGATACATACACAGACTGCCAAAATCCCCTTCCTTGTGACTTAGCCGTAGTCAGACATAAAACTTTAAATTTCTTTGAAACTAAACAACAATTAGTAACTATAATAAATACAAAGAAATACATGAAAATTTTATTTTATTTTAAACTTATCATAAGCACTTATACTCAATTTTCTTCTTTGCTTTTAGGTACCAGGGTTGATTGACGATTTTGTAAGAGGTATGTATAGGTAGGCATGTTTAGCGTGCGTAAGTTCTAACAATTAATGTTAAGCCAGTTGTAAGTAAGTTTACAAGGATCAATTTTAAGATTCATTTGAATGGTTAGTAAAAAAATTGCTAAATACATAAAGAGTAAGAGATATAGTCATTATAAAACAGTTATAGATAACTATACCTAAGTAAGTAAATAGCTATTACTTACGCAATGTAAAAATTGCTAGTCATTGTTATGGTAACCATATATAGCACCTTACACATAAGTAGGTACACGTCTGACGTCAAAGTATTTGGTACCATGAAAAAACCCCAATGTCGATCAAGGATTAACGATAACATATAAGAATATACAATACCAGAAATTTAACCAACACTTTGAAAATCATAAAAACTTGATTTTTGTAACTCAGGTGCAAGTTCACCTGCCCGATCTAATCGTGAACCTAAATTATTTATTCAAACACATCAATCATTTATCAGTCTTGATTTTCGTGAAGGAATCAGTCCTCAAATATGTACCTACCGAATAAAGACGTATATATGAAAATGTCTAAGACTAACTTCAATAGATATCTTAATCTGGCATAACATGCACGCAAGAAACTCGTTAAAGGCATGATAACATACGATTAAATAATTCAGAATACGAATAGACAAACAAACTCCATTAGCTAGCCACTTCTCAGACGCACTTCACTGACTTCAGATATTGCTGGCTAACTTTTTCTTGTGACCCTAAGTGGTTGTTAAGACTACTTACACGTAAACATCTGAACTTTTACTATAAATAAAAAACTTACTCGTGTTACAATTGCAAATAATTACTACTAACACCACATGCTTTGAAAAAGAACACTCCCTCGAGATCGAATGTTGTCTATTAAAAGTTAGAATGTCTTAAAATGAACCTACGTTAAGTAGTCTTGTAAAACGATTGTTCACCTATACGTAAAAACTCGCATAGCATACAAATATAACATTATCTGCCTATCATATACAAAGTTTGCAGTTCTTTTTATTTTTTTTCTTCATTTAGCTAAAAATATTTACTACAATATGTAATGTCTATTTTAAAGTAATCAAAACTAGGAGTATTGTAATCTTTTTGAGTATAATAGTATAAAATATATTGCTTATCTGTCGATATGAGAAGCAGTTCGGCGTGACATACTCGTCTAGGAGAGTACGTGTGACAAGACCGGAGTGAGTCTCCGTGCGTCCGACCCACCGGCCGTGCAGCGCCGCGTAGTGAGCACTTAACGAACTATCTCTTAAATAGAAACCATTGCAATTATTGTCAATGGTCTAATGCAGAACTAGAAATAATTATTTCTACTTTTATTTCAATCTGTTGGACTAGTTTTAATCATTTATGTATATGTAAGTGTCAATCCGAGGTGTGGCAGTTTTATTGCGGTAGTGGAAGCCTGCTTTAATGGTTTCAAATACAATTTCTATAATTTGTTTAATTGTGGCACGATTTATTTTCCTAGAACGTGGCTACGTTTTCAATCATGTGTTTTAACGAGAAAGTAGTGACAGCAACGTCGCGTCAATTTATCTTCACAACTGGATGTCATGAAAAAATGCATCAAATTGTAATTAAGCCATTTTATAAAGTTATCCTTTAAAGTAGATCAAAACTATTTTCGAGACAATTTAATTTACAAATCGTCAGAGTTCTGAAAAGGAAAAATCAAAATGAATCGACAAAAAACGTGAAAGGAAGCAAAAATACCTAGCATGGCAATATATTTATTCCCTATATTTGTAACGAATATACCTAATAAGCGAGTTGCTGAAAATCTGTTCTGTAGACTAGGGCCTGTTTTCCCAATATTCAAGACATAGAGAAGCCGCACGTTTCCTCACTGACTGTCAACAGCTGCCATTGGAAGTACTCGTGTAATCAATCAAAGTATAAAAGTGAGTCTAATAAAAACCCAACTATAATGATGCAAGAAGAGTTCACCGTAATGAATACAATACATCATTACGTTGAGTTATAGTTGTAAAAACTACAATTAAAAATTTAATCTGACAGCTTTAAGATGTGAAGCGACTTCAAACGGACGCAACGACACTGATTTTGTTGTGTCTGAAACCATTTGTCCTTTGTTGATCGTTATATTGACTGCCTGGACGGCGCTGTAGCGAATGCTACGAAAAGTACAAGCTCTGCTTAATTCAGGACTTGATATCATTGTTCGAATTAATTTTCAAAAGAAGTATAAGGGAATGAAGTGGGAGTATAAGAGAAACGTTTAACTTGCTCTAGAATCTTACTGTTCATACTTGATCAATATTTTAACTTTAAATCTAAATTTAGCATCCTACTTATACGTATAATACTATTTTATTCATACCGTCTACTTTAGAATGCCTTTAATTCAATAGACAACAAATTTCAACCATCATAAAATTGCTATTTATTAATTTTTTTTTTAGTTCTAATTAAAAAAAATAACACTTGCAATGGAACACACTCTTTCTGTTAAGATACTATGTCTATTCTCACAAATCACATTCACAATGCAGTTGTCGTTAAGCAACCCGAAGCCGCGAACGATGGGCCCCCGTGACCTGGTGCTTCTAATTACCCATCAATTGACACTATACTTGACCGCAGCGTACACTCAACACTCCAATGTGTCAGTGTCTTTTGGCGGACTGACATATCTATTACATACGACACTTACTTGTAGTTTAATGAAAGATTTTAGTAATTCTAAGTAACAATCATTTTCTTTCATCATTTGTGTAAAAGAACATGAATTATTTAGATACAAGTTATTTTTGTAATGTTACGAGTATAATGTTAATAAAAGAATATGCATTGACCACAGATTTATAGTAACTGCTCCGCTCCAAAGGATCTTATAGTGATGTACATGCCCTATAACCATCCTCAATACAAAAATAAATTTTCGTATCAGATTATGTTCTAAAGATTAATTTAAAAGAAACAATCAAAAAGAAATCTTTAGTTTTATCTCTAGGTATAAATGTATTAGCAATAACATGTATAAGTGTCTTTATCGCATCGCAAGCTAACGTAGATACACAGCTTTTGTTGACTAATTGATTTTTTTTTTGTTAAATATCATCTGTCGTAAAGTACTTCAGCGCTGAAACCGTTTATGAAACAATCAGTTCATTTTAAGTCTAATTATACTACTTGTATTTCTCTCAAATCTTGCCTACCGTATATCTTTTCACCCCGTCTTATCAATATCTACTAACAGACATCAGAGCAATTCCAACGACTAAACACACCTCACACAATATAGTTTGAAACATTGTGAAATCTATTTAATTTTATTTAGCTTTACTATAATATTAGATTTCCTTTACAATAAAGTAGTCAATTATAACTACAGTTCACAGAACCACTGATATGTACCTACATACGCACAGCTAATAGATGCGGGCTCGCATGCCGCATTTTGCTATCGAGACATAACCTTATAAGAGGAAATTGTTGGAAAACTATGAATACTTTTAATAATTATGTTAAACTAGTCTACTAAATTGTTTATACCTCAAGTGTAAAACGTATTTAGATAAGGCAGTAGAGTTTTAAAGCATACATGCAAGTATTGTAATCGCTGCCTGTCACGTAAGTGGAACTAAAGTAACAATCGACAAATGAAGTCATTAAACACGTTTAATTGAAAATAAACACGTTTGCTTATGGTCATACTTCTCTTACATAAGTTCTGTCTATAATACATCATAATACTTTATAATCCCGCAAAATATGTGAGTGATAGCCAGAGCTGCTAGTACTAGGAACATGTACTAATTTTTCATAAAATTTAAGTACACTTTTTGCTTGGGATACTTAGGGAGTATCATTTAACTTAATGTAGAGATTACTCATCATGATCATGATCTACTTAATGTAGATCATTAGATCACAAATTATAATTAGTAAAATTCTTAACTTTTATAAATAGCTACCACTTGCTGTACCCCATCAAGCGTCGCTGCTGCTCTGTTTACTGCTTTTCAAGTTTCTGAAGCATATATAAACTAATTTAACATTTAAGTTAAATCCAGTTAAGCACATTACTACACCTAACTTCCTCGAAGGGCGAAGCTGTGCCTTCAGTCCTGCGTACTGCAAGGTTGACATTGTGTTTCTCTGCTGGTGAATACGGTCGCCCAGTTAGGCAACGATCGGCCTATGGAAAAAAAAGTAGATATAGTTCTGAACGAAACCCGCTAGCAAATAACTCGATCTCTGAAGCCGACGCCGGTAGAGATACCATATCCCCTGGCAGGCACTACTTCTGCCATAGTCGACAGAGAAGTAGCATCCACTGTAGACAAATTGAAACAGGAAACTGACTTTAAATACCCAAAACGCTGAAAAATCAACTCAGTTTTCTCAACATCATTCCTGCCGACATGACGATATTCGTGTCGCAGAGCGCTAGGCCGAAATTGCCGTACATGTGTTACCATTGACATGTTAAGAAGAAGAAAGAAGTCGGATAAAGAGAAAGGAAACAATATCCGTGCCTACAGCTCCTAAGTTACTGTGCTTAAAAAGAAATCAATTTTGTATACGAGGCTCTTTTAATATTGTTCTCATCAAAACATATTTAAATAGTGTAATAAAAATGTCTGCCAATATAACACTTTATTAATATTGTACCGTTTTATTGAGACCCGAATGAAAGTGCAATTAATCATAGGCAGAATGTTTATAAATATTACCAATTTTCGTTTTATAGATAGCTATAGACTCAACAAACGGCTTGGCCATACATTTATACATATAAAAACTTTCTTCTCAACAAGGCATACACTTTAATTAATAACTTAATTTCACAGTAGTTTTGAAACCAGTATGAGGATATATTATGTGTGCGTATGTTTATTTTCGTCGAAATTGATGTTCGTTTCCAAATCGAAATTTTGCCTAAATTTAAATTCGTGTCGTAATCGAAGGTTACACAACGATATTGTGCGACACCATCGCTTGTGTAGCAAGTGAACCTGCTCCTCACTGTGGATAGGTTCTATCTTCATCTAACTTAAGCTCGAAATAAGACGACACTGTACTGTAATAATTTATTGAACCAAATCACCATTACGAACGTAGAAGGTCAAGTTGTACATATTTGTAATTACTGGTTAATTAATGACTGGTTTTGTCATTTCAATCCCTATCTCACAACTATCAGTTTCCCCTTATCACAACTATCGTGGTGAGTGAAATTACGGCGACGATTAAGCTCTGATTTATATGTACAAATGTCTACGGAATGGATAACAGCGCCCAAACAATAATTTTTAACAATATTTTAACTCTCAATTTTTTCTTTAAAGAAATTCACTAGCTATATATATAGCAGTAACTTTTGGGCACGACTTCACATGCGGTAATAAATAAATTATTAATCACGGGTGTCCCCTAAACAATACTTTTTTTCTCGTGACAGGTATCCCATGACCTAACAGAGTCGCGATTTTAACATTCTAAAGGTTTTAGTGTGATGATGGATTAAGCATATAGACTGCTACCACATAAGAAAACATAATTGAAGAAAAACTTGAAACAAATCCTAACCAACCCGTCTTGCCAGCGTGGTATAGTAGGCCAAAACCTTTCCGGGAAGGAGCTATGTCCAGCAAAAAACTGATGATGATGCTCAAAGTATGAGTTGGTGATTCTTCTCAGGTTGTCTCAAGTAAGTCGGTATATCATTCTGTTAGTGAAAACCATTGTGGTTGAGAATTAGGCAAACCTAAATTTGGTTTATTATTTTATAACTAAGTACTTAATTGTTATTCTGTTGTAAAGAAACACACGACAGACAAATATTACTAGTGAGAGAGTTACCTTTTGAAAAAAAGGGAAAGACGAAAAAAGACTAAACTAAAGTACGTGGGTCAGAGCTACTTTTTTACACAAATTTTAACGGGAATTAAAAACGATTTGTTTCTCTCCGGTGACAATTGAGTTATTATCTTCGTGGTGGAAAGATTTGTGACTTTAGATTTGCAGGTTTGTGATAACTAAATAATTTTCGTTGCTCAAATCGATGTTTAACCTTCTTTAGTGATAGTTGGACAGCAAAACAATAACTCATTATAAAAGGCCCGTGTGGAACCCTAAATTAACGTTCGTTTACTTAATAAAACATAAACTATGACTTTGTGGTTGGTGTGTGGTCAAATGTAGCCGTTTTTTACATGAATATTATATGTATGTAAAAGTCACGTCTTATTTTTAACATAATACAATTAACAGGCGTCACGCGCAAGCATCAATGATATGAACCGACTTTGAAAATTAATAAATCGATTACAATAATTCTTGAATTAATGAAATTACTTCGTAGATTTGGCTCTATTAATCTTTAAGAAAACCTTCCATCTCTGAGGGTTGGTAATTAAGAAATGAAGATAACAGCTTCTTACAATTGATAATCACAATGAAACTATTTTATTCGAAGTTGTTTTGTCTGATCCTCGTTAATTTTCATTTTTATTATTCTTTAAAACTTAGTTGTGAAGTAATGCACTATTGAGTTTAATGTTCTTGTCTCAAAACAAGAAAGTCACCTTAAATTCTTTAAATACTTACCCACATAGGTTAACAATTTTCTAAAGAAAATGGACTGTTAATGTAAAACCGTGGAAAATTTTCACCACCTGTCTGTCGACTGTGGTTACGCAACAATCTGTAGGTATTAGAAAACAGTACAACGTGTCGACGAGCAACGTTCACGTGTCGTGGACCAAGGACACGGCTTACAGCACTCTGTTCTTCAGCTATCACTTACGTAACAAAGAGTTTCCGCCGCGCGACGCGACCACCACCCACATTATCACCGTTCATTTTATAAGCTATATAACCACTAATAAATAAACTTTAACGTACCTGTAATTTGATTACCTGATAATTATTTTCCTCAAAGGTGTCCTGTCTTTCAACTTAGAACGAATTCGCTCAAATGCACATTTACAAGCTTAACTGTAAAAACGACAACATCAATTTAGATTCAAATCTTTTTATTATTCGAGTATCTGTTTAATTAAGAAGAGTAATATACCATATTGGCTAGAAATTTACGACTGGCTAACACAATTTCAAACTTTCTCTTATCATAGCAATCGTATTAACATTATAGGTGGTATAAAATTCAAATTTAAAACAGTTTTTGTGCCTTGTTATGTGTTAGCCACGAGAGTAGATTTGGGTGTCGCGACCCCATAGCTCAATGCCCATATCGCTATTGATAGTGCTGTACAGTTCAGTTGGAGTGACAAGTGGCTAGAAGTCGCGGTGTCCGTCGGGTGTGTTGCGCCTATGCACGCTGCCTGCTCCACGAAGGGCTCGTGGTGGAACAGCGGTGTTCGGGCCGCGGACCGCTCGCGGCGCTACCAAAAACCGTAAAGACTATAAATTCAGTGGAACACGGCCGCTGATAAAGGTGGCTTCGCCGCTGCACCTGCCCCGACCCGACGTTTTTTAAATACATATTTTACGGCATAACGCAGAAAAAGTGACAGGTACCTCGCTACGGCCGTTCGTTTGTGAGACAACGCTCCCGCAGTTTTGTCGCGCGGCATTCTATCACCACTCAAATACAAATACCTACTCATTACTCACATTTTAACGCACTTTAACTACTAAACTCTCCATTATAAAGTCATGGGTAATAACAAAAATATTTATTAATAATATTTCGGACTTCTGACACACTAATCTAATCCATTCATCCAACTAGTCCCAAACTAAGCAGAGCCTGTACTACTGGGTCCCATACAACTGATATAAATATATATATCTATACTTTTTTGTAAATAAATACAAATTATACATATAAACATTTGGTTGAACCCTGGAATCGAACCCGAAATCTCAAACAGCAGTCGTATACGCTACCATTGCACAACCGAGGCAGTCAAATCGTTTACCAACAAATATAATAATTAACTAACGTGCAGTGGACATGAGTCATTTTTCTATTCAATTATCTCGACACAACTGCAACACGCTTATATTCAACGATGTAGCAGACTATCCTAAGAAAAATGTAATGTTTTCACTTATTATGAAACTTTTGAGTTTCTTTGGTTAGCATAGTGTTCCCACTTAGATTTACGTAGACCCCAAAGTAACAATTTTTTAACTAGTACTATCTTTAATCTATATCTTTCCCACATATTTACACGTGGGCAAGATATAGAGGAAATACACATTCAGCTAGCCACGACATTATATTTAGTTTTACAAATATCATAGGTGCCGCACACCTAACACGCTACGCCGAGCTCTGAAGTCAACGACATACGCCATTGTCTACGATACAGGCACCTTCAAACGAAATTAATCAAGTAGATAAAATATATCAACACCTGTATTTGAAGCTACTTATTTTAAATAGTAATTACCTCGTTACTGGAAAATGGAGTTTGTTACATCAATAAACAATTCCTATTCATTAAATTTAATTTAAAACGTTCCAACAAAAAATACTGAAGATATCTGTGTAAATGTGTTTGTGCGGAAATTTCTGCCAACTCGAAGTAGTTTCTCGTCAGTTGAAATAAAGTGGGTTAATGTAGTTGTTAGGTATGTCTATGTTCTGTGTTTCAGTTACACCGGTGTGTGTGTTTGCGCGAAGGCCGTGCTGTAGGTAAGTATGTCGCAGTAACGTGTCGAACCTTGAGCGCGGCTAACAGCCAGAACGTCTTGCTATTATACATCCTGCACTACCAGCCATTGTTTTAAACACAAAAACACATCTTCCGAGCGCTTGTCAAACTAAACACTGGCTGAAAGACTCCTCACACACACACACAAACACGCTTACTTGTGTACGGTTTCTTTACATTAATTTATTGTGCCAATTAACACCTAGTTTGATATTCTAGGACTAAAATCATTGGCACTGATTACATTATGACTTCACAATTTGCATATTTGTAATTTTAAGTCAATAGGCATACCAAAGCTACAAATCTGACGATAGATTATGTATAAGTAAAATACATTTAATAAATTACTGTAGGCTTTAAGATTATAACAGAAAATTGATGTGCATAGCATTTAGT
This sequence comes from Hypercompe scribonia, assembly GCA_949316085.1. Lineage (NCBI taxonomy): Eukaryota > Metazoa > Arthropoda > Insecta > Lepidoptera > Erebidae > Hypercompe > Hypercompe scribonia. Next base: position 292,902 of record OX438967.1, on the reverse strand, counting down.
AGTCGGCAGTTTGGATGTACTCCTCAAACCGGCGGCTGCCAACTATTGAAAACATTTGACAATGGCAAGATAGACAACAGTCGGGTATTCTTTGCGATAAACATTCTTATTCGGTGCTGAGATAAAAAGTTTGGGGTTAACAGGCGGAAACGAGCGTTTGATAGCTTTCATTCTTGAAATGATATCAAAATTTAAACTACATAAAAAATACTAAAGTCTGCGGAATCTCTTTGTACAGTTTTTCAAGACTATCATTTAAATTAAGTTTAGTCAAATTGTAATAAATTAGATAATGAGACATTGTGTTTATAGAAAAAAGTTTGGTATGCTTCCGTAGACTATAAAGTCAACTATCGAATATTGCTACCTTTTTATATTGAATAAGTCTAAGCCTGGCAATACGGCAATGTACTTATAGATAACAAACGTATAAAAATACAGTTAATCCTTTATCAAATTCAGTTTGTTGCCTAACGCTTTATTAATTAAAAAAAAAACGATATAGATAACACAAAGAGTCACCTATGTCTAATAAACAAGCTCGCACATATTTTTAATAAATGTAGATAAATTCAATGTATGTAATAATTGCATTATATGCATAACAATTATGAAATAATTGCTCCAGCGTACAATCGGTTTGTATGTAAACATTGTATAATGGGAATGTTATTTATAAGCACCTTATTTGTTTACATTTTCATTCATCACACACGAAATGAGAATTGCGCTTTTGTATGTTTACCTGTGACGATAAACTGAGTTACAACAAAACAGTTTGTTGGCGTTTCCTGAAACATGACTTGTGTCGGTGGCACATTTAGTAGAGTGCGTGGTATTGGCGGAGGTTTCACTGGGGGACGCTCCACTAGGCAGGCGGAATGTCATTTGGTCCATGGCGCGAGGCGCACACGTGATGTTTTTGCGGCCGCGCTGCGACACACTCCTTAACAGTTTTTATGACAACTTACTATTGACAGGAGAAAGCTATCGGATATATTTGATGGAACGATTATTTGTTTAATTCTCTTTCGGAGTAATCGAAAACGTTTCATGTTTAACTGAATTACTTCTTGTACGAGATATAAATATAAGTGGCAAACTGTCAAGTGCCACTAACTAGAGAGATACTACATAGTTAAGTATCAAAATATCTGCACAAGTACATTTCAAGTAAACGTTGCCATTAAGTTACTCCTTTTTACATCACATCTCTACCAATTATTCCTATTACTTCTTATACAAGCAAACTGATAGATATTTATAAGTGTGTTTTTTGTTATATGTACCTATTGAGTTAATAGTTGTTGTTACGACATTAAAAATTTATAATGTTATATCAATTGAAGAGCGCAAAGTAATTACAAACCACTAATAGTTGATGTTTATGTACCAGTATATGTCGTTTTAATGCCTATCGATAACAACAATACTGCACAAAAAATAAATTTTACTTTATTAATGGGCAATACCAAGAAAATATTGTGGTTCGTGACATTTGGTAATCGCGATAAATTAACCTTTTAGCTATTTAACACTCATAAGACTTCTTCTCCAGACTAAGCTATAAGTTGCACAAATAAGAGATATAGACAAGAAACAGTAAGGAATAATTCTGCTGATACCTGACACAACAATTAATTTCAGCACGGTTTTCATGACTTACGATAATATTTAATTGTTTGCTTTTCAAATAAAATAAGACAGTCAGTGAATTTGTGAATACTCCATACAAATTGTAATCGATTACATGATTTTGATAGTAAACTTTGTCCGACTGATGTCGGTGTATCCTTGCACTCCAATGGACTTAGTAAGAACACTAACTTAGTCACGAGGTGGGTACATAATGTTAAAAAATGTCATAGAACAGTATTGTGAAAACGTTGTACAAAGCCATGATTTGAAGTTGATCAAATGTGCAGTCGGATGCGATAGGATCAATACAGGTATATGGTGTCAAGTGTGTTGTTCGTGTGGCAGACCGACCGGGCCGGGTCTGCGCGCTCGCGGCGACAGCGCCCGGCCCTACCTGGCCGTACCTGGCCCTCGCTCAACCCTCATAAATAAAACAAACAAACAACACTAAACCTTGGATTTTTATAACAATATGACCTATTGACCGGGATTCATTCAATAATAGTCTGTGTTAAAATATTTACTCTGTTTTATTAAATACTTAGACGATAATATAAAATATCATATCACTAAGTAATATTTACTGCTAAAGACTTGCGTACCTAACTCCATCGAATGCGTTATATTTACATTATTCAACTAATTCAACTTTAGTAAAACATTTCAGCAATATCTGAGCTTGTAAATGGTAAAATACGCAAACGATACTATGTGTACACTGAGCAGACGCAGAGTTGCACGCACCAGCCCGACACACTTGTCTATCTGGCGAGGCAGAGATCGTCAGGACATATTCAATAAAAGTCATTTCCATATTTCAATTTCTATAAAGAACTTTTTTAATATATATCATCATATACGTCGTAGGTACATTATTTTATATAGAAAAAATACCTATTTTTACAAGTATTAAGTACCAAGGTTGGCCACAAATACATACAAACGAAAAAAACAACAAAACAAGTAAAAAACAGGAATAAAACCATTTTGGCATCGTGTCTGCATCCTTTTAATAATATTTTCAATAAATTATGATGTGGGAGCTAGGTGTGCTTCGAGTGTCCGCAAACGCGCGGCGGAGCGGCGCGGCCGGCCGCTAACACCAACAGGCGAGTCGGCCGCGCCGCCGCGCCGTTGAGACTACACGCGAGTGGTGGCTCGCACTCGGATCGTTTTATTACAACACTTAAAACAAAAATTGCACCTATTGACTCACTCGTATTCCCTTACAAAACGAAGCTTCGACCCGATTCATATTTTTTACTCTCGTCTTCGTCACTAATCATAAATTTACAGTAATAGCAACAATTTAAATTTATTCCACACCACAATGACTCCCTACTGACAGGTAGGCATGTATGAACATCGTTAATTTGTAATATCTATAAATAAATTCGATGAAATCGTCCTTTACAAAATTGTAAGCGCTACGCACTCCTCGCCGGCGGGGCCGCGCGGCAAGCGGACACGCGGTCGCGCGGGCGTTAGGCGCCGTACAACACAAGGTCTACACATACGCTGTGAGTGTGTAATGTCGTCGTACTTACCGCACGACGAGCTGAGTGCTGCACGGCCGCGCGGCGAGAACGCGTGAGCGACGCCGGGATCCAACTCCGATTTAAGCTCTTATTTACCAATTAGACTATCTAGCTAAACGTATCGGCGATCACTCCGAACCTCGGCGCTTCGATAAAGTATAAACGATTACTGGCTTCGATCTTAACATTACTCACATAATTAATCATGACTTCACTGAAATTATAAAGAACAACTTAAACGTTAGCGTTCGGTCCTTCAGACGGGGCGTCACACGCGAACTTATTTACAGGGGTGGTCGCCCACGTCGTCACTGTGCGCCGCGGCACGTCCGGGCGCGCGGCGCGTATGTACACTGCGCTATGTACAGGTCCCGCGGGCGGGCGCCGGCGGCTAGTGCGGCTCTGCGTAGTAGGGCCGCGGCGGCGCCCACGGGGCGAACTGTTAGTGCGCCGCCAGCGTGTGCGCGCCCTGTGGCAGCCCGTGTTGTGGCGACAGGCCGGGCGGCGAGTGCGAGTGCTGAAGCGGCGAGCCGTGCACGTCACTGTGCCCGTAGTGTGCGTGGCCCATGCCTTCCATCATCTCGTTGCCGAGCGTATTCGGGGGCGTCATACGCTTCTCCTTCTGTCGCCTGTTGCAGAACCACACGCGCACCACCTCCTTTTCCAGCTGCAAGCTGTCCGCCAGCGATGTGATCTCCTGCGCCGACGGCTTCGGCTGCTTGTGGAAGTGCTGCTCCAGTGCACCTTTCACGGACACCTCTATCGAGGTGCGCTTCTTTCTTTTCCTGCCTTGTGCTGCAATTTTATCGATGCTCGTCGGACTACCTGTCGTGGAATCCGCCTCCTCGAGCCACTTCTGGAGTAACGGTTTAAGTTTGCACATGTTCTTGAAACTGAGCTGAAGTGCCTCGAATCTGCAGATAGTCGTCTGCGAGAACACATTACCGTAAAGAGTACCGAGTGCCAGGCCCACGTCGGCCTGCGTGAAGCCGAGTTTGATGCGGCGTTGCTTGAACTGTTTGGCAAAAGCCTCGAGGTCATCGCTCGTGGGCGTGTCCTCCTCGGGCTGATCCCTTTCCATCGCGTGATGATGCAAAGGATGCGGCGAAGGCTGAATATCCCTAAGCATGTGATGCTGTGCATGCATGGGCATAGGATAGCCTCCATGGAGACCGACTGGCGAGCCAGCACCGTAGTGCGGGCTAACGACCGGTGCATGCCAACCGTGGCTGTGCTGCAGGTGTCGATGCTCGTGAGGTGCCGGCGGTGGTTTCACGTCAGGTTGATGCGCGTGCGCGTGACTGTGGTGCATGGCCCAAGGGTCCGCCGGCGGTAGGGACGTCCAGGGATTTCCGAGCACGGGAGCTCCCGGTGACGGTGAACCCCCGGCGTGCAAGTGATGCTGATACTTCATGTCCGCGGGCTCGGCGCTCCGCGGCGACGCTGCGTGGTACCCGCCGATGGTGTTCAGATCCATCTCGGCGGGCATGTACGTGGTCGCCGCCATGGCGCCGTACCTCAAATCCACGGTGGACGGCGTCTTGCCGGCTCGAAGGCTCTCGAGCCTTCAACTGGCTTACTCGTTCGCGAAAAAAGCGCGTGTATCGCGCGGCGCTGCGGCAGCGGCGGGGGCCACCTCACATCACCGAGTACGACAGCGAGCGACATGCGCGTGCGTGCGCGACGGCAGCACGGAGCGGACTGAGGCCCGCCGCACCGCTGCGCGCGCCCGCCATGCAGAGAGGGGCGGCCCCGCCCAGCGCCGCCCGCTAATGACGGTGTAATTACTGCGCCCCGCCTGCCCGCTCCCGCTCTCCTCGTCCCACCCGGGCCCCTCGCCCCGCGCGGCGACCCCTCGCCTTGCCAGCCGAGGAAAATTGTGCGTCGCGTCGCTCCGGCCGCAGCGCCGACGGCGCGGAGCTGCTCTCGCACTACTCCGGTGATGAGTACGTGCATCATGTCCACCGCTATCACGCACTTAACTCTTGCTAGTTTAACATGGAGGTGTTTCTTTTTATTCAATACTTTCAATAAATAACTTACATAGAAATATTCTCTCATTAGTTACCTACACGTTTACATTTGTTTATCGAATATGTATATTTTTTCTTTCAATTTAATATTGGTTTTTTATACATCTGTACGTGCCCTTGTAGTTTTTAAAATAATACTTAATACATTGTTCAAGAAACGTATGCAATAAATTGTTGGCTTCTGCTGATTAATACACTGATACAAAATAATATACAAGTTAAATATATTACTAGGTATGTTTACTATTAATCACATCGTCAGTTGATTTTTGTTTGACAACGGCTATGCTTATGCGTGAATTAAACGTGTTTATATTAGAGCATAGTCTCTCTATAATAATTGAGTCGTTTTGTCCTAATGAATACCTACAAAATATATACAAAGACGGACGGAAAACAGCCGAACTATTTAATAAGCGTACCTGCCGGTGACTGCAGAAGGATACCTCACTATATGATAGTTATTGTTTTTGTCTAGTACTTAGTGCCTAGGATCGATTAAAAATAAACGTCATATATTTTACTGATATCGCCCTACTGCACCTGAGTACAACTACAGCTAAAGACTTCAACCTGATGTAAGAATTAAATAAAATCTTAAAAATACTTAGATTAACCTTCATTGAATTAACATGTCGCTCGCACAAGCTGTCCCCTCGCTTGATAACAAACGGTTACCAGCACAAGTCGTACCGTCAACAGGTAAGTGAAAGTAACTCTGGGTGCCATCTCTTACTAATATACTATTAAACGAACGAAACGAAACATTATTAGCTAAGATTAATAAACACTTGGAGAAAAAGTCATCTAAAAACTATCACAAAAAACTTGTTTTCGTATATACTTTGAAATTATTCCATACTCTGTTGGCCATATTCGGTCCTATATCATACAAGAGTTATGTCCTATTCCAGTATGTTCCCTCTACCCTCAACAAGTTTCATCTATGGAGATTCGCAATATTATATTTGATCACCAAATTAAACAATTTACAATTTACACAAAACTTTTATATCACAAGACGTAACCCGCACTGTGTAGGACGATCAGAGTTACAATTGATCGTTATCGAATACCTATTTAACATGCAATAAATGCGTACACAAAAAGAAACGTACCTACATTTTTCTACATATCTACAGGTGCTAAAGTCGATAAAATTTTGTATGACGTTCAAAAAAGGGTCACAATACTTTAAAATAATGTTTTAAGTTTGACTTTAGTTATTACCGTAAACATGTGGTATGTGGTACTTCATCTGAGTCATATTTACATTTAGAGTAAAGGTAAAATTAATCAGTTAAGTCTATTTGTATATTATCTTTTGAAAGCCAAATTTATATATAATTTCTTAGTGCTCTTAACCGAAATGACAAACAACAAAATTTGACAGACTCCACATCGCTCTGTCTACAGTCGTTTAGTTAGACGACAGAAACTTGAATTCATACCGCTAGCGCCATCTGCTATCGAATAGTAACACTAATCTAAGAATGAATTTAAAAATAAATCCGTTTAGACTATATAATTATATATTAATAAATGTATATTTATGTTTAACAATGTAATGTAATTTCATATAATATCATTCAAGTAAATTCATATAATATCATTCAACTAATCCCAAGATTGTCATTATTAAATAAATAGAAAAAAACAACAACTGTACGTTTAAAGGCCATTAGCTTACATTTAATATTAATTTTATTGTGGCTAATTTTTATAATACAATTTTTGCTTTTTTATTTGAATACTTAAAGTTGGAAACAATTTAAAAAAAAATTGAATTTAGACATGATCAGAGCGATCGCGCGGTGGATAGCAATACTATTTGCTACCCTTGTTACCCAAAGAGGGTTGCAATACCTGCAGGGTGCTCTCTACAACAGAGAACTCGGCCACATATTGTCGTGGCGCTGCGCTGCGATAACAGATCAAGGAAGAAATTTCACAAACGCCACTATGACCACAGTGCTATTACTAACACTAAAAATAACAATGAAATGTTGTGTTATCCAAGTTTAGATCTGTCACTAAATTGCAACACACGATTTAATATATGTGTAATTATGAAATACGTTTAATCATTATCATTATTTCAGTCATTAAATTAATTTAGACGATCTTTAAATGGAAATCATCGTATTAATGTAAATGTATATCTTAAATAATAATGATAGTTTGGGCACGTCTCCTATGACCTGAATAATAAGGTCTGACTTCAAAATTATAGGTCCATCACCAAATAGAATAAATAAAATTTTCAAGGAAATACAAAGATATCCACTTTTAATACTTTATACCTTTTTAATTGGTGGTTAAGGGCTGTTTTGGTATTGTTTCAAAAAGTGTAATGTTAGATTAGGTTAGTGTTGTGACCAACAACGCGCCAGTTACGGTTATAGCAATTGTAATCGCCGATAGTATTTTGTTTAGAAACATACTTTATGACTTTGTGTACCTAGGCCTTATTTCACGGTTTAAATGATTAAGTTTACTCAGAAGTTATTAGAATAAGAATCACTTTTATTTCCGAATTACAATTTTCTATGAATTTAATTCATCATTCTGTTATAATAAGTGAATGGCTTGGAGTTGAAAAATTTTGTAAGACTTAGACACTCCTTACAATGACTTGTAAATGTACTATGATATTTTGTGTTTCTGTGTAATAACTTATAATTCTACTCATTCCATGTAATTTAAGGTAATAATACACATACAGTTGATACATTTACTTTCTCTAAAATATTATAATAATTATATACCTAATTTACAAAACTAATGTGATGAAGTTAACGTTACAAATGGTCAAAGATTCTAAGACAACATATCAAATGGAATGACGTCATCTCAACGTTAAGTCACGTGGGCAAAAAAAGTAGAAACAAATAAAAGCGTTAGCGATTGAAGAAAGAGATTGGACGCGCAATACTTGTATGTTGGCGAGGACTGCTGGAATGATTTCCAATTACAGTGACTTTACTTACATTTAAATAATGTGCAAAAACAACAATATGTACGAAACCAAGAATAGTAAAGTAGTCAAAATATATATTTTTTTTACATATTTCAATTGGTAATATATATTGTCAATTTGTTTGTCAAAAACCAAATTTCAGGTTTAGTTCATTTACTTTGAATGAAATAAACATTTTTATTAAACAAAAATATTATCTTAAAATATGTTAACAAATCTATTTAAGACATCTTTCATCCACAAGGTCGAATTGTTTTTTATAACAAATCATCCAATTAGAAACTATTGCGAAGCGATTAGAAGGATTCCAATAAGAGATGATCGAAGTACATATGCCCCAATATCAACGCACATCGTGATGTGTTTGATTGTGTGTATGTTTCGTATTTGTAGGAAACAGGGTGGGCCGTTCCTTTATTTTAATTGTATTTCGAACCATACGCGCTGAATGATTAAATTTGACACTAAATTTAGCTTAGCTATGAAAGCAACACTAATATTACGTAGTAAATGTTGCTTTATGCTTTACCTAAACACAGACACGATTGTCTCCTCGTTTCAATTTTCAGTGTCTTGGGTATTATTTTAGTTTAGGTATTCTTTATGACGATTGGAAGGTAATCGGTGTTGTGCACGCGTGAGTGCCTAACGTCAGCAGAAACATGTTCATCCGTGTTCCAGAGTCCATTGCTGTGCTTAGTCAGGGTCGCCGCGTAGCGATGTGGCGACCTAACGACGTGACATAGTTTTTTAAACATTAAATATTCGCTTGAATAAATAATACCTTTTTTTATTTATTTGTCTTGTGGGATATTAAATTCAAAATATCTCAATCTGATGCAACTACCAATTATATTTTTGTATTATATTATATTGTTTGAAGTGTGTCAACAGAAATCATATTAGTTATAACTGTAACACTTAACTAGACGATAAAATATGTAATCAAAGCAGTTCAGGTCAGTTAAAGTAATATTTTTTAAAGTTTATACTGATTTATATATAAATGTATGTATGAACTTTATCAACATTTTTTAAGAACCTGCCTGACGGAAAGTTTGAATCCAAAAGTTGTGGTCATCATACTCACTGTGAACGCAGACAATGCAGTTTGGTAACTCGCACTATGGCAGCCTAGTGAAGTGCTTTTTCACGTACCGCTTAGGGACGTAAAAGGCATAACAGTCATTGTAGCAATGTAAAGCTCACACACTTAACGTGATAACTGTCACTCCTGCAACAATGGGCCTCAGGTCTTGACCTCAACAACGAAACACGAAGCACGGATGCTTTCGTTTTGGGTTGGTCTTCTGTGAAAGGGTAGTACTTCCCCGGTCGAACAGGCCCACTCGTGCCAAAATCAGCGTGACTCTACTACCTAATAAACATATTATAAGGTATAATAACAACAAGTTAAAAGGTGACTACAAACTGTTTCTGTAACTGTAACTATTTGCGATGATAATTTATATTGTATTCGTATTAGACGGATATTTCGTTCGTACTTTAACATAACTTGTTTACTTAATCCTATTTAAAAATGAATACGGAAAAATACTGCAATTATAGTCTAAAGTCTAAACAATGATGTTTCATAAAAAATATAACGTTATTCTTCTAATGCATTATTTAAAAATATAAAAATAGTAGACCACCGACATTGGGCACAGCGGCATAAAATCGGAAAGAAATACATATGTGTAAAGGTGAGCTTTTTCGTTTAGAGCAATCTCTTCCAGGCGTCCTTAGGATGTAATAGGTTAAAATTTGCAGTTGCTCTTAAATGTGTGGAACTATGGTGACCAGTCAGCTGACAAACATATTTATATTACAAACAAACATTGGATCTAAATATACGCCCAACAATAAAACAAGTGATCGGGCTAACGGAATATTATACGAGTAAGGCCCTAACTAGGTAGCGATAGGGATGTATGGATAAATGTGTCGTTATAATATTAGAACTATTTTTTTTTCGGAGCTAAAAATACAACCACTTCTTTCTTAATTATTCAAATGTTTCCAAAAACTTCACAAATAAATTCACGGCCACCAAGTATACAAATATATTCAGTCGCAGAAACTGTCCCTGGATTTTTTCTGGACTTCATTTGAATTCTTCTACAACACAAATGTACCCATTTTTATAATAAAATGAATAAATTTAAAGAGCACCTCCTGTAAAAAATCGCGGCCGGCGATACAGGACAAGCTCACGTTGTGCACTCAACAATAATTTTACATAAATAACAAAATTTTATTAAATTTAACTTGGTAATGCACACTTATTTTGGACACTTGAATTTCAAATGTTATTGGAAGTGTTGACAGTGTGACCGGATGTTTGTCCGCTCATGTTCATACCTACTCATTGGGCGGTGAGTACCTGCCCCGAAGCGATATGTCGCCGGTAATTTAATACCGTATTCAAATAATCGATTACACATTAATTCTCTTTTGACATTGATAAACGTTGCTATGAATATGTTATCCTGTACAAAACAACAACAGAGATGAATTTTGCTATTATTGATGTCATTGTGGTGACGGATTAAGAATACGAAGTGACTACCCCTATTCATGGGGGTAATGAGTAATCGACTAAGGTAGCAAAGTACGCGAGACAGCGGCATTGCAAAACCCTGGTATCCAGCAGTGGAGTAATACAGGGTTGATGATATGTGACGATCATTAACAATCTAATTGATTCGTTTGTTGTTGACGTGTAATATTTTTGCACTAGGTGTAGAATTAGCAATCTGTGGAAGTGTTACGTGTAAAGGGACGAAAGTGCGTAACAAGAGGTTGAGCAAAGTACGCGAGACAGCGGCATTGCAAAACCCTGGTATCCAGCAGTGGAGTAATACAGGGTTGATGATTTGTGACGATCATTAACAATCTAATTGATTCGTTTGTTGTTGACGTGTAATATTTTTGCACTAGGTGTAGAATTAGCAATCTGTGGAAGTGTTACGTGTAAAGGGACGAAAGTGCGTAACAAGAGGTTGAGGAAGAGTGCGCTATTTCATCTCAGGAAGCAGCGGTCGCGGTGCTAGATCACAAATAATACATCATACGTGACTATAGTGTAAATAATTAGGTCAACTCATTGAAAAGTTTTATAATCCTAGCCAGGTCAGTTTATGGATGGCTCACCCATTACATGCTTTATTACTGGACGCATATTTATATCCAATCCATTTGTAAATTTCATAAAAATATTAACCAGCTGAATAGTCATTATAGTACTACACATTTAAGAGCTACTGCAAATTAAAACCTAGTCCATCCTAAGGATGCCTGGAAGAGATTAATCTAAACGAAAAGTTTAACCAGTGAAAGGAGCGAGTGTCACGTCCCTCCGACACAAAAGGAGGATCCTCCGACCAGGCGAGGTGATCATGCCTGGTGGAAGTCGCCAGATCACTCCCCTCCAAGACCGGACGTCGATGTACTGTACTGATGTGTCAGCGGTTTATGCTCTGTTGTAGAGCGTGCCAGTGCCAAGAGTGAGTAGTTCCAGTGAGTCGGAACTGAGTGCCGCAAGTTTCGGTGAGTCAGCACTGAATGCTGCTAGTCCCAGTGAGTCGGGACTAAAGTCCGCAGATCCCCGTGAGTTGGGATTGTATGCAGTGCGTGGTGCTGCGGTGAAGTCATCAGTGAGTCGGGGCGGTTGCTGCGTAATGACTGGCTGCTGCGTAAACGGGAGAGAGGTGCTCTGCTCACATGGATCGCGGGTGTGCTGTACCTAGACGCTGATGAGGCCGTGGGGTAACCAGGCTGGAGCGGGCGCTTCCTGCGTGTGGTATCCCTGTTGAGGCTGAGGTTGCTGGCTGGCTGAGACTTGATAACCACTCATCGTTGTGGAAGTGACGCTGCTGCTATTGATTTGAAGGCTGCTTTCAATCACGTCGGGGTCACTACTGTGGAGTGAAAGGGTGTCATGTCCCTCCGACACGAAGGGAGGATCCTCCGTCCAGGCGAGGTGATTATGTCTGGCGGGCCACGGCCCAACGGTTGATGTGGAAGTAGCCACAAACCTTTACAAACATTTTTTTCTGTAAATTGCAAGTTTTATATCTTTACACATTGAGACCTCTCTGTGCTTCAGTGAGCACGTTAATCTGTCAGTCACAGTTACTATACGACCATCTGAGTGTGATGTGCGAAGAGGAGTAATGATCACGTTTCATTGGTCACTTCCCGCCTATCATTCATGCATTGGAACAGACAAATAAGTTCATAATGACATTATCCTGTTATACTTCCAAAAATTTAAAAATACCTGTGCGTAATTTATTAAACACACAAATTTTGACTTTTATAATTACGTGACAACGTATTTACATAACCTTTCTAATCATCTTCTTACATTAAATGTATTTCATTATTATTGAAAGTACTTGAATCCCACAAAGTTATGGTATTACGGTTATTTTAGGTAAATAAATAGAACTGTTAGTAGCTCAAATAAGTTAAATGTTACTACTAAACAGGACTCGGACGACATCGCAACCAGTCACTTATTCACTTATTCAGTAAAAAAATCATTTAGTGAACTAAATAAGAATTATAAACGGTTTCCCAAGGACTACTTGTACACTAACCGTAGCCTACGACACCATGTACATGCCTCCAACATATACACACATCACATGCGATGTTGACGATATTGACTGGCTGGATATAATTTTATTGATTTACATTCAATTATTAAAAAAAAAAAAAACTAAAGAACCATCATCTTCATCAACAGCCTTTAACTGTCCACTGCAGGACACTGACCTCTCCTTAGCGAGAAGGTTAAGATAATTTAACGAAAGAATGTTTTTCATTTGAATCTGGCTTGATGAAATGAATGACTGCACGATTGGCCTAGTGGTTTAAGCGGTCGCCACGCCGCTCTCTACTGCGCTGAGTGTTGTGGGTTCAAATCCCACATGGGACAACACTTTGTGTGATCCATAAATCGTTGTTCTGAGTCTGGGTGTTCTTTGTGTCCGTTTCTTGTATGTTTGTAAAGTCCCCCGCGACACAGGATTTATTCCTAGTGCGGGCGTTGTCTTTTTTAAAAAAAAAAAAAAAATCTAAGTAGATTTTATTTGGCATTTCTATTGCAAATAAATCTTTGTTATGTTGTTTATATTAGTTTCAATTTTTATATTGTGCGTAATTACATATCGTTTTGTAATAAGTAGGTGTATGCTTTCTCACCAGATGACAAGAAATGATACCTATTATAAAATTGTATTTCCCATTAGTGAACTGTAATTTTTTCGTCTGAGAATAAAGATTCTATAAATCTAAACGACATAACGACAGAACTTCACCATCAGTAATCTTGATTATATTAACTATGTATATTAGATGGTGTAGAGATGATCCTTTGTATTTAATAATTATTGTAGACGCAAAAATGATTAGGTAACAATTTCTTTGAAGTAATAAATTTAATATTTATTCTTTAAAGACAGATCCCAGCAGCCTTCCTGTCATTAACTAAGGTCTTTGTTTTACACGGCCGGAGGCGACACGACGCAGTTTCGATGAAATATAATTTTATATTTTAGCAAGTTAACTTTTTGTATAGAGTTTAATTTGTAAAATTGAGCTCATTATAGCTAGCGAGCATGATATTTTTAGTGTTTAGTCAATATCTAGTAAGGATATTACCATCCTTCTAGTTTTAGGTAGTTTTTTATAGCAAATAGAGTCAAGCAGATATACTCACTCAGCCGCAAAAAAAATTGTTTAACGTCGGTTATTTGAGAGGCCTCATTCCGGTCGAGCTAGTCTGTCTCAAGGACTCTTCCCCTTTTAGGGAACAAGTAGTGAAATATAATTAGTATATTTATATCAAAAAAGATTAAAAGAATAGTACATGTGAATATTTACTGTAGATACATTACTAATTATAACATGCTTCTAAATAGCTTAATGATACCATAAACCGTCTTTTACTTATTTTATGACACACTGCTAAGGTATACATATACATATATAAGTTAAAAGCTGGCATGTAGGTCGTATTGCGATATTTTCAATTTGCGGGGTGTGTGCGGGCGCGCCGCGTGTCCGATCGATCAGTTCCGACGCCTGCGTCCGCGCCGATACCATCTCACAGCCAACCTACCAACATATTTATTAGACATAAATTATTTTTCTTACAAATACTTTACTTTATAGTTTGTATACCTACATCCATTGGGTATTAATGTTTTTGGTAAAATTTCACTTGTACAGCATAGCATTGTTGCCACGAAAATTAGAACAATCTCAAATCAACCAAAAAACACAAAAAATGGCATGAAAAAATTAAGGAAAATGTACATTTTACTAATATTAATATGGAAATACGACTAGTACATTATGAAGTGACCGAATAATAAAAGCAGCAGGCATTCTCTGTGAGCTGTATTCGCAAAAAAAGTATTTGTACAGCCGTAGTTTATAAACTTATATGGTTACTCGTGTTCGGTTAGAGGGCTTATACTTTCCAGCCCTTGCGAGTTGCGCGCACGCCTCCCTGACCTGTCCGAACTATTGCTTATATTATCCAATCAATGTCCCTTCCCTAATGTTACTTTCCTTCTATTATACTAATAGTTTTCTCATGTAATACCTCGAATTGCATAGCTGTAAGAGATTTATTTATAAAAATGTGAACGCTTAATTTGCACCTGGGTTCTGTCGACCTTCTCAGGAATATAATCGTTAATATTAACGTATGTATATTAGTTTATAGATGCCCTAGCGGTCACTTATACACTTAATAATTTTGTATTTTAAAATGTGACCTATCATTTGCTGAAACATCGTTAGCGTGATATAAATTTGTCCATCAAATTTAATTATCCATCGAGACCATAAGTTTTTTTTCCAATAGCGTATCTCTGGGTGTAATTTTTATTTGAGTATGTTTATCTCGTCACCATAGTATAAGCTCTGTAAAGATCGGGATCGAGTGTGAGATGCGACGAATAAAGACGTGAATATGTAAACTAAACGACTGTTTCTGCCACATACTACTCTTACCAGGTTTTCGCTATTTAGTCGCATACCTTATGGCATTCGTTTATGAAATACATTGTACAGTGTGTCGTATAAACAAACATATTATGTTCATGTAAAATAGAACTCTTTCTGTAAAGTCACATCTTAATCTTAATGTAGGATAAATCAACGATATGGTCACTGTTTGTCACAAAGTAAATTATGTTGAAGTACACAGTACTCGGTCCTTGTGGCGATGGATTAGTCCGTTTGGTTATGGATTAAGAATATGGAGTGTCACCAAACCTAATTACCCCCGTGGGTGTTGTAAGAGCCAGATATAGGAGCGAAGTACACGGTTCAACAACATTATGAAGAGAAGAAAAACTTGAATGAAACTCTACATCAGCCTGTCTAGCCAGCGCAGCGTCTAGAAACTAAAACCTCGTTTGTAAGTAGAGAACTTCGTCTTCGAATACAAATGTAGCAAGTAGGTAGAGTATTTTTAAATGACCTATTTAGAATGAGTCATATTAGACTTAGGTATTATACGAGTCATGTTGCCATATTAATGGTCTGTGGTTGATGACTCGACTGCACGGTTAGCCTAGTGGTTTAAGCAGTCGCTATGCTACTGCGCTGAGTGTTGTGGGTTCAAACCTCACATGGGACTACACTTTGTGTGATCCATAAATTGTTGTTCTGGCAATTTTTATCCGTCCGTTTCTTGAATGTTTTAAAGACCCCGGCGACACAGGATTAAGCCATAATGCGGACATTGCCTTTAAAAAAAATGTAAACAAAAAAAAAAGAATAACAACATAGCACCTATAGTAACCTATGGCGTTGTTGCAGATCACACAACAATGCGGGTTCCGTGAAGAACTGTGCATTTTTGACTAATTACTAGTTCGCGTCCGAATCTACATATACTAGTTAGAATATACTCATTTAGTTGTCAGAACACACTCCCTTATTCGTTTGGTTTGAGCTTGGAGAGACTACAAGGTAAAAACATCATCTAGCGGCAACACTTTTACTATCTATCACAGCAATAGAATATCTCAATTGGTTTCTACTATAGGCATAATATGCTTTATTAATAATAGAGATATAAAGATATTAATTATCACTCACACAAAGGTACACGTTAGAGCTAGCCGACGGTGCGAGGACGCGGGCTGGGCCCCGGCCGCCGATCGCCGCGAGCACCTCGCGAATCAATTTGGTGCAGCCGAGCCGAGCGCACCAAACATGGGCATGCGAGGCACCACTGCACGGTCCAGTGTCTTGTAGAATGTTGTGAGCATTCCGTAGATCGTTTACTTTATTTATGTACTCGTATATCGGACACTGTTTTTGTTCGCTCCCGGGATAATTATCGCAGTTGGGTTGGGTGGCCTAACTCTCTTATACTCTACGTCGTTCCATACACCATTAATAATGATATTTAATACATTTATAGATATGGAAGATACGCTATATGAAAAAACCATGTTGGAAAATACTCCAGGTGCGAATGGCAAGGTGTAAAACTCATGGCCATAGTATCTACTTCTACCGTGAAAGTACATTTTTCTTTAAAGTTCTATACTCGTGTATAAAATACTTACAAATTAACAACTATGTCATTAAGATTAGAATAATTCTCTTTTTATGAATATAGAAAGAGAGAAAAGTATTGTATTTTGAATAATCATGTTTCTACCTTAATAATGTCACTACTTAAAGAGTGTAGTAGTGATAATAACCACAGATAAAACTTAGAGAAACAGTTTGTAAGTAGTCTGTAAATCTTAAGTCATACACACACACATACACAGAATTCGAACAGATATCGCAAATCACAAGAACAACAATTGATGGCGATGAAGGCGATGAAGTAAATATTGATGACGTGTGTCAAAACAGGGTCTAAGGTCTTAACGTCGACACGGCTGAGACCCAATGGTGCGGGAATCAATTGGGGAGGGTCGTAATACGCCCGAAGCGGGCTGACCCCACATGAGCTTTTAGCAACGTCCAACTGTTATTAGCACTCGTACTTTACTTATTTCACCAACCTGTTTCCAAAGGTTAGCTGACGTCAGATGCTCGATATATTTAATACTAAAATAATAAATGTGTGATTGATACATCAATCTGTCCAAACAAATCAGTTGCTCTTTTTTTTTTTCATTTTATTGTTATCTATAACACATTTAGTAAACTCTTAGATGCATATGTTTTAAGCTTCGACAATCGCCCAACAGCAGCATTTTAGTGGCTTATTTTCCACTAGTATTGGTAACAATGGGATTGGAAACAAGTGATAAGTGAAACCAGCCATCGTTAGCAACAATAGGGCTACCACTTGCGTCTTAATCTTTTCTGATATAAATTTTGAAAAATATTTCCATCGTAGTGTGGGTCGCCATACTGAGTTGTCTGCGTTCACAATGAGTATGGCAATCATCACTCTGGGTTTCTATTCATGTTTTCCATCAGGCACAGTAGACTCACTTTGATAGGTCATATAATAAAAACAGGACGACCAATGTATTCGTATTTATCGCATTATCATGTATCCGCTTATCGGAGGCAACTGTCATGGTTACCTATTAGACAGCGCCGGAGCTTGCGGGCGTTGATTATGTTACACTCCCTTATCCACTCTTCTAACCCACCCGCTTACCTAACAACTCACATACAATATCTTTGCTCTAACCATGACAGAAATCTTCGTTCCTCCGATAATCTCCTCCTTCTCTGTCCATCACATAATTCCCGTATTGTCCATTCGTCCTTTACTGTCCAAGCTGTAAACCTCTGGAACGCTCTCCCCCTAGATATAAGAAGGTCTGCTAACCCGCTAACCTTTAAGGTTAGAGTACGCAAACTTTACGGAGACTTGTTGACGGAGTCATCAGAATGATTACTTGCCTATTCATCATTGTATGAATATGTATGTATTTGTGTGTGTATATATATATATATATATATATAGGTATGTGTTCCCTTTTATATATGTATATGTATGTATATATGTATTTATATCATTATGTATTACATAAAATTTTATACGCAAATTAAAAATCAACACTATTAAATCTATTGTTACACCTGCTACACGCATCTCTGCATCACCCAAAGGTTGACTGGAAGAAAATGCCTACGGCATTAAGTCCGCCTTATGCAATGTACTTTATTTGCAGAAAGTATATTAAATAAATAAATAAATAAATTTATGTAACCTCCACAAATAGGTAATATGTGCGTTAGATAGCGTTAAAATTTGTAGGTTTTTCCCGCTAAGAATAGAAGAGAATCCCAATTTAAAAACCTCTTTAACTGATGTACTATAGTTTCTGTAGTGGGATGTATTATTTAAGAAAAATAAATAATAATAAATCTCAAATAGTGCGAAGAGCTAGAGATTATCAGTTCGGTGCACACACGGTTCTTTAAAATTCTCTTTTTCCTAAATAAACCTGAATGTCTTCCACAACGAACATATTTTATACATATATCTTTATTATGTTTATATAGCTCTAAGAGGGAGTGAATAAATAAACTTTATATTATTATATATCTATGCACCGTACAAGGGTAACGACTTAACACAAGTTATTTCGTAACTCAACAAGGGCTCTGGTTGCCACACCTAGTTTAATTTGTTAACATCTTAGTCTTTAAGTTAACATTGTAATAATGAATTAGTTAATTATTATTGTTATACTTTTTATTTCATTTATACGTGGCGCTGAAGTTCAAGTGGACATTCGCAGCTTCGAAGAACATTTCGCGCGATTAGTCCTCCCAGTACGAGAAGTAACATGTGCGCTACATCGTCTGCTTCCCAATCTCAGGGGACAGGGCTTTCCATCAGGTAGAGTAGAGCCACTTTGGGAGGCTCTTAAGATAGAAAAAAAAAAGATAGGGTGTAAGGTGGGGCATTGTTCTGCCTCTTACCATGTAGAAGAGTGAAAGGTACGACAGCTTCCTTTCTCTCTATATTAAGAACTTGCCAAAGTGACTCTACTGTGCCTGAAAGAAAGCATGAATAGAATCTAAGAGTTATGGTCACCATACTCATTGCAAATGCAAACAATACGGTGTAGTGACCAACACTATAGCGGCCTAGCGAGATGCTTTTACACGCCCCGCTTGGGGCGTAAAAGGCATTGCAATCATGGTGGCAGTGTAAGGTTCACACAGTTACCATGATAACTGTCACCCCTTTAGTCATCCCGGAATGTCCCTCAGTCGTAGGTACGGCAGGAAGGACTCCAGAAGATACCAATGAGTTTCTAGTGATCCTCCCAACTGCCAAGGCAGGCCGCCGTGGAGTATAGTGTGTAAAACTGCTCTCTGGGAGACCACACACCCCCTGTGTCTCCCCATGGAAGACATGGTGTGAAAAGCATTTCTCGCGTTTTAAAATAAAAGATACAAAGAAATTAAGGTACGTGAAGAAGTAAAAGTAACTGTTTCGAGTTCTAACAATCAGCTATCAAACAACATATCATGCTGCAATTGTAGTATGTGATACTAACAACAAGATACTATAACAAATATCGCAGCAGCAATCCTGTTAGTAAATATAAATTATGGATGCTATTCCTTACATGATGTACGTATAAAGATACAATTACTGTAAGCAGAAGTAGTCAAGGTATTCGACAATTATAAGTGAGTGAGTACGCAGAGGCGACGACGTCAATTGACATATAGGACGGTAGGTGTGTGTGATGCGCAGGCGCAGCGTCTCGGCTAACTACTGTGAGTGGTCGGCGTGGAGCGGGACCAGTGACGCCCTGGCAAGCACCATCTTGACATTGTTCCCACGTGGAACGTTGGACCAATTATCTGTCACATACACAACCTGGCCAGTATGAAACACACCATAAACATATGTCATAGACAGGCACCATTAAGGAATCAATACTAAGGTACAAAATGAAATTAAATTCTAATGATATACCGACTGCATAGACAACCTACTAGCTAGCTAGACAATCTGGTCGAGATTACAGATCAAGAAATTAAGCTTTGATAGTTGAGTTTCATTACAATTATAAGTTATATTTATTATAGTTTCTTATTAAATATATATTAGAATATTAGATTATTATTAATAATTGTAGTTTCTTAAAACGAAGAAATATACTTTAAAATTTAAGCAAAGAGCATACAATAAAAAACATTAGAGAAAAAAAACAGAAGATCCTGCGTGAACCAGAATACGCAACATTTACAGACTGCCCATTGTAATTTTTATAATATTCGTATACTTACCTAACCACTAAGACGAATCTGACGACACTTTAAACGCCAAAATCCATCAAATCGTTAGGGTACAGAACGGGTCCAAGGTATTAAACATACAAAATTTAAAAAAACGTTAACCTCCTTCAGGTTAAAAAAAATCCAATACCCACTATCATATTTCACTCTCAAACTATTGTTACCAATCCCAATTTATTAGACTCAAACAGATTTGTAATAACCCAATTTAAAGGAAACAAACCCACACAAACCCATCTTGCTAGGGTAGTACGAGTATAGTCGGCACAAAATCTTTATACCATAAAGGGAGGCCTATGTATGTGTGATGATGTGGACTGTTAAAAAATGTTGATGATAATGAAACTCGAGAGTTTCAATTTACTTATATTGACGAGTTCCGTTACACAATTTTAGGCTCGCTCAGATGAATTAAAAGATACCAAATTATATGCTACATAGTCATCAAAAAAGTATATTTTTCTTCTACGTTTTAAGCTTCTCGGTAAGCCATTATTAGTACCATCCATCTATTTTCTTGTTAAACTTATATAATGTACTTGTTTATTACCAATATATGTGTAACTATAATATGGAATAGAATTACACGATAAAAACATCCGCTGCTAAGTATAGATCGGCATCGGCGACAAGTAAATCGATCTATTTACATGCACGGGCGACCGATCACTGCGCAGTCGCACGATCGACGCCAGAATAATAATTTAAATCACAGTAATGAGTGTCGTGGAGAACTTACTACTTTGACGTTTAGCATGGCAGTTAATAAATAACTCCTTTATTTTACGACAAGAAAAGCTGCTTTTGTAACTGTTGCTTGTCTCCCAACCTACAGGCAACCTGCAGGAATGGAAATAAAGCGTGAAAACAAGATTCAGTGACTGGCAGGATCGATTTATACTTCCTATATACTTTAATGAACCCTAAATCGCTAAAAATAATATATCTAGGTAGAATAAATAAACCCAATAAACGCAAAATTAATAAACGTATCGACAATAGTTGTTCTCTGTGTTCGCTATTTCAATCTCTGAAGACCTATCTTTTCAAAAATTATTTCCTGTTTGGAAGTAGCTTATATACTAAAAATAAGTTTCCTATCTTGTTTTTCCTTTAATATTGTACAGTCAAACCTGGGTAAGTGAGAACTGGATAAGTGAGAAAACTCTATAAGTGAGAGGAATAGCCAGGACCCTTCATTTTAAGCTCCCAAAACCTCTATTAACGAGAAACAGAAACCTCTGTAAGAGAGAGTCGTTTTTCCCTCACGGCCTTCTGTAAGTGAGACTGCTACTTATCTATACCTCTATAAGCGACAGTCGAGCTTTATTTATTTATATTATTTAAGAGGAACAAATGACAAAACAAATTACAAATTTAACATCTGGCATTTTATGACTCATTCTATTTCGTGGAACTAAATAATATTCTAAATAAAATAAAATTACATTTTATCATATTACATATTTGCTACATTCGTATTTGCTGTGACTTGTTGTTGCTGCGTACCTCTATAAGAGAGAAACGCTACCCATATACCTGCATTAGCGAGAAACTCGGGTTAGTGAGAAACCTCTATAAGCGAGAAGAAGATTGTGCTCCCTTGAACTCTCGCTAATCCAGGTTTGACTTTCTGAGTCTTGTGAGCAACGTTAATATTCTTTTGGCTGTACGATGTGCCTAGTGGTTTATGCGGCCGCCACGCCACTCTCCACTTCGCTGAGTGTTGTGGGTTCAAATCCTACATGGGACAACACTTTGTGTGATCCACAAATTGTTGTTCTGAGTCTGGGTGTTCTTTGTATCCGTCTCTTGTACGTTCGTAAAGGCCCCCATGACACAGGATTTATTCTTAATGCGGGCGTTGTCTTTTTACCTTTAACCTTAAATGTCGTGAATGTTAATTTCTATCTGAAACGTATACTAGTGATAGTGGATCAGTATTATTAAAGTGAAAAAATTTCGTGTTTTATTTAGGAAATATCTGAGATGTTGACTAAAAAGGAAAATTATATGTATTAAATTTTATATATAACATTGCACACAAAGTTTCAATGACATTTGTTAGTAGCAAAAAACACAACTCGATGACAGATGTGTGCGCAAACAAGGACGTGGCTACAATTAACGATAATACAAAAACAATGCTAGAGGAAGCACGTAGGAGTTGGCAAGAGAGATTAGATGTATATCATAACGAGTCTACGCGACCGATCATATTATACGTAGATGGCAGGTAATTGCTGCGAGACAGGACCGAGTGGCGAGCTCTACGAGAACACCGACAATCTGTTTACGTAGTTCAATAAAAACTGCACTTGAACTAACGACACTCGGATCACTTGCTATTTTTAATTGACCACCACACACATAATTATGAGCCTAATTAACACGATTATTGCTATAAACATTTTCTTTAGTAAATTACTAATAGTTAACTACTAAAATTATTTAGTAAATATTATAAGCGGTTTGGCTCACTCTTGAGATGCTATTGTATCATTTCTCTTCCTAGTACTTTCTTATCCAATCCTATCCAAATATAGTGCTAGATGCTAGCTATGTGAATTTACATGTTTATGTATATATAAATCGATTTAAAATTTATAGTTTTAAGAGTCATTAAAAATTTAGAAGTATTTTCTACATGTATTTGTACACTGAGTGACGCATAAACTGCAAAAAAGTACAACATTACTTTCAAATTAAAAATATACATTTAGATAAGTATGGAAAATTTTAAGACTAAATTAAAATGGCTAAATAAACTGATATCGAGACTGTCTATCAATCATAAAAAAAAAAACAAAATTTAAAAATGGAACTACAGTAAAAGATAAAATAAAATTTATACATGTCTCAAATTCATGTTTATAACGTTTAACTCTTTCAGTCTTGGTGGTTAGTGTCGCTAACCACCACTTTTCGATTTTTTTTATTAAAATCTACAGCATCTAGCTGTAATCGGTTGAATTATAATAAAACTTCCATCCATCGCTGACACAACACGACCGGTTGTCAGTTTTTGAATGAATGACAGTTCAGTTGCGTTGAATTCATTTTTGTGGTAACGTACTTTTTGGAGTGAGTTCGATATGAAAAATTGTGAAACAGGTAAGTAAGCTTTTTTCTTCAATATTTTTTGTTCATTGTGTTTACTGATATTTATTTTATTCGTGTATCGATCAAAATATTATTATTTTTGTGTTTTCGATGTGCATTTAGAACGAAAATGTAGTGGTTAGTGCCACTAACCACCGTGACTGTTGTGGGTATATGGTCCCAATCTATGTGTTACTTAGACATGTAACTAATAGTGCATTTTTCTTATATTTTACAGTATGCCGCGCTCACTAACAAGTAGAGAACTGGAAGAGTACTAGTTAGAAGACTTTCCTTCAGGTGGCGAGAGTATTTGTAGCGATGATGATGCCGTAGAGGACTCCGACGATCAGCTAAATCCACTGGTGTTAGGTGATTTGATAGGAGAAATTCAAGTAATTGATGATCACGACTTTGATGATGATGATGACCTACCCTTGTCTAGCTTAGTACGCCAGAATCCTGACCCTGTCGAGCCCAACACTTTGAATTCAAACCGACTGTTTACAATAGCTCCAAAATGGAAGAAGAATTATAGGATGGTCGTACCTGCTGAGTTTTCTGAAAGTGTGGGAATAGTCGAACAAATTCTTAGCATGAAAAATATTACACCGCTTTTACTATTTCGCCTTTTTTGGACAGAGCATGTACAAGATATTTTATGTTTCCAAACGAACCTTTACGCTACTCAATCCGGCAAGCGTTATACACCTACTACAACAGAAGAGCTTGATGTTTTCATTGCTTTGAACTTGGTGATGGGCATAAAAAATCTGCCAAATTACAGAGATTACTGGTGTTCAGCACCTGATTTGCATGATAAATACGTTTCAAAGTTTATGAGTTTCAATAGTTTTAGTTGGCTTTTGAATAATTTGCACGTAAACGACAACAGAAATTGTTCCGATTTTGACAGACTTTATAAAATTAGATCTGTACTCGACATTCTGCGAGCTTATTTTCAAAATAACTATAAACCATCAGAAAAGGTGGCAATTAATGAAAATATGATAAAATTCAAAGGCAGGAACTATTTAAAACAATACATGCTAAAAAAGCCGACTAAACGAGGATACAAGGTTTGGATGACGTGTGCACAATCAGGTTATTACCTAGATTTTGATATTTACAACAAGTTAACCGCAGAGAGCGCGATGGTACCAGCGTGGAAGTGTCGTATCCAGAAGCCGTGAAAGACTACAACGCAAATGTGAATTTTGTAGACAAATTTGATCAGCTAAAAGGAAGTTATGTTGTAGACAGAAAATCACACAGGTGGTGGCACAGGATTTTTTTTCATTTCCGTGATTGTTGTGTTGTCAATGCCTTCTTAATTTATAAAGAACTGCAGTCTTCTTCACGCCCAGACTTATCCAAATCAACTCTGAAAGAATTTAGACGAAGTGTTTACCAGGGTTTACTGGCGCCAGCATAGGTGAGACAAAGACCCGATACAGTAAACAGCAACCGTAGCTACGCAATGTCTTCTCCAGGACCTGCATTAATAAAACGGCACAAGCTTACAGTCCCTTGAGAAATTCGTCTGGAATGCAGTCGCCATCAGCCGGAGAGAATCACCTCTAGAAGATGCTGCAAATATAGCACCAAAATATCTCCAGTGCGTACTGTATGGCAGTTCAGTACCTGTAAAGTGCCTCTTTGTCTACGCAAAGGAAAAACATGTTTTGCAGATTTTCATAAAAAATAATTTTATGTTATATTCGCTTGCAGAAAAGTTGATTATAGTTTTTAATATTAATAAATAATATACATCATTCATCAAAGTTTTATTTGTATCAATAGTCATGGTGGTTAGCATGACTAACCACCTTATACCTCGAAAACCTTTACACCTAGATTTTTTTTTCACACTTTTTATGATATTTTGATTGTGAATGATGCTAAAAGTAACTTAAAAATGTTTTAAATATTCTCGATGTAAAAGTGTGACTGAAAGAGTTAACAGTTACATTTTTTTTTCATTTTTGATTTAAATTATTGTTACTTATAATATTGATCATTAGTTTTTTAAACTCAACAAAAATTTCGTTACCATGAAAATGGATACGTCGTTCGAACAAGCCGCTCAAATTGTGACTCTAGTGCGGGAAGGCTTGGACCAAGGAACCATTGCTCTAAATTTAAATTTAAAACCAGTCTACGGTTTCTAGAGTATAACAAAGATTTGTAGAGACAGGTCCTTAAAAAAGGAGACCCGATTCCAACAGAACCCGAGTAACCACCTATCGTGACGACCGATTTATTGTTTCAACTTGCCTACAAAATCGTATCCTTATGTCAGTGAATATCAAAACAGAGCTGATTGAAGTGCGTGGAATAAACGCGAATACACGAACAATAAGGAAGCAGCAGTCACCCCTTTTAGATCACCAAGTGTTTCAAAACTGTCTGCAGCTCGCAGACATGCTCGTTTAAAATTCATATGTGACATCTTAATTGAACTGAAGAGATTTTAGAAGTTCACGTGATACCTTACAAGCTTACCTTAATAAGTAAACATTTTACTGTAATGCAAACCCCGACCCCATGCCGCTATACTAATACGACGATATTGCGAGGAGACAGCTCGGGACAGTTTAAAAAAGCTATATATACCAAAAAACCTGTGCTCACAACAATGGCAACATTAAAAACGACAATTTAACAAGAATGGAACAATATTACCCAATAGCGTTTCAGAACCCTAATCAGATCTATGCAGAATCGAGTGAAATTTGTACCAAGACCACGTGGAGGCAATACACTTTTTTAAAAAAAACCTGTGCTTCAACTTTTTTTTGTAAAAATTAATTTACCAATAAAACAACCAAAACCTATTTTTGTCACGTTTATCGTCTTTATTTAAAAAAAAAAGTGAATAGTCCTTTCCAGTATCCAAACATACACTAAAGAATATGATACTATTACGTCATGAAGTTAACGAACAAAACTATACTATACTATACTTAAATTTGTATAAAAAGTTTGAATACTTTGTTAAAATTTTTATTTCAAAGGCGTCTTAAACATCGATGCAGTTTATAAGTCCAGCAGCGTATTTTCGGTTGCACAATGTCGCGCTTAGTTGAGACTAGGGTTATTATTCTTTTAACTTGTGGATACTTTATTAAGTATGTAGCAATAGTGATTTATATTAAATATAGTCCTCGTTAGACTACATCTGCAACTGACAGTTGCAAATGAAAAAAATTTTGTTAAACATTTGTCAAAACAAACTTGAGATTTGTTGCTATTTAGTACATATACCTCTGTTAAAACCTGACAGTATCATACAATCACATTTAGGCTACAGAGTGAAATAAAATGGATCAAAAGTAACTGGGTTTTTTTCAGTAATTTTTCCCAAAAAGAGTCTTGTATTTTGTATAGTATAGTGCGTTGTTCCTACTCAACATAATTAAACGAGTATTATATCAAAAACAAATAATAACAGTATCAAGAGTACCAAGTTATAATTAAATAGATTCTGAAAAAAAATTTTGCTTTTAGTTTTTAAAATCGAATCAGAACATAAAGAAATTTAAAAGTTCCAACAATGGTATCATCATCATCATCATCATCATCTCAGCCAAAAGATGTCCACTGCTCTAAATAGACCTCCCTCAAGGTCTTCCACAGCAACCGGTCCCGTGCCGCCTGCATCCAGCTGCTTCCCGCGACCTACAACAGGTCGTCGGATCACCTTGTGGGAGGCCTACCAACGCTGCGTTTCCCAGTACGTGGTTATCACTCCAGAACTGGCCCTATTGGCCATCATTTCTGCGTGTAATGTGCTCCGCTCACTGTCACTTAAGTTTATTTATTTATTTATTTTATTTTATTTAAAACTTTATGCACAAATACATGCATCGGCGGACTTAATGCCTAAGGCATTTTCTGCCAGTCAACCGATTGGGTGATGCAGAGAAGATATGAGATAGGTGCACTTGCCAGAGAAGTATATATATACCAGATAGGCCATAAATAAGTAAATATACTTACATAAACACATAAATATATAACACATACATACATACATATATAATACACATACACACAACTCATATACATACGTGCATACATATTACCACTATAAGATATACTAATACCAGGTGGTGAACTAAGACTTCGCCGTTTCAGCCAGCAAAAGCTTCTTCACCCGAACCCTAAACGAGTCGCGACTTTTAGCCATCCTGACTTCGAGAGGAAGCGCGTTCCAAGAAAGGATAGCCTGCACGAAGAACGAAGAACCGACAAACTCAGTGGAGTGAGAAGGACAAAGTAGAAGGAGATTATTAGCCGAACGTAAATTTCTATTAAAGTTTAGCAATATTACTGGCAATATCGGTGACCTTGGTTTGTCTGCGGATCTCCTCATTCCTGATTCGATCACGCAAAGAAACTCCGAGCACTACCCTCTCCAATGCTCTTTGGGTGATTTTGAGCCTTCTTATCAAGCCCATAGTGAGCGACCACGTCTCTGTGCCGTAAGTCATCACTGGCAACACGCATTGGTCAAAGACTTTTGTCTTGAAACACTGCGGTATTTGTGACGAGAAAACATTATGTAGCTTCCTGAACGCTGCCCAATCTAGCTGGATTCGACTATTGACGTCTTTTTCGAAGTTAGACCTACCAAACTGGATAGTTTGTTCTAAATACAAGGGTTAACCGTTTTGAGGGTAGATTCTCTAATTTTCACTAGAGTGGGTGTGACATGGGCATTCAAAATAATTTTTGTCCCATCCATATTCATTTTTAAACCTACCATTGTGCTAAGATCTGTCACGGTTTCAGCCATGACAACTATATACTTGTATATCATCAGTAAATCGAAGGTGGGTAATATACTCGCCATTGATGTTAATGCCAAGTCCATTGCAGTCTAGAAGCTTGAAGGCGTCTTCCAGTGCTGCGGTGAACAGTTTCGGAGATATTAAATCTCCCTGTCTTACACCTCGGTGTAGTTTGATAGGTTTTGAGCTCTATATCTTATAAACAGTCTGATATACTGGCGTTTCATATCAACACTTCAATACTTAGATGTATCGATAGCCAATTTGACACTGCTGGGGAGACTGTAGCACAGCCCAAGTTTCGATCGAATCAAAGTTTTTTCATAGTCTACAAACGCCAAGCATAGTGGAAGGTTATACTCTTCGGACTTCTGTATAATCTTTTTAAAGCCCTCAGGCTTTTCAAAACCAATTTTCCACCTGCCTTCAGGAGTTCGGCCCTAATTTCATCTTCACCTGGTGCCTTGTTGTTTTTAAGCTGTTTGAGAGTCAAGCTAATCGCGCACAGACTAACGTCCCGTATGTCTTCGGTATAGCATCGGGTTAACTTAGCCCTTAGAACTTTCGGTAGGTCAGTAACAGGATCCAGTGTTGCCGTTAACAATGATATCAGTCTCATCATATTCTGCTG
The DNA here is from genome assembly GCA_949316085.1 of Hypercompe scribonia. Taxonomy (NCBI): domain Eukaryota; kingdom Metazoa; phylum Arthropoda; class Insecta; order Lepidoptera; family Erebidae; genus Hypercompe; species Hypercompe scribonia. The sequence continues at coordinate 263,905 of OX438967.1, read as the reverse complement.
TCACAGCGGTATAAAATAACAATAAGGATTAGATTTAGGAAAGTTAAAAATATATGTTTTATATAATTAATCACCTGAATTTGAATTAAATATTTCTTATTATTGGTTGAATAAGTTCATACTGTTTAGGAAGTAGTGATCTTAAAAAATCAACCACGTATATTAGTTTCAGCCTTTAAATTTTAGCTTAAAAATAAACACGGATCCTAGAACACTTGTAAACACGCTGTAGATTGTGTCCTCTAAAATGCAAAGCCTTAGACAAGCAGCTGAGTATTCAAAGTAAAACTAAATACATTAGCGAACCAATTACCTCTTTCATTAAGTCCTACGTATGTGGGACCTGAAATAATACGGTCCGGGTCCCCTTCAGAGAAGGACGCCTGAGACCGGCCGCCGGGGTGGTTTTTAGTGGAAACACCACTTACTCCTGGCCCCTGCGTCTGCGAGGAGCTTTCATTTAATTTTTAGGGATTTCCCACTCCGACAACAAGAAAACAAAAAAAAAAGAAAAGTCCTACATATGTATGAGTTTTAAGGACAAATTACGTTGCAAATAATCATAAATAACAATATTTTGTTACATAATTTGTCGTTTTGAGTAAATGAATATGTTATAAACACAAGTCACATATACAACTGTCTAATAATGACTGTTTTAAAAAGAACCTCGTGTGACTTATTGTCTCTCAGGCACAAGGTTCATATAAATGTGAAATTGAGTCGACTTATTGCCACGTTGACCTTCTCACAACAAATCAAGTCTTCGATTTCTACATTAGTTTTATACATTTGTCAATATATCGATAAATATACAGTATTTCGTAAGTAGTGCTACTCAAACTGCTTTTTTTATTATCCACTTAAATAATGTGTGAGACTTTTTTAAACTGATTTGTTTTCATAATTTGTAGTTAAACTCCACTCCACAGTTAAACTGGGTTACCATGTAAAATTCATCGTGTAATGTATTGCGAATAAGATAACCCTCCCCTGTGTGGTTACTTTGATCAACTAACGTTCCCTGCTTATTGCTTTGTTAATGTGAACAAGTTGTTCTTATCAACAAAGTCATAAGAAATAATTGATGAAGTGGACACAATACCTACACAATTTGGCAGTCTCACAAAACCAGATGTATGTATTCACTGTTGTGTGTGTTCATCTATCACTTTAGAGTATACATAAAAGACGATTTAAAATAATTTTAATTTTTATATGAAATAACAGGCACACGGAGCTTCACAGAACCGTAGAAGTCACAAGATTGGTGCAATAAGAGCTTCTGATGATGAAAACTTTATACAATGTTCAGAACACTAACTATCGTAGACGAAAGAAAAAGTACCATCAAAGTCCATAGGCACGTCATTACTTAAAGCTTATAAACGACGTCGCATTGCTTGTGACTTATCAAGGACAATTTTTATCGCAGAATATGCTTTAATATTTATAAATAATAGCTGGCGAGATGTTGTCAATAAATTATGTGAATCAATGTCGATTACTTGTGTTATCCGTCTTATATGTAATTGTCGCAGTGTGAGAGGGCGGAGCTTTTCGATATGACAGAGCGATCTCATACACTTTCCAACAATCAACACTGTGCCGAAACATTCTGCAATTTATACCTATAAATATTATTACTGTGTTCACTCACTAGTAGTGTTGAGTGAAAAATTATTTCAATATCGCAATGATGACTGGTTAATAAATTACATATGGCAGCAACGGCGCGGTGTTATTGATACCAACTACTATGCAGTGTCAACGGTTCGTTTAGAGTATAACTTGAATATCGTCAAAGGCGATTCATTTATTGAATTGAGAATTTCATAAGCAGAGTGTACTTTTATCTGTCAATAATCTATGCCCTAGAGTAAAGTGACTGCGATGTATAGGCTGTACACAGAAGAGACCGCAACATGCAAAGACAAAAATTGAAACTGGAATTAAATTCCTTTTAAGTAGGTCCTCATGATGACAATCACTAATTTTTAATAATTTTATATAATTTATATTAAATGCAAATGAAAATACTATTTAGTAGTCAAATAATACTATTTTAGATAATCAGTAGTTCGTGGAATTACATAAAAATCAGTTTAGGTGAAATTATTTTCGTTATTTTTTGAATTAGACATATACCATTCGTGTTTCAGATTTTTTCACATGTTCGTAACAGCCACACAAAATAAACAAGACAGATAAATTGCCTTTCTCCAAAATATGTTATTGTAGTTTTACGTAGTAATGTACTGAACAAAAACCAACACAATAAACAAGTATAGTAGAGAACCTACACAATGTTACGGATTATCAGATACACTCTAAATATTCCTATAATATCCGTGCGGGCTACTTATTGTACGGCTTCTGTATCCTCTCCGTAATTATAGGTACACATTTTTTATACCTAACTCAACAAGTACAACACAAACGCAACTATACCATATGAATACTTACGATTTGTTTTTGATTGACATCCCAAGGTAGATAGGTCATTTCTGTGGTATAAGTGGTTCACGTTAAATGCACAGTTTATTTCATAAGGATATAATTAGTGGGTGGAGTTCAATCAAATAGTTATCGTAGCGGCTGCAGAGCGTACAACATAAATCGAGCATCGCCGACGGTACCACCACTGTGATATCCACCAACCTTTCTCTTGGAATAGTATTTTAAAAACTGCATTATCTTTAGAGGCATAGATTTGCTTACCTATCACGTAATTTTAATACTGATTTTGTTGTATTGTTACCCTGCATTTAAAAAAATCTATATAATATGATATATAACTATAGTTGCAACAAGTTACAACAATTTCCGTTCAATGCGATCGGTACGCGCTCTGCATTTACCTTCAAGCTTTCCACAATACGCCAACCAGTTACTGGAAACTCGAGTTCTACTACATCGATAATAAATTAAAATCATTCTCGTAATCTTGTGGCAACTTCAGAGATGGAGGGACGAAGAGGCGGAGGGTATACGACAGGAGGTAATCGGCGGTTCATTATGGGCCCTGGTCGTGGCCATGTCGCGCTAAATTGGTCCGCTACCCGTCTTACCCGTACTATGATTTAGGAATATTAAGGCCCATCCCACGCACGCATAATTACAATGATGACACGACTGCCTGACGACAACGACATTTTACTCCTATGCACCAGTAAGTAACTCGGATCGTATAGATGTGTGCGTTCTTATTGAAAAACATTTATATATAATTTCTAACGAAGACATTACTGCACTGTAGCGCAAAAACACGTGACCTTAAAGTTTGAGGCTTCGCCACAAATTTAATATGTAAATAATCGTCAGGAAAAACAACGAATTGACCACTGTGCAAGTATTTTAGAACTTACTAATTCGGGAGCGGTGTCTATTTTTGGATAAATGGTGGCTAAGTTTAAAAATTATAAATTGTTGTTTCTTTGATCTTTCTTTTTACTTTTTCAATATGTTGTTCCATTATCATGCATTTGTTTCTTTAGACAAATATATTCTAGAGACTCAATAATTATATCGTATCACTGAGCATAGAACGTCGTATGAGAAGGGCGCGGAGTTCTCCGTATTTGAGGTTACGATACAACGAGTCTCTCTGACACGTACACCAAACCTGAACGAAGCGTACACTGTACAGAAATATGAGTTTGGATCTAATACATATTTACCAAACGTTCAATATAATTAGAAGTACGGTACCACTGATTTATTAGCCTTTGCCATTACTTTGTCTATTAACACATATGATTCACTATTACAAAAATTGAGTACAAGATTGTTGGTGTAATAAGATTGAAGTAGAGTATTGGTGTAAATTATAAACGACAGATAGATCGTCATTCAATATCATAAAAATTGTAAGACCTGAAAATTATATTTACTTCTAACAAATTTTGAAAATTTGTCGGATGTGAACTGTATATCTTTGACTGTAGAGCCACTTTTAAATACATAAATGAGACATACTATGCGCATAACAACACTTTTGGTAAAAATGAAGGGAGTCAGTTACAGATGGAAGAAAACGAGTAATTGTCAGTTAATTTGTTGTGTAGTTAGAAAATACAATTTTTATTTTTTGAGCGCCTCATATTAACTACTACCAGAAACATTTTACTGCATCAACAGTTACTTCTCTAACTTTAAAACGAAGATGTTTCTGATTTTGCCCATTCCGACTATAAATTAAAGTATAATTTTATTGTGAAATTGTGTACAGAATTCCTTCTCAATCGGCTCGTATTACGCGATAAATTTACGTCAAAAATTGATAGGAATTATAAAAATGGTGGTGCAAGGAATGCGGCCGCGATTAGCAACGCACTGAAACGCGGTGCGCAAATGCATCTGCCGCGCCGCGACCGCCTCCACCACTGCGTCCGCCTCCGCAACCGGCGCACTTTGCACCACATCACCGCTCTCTGTAACAACATAATAGCCAATAATCGCTTGTTACACATGCAGTACTATATTTAACATAATATGTACACATCGCATTCATTTTAATCTAATCGATGCGTTTATGCTGTTTTTTGTTTGTTTACTACCTTCATACAAACTATCCAGTATTTTAAGGACTTAGAATTATGTAAATCTTTACAGTACTATGTTTAGTTTGTAAAAAATAGGAATAACTTAACACAAAATTAATGAAAATGATTATAATATCTACTTTGCAAAACAAAAGTATACCGTCAAAACAAAGGTAGTAGTAGGTAGCAATATTAATAGTACTAGAAGTGCAACAGTAGCCTAGAACAATTTGCAGTCTAGAAAAGTTTGAACTGTCCTGTCACTTCGTTCCCACATAACTTGTAGGTGACAAACACGGCGATAACAGACGCTGTGGCGTCCCCTTCTCTGGGGAAATGACCCGATATGTCCCGTGACAAACCATGTTCGTATACCATGATAGGTCCTGATTACTTCCATTGCATCACACATCACATAGAGTAGTGCTAAAAGATACTCGATATCCAAACGGTGTGTTAAAAATATTGCTTCTAGTTTTAGTAACACGTTTATGAAATTCCATTTCCAGTCCCATCCATCCCGTTAGCAGCGACCTTATGTAAGTACAACGTGGCTAACGATTCATATATTTAACAGTGCTCTGTCGACAGTAAAGCAATTAATTAATGATCAGTATCTACTACACATGTGTATTCACAAACTACTGATATTTAAAAATCATAACCACTTAATCCATAGCCACCTAGATAAGTGCTACTAGTGATTGGTGAACAGTAAAACCGAACGAAAGATTTATAGATAGGTAGTAGAGCCACGCTGATTTCAGCACGAGCGGGCCGGTTCGACCGGGGCAGTACTACCCTCCCACAGAAGACCAACCTAAAGCGACAGAATTGGTGTTGTCGTGTTTCGTTGGTAAGTGCGAGACTGGAAGCCCATTGACGCAGGGGTGATAGTTATCGTGATAACTATGTGAGGCTTACACTGCCATGATGACTGTCATGCCTTTTACGTCCCCACGCTGGGTGTGTGAAAAAACATCTCACAAGGCCGCCATAGTGTAGGTCACCATACTGCGTTGTCAGCATTTGCAATGATTATGGTGACCACAACTCTTGGATTCTGTTCATGCTTTCCATCAGGCAAAGTAGAGTCACTTTGGCAGGCTCTTCATATTGAATATAGAATCATAACCACTTAATCTATAGCCACCTAGATAAGTGCTACTAGTGATTGGTGAACAGTAAAACCGACCGAAATATTTATAAAGTTTTTTGTTACTTTTACACAATAAAACTTAGGAAAAGAAACATAGTGGGCACGGGCAGTATAAATTGCTTCTCGAGTACCTGGCTAAATGATTTTACTGAATCAAACTGTCGGGATAAAAGTATTCAAAATTTAAGAACGGCTCTATTGTTTTAATCTTCGATTTCAACAAAATTAGAGGAATTAAAGTCAAATACGTCTCTGCTTATCACTTTAACGAAATATAAATAAGAACATGATTGGAAAAAGAACAGCGGAAAACAAGTCCTCAAAGTATGTCTAAATATGTCTTACGATCAACAAAATAGTATCACAGGATCAATCAGCTGAAAGTGAAAAATTCGTCAATACTGAAAATATGAGTATTTAATCGAGGTAAAGATGTAACCGTTCCTAAGTTAAAATTGTCTACAAAGGCATATTCTCAGGGGTTCGTGTGGCGGATGCGGGTTCTTGTGACTTCGCTGAGCGCGCAGCCCGCACTGCCTGCGGCACTGTTTGATCGTCCCGCGGGTCCAGCCGCTCGCAACGGTCATTACGTTATTAAATATATATACTTTCTTGTTTTATGCAGCCCGTGCTACCACTACATATTCGTTTTAATTAATACTTGATCGTAAACCACACAATACACCTTATTTATGAGACATTTAATGCTCGTACTCGCAGATAAGATCCACTTAAAAGAACAAGTCGGCAACGATGATAATTATTTCGATCGTACAATATCATGATTAAATTAATGATATAACCTCTAATTCCATATTATAATAATTTGATAGAACTTGCACAAGATCGACTCCTTAAACTCTGAAAACAGCCGATTACCGAGAACAATCAAATTAGCCGGCTATAATCTCGGCGAACGCAATTGGGACAGCAGTTATTGTGTGTTACGCGCAGTAACCGCAATGAACGACCAATATAATATGGGGACGATACATATCGAGTGAATGCTACCGGCGACCAACAAGTTAAAATTTACAAAATGTCGCTTTCTCTAACATTCGCCAGTACACATAGGACGTTTTGACGATTTTACACATACAATTTATTTCGAGCGGCGGAGGCTAATCTGGCGAGATCGCGGAGAAATGCACTGGCGCTCACCGCGCCCGAATTTATTGTTTATGAAATTCTTTTTACATGTTCTGATAAGTGCATTTAATGCAGGGCTGTGTCATCGCAGTCACAAATACAAAACAAATCTACCGAATGTCAAATATCTCCTATAAACGACTACCGAAAGCAGCAATTCATTTATAAAAATAATATATTGTTTTAAACTTTAACTGTCACGTGTAAACTGCACACGAATAGCACACTAGCGACAGATAATAGCTGTATGAAGTTAAGCAATTTCGAGAGCCTATCCTTATGTATAAAAATAGTCAGACAGTAGGACACATAGGCACATTAAGTAGGTTTTACAATTCATCAAAGTTTATTTAAAAGTGCTAGTTTCTTTGTAGTAAAGACATACGATTTTGTAGGGATCTATTTGTTTATTGATTTTGCGATAGGACTAGATTATGGAACAATTTTGAAAATCAATATGAAATTCTCTAAAACTTTTAGGAGTAATGCAATATTTTCTCAATGGGCTATATTATCTATTCAATGGTTTCAAATTGTCAAATAACTTGATGCTGTTTCAATTCCAGGCTTTCACAGTTTCCTTTCCATAGAAGAAATTAATTCATTCAATACATATACTGATTCCATAATATATCGTATAGGGTAGGCCAAGAATTCGCTAACATTTGAATTTAACATCCCGCGCAAACATGTAACGGGAGTTCTTGGGACCGATGCTACTGAAATATGCTGGTTACAATCGTAACACATGGTTTCAACAAGATGGAGCAACTTGTCACACATCCGATGAGCCCCTGCCAGTGGCCAAAAACATGTTTCCGGAAAAGCTGATTTCTAGACGAGGTGACATTCCATGACGACCTAGAAGTCCAGATCTATCCTCTGCAGACTTTCTTTAGGGGTTATTTGAAGAATCGTATCTACATCAATAAACTAAATACACTACGTCAACTAAAAGACAAAATCAGCGAAGAGATGTCGACGATCTCGCAGTATCTTTGCCGATGAGTATTGAAAAATGCCGGTGCTCGCTTAGAAGAACGCAAACGTCGAAACGGTGATCAGTTAGACGATGTAATTTTTAAAAATAAATTTGAACTAATTAGCTTTCTTGCAAATAAACACTTTTTATAATGTATCAAATCATCATCAACAGCCTCTTACAGTCCACTGCTGGACATAGGCCTCTCCTTAGCAAGGAGGTTTTGGGCTACTATACTACGCTGGCCAGACGGGTTGGAATAGAGTTTTTTTCAAGTTTTTCTACTCTTTGTAATGATATTGTCCTGAATAGTTTCTTCCCTTAGTCGCCTCTAACGACACTCACGGGATTAATAGGGGTAGTAACACTATGTATTCTTAATCCGTCACCACACGGACAAATGGTCTTTCAAATCAAATGGTTTAGTACCGGTCGCTATTAATAGAAATTGCGGTATGAGGCATTTTTTGCCAACACTTTACACAATGTAAGACTCATCATGAAATTTTATTATGGTACATAAGACCAGAAAATAACTTTCGGTATGATTGACAATAACCTAGCCCTAATCAATATCGACTGTAGATTATGATGAGGGCATATAAATGAGTCGCTATGCCTATTTGGTTTGCATAGAAGTATAAAAATTCAACCAGTTAAGGGCACCTCAAAAACAACATATTCTTAAAGTGGTCCAAAAACTTCACATTGTGGTGCAAAGCTCCTAAAGAAGTATGTTTATTGTCGATGTTTACTTACACGACTATTTAGTGTCGAGTGAACACGAGCTCCTTATCTCTTATCTGTCTGCGGTTGGACTCTACTTGTTTCAAATTTTATTCAAATTATGTAAAGCGCATATAAAGTACAATGATTAATTGCTGTCATCTTAGATAAGTGTGTGTGACCGCGCGGCGTATGCGCATCACATAAATACTTCGCAAAACACATGTAGGGTAACCGTGATATGAAATAATTGCCTACGTTTGTTACCTTTATATGTAAATATATATGTATATTTGTAAAGAAACAGTTTTGAGATTGCAGTAGAACTATTGGGGTATAGTAGAGCTCCCTTGGCGACCAACCCCTGTGTAAATTTCTACTTTTTACAGTCTTAACTTTGATGCGATTTGATGATGATTGCAAATTTATTTGTCTATTGTTTGTTTGTCTTGTCTATATTATACTCTAATGTTTATTTATAGATGTAATGATAATAATAATTTGGTCACACATCGCCAACTAAACAAGACAAGCAAAGGAAAGCCTACAGACTACAGACCAGCATAACAACTTATGGCCATAAGGTTATTAATACATAAATACAATGGCTTTACTACACCCAGATACAAACATAATGTTCTGCTCATCACGCGGTTAGTTTTTTTTTTAAAGTCCTGCAAATATGCCTCAACTCTGCCTGATGGAAAGCATAAATAGAATTCAAAAATTGGAGTCTACTTATTGCTAATGCAGACAGTTCCGTATGGTGAACCACACTATGGCGGCCTAGTGAGGTAATTTTCACGCCACGCTTGGGGATGTCACAGGCATGACAGTTATCGTAGTTGTGTGGGGCTCACACACTTACCACGATAACTGTCGCCCCTGCATCAATGGGCCTCCGGTCTTGCACTCACCAATGAATCACGACAACATGGATACTGTCCCGCTGAGAGGGTGACACTACCTCGCCCGAGCCGGCCCGTTTGTGCTGTAATGAGCGTGACTCTACTAACCTGCACTAGTTGAGGATCGACCAAACTAAAATCTGTTTTATGTATTATATGTCTCAACGAAGAGGTTACGTTTCGTGTTTACTGGAAAATAAGCAAGCTGGGTAACTTCAAGAACCCTAGAATTTATTAGATAATAACCCTCTTCGGTACAGAGGTTCTTTGAACAAGGAACATGAGAAGTTATTAGATAATTATCTTGCCACATGTTTACAAAGTGAAATTAATTAGAAGTAATCGGGACGTGGAATTTTCCTGAGTAAGTCCTGACGGCTGGTAACCTCTCGAGCAACTGTCATATTGTGGCTTCGTCACATATTATTTTGTTATTTTGTGGTAAACAAGTGCGCGGCCCATCACAGGCAGTGGACGCAGAACATTCACGTACGGCTCAATTACGTGCTGTACACAAACATATAAAAGTGGTATATTTGCATGTGACGAGTGGCGGCACCGACGCGAGACGGCGGCGCCACGACGAGGAGGCGGCTCCGAGATGTGCAGCGATAACCCGCAGAACAGAACTGCCGCCGCAGACGTGACTAGCGCACACACACACACTAGCGTAAGACATGCGCACCGAATAGCTGTAGCAGTCTAGTGAATTGACTGAGACAAGAATCCTCAATTACTATGTAGAATTTCACTGTGAGTAGACTGGACATAAATAGCATTGCAATTTAGAAGTCATTTATGTGTTTTTTATTATTAAGAAATCGGCCGATTCCCTCTGGGGACAACTCCGGAGAAGTACTCCTAATTCACCAGATTTTATCACCTTATAACTGATATAAAACAACTGCTTAGTTGTTTACAACTCAGCTCAACAACAATTAGCTGATCTTTATCAAGAAGTAGAAAAAGTCTTCTATTTAAGACCAAAAAATTGTCACCAGCAGTGTTTATCCCGCGGTATCGCTAGAAGTGGCTAAGGGAGCAAACTGCGCAAGACAACAGAACATCTATATACAGTTGCCAAGAAGCTGTTAATGATGACTGATGTAATGTACAACATTGGATATGATCACATAATTTGTCTGAACCTTTTTTCATGGCAGAGGGGCAAACAAGAAGACGGATCACCAGGCAGTGAGCGACTACGTGTCTTATCTACTGCCCTCGAAAATCTACAACTCCAGAATCTTACATGCATTGCCTCTGGCCCCGTCTCCCTTTGCCCAGAATAAGGGGCCGGTCTTGCCTGGCCCAAATGTGTCAAAGTATAAGTCTCCTACATAGCCATAAGCCATGAGGACTATTATATGTTTCCCCTCTATGGGCAGCTAGGAACTAAATAGCTACTAGGTACTACGTTAGACTAGAGATACGTCGATTTTAGATTCGTTTGTCGTACAAAGTATAACACAGTCATTTATTGGACAAGTCTGTTTGTCTAATGATTAATCATGATGATTGCTTACCACGAGGTTGCGAGTTCAATTCCCACACGACAAATGACTGTGTGGTGAGGACGATCATTTGTTCTGTGTCAAGTTTATCTTGAATATTTAAAATACATAGCTTCAAATAAACTTGAGCGGCTCCAAGATTAGTAGATTTATTAGATTCATACTTGGATTACCGAAATATGATCATATTTGACAATATCCTTCTAAACTCAAGTGGCTGCTAATACACTTTCATCAGAATGTTCATACTTTCTCACTGTTGTACAGTACTCTCTTTTACCCTCACGTACCTCCTTATATTAAAGAGTGCTTTCAGTTCTTATGTACGTTACACTCATTGCAGGGACCTGAACTGATCAGAGTATTTAAAACTAAAAATATTAAAACATTCCACAAAATTTGTTGAAAAATCCTTTACTGTGCGAGCAATACGACTACGAAGCAACTTGGCCGTATTTAAAAAGCTAGTGAAGGATTACTATTTGTCATTATGAATACTCGATATATACTCATAGTATGTTATTATGTAAATGGGTGTGTATTTTTGTATGTCTTAGATGAATATATAAATAGGTATGTAATATATTTATAGGTCTGCGATAAATATTTTTATATTTAACTTTTGTTTTTTTAGTGAAGTTTTTGTAAACCACAACATTGTCTATAAGAAATCACCGTAAACGATTAGACCGCCGATTATTATGTTTATATAATTTGTAACCCATTTTTCGTTTGTTCCTATCGATATATGACAATGAAGATAAAATAAATAAATATTTAAGTATGTTTATCAGCAGTCTGCTTGGCAGGGCGTAAGTGGAAGAAAGCATAGACGCTTGTAGGGCAGCCCAGGTCCAGATCAGACGACAGCCGTGTGTGACATGTGTGAGGCTACTATTTTTCAAAGACCTGCACATAAAATCTTAGCCGAACAGGTATTCACGTACAAGTATCTCATCCCCTTCGTGAAAGCAACTGTAAGTACGAGTAGTATTCACACTTTATAACAGTACTCGGGAGTCCAGCTGCTTGTTTCTTCTTCAAATAAAGTTGGGTTCTTCAAAGTAGTATAAGTACCGATCTTTACTTTGGAGGTTTTGCAGGTTTCGCGGAACAAGGTGGTACTAGCATATTTATTAATTTATTGGGCTGAGTGAGTAGTCGGTGACAGCGGTGTTACCAGGCGGTGACTGGCGGTGGTGTACATACGCGCACGTATGTACAGGAGCGCGCACGTACTTCAGTTTCTAACATTGTGAAGGCTCACGGAGGCACTAAAGCTCGCTGCTTCGTATGCGGCGCGCGCGCAGTGCTCCGCGGAATCACAATCGACGCTCGCGGTAATAACTCGTCGAACGGTCGTGCGCCGGAATCAACAAATAGCTAACGCCACCGCCCAGCACCGTACACGCGAAGGCAACTCGTTCTCTACATAACACTTCTTTGTCTGACCAACAGGACCTTGGTGTAGAAGGTCACCAGAAACTTAAACACACTCCAGTATCATCTTAAAATATCTATTTTACTTAACTTCACCTATTCAAATGATATGTCACTTTTAAAAAAAAAATCTTGTTAGTCAAACCAAAGTCACAACTTTTTCAGAAGTAAGACAAAACTTAATTAACGAATAATAAACTGTTGTTATTTTGTCCAGTACATCTATACTTATAAACCACCGTCACTAACTTTAGTGAATGACCTATTAATTGCCGTTTCTCAAGTTATTTTTTTTTAAAAAGTAATACAATTAATCCGATGATCAATTTATCCGGTTCAGGTTTAAAATCCCTTCCAAACGCATACATTTATTTATGAGGGTTCTAAGTTCGAGGTACAGTACTTCTAATATTTATTAACCACTAGCTGCTGCCCGTGACGTCGTCTGCGTGAAGGCTCTACAGCACCAAACACACCTAATGTGCCAGTGTCGCTATAGCATTATAATTACACAACTTTAAAAATAGCATTAAAATATAAGTATACGTTTTTCTTTGTAAGCGAAGCAAGTGAAGAGAGTTATATGGAAATCCTGCTGAGTTCAGTCATAAGATAAAGGAAAGGAAAGGAAATAGAGAAAATAATGCAAGAGTATATTCCAGGACACAAAAGAGTAAAAATACGTACAAAGGTATCACACCACACAATATATGCGTCGTTAGATTACACGCTGTCACAGAATGCATAAGAAAAATAAAGATTCACAGCTCCTCCCCTGTAGATGATGGCGTGATAATATGTAGCCTATATCTTGACCCGACCTGTTAGTAACATTCATGCAAAATTTGAAGTAAATCCATGCAGTACTTTTTGAGTTAAGCCCGAACATACATACAGACAAACAAACAAAAATTCTAAAAAAAAATATTTTTGGCTTCGATATCGATTGTAGATCACGCTCCAAGTATTCTTTTAAAAAAATATTCAATGTACTGTTTGGACTTTTATACGATTTTATTACATGTATAGATAGATTGTAATAGTAATAAGGTGATTTTAATGATCATCTACGACAGTAATAACCCGAGTCCAAAAACATTATTGTCATTAAAACGTAGACGCGTTGAACGCAGAAATTATTTTCTATGTAATAGGTGTTAAGCCCCGGTGCTTTTGGCCAGTTATATTAAGAATAACTTAGGAATATTTGTAGAAATAATAGACAAAGGACTGAAGACAATAACAATTAGAATCAGCTCGTTCATTTGTAATTATGCATCTAACGATTCAATTAATCTCTCAGGGCACTCCCCTGTAATATATATACCTACACAATACAATATCATCCAAAGTGTTTGATCTTGTTTCACAAAAGTTCTCGTAATTGTTCCTCTAAATTATACAAAAGTGTCCGATTATAATACGATTGTTGAGCATAATGTAAATATTTTGACATCAACACGTACATCACGTCTCCGAGTTGACACCAAACTAATGACAATTATAATGGCGTCGCGTCACAATTCGACAAAAAACAAACAGCTCGCACAAACATTATTGATATTCATGTGATTCATGGAAACGTTAGGCGACGACCAACGTTATTCAGATGCGATCGAACCCGTCAATCACTCTTCACCTCCGAGCCTCGAATCTGGGCTCCATCATTGCCGTAGCCCGACCATGCTATTATCGACCGTAATTACATCACCCAAGACACATATTTATTATCTTACAGTAATTCGGTGTAAACGAAAGGTAATATTTAATAGCTTCATAGTAATGAGGCAGCTGTGACCAAGGAAATTGCATGTATTTATTTAAATTTATGAGAATTGTTATAGGAGTAAGATTGTGTGCACTATGCTGTTAAATTAGAAACACTGAGAGTGCGCTAAGACAAACGGAAAATAAATGGCGAATAGTAGTTGTTTCATTTGCTAGGATGTGGACCAAGTCGCTAACGACGTAGTGATAAAGAACCCACCATTTATAATTTCAAATTTTTTTAAATTTATTTTTCAAAAGTTGTATATTACATGAGCACAAGTATTTTAAACAAAAAAGGTGTACACGTTTTACGAACATACGGACCGATTTCAAACAGACAGAAAAGGTCACAAACTCCTGTTCTACTTAGATTTAGTAGCAAATTGAAACTTAAAAAAGATAATATTTTGCATATTTCAAAATAGGAAAGGTAAATAAAAAATAAAAACTGTCATTGTAGACACGGGTTTGTGAATAGTCGCGCTGTTTCGATATGAGTGTGCGCACGCGCATATACTAAATAATTCATTAATTTACGTCTTTGCCAGTCTATTTTTGCGGTTACATGTAAAATATACCTTTACTAGTATTCCCTACGTCTTCCAACCCTCATAACATACAAAGAAAATACTTACTTGTATTTAAAAAAAAAATCCATATATATCTGCACTTTAGTTTCTGAAAAAGTGGATGAAGATTCTTTCTTCGCATCTACGATAAATTGATCGCTACGTTAAGTAAATCAAACAGGTCTCTGGAATTGACCCAGTCCTAAAATGTTGCATAATATATTAATATCATTTCAGTTAGTCGTATTCCTACTAAAGTTTCATGTATGGATTTAGAGTGTTCTCGTAGTATCTATTATATTATACAAAATATGACAGCCGAAGTGGTTCAACTGTTATTATGTACAACAAGATTCTCATTTTATTTTCCGCTTGTTGCAAATATTTGTATGAATTAACGTGTTTGTTGCATTTATGTACATTTCAATGTACATACAAAAGGGAATAGGTATTTACATGTGTATGTGTATATATCGGTGTCATACAGCCTGTCATGTAAGGTATGCTTAATTCAGAATTAAAAAGTACTGACTCGATATAACGAGAATTGTTTAAAATACTAAAATACACATTGTTTGTGGTTTACATAATGCAATGATCATTAATGCTCCGTATTGTTAAGAAATTATGTATAGAATTCTAAAGAAAGAGTGCTAGCACAGCTAAGGGTATTAAAGTAATTAATAGCTAGAAATATGTAGACTACTACGTATTCGATTGGTTCAGGGTGTCCTGAGATATTACTCTTATATTCTAAGCTAATGAATTTTTTTATTTAATTGTTTTTCATGTCTAGTGTTATTTATTTATTATTTTTAATTTTCCAGGTTGTTGTAATTGAGAAATAATTTCCTAGTGAATAGAACTAGATACCACTATTAATATGCACCGCAGAGGCTCTATTTCCGACTCGTCCCTGCCGTGGGAGCAAACTGTTTTGTAACAAAAACAGCTCTTTATGTTTCCTTTTGTTACATTAGGTGAAAAAAGCCATGATAACAGCGTGTGCCTTAGGTGACCACGCATCCGACGCTTCTCGGATTTAAATGACTTGATTATTGTTAGGGGCAGACACCAACCTATTAGACGGCCAACTAGTACTTGTAATTACAACTGTGATGTTACTAAGAGATTCAGATTTTCGATACGTTTTCTAGGGTATATCTTTTTTGAGTCAGTTGTTATCGGGATGGGGTATACCCTACCCAGCAACAAACACAATCTGTTTATGTGTGCTTCAAACAAAAATCTCGTATTACAATGGAATTTATAAATGCAGTTTCGGGACATATCCCGTTGTGAAATGTGTAAGGGTCACAACTAATCCTGTGCTTGTCAGAGACGTGGGCTGTCTCTCTGGCGCAGGAAGCCACGTCGCCGCTACGTGCCGAGTCCTCTCCCGACAACCGCATGTTGGTTCGGCGCACGCACATGCAGGAAGGAAGTATATAAACACGTCAACAAACCTCAGAGAGACGTGGATCACAAGCAGAACTTAAGGACAAACGAAGCACTAACAATGAAACTCATACAAAATAACGCTGAAATAATTAAAAAAGTTTTTATCACCAAATTTGCTACAGGATATCCTAAGTGTTGTATCGCCTGTACCAGAAACTTTCTTAGACTTCTGTTTATTAATAATATAGATGCCTATAATTTAATTAGAACAAGGTATATGTTTTAGTATTTATATAACATATGTGTATCATTTGTTGGTGATCTAAAATAAAAATAAAGTGACCACAGAGTCAAGACAGAGTTCACAATCTAATTTAAAATATAGGACAAGTCTTCACACACCCTGATGAAATCGTTGCTTTCCTTACTCCATATTATATTCATAAAATCTTCACTAATTCTCATTTTAATGATTCAACACCTTTCGTAACTATCAGTTCACACACCAAGTGTTGTTACTAACAAACTCACAGATCGTAAGTTTACAGTATTCTCACACATTTAGTTAGCGCAAGACAAGATGGTGAGCGCACGTATGATACCGTCAACACGTAAGATGGTTGTTTGGCGGTTTCCGGTGGTCCCGTCACGTGTCAGAAGGGTAGCGCTGCACTCTGTCCGACTGGTAATTAGGAATTCATTCACAGATTGTTGAATTTAATATCTTACACACCCTTTTTATCCAGTTCTTCATTTTTTAATAGAGCTCTACTCCTAGGTTGGTCGTAGACGATACTACATAGACCTTTCTTGATAAATGGGTCTCCCCCTGTTTTTGAGATTAGAAAACAAAGAATCAATTTACAACGTTATGAAATACAAAGACTTTTGTTTTGTATGGTTAACAAACTGCCAGCACAGCTTAAATAAAAAGACGGACAAAATGTTAGACGAACAACCATTCTTAACCTAAGTAGAGATAAACATAATATTAGTTAAAGTAACACATTTATATAAAAAGCGTTACTAATTATTTATTTACTTATTTACAACTTTATGCACAAATACATGCATCGGCGGACTTAATGCCTAAGGCATTTACTGCCAGTCAACCGATTGGGCGATGTAGAGAAAATATGAGGTAGATGCACTTAAGGATAAGAAGTAATTGACAGGATTTAGTATATATAGACTAGTTGGACCATAAACAAGCAAATACACATACATAAATACTTAAATACATATATAATACACATACACACAACTCATACATATTCGTGCATACATATTACCATTATAAGATTTAATTAAAGTAATGCTTTTTGTTTAGTATATTCTTTAGCCCTTTTAACGTTTTAGAGTATTATTTAAACTAAACCTCTGTAATTTTTTGTATTATATCAAGAAAATATATCACTTTTAGTTGTACGTTATCGAGGGTAGCTGTGATGCCTCGCTCATTTCGTTGAACTCTTTTGAACGGCACAAATACGCACAGTAAAACATGCTTCTTTTGTATCCAATCTGGTGTTGTTGTTTAAAATTTCGGTACCTTTTATATATTACAACACATAAAGATAATAAAAAGGCTATATTCGTAGTAAAAAGCACTAGCAACATGGCGTACTCGCTATGGCTTCTCTTTTCAGCATTTAAATTTGTATATTAATTTGATATACTTTTTTACATTTATATATTTATGAAATATTTAAAACGAGAATGGTATGCACAAAAGAGTGTTAAAAAGAAGTGACGAGAAGTCTAGAGGATTCTGATAAATAACAAGAGAAAATCGTATGTTCGTAAAAATAGTAGAAATAGATGTGTAATGTAATATACAACTAAATGCGTAACGCATACCCACTACTACGCAATATAATATCATTTTAACATATAATATGTTAATAACTAAATGTACTTAATACAAATACATTTGTATCCACACATATTTTTGTATGGTTTAAATATTATACACACATACTCGTAAGTTTTTTATATGAGAAACAATTTTATATTTGAATTGATTCTAATATTTCCAGACTTACTTTGGGAGTTGTTCCGAAGTGCACAAAAACTTTGACAATTCAATTTGTAATAGTTTTTTACTCGACTCTTGTATGATATCTAAGTCTTTGTGTTTACGAGTACTGTGTCTCAAGGTACGATGGAGTTGGTATATTCTTTCTGGACCAAAACCACAATTTAATTTTGATTAAAATAAAAGCTAAAAATTTTTTAGAAAAGTTAGAATAAAAAAACAAGTTTTAAAAAACTTTAACCTGACTACGATTGCAAAAAGGGGCAAAAGTGTTCAAGACAGAGCCGTGGTCGCA
This sequence comes from Hypercompe scribonia, assembly GCA_949316085.1. Taxonomy (NCBI): domain Eukaryota; kingdom Metazoa; phylum Arthropoda; class Insecta; order Lepidoptera; family Erebidae; genus Hypercompe; species Hypercompe scribonia. The sequence continues at coordinate 245,410 of OX438967.1, read as the reverse complement.
CCTACTGTATGTCTACAATAATTATGTGGGTGCTAGGAACATCTCCATTAAACAGACATGGTAGGTATACAGTGGCTGCGACCACAGCTCTACCTTCACTATTGTTGTACCTATTCATTTATGAATTTCTATCAGTTATTTTCTTGTTTGCTCCATGTAGACTCCTTTTAGTGCGTAGTCGGTAAATATTTTTATAATGTTTATTTTTATATTCAGTACATTTCCGTTGCCCGATCGAACAAGTACACTACCTGTACAATATCTACTTCGTCACTTTAATATATAACGTTATGTTGGTTTGCTATTTACTTAAACGAGTAAATAAGAGAAAAGCCCTAACGACCGAACTTTAAGCACATAATTTGATTGAAAAATTGTAAAACATTTTAATATTTGTAATGTGCTCGCCTACACATTTTTTTGATATCAAGTACGTGTTGATTATTCCAGTTGAATTTTTTCGAGGTTATTGTTTCGGGTCTATTGATACTTTCTGCATTAAAATCAGTTCAATAGTTTCGGCACTACGGTAGAACGTCACGCCAGTAAAAGAGGTAATTGCTCATTTAATTAATATTTGTTTAATTACTTAATTTGAAATCCATATAATGAAAATTGAAAACAACCATTTTCATACACAATAAATATGAAAAACATTAAATTTTATACTTTTGATAGTCGACACTTGGTGGAACTTGTTGAAATACAAATATAAAAGTAACATTATAATATATAACACATACCCACAGTGCCATCTGGTCCTAAACTAAGCACAGTTCATACAACGGGTTCTATCACTTAAGTAAACATACTTATATTTATTTTGTTCTTGTAAATACATAAACAAATTATACATGGCAAGCACCAAACTCCGAAACAAAAATTTGCAGATCTTACAAACATTTAGTCCGATTCGGGATCGAACCCGAGACGTCGAGCACAACAGCCGCAACCGCTAACACTACGCCACCGAGGTTATTAAACAAATACGAACTAAATGTATGCGATTAGTTACACTACCTAGTGACCATTTCTTTTTTTTTTTAACGTGTGGAAACTCCCTCGGGCTGTCACCCCACCGGGGTTTACGGTGGGGTAGTGTGTCGGAAATGGACCGACTAAAACCACACGGTGTGCCACTCTGCGCCTGACATAGGAGAGATCCGGGGACAGCTGTTATTACGACATCCAGATCACACTACCTAGTTACCTAATTTGGGTCTTGACAGCCCATATCAAATTTAGAGTTAATTGTTCAAAATTATCACTCGTGTTAAGAGCAACTTTTAGACAAAAAACATTATTAAATGAACATCAACACTGTCCATAATCTTAGGTCCTTAATTTGTTCCGTACTGAATTCTTGACTTGTTAGCATTCACTCATATTATCGAGATGAAAGAGTGGATGTTTGCCGCTACAAATTGCTCGTCACTGAACATCAGGCGAGATATATTCGAATAATAATCAATCGATTAATTTTGATGACCACGAAGGCAAAGACTGTAACGTACTAAAACGTACAACAAGAATTATATGTAAATACAATCAATAGGTACCTATATATTCATTAGTAATACAAAATCTAAATGATGCAGACGGTAGAGACTTATAAAGTAGCTGTAGGCACTATGCAGGTACTAAAGCACTTTTATCATCATACATCATACATCATAGTCGTACATCATACAAGCAGCGAATACACAGATAATACTACAAGCGAACATTCCTACCATACGCAATATACATTCGAAAATAATGTACTTTAATACATTGTATATTTTATGAAACAGTCTTTCGGAGATCTTGAAAACTCAGTTCATATTATTTGGAGCCACGTACCTAAAACGTGCAGTTCCTACAGCACGTCCACGCTAAGAGCTGCTGATTCATTCGCAACACATTCTTATTGTAAGTTCTTCTTGCCGTCTGACCGACACACTAATTAGCCAATTTGCGTATCAACCCGCAAACGTTCGAAGACCACATTCAGGCCTCGCACGACGTCTTAACAACTGAATAGGTCGCTGTTCCGAAAAGATATCAATCGCACCCGCTATAGGGCAGATAATCGTGGCGATAGCTCAACCGTTCTTGGCAGCGGGAACTAAGACATCGTCGGAATTGCTAATTCCAATTGTAATGTATGCAAAACGGGTGTGACCGCGACAATTAGGCTAGGATGTGCGCACCACGGCCGCGGTCGTGTCGCCGCGCTGTCACGCTGCATTGTGATCAGCAATTAGTGGCTCATCGCTGCATTTGAGACGTGTTTATTTAATCACGAGCGCATACCTTACGTGTATACGTAGACCACGCGACACACCGATGCGAATGCTAACCTCCGAAGACCGTCAGAAACGTGGCAATTGAGCGTGGAGATGTCACTAGTACGGTGACGTGGCAGAAGCCGACCGTTCATTACATCATATTTCCCGAATCTCCAATTCAAAACACGTTATTAATAAGGAGAGGTCGGCTGCTCGTGATCGCGCCAGCGCGGTCTCCTATGCCCGCAGTCGCCGCTACACGAACAAATAGTCGAAAAAGGTTCGCGCGCGGTCGTGACGGGAATGTCGCTGATGTTATGTATTTCAGGTCGCACTCATTGTATTTTAAACCTCCATTGTTTCGTATTTCGCGCCTGCTCGTAGAATGCAACCCTGCGCATGAACATTGTTCACTCTCACATCGTTTTTCACCAGTGCAAGCATCACTCACAAGGATGTGATGTTCTATAAATAGTGACGTTGTCTCTGGGTTGCGTAAATGGGGTGTAAGATTGACAGTGATGACGAGTGATAACTATGTCCACGGGTCGTGGGCTGGTGAGACGGCAACGAGGGGCAGGTCCGCACGTGGTCAGCTCCCACGGTCGCGATTGATTAACGGTGCGGTTCGCGCTACCGGCGGCGTCGCTCGCCACGACTCAACGTGAGAATGTAGCGTTAATGTGCGCATGGAACATTCGGCCCGTGTCGCAGCCGCGTGACAAAATTGCAAGAAAACTGCGCTGCGCTCGAAGGACTCTAGTATTGACAGTGCCAGCTCAACACACTTGAAATAGCTCACTATACATACACAATAAGTTGAATACGATAGTAGTACTAATCATTACCAATTGTATTATATGAACATCAAAAGTCGTTGAAAGATTTTGCGGTTAAATGCTCTCATGCCAATGTTGCACAAGAATTGGCAAAAGCACTACATACTGAAATCGACAGTAGTCTATTACTTTATCTAAACTGTAATTAACTAACTGAAACTGTTACTTTTTCTAACTCCAACATCGTATTGGATACATGTATCTAACCAGCTGCAATGAAATCACAGGGTCGACACGGTTTGTTTATTGGTATCTTTAGAGACGAGACCATGGGGGTCGTACTTGATCTCTAACTAAGATCGAGTATAGGTAAACAGATAGTGGGTATAAATAACGTATCTTATAAAATATCATAATCTTATAAATATGGAAGAAAGAAAATATTTATTTGTGTGTGTGTGTGTAGTAATATAAATTTAGGTAGCAGAGCCACGCTAATTTCAGTACGAACGGACCGGCTCGACCGGGATAGTACTATCCTCTCACATAAGACCAACCTAAAACGGCGGCAGCTTGTTTCGTTGGTGAGTGCGGGACCGGAGAACCATTTCGTTACCGGAGGCCCATTGATGCAGGGGCGACAGTTATCGTGGTAACTGTGTGAGCCTTACACTGTCATGTCTGTCATGCCTTTTACGTCCCCAAGCGGGGTTTGAAAAAGCATCTCACAAGGCCGCCACAGTGTGGGTCACCATACTGCATTGTCTGCGTTTGCAATGGGTGTGGTGTCCTCAATTCTAGGATTCTATTCAAGCTTGCCATCAGGCAGAGTAGAGTCTCTTTGGTAGGCTCTAAACATAGAAAAAAAAATAAAGCATTTTTATTAGAATGCCTAAAAAGCAAGCTTGGAACTAAACATAAATATTAGAAACTTGAAGCTTATTTGTGTCTAAAGGCCTAGTCATGCATTTCATTTCATTTTAGAGTTTTCTTCCTTCTAGATAGACTTCAACAAATGCTAAAGTTTAACATTCAACCTAGCCATAGAAGTTCATGCTTAAAAACGTTTGATGCACCGTTACTGTGGTGCACACTGTCCCTGCGGTCAGTGCATGTAGGTGTTGGGTTGGGAGGGAATTTGCAGTTATGCAGTCATTTGCGTCTTGTACTTTGTCACCGACTTAGAGCCTCGTCTAACTTATATTGCAAATTGTGTGGTGCAGTTCATTCACAGCGATAGGGAAGGTGTTACATTCAAAGGCTCTTCGTGAATAAATAGAGATTCATTGTTACACGCAGTTATAACTTTGCCTCCAATAACATAAACATCGTTGCGAAGGTAATATAAATAGCAGAAGCGGAAGGACACATAATGGATAATAATCGTCGGTCGCGACGCGGGCGCGATGAGGCTGCGATAGCGCACGCTCGCCTGGGAACCGCCGGGACGCGCCGCCACATCGCTCTGCTCGTGCGAGCCTCGTCTTCCAACCATCATCGTGAACACACCACACACACACTACCTACCTGAACACGGACAGCTGGAACTCTTGTTTTACTCTTAATCGGTGTTAAAAGCACCATCCTTTTGCACAAAGTTAGCCAATATGTAAGAAAATTACCACTTACTGAGCCAAGAAAAATCACTTTAAATAGGTGTCTTAAATTAGTCTGGTTAAGGTTTCCTTTTATATTTATGTAAAATATCAAAAACCTTAAACAGACAATAGTATGACTAAGTACACCATTACGTGGTGGCCGATCGATACTGGATGTCGCTTAGAACCACCTCGGTTTTGTTCATATTAAAGATTGTATCTCCATATTGCAGTATGGACGTTTTAATGTAAACGCGAACCAATTGATATTAGTCAATTTGTTGGATGAGGAGAAAAAAAATACAACTATTATTTATTGTTTGCAGTAGTAACAGTTTAATATATACATTACTATATTCGTATTTTAGTAAGATTTTAGGGTGTCTTAGTAATAGAAAGTGACGAATTTCATGTTATTATGCACTTTAAAAGTTATAACAACTAACTCAAAACTAGGAATACAATAGTGTTGGATCTACACATTTTTTAATTTTCTAATCGTCCAAATTTATTAGTTTTCTATTTAATTAAACAATTGATTAATCATTAAAAAACTTACTTATATGATATAGGTGGCTGACGAACAAACGATTCACCTAATAGTAAGAGACAAGCGCTGGCGACGGACCTCCTTCGGACCTCACGAACCCTCAACGAAAAATTGTCCATTGTGCCAACGGTAATCTTAATCTGAGGCAATGAAAAAATGTTCAAGGTCACTGTTCTGTAAGGCTTGTCACCTTGGTGTTATATGTAAAATTGTTCCACATGTACGGAAGCATGGCTCTATCATTCCCTGATTGCGTTTTATAATTAAAAGAAAAACTTGTTAGCTATACTGGGGCCGATCTCTAACAGGTGATTTTATCTTAACATATCTAGGAATGCAGCTAACTTAGTCTTTACTTGACCCCCGAAGATCTCAACATGCAATGCATTCTAAATAAATACTCGTACTTTGTGTTTCACTACCACTTACCACTCATAGTTCCATAGGAGTTTATTAGACAACAAGTTGATTCTATAATTTTCTCTTAATAATCTAATAATCTTGTGATTCTAAACAACTAAATTATACATAGTTATAAACGAGTAGTTTTAATTAAACATTAACGATCGGTTGTACAACGACGTCGCCTGCGGCGGGTGATGTCGTGACTGTCTTAACTAAAAACATATTATTACTCTTTACTTCAAGGTTATTCTAATGCTATTACTACTTCCGTTTTCGTCATAGTACTCACATTAGCTCATGTTCAGGGTCATTTTAATCATTTCTTTACAACTGAAGCGAGTCGCAAGCCATACTCGTGGATGGTTGTCGTACACATCACCATCAAAGTACCAAGCGAAAGAATGAGCTGGACCGAAGTGATGCCACGGCTTCACAGAGTGTCACCATCAAGGCATTGTTGCTTTTCACCGAGCGGGTGCGGGTGAGGCTTCCGGACGCCTCAAAGAGCGTCACACTCGCATCTCTCGTCTTGCAGCTGCCATTTGGCAGAGGTAGACATTTATCGTGAGGTTAGCCATTGACCATAAAAAAATGTTTCTGTTAGCATTTTACCTATTACCCTAACATCAAAATCAATTAGTAGTAAAGCAGGAATATGATTATTTAAAACCTAGTAATATTAGGTATGTTAGGCAAATACTGTCTTAGCAAATAAGTTACTAAACGTTGGGGCATAATTACTGGCAGATGCTATCCAAGATGTCTGATAAAAGTAGCGCATTATTCATAACATATCATAGTAATAATCCTTTTTTACATGACTACGGCGAAGCCAAAAGGAAGTTTAATTATTTCGGCAGTCTATGTGTGTATGTGTGTTCCACCGTAGCGCCTAAACTAGTGAATCGATTTTAATAAATAAATTGTCAATAGATTTGTAATAATGGTCCCGATAACGTAGGCTATATAAATTTTATTAAAAGTTTATATTATGGAATTTTAACCTCGAATTCTAACCTCTCAAAAAATAAGCTGAAGTAATCATCATGTGTTTTTTTTACCATACCTTCAAGGAAAGATCTTAACGAGGGCATTACAAATATGTAAATATATCATATTATTTAAGTCAAAGTGTATGTTTAAAATGCTGTCGCACAGTTCGCGTAGGCCAATCGTTTCAGTAAACTTTGCTAAGTGTGCCTGTTGGTGCCGGAGTTCTACCCTAGTTAAAATACGACGAAATACATGATTGGGCAATAATAACGTATTCAATAAAAAATAATGCTTAAAAACTATTAAACTTGGCCGGCACAACTTCGATCGGGAGGCCGATAGGAGGATTCGTCGGAGCTAGAGGGTGTTCGAAAAGTTTCGTCACATCTTCGAGTCGCCGATTCCACAATCATTAAAGACCAAAGTATTTGACCAGTGCGTTCTACCTGTAATGACATACGGAGCCGAGACGTGGACACTCGCCATTGGACTGGTCCATAAGTTTAAAGTAGCTCAGCGTGCGATGGAACGTGCGATGCTGGGTGTTTCTCTGGCTGTTAAAAATCGTAACGAGGTTATTCGACAGAGAACTGGAGTAACTGACATCGCACGGAGAATCAGTATGCTGAAGTGCAAGTGGGTCGGTCATGTCTCCAGACGAACCGATGGTCGCTGGAGCCGAAGTGTACTAGAGTGGATACCACGATTGGACAAACTTAGTGTAGGGCGCTCTGCGGTGCGTGGGACCGACGACTTGAAGAAGGTGGCTAGCAGCGGATGGATGCGAATTGCCTAAGACTGGGATGGTTGGCGTTCTTTGGGGGAGACCTTTGTTCAGCTGTGGATGGCGATAGGTTGATTGATGGCTTAGGAAGCTATAACTGTATACCTACCATGTCTGTGGAATGGAGGTATTTCTGGCTCCCACATAGTCATAGTAGCTACACAGTGGATGCGACCACGACTCTTACTTGACCATTTTCGTGACTATATATTTCAGGATTTCTGTCTAAATTATTTTCTTTTTTGGTCCGTTTTTGATCACTTTTTTACGAAGGTGGTTATAGTTTTTTAAACTTAATTTTTTTAGCTTTTATAAAAAAAAATATAAAAAAAGAGCAAGTCATAAACAGAGATAACATTATTATTCATTAAATGTGTGAATATTACAGTTCTTACTTTCGGTCAGCGTGTACGTGTAAACGTCTAACCAGTAGCACATATGAGATCGTAATTTGAGAACGTCTCGGCGTTGAATAAGAATGTTGAACAATTTTAATTCCATTCACAGTTGCGTAGTCAACGCGATCAACTCACGGTAATTAATATTCTTTTGTGAGACATCTCCGAGCTGTTCTGTAGGCGGTGACTTTGTCGCGAGCCCGCTGTGATGACACATTTCTTGCTGTGCGCTGTGCTAATCTCTGTTCAACATTGCGATAAAATGTAAAATAACTCGTCTAGTTACTTTGCAGCGGATGGTCATACTAAAAACTACAATAGATGCATCTAGTGTTAGCGATGGCTTATTGTATTCTGAATTTTGGAAATTTTATTAGCAATGAAAATCAAGATAAGCTTGCATTGTATAAAGTAAACTAAATCAGAATCCATACATCGAGGATCACCGCTGATAAATTGAAGACTTTGACTGGTTTGTTTTATGTTCAGGAGACATCACCAACTAACGGGAGTTTCATAAAGGACTTGACACTTAACTGTTCTAAAAAATATTAATTTTTTTTTATTTATCTCACTTCTCTTATATGGTGTTTTGTGTTACAGAGTTTCTGTCAATATTACAGAGGTGGTGTTGACGGGTATGCTATAGTCATAAGATTTGATGACGTCACCTGCGTAGGATCTGTGGCGGCGACGATTAGGGAAAGCCTGCGCTAGCTGCGCCCACTTTAGGTGTAGAATAATGATGAACTCACTTTCAAAAACACTTTCCAGACGAACAGTTCACTCAAGTAGAAATGCTTTATGTCCACATCTAGAAAGTGTGGGCCCTATGTCAACTACTATCTGGGTAAGGAAAATAGTTCTCACTTGAGAAATAATTTTGTTCACGCTGGATATTATTGACGTAAACATGAAAGTCAAATAGTAAAGATAAGAACTCCTTTCATTGAATCTCACAAGCAAATGAACTTATTTCATTGATTTTACCATAGTTAATTTTAGTAACCAAAAAAATTGTAGGGAAACTCTATATATTTTCTTTGTTTATGTTTGGAAAATCGCGTAATCGTCTCACAGTAGCCAGTGGTCTTCGTCTATAGTTTCATCTAAAATCGATTGTCACAACCTTACAAAATTCTGTAAACTTCAAGAGGCTGGGCACTGTGGCAAGTGAGCGTCTTCTGTATGGTAATGTTATGATGTGTGGTTTTTTAAAATTATAATTGCATATATTATTCAATCCTGTGTATGTACCTGTATGATTTTTTGTCAGATATAAAACGTCGTGGTTCAACAGTGTGGCGCCAAAATCTGCAAAGTACCTCTCATAAAAGCTAACGGTGTATAAGCGACCCCCGCACACTGCGCATGCGTCACGAGTTCACGACCGAGGACCGGCGCTGGCGCATGTTCATATGTACTTTGTGCTGAAACCTGACTGCTGTCTATACTTGTAGTATCAAAGGTCACTACTATCAACAAGATTACGTATCTGTTGTTTTATACACCAGCGAAATCCATCTACTTATGTCTCAATTACTTACTCAGTTACTTTATCTTCAGCTAAAGTACTGCCGGGTACGTCCCTGAGTAGAATAATAGTTGCACATAAGATAATAAGGATAAAAACACTGTGCCTGATCTTAATTCATTAATGTTAGGAAGTTGTGGAAATTAAGATGATTTGCCTCAATTTACCATCAGAATTTCTTCTATTATTTTTGCTGCAGTGGTTAAGAAATTGACTAATATGCCTAATAGTCGTCACAGCTATTGAATGTAAATAACTACACCAGCCTAAAAATATCGATAGCAAAATAAGGAAAGTGGAAACTATACCGAGATACAGTAAAATAATTTCCACTACCCAGGAACTTATCATGCAGTAGCTAAACTGATTGAATCATGAAGTAAGTTAGTCCATAGGGGTTTGTTATAGAGCAAGAAAGGTCAAGAGCCAGAAATCTAGTATTTCTGGCTATTGACCTTTTTCTTAAATAAATATTAAAACTGAAAAATACAACTATTATGTTTAGTTTTTTTTTTGTTAAGTTGATGAGCCGCTGTCACCCTAACTGTCACCATTTTTTTTTTTTTTTTTTTTTTTAACGTGTGGAAACCCCCTCGAGCCGTCACCCCACCGGGGTTTACGGCGAGGTGGTGTGTCGGAATCGGACCGACTAAAACCACACGGTGTGCCACTCTGCGCCTGACATAGGAGGGATCCAGGCACAGCTGTTATTACGACATCCAGATCCCTCCTAGCGCCTGCCCGCTAAAGCGGGTACCGTCTGCGGAAAACCTCTCCATTTAGGCGACGTACGGCACACGCGAACGTCGCCTCCTCGCGGCTGGCCACTATAGCGGATGGAGGGGAAAACCCGTCCCGTCCACCCGCAGCCACACTCAAGGCGGCATGAGGCGCTGGTACGCGCGCCTCCGCCGCCCGGTTCGCCGGCGGCGAATTGGGTCCGAGTGGACGTCGTCCTCCCGAGCCTTCTCCGCCGCCTCCTTCCGCGAAATTACGTCTTCGCAGAAGGTTGCGACCGCGGTAAAACAACTGTCGCTACCGACCATGGAGCGTATGACGGCTGGTAGCGACAGATCTCCTCCAATAACTGCAGTGAGGACCCCACGCTGCGCAGTCCAAGCGGAACAAACCGCCAGCGTGTGCTGAGCCGAGTCCTCACTGCAGTCGCAGTGGTGACAGGCGGGACTCAATTCCCTCCTGGCGACCGAGTGCAGATACTTCCCGAAGCAACCATGCCCGGAAAGGATCTGCGTCAGTCGGAAGGAAAGAGTCCCGTGTTGTCGCCCCGCCCACTCAGCAATGACCGGCTGGAGAGCCTCCACGGCGGCAAAGCCAGCACGTGGAGCCTCCAGCCGGGACGATCAACGAGCCATCGTGGCTCGACGAGCGGCCTCTCGCCACTCGCGTATCTCTTCGGGCGGGGGCGGGGTGCTGCTACCCGCCCGGAAGTCAGCCGTTCGCCGATAAACTTCAGCGAGCACTTCCGCCTCCAAATCCCACGGGGGAGTCCCGGCTAAGGCGCACGCCGCCTCCGTCGATACAGTGTGGTAACCGCGTATGGCTCTAACCGCCAATATCCTCTGAGGGCGCCAGAGGCGAGCCCTATTCTGGGCGGTCAGAGCCGCCGCCCACACCGGTGCACCATACAGCGCCATTGACCGGACAACCCCCGTGTATAGCCGTCTCGTCGCGATGCTGGCTCCACCCAAATTGGGCAAAAGTCGCCCAAGGGCAGAAGCAGCGCCGACCAGCTTTGGAGAAAGCTGTCGGAAGTGCTCGTCGAAGAGCCACCTGCCGTCGAGGATCAGGCCCAGATACTTCATCTGGGCCTGAACCGGTACGAGGACCGAATTGACTACGATGGAGGCGCCGGAGGGTGGACCACGACGGGGCCCATGGAACAAAAGGGCCTCCGTCTTGTCCAGGGCCACCCGCAAACCCAGCGCCTCAATACGCCCGACCACCAAAGAGACTCCCACGGTGGCCAGGCACGCCGCCTCTTGAAAGTTCGCCCCCCGGGCCGTGACCAATGTGTCATCGGCGTAACAAATTACGCCCAGCCCGGGGGGGAGGCGACCTCGAAGGGCCCAATCGTATCCCATATTCCACAGGAGTGGTCCGAGGACAGACCCCTGTGGAACACCGCACGACATGAGCCGCCGCTTCAGAACACCGTCTCGGTCCTCGTACATGACAGTACGCTCCTGTAGATAGTCTGCCACAAGCCGCCTCAGGTACTCTGGCACCCCGTGGTAGTGGAGTGCTTCCCTGATGCAGCTAAATGGCAGACTATTAAATGCGTTGGCGATGTCCAACGACACCGCCAACAGCACGCCGCCACAGCCCACCGCCTCTTCGGTAACGGCCCTCAGGCGCAACACAGCATCGACTGTCGAACGCCCTGCTCGAAAACCGAATTGGGCGTCCGACAGATCGGGGCCCACCTCGCAGAGGTGCCGGACGATGCGGGCAGAGAGTATCCTCTCAAACAGTTTACCCGCCTCGTCCAGCAACACGATGGGCCTATAGGCCGCTACCGATTCGGTTGGCCGTCCCGGTTTCCTTAATAGGACCAGCTTCCCGCTTTTCCAGCACTCAGGGAAGCGTCCGGACGCCAAGCTAGCATCCAAGACCTCCCTGAGGTGGTCCGACATGTGTTCAAGGGCCCGGGCCAGCACTCGGGCAGGTATCCCGTCCGGCCCGGGGGCGGTGTTCTTAGAACGTATTCGTAGAACAACCGCCCCTATCTCCGATTCCCTGACGGGCGGAACATTGTCCTCGTTGTCCCCGTCGTCTCCGAACATGAAGGCCATCGACGGGGATGTGTGTTCCACCCGCTGCGGGAAAAGGCCCTCGACCACTTCCTGCAGGAAGCTGGGCTGGAGTGTCTCTGTCAGGGGGGGGCCCGACATGCGGAGCTTTTGTCGCGCCGCACGATATGGGCGACCCCAGGGGTCACGATCGAGACCCTCCAGCATCTCCTTTCTTTTAATTTCTTTGGCGCGGCTGATGGCCAGCTTCAGAGTTTTCCGCGCCTCTCGGTAATCCTCATGAAGCTGGTCCTCCTCGCCTTCTTCGCGGTGTCGCCGCCGACTACGAGTGTAGGACCTCCGGGCACGTGTACAGGCCGCGCGGAGGTCCGCCAAGTCCTGGGACCACCAGTAAACCTCCTTCCGTGGAGGCCGACAGCCTCGGATGCGGGGCATGGCCGCATCGCAGATCTGCGTAATCGCATCGCGGAAGCGACCAGCCCTCATGTCAACCTCCTCGGTCGGGGCCTGCGGAGGCTGCCAAGAGTGAACGATGGCCGCCTCCTCTAGTAGGTCCCTATTTAGTTTGGATACAGCCCACCGCGGAAAGCGAGAAGAACGCCGCGCCGCGTGACCCCTACTGGGGTCCTGGGTCCGGGAGAGCTCCATTCGGATGTAGAGGTGATCCGAGAGCGTCTCAACCTCTTCCAGGACGCGCCAGTTCCTTACTCGTGCGGCGAGGGCAGGGGTAGCGAACGAAAGGTCCACTATCGACCCTCCCTGCTGTCGCACGCACGTGTTGGTGGAGCCCCTGTTTAGTAAACAGAGGCCCACCGAGGCCGCCCACTCCTCTACGGCCTCGCCTCTAGCGTCCGTCCTGGGGAACCCCACGCAATGGATTTTGCGTTGAAGTCCCCCAGCACTAAGACGTACCCAGACGTTTGTCGCCGCATCGAGGTTTCCAAGTTGTTAAGGAAAACCTCGAAGTCACTCACACTCCGGTTGGGGGAGAAGTAGATACCATATATGGTAATCCCCCCCCACTCAGCAGCAACATATCCAGTGCCCTTGTCTCTTAGCGACAAGGGCGGGGAATGAGCCGCCGTGGAGGCAACGACTGCCACGGAGCCGTCCCGGTCACCCAACCAATTTGGACGGGGAGGAACGTAGTAGGGCTCCGCGGCTACGGCAACACCGATCGACCACTGTGCCATGGTTTGCAGGAAAAGGTCCTGCGCCGCGGCACAGTGGTTCAGATTCGTCTGGACGAGGAGGTTGGAGACTTGGTCCATTACTGGACCGTCTCTACAACCTCCTCCATTGGCAACGATGCCGTCATGCGAACGACATCAGAGGCAGCCTGGGTCGATTGGCTAGCCCCCGACGCTTGCCGAGAATTGTAGGGAGGTTTACAACCCCCCTGCCCAGTCTGGTGATTGGCGGGCTTATTACCCGCCGCACAAACCGGGCAATGAGGCGCAGCAGAGCACTCTGCCGCCTTGTGCCCCGGTCGACTGCAGCGGAAACATAGTCCGCTGCAGTCAAAACAACTCGCGCACTTGGCGCGTGTGTGTCCGGATGCTAGGCACTTAAAGCACCTCATCGGTCTTGCTGCCAGTACAGTGACTCTGGCATTCACAAAACCGACAAGGATTCTGCCTGCGTCGCCCAGTACTTTGGCCGACGCTACCGGACAGCTGATCCACACTGCGCCAAGCCCTCCAGGACCGGGGCGGATGGTGCCGACCCTAATGTTGTCCGCGTTGCAGCCCGTCTTCTCGCTAATTGCAACGCGGATATCCTCGATCGTTACGGAGTCATCCAGGCCCGAAATGCGCAACTCCGCGCACTTCGTAGGCCTGGTGATCTTTACACCATCCGTGGCTGCAAAGATTCCCCTTAATTTCTCGGCGAAAGTGTCCGCCACTTTTGCACCTTCAACCCCGGGGAACTCGAGGACCCGAGCTCCCGTCTGGGCGAGGCGCAACCTGACCCCTACCGTCCCGAATTCAGTGGCGAGACTGTCCCGGGCCCTTTTAAATAAGGACGCATAGGACAATCCGCCATTGGCCGCTTCCGGTGACACCGTGACACTACAGCCGCAGTTTTTGGGGGCTGTAGTTTCCGTGGCTTCTTCTTGCTGTTGATTATCACTGATAATGACTGCGGGGTAGGAGCTGCGTTTTGAGCAGCCTTTTTGTTCCCCTTTCGGGACTTCTTCTTAGACCCTCCGACAACTTGCCAACCGTTATTGGAGGGGGCAGATGTGGAAGTGCCAGGTAAAGGTGTTGGAGCGGGGAGCGGAGGGAACTCTGCTCTAGGCTTTACCGCCGTTCTAGGCCCTGCCACCGATGCAGCTGTCTTTGTTGCTGCCTTGGTCATCTGTCGTGTTTTCGTGGTAACCGCAGATGCAGACACCGAGACCGCTGTCGCATACGATTTGCGCTCATTTGCTATAGAAAGCGGAATCGGTATTGATGCAGCCTTTCGCCTGTCTGCAGCGAGTGCTGGTCGAATAACAGGGGCTGGAGGTAGTCTTGCTTCCAGGCTCGCAAGACGCCCGTCTAGCATACGTCCCACTGCGTCCAAAATTTGGCGCAACTGGGCATCGCTGACGTCACCGGAACCAGGAGTAGAGGTAGGTTGCCTCGAAGGCGGAACATTTATCTGCGACCGAAACTGCGCAAACTGGGCACTCAGTTCCGCCACCTGCCCTGTCAGGCATTCGTTGGCAGCCTGGAGGCGAGCAACATCCGCAACGAGGGTCTCAACGACCCCAGCAATTGCAGAGGAGGAGTCCTTAAGAGCCCTTACAAAAGAGCTCTTAAGGTTCCGAGATTTGGTAGCCACCTTTTGGATAATGGCCACCCCCGCATTTGCTGTCTCCTGCAAAGATACTGTTGTTATGGGGACAGAACCCCCTTCCGCTGGTTCTCGAATTTTTTGCAGGAGATCCGCAATCTCCTCCTCCGCTGTACTTTCGCCTTCCGCTCTAACTCGTCTATAGGCTTCTGCCTTGCAAAAGACAGAGCCTGACGGGGCCGAGGTCGACGTTCGTGACCTACCTCTACGGCTACTACCCACTTTAGGGGGTAGCATTTCCTGGGACGTATCACTCTCATCGTCCCGACCGCGTTTCCTGTTTTCACAGGGTTCCATTTCTGCTGATCCCAGTACATCCAGATTTGTACTGGAGTTACCACCATCCGATGTAATAGCAGACCTGGAACATAATCGTTCCGATATTCGTCGGCTCCCAGCTGTCAATATGACTTCTGGGAGCCCGATCGAGGTAGGCGTCCCAAGTGCAACTTCCTCATCGTTGGACGAAAAGTCTTCTGCTTTTTTAGACTTTCCCTTCCTTGTCCTCTCCTTCTGTCCTTCCTTTTTATTATTTTCTGTGTTATTTTTATGAGATTCCATATTAGACCCACGAGTGGGGGAGAACTAAAAGTCGACCCGGGCAGAGATCCCCCAATACCCGGGCAAACGTAAATTTGTGCCCAACCGAGGGGTCCGCAGGTGCCTCGGCTGGGAGTGCGCTTACGACTGAACTACCCATCAGCCATGCATCCCCTGGTCACGCACCAGAACACGGGATTCGGGGTAATTTTTTAAAGAGCTTTTCTTCCTCGCAGTCCGGGCGGCTAAGCCAAGACCCTCGCCCCCGATTGGTGTCGCGAGACATAACCACGACACTCCTTTCGGGATTACGATGTGACAACGGTGGCAGGAAGATTAAATATTTCAATGCCTGCTCGGCGGCAGTGTGAGTACACACCGAGCCCGTTCTCCCTTCTCCACCATTGACAGTGGAGAAACGCCGACCCATGAAAGGGTCCCACCATCATGATTTTTTATCGAGGTTTTCCTCCTCATTGCTCCGAAGAGCGAAGAGCCAACAGAGGAATCGACAAAAATGCCCGCTCTGTTGGACCAAGCCTCAACCGAATGACCGAAGAAAATGGCGTCCTCTTCTTCGTGCTAGAATATTAGCCGTTGGCGGTGATGTTCTCTTCCAAATGGCACAGGAAGGAACAGTGCCGTCGCCAACGTTACCAGGGTGCACCACGTGGAGGTTTTCTAGCCCAGCACCCCACCCTAACTGTCACCATACTCCAAGGTAAAAACCATTTTCGTTGTTCTTACCTTTTAAAGTCTGTCATTTATTTTGTCTATTACTATTAAATTCCTAAAAGATAAACAAATAAAAGTTTGTTTTTTCATTAAAACTTATTCGGTCCGGGCCGCTGAGTATATATTTATATTTGAATAAGTAGATTAGAGACCAATATAGGTAGTTTAAATACCTCTTTAAATGAACATGACAAGATCAACCCATTATAGTGAAACATTGTTGTTTTGAGGCCCTATTGTGGAATAGGGAATGTTGGCATCAGTGATCGTACCCTCAGCGACTGTAACGAATCGCGAGAACGCGCCGGTACCGACACATGCTTTAACAGCGCGCCATTGTCTAACACTTACGTGACACCTTCAGTGGCCGTTCGACACAAACATCACAATCGTCGGTCTGCTCGGCTGCCACGTATTTCTCCAAACCATACAAGTTGTTACCGACATACGAACACAACAGTCGGCTGTTTACCCGCGGCCGCTTTGTGCCGCTGGCTCAACAAACAACACTCAGAAACAAAGTCTCCCAAATATTAGAACAAGAGCTGAGCAAACATCTCAGTTCCCAGTAACGACTTGCGCCTGGTAGCCACTCGCTCCCCTAGTAGCTCACTACAGCACCGTCATGTTACTTCAAACATTTTACTCGTACACGACTTCTAAAACCAATTTCAAAGAATTGTTTATACCACAATAGAAATCAATATACGTGGTTAAGTTTGAAGTTTTTAGACGAGCCCTGCCTCATTTATGTATGAGGCTCCATGTTATCTCCTAAAGAAGTATTTAATACGATATAGCGGACGCATCAATTTAAGAAATGTACGCGATCACGGGAGCGATGAAATCCTTCAAAAACAAAAGCAGTCAAGCCCATCGTTTAAGGGCAGAACAGACGAATCGTATCAATACACTGATGGAACTTTTAGGGACGTATAAAATACGAAGTCATTGTCTTTTTTGCGCGTCGGTTTGCGCGCGCGACGCGGTCGCGGAATACCAACAAGGTGCGCCGTCGCGCTGGAATGCGCGGCCGCCATTCGCGGGACGCCTGTCACACGTCGCTCGCATCGCCACCGCTCATCACCGCCGTCGCTACCGGCCTGCGATACAATAAAACCCTCGCTCCACTCACTTAGCACACACTTTCCAAAACTAAGACTCAAACCCGGGAAAAAATGACATTCAGAACGACTTTTCATCCTTGTAATCCCGAGTTTAAACACTGTCGTCATCGTCGTAAAGCTCACATCTGACTGGCAGCATCGTGATTCGTCATGAATGTTGATAGTCTTTATATGAGTTTCGGACATGGATTTGCTTAGATAACGATCGTGCTTCGAGTGAATTTAAAATGTTGATTCCTTTATCAATTTCTTTACCTCCGAACGTTCATTGTCAAGATTTTAACAGCAACGTACGAGCGTTCTCTCTTAAATTTTATCGCAAGCAATTAATTAGTTTCATTAACGTTTTACTTCAATAATGGAACACCTCGATGTTCAACAACCACTGTCCGGACATGCCTTAGTGCAATTTATCTACACAAATTAGCTTTACGCATGTAGATATCTAGACTATGTAGTACGGTTAGTCTAGTCTAAATATGATTTCACTCTTTAATTGTTACCTTTAAAAATTACCGTTCTGTATTTGTAGGAGTATCAACTGAGCACATGAATTTACAAAAATACTCAAACACAATTATCATTTACCTCAACTAATATCGATGTTGACGCTACACATACAACACCGTGGTTTGACTTTTCCCTTTGAAGTTTGTCTATAGACCGCGCTCTCGACTCCCATAAACTACTTATTCTTCAATATTGCTTTTTATTTCACATTGATGTTTATGATACATCATACCAGATAATTTTACTATGATAATCTTGGTGTTGATCCAATGGTTACTGAGACTGACTGGCAAAAAGAGAAGTTCTGGGTTCTACTCCCACCCGTGCCAAACATTTGTGAGGTGGACCCGTTAACTTGTGCCGTATTTGGTTGTAATATACTCGTATCTACGATAATATGTGTGTAGTAACTCAGGCAACATAAAAATGTTTCTTAGAAGTCTATGCTACTGTAGTTGTAGTCTATTATAGTTTATTATTATTATTATTCTATCTATTATTTTAGGCCAATAGTCTATTTCTGCTTTCGTGGCTCAACTGTAGCGAATTCGACAACTGCGCTTGCGGTCTCGGGTTCAATTGCCGGGTCGGACTAAATATTTGTATGATCTGCAAATATTTGTTTCGGAGTTTGGGTGTTTTTTTGTATGTATTTCCAAAAAAAAAGTGTATAAGTACAAGCTCTGCTTAGTCTGAAACTAGGTAGCGTTGTGTGTTAAATGTCCGAAATATTTATTTATTTACTTAGCTGTGTCACCCCAGTACTGGCTGTTTCTAGTCTGAGATTGTACGACCGTTAAACATGTGTGAAGATAGGAATATACATATGTAGCGCCACGTGATTTCGATATATAATATTTAGAGTATTAGTAATTGGTGTAATTGCCGTGTGGTAAGGATGGATTGAGAATACGGAGTGTCACCCCTATTCATGTATGTCGTGGGTGTCATAAGAACCGCCTAAGGGAGCGCACTATACATAACATCAACATTGCAAAGAGAAGGATAACTTCAAATAAACCTTACACCAGCCCCTCTAAGCAGCGTGCGACGCTAAACCAAAACCTTCTTAATTCTAAACATATTTGTTGCGGTGGTATAGCGGTAGCGAGTGCGACTGCTGTGTTTGAGGTCTCGGGCTCGATTCCCGGGTCAGATCAGATGTTTGTATGATCTGCAAATTTTGTTTCGGAGTTTAGATGTTTTAAGAAAAGGAAGTATAGTATGCTGTCAATCTATCTAATTATCATGTTGAAAGCTCTGTTTGGTTTTAAACTAGATGGCGTTATGTGTCAAATAACCGAAACAATTATTATTGTGGTGACTATATGAATTTCACAGAACCCATTTGTGTAAAATAAATGTAACTATACTCAGGGGGGGAGGCCTAGTGTCCTGAAACACAAACCTCGAGCTTAGCTTAGGCACCAGTTTTCCACAATATCATAAAAAGAGATAATATGTATATTTCTAAACGTAACGTATATTGTAATTGTGGTAAAAAAAAATATCTAAAAAGTTAATCATATTGTAAAAAATCGTGGAGTGCTTGATGTCAATTGTCATAAATATTTTACTGGCAAATATTGTTAAAAATCAAAAGCATCAAACGCTGTTTCACAAATTTCTTTTTCTTTGCCAACTATCCTTCATTTAAATTTGTTGAAAATTATTTTTTATCTTTTACTTTGATTTTCGTTAAAAACGTTTTTTTAACTATTATTTATTTTCAACTTTTTTTTTTTCTTTTTTGTTTATTTTGTTTTGTCGTATGTGAAAACTAGCTAATACATATTTTTTTCTAAATTATTTCATAATTTAACCATTTCATCTAATCAATCAATCCAGAGCCTATAGTAATCCACTGCCTCTCCTTAGAAAGGAGTTTTTGACCAACTATTTAATGTAATGCATCACCGTTACATGGAATTTTTTCCGTTAATTTGGAGCACTCAAGTTCTTCTATTCCAATACCGTGTAGAGATCTTCCTTGACCGAGTGCTACATAAGTTTGTTCAGTAGCAAACATTTCATTTGTTCCAAAAAGGAAAAAATTAAAAATGTTCAAAGATGCCGTTACATAGATACATATCAAACTAAAAAAAGTGTAATAAAACCAAATCTAAAGATGATAATTATATAATAATTGAAAGTTGTTCAAAAGCATTCAGGCTTAGGTACAAGTACAGGCAACACTTAACTGTACTTTTTACTTAATAAGTTATTTGAAAACGCTCGAATAACCTCTTTTCTTCTCTGTTCTATTAAATGTGTTTATTGATTGTAATATAACTTAGAATATAGGAAATGAATATCTTAATGATTGCAGCTTGCAAACACAAGTTCACCATGCCCACCGGCTCGTAAGACACCTGCAAATATGTTTACTTGTACGGACCTCACATGGATTAGTCGGCCCAAACCGTATGCATCATGGCGGTCTTATTACATCTGTACTTATCAAACAGATCTTGTCGTTATTATATTACTAAATATATATAACTATATTTGTCTTTTATTACGGTTATATATGTTTTATATTAAAGGTTATCTGTGAATGTAGAATATATTGTGTTGTGATTTAAAGTACGAGTAGGTACTAGTAGTGTGCGAAAAAGCGCCGCTGGACCCAACAACACACACAACCCACAACGTCACACATGCTCAAGGACCTCAAACATTTGCAGTTAAATAACTGAAACTGTGTTCAAATAACGATATCTACTAATGTTCAAGAAACTTTTAAACACACATGTAGTTGTTAAAACGTGCATTTTGTATAGTTTTTATACAAATAAACTCCGTGAAACGAGATTTCATTTAATGAAATCAAAAATATGATCGCTCTATATATCAGTAGGTATCAAATTAGAATTGAATAGTTTTAAAACTCTTAATTTGAAGACCTTCTTTTAGGTTTTTTTAATAAATGAAACTCGTGACGGGCCAGTTGGCTTAGTGACTTGTGACGCTGACTGCTAAGCCGGTGATTGTGAGTTTGATTCCGTTCCTATACAGATGTTATATGCACGACCATTTGTTGTGTCTACGTGTAATTCATGTGTAATATGTACGTATTTAGTTAAATGTTTATATGTTTATCAGCAGTCTGGTTCCCATAATGGTTTTGACTTTCTGCATAGTTCAGTTAGGATCAGATTAGAGTGAAGGAAAAAATGGTATAAATATTTCATAGCTGTAAGTCTATATATTACCATATTAATTGGTAAATATGTGATAAATTGAATGATACCATTTTCCGTTATATCTAACTACGTACATTGTGCTGATGTCCTTTTCAGGATAGAAAAAGGACACAGGAAAGGGACACAGTTTTAATAAAACTATTTCAATACATTTACAAATGTAAATTCAATTATGAAATTATATTTTTAATGAAATCAGAATTAAGTTTTTGGTTTTACAAAACAATATTGAATCAAACCAGTGCAATAGGTCAATTTGCCTTCAGCAGCTACTTTTTTATACAAACACCTGAATTAGAAACTTTATTCATACGGCAAATGATGACATTTGCCTGAAGACAAACTCTCTACTGCTATGTAGCAATACCTTTCGCGTGGGTACTTGTGAATAACTTAAGTGAGTAGGCACAGACTTTTGTTACTCGTTTAGCGACGTCTACACGAATTGCAAGTTGTTCGGCGGCAACAGCAATACGTGGCGCCTGATTGTGTCAAAGTCTGTTAATAAACTGGACATATTATATGACAGGGCAACGGTGGAAAGTTTGAGGCCCGCTCGGTGTCCGCTGCGGCCGGTCGCCTGCGCCGTCGCAAGAAGCGACACAAGAAAATGCACGCCCTCATTACTCATTCCGCGCTCGTCTATACAATATTTATGTCACTCGGCTGTGTTTTTTAGAGCCCGTCGTCGCTCAGCGAGCACGCACTCTCCACTATACCTGTACACTGTACATGTGCTGGCGGTTCATTTGAGTTTACTGTGCGATTGCTACGTGTAAGTCGACAAAGCGCAACCCATCTCCGTAATGTTCACTTCAATTGTCAAGTTTAAAGCTGTATTTTTATGGTTGGTACATGGACTCAAGTAGAAATACAAAAATATCAAATATATTACAGAATTTTACAAAAAAAAGTAGTGAGTATAACAATTTCTAAGCTGAAATATCTATATCTATAGTAATTATATCTACAACGAGGCTATTACAATGATAATACAAAGAGTTTTCAAACTGTGTCAGCAAAATAAATCAAAACTGAAATTTGAACTGAGATTAGTAACAAAGGCCGTCTTCTCACCAACATCGCTTGCCATCTGTTACCACTTTCGTACATCCTTCAAACAAGAGTCTATCTACTCCATATTCTTATACCACAAAGAAACATAATTCTTTAGATAGATAGGGGCTAGATACACTGAACTTAGTATGAACTTCGAAGAGTGACATCACACCACATCAACAGCCTACAATAGGCAACTGGCCGGACGGTTTGGTACGGGGCTTGTGGCAATTGTCCTACTCTTAGCAGTTTTGTTGTGTTGCAAAGTTTGCTCCCTTAGCCGGGTCGTATGACCTACGGGACGAAAGGAATGGTATACCACATATTCTTAATCTGTCACTTCATGAAAAGATGATGAATTGGGTTTATTTACATTGTGCCGTTCATAAGCAATTTCGTCCAATTGTTCCAGCTGACTAAGTCCGTACCACGCATGTGTACCAACACATCAGCGGGTACGTTGCTCAGTACTCTCCTACACAATGTCCGTATGTAACATTTCTTACATTGGCAACGTCGCGATCTGTCATGCGTTACTCAGTACTAAAAACTAGTAGCAATATTAATACAATACGTCAGCCGTGTTGGCCAATTAATGAGCGGCAAACATGCAAAATGTAATACAGTATCTTTTTAAACTCAACAAACGTATCTTAGATACAACTAAGAATTGGATGACTCATAGTGTTGTCATTTATAGAAGCGCGGGTTTTGTCTTTTATGTTCTCATTAAATAAACAACATACAGCTTAGTGTGTCTTTTGTTATTTTTATAATCCACTTTATTTCTTTATTTTGGTGGTGGAGGTGGTACACTTAATGTTAAGCTAAAAGAGTTTTGATAGCCTCTCCTAGCAACACATTTAAAGAATGAAGGCACTCATAGAAAGCATGGCATGACATGGCTCACATGGAAATCTTTCATAGCTCAATGCTCTCGTTGTTACCGTAACAGCGTGCATTTAAAGTTACTCGACTAGACATATATTACAGGCATATTATAATATTATAAGTATAATTTATGTAATGTGGGAAAATGACGCGCGGACTATCGAGCGACGGCAGTAGACGGCGGCGCCAGCGCACCCCGCGTGTATATAAATGCGCTAATTACTCCTAATGTTGGCTGGCTCGCGGTCTCTGTCTGCGCAGACGGTCAATGTCAATCACACGCGTATGAAATATTTGGCATATCATAACCACTTACATAACGTGACCGAACGTGGCCGGAGTTCGAAGCGAGGACGAGCCGATATTAATGCACATAATATGAATACTGTGGCCGGTACAGCCGGCGCAGGAAACGAACCTGTCGTGGCCGCACGACACTTTTGCTTTTAACTTTTCAACTTACACTGCAACTAAACCATAGAGTACAGCCACTAGGCGCAGTTAGATACGAGCTATCAAACATCTGTTGGTTGCAAGCTTGCCTTATCAGACATGTTACAAAATATACCAGAGTTTTTGTTCTACTGAGACTTTTGTTGTACTACTTGAGAATGTTTATTATACCTTCAACAGTGGAATACCCGTGAAGCGCTACTTTTTAACGGTCGTAGCATTTTTAATTAAGGTTATCTTGAGTTTTTTATGAGCTGGAGGGAATTGTGCTCATGAAATGTGTCAGATAACACAAATAGTTGGTTTTATAAAACAGTTTTTATTTATTATAGTTTGTGGGGCCTAACTTTTGTAATTTTTCAGATGTTATCTTTGATTGTGGCTATTCTTTTGAACTAACAAACGCGCTTTAATGTACACTTATTGGGTATAATGTGCTGCCAATTGCTGCTGCCGTTGCAACCATTCTGACATCTGTTGCTTTGTCACTCTTGGCAAGAAGCGAAGCTCCCAATATAAAGGTAAACATTCGCAATGCTCTCGAGACCTCGCGTTTAAACAATATTACCGTTACAGTTATCATTGTTTTCTGGCGTTAGTTGTTTTCTTCGCGTTAACATTTTTGAAACCGAGCCACTTATAACAGCATTTCTTTATTTTTTATTTTTACTGCAAGATTCTGACTGTTTCAAGTAAAATAAAAGTAAGTATGCTCTCTTCGTTTAATGTAAATAATTTACTCATTAAGAAATGTGAATTATTTGATAAAACTTTAATTGAAAATTAAACTGAACTTAATTACTCTTTTATGTTTGTGCAAGATGAATATTTAAACAGATCCTCTGCCCTGCCAGAGACTTTTCACAAACTTGTTGCTACTTTTTTTTTGTTTTTTCTTTTTTTTATATTAAGAGCCTGCCAAAGTGACTTTACTCTGCCTGATAGAAAGCATGAATAGAATCCAAGAGTTGTGGTTACCATACTCATTGCAAATGCAGACAATGCAGTATGGTGACCCACACTATGGTGGCCTTGTGAGATGATTTTTTACACTCCGCTTGAGGACGTAAAAGGCATGACAGTCATCGTGACAGTGTAAGGCTTACACAGTTACCACGACACCTGTCAGACCTGCATTAAGGGCCTCCAGTCTCACACTCACCAACGAAACACGACAACACGGATGCTGGTGCTTTAGGTTAGTGTTCTGTGGGTGGGTAGTACTCCCCCGGTCGAGCCGGCCCACTCGTGCTGAAATCAGCGTGGCTCTACTACCTGCCTTACTTTGTTTATTACAAAGTTATATTCACATGTGACAACATGATTTTTTGTAATAGTTGGCGATAAATGTCAAGATGTTTGAATATAAAAATTCTTAATGACCGAATCAGTTTTTAGTTCCAATTTAACAAAGTACGCAGGTAACTAATACAAATGTACCCATTGTATCTACATTGTTCATAAATACCCATTTGTGTGTATATAGAAAAGTGATTAGACTTTGTTCAGACATAGTGTAGTTGACGAGAGCATTGTTATGTAAATTACGTTAAACAGTCGTAAAGTCACTGCTTAAATGTAATTAGTAAAAGTATTTGTTTATCCGTGTAGTGACAGATTAAGAATACGGAGTGTCGCCATCCCCAGTCTACCCGTGGGTGTCGCAAGAGATCACTAAGGGAACAAACTACCCAAGAAAACGTCACTGCGAAGAGGAAAGAATAATTGAAATAAATGCTATACCAACCCGCCCTGCCAGCGTAGCGTAGTGGGCCAAAACCTCCTTACTAAGGAGAGACTTATGTCCAGCAGTGGACTGTTAAAGGCTCTTGATATGATGACGTTATTCAATAAAAAATGTCACTGTTATCTACCATTTAAGAAACCTGTAGTATTGTGAATTAAATGTGTTCGTATGTTCTTCGAACTTTGTATAGAACAAAGTCTTTAAGACATGCGCGGTCACGCCACCGTTTTCTATGGCCGTGAATTTTATTATATATTTATAAGGTATGTTATCGTGGATTATCAAAATAAACCATAAATTGTTTCTCTGAAAATACAAAGAAACGACATTTAAAGTTTACTAATATCGATTTCTTAACTATATCCTTTCGTTTATCACTCTATAAGTTTTTATAACAACCAATGTTCACGAAACAATCTAAAATATTATCCACCATTAAAAATGACGTGTCAATCTCTCTATGCGCCACAGACAACCTAAAAACGCGCGGAGCGCGGCCAATGAATGAACTAATGAAATAACGTTTCATTATATATATATATAGGTACTGACAAGAGAATTGATATTATTGAATCATTTTTTTTCCTGTTGTAACGACGTGAGAGTAAGAGTATAATATCTTTACTTGTGTAAACACGGAGTTCCACCCGACGGCAAGGATTGGTTAAAGTCATGACAAGAACAAGCTAAGACATGAAAATGGCTTATCTATCTTTGCTGCTTTTATTACTTTTTAATGAACATGACTTACTGAAAAAAAAACTGACAAACATTCCGTTTTAGTTTTGAATTTTAAGCAATTGGTTTAACGATGAACATGAGAAAAGGATTATGACTTGAAAGGACAATTAATCAATAATAAAAAACTCATTCCTTAGTCCTACAAAATATTTAGATCATATCAAGTATGTACTTCTGTACATATCAGCAACATGACACAATGGTGATCGGAACTATCAGCTGAAAGCTTTAGTTTTAAACATATCTCTTCCTAAGTTTACATAGACTTCGCTTTATCTCTGTGGTAAAAGTATATGGCAAACTTCTGAATCGGCAGAACTTTGTAGGACATTGAAAGAACATTGAAATAAAAGTAGTTTAGAGTATTGTAGTAATGTCGTAATATTGTAGTGGTTTACTGAAAGTGTAGAACATAAATGAAGGACCAAGAATTCGTTAACATTTCAATCTAATATCCCGCGCAAACATGTTACGGGAGTGCTTGGGACCGATGCTACTGGAATTTGCTGATTACAATCATAACACATGGTTTCAACAAGATGGAGCCACTTGTCACACATTTAATGAGTCCCTGCCAGTGGTCAAAGACATGTTTCCGGAAAAGTTGATTTCCAGACGAGGCGACGTCCCATGGCCACCCAGAAATCAAAATCTATCCCCAGCACACTTCTTTTTATGGGGTTATTTGAAGAATCGTGTCTATATCAATAAACCAAATACTTTACATCAACTAAACGAAAAAATCAGCGAAAACATGTCGGGAATCTCGCGGTCTCTTTGCCTACGAGTATTCGAAAATTTAGATGGTCGCTTAAAAGAGTGTAAACGTCGAGACAGTGGTCATTCAGACAATATAATTTAAAAAAAAAAAATTATAACCAATCCACTTTCTTGTAAACAACCAATTAAGTATATAAGTAATATATCAAATGTTGTTTTTATACAATTTTTCAAATGTTAACTAATTCGGGGCCCACCCTATAGTTACACAGATTATTTGATTGAATCTCATTGCTGTAAGTTATTACTTCTGCAACATTTTTTTTGTGCCTAAGTACCTATGTGTGACGGCATAACAAAAACAAGTGAAAAAAAATGCACGGAAAACATATATTGAATATTCAGGTTGAAGCAATAACTCACATTCCTTTTTTAGATTTTTCTGAATTTTATTCGTCCATAAGTAAGTACTTACTGGCACAAGTCAGGTAAGCAAAGTGAAAAACCCCTCTAGCATCCTATTAAACATGCTTGTTATGATCGAAATACAATCTAATATCATTTGAGGAACACTTCGATGGGCCTAATTGAGCTGTTATTTCACTATCAATCATTGTGGTGCAATCATTGGAAAACAAAAGGCCTCAATGAATTTGCACAAGTTATTTCAAGACCAGTTCGGCTACTTTATTCCTATATTCATCCAATGACTTCTCACTATCTCTTTGTATTTATTTAACAGTACTAAGAATGACAATAATTTAAAAAAGGACGATTTTTACTGAGAACTTTGTACTTTTATCTTTAGTTAGGTAAAATTTAAAATAGAATGAAAGATATATTTCATTTCAGTACTAAATTAGTCTTGTTTTAATTGATTTGTCTACTCTATGATGAATTACATTGTCAGGTTGTTATGCCATACAAATTATATGACTACACTTAGGTAAGTATCGTGTACTTCCTGATTGTTGGGCCTCACTGTTTTTGTAATTTTGTTGTAAGAAAATATGTATTTTTTCTATTTTTCTTTTCAAATACCCTCCCGGTGTTCATGGTGGGTGATATTTGATTTCATCTACCTATTTTCTTATACATACATGATCCACAGCACTATCAATTAACAATGAACCCTACACTGCAATTGAATATTTTAGGCACCGGTTCGTTGCAACCTCCACCTAAAGCATGACAATGATCAATTAAGCAACTAGGGAGTAACGCTAGTTCTAGGTATGAAATTATGGCTTAACCGTATACTGTGTAAGCATGTGTAGTTACTGAAAGTAGTGGCATAGTTGAGGCAATGCTAAACTACTAGTTTTTCACACCATCAGCCAAGGGCCAGTGGGCAGTGCGCGGAGCGGTGCCAGCGCCACCTATCGCGAATACAACACACCGTTGCACTCACACAGCCGCACGCGCATCAATCCGTCCGTCCCACACTAGCATGACACCCGTGACATCACTTAACTTTCAATGTATACGTACACTAAACAAAATCAACAGTAAAACGACCACCATATCTAGACCCCACCTCCCTCTCGTTCTCGAACTGCGCCCGACTAGCTGAGAGGGCGGTAAAGCGAGACGCGCGGTTCATGTCACACCGGCCGGTAACACAATGAACGGGCTCGAGTGCTGTCTGTGCAAGTGAGTGCCATTGTTTTTCATGCGACGCGTTTTTTCCTTACGTTTCGGCGGCAAACGGCGGCCAATGGCGAGCGTGCGCCGCGCTCATTGGCGCTCGGCGCGGAGGCGGCGCGGCGCAGCCCGCTCTACTTACGGTACTTGCGATGTTTGTTTTTAGAATGCAATTGTTTTCAAAAATGACATGGTGTTTACTAGCCGCAGCACCTATCACCACACAACCAGTTTGGGGATACGCGGTGTCATCTGTCGGTGTGACCCGGCGTGACGCCTCGCACTATCGATACGCTTTAAGTTATAGTATAATATAAATGTCATTAATAAATTTAACATTTGAAGATAATTAATTGAATCGATCGAATAAATAAACGGTCCGTTTAGACAGGTGCCTAATCTATATATAAATAAATAAACTAATTAATAAGCAAATACTGTATTAGTTGATTTGTTTAAACCGATTAATTGCATCTGCATTTATGTAATGAAGATATAAAGTTAACTGCTGTTGGTACGCGAAGTACTTTCATATCTTCAGTTAATCCTCCATTAACACTAAAATTCACTGCAGTGAAGTCTACAATTTACTTTACGAAAGACGGACAGAGCCATCTGAGCGTTAGCTGGTACAATCACAAAATTTTTGGATACACTAATATATTTAGCTGTATGTGTAAATTGAGTTCGTTCCACAAAAGAATCATAAAATGGAAAGGCGTGAACAATATTCTCAGGAAATGAAGGCAATAGGGGGCATGGCTTAGGTTCAGGGCTCGACAGATTTTCAATTCCTACGAGTTCTTCAATAAGAATCCGAAACAAAGAACATAGCATGATGAATCCGGGGATAGGATAATTCAGCTCTTTGCCGAAGTCTGTTTTTCTTACTTAACTATAATTGTACTATATGTATTAATATTATTATGCACTATATGTTTTTATGATTAGCCACTTTATACCAAAGCTAAACAATCTAGACCACAGATGCTACAGCAACTGAGACCCTAGCTGTCGTAAGTATATGGGTCCTAGCTATCATAAATAACTCTCCAGATGATCCCATAATTACAGTAGGATCAACTCACCTTTCAAATCGTCATTTTCTACGATCACATGCCTGGTTAAAGCATTTTTGAGAAAATATGGCGGTAGTTAGAACCTTTTACCTACGTAATAAAAACAAAATAGTTTTAAGTTTTGATTATATTTTCGAGTGTGACGTCATGAAGTTAATAACCACCGCCCTTTGTCACGTAATATTACTCTTTGTTGACGCCCCTTAACGTGTTACATAATTTACGACTGGTGCCTTGATATTAAACATTAAAAAAAATTAACAACTAGGTTAAATTCTTAATTACTTATACATATTTACCTACTCATACTTTATTAAAACACAAACTTAGCAGTTCACTTACCTAATTCTCAATAAGAGACAATAGGATACACAATTTGAAAGTTAAAACTGAATTTATCAGGCAGAGAAATTCTTAACTACAAACTTAAAAAAAGCACACCGAGATGATAAAAATCAATAAATCACATGTACTAACAATCTCTAAGCCAAATTCGATAAAAAAGGGACAGTAACAGAATGCGTAGATACCCCTGAAGCAACAATTATATGACTTAAGCAGGTGTTGATGCGCTGATACCGTGCACTCTTAATGAAACTTCATACCACACCCAACCTGCACCATCAAACTGAATTTAAGTGTATTTGAATAAATTGAAACTGTAACTTCTAAGCTGCAAATGTCCATCGGGTCCGATAATCACTTGCGAGAGACAAGCAGTCTCTCATAACTAAACTGAACCAGGAGTATGTGTTGGTGTGCTTGAGGCGCTCTACCTTGGGGAAGACCCGGTCCCCCCTTAAATCAACCCTATCCCAGGGGAACTACGATATATTATCTAAGTCTTTTCGCTTTCGTATCATTAACAAATGCCATAATAATTAAAATAATTTATTACACTTATTACATATCTATTTGCGTATATACATATTATGTATAATATCCCGTGCACCTGCTTCACTTAATCACTTTAAAGTGTCCTTGTACAAATACAACGCAATAAAAAATATTAGCATATGTTATATGGTAATTATATCTACCAATATTTATTATCAACTACTTACTAATATTTACTAATATTCCAAAAGTGAAAGTGAGTTTGTTTGTAGCTTCCGCTGCTAAATTGCTGCACTGAAAATCACGAAACAGGTAACCTATAGGTGCAGAAAAAATTATCATTAAATGAAGTAACTTATTTGTCTATGAAATCCATTAAGTGAATGTCAATACATTGTAATGTACTTCAAGATATCACAGATCTTGAACAAGACGCTACTTTTGGAGAAGCTACTCAGAGACTAGAGCCTTAAATACTTTGGGGATTAAATCCTACATATATACGATACGTAATTCTTTTATAAAACGGATGAATGTTTGTAATTTTGAAAACTAAACAAATGTGTTAACCTATTTATACAAACGCACACACCATTGGGTTTACAAGACAAACTTGCGGGCTTAACTAGCAATATGTGTGTATATATAAGTACCATAAATGATCAAATTAGCCAAATGTTAAAAAGCTGTACATAATAAAATACACAGATAATGTTACGTAGGATGCACCTGCTGCTTTATCGTCTAACAAGTAACCAACTGTGCCCAGTGCGGTAGAAACATTGCTTTGTTTATGTGAATGTCGGTATACCCACATGGACCATGTGCGTGCTTACATACGTCAGAACTGTGTATGATATAACACACATGGGTGTGCTTGTACAGACTATATAGATAATATGCCTTACGTAAAACAATTCGGTAACGAGACGGAATAAAGCGGATAGTGTAAACGAAGAACTATTCAGGAATACATGTAAGACGAATCTAGATTCCGTATTTAGGTACCTACATAGGTACCTACTACATCAGTGAGCCTTTCAATGTGCTAAACATTATTTAGTGTAAGTACGTGATGCGGTGACGAGGTGGATACGAGGGTTGATCGGAGGAGTGGTACAAACGAGACAATTATTCGGCGCGGTGTTGAGTGGACGCGCATACAAATTGCAAACGAACCCACGGATAATGAGTGCTATCTCGACCTCCCCCTCGTCTCTTGTCCCCTGCGACGTCACTCACCACCAGGGAAGCGAAGGCGGCGGTCGGTGGCGCTAGAGGACACTCGCGACGATATTAAGTTTGTTTTGTGACGCGAAGGGCGCACCTCATTTAAATACGAAAGACTTGTAATGCACCCACACCAGGGCTGTTACCGCCTCCTTAATCTATGTACCACGTTTACTAAGACACAAAGCTTCGGCGGTAGCGGAATACACACAATGTTCACAAAGCTCAGTAACAGAAGTTTTCATTTCAAACAGTGATCAATCACAAAGTATCTTCCGGCAGTCTACATCTTTTTCCATTATTTTGTGAGGCCTTCAAATGAATTTCTCAATGAAACAGCGTGGTCTACGCACTTGAGTTTTTTTTGCTTCATCGTCTCATACGAACTGCATCAGACGATAAATCTTTAAAGATCTGTGATAGAAAACAGCAGATTTAAATACATTTTAATCTCTACTGTCACTGCCTTTCATTTCAATCAATAAAAATGACTTTATGGAGACGATTAAAGAAAAAACAAAACTACGATGAGTTGACAACAGGGGCAGCCCTGTGCCTTCATCCCCGCTCGGCGTTCGCGAGGTTGCACTCAATCGCAAGGTGTTATTTTTATTTGCACGCCAAGAGTGCTCTCCTTCCCCTCCTCCCCTGTTTCTTCCACCGCCCTCTTCGCTGAACAGTGTAGCCACGCTAACAAACACCTCCTATAATGTTCAAATACAAGACGATACCGCCTACGCCTTACCGTTTCGCCGCTCCACTTCACAAGAACTCACTGGGTCCCTTTTGTTCTTACCTAAGAAGGTTTTTATCGCATTTCAAATGCTGAAAATTTCAAGAAGGTACTGCCGAAAGACTACAAGGTAAGTAATGGAAAATATTTTTAAATGAACACCGATTTATTTCACAAATTGTTTCCTGCCTTCTCTATGATAATTATGCTGATGATTTATTACAAAGATATGCGTGTCAAGCAACTTACATATATTTTTGAGGGATCACTATATGAAATCACTTAATATGTTCACATGTTGTCAATAATCATCAGTGTAAAAGTAGCCCGTAACCTGCAAAAATGTCTCCATGTTTAAGCCAGATATCGTTTAGTAATAAGATTTCCAATCTACCTGACAGTTGTTACTATACAACTTTACTGTATTATTACCTAGCTTTACTATTTGAAGCTACACAAGAATATACCTCTCGCACACCTCACGATTACACCCTGAATAATATCTAGCGCTATTATTGCATCAAGCTTTTGGGGTGACGAAGGTCATTTTAGTAAAGGTTACATTTTTCCTGGATCATCATTACCAGTGCCGTGGTATGCCTGCATTTTACCTCTGATCTAACCTACAGCAGCGTCGCTTATGAATCTATCAGCAGGTACCTTCAAATTGACCTTACAATTGCCCGTAAGTTTGTTGTAGCAATGAATTACTACTACTTCTACTTAATAATAAAGTCTATGGAGTCACCTTTAATAGCACACATGACCCTCACGAAGTAGGAGCACTGAAACCACAAATAGAACACAGAAAATATACATCAAATGGAAGATGCGAATTTATCAGTCAATTATAGTACAAAGGCAATATTCGTAGGGCAGTGATTACTAAGTTAAGTAAATTAAAAAAATAACTTGCCTAAGAAAGTAATTAGAAACAGTACACTCGTCCTAATTCTGTCTTTTTAATGATTGATAAGGAAAAAAGACTGCCAGAGATACGAAGTCTTTAATAGCTTATTTTTTCTTTTATCCACCTATTCATTGTTGTCACATCACTGCTCCTGAGAACAGCAGCTCTCTCAGCTCGTCGTCGCGGCGTCGTGCGCAAGCGCCGAC
This sequence comes from Hypercompe scribonia, assembly GCA_949316085.1. NCBI lineage: Eukaryota > Metazoa > Arthropoda > Insecta > Lepidoptera > Erebidae > Hypercompe > Hypercompe scribonia. The sequence goes on along the minus strand of OX438967.1, from coordinate 212,119 downwards.
GAGCGCTCACGACATCTCTCAACTGTGCACTTCACACACCGATTAGTTTTACTGCCGATGCTATCTTATCGTTACATGTTTTGTGCCTGGTATCCCTGTGTGGTCCACACCAAGTTGTTTTATCTACTTACAATGGGTAATGTGAAAAACTTTTTTGCATATTTCAATTTAGTTGAAGAAAAAATTTCAAAAATTTAAATCAACTACGTGTACAGAAGTAGTAATTTCACCTATACCACTTTGCACATTACAGTGTCGACACACAGATAGGTGACCTTTTCTAGTGTTACTTCAGGTTTTCATGGTGAAACTTTTTCTAGAACTTTCATTTCACTTTTATGTGACTTAAAGATAACTTCCTTATATTTAACCTTAACCAAATACTTAAGACTTCCTTTTGCCCGTGACTCCGCCCGTGTGTATGTCGAATATCGCTAAAAACGTAGTCCATAATCATGAGTTACAACTGATAATCTGTTATCTGGCTTAGAAAAATAATCTGTGTACCTACATAAAACCGTTTGGCATAGGTTTCTGTTAAATTTACATACATCCATATAATTTATATATATCACAAAGTCGGGTCAGGTCAAAAAATGCTATTGAGTTTTACTAATTAGGTACAGATATGTTTAATAACCGTCCAGAGTTTAGAATTTGAGGTCTTAGTCAACGTGCCTCGGAAAGCACGTAAAACCGTCGGTCCTAGGCCTGATCAATCCCCGGTCATGTCAGATAACCGTCTATCGGATTTTGAGAGTAAGGGAACAGAGAGTGCCCCTATATTTACGTATACACTTATGCCATAAGTATGATATTTGCTGTGTAACCGTAAATATTAATCTACTACTGTTACTGAAATCGGCTAGAAGTACTTCAGGGGTATATCAGACCTATAGGGTCAATAAACATTTACTTATACTGATAATAACAAGTAATAATTAAGACACTTTAATCGCCCAATCTTGACAAAAAACTCAAACAATGAGATAATTATTGGTGCAGTGTAAATATTGAGGAGGCGGTGGAATTTATGTTCAATTGTCAATTAAAAGATTTAAAACGATCACGTACATCGCGTTTGTGATGCAAATAATCCAGCGGGTGATCTCTCCCGAGCGACCGTGACGACGCTCCCGAGCGTCCCGGTGCCACGAGGCGTCAACACCCTGTCTGTTTCAACGACGTTTTTACATGATAATAAACCCATTAATTGGACGATGTCGCTCTTAACAAATCTGGTTTTCTGTTTCAACGACTTTAGTCTCGCGCAAAGAGGTGCTAAGAGACAAGTGCCACCATTATGTCGACTACCGTAAATCACAATACACCTACTGAAACATGGCTATATAGAAATAAATTATTAAACCGATATTTACAGCTTTAGTACAGTCTCTGGTATCCACAGACCATACTGACAAAGGGTGTACCATTATTTAAAATACCTTTTGCGCTGCTTAGAAAGATGCTAAACGAAGGGGACATTCCGTATAAAATCCAAGGTAATATAATACAAAACAATACAACAAGCTTTTGCGAATTAATCGAGTTCAGCAAAAGTTTCCAAAACAATAGTAACGACATCCCGCCGCGGTGCAATTTCGTTTATGCAAACTTTGATTGAACGACTTCAAATAAACAATATTGTTGTATTGTAAGGGGTGTCAATCAATCGGTATTGCGTAGCGGTCACGTGTCGATCTAATGAATTGTTAGTCAATATAAAGCTGTGTACAAACAAACGATGCTTTGTGCCGGACGACATCGGGCGGTAATAGGCGACAATCAGCCACATATTGGGACGTGGGACTGAAGCCGCGCCGTGGGGATGCGGCCACGAAGCTTCGGTCGCTCCGACGATCGATAGCGAGCCACGAAAGGGTTCAATATAATAACATTACCAATTACCGATACCCCAATGCTCCGTTATACGACAATGTTGGTAAACGTAATGCTATTGTAGGTACTATTTGATTTAACATATTCGTGTGATTTAAGTTGTCAAAATATTTTTCCCATTTTGTATCGGATGTTTTGTTTTTGAAATGAATCCTTGGAATGATTGAATTGAATTACAATTACGAAATAGAATTTTAAGAAGTTGTGTCAATAGAGTTACTTATAAAATTTTAAGAATTTAATATTAGATTTATACAATTGTAAGTTATGTTTCGTTCTTGATGATTCTGAAGTACAACATGAAAGATACGATATTAATTTCAACCTCGACACATTTATTCAAAAACAATTTTTCAAAAATGCGTGGGTAAAGAAAATTGTTGAAGTAATATAAATGCTCTAACAATGTGTATCGAAGTACATCTGGCATTTGTTACGACGAGCTGATTTGCTTTAACTATGTGTGTAACTGTAATGGGCATACCAGATACTACTTTTTTATTTTTTTTGTTAAGGAGTGTATTGTATGTATGCTGTTAGTATGCCGTAAATAAATAAAACTATGATCAAATCTAATCATTTAAGTATGTATGTACATTGTTATTCTACAAAAGTCACTGGGAGCGAAAGCAATGTGTTAATATTTAATTAGCTCGGGCTAACGGTTGATGGGTCGTGTGGAGTCGGTAAAGGGCGAGGTGATCCCGTCCAAGCCAATAAAGCGAGATCAGGCGGCCTAATGAAAACTGTCGCAGGCAAACAACCCAATTGATGTAGGAGCTAAATTAAACTATTTCTCGAATATATTAGCAGGAGAAACGGCCCCGCGACGTGCGGCCGTTCGTCATACTGCTCTAGAGTGCACACATCGTCCTTATATTAAACAGTAATTTATACACTCGTCGTTCTTTATAGAGGCAGGGACCTACATAATTGTAAAGCTAACGAAGACATGGCCTGACACGCTTACGGTTCCTGACAAAATTTTAGAAAATTATCTACCATATAACACTACGAGTATATAACAGATAAAAGTGGCTGATGTATACATATGTGTATAACTGACATTATGCCTCTATTCAAAACTTACAAAATTGAAATCATCAGGCACTTTATCAACTAATTGCGAAACTGACCTTAAAAATATTAGTTTCATTTATCACAATTATTGAATGTGAAAGAGCGCAGTTACAGGACGTGCCGTTGAACAAAAGGAAGTTCTCAGTAAAATGATTTTACTTGAGTGAAATTCCCTAAGCCCTCGCAAACCCTCACATGACGATTAAAACACGGATTTCAAATCATAGAACAGTTCACACGTCACATGTCACATGCAGCAGAAGCACAAACAAACAAACACACGCGCACTAGTGCTGCCCGTTATGATCGGATCGCTGCACATCGGCTCCCTTGTGCAATTGCACCCTAAAACAAACTCGTTAAAAAGACATTAAGCCAACTTTAATAAACGTTGTGACTGTAAACTTTATAAGAATTTCATCCTGTTGAAGATAACATTCCTACATGCGTTTAAACTTTTGCTTTTAAGAGTCAGAACGTGATGTGGTTGTTTGTTGGATGAAGGTGCCTTTTTTTCAGTGCAGAAATTTCCCTGGACACCACCTGTTGGTGTTTAGGTGGGACTCGAACCGACCAAAAACCTCACGCCGTCACGGGTACTAGAAGCCGGGGAACCCCGACATACGTCGGGCCACCTACGAGTACAGCTTGTAGATGGCCCCCTCTCGAAAACCTCGGCTGAAAGGGAACCTCGACATTCCTTTTCTGCCCTAAAACAACACACGCCCGCAGTATCACTGCGGTCTGCCTCTGGTTGGGTGACAAATGGCCTCACTTGTTACCCTAAGGCTTGTGCTTATGGAGGACGGAGATCGTTTTGCGATCTGCATTACGCAAGCATAACTTGTTCGCAGAAAGAGAAGGCACAATTCCACGTTTTGTAAATTACCACTCCGCAATTGTATTACCATACGAGAGATTTGTCACTCTGATGACCACCACGTGATCACGTCTCTGCCCCATTCACGCCAAACAATCTGTCAGCGCGTGGAGCCATCACTGTGGTGGCACTCAGGTGTTAATTCTTTGCTTATCAGACACAGGTGACCCCCGAAGTATCCTTTCCCAATAATTAGCTGCGTCGGCCCGTGTAAGAAGGTCCTCACTACGCTCTAAGAACAAAATATTTATAAACTTATAATGATTCATTATCGTGATAGGCCTAATACAGTATTCAAATTTAGTATTTAGTGTATTTATTGCCTACAATCATATCATTATATGATATAGTTTATTATTTTTCCGATAATTTTAGAACAAAAACAAAGTTAGTCCAGTAATTGCAACTTAAAAAATTAAAAAACAATTAAGACAAATTTCAAAATGTTGACAATGCAAAAAACCTTAATGTTCACTACTTAAAATTAATTCAACAATGGAAAATGTTCATTATAAAATATATCTTCTAATTTGCAAACAAACGTTTTCATTGTTGAGATTAATAAATTGTTCCGTTAGGACTATCGTCGTCCACTGCTGGACGAATAATATTAATAATATTTTTATTTATTTATTGATTAAGTACATGTATTTATTGTAGTTCTATAACTGTTGCCACTCTATAAGACTGTTACCGTTGTCTCTTCCTGATTAACTACATATTTTGAATACATTAGGAGTCAAATTAAGTAAGATTGCTCCATTCTTAGTCATTTACAGAAGATATTACAATAATAGATACGAGCATCTCACATATCACTACTCACAACACAAACACACAACATTTTTTGGTATAGAAACATTTTTAAACTACAAAAGATAAATGTATTGGGCTAGCTAAACTTGCACTCTTATTTAAATACCTAATATGTCTATCTTTCTAAAAAGTAGATAGTGAAATGAAATTGTAAGTTCTGGGTAGATTAGTAGTAGGTAGACTACGATTTTGATGGAATTCTCATCCGCATGAACTCCTAGCTGCAAAATGAACTAACTGTTCCTGCGTCAAAAATATATTTTTTTTCATTCTGTCGTAAAGATTATTACATAGTTTTTAGCAAGCAAACGAACAGTCCTACTAGAGCCCACAGACACGTGTACAATAAATCTGCGCAGCAGCCACTACCGTCACCGTCGTCATACACGTGCTAATGAACGTGGGCCCGGTGCGATCTTATCTCTCGTTTTCACAGAAATCGCGCGCTATTGAGACGTGCACCTGAGCGCAGACATATCCTTCCCTGCCACTAAATCATACCAGAACCGTTCCCGACATGTAACTAACTAAACCACGGAATAAAGGAACCCTTTGAACGATTCGCTGCGGTCGCCACCGCGTCCTCCGCGGGTGGACGTCATTGTCATAAACTCTGTTGTTAACATTGTCTGCTACAAGATTTATGTGGGACACGAGACTAATAGAAAATATGTTTGTAAAGAGGTGTGGGACATAAGTCCACGGTGCACAGATAAGCCGAACGAACCGCTCATCTATATGAGAAACACATGATCCCTTGAGACGGCTGTCATGTTTTTAGTTTCTTATTCTCATCAGCCTATATAATTAGCGAGCTACCATTAGCAATTTATCCACACTATATTCTTTAATATTTCCTAATCGTTACAATTTCAAAATACCGACAAGGAAAGCCGCTAAACACTAACTTTGAGGTACACGTCTAAATTTAGTTCAAATACTACATTGGCGATCTTATAAAATATTCAATAAGTTTCTAGATGTATAATATTGAATATTTTATAAGGTAGGTAGGTAATTATTATGTAACATTCATATAACTTTTTGCCAGACTTCATAATGACCAATAACTAGTATAGTTAAATCCCTCTTTCTGTTGAATCAATGTAAACAGTGCTCGCAACTACTAAGCATATACTCGTACTTCATATGCACTATAGTATAATTCATAATAAAGACATCGGGATGTGTGCAGGGACGGACGGCAACGGTGGCAACACCAAGTTTCCGAGAACTCATCAATATGTGATCTGTTACATTTGGTTTCTAAATGCGTTGACGCACGCCGCAGCCTCCCATCTCATCGTTATACTTGTTTGTCAAATCAATTGCCTGTATCGATGTAAATGTCAACGATAAACAACTCCTATTTTCGTTTTTCATCGCTAGTCGTGCTCACACTCGACTTTAATGAAGTTCTGGTGCAAGTCATATTTAAAAACTAGTATAGTTTTCATACCCTGTCTTGCTACTACCCTAATGTCATTGTATAGTGTAATAAAAATAATTAATGAAATTACTTTTCATTGAAAACAATCATTGTTATTACAAACCCAATCTATAACGCGGCAGATTTAGTAAAAACCTAGTCAATAAATCATTTTGTCCATTTCAATCTTCCGCGCTTATTACCATAACAACAATATAGTTAGAACTTTGTATCTTAATTGTTATAATAGGTAGATATTTATAAAGAGACATGACATTGACCTGGTCTTCCCAGGTGCGGCTGAGTGCGAGTGATCTGGAATAATATCCAGCGGCCACAGATTCATAATGAAACACGAACTCCAGAAACATTATGCAACCGTTATCCCAAAATTTAGGCAAATCTGATCCATTCACGTATAAGTACGATATTTATTTATATTCATTGAGCCGCAAAGCAAATAGACTTCCGTAGCGACTTACTGAAGAATAAAGCGTTTACTAATATCGTTGAAGTATATTAAACTTCACATTCAACTAATATTATAATGATACATATGAAGTAAATCGGAAAAAAATCCTACCGTCTGAGAACATCTTCACGTGTGTTACATAAACCGTCGCGTCGGTGTGATACGACAATACTATTCCGTGGGATTGTTTGACTAATCAGGACAGCGTATAACTACTTTTTATGTAGAAGCCAGTATATTGTAAACAGTAAACATTAAAACAATTAAACTGGACACTCTTGTTATAATACATATTTTTGAGTATTTTCTTTCTTCACTTTCAGAATTGCCTTTTACACTAAGTAACTTGGACCCATTATTTTAAAGTTATCACGATTATATTGACTTGGATCAAGCGCCATTAAGCGTCTATTATGGGTAGAGGGGCAGTTCATACAATGCTATAACATTAGTATGGATGTAAAAGTTACTCTAAAATCTGTTTGTTAGAAAGAAAATAGGTTAATTTAGTATAACATCTCCTGTATAGTACTGGCCTGGCCCAGAGACTGGCCGATGTGGTCGAAGTCGAGTAGCAGTACGTCATATTAAGTCAGAAGTGCGCGCTGGTGCTTACTGGTAAGGGTGGTATGTGTGTGCTGATTGGCTCACCGCTGAAAACAAAAATGATATCCACTAATAACACAACATTCACTCTGCTCTGCACTGCTGGACATGGGTCTCTCCTTAGCAAGGAGGTCTTGGCCTACTATACGACGCTGGTCAGACGGTTAGTATAGCGTCTATTTTAAGTTTTGCTTCTCATAAACACTGTCTCCAGAAAACAATATTCATGATTACTAAATATAATATAATTTGTAATTACCTCTGCCTCTAATATTATAATCCTATCTTATTATGTATATCTACATATATACATATGAGTGGGGACGAATGTATGAACGATTGTTACTCTTTCACGCAAAAACTATAGAATGATTTAGATGAAATTTTATAGTAATACAGCTTGTAATATGCTCAGAATAACACATAAGCTACTATTTACCAGGTTAACCGACATATACGCGGGCGGAGTCACGAACAAAAGCTAGTAATACATGTTACCTGTATACGTTCGGCGACTTTTTAATTTCTTTCATCCTCTTTGTATCGTCATCCTCAATTTTAAGGATCGTGATCCCTATCCAGCCATTCTACGAGAGAAGGCTCGTCACCTATTCTTGCCTTGAACAGTGTATAGGGTAGTGTGAATCGTAGTTCTGAGAGAAGAGCAAACTTGATTTGCCTCTGAATTTTTCCTTTGATCTTACCCGTCACCATCTGTTTTTCGAGGGTAATAATGCCTTCCCTACTCGCGATGTAATTGAAGTATTCGAGGATTCTATGGAGTCATATGGACGATATTCTAATTTTTGCAAATAAATTTTTGATACATACCTGACACAGTGCGTCTGTTTATTTCACAAGATATTCCTACAATAATGTATATTTGTTAGATGATCTGCCATAAAAGTATTTTCTAGGAAACTTAATTGTTTAGTGAGAGGTGAGAAATCACTGTTATTACATAAACTAATGGGAATGTCATCGGAGGGTGCTTCGCTAATATTCGTGGAAGAACCAATCCTCAGGTGAAGTGTAAAAAACAAGGTCCCGTTGACTACCTGGTACCTGCACGCTATTGTACAACACACTAGATGGATAGCAGTCATCTTTTCTCGCTATACACGTGTTTATCTGATACGTGCAGCCCCCGCTTATTTGATAAACTGATGAAGGACATTTTTTGACAGTAAATTATCTTTTAGTACTACTGAGGTGGGAAAAAAAATTGTGACATTGAGAAGCTAGTCACTTCGTCTCTTGTGACTAATCACAGAACAATATCGTTGTTTCCGTTATTAAACGAAGAATTCAATAAATCACTAACGTTATTGTTGTTTTTCCTTATGTTCAAATATTTTAAAGACTATTAAAAAGTTTAAACAAAGCAGTGGACACGCGGGACGTGTCGCGGCGCGGCGGCCGCGCTCACAAAGTCGCAGCACAATGCCTGACCCGACCTCATCTCACGCAACTACCGACTCAAAAAATAACATCTACGAATCACAATTTAGAGAAAAAATCTTTAAGAGTATCTGACACGTTATTTGTTGGCAGCCTGGAACGATATCTGTTGGTGGTTATGAATAAAGGGCCGCCGTGATATATGAGGGTCTCGGCTTCGTCCTGTGATTTATACACTGCTCACTACCGTAGCACTTCATAGCAACTCCGTTGATTAAGTGATTCGTGCTTTTTTATAGAAAATGTATAGGATATATTAGTGTAACTACAGGTTTTAGTTTAGTAAAATCACCAACCAATTGTCATATTACTTACTGACATCAATAAAAATCAAAATTTTTGAAGCAAACTGCAACATCTGAATCGATCGATGTAAATTTATACATGCATTGTTTGAAACCATACAAAGGACAAAGAGTAAATTTGATAAAAAGAAAACTATTTTCAAGGACCAATAAAATGTTTGACAAAACCCAGGTCAACGGTAGAGCTCAACCCGATGGTCTACAATTAATTGTCTCACTTGGATCGTAATGTTTTGATTTAACTATAATTCGATGTGTACGTAGCTGAAGATAACAGAACAGCACCATGTACCGTGCTATGATTAAGTGGTTGGATATAGTATATCAATGTTGTCTTACGTATTGCTCATCTCGATGTGTGATTACATTAGCACGCAGATACTGCACGAGTGGATGTAACCGATGTTTCATTAGTTTTAACAATCTATTGACTGCACGTTGCAGTTATCAATTTGTAATCACGTACGAGTATATTGTAGCTACGTTACCGATAAGGCTAGCATTTCAAAAAAGATGGCAGCTTTGAAAAAATGTAATGGCTGTGTATTAATAGCTAAGTGTTTCTGAAAGTTTTCGCCTGAAATCTTGAGAACCGTTTAAATTGTTTTGAACCGTACAAATTTGGACGAAATTTTTGAAAAAGAAAGTAGAAAAGAAGATGTGATCCACGCTATGTTTGAGTAACATTATGCACAAGAATAGAGTATTAGTAACTAATAATAATCGAATCTCAAATGCAACTCTGAACCACGAACCTATTAGCTTTCGTGAGAAAAAGGCAAGAGGCTCCCATGCTCTTGCTTTTAATTGCTGCAAGACTGCGCCAATGGCTTTGTTTGAAGCACCCGTAACCAACGCCAACTTGGCGTTGTAATCTGGATGGGCCAACAATGCTGCTTGGCAAAGACTGTTCTTGCAGTTCTGGAATATCTCGTGCTCCTCAGGTGAAAAATTTACGGGATATAAACCCTTAACGGACCCAATAAGGAGAGTATTCAAAGATGCTTGGTAGGTAGCTGCACCTGAAGTGAATCGCCGGTAAAAATTTAACATCCCTAGAAATCTCCGCAGCTCTCTGACAGTCTTGTGTACTGCAAAAGTTTGAACTACCTCGACCTTGGTAAGCAGCAATCTTTGGCTGATATATGGCAGTCCAAAAAGTTAACCTCCAATACTCTGAAGACGCACTTGGAACTGTTGGCACATGATTACTGGTACGGGTACCATGATGTGGCGACTTTTGAAATTCAGCACAAACAAAAATACACAACAACGTCATCTTACGAAGATCCATCAAAATACGGAGTATAATGAACTACGAAGCAACTACTAATCCTGTATCGCACAATAGAGATTCTCGTTACAATTGGCATATGTACAACATCCCAACATCAAGTGTTGGGCCGCGACCGACCAGGCATAATCACTTTGCCTGGTCGGTGGATCCTCCCTTTGTGTCGGAGGGATATGACACCCGTCTCTCCACAGTATAATAAATAAGCATAGAGTGGTTGTTGTTTGTCTGTCATTGTTGTTATAGTTGTTAAGTTTGTCATAGTTATAAAGTGTTATATTTATCTTTCCATTTTGTCACAAATATATTATTTATATAAATATATGTATATAGCCGGAGGCTCGTTTTCCACCAAATATTAATTTGTCCTGGGTGGAAAACATAATTGCAATGAGTTTAATTTATCTATTTATATGTAATATATATGTGTACTTACAAACAAGAAACATTACTTAGAAATATTAGTCTGACTATCATAGTAGAAGACAAGGATCTACATCCTAGTTTGACATCAGACGGCCGTGTGTGAGATTATTAGCAACCGTGACGGTCGTATCATCTCTATGTAGATACTCAGAGTTGCGCTGTTAGTTAACTGTGCTCCATGTGTCATCCAGGCCCGGGGGAGGGGTTGCGAGGTGCGGGGAGCAGTTACTGCCTAACTAACTATAAATTATAAGGTCACCAATTAAGATAACGCCACCGTTCCCGACAACAATGCTTTTGGCTCTGATACATAGTGGCTGTGATGGACGTAACCGATGATATGTGCCAAAACTTCCGCACCTGTACTCGAAACATAGGCTCGGTATTTCCAAGCCATGATGCCTTCACTATTATTTCAGTACATAATAAAATTGCAACAAGTCAATGTCTGTATGTTCGTTAAAGATATTGAACCATTGATATACTTTATTAAAGTTCAGGACAACAGTTTTTAGAACTTTTGTCTCTTTATCTGTTTGTTTGTTTGTTTTAGTGTTTATGCACGCTGATCTCTGAAGTAAGCCACTTTGTTTTAACATCTGTTTTCACTTATGTATTGTGGCAAACTTCAGTTAACTTTAAGTGATTGTTTTATTTCAATTGCGTCAATACTATTTACATTACTTACCGTAATAAGTGACGTACGCACGAGCGAAGTTGCAGGTAAAAGTTAATAAGTGTTATGCCCTAGTAGAGTTACCTAGTTGTTTAGTACCTGTAAGTAGGTAATAGCGGTCTCTAGAGGTTTATGGACGGTTGCTTTTTTTTTCTATTTTAAGAGCCTGCCAAAGTGACTCTACTCTGCCTGATAGAAAGCATGCATAGAATCCAAGAATTGTGATCACCATACTCTTTGCAAATGCAGACAATGCAGTATGGTGACCTACACTATGGCGGCCTAATGAGATGCTTTTTATGCCTCGCTTGAGGACGTAAAAGGCATGACAGCCATCATGGCAGTGTTAGGCTTACAAAGTTACCACGATAACTGTCACCCCTGCATCGATGGGCTTCCGGTCTGCTTTTGCCTTTGCACCCTTATATGTGGGTAGACAGCATGGTGAGGTCTAATTCATACTTTGGTGGTGCGAGTGCATCATATTATATAATATTATGTATAATTGTAAGTGTAGACAGATATGTACACCGATATCGATAGCAGTATGAGTGAACAATCGACAATATTCTTGGATTTAAAACAAGAACATGAGTTATTGAACAAAAGGGTGGGTGCGCGCGCGTCTGTAGGAGCCATAAGTTACATGAGTATGAGGCGGCCGCGGCGGCCAAGCGAAATAAAAGAGAGGCGGCGGTACGAACAATGGCACGGTCAATACGGTAGCCGCGATTTGCATATCGCGCATCGACTCCTGCGCCGCCGGGAGCCGCGAGTCGCGCCGCCGACCACCGAACACTGTAGGGCTGATGCGCGTAGCTCCCCACATGCATCTGATTTGACCTCATGATGCGCATGAAACTAACTTCCGAAGTGAATCTCACGTGATAAACTCATTAAACACCATCACCAGCACGATCACTATCACTTTCCTGTTCTTTTCTTATTTATTTTTTTGAAATCGGCGTAATGTATAGTAAAAGGTTTTGACTACTATTATATGGCTGACCACCTGCCTGAAGCCAACTTGCCTTTGGAATATAATCCTTTTCAGACAAGACAAAAGAAGGAACTAAAGGAAAGGAACAGAGCGAATGAGCTCATGGTATACAGATACTCTAGGATGGTAATCGGAACAGGAACTTCAATAGGTCGAAGGTACCAAAATCTGGTCGTATGTCGCTGTCAGCCACAGAAACTGCTACTGTCCACATGCATGTAAATTTAAAAAATGGAGAAAAAAAATTAAAATAAAACCTTAACAGTCAAATTTAATACTATTTTGTTTCAGAATGTGTTTCTTATAAATGTACTTCATTGATACTATATGGTAACGATCTCTAAATTAAAATTTCCATATTTTTTATCAAAATTATATTTTATATAATTCCGTGCTTTATACAGTTTAGTGAGCCATAATCATGTAAACTTTAACAATATGTCTTTTTTTACATGAAACCAATATGTTCTCATAATACAATAGCCAGCAACGGTTCCTTGACTAAGCTCTCAGCACGGTGCAGAGCCAACCCTGGCGCCGCCGCGATGCAGCAATTGTTGTTTATCGTAGCGCACGCGGTATTCTCACTAGCTTTTGTTCCACTACTTAAATTTGTACTGCTTTTTATTGCTCCTCATACATACATCCATACATTCGGCCATTTAAATAAAATACTTTATAATTTTATCTCAGATAGAACATAACGAGTATTAACAATTACGTGAGCTTTATGTAAAGCTGGGATATTTAAAAATTATAAGATATTTGTTCATATCTAATATAATCCATTGCTGTTATACTTTCAGTTCTTATCTACCTTTCTTTTTCTAATACTTTCTACTTTTTCCGACTCAATCCTTAAAGTTGACGAAAGTTCTAAACATGTCCCTTACTATGTAAATAGACTAAAATTACAATTGTCTAAATGTAGGCCGTTAAAACTCTGCCTTACCCTTAAGAAATGTAAGCGTGAGTATTTGTATGGGCATTCGATTACATAATATTTTTTGGGCTACACTCCACAAACGTAGATTTCGTAATTTTCGATAATTTTGCTTGTCAACATGCGACGCAGCTTGCTAATGCTCATGATTAATCAATGTCCGAGGCGGATGCTTCCGTCCTACCTACTTGTACTTAATTGATTGAAGATATTCGTAATTCCTGGAAATATGTATAAGAGCCACGGGTCACGGCGAGCGCTCTCACGTGGCGCCACGTGACACATTACCATGCATTTGAATTGAGTGACGGGTGACGAGCCGCGCCCGGAGATTTTCCAGAATAATTGCATACTCATCAACAGTCCTTCAAACACCCGCTACATGCCCTATTTATAGGGTCTAGGTAGACGCCTTCTAGTCTCATCACGTGGCACCAACACCTACGCCACCTCTAGTTTTAATCAAACAGATATACATATTATTTAAAATGCGAGCTAAGTATGCCATCGAAGTACTAACTGAGATTGATTAATATTAAGAATGGTCACATAGTTTAGTGAGTTAAAGAAGTCTAAGAATCATCGTCGATAGCCTTTAATAGTCCACTGCGAGACATTGTAGGTCTCTCCTTAGAAACGAATCACTATATAGTCCACTGATATATGTACATCTCTAATCTATCCTAATAACGCAAGATAGTCAATAATAATATTTTCAATGTTCGTTTTTAATTTTGTTTTTCTCTCAGAGCTCGACGCTCAGCTGATCCCACCAAATGCAGAGTAGAAGCTTCGAACAATGGATGTTTGGTTTACGGGACGACGTTGATGCGTGACCAGGCATATCCCACGATTTTTTACGTTTTGTATTGTCGTAGTGAATCCACCTTTTATCTCCAGCGATAATACATTTTCCTTTCTGCCGTTAAAACAGCAATTCACACATGAGAAAACGCCGTTTAATGTGCTCTTAGCTTCACTCATACAGCACACACTGTCCTTGTTGTCGGATCGGAACGCTTTTAAATGTTTTGAACTTCCAATATTTTCCTGAGCTCTACAAGCGTCTGATATGGAACTTGAGCAAGCAATGCCTCCAATTCTTCGTGTCCAAACTTTGTCAATTATCCGGAACGTTCTTTATCGTCAAGGTCAAATTTATTATTTTTAAAGCGTTTAAATCAGTCTCTGCATGTCGTATTCGACAAACCATTGTCACTATATGCTTCAACAAGAATTATGTGTGCTTCAACTACAAATTTCTTTGGAATAAAGCAGTGCAATAAAATGACCTGCAAAAACACTTTATTTGGCACAAAAGTAGACATTTTCGTAATTGGAAAATAAACACGTGGTTGACACTGTGGTAAACTATATCTGCTAATTGAGGTTACATACAATACTACTTAGCTGATGTGTTACCGTACGAAATTTCACGCACAAAATGCCGCTATACCACCTTTTAAGAAACAGTGAGATTTTTTTAAGGTCGTATACATATGTATGTGTTTGTATATGCATGTATATTTACTTATTTAAGGTTAAAATTGCTTATACGTGATAAAAGCTCTGTCATTTATTACTTACCCATAAGCGTAATTACTTCATCTTTTCTCTACAACGTTCATCGATCGACCGGCAAAAACTACCTTAGACATAAAGACAACCGATGCAGGTATTTGTACATAAAGTTATAAAATAAAGTAAAGAAATAAATACACACTGACCAGTTTAAGGAAACAGCGACTTCACTATTTTTAATGATTTAGCATTTTTTTAATCATTGTTTTGTCGTTATTTACCGATTTAAAGTGTCAGCGACCTTATGTATGGGAATACCCTATTTTAAAACTTAGAAACAGTAATGTCTAGTTTAAGAATAGGGCAATGAAGTAATTTATTTTTCCTTACTTATGTCACTTCGGAGGTGGAGATTCAATAAATCGATAAGCTGAGATTGAGAGGATATAGGATTATTTATTTATTTATCTTGGACATATGCATTACAGGAACTGAAACGTGTACCGAGTTTAAACTTATCGGTGTAGTGCGAGTACATTCAGAGACAGTTGGCTGTACATAGACGAACAGACGTACTTAGAAGTAGTCGTATAAGATAGCCATTTTTCATTTGCACATTAGAAAATGTAAACAGTTCTCAAATAAAAATCAACTCCATAGGAAAGTAATTAATCAATTTCGAGTAGTTTGATGTAACGCCTCTATTATAAGCGATATCATTAATTACTTGAAGTTAGTCGTACTTTTGTTGAAATATTTAGGTATTCATCCCTTCAATCACAATTCACTGTCTGTTCATGATGTAAACAACAAAAAAAATAAAAAAAAATGGTCCTATTACACGCAAATCACCACTACGTAAACTCAATGCTGGATGGTTTTCTTGGTTTTTACCTGTTGGTTATATGTAAAATAGAATGTAGAAAATGCACCGATGATACGATAACATTGTATTAGCAAGAACAACTAATGCGACAGATACCGGCGACGATGCCCAATATTGATTCGCTGGGATAACGGCCAGCTTTTTGCGGAACATGTCCCCAAGTAATTCCCAAAATGGCCCCTACTCTAATGTATAATTCAATCGATTTCATTAGGAGAAGTTTTTCAGCGGCGGCCGGGTCACCATAACAACACATACATATGTATGGACCGTTTAATAAATTGGATGGAATCGAGTTTTTAGATCCGTGACTCCCACGTCTGGCCGGAACCGTGCCACTAATCCTCCGAGAAACGGAAACTACCATTTCTACGTGCCTGTATTTACTGGTACTTCAATTCTCTAAAGCTTCATCAATACTTACATAAATTTATTGCTTGTCCACTAATTAGGTAACTATTTTTTATTCTGTTTATTCCAGTGACCACACAGTGGTCGATAATTGATTTGGAGCTGGTTCAGTTCGATTTAGAAAACGGACTGCCTCTGGCAATCCGTCACAGCATGAAATAATGTACCTACTCTTTGTTAGGCCAGAACAACAGGATACAATCGATAAAAAACATTAAAATTTTCAATGCTTCCCTATAAACTCATGAATGGCTGTAGTATGTCTGACTTATCGCATATACTATTAAAGCACATTCCTAAAACTTTTATAAAAAAACATCGGATAATAACAAACATTAAGAAGTTCCCGAACGGAAAACAGCAATCCGAGTCACGCGACCGACGACGGATGATCCGGTGACTTTTTTATGACAACAAAACATTGCGGAAGTTATGTTTCAAGGGTATTACGCACAGATCATTTAACTCCATTCTCCTCTCCTAAGTGAAAGCGCAACTATATTTATTACTGCACGCTTTGACAACCCTGTCCGGCGAGGGCGGCGGCGGTGTGACGCCTCCGCTTGGTTCCACGCGCGACCTAACTGTGATCTTATCTCTACCTTGTACGGTCACAAATCCTACAGCTGCCGAAACGGCACTTAGGTCTGTAGTTCAGGGTTGCAGCTCAACGGTTATCTAGTGAAAAGTTATATTGTCATTATTTTATGATGTCTTCATCTCGGGCCGCATTGGTCACGGCGCGCGCGCCAACGGTCGGGAAACGTGTAAATTCATACTCGACTAGTTCCAAAGAGGGCAGAGTGCCGCTGTGTTTGTTCTGCCGAGTGCTGTCGATACACCACATTTGTTTCAATGAATTATACACTTACACATAAAAATGATTAGTTCGTTGCCATATACAGTTACATAACCTGTAGTTTACAACGTAACAAAGATACTGGTATTGGAACTGCATTTATTACAAACTAGCGACCCGTCCCGGCTTCGCACGGTAATCTTTGAAATTCTTAGTTTTTCTTCACTATAATACTCGTATATTATGTAATACATATATAAAACTTCCTCTTGAATCACTCTATTGGCGAGACCCACATTAATATTCGCTCGGTACTTTGGAAAATCTAATCATCATCATCATCTACATCACCTCAGCCAAAAGACACCCATTGCTGGGCATAGGCCTCCCCTAAGGTCCACCACAGCAGCTGGTCCCGTGCCGATCGCACGGAGTGGCTTCCCGCGACCTTCACCAGGTCGTCGAACCACCTTGTCGGAGGCTGACGGACCAATGCTGCGTTTCCCAATATACCACTGCAGAACTAAAACAGAAATAAAAGAAAAAATTAAACTAAATCCAAGAATGAAAAGAGACTTCATCTTATACTATGTGGATTTTTAAATTAAATTTAATATAATGAATACACAATATCTACTATTGGATTCAAAATTTTCCAAAAGAAAAAACTTGACTCAGAATTAGATTCAGACTGTAAAGCAGCAGTTAAGATATAACAAGGCAAAATATCTAAAATGAGCCATCATTCAGTGTGTTTTTGGCTTTAAACTAGTTCCTAATGTCCGTTACAACCAGTTCATTAATACCAACACTAAATACCTATGGTTCTATGCAAATTAATGATGGCTCAGAGTACAAAAATTATGAAGTACATGAATATACGAGTATATATACTTCTTTCACATCTATAACAAATATAGAAAAATATGAATAGCGAGGCCTACCATTCTTTAAAGACATTAATAGGAGGATTGTGTCTATTGAAATGTTAATCAAATATATTATATTTAAAATGATTGTACCCCTTCCATACAAACTTTCTAATCGATTGAAGAGAGTAATACTTTTTTGTCACGTGAAACTGGTGAACGTACCTTTTGAATGAAGCGCCACTATTCTAAACTGCTGGCGTAGAACTTTGTACCGTTCGCAAGGTATTTTACTCGGCACAGCAATATTATGTGATTGTCAAAAAAAAACCGTAAAGCCAACAAAACTATGTATATTAGTCAACAAGCAAACAAGCAACTATACCATTAAAAAAAGTGGCCGGGTGCGAGTCGGACTCGCCCATGAAGGATTCCGTAGCAGCGTTTTATGGCGTATTAAAAAAATTGCACTTACTAGATCTCCTACAAACAAATGTTCAGTAAAAGTTTGTATTGTAATGTCCATCATATATTTTTTTAGTTTTATCATTTCTTTATTTTAGAAATTCTCACGCAAACTATTCAGTTTTGAAAAAAATTATATTAGAAACCTCAGTATAATTTTTCAAGACCTATCCATAGATATCCCACATACGTGTGAATTTGATGAAAAAAAATCTGTTTACATATGTGTTTCTACATATGCTCCGACTCGCCGTATGACACCTAGCGTTTGTCTTGGTAGGGTTGAGTTGGCCAGCGTGTCACCTAGGACCATGAAGAGGTCTTCTGTCTCCTTGTATGATTTGTTTAAGAACCATGCCGAAACAATGGCTTTACATTGGTGCATATTTAATCCATACAGGGACAACATTTTGTGAAATCTTTTATACAAATAGAACCCCAAGAAAATAAAGAATATACGACCAAAAGAAGTTTTATTTAGTAACGATACGACCACAAAATGATTACGAGTGATTTCAGGGATTTGGAAGGTTTGGGAGTGTTGTTTGAGGACAGTAGTACAGTTTCACATACAGTTGCCTTGCAGTGAGGACTCGGCAAATATCATAGAGTGCTTTAGTGAGGTACAATCGAGGCCTGAAACAGCAAACCTTTATCACGGCTCTCTGGGCATGCTCAATCTGCAAGATGTAAGATTTAGCGGCACCACTCCATGTGGTAATGCGTAATTTAGGATCGTTTGACTTGGACCCATATAGACCATTTTTAATACGTAAGTGTCGGCAGTGTCTGAGTTCCCTAAGCATACAGAAAAAAATTGCGCATTCAACCTGATACGTATCCAATATAATTATTGAAAGTCAAGTTTTTATCAATGATGATATCTAGATATTTAATAGAAATTACTTTTTCTACAGAATAGGATTCTCTACCAGGTAAATTAAAGTTATTTGTAAGGAACTGTCCAACAGATCTGAGGAGCAGATAGAGAAGTCAAGCACCTCGGTTTTGGTAACATTTAATGTGAGTAGCTAGTACCTCTCAGCCAACCATTAACCTCATCGAAACCGGTCTGAGCGAAACGGTAGGTCTCCTTCCAATCATCCGACGAGAAAACCTGCTGTATCATCAGCATAAGACGTACGGACGGTGTTCTGAGGCGGTGGCTTATGTAGTGTAGTGTTCCACACGGTGTTCGATGATCTTTCGACATATTCGGGATATCTTTCGACAGCTTACTCCAAAGCTGGTCGGCGCTGCTTCTTCCCTTGGGCGACTTTAGCCCAATTTGCGGGGGGCACAAGGGGGTTGTCCGGTCAATGGCGCTGTATGATGCACCGGTATAGGCGGCGCCTCTGGCCGCCCAGAATAGGGCTTGCCTCTGGCACCCTCAGAGAATATTGGCAGTTAGAACCATACAAGGTTACAGCACCGTGTCGGCGGAGGCCGCGTGCGCCTTGGCCGGCACTCCACCGTGGGATTTAGCGGCGGAAGTGCCCGGCGTAGTTTATCGACGGACGGCTGACTTCCGGGCGGATAGCGGCATACAACCCTCGCCCGAAGAGATACGCGAGTAGCGTCAAGCCACTCGCCGAGCCACGATGGTTCGTTAGTCATCCCGGCTGGAGGCTCCACGTGCTGGCTTTACCGCCGTGGAGGCTCTCCGGTCGCATCGGTCGCATCAGCCGGTCATCGCAGATTGAGCGGGGCGGCAGCACAGGACCCTTTTCTCCCAACTAACGCAGTAACGCCTAAGCGGGCAGGGTGGGGCCCTAACTGCTGTTATTGGAGGAGATCTCTCGCTACCGGCCATCATACGCTCGATGGCCGGCAGCGACAGTTGTTTTATCGCGGTCACAACCTTCTGCGAAGATGTAATTTCACAGAAGGAGGCGGCGGAGAAGGCCCGGGAGGACAATCACCACTTGAACCCAATTCGCCGCCGTCGAACCGGGCGGCGGCGGCGCGCGTACCAGCGCCTCATGCTGCCTTGGGTGTGGCCGCGGGTAGACGGGACGGGTTTTCCCCTCCATCCGCTATAGTGGCCAGCCGCGAGGAGGCGTCGTCCACGTGTGCCGTACGTCGCCTAAATGGAGAGTTTACCCGCAGATTGTGCCCGAGGAGGGATCTGGATGTCATAATAGCAGCTGTTTCCGGATCCCTCCTGTGTTAGGCGCAGAGTGGAACACCGTGTGGTTTTAGTCGGTCCGATTCCGACACACCACCCCGCCGTAAACCCCGCTGGGGTGACGGCCCGAGGGGATCTTCACACGTTAAAAAGAAAACTCTAAAAAATATAAAGGTTCCGTTGTCATGATCTACCATAGATATACATATATACCTACTGATTGTGAACTTTTGTCGGTTCCCTAACAATCCAAACGAGGCGAAATGACATATGTACTTCAATTTTTAAACTATATTACATAACTCTCCAGAACACCGAACATCCAAAGTGAACAATCCACCACCGACAGGTCACCTTGGTCTACCCGTGGACAGTGGATTTGTTTACAATATATATAAATATTTAATAAATTATGATCAAAATGTAAAGGTATCGAAATAACTTACAAGTTGTTTGACGGGCCAGATCAATTCGATATGAATTTAGAAACAAATAAAGAAAGAACGGTCGCGTTCCAGTGTTGATTCCAGAGCTATTGGTGTAGTGGTTAGTGAGATTGGGGGTTCGATTCCTACCCAGGACAAATCTTTGTGTGGAACATGATTATTTGCTCTGTGTCTGTGTATAATTTACCTGTAAAATGTATGTATTTAGATTGATATGTATAATGTTTATCAATAGTCTGGTTACCACAGTACATGCTTTAGCTAGTTTGGGATCAGACTGCCCTGTGGGAGATGTGTGAGAATATTGTTATATCTATTGTTATTAGAAATGATTTTCATAAAATCTTTGTTTGCTTTACGGTATTACTCATCGTTCGTGTTATGTAAATAAATAATCAAATTCAACGGGGAATATACTGATTGTAAAGTAAAATAAAATGTATAACAATAGACTAATATCAACCTATTTCCCACCTAATATTTGTCATTCGTTTATATGCGCGCTTGCTAATAATATGGATTTGACTTTGTGTAAACACTACTTGATACTAAACTTCATAAAATAATGTTTTCTATTCGATATAGGTAACTCAAAATTACATTGCTATTTTCCGGATCCTTTAAGCGAGGAGTGAATAAATTATCCATGTCTAGGCCAAAAGCACATACAAAGTAGTCGTTGTCGTTTTTTTATACAAATCTACATAGCTTCAACCGCTGTGGTCATTTCTGTACATAGAAAACAAGATAGAATAAATAACTTTTATTTTTGTCGTGCTTTTTTTTTTACAGCGCCATCTAACGAAATTTTAATATACCTTGCTGTATGTTAGTGCAGTACGGTTTAAGAAATCGGAAAAGTGACATCTATATTTTTAGATTCAAACTACGTGCAATTTCGAGGACGTACGTGTTTATTTTTAAAGCGCATTTAAATAATAGATGGCAGTGACATAAGTACTTAAAATTAAATTGTTAAACTACTTTTAAGTGGTTTAACAACTTAATTTTAAATGTTTAATTAATTTTAATTTTAAATAATTTATAAAATACTGTTAGATTTTTAAATACTGTTAAATTTTTAAATCTAACAGTATTGTATAAATTATCTAAGAATCCAAAATATTATTACAGTATAATTTGTTGAATCAAGATTCAAAAGTGAAAAACCATATTAATACAATATGTCTTAAAATCTATTTCAGGTTTAATTTGATTCAATTGTGTGCCTCTGTTTGCCTAACTTTACAAAAGGGTAAACAATTATGAAACAAAAATGCTTTAATTATTTAAAAGTATTACATGCACACCATTGTTAAAAACCTGGATACTGAATAGTATTCTAAGAATAATAGTATATTGTTCACTAAAAATATTAATTAACAAATTCTAATAAGAACATTGTATATTATGTGCGTTAAGGAAGAGTCCTGTCTCACATGTAGTTTGGGTACTTATGATAAAATAACACTCAGTAACTCAGAAACTTTCGAAAACAAAATACCCCCGTGGTTTAATTAAATAACAACTGACATCGTAAAAATTTTGAAGCATAATGTTGCCGATATGAATACAAATAACTGTGGTGAATTTATTTGAAGCAGGTATTTAAACTGGCTCAAGAATTATGTTGTGACACAATATTTCTGTTAATGAGGACCTGTTCGACGGGGCAATAACGATCCTGTACGTCATCAAATAAAATCGGTCAGATAACCCGATTTAGTGTTTGAAAAATTTGACTACTAAAGCAAAAGACGTTGAGGGGTTACTTGTCATAGCGCTTGTGTTAGTAGCCTATCAAGCACCTGAAGGCTACCGCTACTCTTTAGTTGGGTGGTTTCGGTACATGAACTTCTAAAGGTTTGGTATGACTTTCACCATTCAGTTATACAGCGAATGTAGACTTCTTACCCTTCGTAAAATCTTTGTGCTCCAAACGGTAGTATGAAAACACAAAACCCTACAATATAACCAGGAAAACCAGAACACACGGAGATCGTACAGAGTTTGTGCGATTGTCGCTTTCAGAAACGCACACGCGAGGCGACATTTTCGTGTTATTGCAAGACATCTTTATAACACCCTAAATAAATACTGTGGCATATATAATCTTTCGAAATTTAAAATTAATATTAGGGTAACAGACTGGCTCCTTGAACAGGACTATGAACAAGTGAAAATGATGCTTAAACTTATAGTTCTGTGACATTCAGACACATATTCACACACATACATACTCACACACACATCACACATATATACCTAACAGTAACTTACAGCAGTTCACATCCATGTGCATATTCTCACTCCAGAATAACGGTGATTGTGTAAAATGTATAAGTACGTAATAAATGTTAACTTTAGTTGAGAAAGGGACTGGTATTCACAACACAATTTTAAGCTTACCGTGAGTACCAGAGTCTGACTATTACGGTGTACTTCAACTACGTAAATGTTATTGTATGAGAAAATTTGTATCTAATTCTGGCGTTAATAAATATTATTATTATTATACTTTATTTGACATCTAATCGATCGTCACAGTTTGAGTGTTTCAATTGGTCCACACTGAGATCTTTATCAATCGCTACGCCAAACGCGCTCTCCACGACCATCGAGTCTTTGTGAAATAAGCTCACAGTAGGCCCTTTGAATACCTACCTTATCGCAACACAAACTGCGGTCACCGTGACAATCTGACGTGAATAAATTTACATAAGACACTCAGGACACTACCCCAAATAAAACCGTGATTCATTTATGTAAAAATAGTTGCGGAACGCCAATCACGTTTCGCAACTAATTTTACATAAACTGATAACAAAGTGAAGAGCAACAATTAAGACTATTTGTCAAATTTAGACTGGAACACTAAAACAAGCTAGGTGTATAGTAATATTGTAGGTACCAAAAGGTACATCTGAGCCTTGAATGTCTTTTCTTTCCAACAGATCACTGCTTCCTACATTTCATTTTTCTTTGCGTGTGGGAACCCCCTCGAGTCGTCACCCACCAAAGTTAGCGGAGGGTGGTGTGTTGGAATTATATCGACTAAAACCACACAATATATGGCACGCCTGGAATAGGAGGGATCCTGGAACTGCTGTTATTAAACCATCGGGACTCCTCCCAGCGCCCACTCGCACTGACGCGGGCACGATCAATGGAAAACTCTCTATTTAGGTGCCTCCTCGCGGCTGGCTGTAGTAGATGGCCCTCCATCCGTCCACGTCCCGAAATCCGTCCCATCCACCCACGGCCACATTCAGGGTGTCATAAGGAACTGGTAAGCATACCCCCGCCCCGATAACTTGAAAGAATATAACTAAAGGTAACAATACTTACATACGATATTTAAAGAATTATACTCCAACACTTAACCATTAAAAAGTTTAATCTTCTATCGTGAACTCATCAGCATGAAGTGATGATTAACAGATTCAAATACGGAGTGGGTCACAAATTGGTAAACATTTGAAAAAATCGTGTAAAAAATCCATTTGATATATTATTAAAATTATGTCTTTACAAGAAAGGTTATTAGTTCGCATTTATTTTTTAAAAATTACATTGTAAATGACCGATGTTTGCACTCTTCTAAGCTAGCCTCAAAATTTTTGAAAGTACCGCGAAATCGCCGACATCTCTTCGCTGATTTTTCTTTTAGTTACCTAGTGTATTTGTTTTATTGATGTAGACACAATTCTTCAAATAACTCTACAAAAGAAATCTGGTGTAGACAGAACTGGACTACTGAGTGGCCATGGAATTCGCCTCGTCTGGAAATTAGCTTTTCCGGAAACATGTCTTTGACCACCGGTAGGGACTCATTGGAATGTGACAAGTGGCTCCATCTTGTTGAAACCATGTGTTACGATTGTAGCCAGCAAATTCGAATAGCACCGGTCCCAACTCCCGTAACATTTTTACATATTCAACAGAATTAACAGTAACTGAGGGGAAAATGGACTTCTTCAGAAAATAAGATGTCCAAATTACTGAATCATTTGTTGCGTGTTTGCCCAGGGAACCAATTAGACGACACGTTGATTGTAATATTTAATAATGACTCCTTTTCTTAACATAAACTAAGGTTTATATACAATAATATTTGTATGTAATATGGACAGGTTTAGGTGGGGGTAACTAGGTTGTTTGCTTGTTTACTTAAATTGCTAATTTGACAATATATTATTTATGCTTCCTTATTTAATAATTTACAATATCAAGAGTAGGTCAGCTGAGTAAACAATTAATGTAGCACGTAGCCGCGTACAGACCTAAACTATTATAATACTATGGCTTCGCCATAGATATTCCCCCTTTGAAGAAAAAAATATTATTATACATTGTAAAAAAAAATATGGTGTGACTTTAAACCACGTTTGCATCTCTCATTATAGCCGTAAGCCTCTTCTCGATTTTCTTGGGCTTTCTTGGATTAACGGGGCTTGATGCTTTGCTGCATGTGGGATACTGCTTCTGTAGAAATTAATCATACCCAAAAAACGTCGTAACTCATTTATCGTTTGTGGTTTAGGGTAATTGTTTATAGCTTGAATCTTTTCCATAGTAGGAGTCAACCCTTGGCTCGTTATATGATAACCGAGGAAATCAATCTCCGACTTGGCAAATTCGCATTTGTTTGTATTTATTGTTATGCCGTTTTTATGTAGGCGCTTAAACACCTCTTCTAAGTGTTCATAATGCTCCCTAAAATTATTTTTCTTGGCAATGGTAAATGTCCATTTAAAGCTTCGGCGCAGTCCTAGGTTAAGCGTTAACGCGCGTTCCCCGTATGTATTTATAGGGGTCCCGTTCGCGGCGAATAATTGGTATTCGCATGCCTGGCTCTCATTATTTGTGCTATTTATGACCGAAATGTTAGCACCCGTGTCGACTAAAAATCTATAACCACTGTTTGAGTCAGTTATAGTTAGACGGTTTGCTGGGTGGATAGCACAGAGGCCCGTCGTATTCTGTGCTAAATTTAGTTTTCCGCTAGTCTGTTATTTTTATTTATATTCCATGAACAAGGCTTATTGCATTTATATGCATCCTGCTTGAAACGATTATGGAAATAACATAACCCATTATGTGAGTTTTTGTGGCGCGGCCTTGAACGTGCATGTGACGTATGTCGTGCTTGGTATTTGCTGCGTAATGCATTTATTTCTATTCGCATGGCTTCAAGTTGTGACGATATGTTTGTAACTAGGTTAATGTCAACCGCTGTCTCTTGAGTATTTTTCTTGTTGTAAGTCAAGTTTTCGTATATTTTATCGGCTAACTCGCTCAAGTTTTCTAACGATATATTGTTTGTAACTGATAATATCGCTGTTAGCGAAGCGGGGAGTTGCCTTAGCCACAGCAGGCGAATAGTGTCGTCGTTTATTTTTCCACATCCGGCTTCCTTCATTTTTCTCAAGAGCTGGGAAGGCTTCTGGTCTCCAAGGTCCATTTCTGATAGTAGTCTGTGGAAACGTCGGTGTTCGCTCTCTTCGTAGCAGTTTATTAGACGTTCCATGATGGTGGAGTACTTATTTTCGCTGGGCGGGTTAGTTAAAATGACACTAACCTGATGGACGACCTCTTTTGGTAATTTGGATATTACCATGTTATATTTGTAATCTTCGCCCTGTTTTTGTGGTGCTATTATTGCTTCAAACTGGGCGAACCATAAACGTGGCGAGTCTGTCCAAAATTGCGGTAGTTTTTCTGTGACCGTGATAGCAGCAACTGATTCGCACCCAGTGTCGCCTCTTGAAGGAGTTGTTGGTGGAGCCATTTTTGGGATGTGATAATTTCGTAATGCTACTGATTTCTAGATTCACTGCTGAACACCAAATAGGGTTCCGGTCGTCCCGGTATTATATCAGCACTAGATACCAATAGATCACGTCGGGGTCACCAATTGTTGCGTGTTTGCCCAGGGAACCAATTAGACGACACGTTGATTGTAAAATTTAATAATGACTCCTTTTCTTAACATAAACTAAGGTTTATATACAATAATATTTGTATGTAATATGGACAGGTTTAGGTGGGGGTAACTAGGTTGTTTGCTTGTTTACTTAAATTGCTAATTTGACAATATATTATTTATGCTTCCTTATTTAATAATTTACAATATCAAGAGTAGGTCAGCTGAGTAAACAATTAATGTAGCACGTAGCCGCGTACAGACCTAAACTATTATAATACTATGGCTTCGCCATATCATTCTAACATGGTGTCGGCATACAAATTGCGCAAATTTAAATCATTAGGTTTTAGTTCCTGCACTATCTGGATCTTATATGAATGTAATTTCAAAATACGGCGTCATGATGTGCGGGATAACCCAAATTCAGCCGAACGTTTACGAGTCGATAAATCTGGATTACATCGAACAGAAGTGGAAACTTGCACGTTCTCTTCAGTCCGAGGAGTCCGTGGGCCTCCAATTTTCTTCACATTTAGCGTAGATTCCGTCTCTTTGAACTTCTTCACCCATTCATTTATTAAAGGAGCACACTGATTTAAGTCTTGTAAATCGTATTCAACGCAAAATAAACGTCTCACAGTAACAAGCGAACTGTTGTTTAAATAAAATTGTGTCACACAGTACGCGCGCTGTGGCCCCGTGAAGCGATCCATTGCGACAAAATTGCCGAAAAATTAACTAGTAGTCCGATCCCTCCCCGCGCTCCGCGCGACATTTATTTACGCGGGATGTTAGATTCAAATATTAAAGAATTCTTGGCCCACGTGTACTAGAAGAATAATAATATATATATATAATAGAAATATAGAAATATAATAGAATAGAATAGCTTTAGAAAGTCTATGAAATACAAAATACATGCTTAAAAATTTGAGAGTTGCCATCGAATTCGTTGGGATCCCATCATCAAATCCTGACATGGTGATCCATGTCAGGATTTGATGATGGGAGAGTTTATAGTTTCGAAGTGGTTCAAATCTGATAATTTGAACCACTTCGAAAGTATAAACTCTCACATACAAAAAGAATTTTCAAAATCAGTCCTCATTTGACGAAGTAATTGCTGAGCATGTATATAAAAAAAACACTGCAACGTAGAACCTCCTCCTTTTTTGAAGTCGGTTAAAAGCATCCTTCATGTGGTCTATGTCTAGAGTTTCTATGATGAAAAAAATTATTGAGACAGGTTTGATTTTTTTCTAGTTCTGCTAATTGTTGTAGGAAGTATCGTGAAAGACGAGTTAAGGACTTTGAAATAGCTTCTGACCTGTGCTGTATTTAATTTTTCGAGTTACAATAACATTATTTTAAATGTGTCGTTGTTGCTAAATAATTTAGGGTAAAGATGAAAGTTAAATAATAATGATAAATGTTTATTTTTGTAAGTAAATCTTTTACAGATATTTTTACACGTCAAACTTTACAACTAGAACGCGTCGGCATTTCCTAATCCTCACAGTGGCAAGAAATGCATAAACAAACCCGTCCCGTCCACCCGCGGCCACATTCAGGGTGTCATAAGGCACTGGTAAGCGTACCCCCGCCCCGATAACTTGAAAGAATACAACTAAAGGTAACAATACTTACATACGATATTTAAAGAATTATACTCCAACACTTAACCATTAAAAAGTTTAATCTTCTATCGTGAACTCATCAGCATGAAGTGATGATTAACAGATTCAAATACGGAGTGGGTCACAAATTGGTAAACATTTGAAAAAATCGTGTAAAAAATACATTTGATATATTATTAAAATTATGTATTTACAAGAAAGGTTATTAGTTCGCATTTATTTTTTAAAAATTACATTGTCTAAATGACCGATGTTTGCACTCTTCTAAACGAGCCTCGAAATTTTCGAATACGCGTCGGCAAAAGTACTGCGAGATCGCCGACATCTCTTCGCTGATTTTTTCTTTTAGTTACATAGTTAATTAGTACATAAACAAACCATAGAGCTGTCGGTTTTTAAGTCCGTTAACATTAATTCCTTCTAATAGTACTTTGCTTGAGATCTCAGGTTCGATTCACGGGTCGGACGAGTATGATTTGTAAATATTTATTTCGGAGTTTGGGTGTTTTCTATGCATAATATGTAAGTACTTACAATAATAAAGTATATATATATATATATATATATATATATATATATATATATACAGTTGTCTAGTACTGACAGTACAAGCTCTGTTTAATTTGGCACTAGATACCATTGTGTGTCATATGACCGAAATATTGTTATTCTTTATTTCATTTATATTGATTACATTTTTAAATATACAAAAAGGGAAAACAAAAATACAAATTATTGTTTTATTGATTAGATTAAAGCTTTGCGAGTACAATGTAGGATATGGGTCGGCCTTTTGAAAAAAGGAACATAGTTTCAAGTCGGCTTAAAGAGTTGCAACAATTGTAATGATTATCCGATCATCATAACTTTTTGCTTATACTCTTCATGTCGAGGGATTTTAGATCTCTTTTATACATGTTAATCTGAGAACAAAATCATTTGAAACTATAATAGTGTGACGTCACAGAGATGAGCCGAAATTGACAACGTCAGTATCTAGGCAACGTACCAACAAGACACCCACTTGTCAGCGCGGTTAATGGCTGTGTTGACGCATCGCCATGGTTACCGCTACTTGTTATCCTCCAAAAGCAACAATAAACACGGTGTAGTGTCGTACTCGTGGCAGCAGACAGCAGAGCGCGGAACTGCGGGCCGCGTCGAGAGCCACAGTCCACGCGTGTCCGCGGTAATCGCCGCCCGATCGCTGACACAACACGTGAGGAATCGATGTGACGTACGGCCAATTCCATTTTCAAATGTGTGTCTGTAGTGACGCAGGACGCACCCGGTGTGCGACGCTCTATGTGCTGCTTCCTACTGGCCGCCGTCGAGGAGTGTTACTTCCTTGTTGCGAGAGCGTGGTCACACTGTCCGCGCAAACATGAGCGTGTCTCTACGGTCTATGCTGGTGGAAGGACCGCACGCACCGAAGCCCAAGGGGCCATATACGTATGCTAACACGCCGCGTGCTCTCTACAATAATGCCAAACTGAAGAAAGACCCGTCTTGGTAAGTCATAGCAGATCTTTGCCGCTCTTAACAGTTAGATCAGATTTTTAGTTTTTGAAATCTCATCAATACATTTTTAGTGAACTGACAGTTCTATCTGTCATTACAATATCGTTTTGGTAAACATATAAATGTGTACAATAATATTGTGGTGCCTATATTTTAAATACGTTGGTCATCATTACCTGATAATAACATCATCCCAATTATGTTTATAGAGTGCTTTAATGCAGAGTGCTAGGATCTATACATATATATGACACGGTATATTTTATGAGTAGATATTGTGCACATTTGATACAACGAAACGATAATAATAAATTCTGTTATACGAACGTTGTCGTACAACCATCCCAAACAAACTCAGATAAGGCTGAGCGCGATATCTATGTGTGCTAGAACAAATTTGATTTAATGATCCAATAATGTGAGCGATAAAAGTAACAAGATAAGTGATCATCACCGCAGTATGGAGCTAAAGAAATAAAAGGTAAAATACATTTAAAAAACATAGGTTACCCGTATGTTCCGGACGAGTAGCGGCATTCGGCTCCCGCCCGAAGAAGTACGATGGCTCGTTGGCCATCCCGGCTGGAGGCTCCACGTGCTAGCTCTACCGCCGTGGAGGCTCTAAAGCCGGTCATCGTCGAGTGGGCAGGGCGACAGTACGGTAACCTTCCCTTCCGACTGACACAGGTCCTTTCCGGGCATGGTTGCTTCGGGAAGTATCTGCACTCGGTCGCTAGGAGAGAATTGGGTCCCGACTGTCACCACTACGACTGCAGTAAGGACTCGGCTCGGCACACGCTAGTGGTTTTTTTCGCCTGGGCGGCGCTGCGTGGGGTCCTCACTCCATTTAATGGAAGAAATCTCTCGCTACCATCATACGCTCCAGGGCCGGTAGTGACAGCTGTTTTACCGCGGTCGCATCCTTGAGGCGTAGGAGAAAGCCCGGGAGGACGATCTCCACTCGGACGCAATTCGCCACCGGCGAACCGGGCATCGGAGGCGCGCTTGCCAGCGCCTCATACCGCTCTGAGTGTGGCCGCGGATGGACGGGACGGGTTTCCCCTCCATCCGCTAAAGTACCGAGCCGCGAGGAGGCGATGTCCGCGTGTGCCGTACGTTGCCTAAATAGAGAGTTTACCCGAAGATGATGCCCGCGCTAGCGGGTAGGTGCTAGGAGGAGTCCAGATGTCGTTATAAAAGCTATTCTAGGATCCCTCCTAACTCAGGTGCGGAGTGGCACATCGTGTGGTTTTAGTCGGTCCGATTCCGACACACCACCCCATAAGCGCCGGTGGAGTCACGGCCCGGGGGCACCCGGATGGAACGAAGTTCCTTTCGATTAATTAGTGAAGGAATTGTAATATTTTTTTTATTTCTTTTAAGTTATAAAAAAACAAAAATAATCGTCGCAACACTACACAGTTCAAAGTAAAATAGAAAGACGAAATGAAAATAATTGCATTGCTTTCTATGAGAGAGAGAGAGAGAGAGGGAGAGACAGACAGAGAAACATGCGCACGCCGCACGGCTTACTACTAGTGTTCCCGAGGCCTATAGGCTTTTAGGGCAAAAATTAAGTCTATTAGTTTTTTTTATGGCCATGATAGACTACTAGGCTTTTAAAAGGCTACTAATTTTAAAAAGCCTACTAGGCTTTTAGAAGGCTACTCATTTTAAAAAGCCTATAGGTTTAAAAAACCTAAATAGCCTTTTAGGCTTTATTTCCGACTAAAGTATTTTTCGAGTAGTAGGCTTATTATAAGGCTACAGGTATTGTTCAGGTTATAGCTTAGTATGAATTAAACAAGTATTTTTGTATTGTATTTATTTTCAAATTAAATGAAAACGAATATTATTTGAAATTGGAAATAATAAATATCTACTTGTCATACATTATTTCCAAAAAAATTTAGCCATGATGGCAAGCACATTGAAGACCTTATATTTTTGTCACCCAGACGATTTCTTTTTTATTAATTAAATGAATGAATGCCTTAGAGAATGATTGTTCGCTGGGGACACCTGTAGCAGGTATTGATAAAATATCAAACGCCATAGATTGTAAATGTGGTAAATTTTTTTCTTGGGTTTTCCACCATGATATTACATCTATATCCTCTGTCTCGATGGGATATGATAAATATTTTTGAAGTTCACTCTCGTTACTTCTTCTCCGTTTGTAAATCGAAGAAAATACATTATTAATTGAGTTTGCCTGCGGTGATTCCGACAATCTAGAAGGTTCAGGTTGTTGATTACTTCCTTGATTTTGAAGGTTATATTTGGTATTATAAAATAAGGTTATAGACGTCAGGGGGTCTTCATAATCATTCATTTCAGAAAAATAATCAGTTTTTAGTCTTGGATCCAACACGACAGTCATCAACAACTGATGACACTCATCTGACAAACATCTGTTTCCACATTAGAAGTTAGATTCATAAGAACATCAAGTATGGGTAATACGAATAATAATAATAATACTTGGGTGTTTTGACTTTGATAATAATAATGTGGCATCATAAAATGGCTTTAACAAATCCGTGAATAACTTTACATGGTTCCATTCAGAATCTTCAATTAAGTATTTTTGAAAATCGTTATTGTTCCGATAAATGTAATTCAGAGCATCTTTCATTTCGAATGCTCGTTTTAACATCAGGTAGGTAGAATTCTACCTAATATTAATTTCCTTTACCAAACCTAACTGTGTGCAGGTTCAATGTGGTGCAGGCTTCGAAATATGCCTGTTTTTTATATATATAGACACAGCTGATATAGGATTTTGAACCTCTTGGAATCCTTTCTTAACGGTTAAATTTAAAATATGTGCGAAACACCTTGTATGAATCACATCTTCGTAATCATCATGAAATAGCCTAAGTAACTCTAAGCACTTCACATTCGATTTCTCACTATCGGTAGTAATCGAAAGGATTTTTTTCTTTAATCCATATGAATCAAATATTTCTACGATTTTATTCAGAATATTCTCACTTTTGTGTGGATATGGTATTAAATCAAAGTCCAGGATGAATGACTGCAACGTAGAACTATTATTTATAAAATGTGCTGTTACAACCACGTACGGTTTGTTTGTGACAGAAGTCCAAAAATCAAATGTTATGGAAATTTTATTTGTAATGGTCTTTAATGTTTTGATAACTTCCTTCTGTTTTGTTTTAAATAATTCCTGAATGTTGAAAGTAAGAGTAGTAGGACTTAATGGCGAATAATTGGAATTGAGACCATTCAACATTTTTTTAAAATGCTTCTCATCGACAATACTAAAAGCGTGGTTTCCATGTATTACAAAGTTAAGCACTAACTGATCAGAATGTGACTGCTTATCCTGTTCACTCACATTTGTTCTGCGTGTTGAGGCACTTTCGTGTGTTTTTAAATGATTTACGAACGTTGAATGTGAACTTTTTATTGATAATTTTTTGTCACAAATATTACAGTTAAATCCATTTTGAGATTTGGTAAAATGTGAAGATTTTACTTTTTTGTACTTTTTTGTACTAGATGCAGTACTCGTATTTGGCAAAACATTCTCTTCACTCGCTTCTCTTTCGTGTTCTGAAACATCAGAATCATCTACACGTTCCATTGATTCCAAGTGTTAGGAAATAACAAGATTGATGCTGTTGTGTACTTTTGCTTCGAAGACCATGTATTCTATACGCAAAACTCACTGTAGTTAATTTTACTTTAATACTGTAATATTTATGTGATTAACACTTGCAGGAAAACCGCAATATAAAGAGTACTCTTCCTTGACAGATCAACCGGAACAATAAATAAATCATACAAAACGACTGCAAGCTACAATACGGATACTAAAATAATGAAATATTTTGAGGGTAGTTTGAGAATCATTCACGCGGGTCATGAGTTTACAGTGCGACCTTCAAACGTTGCTTGAGTAAGATCAAATGCCCGACTCGTCCGATGTACGGTTAATACTCAGACACTCAAAGTTAAGGCTTATGCCCCCGACATAAGGGCGGTTTTAAATCGTAACATTAAGTTTACGATTATTATACTTTATACTCGAATAATAAATAAAATAGACCTAGCCTAAAGGACGAAAAATCTATATAGGTTTCGGGCCTTTCAAAGCCTTTTTAATATGCGCCTATAAAAAGGCTCAAAGCCTATAGTCATCGGGTGGACAAAAAAAGGCTATGAAAAAGGCCTAGCCTAAAGGCCTAAAAGACTTTTTAGGCTTTTATCCTGCTGTAGCCCCACATTCATAGGCTAGTCTTAAAAAAAAGCCTAAAAGCCTATAGGCCTCGGGAACACCACTTACTACACTATAGCAAAAAGTGTCGGTAGAACTTTTGGTCTGAATTTTTTTCTGTCTAGCCTCCTTCGCAACGCGCGATAAGGAATTTCGTTCTAATTATCCTTGTCTTAGACGAAATATCTATTGTCTGTACCGAGGGTTTGCGTTTCAGTAAAAGAAAAATTTTGGATATTTTAAGTATTTTTCATATGTGAGGTTTAATGATGTATGTGTAACCAGAAAATTACGAATTTCTATCAAAAGGCAGCAAACACATTTGGAGAAACGTTTCAGGTTTTCCTTCTCTTTGTAGTGACATTATCTTACATATCTTATTTTCTTAGTACCCTCTTACAATACGCGTGGGATGAACAAGAGGTGGTGACACTCTGGTTTGTTAATCCGTCACTTTATTAAATACACTGTACTAATGTAACCTATTCATAAAACATCACTTTAGGTGTATAATATAATTATGATTTTATTTTTTCTGGCAATCTGGTGTCTTTAGCAGGTGATTACTGAGCTAGAAACCTCTACCACGTACCCTTCACCACCTTCTTCGAACGAAATCGAGACAATTGCCACGTCATACATGATCGTGCGGTAGGCCTGTACGATCCGCATGACCATCAATCGCACTTCAAATAACTTATGGCTGAAATTTTAAACGTATTAAGAAAACGAAACAAATTCCATTTAGTAATTTAACATTTAAATGTACGTTGCCCTAACATTACGAGGTATTGAACTGGTATTTATCAGATGGAGACCAGTGTGACATTAAGTTGGTGATAAGATCACTGCAGTGCGGCGCGCACCGCTCTTACGGGAGGTGACCACGCGACCGTTTGCATACACCCAAAACAAATATCCCTCCGGACTTCAAACCTAGCTTGAAGTAGACAAATGCATCATTCATAGAATGATGGCATTGCCTGATGACCCCTACAAGGTTTTGAACACTAACTTTAATGGCGGGTGTTAGTCCCTGATCTTCCGCTCGTCGGGACTAAACATCATAGCGGTATGACTGATCCTAAGGTCCTTTAGGTACACTCGAGGACCGGAGTCTCCCTCACAAACTATGATTGTGATTTACAAGGTCCTTACCCCCTTAAGCTCAGCGAAGTCAGTGCAAATCCCAAGTCTACCATTTCGAGTGTGCAGAATCAGACCATATTCGATAAACGCTGATACAGCGTGAGCCAAGAATTTGTTAACATTTGAATCTAACATTCCGCGCAAACAAAAGACGCGCGAGGCGCGGGGAGGGGACGGAGCTCGTTTCTCGGCAACTTTGTCGCAATAGATTGCTGCACAGGGCCGCAGCGCGCTTACTGTGTGAAATAATTTTATTTAAACAACAGTTCGCTTACTATTAGGAGATCCTTATTTCGCGTTGAATACGATTTATACCTTTAATAAAAAAAAGAGTGAAGAAGTTCGAAGAGACGGGATCAACGCTAAATCTGAAACAAAATGGAGACCCACGGATTCCTCAGGCTGAAGAGAACGTGCAACAAGTTTCCGCTTTTGTTCGTCGTAATCCAGATTTATCGACGCGTAAGTTTTCAGCCGAATTAGGGTTATCCCTCACGTCATTATGTCGTATTTTTAAATTACATATATATGTATGTATAATAACCAGAGATCGTTTTACACTCTTAGGCACATGAACGCCCTAGTTTTCTATTAACCGCTTCCTTTATCGACCCACCCATCTGTTCATCTATTCTAGTACATCTCATACATCGATTGCTAACAGATGACAGGCGATAACGAAAATGTTCATGTTGTCAATGTAACTTACCAATTAACAGCAGCATTAGCCAACATCCATGTTATGAAATACTTAGTGTTATACTGCATTGCAAATTATACGAGTATGTCAATATTATATTAAAATTGTATATATACTTTTATTATTTTCAATAGTATAATTAACGGGGCGAAACGAAACGAGAAGCGTGTTGCACAGCAGAGTACAATTAATCGCAACCAAATTAAGTTTGGTGGTTTTTCACAGTAATAAAAACAAATTGCAAATTTTCAAAATTACATCTTAAGAGAATAACGTGGGATTTATCTTGAGACAACTGTGACATCTTGTGTAGATCTCTTCAATGTGGTCATATGTATACGCTATCATGGCCGTCTCTTGAACAATGATTAGTAGAAAATAAACCACTTAACAGTTATTAAGATTATATATTATAAGTAACGTTTAAAAGAAACAACACGTGGGGTGTTTGCGGTCGAACGACCTCGAACCTATTGATGAATACACAGATTAAGTATAATAAAACAGAAAGTATATTTGTTTCAATTTTAATACTTTTTACATAATTATTTCAAAGCATGCAAGATGTTGCTTAAAGCATATTTTTTCATGGTATTCAGTTATTTACTACCTAAAATATATTTATTAAATTAATAAGAGCTACCAAATAAAGAAAATGGAGTCTGGATGAAAACTGTGTTACCCTACAGCCGCTCATGTCGCTCCTAGCCACTCTTCTGCCAATCGCACAGTTACAACCAAATTTATGGATTATGAAATTTAAAAATAGTCTCTTTACAGAGCATATTTACATAAAGTAGATAATATTACATTCACATCGTGTATGCACTACAATGGCTAACCCACCCGCTACAAAACTTTTGATCTCTCCGAGATCCTAACGTCCCATATCGTATACATTGCTCCACAGGCACATGCGACTCAACTAAGCATCCATACAGAGAGTGCCGTGTATAACGCGCTTTTGTTTAAAATACACAATATACCTATAGCTCATAAAAAACGTCCGGTGACGATGATGCGAGTTCCATGATTTTTATTCACCCAAAAAG
This sequence comes from Hypercompe scribonia, assembly GCA_949316085.1. Classification (NCBI taxonomy): domain Eukaryota; kingdom Metazoa; phylum Arthropoda; class Insecta; order Lepidoptera; family Erebidae; genus Hypercompe; species Hypercompe scribonia. The sequence continues at coordinate 175,073 of OX438967.1, read as the reverse complement.
TGCTCAACGCGCCTCAAAGTTTTCGCTTCAAAAATGCAAATTCACCTGCCAGTTACAGAGATAAGCGCGTTGATACTGTCAATCTTCGTCTGCATTAAAATGACATAACCGGTACGAATACATTGAGGTGCATTGTACGAGTATGTACGCAGTTTGCTACAGCAGTTTTCATTTAAAAAATCCAATTATTAGTAGTCACAAATTGTTTAAAAATTTGGCTTTCCTCCGTTGGGATCGTGTACTCGCATTTTTGTAATGTACGAGTATAAAGAATTCTAATATTATTAAGCTGAAGAATTTGTTTGTTTGGAGGAACGCACTCGAACTGCAGGTTCGGATTGAAACATTCTTTTAATGTTGCAGTCCATGTTTCAAAGACAGCTATACATAGACTGAAAGTGACCAAAACTAATTCCTTTCTAGAAACACCGAAGAAGGTTTTTAAACACGTTTTTATTAGCTTGGTAAGTATCTATGTAACGAAATCTTTGAACGTGATTTTCATCCCTTTCAAAACGACGGATTGATTTGAAACTTTGCATAGTTATCATTGTCTGATGATAATGCAATAATTTGTAAATGAACATTACAACAAGCTTTTGTATTATCAATTGTGTAATGACAATATGAGTTGATAGTAAACGTTTTGAAAAAGTTTATTTTATTCTTTTTAGCAAATTTAAATAAAAGCTTTAAAGAAGTTTTTACTTTAAATTAATTTTAAGGTACTATTTAATAAATTAATGTGTTCCCGAAATGGACTGTAAACTTGTCTATCTGACAGTTGTGCTGATAATTGTAATTAAGTTTCTTAAATATTTGTTTTACAGACATTTATAATCCTACACTTAAGAGTTAACTCAATTCAGTGCCTGATTTTTTTCATTAGTTATTGTTATAAAAACCACACATAAAAGTAAGTAACACCCAATATTTAAACACTAAACAAATCAAAGCACAAAAAGTATTGTTATATAATAAATCAGAGGGCAGTGAATTAAATGTTGCTGAATGTTATGAAACTCATGAAAATATTTCTCCAAGGTGAGATCTATGTAATTGTTCAGTACATATAAAAACTAAGGATATTTAAACCTACCTGGCGCCGGTACCTCTCGGGGGCAACGCCCTTAACCTTGAGGGTTGTAAGGTGCCCGGCGCTGACCGGCGCTGACCTGCGGGCGGCCCGTCGCCTAGCGACCGACGCCTCAACTTCCGCACTCCACACCTCACTGGCAATCGTTGCTTTAGTTTTATAATTATTTTATTGTGTACGTTTATCGATCGCTCATTGACCACACACACTTCATCTAGATAAATGTTAACCATTTGATATTTAGTTTGTAACTTTGTAACTTGTGCCTGGCGGGCAACAAACAAACGTCTCTGTCAAAAATTATGGAGAAATTATTAAACAAAAGTTATATTTTAGCTGAAACTTAGTTTGGTTTTCGGAGTGACAGGGCGATTGACTATGTTGAGTTAACAAACTCACTTGTTAGGCACTTTAACTCAAAGACTAAATTACTTGCTATATTATTAGATCTTTCTAAAGCCTTTGACACTGTCTCTATATCCTCTGCTCAGTAAACTGAAAGGCATCGTATTCGAGAAGCGGCACAGGACACTTTTCGATGTTACCTTGAAGACAGAAATCATTTTGTCAATATATATGATATCATGAGTGAGCTGGAACCAGTGGTGTTCAGTATGCCTTAGGGTAACGTCCTCGGCTTTACTTTATTTTTATATTTGAACGACATGTGCGACGTCGGCGAAAATGTTCTCCTTGTGCACAGTGGATCCGGGTCAGAAACAGCTCTTTACACTCAATTGGCATTGTGCGATATTACCATCTGGTTATCAAAATATTTCTCGACTTTAAATGCGGATAAAAAAAATTTTGTTACTTTTGTGTCAAAGTGTACTCGTATTCATCAAAATACCTCATTTCCCACTGGTATAATTTCGATGGCTAACAGTGGTTTGTGTGCCCAATATCCAAGTTACTCCTGCATGAAAATATCTAATTTAACTAAAGCTAAGTATCTTGGAATATAGATCGACAACTATTTTTTCGGGACTGGTACTGGTAAAAATAAATTCCTTGCTGTAGACAGAACTTAAAATACAATAACGCAGTGGTTACACAGCTTAAATAATAACGGAACTGAAAGTTTTTTAACACAAACACAATGAGTAAATTGACCAATAATACAAGCCAAATGACACACTAGACAGGTGCACGAACTCAATCTCCTGCACACATAAATACATTCACACACATACTTTACGTAGACTGACTCGAAAAATTCTATACTTTAGTAAAAAAACACATACATAATATTAACATAAAGTTACGCCTATTTCCCAGAGGAATCACACAACAATTGATCTCCACTTACTATATACCTCTTTGGCTTCGTCCTCATTCATCATTCGCTGCAAGCATGCTCGTCGGTTCCTAATACTTTTGACATGGTCCTTCTGCAGGACATTACCAATTTGGTCAGAAAGTGTTTCTCGTGGATAACCCCTGCCAACACTTCCCCACAAATTTACTCCATAAACTTTTATCATACGCTCTCTCTACTTGGCCACACCATCGAATCATGCTCTTTTATATTTTTTTTTCTGAGAATATAGTTTAAATTTATAACATTGCAACGTACTCCCACATCAGTACGTAGAAAATATTCCCTGAGATTTTATATCTCACAATTGTGTAGGATCTTCATATTTAATAAACAGCGACCCCAAACTTTTGTGAGATGTTCATTCTCTTCACTGTACATCGGTTTTCAGTACAATCACTGCTCATTTCTTCGATCCAACAACCGTTATACCGATACAATGACTGCCGGCTGGCTTGAGCTCCTGAAACAGAGAGACTAGTCGACCTAGTTGCAATAAGGTACGTTTACAACTCTGTAACCCGAAATGTGATGGGTGATGTGATGATGACGTGACCACCCACTCTTTTATTTTGTAACATCCCTTTTTAAAAAATCGAGTCCGAGTAAATATTCGAAGTTTTAGGTACACACCTTTTTTTGTACTGTGCGGCAATCCCCACGGATACCACCGAAAGGTTGTTATGTCGAACTCGAACCAACCAAAAACGGCACGCGGTCTCAGGTACTAATAGCTGGGGACCAGGTGCACCCTAGTAAGGAAATCCCTGTAATCCCGACGTACCTCGGGCCTACGGATGTAGGTGGCCCCCTCCCTTGTGGAAACCTCATGATTTCTTTACTGAGAAAAGATGCGTGCAGTCCGTAACGCTGGCATTGCCACCCCGGCCTGCTTCTGCTAGGGTGACAGACGGACTCATCAGTTTACCCCAGGTTTAGGCACACACCTGGTTATTATTGTAAGACGCATCTCAAAGTTGCATCCACAAAAAGAGCAATTAATTGGTAAATTAAAAACAGTTCTAAAATTAAGAAGAGGTCGTTTAGGCAACTGCAAAGACAAAGTTTTCTGACATCTGAATTCGTCCCATTTAGTTAACTATTCATAGTAAATTATTGTTAGCTAATTAAATATAATCAAAAACATTTGTATTAGTAAAACCAAGTAGTTAACAAATAAAAACTAAGCCCAAAATTCAAAAGCAGATTGTTTAAATTTATAAATATTAAATACAATTACTAAATTTTCTATGGGTTCTATAGGTTCTGTTTCAATTTCATCTTTAGTTTCGTGAACAGAACTTGTATCAAAATCGTTCTGCAAATTTGTTACTAGTGGATCGATAATATACGATAAAAGTATTGTTATTATTTGTATTACAATTATATGTAGTTTTTTAGACATGATCAACACATCTCCCACTTTTTCGATGTGAACTACGAAAACAACTTATTTAATAATGTTATCTTTTCATCATAAGAAAAGTTAATGTGGATTTTACAGTGTTGTTTTCTGGGTATTCCAATCTGGATGGTACGATTGTAAACGCAAAACAGTATGTCTGTGAGCTTTCAGGAGTTTGTCGATTCTGTACAGAGATTATTTCTGAGCATTATTAACATGAAATTGCAATTGAGCTCTATCAGGATTTCTGAAAATTCAACATTGTGATGCCGTAACTAGTTCTGCATTTCAGTTTCGAGACTTTCTATGGTTGACTCCTTCTCAACCATAGCAACAACTGCAGAATTCGGTAGTAACTTACTTTTTAATTTTTTGTCCATCCTTTTATAAAAAGTAGGCTCATCCATATTTCTATGAAAGTCACCGGTCTTTGCATCTGATTTAAATATAGTCAGTACACCATCGTTGGCCATTTTACAACCATTCGACAATCGTGAAAAATAACCAAACGCCTGCCTTTTCCAATATCATTTGTGTATTCCAGGTTAAAACAATGATTGCAAACATTTTCTAACATGGTGACTAGCATTAATGTATCGTTCATCAAAGAAAAACTTATTGCGATTTGACGTTGTGTATTTTTGTAATTTGTGTCAGGAATATTTTCTGCATCCCTGTAATATTAGGCTGCTTTTTAAAATGTCTTTGTGATTTGCATTTTTAGAAATGATAACCCATTGTGTGTAAAAGATTTCTTAGAAATTCTTCTCCACAAATCAGTATGCCGTCTTATTTCAAATTTAATAGTAACTTACGAACAAAAGCGACGAATTTTTTGGCTGATAATTCCTAAATTAAAATCATCAACAACGTGTTTTTTTGTTATAACTGTTTTATTATTGTAGTGAATTGAATTTTAATCGGCTGTAATTTTCAGTTGACAAATTATCCGCTCTAATCACATTTATTACGTTTTTACAGTACCTCGTGTTTTCTCTGCTATGATTTTGACAACACTTGCAACTATTTTATATTCATAATTTTCTCTATCTGTATTTATTTTCTTAAAATATTTGGCGTCTTTAAAAATTACCGTCTTAACATCACGAGGTAACGCACGATCCATCTTTGAATGTTTATCTCATGTGCATATGACAGAGTCAGTTCGGCACAGAGGTTTGACAGCGGAATGACAGATTGCAACGGCTGATACTCTCCCTTGACTCGCCTCGCACATACCAATATCGTTGTACAGCGATTTCCGTCAAAGATAAATAAATTGAATGTTCAGTTTTTTTTTACATGAATGACATCTGTGATTAAAATCAAGGGCACTTTAAAGTTTATTTTTTTGTTTATTATAAGGAAGGAGAGAAAACAGATCACCTGACAATCAATAAATAAACAACTACCGCCACTCATGAACACCCATAAATGAACAGACAGATCACCTGATCGTCAAAAACTAAACAGCTAAGGCCGCCGATGAACATCACAAATGAGCAGATCGATCACCTAACGACCAATAATCAAACAACTACCACCGCTCATAAACACCCACAAACGTGTAGACAGATCACCTGATTGTCAATAACTAAGTAACTACCGCCGCCCACGAATACTCACAAATGAGCAGACAGATCACTTAACGATCAATAACTAAACAGTTACCACCACCCAAGAACACCCACAAATGTGCAGACAGATCACAAGATTATCAATAACGAAATAACTACCGCTGCCCATGAATGCCCACAAACAAAAGACAGGTGCCGTACCCATCAATTGCTAGTTGGCGATCGTATTCCCTTCGTAAATAGTTAGTTTGACCTAGTATCCAACCCTCAGCAGTATCACAACATGACCCGTCTCGTCATTGTTGCCAGCTCTTCCAACATCCCCTGCTCAGCTTCTCACCTATGTATGCATAGGATTTTTAACCGTGGTCCCCTAAGGTAAGTGGATATTTAAGTATTATATTCTGTGTCCTAGATTCTAACATACGCAAGTAGAACTTGTGGTATGCGGTTTTCTGCCCTAATTAATAAAAACCTTATGTCGGGACCTACATTCTGTTAAATTATTTTAATTGACTGTTAAGAATTTGATCTGGTATTACGTTTGTTTCGGTGCATTATATTCCACGTAACCGACTGCTGAGCGTGCCCGTCTAACGTCGTTCGCGTGTACTGCTTCATATTCGGCGTGTTACGTATTAAACATGTACTAGCGACCTCCCCAGGCTCTAACTCCCACTAATGAGTCACGATTCACGAATGACCCCTGAGCACTTGTACACAGGTATGCTATTGAGCGATGTAACAAACAAAATTATCAATAGCACTCGTAATCTGTTGAGTAATAATCTTAGTACTACATATTTTAACTGCGAAACCTGTAAACGGACTTAGATTTGATATTTTTCATACGGGCCATAGTCCCGGATAATTGATTGAATAAAATCAACATTTACTAATAAACCTAAGAGAAAATTAGTAACGTTTAAACGATAGTCGCAGTTGTGAGAGTCCTTCAGTCAGGGCGTTGGCTTACAAATAGAAGTCGTCAACTAAAATTTCATATGAAAAATAATAATGTAAAGTTTCAACTTCCATGTCTTTCTGTCTCTCTCTCTCTCTCTCTCTCTCTCTCTCTCTCTCTCTCACGCTCTCTTTCTCTCTATCAGTCTTTATTTATTCTCTGGTTTCTTAACATTGTTCTTAAGTTAAAAGAATAGCATATTTTAATTTACATTCCAAATTGTATGGTGTAGCGGCGCCGTAGCAGTGCCGTAGCCCGTAGCGTGCGTCTACGATTATTATTATGTTAACTGCTTCTTGACGCACATCCGGAGTGTGTCAGGTTCGGGTACAAATCTTGAAGGTCAACATGTATTAACAGCACAACATTGCTCTTTAAACTATGCTGACCACTACTTATAGACGATAAAAACGAAAAAGAATCGCACGATTCCAAGAACTAGTTTACTAATAATTAGTGTACATAATTAGAGGCTAGATATATTTACTGAGCACGCCTCTTATGACATACGTTACTGTACCATTAGTATAATTTTCTAGTTACAGTACAGTACAGAAATAACACTTGACGTATAATTTTACATCTATGTATTTTTATTTAACTTCCTGCTAATAAAAATTAACAGGCCCTTTCTAAAACCCAAGAGACGCTCACTCAAATACTGTTTTCTCCTGTTATCACTGCTTACGGAAGGCACAAGCTTAGAGTGAAGTCACCGACTTCAATGACTCTGCTTGTCACTGAGATTGTTAAATAGGAAATCTACCAGTTTAGAAATCGATATTTCTAGTTGTTAATGGAGTAAAAATAGTATTCACTAATAATAGAGTGGTTTGCATATGTCGTACATCAGATAGTAATACTGTCAGAGCACGTGTAGGCTCCCACCGGCGACGCGCACGTGTCGCGTCACTCACGCTCTTTTAACCGCACTTGATCTACGCTCGTACTGCAACTCTTTTAGCAAATTGAATTGATGCCGTTAGACAAACGTACCAAAAACACTTCCAAGTAACGGAGATTTAAGAAGGATTAAGTTATACAGATTAACAGCAATTAAAGTAATATTACTACTTTACATTCAAAATACATATGTATATGTTTAAACAAGCTTTTGAACTTGTACATCATCGTAAACATATAGCTATACTCGTAGCTAACAGGCGGTAGAGAACAACAATGCTCTATTATTAACTTACCATACGTAGTCTCATGACCTACTGAAAAATCCTCGTGTCATGTCATGTCATTCAAATTAAATAAACTATTTCGATACGAGCCGTCGTCGCGAACCATTCGTTGAAACAGACCAGTGTTTACCCTCATTGTATGGTCCACGTGGGCGCTTGCGCGATATTGTATACCGCATTAGTGGCCTGGCGGGCGTGTGAAACGACGCAAGTGCATGTTGGTGAGCGGCGCTTATGTCCCATAGCTCCGTGCAAGCGACGCCGACTGACCACTGGCCGCTCCACGCCGTTCAGTAATCGTTAGCTACCGAGGAGGCCGGTCGTACCGCTAGCGCCACCGGCCACCACACACGCGACGACCATTTGTCTCTGTACCGCTTTCAAACAACCAGCGGCACCATGTAAAGCGTCATCATGCCGCCTGCGCCGCCTTCTGAGGAGTCAAGCGCTTTTACGGTTATCAATCATGAAGAGAGCGGCGCGAACGAAACAAAAGCAAATGTGGTGGACAATGAGCTCGCGCCGCCACTGCCGAGCAACGTAAATGTAGTAAAACCGTTGCAACTCGATGATGGGGCCAGCGTTATGCCAGCGGCTACTGCTCTCAATACGATACTCGATCCCAAGTTCTCCCGGGCTCTTGACTTCAAGCTGCGGAGACTCAAAGAGAAGGAAATACTACAAGCGAATCTTCGGCGGCCGACTCGTTACCGTCCACGAAACGGTATACTCGCTGCTTCCAACCCCAACGTGAACTCTGCGCAGGAGGCGATGTCTGATAAACTGCTAAGCCAATCACATCCTCGCATCGATCATATTGAGTCTGAAAACGACAAGAAACTTTTGACCAATATGGACAAGTCACCAGAACTTAAGAGCCGATCACGAAACGCGCCGTCGTCCACGGAAGGAGATAAACCGCGGTTCGTGACCACAGTAAAGAGTGGACAGTTTTTGTTACCTCCTCCAGAAGTTGCACGGATTCTGGGTCTAGAGACACTTTACCCAGCTAAAGAAAGAGAAAAGGTTATGTACTCATATTCGAGCAAACCGAAAGTAGTTGCTCCGCGCGCCAAACGCTCAGTTTTGGAAAAGAAACCTGAGGCGAATCTGCCCAACGGCGGCGTTGTGGAGGGTACACGGCGACCTCACGCTGGGGAGGTGTTCGGAGGCGTTCGAGCACTTATCGCTGGCGTTGTCGGCATGACGCACATGCTCGAGAAACAGGACCAACCGTACGTGACCTGCAAGACCTCTACATTAAATTATAGCATTCTATTTCTTACGTTGTTTCTATGTAGTTATGTTGTAACATAATATATATGTTATATTATAATATATGTTATATTATGACATAATTTGTAATAGCAATATTAGCAATAAGTCGGAGCAAACCGACTTATCTGTGAAATACAGTTCTTAAAGGTGATATCTGAGCACATATTCATAATTCACAGTAATTGTTTATAAGTTGTCATAATTTAGTGTCGATCTTTTGAAATCGCAACCAATTACTTACATGTATTTGTTTGAGGGAATTAAAAAGTGGGTGGTGGCGGGAGCGTGGCCTCGTATGGTGGCAGCGATCCGCCGTCCCACTTGCCATGAGGTCAGCAACACGAGCCCTGCTTCCGCTCTACTTCATTCGGTTATCTTATCTTAACTTTTATAACCCTTTATTAAAAAGAAGCCGCCAAAAATAAGCCCTAATACAATCATGACAACAAATATTATAATTTCTCTCCCTGTCATAAGTTTTTAACCAAACACTGTTTTCGGTCTTGTATAAGGACGGCGTCAGTAATATAGGGGTAAATATATAGTAGGTAGACTAAGCGCGTCGTTATTGAGTTGTGTGATTTTAAAAAATTGTGAGTAAACCTAGTGAACTTCTTGGAAATCATACGTACGCACCGAAGAAAGTAAACAGAGCGATTCTAGTGTCCCAAATGATTTGTATATATTATATACAAACTTTTAAACACCGCCTGTGCATTTACTGTCAAATTCTCAGTTAATGTTTCCAGGTTGAACAGTAGCTTATGCCTAATCGCTGTCTACAATCTGTCTCTATACCACATTCTATCTTAATTCGTTAAGCCGTTTTGGCTTGATTGCTTAACAAATCTATTCATACAATTAAACTCTCACATTTATAATAATATTAATTACAATTACATCTACTTGATACACTGCTAGATAGAAAGATAGATTTTATCTACTTACAGCAAAATTTCGTAAATGTTCAGCAATGAGACTCATTATGTAATATACTTCAGAAGAGTTTTTATTTTGTAATATATATTCCAGATCTGATTAACCGTGATTCTTTTTATCTTTTAAATTAGTCTCAGAACCAGTAGAGTCTGCTTAGATGATTGTTACTGAGAGATGCCACAAGCGTGTTCGAGCCATCACGCAATCTTGTCGGTGTAAGCCATCTCTGAATACTTTCTCTCGCATCATCATTTAACCACGAGTCGATTGACCACAGTTGTCCGTTAACCTACTAAAATGCAGTGTATTGTGTTTCAGTGGCAGCATCGGCACCACGGGCCAGTACTCCAACGTGATGCATGATAAACGCGTAGTGCGCGGCAGCACCTTCGCCTCTCACCCGCATGCCGCCGTGAGTATCATACACGTACTGGAGTTAGGAATAGCTAATATCTATACTCACTGGTCTTAGAAAACACAATCGGTAGTCTAGATTATTTGAATTCGTTACTTTACCAACAAAGAACCAGTTCATCAGTCGCTCATACCAAACGAAATCTACATATGTTCTTATCGTATTCAAAAGTGCGGTACTTGTTATTAGAAATCGACGTGGGCTAGAAGATTTCCAGTGAAGTCTACGTTATAATCACACCAGGTCATTTCTAATAATAATAAATATTTTGCCGGGGGATTTATACAATAGCGATTCGTTGCCTAGCAGATATATTCTGTTTAAATCACTTGAACCTTCAAGATCACTAACAATTCATTTTGTTATGACTTCTATTTGATGATATTTGAATGAAAACCAATTATGGTAACGTGTTAGCTGATGAGTAAATAAGTCCTGAAGTGTGCAGACAATAGAGGATTGGATAGAAAAAAGTAGTTATTTGCGTTAGTAGACATATACGCATGAAATGATAAATCGCTTCAGCTTTCAAGCAAAAAGTTAAGTGTTAAACGTGGCCTGCCACCGGAGTAACGGTCATTCGTCCCTAATTAAATACTGAAGCAATTCTATTTCTTTAGTGCCTTGTAGCTGCTTAGGATACACATCAGTTAGTGACACGTCATTTCGACTGTTTATAACAGCTCTTTACAAAACTTTACAATTTATGAATCAGTTATAAAGAGGTTTACAATGTTTGTACAACAATATAAGTTGTTTTGGAGGGTTATTACAAATCATCTTGCCCAAAAATTCGATGACTTCCAGCCCGTGGAGCAGGCTGGGATTCGAAAAGGCTAGAGTACCGTGGTCCACGTACACACTCTAAGGCAAATAATCGAAAAAACAGAGGAATATAACCAGCCCCTTTGTCTAGCGTATGTGGACTACGAGAAAGTCTTCGATGCCGTCGAGACCTGGGTTATCTTGGAATCCATGCAGAAATGCCTAGTTGACTGCCGATATGTTCAGGTGATGAGATATCTCTATGAAGCAGCAACAATTACCGTCCAAGTACAAGAAAAGAGCACAAGACCAATCCAATTGCATCGTGGGGTAAGACAAGAAGATGTTATATCTCTGAAATTATTTACCAATGCATTGGAAGACGTCTTCAAAACGTTCGATTGGAACGGATGGGGAATCAATATCAATAGCTGATACCTTTCACATCTACGGTTCACAGACGATATTGTCATCCTGTCGCCATCTCTGCTGGATCTGGAAGAAATGCTGAACAGTCTGGATGATTCTTCAAAATGAGTGAGACTGGGGATGAACATTGAAAAAACGAAAATCATGCATAATAGGCATGCATCCCCAAGTCCCGTAACCGTAAATGGCGCTGCTATTGAGTTTGTGCAACAATACATCTACCTTGGATAAACTATTAAATTTGGCCGACACAACTTCGATCAGGCGGCTGATAGGAGGATTCGTCTGGGCTGGACAGCGTGCGAAAATTTGCGTCACATCTTCGAGTCGCCGATACCACAATCATTAAAGACCAAAGTATTTGACCAGTGAATTCTACCCGTAATGACATACGGAGGCAAGACGCGGACACTCACCATTAGACTGGTCCACAAGTTTAAAGTAACTCAGCGTGCGATGGAGCGTGCGATGCTGGGCGTTTCTCTGGCTAATAAAATTCGTAACGAGGTTATTCGACAGAGAGCTGGAGTAACTGACATCGCACGGAGAATCGCTATGTTAAAGTAGAAATGGCCCGGCCATGTCTCCAGACGAACCGATGGTTCAAAGTGTACGTAGTGTGTTCAAAAAGTATCACGAATTTTGTGTATTTTCAAAAATTATTTATTTATTTATTCGTGAATATCTATTTTGTCCCCGTCAAAGTAATCCTCCTGGGATATTATACACTTGTGCCAACGTTTTTTTCAATCTTCAAAGCATTGTAAAAAATCTTTTTTTTGTATCTTGTTCAGCTCCTCCTTCGATGCCGTCTTTATCTCGTCAATCGTGGCGTAGCGTTGTCCTTTCATGGGCCTCTTCAGTTTCGGGAACAAGAAAAAGTCACAGGGGGCCAGATCTGGGGAATACGGTGGCTGCGGTATCATTAGTGTGTTGTTTTTGGCCAAGAAGTCGCGTACAAGTAGCGATGTGTGCGCAATTTTGGTATGAATTTTGCGGCGACCCGTCTCATGCCCAAATTATCGATTAAAATCTAATGACACGAGTCAATCGATATGCCTAGGTCCTCGGCAATTTTTCTAATGGTGATTCGACGATTGGCCAATACTATTCTCTTCACTTCATCAATTTTTTCGTCTGTTGTTGAAGTGCTCGGGCGTCCGGCACGCTTTTCGTCGTTTACATCTTCTCGGCCTTCTGAAAACATTTTGTACCACCGATAAACGTTGCTTTTATCTAATCCTAATAACTAAAAAAACTAAAAAATCTATCCGTATACCACAGTCAACATACGGAATGCATCTGCGTCTAAAAATCGAAGACGAACCAAAACACGTGCCAGCAAAGCACAGCTGCTTTGCTTGCAACAATTAACTGAACATTCAAAATGGCCGAACTTCACAGCATAAGTGAGAGACATACGAGGGGGCGTTTTTAAGTTCGCGGAATGGAGGGTATTGAGTAATAATAAAAACACAAAATTATTTTTCTTTTTCTATATATTCCCCTGCAACACGAATACATTTTTCAGATCTTTCAATTAGTTTTTTTATTCCCTCGTAAAAAAAAGTTTTATCTTTGTCTGAAAAATACGCCGAAACCGCCTCCTTAACCTCCTCATCAGTTGAAAATTTCTTACCACGTAATTCTTTTTTCATTTTTGGAAAGAGATAATAATCACTCGGAGCCAAATCTGGACTGTAGGGTGGGTGATTCAAAATATCGAAGCCCACCTTATGCAGGGCAGCCAGTGCGACTCGGCTCTTGTGAACGGGAGCATTGTCATGCAATAGCAGGACACCTTTCGTTAATTTTCCCCGTCTTTTTTCTTTGATGGCTTCTTTTAACTGTTCTAAGATTGAAGCGTAGTATTCCCCCGTTATAGAAATGCCTTTATCTTTATAATCTATCAATAATATTCCTTCTGAGTCCCAAAAAATCGTTGCCATGAGTTTCCCAGCCGACTGTGAAACCTTAAATTTCTTGGGTGGTGCTGTGCCCTTTTTGTGCCACTGCATGGAGTCTTGTTTGGACTCGGGTTCATAATGATGAACCCAAGTTTCATCCCCAGTAACAATTTGATTCAATACGCCATCCTTGTCTTCATTGCAGAGGTCCAAAAACGCACGTGAACATTCAACGCGCTGTTGTTTTTGCAATGGCGTGAGCATTCTCGGCACCCACCGTGCGCTAACCTTAGTCATGCCAAGATGATCGTGTAAAATTTTAAAAATTGTTGTATCCGATACTCCAACCATTTCTGCGAGTTGTTTCTTTTTTAGTCGAGCATCTTCCAATACAATTTTTTCTACTTTTGCAATAACTTCTGGCGTAGTCACCTCAACGGAGCGCCCCGGCCTCGGGTCGTCTTCAAGTGATTCCCTGCCTTGTTTAAATAAACTATGCCACTTGTAGACCATTGTTTTTCCTGGGCAAGAATCCCTGTAAACCGATGACATCTCATTGAGTATGGTTTGAACAGACTTTCCTTGCTTAGTAAGGAACTTTATCACCGCACGGAATTCAATTTTCTCCATTTTTTTCACTTCGTTCCCGATTAAAATACTTGGTCAACGATAGTTTAATAACTAATGATCCAATCACAACAAATTTTACTATGCAGACTAATTATGAGTCACTGAATACGGTAGGCATCAAAAGAGCGCGTTTACCCGCCTTTTTCACTGTCATTCCGCGAACTTAAAAACTTACCCTCGTATGTACGTACCAACATAATGCCACAGAAAAATCGAAATTCTAATATACGTAACCCGCGAAAATTCAAAATTCGCGATACATTTTGAACACACCTCGTACTAGAGTGGTGACCACGATTTGGCAAACGTAGTGTAATGCACCCTGCGGTGCGATGGACCGACGACTTGAGGAAGGTGACTGGCAGCGTATGGATGCAAAATGCCCAAGACCGGGATGGTTGGCTTGGGGGAGACCTTAGTTCAGCAGTGGACGGCGATAGGTTTATTTGTTACAGTGTTTATAACAGGAATGCTTGACATTTGTTTCATTAATAAAAGCTATTTATGCAAACAACTTTCCATGAAATACTGACGTTCCTGTAGTTAAATAGGACGCCGTATCTTATATGATTACTATAATTATATATTATGCCTCAGTTCTATATATATAATTATATATTATTCTCAGTTGTTGCTTTTTCAATAACATTGTCTTAGTTTACTGAGCGAAATGACTAATTGATATTATTATAATTCATATTAAAGCACCGGTAATATTTAATAATGAAAATGTATGTACCTACTAGTCCTTGTCTGTAAGTTACAGAGTGCACAAAGATGTTGTGGTTGGCTTTAAAATGACCCCGCGGCACACTCGATGATTTATCTTTTCATCTAATATCCAACACATCTTCCATAGATATCGCCAGTTACAAAAATAGCTTCATCGTTCCTTGCTATAGACAGATAACTACGTAATCCAGCAGTCGAGATTATACATTTATACATGTGTAACGATTTGCAATATCTATAGGAACGAATGCCTTAACAAATTCGCTCGAGTGGTTCACTTCCTCATACAAATCGAAGTTAATCGATACCAGTTGTAGGACAGTGTTGTTCACGTCGGTACTGAGCGGTCTCGCATAATGCATACGATCCTCGATACCTCGTATCTTCGATCGGTCGAGTGACTCTGAGTCCTAAAGCCGCACAATAAACACACTTTCGCGGCAACATTCTTACAAACACAGTCGAAATCAACTTTGTTTCCATCAGCTGAGTACTCACAGCGTCAGGCGTCCCAGCTCAGTGCGAGGACCTTGATTAGTTCATTGACACCGTCGATCAGAGATTATCATAACTATTGCAAATTGGTATATTTCAGACTATATAAGTAGCCGCAAAATAGTAGTACTACAGCTCCTTCGTGTTTAGAGCGCTATTCCTACAGTTTTCTTGTATTTTAAATTCAGCTACCTCTGGAGAGCGGCTTTAATGGATATTTTAATACTCATTACTCACTTACTACTAACTTGGCACGATAATGTGCAAATTACAACACGATAACTCACTACGTGCCCGTATACTGATATTATAATTTGTGAAACATAAACATGTCAGCATCACACATTTCACACACGGCCGTCGGACTCCAAACCGGGCAAAGCCTGCACTACGGTAACCGGTCTGTGGACAAATATACTTATATATGTCTAAATACAAACATATTATATACGTTCCACACAAAGATTCGTCCTGCGCGGAATCGAACCCACGGCATCTGGCTTAGCAGACAGGTTCACCGACCACTAGACCAATAGCTCTTGACAAAGTTTATTCGTTTGTAAACTCATACCGAATTGAAGGCATGCTATGTCCGGTGACAGGGCGACGGTGTGGAGAGCGCGGCGGCGCGACAAGCGCGCACGCGCCGGCGCGCGCTGGCCCGCCGCGCCGCCGCCGCGCGCCTGCGCCCCGGCACGCCGCCGCCCGCGCCCGGCCGCCGCCACCACCCCATACAGACCGAGTACTACTTGGAGGAGGTAAGCTACTCCGTACTGCTTGGATAAACTTAACTACTACCTTGTTCACTTCGGTTAAGCGACAAATATCCGATAGACGATGATGGTTACACCCTAGCACCACGAGTAGCACTGGACGACACCTTCGTCTGGTAACATCTAGCGAGCTATATCTACGGCTACTATCTAGAAAGTTTACACCCGAACCGTGGCAACGTGACGATTTCCACGGGCCGTCCTGCGCGTCCGCTTCGGCTCTACTACTTAAGTTAAATTAAAATGAATTATGCACAAAACAAAAATATAAAATAGGTCATAATATTACTTCACCAAACCAAACATAAGAGTCACTACCAGATGAATACCATTACGGTCCTAATTCTTTTTTCTTCCTTACGTAGCTGTTCGACAAGGGCACAGAAATGGAGGTGGGGGTCCAAACGGATCTATTTGTGGACCGGCCCGCCACACCTGTATACGTACCCGCTAAGACCGGGGCAGATGCGTTCACGCAAATATATCCCGGAGACGTGAGTTACGCTTACACACCATTTACTGATGTTCTTCCACTTTTGGAAAGCTTCGTGTTCGTCCTTGAAATGACTTGAAAAACATTTGTTTTATATTTGCTTTATTACTTATAAAATACAAAAATAACACGCACTAAGAATTAATTAACCGAAAATGCTTCATTTCGTGTGGAAATGTAGAAAACAATTTCTTATGTATTGCCTGTTACAAAACATAATCTTGTGTTAAATATTATGCAATATGACCTTCTTCCATCGTTGATGGGAAACGGTCCGTTCACTCATATGTATAAATATTAAAATCATCATGTATCGGTAGCTATTCGACTTCGATCTGGAGGTGCAACCGATACTGGAGGTGCTGGTCGGCAAAACGACAGAGCAGGCGCTAGCCGAGGTGGCTCAAGAGGAGGAGCTGTCCACGCTCCGCGAGCAGCAGCGCCGCTACTGCGAGCTCAGAGACGCCGAGCTCGCGGAGAGGCAGCGCCTGGCCGCACAGGACCTGCGGCTGCACCAAGAAAAGGTTTATAATTTAAATGGATAACCTTATTTTCGCCTGCTTATTTCACATTTCCTGTTAGTTAAAATATTTTTACAGACCGTTTACAGGATACTAATATTTGTCGAGTAGTTATGTTATTTATTAATTTTACGGTTTCATTCATCCCCCCCAAAGTACCATGTTACATCTATATTATAAGAACAGTCTGTAGTTACGTACCTAGTGTCGATGTTGTCACTGTTAGTGATATCTTCTTTTTAAAAAAAATCAATCACACATTGAAATAAAAAAAGTAGTATTGAGAATCTGTTTGTGATGGACGCAGTGTAAGTAGCGTGGTGTCGCAGGAGCGGCGCGTGGCGGAAGCGCGCGTGGCGCAGATCGCGGCCACGGAGGCGCGCGAGAGGGCGGCCGCCGCCGTGCTGGTGCAGGGCTACGTCGCGGAGTTGCTGCCCTCTGTGCTGGCCGGCCTGCGCGATCAGGGGTACCTCATGGAGAGGATCGAGAGGGGTCAGTGCGCTCACGAAACTCTCTACTAGCACCACGGTTTCCTCTCGCCAAACTTTATATATTATATGTATCTGTATCAGGTATCGACGAAGAGTTCATGCCTTGGCTGGTGGACGAGGTGTCCAGCGAGATCGAGTCAATTATCACCAGCCGCGACGTCATCACTGGTACCTCAACAATTTAGTTATTATATATGAACTAATGCACAGGCGATTTTATAAGCAGCTAACTGAACAGGAACGATAGGTAAAACTTGAAAGCTGAAACAAAATTTTAAGTATACATATTTGCCAGTATTCAAATGTACAATTAAACATCCGAGTATACTTAAAGCGAGTAAACAAGTTGCAGCGACAAGCCGCTCACGAGATGCGAATGCATTGCAATGTTTGTTATGTAACATTATTTATTTTAATTTACTTAAACTCTTATTAAAATTAAAACAAAATATGTTAAGGTATATTGAGAATTGTAGAAACTATGTACCTGTAATATTAAAACATACAATGCTAAATATCTAAAAAGTTTGCATGTGCCGGAGGTCTATTGATGCAGGGGTGACAGTTGTCGTAGTGTGTGCAATACAATGCTACGATGACTGTCATACCTTTTACGTCCCCAAATGAGGCGTAAAAAAGCATCTTAATAGGCCGCCATAGTGTGGGTCACCATACTACATTGTCAGCATTCGCAATGACTATGGTGACTACAACTTTTGGATTCCATTCATGCTCTCCATCAGGCAGAGTAGAGTCACTTTGGCAGGCTCTCAAACAAAAAAAAAAATTTTCTGGTCCCCTCCTGTTTCAGATGTTTGCATACCGTGTATTTTAGGGCCGTATTTTAAATGATGTCTCAAGTATCGGTTGAACTCTGACTAATCAAAATTAATTATACAAAAGTGCCCACCAAAACTTAAGCGTTATTCTAACTATACAAAGCTTTTGGGTTTTACTCAGCGGAAACTCGTATCAAGAATTGATTGTAACTTACGGTCTGTTCTCAAGGTTGACTCTCGAGTCCTTCACTCATCGACGGTCAAGTGTCAGGAGTCGTCTAGACAATATGTGTAAGGTAGGTTCTGTAACATTGCAGAGATAGTGCGCGACGTGGTGGAGGCTCGAGCCGAGCTGTACCGCAGCGCTGGCGAGCGCGAGGCGGAGCGCATTGAGCCCGACGACTCTGTCACGCTGGCCTCGCTCGGCGAGGAGGAAGAGGAGGAGGAAAGTTAGTACACGCCTCTTGACATATCCCGCTACATTTCACTAGAACTTTTGCTCAATTTTCACATGGCTTTAGAAATTCACCTTATGTATCAATGAGACTACCTCGAAGCCGCGGTGCTCGGTGTGCTGATGTCTCTGGTTCGGGTACCCGGGTTTGTACAATTTGCAAATATTTGTTTCAGAGTTTGAGTGTTTTCTATGTATAAATATGTATGCATTTATAAAATAAGAAGTATTCAAGTAATCGAATCGAATATAATAGAATTGCACATTGAAAAACTTTGTTTACTTTTTGTAATCTAGTGATTAGTAACACGAGTTTATCTTTATTTCTAGTGTTAATATCATATATGTATGTCGCTAAACTTTGTTAATAAATAAACATGTACATACAATCAATTCTATTAAATACATACGTTAAACTTTCTTAGGTGTGTTTAGATGCGATTGTCATGATACCAACTTCTTTAAATTAGTCCCTCGTTACTGCCGAGCCACACTTATTGCGATTATACACTGCGCGGATAATCCTCTTCTGCAATACAAAGAAATATTGAATATCAGCTGCGTTCTCCCACAACAAAATACCATATGGAAATATGTATAAAGTGTAAGTGTTGCTACATCGGTTATTTGATGAATTTTATAATCTTCATATACAGTAGAGCTGAGTCTATTCGACAGTCCATCAATACGTGGGCCTCACTGCAATTTTAAATCTAGAGTTATACCCAAAACTTTGGTGGTGTCCACAAGATCCTACTCCTTTCTATTTAACAGAACACTGGTTTTAACTTGTTTGGCAAAAAGTCTAATACATTTAGATCTTTGTTGTTGAAAAGTATATAATTAATATTGAAACAGTTAACAATTGTTTAGAGAATATATAGTGAGTGTATAGCGATTGAGTCAGAGTGACTTTGCGGACTTCGACTTCACGCGAACAATTCAAAAGTTCTTGGTACCTTAAGCTGAAAACGTTTTAGTGACTGTAACCACTTCAAATATAAGGCACAAATTCAGAAGTCAAAAAATGAAGTGTCGACCGTACATTTACGGTCGACACTTCATTTTTTGACTTCTGAATTAGCACTATCTCCTGATTATATTCCTCAAATTAGGTAGGTCATTGATGTAAACGATAAACAAAGATGGCCGAGAGTTCAGCCTTGCAAAGCTCCTATAGTGACCAGACCAGATTCCCTAAGCACCAATAACTCACTCTGAATCATAGTACCCATATAAGAGATAAAAGATCCAAAGCAGTACTCCTTACACTGCTATAATTTTCTGACGTAATCATATGCCTTAGATAAATCACAAAAACACCTAACGCATCCCGTTTATCTTTCCAGGCACTAAATACATTTTCCTTAAGTTCAACACCAGTTCACTTGTTGAGCGACCTATTCTAAAACCACGGCCACAGAGCACAATAAGCCATTGGTCCCGGTCTCCATACGAACATCTTTGGCAATTGTTACGGGTGGTTGGAACCCAAAAAAAAGGAAGACCACTGTCTTTTCAAAGAACTCCAATTTCGCCTAGTACTTGGGTTGTGGAATTACGGGAGCAATCGTTCGACGTACAAAATCGAAGTTCAGCCGTATCGTAGTAGACTAAAAGTTGACTCCAATCTAGTTTGGGTAAAGGGTCAGAAAGAAAGAAAGTCTAATTTATAAAAGACGTTTAAGTTTATAACGTCGATTCAAACGGTTATTATGTTTTCCTAATATAATACCTGCTTCGGAAATTAGTCGTTCACTGTATACACTGCTACCGCAAAGTGACAAGTAATATAAAAAAAATACAGAATAAGTGTTTGACCATACAGCGTTATCACAAATGAAACAAAGCGTCCACGGCACGTCGTCGCCACCTTTCTAATTCAGGTTTAAATCTGCCATCCGAGAAAAATATTAAGTGTCACCCAATGCTTAGCTGCAAAATATTAGACGCTTTGGCCAAGAGACTCGACGAGTATTCGTTATTTGTGATTCGGTCAAATCACTATTCGTGGCATCTCCAGTTTAAATTTCCCCCTTAAGTTACCGGATAATTTGCAACTGACTTTATTGTCTTTTATTCTATTCCATTGCAGAGTGTCTCGATGTTAACAGTTGTTTGTTTATTATAACTTGACCGTCTTTTACATACACTTACGTTCCTTAGTGCTTTGTCTTTAGTGTCTTCCGTGCCATATCGCTCGTGTTGCTGAGGCCTAAGCAACCTGTCTCACCAAACCCCTGTCGCTTTCGCGCAATGCGACACACTAAACTTGGTGCGATTCGCGCCACCTCGCACGTGCTCGCTGTCACGGCACGTTAGACACGGCGCACGCTCTCATTACATCACGATCTGCCTGCTATTAGTGATTGCACTGCACACTAACACATTATTCTTTTATTGTTATAACACTAGGAACAATTTGACACTCTCTTACCCATCAAATAAGGACTAGAGTACGATGAAAAGTGCACAGACCACGCGGCCGCGCGCCGTGCAATACGCAGAAGGGGATGTAAATAATGCATTTGGCTCCGCGGTCGCGAACAATTAAGATTGATTTGGTGTGATGATACTATAATAACGTTTTGATGCGGGGCGCGTTTGTATGAGTTAGTTAAGAGCATTAGTATTTATGTTTGGTCACAAGTGACGCTGAGTGATCGCACGTGCAGCGCCCTGAACATCGCGTGACTTCACCGAGGCGCACTAAGCACTAAGCCACACTTCTCAAGTATATCATAACTCGGAATGCCGTAGTAATATTATTATAATATAATAATACATAATCTTATCTGCGTAGCTCAGTTAAGCAGTTTAAATTTACTTATCAGGATCAGACTGGTTAAACAACGATTGCACGGACGGTGTGGTGGTTTAAGCGGTCACTTGGCCGCTTTCTACTGCGCTGTGTTGCGAGTTGAAGTCCCACATGGGACAACACATTGTGTGATCCACAAACTAGTGTTCTAAATCAGGATGTTCTCTAGTCCGTTTCATGTATATGTAGAGTCCTCCTTAACACAGATTTTTTTCCTGGTGCAGGAATTGTTTCTTAAAATAAAAAATGTAAGGGAAACACGTAATAAAGTAATTTATTTTTGATGTTTAAAATGTCTAGCTGGGTTCAGTCACGCGTTACGCCATCTCTTAAATTCAAAAAATAGAATATCATTCAGGACAGTATATAAAAACAAGCAAAACATATAGATACACTCATGATTTTAATTCAAACTATTCATTAACGCCATCAAGAGAGCCTCTACAAACATAACATAAATATGTAAAAGCTCTCGCATGGAAAAACATTTACATAGTAGGTTTAGTTTTTGGGTATGTTCATTTAGTCGCTGGGACAATATATCCAAGTTGGCAGGTTGCAAGCTGGTGTCTCACACGCGGCTGTCGACAATTTACAGGGGGAGTAGCGCCATATTGCACGCGCCACGTGCCTCCGCCCTTGCACACGCGCTGCACCTTACACCATTCATATTTATACTATTAATTACATTCAAATATAGTCTAGCCTGCATTAATTTATACATACAATCCGTTCTAATAGTCATCAATTAGTAACATTACTTTCGTAACATTATAATCATCGATTGCAAGAAACGAATGGCAGGCTACGTTTAAAGTGAGATTAAATATCTACTTACAAAACGCAAAGATCGTTTCGTTTACTTCGGGAGTGCATCAAGTAGGTAACCGTTGTATGTTTATGCAATATTTATAGAGTACCTATAATAAATTCAATTTGGGGACAAGTGGTGTGTGTGGTGCGCACGTGCACTGATCGAGTGCGTGATAACGCGTGGTATCGCGGATCGCGCAGATTTTAATTGAATTGGTCGCGATAAGGTGCGGCTGGCATCACTGCGCCTGCGGCGAGCAGGCGCTGTGCACTCCAGGGGGACACTTGACTGGCGCTTTTACTCACACCATTAACTAAATCACATTATTGACTTGTCGAAAACTCAATAAAATTATTCCACAAGCTCTGTAGGCAATAAAGTTAAAAATTAAAATGTAATGTAGCCGATGCTGAGATTGTACTTTCGTGTCATACTTGCGTATCGTCGTTGTTTCTACTCAAGCAACGGTGAGAGATCGAAACTCGATCATTATTGTCTAATAAAACGAACTTATCGCCGTCCACTGCTGGACAAAAGTCTCCCGCAAGGAGCGCCGACTATCCCGGTTTAAGGCCGGGATAGTTGGCATTCCACGTTCATCCGGTGCCAACCACTTTCCTCAAATCATCGGTCCATCGTGTCGCATGGCGTCCTTCACTACCAATAAAAATATTGTTAAAAATGTATCATAAAACACACTCTATTTTTAAATTTATATTAAAGCTATTAAAGAGAGAGAGAAATATTAACAATAAAATATTTGGTAGACAATCTATGAACAATATTGTATTCGTCTACATTGAAAATCAATTAATTTTCTGAAAATGTAACATGATCACTAAATCATCCGTAATATCGAGTTACCGGCGGTCACCAGGCCCAGCAAACTTTGGCAAGAGTCAATATTATTGTAAAGAGTGTTGCTCCTGTGAGCTTTTCGGAGCTTTTAGAGAACAATTAGAAGCGCAGAGCCCGAGCACCATCACTAATTGTACAGCAATGGACCAACACCACGATTGAATACTACAGTCGATATTAAACTGTGTGCCTCTACAATTAGAACTTCTTTACGGGGGCGAAACGCGGGGCGATGTTTGTGCAGCTGTGTTCGCCCCTGATTCAACATTTCAGATACTTTTTAAATCGCCCCTGTACAATACAATAATAATGTAAAGAGATTAAATGTTACAATTTAGATCTCAATAGGTACAAGTGCACGCAGTCCGGCCGGTGCGATCGTACTGCGACCAACTGGTTTTAATATTTTGTAAATTTCAATACAGAATATTTTAAATAGACAATAATTAACTTCTATCATCTCAAAAGGAGCCGGTACCTAAGTTTAACTTTCAGCTCAACTTAATCTCGAAAAAAGATAAGTTACTAGTAACATGGACACTAGGTCATAAAATATTTGTTGTAATTTCTAATACAGAGTGGGCCAAGAATTCGTTAGCATTTCAATCTAACATCCCGCGCTAACAAGTGCTTTGCGGGGTGCAGGGAGGGGTCTAATCACTAGCTCGTTTCTCAGAAATTTTGTTACAATGGATCTGTAGCTGCACGGGACTGTAGCGCACTTACTGTGTAAAACAATTTCATTTAAACAACAGTTCGCTTATTATTATGAAACTCTTACTTCGCGTTGAATACGATTTACACGACTTAAATCAGTGTCCAACTGCTCCTTTAATAAAGCTAAATGTGAAGCAAACTGAAGATTCATGGACTTCTCGGACCGAAGAGAACGTACATCAAGTTTTCGCTTCTATTCGACTTAATCCAGATTTATCGATGCTCAAACGTTCGGCTGAGTTAAGGTTATCCCGCACGTCATTACGCCGTATTCTGAAAATACATTTGGAATTATATCCATATAAGATCCAGATAGTGCAGGAACTAAAATCTAATGATTTGAATTTACACAAGTCGTACGCCGATGCAATATTACAACGAGTCAGTAATTTTGAAATCTAATTTTCTGATGAAGTCCATTTTTATCTCAACGTGTAAACAAACAGAATTGTAGGTATTGGAACAGTGAAAATCCCAAAGCTAAACACGAGGGCAACTTCATTCTCCCAAGTTAACTGTATGGGTTGCAATTTCAGCAAAAGGAATCATTGGACCCCACCTTTACGAAGATTCTCGCGGCCATTCAGTTAGTGTTAATTTTGATAAATGTGTGATAATGTTACGGGAGCTCTTGAGACTGATGCTACTGGAATTTGCTGCCTATAATGGTAACATATAATTTCAACAAAATGGAGCCACTTGTCACGCGTCCAATGAGTCCCTACAACTGCTCAAAGACATGTTTCCGGAAAATCTGATTTCCAGACGAGGCTAATTCTATGGCCACCCAGAAGTCCAGATTTATCCCCAGCAGGTTTTTTTTATGTGGTTATTTGAAGAATCGTGTCTACATCAATAAATCAAATACACTAAAACTAACTAAACAAAAAATCAGCGAAGAGATGTTTGCGAACTCACGGTCTCTTTGCCGACAAGTATTTGAAAATTTCGGAGTCGCTTAGAAGAGTGCAAACGTCGAAACGGTGGTCATTTAGACGATGTAATTTTTAAAACATAAATTCTAACTAATTAGCTTTCTTGTAAATAAACAATTACATAATATATCAAATGGTTTTTTATACGATGTTGACGAATGTTAACTAATCCGTGTGCTTTGCATAATCAATGTTATTAGCACAATTGCTTATTATGACAAGAAATATTTGTTTATTTACCATTCAAACGTTAAAAAACGTTGTACCAGTATCAAAACGATTCAATTGACGTGTAACAATTGCCCGATATCAATGTGGGTTTGGTTTTTTTAATATACAAATTGAGACCTGTCACGGAGAGCGCATAATACATGTCGCACTAATCTCTATATCGTTTGAATAAACAATCGATGCACACCGCTTCGAGTCCATTAAACGAACATTGCGACTCTCCAATAGATTAAAGAGCTTTAGTGGTATATGATGACGTGATACCAGATAATTAAATGAAACAAACGATTGGTTACGATGATAACGGTTGATACCTGCAATTACCTAAGACGTTACTATCGTCACACCAAGAACAAGCGCCGCTTAGTTGGGCATCAGACGGCCGAGTGTAAATTTATTATTATTACCAACATGATCGAAACACCAAAGCACTGGAGAACGCTCTGTAAAGACTTGAGAATACTTATAATTAATTTAAACTTTAATTTCACCTTATTTTTATGGACGATATAAAACAAGACGGGCTCGGCGGTAACCGCATAGGTTAACACACTGCAAAGTTGAGCAACCCTAACCAGGTGAGTCTATGGGTGGGTCATTCTTAACACATTAAGACCCTTTCGTGTCTTGAAGAACACATTAAGCTCGAGCCCTACAAAATCCGTCAAGAGATTTTCTACAGACTTTCAATATCGCCTAGTAGGTAGGTTATGAAGGTCTAATGGCAATCGCTCCACGTAAAAAATCTAAAGTTTAGTTTGTGAACTAAAAGTTATCCCCTATCCTAGTTTGAGAAAAGGGCTCAGGAGTACATAATTCGGTTAGTTTGTAAGCGTTTGCAGATGAAATTGAAAGTAAAAGTATGTAATAGGTAACGAAGGTGATTTTACAATAGGATGGTTTCCAATACTAGACTTGTTTTTTTTTCAACCAGTCAATCCAATCTTTTTTGTTTTTCTTTTTTTTTTTAAAGTAGACAACGCCCGCATTAGGAATAAATCCTGTGTCGCGGGGGACTTTACAAACATACAAGAAACGGACACAAAGAACACCCAGACTCAGAACAACAATTTGTGGATCACGCAAAGTGTTGTTCCGTGTAGGATTTGAACCCACAACACTCAGCGAAATGGATGTGGCGTAGCGACCGCTTAAACCACTAGGCCAGTCGTGCAGTCTTGAATACCGAATGACTTTGATTGAATATTTTAAGAGTTGATAATTTTGCGATACTAGTGAAATTAAAATATACCGAACTTGTGTAAACTACACAATCATTAACACACACATATCATTAAGGATGCATAGGGTTCCTACTAAGAATTTAGGACCAACCCAAGCCAACCTCATCTGCAAGTGGTGCGGCAATAGGCTCGACACCAATTACGTGTGACCAAAACACTGGCGAAAAGTATACGTTTAACATGTCTCTGCTGGGAGAACAGGCATGATTCTATGTATATCCATATGAATGATATTTATAAGTAGATTTGCCGTGGACATTTTGGAACCAAGATTGTATAGAAGGTACAGGTGCTTCCTTCTTCATGTCATAAACTATTGTTTTATATACGACTTAAAAGAAACATACAAAAAATGCAGTCGAAATAACAACCGCCTCCTTTTTTTTAAATCGGTTAAAAAACAAAGTATCCCTCAGATTGTTCAGAACGAAAGTAGCATTACTTAAAAAGATGTGAAACTTTTTAGGAAGCTCTGTGACCAACAGTGTTTAAACATTTTCAGTCATAGCGAAATAACAGTACCTCATATCTTGAAGTCCTTAATTCCATTAACGATTCAACATTTGCCATTGCGTCGATTGCATTTCGCGAAAAAGGGACCTCTTAGTGTCGAAACTCAACACAAAATAAATATGATAAAGAACTAGGTTTGATACTCGCTTGATCGCTTAGGTAGTAGAGCCACACTGATTTCAGCACAAGTGGGCCGGCTCGACCGAGGCAGTACTACCCTCCCACAAAAGACCAACCTAAAGTGCCAGCACCTGCGTTGTCGTGTTTCGTTGGTGAGTGCGAGATCGGAGGCCCATTGTTGCAGGGGTGACAGTTATCGTGGTAACTGTGCAAGCCTTACACTGTCACGATGACTGTCATGCCTTTTACGTTCCCAAGCAGGGTGTGAAAAAGTATCTCACAAGGCCGTCATAGTGTAGGTCACCATACTGCATTGTCTGCATTTGCAATGAGTATGGTGACCACAACTCTTGGATTCTATTCATGCTTTCCGTTAGGCAGACTAGAGTCACTTTGGAACGCTCTTAATAATAATAATAAGGTTTTGACAGTTGATTCTAAGTATAGCCGTAAAAATGTAACGAGGAAGTCAACTATTTAATTTAAAAACAAGAGTATTGAACTTTAGGAAACAAAATTGTTTACTGCTATCCACTATCGCCTACTTATCAGATATAGCCATAATTAAAATAAGATTTAATTGTTTCAGCGGAAAATTAAAGCGAAGAGTTACTCTGTAAGTGACGCCGCGCTGCCTTCAGGTGAGCAGCAGCGTCGCGACCACAGGGGGGGCTGATGTGACGACTGATGTCTAGTGGTGTTTGTAACATTGATCCAAATTAACGTACAGTTTACTAAACATGCCGTGCGGTGCGTTCGTATTGTAGTAATCTCTTTCTAGCATGGACACTTTTCATGTGCGTGTACCGAGTAAATTATATTTACATTAAATGTATTCCGAACCTTGAAAGCTTTGTGGCTTCAGATGAAATGAGCGTTTTGTCTCAACACAGCATGTCATTTCTTTGTTCAGTATGTGATGCATAAATGCGACCTGTCGTGAACAAATTGTCGGTGAATTTATACACGGTTCTAATATTACTTCAACTGATGCACTGAATACGAATTGGACTGTTAAAATGTTTTACACGGAGATGGTCCCTGTTGCAGCTTCAGTGTACGTTTTTTGAACTCGAATTGCCGTCTGCCTATCGCCAGAAGTTAATGTACTGTATGTAACATAAATCTTTATCGGTGAAAACTTTAATTTTCGTAATTTAAAAACTATAATTCAAGTTACAGAGCTCATTATTCTGTATGTAATAATTATATCTAAATTTAATAGATATTATGTAACGGAGAGATACGATCCAGTGACGAAAATAAAACTAAGTCAGACATTCTGACACAATCTACATTAACAAATCTATTTCATTATACAGTTATTATTTGTTTAGTTGTTAGTAAAATGAGTGGTGTCTCAAATTAATCTTCGGTATACGTGCATGAATTAAATCAATTAAATAAGTTGTGTGACGACAGTCTCAGTCACCAGGGATGACGGTGTAACAGTTATATCGTACGTACACAACGTATAACTGCGAGGAGTGGTATGTGATTTGCTAGCGCCTGTTCGTGTAGAGGGCCCTTTAGGTTAGACGAAGTTGTTCGTTTCGTGCATTGTTACTTATTTTTAGGCTCTTTTATTTATTCTCTGTAAAAATTTTTATTAGACATGTTTAGTTAATATATTAAAGGTTTAGAATAAAAATATCTAGTTAATTACATATCATCGTTTTATTTTAACCTTATATATCTACTTCCATAATTAATCCTAAAAAAATTGTGTAAAAATGAGTAAGTTTAATTTTTAATGGACCTGGGTTTAAAATGTTTATCTTTGCTCCGACTACTTTGAAGTTTGAAAAGTATATAATTACTGTCACGCTTGGCTATGGCACTTTGTTGTTATTGTGATGAGAAATGTGATACAAAATTTTGGTATAAAAGATAAAATTAATCTTTGGAGCGGGTTCAACAACGTATCCATATTTTAAGTGAATCTTTAAGTTTCTAAAGCGTACACAAACGATCTTATATACACTAAAATCCAAACAATTTAAAATGGCGATTTGGATAGTTGAGTTTTAGAGTTTGAGCCATAAAGCCACACTGAGAACAATGAATTCAGATTACAAATGAATGACCGATCATCAATATACTCGTATACGTATAAATAAAATATAAATAAAAAAATAAAATAAAAAACAACATATACGTCATATCAGTAATCGTTTCAACATAGGAACAATAAAGTCTATGTTTAAGAATTAACCCATTACTTCCCAACTATCGAAAAATTTTGAATTCTCTGTTCAAATTACAAAATATATTAATTAATACAGTAAGAAAAATAAATGTGAAGCAAAAAATTTAAATTTATTTATTCTGGGGTCTGAATCAGCCTGTCCTATATGTATGACATTGGGATCATATGTTAGGAAAAAATATATTATTACGACTTTAATGGTTATTTCACGTTTAGTAAAGGTTGCCCAACAATTTTAGGTAATTTGAAATATATAATTACTTTTATATATATAGCTATAATTAGCTATATAAAACGAACAAGAATGCACTCTTAACGGGTACAAGATATACAAACTTTGAAATTATATATCTAAATAATGTCACTATTTTTTTTCGAAATATTTTTTTTAATGGAAAATAGTTATAAATGTTTGTTATATACAGAAAAAGCTTAAAAAATTAACACCAGTTTAAGATAAAAATTGGTAATCTGGTGTCCTAAAAATATGACAGTGGAAAGTAATGGGTTTAGTTTGACGTACGAGTACATGTTGAATATAATAAATATAGCTGTGTGTACTAGCAAGATCTCGGGATCGAGGGTATATTTTTCAGATTGGTCTATATTTATGGTCCAATCTGTGAAATAGTATAGCTATTGTGGCTACATATCTATGGAACCCGGAATAGAAACCAGAAACTTTATTTTCAATTGAATTTGTTCTAGACATTGCCATAAAAATGCACTAGAGTTTTTATGTGTAACACTTTAGATCGTTAACGTCTAGCGTGTGTACTCGTAGATAGATCATCGCACTACAAAGAAACAAAAAGAAACGAGCCAATTTTTTGATGTATGTGTGCTGTAACTTGTGTTGAGTGTTGACAATAATTAAATATGCCTGAAAATCTTTTTTACCCACGTTACCATTTCACCACAAACTATGCAAGCTGGATAGACTCAATGAATGCTTATATACTTTTTTGCAAACCTGTACATATTTTAAATAGGAAACACGCAAACTCTAAAACAAAAATTTGAAGATCGTCTGTTAAACGTTTTGTTTGACCCGAGATCTCTGCACAGCACTTTCTCTGTCGCATTGCAGTCAACGCCAGTCCGTGTATTATACGAGCAGTCCTACCAACAATTACTCAACGCTACTGAAAGTATTCGCATTCATATTAAAAGATATCCTTACAATTTCTATCGTTTTAAAAATATCATACCAAAATAAAAAAACAATATTAAGCGTTACATACAAACGCAGTAGGCTACCTCTGAGAGTTTTATACTTATCTATATAATAATACGTGAAGCAAAAGCTTTGGACCCCTTTTTACGAAAATTGAGCGGACGGAGAAGTATAAAATTTGGCACACTTATAGTTTACATGTAGGAGAAGTGCAGAACGCTTATAAAGTACATTAAATCAATAAATAAAATATTATACACACTACCAAGCATTTGACACACACAAACAAGTATTTTTTACACGCACATATACTCTGTGGTCAAATTGTTTCTTTTCTTTATTAGTTTGTCTATAGAAATAGAGTACTGAGAAGACATAGATTACTGTTTCCATTTAATATAAAAAATATCAGGTGAAATGACGCTCGCTTATACAAATTTCTATAATATAAGTCGTGTTTTATTATGGTCGAATTTCGACCACTAGGCGACCACTAGTATACTGAAATAAACACGGAACAATGGTACTTATTGGTGTTAGGGGGTCATTTATTAAATCGGCCTTTATTATATAAATATGAGTTTGTTTCTTCAGTTTTGTTTAATTATATGAATAGTATAAAATTAAAGTGAATACAACATAATGAAGATATACAATTATAATGAAGATGATCTCTGATTAGCAAGTCGATAACATACGATTTGTAAAATGTAATGATTAATCTGTACCTCTGCAACGATTAAAATGTAACTGTTTTAGGACATCATACAGATACAAAGCATCACACAATTGTTTAAATTATTTTTTATTCCTTCAGCTATTAAATATAAACTATTACTTATTTATAAAAATTGTTTGACTTAAATTAGAACTGCTTTTATGCTGCGTTCAAATAGTGCATGGTTGTGTCTTACAGTGAGTAAGAGTGAGTGTCTTCTTAGATTATTTTATATTAGCTATATCCCGCCACGCTTCGCTGTGGCACATTATGATCACATAAGGTCGGATACAAGTAACATTTTTAAGGTAAAAAAAATCTATAGAAGGACAGTTTAATCTATACCTAATGGTCATTGAAATAAATCATAGAAAACGGTCGAAATTCAACCGCCAGACGATCTAGTAATTAATCTTAATGGTTTGTACTACAAATATAATTAGTTAATACAATTACTAGCAACAGCCTACTGCCAATTATACTATAATAATTACAAAATACTTAATAATATAATGGTGCTATAAGAGAAAAATATTCACTGGGCGATTGACGGAGGGCGTTGCAGAAATTTGCACAGTGGTAGGGAGCAGAGCACGGCCCTCCGCCCTCTGTGCCAGGGAAGAGGGTGTCGGTATATATTAACATCGACCCTCACGCTGGCGACAGTCCTGCGCTCACGCACCTTGCAATTTTTCCACGTCGTGCGCTAGTACAGACGATTGTAGAGTGAGCTGACCTCCGAACCGAGGAAGATGTCCCGTGTGTTGTGCCGACGAGGAGTGCCGCTTGGAGCACAGTCCGCCACCTTCACCGCCGACGACCTACTCGACGCGCTACAAGAAAACTACACCGAATACGTGAGTCTCAACTAAACAGTCATGGTTTATTAACGGGCCTGTTGATCTAGTGGTTAGTGGCCCTGACTGCTGACCGGAGGTCGTGGGTTCAATTCCCATCAAGGACAAATATTTATGTGATGAGCACGTTTAATTATTATGTGTCTGGGTGTAATTTATCTATAATATGTATGTGTATTCAGAAATAAATAAATATGTTTATCAGCAATTTGGTTACCTCAGCACAGGCTCTGGCTAATTTAGAATCAGACAGCTATGTGTCAGATGTGTGAGATTATTTAAATAATTAATAAATTATAATTGGTTTTAAAGTCAAGAAAAGTGTTATGTTATTCTCTTAGTTTAACTTCTTTGGAACTTGACGTGGACGTTCGTTCGACTTCGATTTTCTTCATAAACTCTATTTTTAGGCTTAGGATAGGGCTTTGTAGTAGAGTTAGTAACTTTTTCACTTGTCACTATCAGTCGGGCTACGGATTATAGCGGTAGAAAAAAATTCAAGTGATCCAAAATTTTGGAATAAAGCGTGACTATACTTTTAGATTTTTGGAATGCATCTGAGGAAATGTTCACGGTCAAGGACGTTGGTTTTTTATTCTGAGTTAAATTCATTATTGCTCAAATTACACTGAACATGGTAGCAAAAATTATGAATTGAGTATTCGATAACAATTTGTAAAGTTGCGGGTTTAAAAAATTTAAAAGTAAGTAAAAGTTATTAGCAGTAGAAGTATTTATCGGTGAATAATAATTATAACATACTATAACATATTGTTTATTCATAGTCCGGTCAATTTAGACAACCAAGGTTACAGAAATTCGCACCCAGCTGGTAATTGGTAGAATTATTCAAATCATCATCATAAATAAAATATAAAAAGTCCTCATCGATTCCACCCGAAGAAAAAAACTCGGGGTCACAAAAACCGGTTTTTCGCGATTTTCAGCGAAACGGTAAGTAATAGAATGGTAAGTCATAAAATGAGCCCAGATAAAAATTGTAGATCAGGTAATTATCTATAACACAAAAATGTCTTATACTTTTTTTCCTAAGAGCTACCGTTTTTTAAATAAAACGATTCAAAAAATTAGAGTTATTATCGTCATAATGTGCACGTTGCCACTGTTACGCGACAAGCAACAAGACTCTTTTAAAAAAATACTTTTATTTAATTATAACTTTACAATATAAATGAAATAGTCATTATGGAATAGTAACTGTACAAGAGATGGATCGTAACTGACTTAGGTCTAGTGAGGAATGGAGTATTTAAGCAATTGTCGTAATGTGAGTTTTGATAATAACAGAGTTAGAGCCAAGTGGTATACAAACACAATTTGGAGTTCATTAGCTAATCAGGAGACATTGGAATTCTAGCTACAGGATATCGAATGTTGAATCTAGATAGCTAATGAGTAGACAATCTTAACAAAGGACATCGTTATGAAAATATGGTCTTACATCTTTAATGAATAAATAGTTAATGGAAAAATAGGATCTTAGACAGTAAATGAGTAAATAGTCGTTATGATAATGTGATCTTACATGGCTAGTAGGTAAAGTATTATACTTAAAGTAAATGATCTTAGAATTAGGGTACAAAGTACAGAGTTAGAGGCTAGATCTTAGAACTAAGGTATAAAGTATAGAGTTAGAGGCCATTATATAACACCTCCCCCCTTAGAATAAAGATTGGGCATTAGTGCCGGATCTTTGGGTTGAAGTTGAGGAATGTTGGTTGTCTTCGTCTTCATCTTCTGAGATGCATGTTGTTGGCTGATGTATGTTGGACATTGGAATTGCGATTGAGGTGTTTCGACGTCTTGACGATGAGTCGAAGCAATTATTGAAAATTTGTTTGCAACCGGAAGAAGAGCGTCGTCTCCTTAAGAAACCTTTCGGACATCGATTAGATCATTTTGATCTAATATCAGGGATGATGACTGGAAACGTGAGGTTTTTGTACGTCGATTTGGACGCTGAGATGGTGCTATATCCTGTGTGTAGTTTACAATTTTGATAGCGTTATGATTCCAGATCCATGGATTTTGTGGTGTGAAATTTCATTTTCACATTGTAACACAGATGTTTCGCTGCTTAGTATGAAGAGCCATTTGTTGTTGTCCAGGGGTTGAAATGTATTAATTTTGGCGTTGAAAGTTGTTGTAGTACAGGTTTCGGGTATCGTTGATGTAGTGCTGAACAGAAGTTAAGCTTCACATAGAGGATGTGCGGTGGAGTCGTATTTTATGAGGTTTTGGCAGACGTATTTGCTCCTGTTGAACTGCTTCCATTTTTCTAAGCTGCCCATGGTGCCATATTGTTGGCCAGTTAGATTTGTGGCGAGGTAAGATTGCTCGGCAAGGATAGTGGTGTAGTAGGATGTATTAGGGTGTTGGATAGGAATAGAATATATGTGGTATAGGGTAAAAGCTTCACTTTATATTAGAGGGAATTCGATTACGTATACTAAATGATTAAAATGTACATAAGCAGATAGTAGGGATGAGTCTAATAGAGTATGTAGGTTGTTTTAAGGTTACAAGGGCGATTAGCCATTTGCTTGTTCTAATATAATTTGATGAGAGTAGTTTATTATAGAGTTTCGTGAATAGAATGCTTGTAAGACAGACATTTATTTTATTTTCTGAGCTAATAATTAACTCTAGGAAGAAGAAGAAGACTTGTAGGAATATTATAAAGATATCTTCGGAAGTTTTACGATTAACAAGAATGTTTTAGTAGTTGAGTTTAGGTAATTGTTAAGCCTAGATATGTATAACGTATAAATCCTATAGTACCTATAAGTCGCCTCGTATGACACACTCAATATACGCGTTAGTGCTATTGTAGAACCGGCAACTACACGGTGAGAGTTGTAGACTTAATTACTGCTACGGTTATCGATGAATGGACGAAGTCTGTTTGAATGCACTAGTTGGGTTTTATTTTCTTTTTTAACAAGGTAGTTTTCGTTGAAACCAACACGTACGATTTCATACGGTCCATCCCATTTTGCGTCTAGGTTGTTTAAAGAAGTTATGCGTAACATGACTTTGCTACCTACTTTGTAATTTACGGTATTTTTGATAGCCTGATCGTAGCGTTCTTTGGCTTTTTGTTTTGTCGTTTCGAGTTTGCGTAATGCTGAATCTCTAGAGACCCTGAGTCGTTCATTAGGGTCTTTGAGGTAGTCGCAGGTAGTATTCAGGTATAGATTTGAGAGAGTAGAAAGGTCGTGGTTTATATTCGAAAAGTAGTTCGTGAGGTGTATAGCCTGTAGATTGATTGAGAGAGGTATTGTGACACATGATAGCAAGTGGGATTATTTCATTCCAATTTCTTAATCTACGGTTGTGGTACATACGAATATGATCACGTAAGGTTGCGTGAAATCTTTCAAGAGCACAGAGCACCATTTGTTTGTGGGTGATATGCAGTGTTAAAAGTCTAATTGGCACCTAGGAATTTCATTAGTTGTTTTATGGTATTATTCATGAATTCTGTGCCTAAGTCGGAATGGAAGCGTCTTGGGACGCCGTAATGTTGACAAAAATGAAGTAATTGTTTAGCCACTGTAGTAGCTTCTTTATCTGGAATTGCGTAAACTTGAACGAATCTGGTTAGATCATCTTGTAGGGTTAAGACATATCTGTTATTATTGCTACTAATATCTGAATATGAGACCAGATCCATTGATACTCTTTCGAAGCATTCTGTTGATTGTGACGTAATGACCATAGGGGCTTAAAATGTTTTACGCTAGATTTTGTTTCGTTGACAGATTAAACAAGACTCTATGTAGTTTTTAATGTCGTTAGTCATACCTTTCCAGAAGTAACCTTTGCGAATTTTTCTAGTTGTTTCTTGTATGCCGCGATGGCAGGAGAGTGGGTCATCGTGATGTGTTTTGAGAATATTGGGGATTTCCTCTGATTCAGGATAGTTAACTATATTCTCACAGATAGTGATTTCGCAATTGTAAGCTTCGGCTAAATATGCGGTGATACGCAACTGTTCATTGCCTTTTAGTTTACAAGTTTGGTCGCCGTTTAGTTTAGGAACGAAAAGTGTCGTGATATCGTTGTGTGCGAGACAGGATAGTAACGATTTAAAGTAACTTTCGGAATCTCAAGCATCGTAATGTGTGGGTAGCGTAGGGACAAAGTATAAAGTTTGATTTTCGTTCGATATCAAAGTATCAACGTAGGTTCTGTTTGAGAACAGATTTCTAGAGCTTCGTTGCAAATGTGATTTTGTTCGGAGAGTTGACATGATATCGGAATAAGGATATTTTTGTGTCGTGAATCAAGTAACCTATCTGGGAACGTTTTTAATTTGGGACTATCGAAAGATCGTTCTTGGGAATTATAGTGTTCGAAGTTAATTTGAAGAAAATCATCTTGTGGTTCTAAGTTTGGGTGCTCCGTAGTAAGGTTTATGATATTAGAATTTAATATTGGAGGTCAAAACAATGCGTCGGCGTTAGTGTTTATCTTGCCTGCCTTATACATTATTTCGTAATCGTATTCTTCTAGTTTTAGTCTCCATCGTACTAGTCTACTGTCTGGATCTTTAACGGAGAAAAGCCACGTGAGAGACTTATGATCTGTGATTATTTTGAACTTCCTACCAAACAGGTAAGGACGGAAATGTTTTACGGACCATACTATTGCTAGAAGTTCACGTTCGATTGTGGAATAGTTTGATTCGGCTTTGTTAAGTGTACGCGAGGCATATGCTATTGGCAAGTCTTTGCCTACTTCTCCTTGAGAAAGGATGGCACCGATGGCGTGAATTGAGGCGTCAGTAGTGACAGAGGGCCCATCCCATTCATGCCAACTTTGAATCTTTGCTTCCACAAAATAAGCCAAGATTTCTTAAAATTTATTTTGTATCAGATTACAATGAACAGGCCAATATCCAACATCACAACTTTCCTCGACTGAACATCAACTTTATATCTCAACTTCTGTACAGATTCTCTGTACACGATATTGGTATATTATGCATTACTGTAAAGTACTTTTTTTTACTACCCAAACGACGGTGTATGATCCAAAACAAGCTAAAAGATTTATCCAAAAAATGCTGCCAAAAGTCACTATTTCACGCGGACGAAGTCGCGGGCACAGCTAGTTTATAATATTTTGAATGTGCAAGTTGCGCAGATGGATTAAATAGTTTTTCTTGTATTACGGCTTCGGTGGTGTATATACCTGGTGTACTTAAATATGTTATGACGAAAACTCTTTCAACTTTTTGAATCATTGTATCTCAAAAACGGTGGCTCTTAGGAAAAAGTACTAATTCACGTTTTGTAGATAACTACCTGATCTACAATTTTTGTTTGGGTTAATTTCATAAAAAAACTTACCATTTCGCTGAAAATCGCGAAAAATCCGTTTGGTCCTTTGACCCCGAGACACTTTGACCGGACTAATGTAGGTCTATAGTGTCTATACAAAGGTGTGGGTATTTTGAACGGTATTTCTATAAACTTTCAAAAAGTAAAAAGTATTTGGACGACTTAATGACAATAGTTGGATATGATACCGTTTAGGTTTTTTGTAGGTATTAATATAGTCTTTAATATTGTAGAACCCTTTTTTGTCAGAATCCACCAATACATGATTATCATCTTATACTTGTTATGATATTTATTTGTGTATGTATGTATGTATATAGATTTATATCAACTTAAGTATGTATATTTATGTATTTATATAAATTTTAGTATATGATAAGTTTGTACATATATGTTTACTTCTGTTATTCAACATCACCCGAAACGCACCTATTTACTATTTTCTCTGCATCACCCAATGGTCGACTGGTAGAGAATGCCTTAGGCATTAAGTCCGCCTATGTACATAAAGTGCATGATGTATAATAAATAAATAAATAAATAAATTCCGACCTGCGACTTTACAATGCGGGATATTCGTATTCGGCAAAGTGACGTCCGCGCAGAGCTACGGTCACTCGACGTCCGGAAAACCAGTGGACAAGACGGTATTACGGCGGTGGTTCTTAAGAACTGCGCTCCAGAGTTGTCTCCAGCATTGACGCGCCTATACCACCTGTCGTATTCCTTCGGGATCGTTTCGGAGATCTGGAGAGAGGCGAATGTCCAACCCATCCCCAAAAAAGGCGGCCGCTCCAACCTGGCTAATTACCGACCTATAGCCATTACTTCCATTATCTGCAAGGTGCTTGAACGTGTCATTAATAAACAACTAGTCCGTCACCTGGAGGATCACTCGTTAAATGATCAGCAATACGGCTTCAGACCGAACCGATCCACGGGTGATCTTCTTGCGTTCTTCACACACCTTTGGCGTGAGGCTGTAGATAGGCATGGGGAGTCCTTGGCTATCAGCCTCGATATGGCCAAGTCTTTCGATAGGGTCTGGCACCGTTCGCTCCTCTCCAAACTTCAGTCATTCGGCCTGCCCCCAAACTCTGCAGCTGGGTGGCCGCATTAGTCCTCTGCGACGACGCTACCTACCTATTTTCAGCAGGTTAATGCTGGTGTATCTCAAAGTTCCGTCCTGTCACCCACAGTTTCTTCTGCATATCAATGACATGTTGACTCTTGGCAATATACATTGCTTTGCAAACGACAGCACCGTTCATGGACGATACTATGGTCATCCTACAGTAAAATTAGCGGAAGTTGAGGAAAAGCGACAAAAGCTTATCACTGAACTCGACCGGGTCCTAGGCCGCATTTCTCAATGGGGTCATAAGAATCTGGTCGTGTTCAATGCCAAGAAACCACAGGCGTGCGCGCTCTCTGCCAAAAAGTCTCGATTCCTTACTCTCTCCACTTTTCATAACACTCAACTGCCACTGCAGGACAATCTCAGTATCCTGGCTATGAATATTATACTCCATAAGTATCAATCAGGATTCCGACTTGGACATAGTACAGGGACAGCTTTGCTCAAGGTAACGCTTGACATTAAGGCGGCAATGGAGGAAGGCAAAATAACTGTTCTCGCTTTAATTGACTTCTCAAACGCCTTCAGTGCTGTGAACCACGAGATCCTACTGGCAATACTTGCCCACTTCATGATTTCCGACGATGCACTGGAATGGTTTTCATCGTATCTTCGTGGACGCCAGCAGTCTGTCCGAACTGATAATTCGTCATCGCTGTGGGCCAAACTAGACTCTGGCGTGCCACAAGGCGGTATTCTTTCCCCTCTTCTTTTTGCTATTTATCGACCTCATAGCTCACAAACTTCGGTGTTCGTATCATCTGTATGCAGACGACTTGCAGATCTACTCACATGCGAGATTTGAAAACTTAAATGAAGCTATAGCCAACATTAACCATGACCTAGACACCATAAAAAATTGGTCCAGCAGTTTCGGCTTAAACGTGAATCCGGGTAAATGTCAAGCGATTTTCTTAGGAAGTCCCAGAATGATGGGTAGAATTGATCCTGACGCTGTCGCTGGTATCATTTATGACGGTACAGTGTTGCCCATTAACCAATCGGTTAAGAACCTCGGCTTACACATAGATACAACTTTGAATTGGCAGATTCAGGTAACCAGTGTCAGTCAAAAGGTCATGAATTTTTTACGTGGCCTCTAGACTAAAA
Source organism: Hypercompe scribonia (assembly GCA_949316085.1). Lineage (NCBI taxonomy): Eukaryota > Metazoa > Arthropoda > Insecta > Lepidoptera > Erebidae > Hypercompe > Hypercompe scribonia. Next base: position 135,591 of record OX438967.1, on the reverse strand, counting down.
AACTTTCTCCCCATAAAAACCAAGATTACGTTAGTCTATGCCTTAATTTTGCCAATCATCGACTATGGTGATGTGTGTTACCTCGACCTGAATGCAGATCTGCTCAACAAATTAGACAGTCTTTTCAACAATTGCATTCGGTTCATATTCAACTTACGTAAGTATAATCATGTATCCGCTTATCGGAGGCAACTGTCATGGTTACCTATTAGACAGCGCCGGAGCTTGCGAGCGTTGACTATGTTACACTCCCTTATCCACTCTTCTAACCCACCCGCTTACCTAACAACTCGCATACAATATCTTTGCTCTAACTATGACAGAAATCTTCGTTCCTCCGATAACCACCACGGGTGTCTCTGGTGGTGGGGCGTATTGAGGCGTGTGGTTTACGGGTGGCCCTAGACAAGACGGAGGCCCTTTTGTTCCATGGGCCCCGTCGTGGTCCACTCTCTGGCGCCTCCATAGTAGTCAATTCGGTCCTCGTACCGGTTCAGGCCCAGATGAAGTATCTGGGCCTGATCCTCGACGGCAGGTGGCTCTTCGACGAGCACTTCCGACAGCTTTCTCCAAAGCTATATAGATATGTGTTCCCTTTTATATGTGTATATGTATTTATATCATTATGTATTACATAAAATTTTATACGCAAATTTAAAATCAACACTACTAAATCTATTGTTAAACCTGCTACACGCATCTCTGCATCACCCAAAGGTCGACTGGAAGAAAATGCCTACGGCATTAAGTCCGCCTTATGCAATGTACTTTATTTGCAGAAAGTATAAATAAATAAATAAATATTTGCCGGCACCTCAATCCGCGAGAATATATTGAAAGCGTTACTAAGGCGGCCTCGCGGAAGCTGGGTATACTGAACAGAGTGAGACGGTCCTTTGCGCCTGAGCATCTGTGTCTTCTTTATAAGACCCAGGTACGCTGCTGTGTAGAGTACTGTTCTCATCTATACGATGGATCCGCGCAGTATTTGCTGGACGCTTTGGATCGGTTACTGTGGTGAGCAGTCCGGATTATCAATAACCTGAAAGTCACTGAATCCCTTGAGTCTCGGCAGTTGCGAAGAGATATCGCCTCTGGCAGTCCTCTATCGTCTTTACCACGGAGAGTGTTCTGATGAGCTCTTCCAACTGATCTCATCCTCTCCGTTCCTCTATAAGACAACTCGTGCTGGCCTTGGAAGTCACCGTTTCAGAATGGTAGACATAGAGCGGCCGTACACGGACTGCTCGAGCAGTTAACGGCTGAGCGACATACACGGACCGCTCGAGCGTTTGGCGTCGACTGCCCACGCGGTCGGTTGTTGACTGCTTGAGCTGTCGCTACAAACTGCTCGAGCAGTTGATTTTCTAACGCAGTAGAGTTATGGATTCCGACGACGAAGCACTGCTTTGCTGCTTCTGCTCAAGCGGAGGCGACGGCGGTGACGTCAAAAGAGAAAACTTTGGGTTCATCCAATTTTGGAATTAAGAGAACATGGACAATACCATTATGTTTATGGAACTTAGAAGTGACGAAGAAAAATTTTTTACATTCTATTTTCAAAGATTAGTCGACAAATGAGACGAGACAGATAGACGCCGCAAGGCTAGAAGAGAAGGGAGGGGTAGGTCGGAGAGCTGTCGACTGCTCTAGCGCAGTCAACGGCTCGAGCAGTCGGTGTATGCCTCGCGATCGCTCGACGGCACGATAAGATTTCGTCATGCAGTTGACGGCTCGAAGCGGTCGCGACTGCTCGAGCAGTCGTGTGTACGGCAGCGAACGAATGACTATAGTTCATCGCGCCGTTACAGTTTCAAGCAGTCGGTTTCAACCGCTTGAAGCGGTCCGTGTACGGCTGGCTATACGTTCCCGAACTAAACGGTTCGGCTCTTTCTTCCTGTGTAGATCGGTTAAAGCCTGGAACTCATTACCAGTGCACGTCTTTCCTTCCCACTACGATCTCGGGTTTTTTAAGCGGGGCGTGAAAAAGTATCTCATTAGGCCGTCATAGCGTGGGTCACCATATTACACTGTCGTCATTCGCAGGGAGTACTGCGACCACCGCTCTTGGGTTCTATTCATGCTTTCCATCAGGCAGAATAGTCATTTTGGTAGGTAAAATATAAAAAAAAAAGTAAATCCATTTTTTATTTCTGCTAATCGTGTTCAAACACGAACTTAGGGGATACGCATCGACCGCATCCCTTACGAGTCAAACCGTCAATAAATGCCAAATGTCAATACTTAGTTATGAATAAAAGAGGTAATAGTTTAAAAATACAATTCACATCGTTAAATAGGTATTACAGGATTCCAAGTTTCGTCGGGTCCGTCGGCCTAACTAACGGTCGGCAACCGTCGTTTCTGTTCCCGCTCAGGTTAAAATCGAGCCATTCGGCAGGTGTACGCGGAGCTGGACGGCGCGGGGCGGCTGCGGGCGGCGGGCGCGGCGGGCGCGGCGGGCGCGGCGCGGCTGTGCGTGCGCGCGCGCCTGGCGCCGTCGCGGCCGGCGCGCTCGCTGGAGCTGCGCGCCGCGCCCCCGCGCCTGCTGCTGCGCGCCGCGCGCCCGCACGCGCCGCACGACGAGGCGCTGCTGTGGTTCGGCGACGACGCGCTCGCCGCGCTCGACGTGCCGGCGCTGACGCCGCGCGACGTGCGCGCCTGCCGCCGCGAGCCCTACGCGTGCCGCCTGTGCGCGGCCGCCTTCGCCGAGCCGAACCCGCTCAAGCTGCACCTGTTCCTCGGCTGCCGCCCGTTCGAGCCGCGCGCGTTCTGGCGCGAGGCCGCCGGCCGCCTGCGCGGGGGCCCCGGCGTCTCGGCGTCGCTGTCGGTGCCGCCCCCCGACCCGGCCGAGCTCGAGGCGCTCGCGACCGAGTGGGGCCGGTCGCGCGCCGGCCACGTGTGCGTGTACTGCGGGAAGGTGTACTCGCGGCGGTACGGCCTCAAGATCCACCTGCGCACGCACACGGGCTACCGGCCGCTGCGCTGCGGCCACTGCCTGCGCGCGTTCGGCGACCCGAGCAACCTCAACAAGCACGTGCGCCTGCACGCGGCGCGGGACGGGGCGCGCGGCGAGGCGCGGGGCGGGGGCGGGGCGCGGCACGAGTGCGCGCGCTGCGGGCGCGTGCTGGCGCGGCGCCGCGACCTGGAGCGGCACGCGCGAGCGCGCTGTCGTTCGACGGAGGAGGCGGGAGACAAATGAAACGCGGGCGCTTTGTTAATCTTATTTATTAAAGAGCGGCTACTGGCCGGCGACCTTGGCGGCGATCCTCTTGTCGCGCTCCTCGGCGATGGTGAGGCGCACGCCCTTGCCGCGCGGCAGCGAGATGTAGGCCTTCGTGCCCTTGCCGATGATGAACACGTTGTTTAACCTGCCGAAACGAGTTCGAAACGTATAGATTCTCGCTAAACGCGAAACCGACCTTTTTCCCTTGCGTTTTATTTGCGTCGGCTCCGCCGGAATCGTTCGCTTCGAACCGCACGAGCGGTTCGACGTCGTATTAAAATATTATATTGGGCCGTTCGAACGTCTCGTCGACCGATCGCGTCGAGAACGACGATCGACGACACCGTGTACCCTTTTCGGGTGCGAAACCCGATCGACAAAGAAAATAGACAAACAGGAACACCGATATGCTGCTCTTAATAAGAATTCATTTTAGAAACCGAGTAACACTAAAATGATTTGCTACAAAATTTAGGAATTTATCCAAAAACACAATTTCTAAAAAGTCTAAAAACGACCATAACTTTATTAAAAATTCAAAGTAACTTCTACCGGATAATTCGTTTTCTTTCTACGGTAGGCACGCAGCACCGGTGAATGACTAACAGTGCGTCGATACAACTCGAGAGCCAAACTTTCTCTAGAATCTGTTAAAATGTGGTTAACCGGCCCTCGGCATACTTCTCGGTTGACTTAATTCATATGGGTCGATATTTCACTTGCCCCATTTTCACTAAAAATGTATACTCGTACAACTTAATTACGTTGACATATAGAGAAAAATTTACCTAGTGGCGAACGTGTGTCCCGTGGAGTCCTTGATGTGAACGATGTCGAAGGAGCCGGGATGCCTCTCCCGGGATACGATGGTGCCCACACGTCCCAAATTTCTACCTCCGGTGATCATGCAAAGGTTTCCTGCAAAATACATCACATACTTCTTATGCGCTCAAAAACTCAAACAACTGTGAAGTTACAAATGTGAAGGAGGGAGGGCTAGTTAACGAGCGCGCTGGTGTTACACGTCACATGCGACTACTACAGGATTAACTCGTTTTGTAGCTTAGACAACGTTATTCTTACTTAATACGAAACCTGAAAATAGATTGTTAATCCGTAATAGAATTTTTTAGTAATTTTCAAGCCGTGTTTTATTTTATCCCAAAAATCTACCAAACTTTGTTTAAATAGGACGCACCGTGTAATAAGTAAGAAACGGGCGGTAGGCATTTTCAAAGAAACATCGTAAATCGGCGTTTCATACGCAAACATATATGCTTAGATCGTTCTTTCCGTTCGGCGTGCACTCACGTCCCGACGGCCGCCTCGCACGGACAGCTCAACACATTTCCGCGACGACGATGCAACTAAATCAGCTGATAGCTGGGTGAGGTTTTCTTGTCAATTACGGCCAGATACGAAACAAATGATCACATGAACATTTTCCTGGATAGGAATCGAACACAAGACCTTTGGCATAGCATCGCTAGCTTTTGAAGTGATATCTAAACAAATAACTATATAGTTGATCATTAAAATCTATTTCTTTTACTATAAACGGTATGTGCTGGTTCCAGTTGTGATTGGTGTCCGGTTACTATCGCTTGCACAGAATAGTGAAGGGAGATATGAGGTTATATGCACGGTTGAAAAACTTCTCTATATATTCTCAAAGGATAGTACAAAAACCTCTCATGACCAAAGACCAGTCTATCAATATATTTTTTTCTAAATTAATCATGTAACTACATTTAATTTTTGTAATTTTCTACCCCATTCCCGATTTCATTTGAGGTTAAATACCCCTCTTATGACTATACTGAATGTTATTGCTCTTAAATAGGACACGAAGATAGAAGTTACATTGGGGATAAGAAAGGGTGGGAGAGTGACCAGCACAGTTGGCATGATCTCTCGGTATTATGCAACAAATGGTTGTACTATCATAGGTGGTGTTAAACACTTCTACAGTATGTGAGTTGCCAGTAAACCAGGTTATCCTACCCCTGTTTTATGTATACTGTCATCACGACACCTGACACAAGCCACGAGCTTAGTGTGGAAACCGTCGTTAAATTTAACTTGTAATTTGTTTTTAAGTATAATAATAAATTAATAAATAAATCACATCATGCCAGTGTGTTGAGAAAGTGTGTATATGGTGAAGTAACTGCAGGTAAGGTTAAACTAGGTAATGCTGGTACACAAACCTGATTCAAACTTGATAAAGTCCATGATCTTGGATGTGGCAATATCCAGTTGCACGGAGTCATTGACCTTGATGAGCGGGTCTGGGTACCGGATGGTGCGGCCGTCGTGTGTCACCAAGAACGGAACATTCTTAGGCCCGGTTGCTACTCGTTTAACTTTGCAAAGCTTGTACTGTAAATATATATGTTATTTCAAGGACTGAAAAATGTATTTAATTAAGTAAAATAGCATAATTCATAAATCAAAGATATATGGACAATATATATCAAAATTTACAATATGTATGTATGTACATTCTGACTATCATAATAAAGCGTCTTGTATAAATTTCATTAAAATTAAGAGAAATGAGCATATTTTCTTATAGAAATACAAATTCTACATTAGCTTATAATTAAACTCAATGCATGCGTGCGTTGTTTGTATGTTAAAAAAATATATATTTATTTTGAAATGGCCTGTTACGAAACTATAATCGCAGACCAAATTCCACGTAAGCAAAGCCACAGGAAAAAGCTAGTATTTTAATAACCTAAATTACAAGCTCAGTCATTTGTCTGTTTCACTTTTCACTAATTGTTATCCTACACATATCAAGTTATTAACTGGTGAAGTGTTCTACAATTAAAAACAAATTAGTAGTTATGTAGTTATGTAGTTATGTACTTATGAGTAAATGAGCTTTGATAACACAAACCTTAGCTTCTTCAGGGGTAATGCGGTGGACAGTGAAACGTCCCTTTACATCATAGATGAGGCGGAACAGTTCATTTGTCTTCTCAATGGACACAACATCTGCAATCACAACAACAATAATGTTACACTCGTTGCCTATTCATAGAGACCTGCATGCTGGTGCATGCAAGGACCAAAACAAGCAATACTTTCTCTTCCATAATCATTTAGTCAATATCTAAGATTAACAATACTAATCTTAACGACTCATTAAAATATTGTCTTCAAACATAAAGTCAACACAGAGTTTCACTTACCCATAAACCCAGCAGGGTATGTGGGGTCAGTCCTCACTTTGCCATCGACTTTGATGAGGCGCTGTTTCACGATCTTGAGTACCTCGTTGCCTGTGAGCGCATACTTGAGTCTGTTCCGCAGGAAAATCACCAGCGGTAAACATTCACGGAGCTTGTGTGGGCCGGTGGAAGGCCGTGGTGCGTACACACCACCGAGCTTGTCCAACATCCATGCTTTTGGAGCGTTCAACCGCTTCAAATGTTTCTTTGGCCCGCGCGCCTGGACACGACCAAATAATTTATGACAAACATAACCTCTTCAGTGATCACGAAACGGTGGCAGAGTGAAAGTAAAAACTTTCCCAAACGAATATTCAGAAACGCAGAAAATAAGGTACAAAGTTTTTACAATTTGAAGGTTTTAACACAGCAACAATATTTGTTTTCATTGAAACATCGGCAATCAAATGCACACAAAACATGCAGCGATGCCAAAAAATATTGTAATAATTAAATTCCTCCGAGCATATTCAAGATTAACACTGTAAAATTATGAACAAAATAGATTTAACATTAAAGATTACAATGGATTTTAACTGAATTTCAACCACGAACTCACCATGTTGAACACAAATTTAAAAGAGAAAGAAACGTCAAGTAACAAACTACCAATGATCAATCGACATCAGTGTTGCCAAGCCTACAATCTATTATTATACTATTAATCTAATAAATTGTTGCACATGTTACTACCAATCCTTCTACCAGTAGTAGTACTTGTAATCTGATTACTTTTCTTACTATACTCCGTCTCACGAATACAGTCAACCATGGAATATTTTCAGCGTTTAACATTGGATTTCCAAAAATCCTTAGTGGGTCATAAAATTAAAATAACATTCGCATGTGTTTATATAAAAATCGAACAAATTCTAAAGAGATGAAATAAATCAGAACTTAAAATTTTTCACTAAATAAATCAATTTTCTGAAATCGCGCTTGAAAACGGATGCTCTGTTAATTTTTTAAATTGTTTCTTGTCTTTCTTTTATATTATTAATTCAAAAAATATGGCTCTTGTCCAAGTTAAAATAAATGCTTTTCACGCAAACATTTTTATAGTTAAGGTTTCAAATAAAATAGGCACTTTAGAATTTTCAATAGTGTCGATAAACTTTAGTTAACCTTAAACATGAATAAAATACACTCACCTTGATAGGTACGAAAATATGAAGAAGTCCCGAATAAATGTTAAAAGTCAGATTACAGACATCCTCAAACATATACCTATCATGGCGGTTACTCTCTTACGAACATTATTTATTGAAATCAAAATGCCTCGACTTTATTTTTCTGCTCTACAAAATTCTTTTATTTGCAATATTATTAACAACTTTAGGCATCGTAAATACGACAAATGACTAAAAAACACGATGGCAAAGAACATAATAGTAACAGACATAGTCGACCTAGCACTTTAGTTCTATTTATCGTCATGAGACTTCTTTCGTGAGACGGAGTATGCACTCTGACACAAAAGATATAAAATAAAATGAGATAACACAACTATAGACTGTACTTGTATTGATTGTACTTGATTTTATTATTGATTTACTTATAATACATATATTTTTTTAATAAATTTTTGATCTCTTATAATTTGTTCGCATTTCATTAACCTTCTGCTTCCAACCAATAATATCCCGACATAACATCAAGTTTGCAATGTAACACAGAATGGCGCCAAGAATTCGTTAATATTTTAATCTAATATCCCGCGTAAACAAATGCCTGTCTGACCTGGTCTGGTCTGACCACTAGCTTGTTTCTCAGAAATTTTGTAGCAATGGATCGCTTCACGGAACCGCAACGTGCTTACCTTGTGAAACAATTTTACCCAAACAACAGTTCGCTTATTACGGCGATCTCGTAGTCTGTTTACCGACGAGTATTCGAAAATTTCGGTACTCGCTTAGAAGAGTGAAGACGTCGAAACGGTGATCATTTGGACGATATAATTTTTAAAAAATAAATGCTAACTACTTAGCTTTCTTGTAAATAAACATTTTTATAATATTTAAAATGGTTCTTTTATAAAAATTTTCAAATGTAAAGTAATTCGTGGCCCACCTGCATTATCAGAAATCACTGGCCATGAACAAAATGTTGGGTGTTGTACAGCGTTAAATTTGTTATCAATAATCATCAATGGCCTTTAATAATCCACAAGTGGACATGGACCTCTCCTTACAAAAGAGTTTTTGGCCTACTATACCACGCTGCCCAGATGGGTTGATATAGGGCATCGGCTTAATATTAAGGTTTCTATTTCTTTACAGAACCGTTGTCCTGCATAGTTTGCCCACTTAGTCGGCTTTTAGGACACCCACAGGGTGGTAAAATTCCATAATCTTAATCTATTACCATATAGACTTATTTGTTACAAATGGACTTAACACATATCATAATTTCAAATACTTCGTGGATTGATAAGCTTCTAAAAAAATAAAGTCCAGGGTTTAGGTAAAAAATTATAATGTGCCTGAATGAAAAAATAAAAAGTTACCTACTTTAAACTACATTCGTTCATATTATATTTACGGGAATAACATGATCGCAATAGGTACTAAGTACTTTGAAATTCCCAAACGTTTCAATCAGAAAACAATGGCATTGGTCACACACCGACTATGTTCTGCGGTCCATCCACCGTCGAAAGTTATCCTACATTTTTGAAGGATATTCTTTGACGACGATTATGTTTGGCTGGAGTAGAAAAATTTTCACGACTTTTGATAACTTATTCCACGATTCTGCGACACCTACAATGAACAAAATAGTATTAATGTCATGAAGTGTACATAGAAAAATTAAAGGCGTACTCAAGAGACTGTGGAGGGATGTGTGTCATATGTCCCTCCGACACAAAGAGAGGATTCTCCGACCAGGCGAGGTGATCATATCTGGCGGGCCACGGCCCAACGGTTGTTGTTGGGACGTTGTATATATGCTAATTGTCACGCGAATCTCTATTTCGCGATACAGGATTAGTAGTGGCTTCATAGTTCATTACATTCATACGTTTCGTTCATATTTCGTAGTTCGATGTATCTTCGCTAGATGGCGCTGTTGTATATTTCTTATTTGTGCTGTAATATGGAAGTCGCCACAAGATTAGACATTTGTATCAAACTTAATTTCTTTTATTAAATCCATTGTAACAAAATCTCAAAGTAAAAAATATTCATCATAAAAATATTATAACTTCAATTTTATTTTTTTCTGAAAAAAAAAAGAATGCATTTATTTCTATGACCACATTACAAAAGATTTTACTTCTTTATTTAAGTATACCCTAAAAAAGTGGAATTAACTTAAAAATACGTTTTATTTATATCATATTAACACAACAACGTCGAAAAAGGATATATTTTTCATAAAACCAGAAATATAATATTAAACAATAATTAAAACGGGTTTACTTTTTGATCACTCCATTCAAAACTGTTAAGTCGCGTTAAAATGTCAATGGTTTTTGTTTAAATAAGCATTGCCTTAAAATTTGTTTACTTTAATTACTACTACTATTCCTTGAGTGTCACAATGATTTGTGATTGGTGTTTTAAATAGTTTTCTACAGTTATTTACCAGTAAAGCAGCTGTACGATTTTTAATATAGCCATATAACAGTTTCTCAGCTTGAAATTCTGCCATACATCGCATGAAATCCTTGTAAATTAATTTATGTTAATAGTCTTTTAGTCTCCACAACTGAAAAAAAACTCACGTGTTGCTATCACACTTGAGATTGTCAGAATTGTTAACATAGGCACAGTTAATAGATCAAAATAAAATAAAAAACTCTAAATATTCTATTTGCTTATCGTGTTTTTAAATCGATAAATATGTTGAAAAGTAAAAGGAGTATTTACAATAAATCATTTCTAAAACCTTTTAATCAAGTTGTCATGTTCGATACAAATATTCTCAATTTTCCTTATTATTATATTGTTAATTGTCTTTTCAATCATCTGATAAATTTAAAGAATGTTAAATAATTCTGTTACTCTTTGAATATCACTTGTCTATTATTATAACTTTCTTTAAGAAGAAGACCATAGAGCTAAACTAAAAACAAATTTGTCAGCACAACAGAACATTTTTTTATATACTTATTGTTTATCATTTTTAAAGCCTTGCCTTCCTTCAACATCATATCACCCGGGTATGCATTAGAAACCACTTTTAAACAAATTAAAGATTGATCACTTGAAAATATACAAGCAAAAAAAAGTATTAAAACTGTATTAATTAAGTATAATAAAAATTATTAATATTATAAATGTGAAAGTGTGTTTGTTTGAATGTTTGTCTTTCTTCTACGTCGCAACAGAATTACTTTATGGTATGATTTTTATGTTTGGGGATAGTTAAGAGGCGGGCAAGTGATATAGGCTTTTTACCGGAAAGTATGAATTAATTCACTTCTTACTATAAATTTTCATAGACAACGCTATTAGGTTTTTCGTCCGATTGTATACAGTACCAAATCTGTCACTAGACTTTATAAAAAAATAACTCAAGTTTCTGATAGATGACGCTATATTGAATAACGTACCTAGATTCTTTAGCGTTAACGTTTTTAATATTCATTCAACTTAAAATATTACAAATGTGAAAGTTTATAAGGGTGTATGGATATTTGTTACTCTTTAAGGTAAAAATTACAGTACGGATTTAGATGAAATTTTATGGTAATATAGTTTATACATCAGAATTACGCATAGGTTACTGTTTACCGTAATAACCGACATACATGCGAGGGGAGCTACGGGCAAAAACTATCAGTATATAAAAATATGAAAACTGTATAAAATCATTTTGGGCTTCTTATTTACTATTCTATAAAAATGTTGAGTAGATATATAAACAACGGTTATGCTTACTAAAACTTTGTTATTGAAACAGTTAAATTATTTTTAAGGGTTTTCTAACTATGATCATGATGTTAATAGTCAATGTAACTAAGGCTCTATTTTGCAATTGCCCACCTCACCGGAATATAAGATTTATGGCCTCTTATTTCGACACAAATAAAATATTTCAGAAGAAAGTAGAACCTATCAGTGGTATCCTTCCTTATAAAACATGGTCACACTATTGTTTGTGCACATTTATGTTTGACATTTTGATTTAGACACTTCAGATTTGAGGTTAGTTAGTTCACAGTCATATGTATTTCTTTATTTGATAAGGGTTTCTATAATTAAAATAAATTAATGGAGTCGTCTTCTGAAGATAGTTTTACTTGGACTGATACTTCCAGTGATAGTATTGACAGCCAGTCGATGTAAGCATAAGATTAACTAAGAAACAATACACCTAAATATAATGTGTCGATGGCAATATATTAACTTGTTATTACAAGTGTTTCTACTTGAATATAATGGGACTAGGAGAAAGACATTATCGTAACGTGTATGGTACACATTCATTTATTTATTTATTAATTACATTTGTATATTGCAGGCCCCCAAGTGCAAATAAAATAGCGAAGAATTTGAAATCTGATAAACACACAAGTAGTAGCGATTGTAACGAATCTAAACAATTGAATTGTGCAAAACACAATAGTTCACAGGAAAATATGGTCAAGGTGGAGCCCGAAAGTGATTGTGACGTACCGAGGAAGAAAAAGAAAAACAAACACGTCGAGGTCAATGACGACGAGAACGATTTGTCCCGACGTGACGCTTGTTATGATGAAAGCTACCTCAATCTAAAAGTAAAGCAGGAGGAAATGGCTGCTCCACTGTCATCTAATAAAATAAAAAGGAAGAGAAACTTGAGTGAAAGTGCCGATGACAGTCAATTAGAAGTGAAAAAATGTAGACTCAAAGAAGCTAGTCCAGTTTCCATTACTGAAAGTCCTAACGACCACTTAGATACAGAAATCACAGTGAAAAAGAAGAAAAAAAAGTCAAAAAAAAGAAGGGAAAGTGAAAGTCAAGAAGAAACACAAAGCAGTTGTTATAAAGATTGTGTAGATACTGTCTGTAAAGAAACAAATTCTCGTGGTAACATAGAAACTAATGGAGTGGATGAAACTTTAATAACAGAAAATACATTTGAAAATGCAAGTTGTGATGACATATCTGCAATACAAAGTGATGATCACATTATTCACACATTGTCATTCAATTCCAGTGAAACTGTTGAAGGTAAAAATAAAGGTGAAAGCCTTTACAAAACTGCCATTATAAATCAATTTCAGAGTGACAACACTGATGAGGCTGATGCTACGCATAGTAGAAAGCCTCGCTTGTCAGACCGCATTAGATTTGAAGATGATTCTGAAACAGAGGTTAGTCAAACTTATCACAACGGAAGAGACACAACATCAGTAAAACTAAAAAAGTTTATCAAAGCTACTGATAATGTGAAGCTGATCTCTCAAGAATTAAGTCCTAGTACCACCCTCACATGTGATGATGAGGTTTGGATGGTTCACTGTCCAAAAGATATAGATGTAGAAGGTTTTAGTGGTGCAGAATTGAATATCAACGGTAAGAGCAAAATGAAAGTAAGCGGTCAAACATATGATGCCACCTTAGATAGTGAAGGATGTGGCACAACTGCTGTGTTGACAATGGCTGATGGGAAATATCAAATTAACAATTTACCACTAAGTGGTATAATAAAGTTCCGCAAAAGAATTCCCAAAGCACATTTCCGTGATGAAAATATTCTAGTAAACAATCAGACAAATTTTATACCTCTACCTGAAACGAAATGTCGGCACCCTCTTTTTGGGTCTAATTACAAAAAAGCTTTGAAAATTCCTAGTGCTATTGCACAGCAATTAAATTTACAAAATAGATCCGACAACACCTTTACCACTGAAAAGCGAAAAAAGAAAAAACACAGAAAAGATAGAGATTTTCTAAAACATGAGGAAACAGATTCCAACTGTGAAGTTAAAACAATATTAGAACCTGAAGTTACACTGGTAGATGGTGAGAAAAAGAGAAAAAAGCGCAAGCACTTAGAAGAAGAGGGCCCTGCTCCAAAAAAAATTAAAAAGTTAAAACATGACCCAGAGTCAGCTGAAGCTTGGGAGTCTGAAAAAGCAATTGAGCAAAATCTTTTTAGCTTTTGATATATTATTGTGTTGTTCCAAATCTTGTTTTATTTGTCCATCATTATTAAAAAAGGATTTATATATTATAACATCACATTGGACCAGATCCTAAAAATGATTTGAGTACATCATTTAGCATTATTTTGTTTGACTTACTATTAATTATCTGACATATTATCAGTTTCATACATTTGGTATGCTTGGAGACATTCCTTTGCCCTAGCGTAGACTGCCCGTTCTCGATTGCCCAAGGTTATGCCACGACACAATATGACACACTAGAAACAGAAAATGTGTAATTGCAACGTGAACAACCAGCAGACGCTTGTTTACAGCCATCTTTTGGAAAAATGGCTGACGAGGTTATTGAAGTTGCATGAAAGTTTTGTATGATACAAAATCATTATCAAATTGAGATTGATCAGAAACTTCGCTTAGAAAGAAATAAATATTATCGTTTCTGCGTATAATGGTATTCATCAAAATCAGCTGCGGACTCTCTAGAAAGCAGTAGGGGCGTTTAAACTGAAAAATTCAATAATTAGTATTCAGAAATAGCCACTATATCTATACAGTATTGTGACTCGAACATATTCTTGAAAGAATTATCTACAGTCACGTCGCACCTAAATGTAGGGCTACTCGCTTACATTATTTTAATTTTATTTGTCTGCTACTTGAGTTTCTTTGTAACTGTGTGATTGTAAAAATTAAATATTTAATTTACAAAAAAAAAGTTGTTACTGAAATAAGAAGTGTTTAATAAAAAAACCTGTTATGTTTTTAACTAGCAAATTTAATAAAAAGTAAAACTACGTCGTAATCGTAAACTAAGTCGACTGAGAAAGCTATGATAAACTTTATTCTTAAATTTAATACTAAATAATATATCCTTATAATTTGAATAACGAAAATGTCTGGGCGCCTTATTGAAAATTCAAGCAACCAGAAACATCAGTATAAAGTCTATAATTATTCATTGCTATATTAAGTAAATACTTGTACTTATTTCAATCAAATATTTACAAATCGCACGCCCACTGCTTAGAAAACCATCACATATAGGACACGTATACTCCCAATTTGCGACTGAAGTGTATACCAAACTTGATACGAGTACCACCTCACTTTTTTTGAAGTTTCGAAGGAGAACGTGGTTCCGATTAGCTTGAGAAATTTGTGAATTTGACGATGGGTCAAGCCCCTTGAGCGTATTATGTTAATCAATTTATAAAGCAAGCTAAATATGGATTGAATACATAAAAAAATTAAAAAAAAAACAGCTCATCATCATCATCATCTCAGCCAAAAGACATCCACTGCTGGACATAGACCTCCCCAAGGTTCTCCACAACAGTCAATCCCGTGCCGCCCGCATCCAGCCGCTTCTCGCGACCTTCACCAGATCGTCGGACCACCTTGTGGCGGGCCTACCAACGCTGCATTTCCCAGTATGCGGTCGTCACTCCAGATCTTTATAGCCCCATCGGCCATCGTTTCTGCGTATAATGTACCCCGCCCATTGCCACTTAAGTTTAGCAATTTTACTGGCAATATCGGTGACCTTGGTTTGTATGTGGATCTCCTCATGTCCTCTCCATTACTCTTTGGGTGACGTTCAACCTTCTTATCGAGCCCATAGTGAGCGACCACGTCTCTGTGCCGTCCGACCAAGTCATCACTGGCAACACACACTGCCATGGTCAAAGACTTGTCTTGAGACACTGCGGTATTTATGACGAGAAAAGGTTACGTAGCTTTCCGAACGCTACCCAACCTAGCTGGATTCGACAATTGACCTCGTTTTTTAAGTCGGACCTACCTAACTGGATAGTTTGTCCTAAATACACGCAGTCGTTAACCACTCCGAGGGTAGATTCTCCAATTTTCGCTGGAGTGGTGTGGCAAGGGCATTAAACTTAATTTTTGTCTTATCCATATCTATTTTTAAATCCACTCGTTTAGAGACTACTAACATCAAGCATAGTGCTAAGATCTGTCACGGTTTCAGCCATGACCACTATATCATCAGTAAATCGAAGATGGCAGATAAACTTGCCATTGATGTTAATGCCAAGTCCATTCTAGTCTAGAAGGTTGAAGACGTCTTTCAGTGCTGTGGTGAACAGTTTCAGAGATATCACATCTCCCTGTCTTACACCTCGCTGAAGTTTGATAGGTTTCGAGCTATGATTTTGTAAACGGACTGACATACTTTCGTTTTCATATAAACACTTTAACACTTCGATGCACCGATAGTGAACTTGGCACCGCTGGAGGGACTGTAGCACAACCCAAATTTCGATCGAATCAAAAGCTTTCTCATAGTCCACAAACGCCAATTATAGTAGAACGTTATACTCTTCAGACTTCTGTTAACTTGCCGCAGCGGATAAATTAGGTCTATGGTCCTAAAGCCTTTTCGAAATCCGACTTGTTCGTCAAATCTGCGTGTGAGACAGTTCGTGATGACCCTCGAGAACAGTTTATAGGCATGGCTCAGAAGAGAGATTGGTCTATATTTCTTCAGCAGGTTATTGTCACCCTTGTTGAAGAAAAGCACAACAAGCCATGCCTGAGGTGGTTTCCCATTGAGTATGGCGGAATTAAATATTTTCTGAAAATTTTTCAAAATCGGTTTGCCAGCTACCTTCACGAGTTCAGCCGTAATTCCGTCTTCACCAGGTGACTTGTTGTTTTAAAGTTGTCTGAGAGCCAAGGCAATCTCGCACAAACTAACGTCCAGTTTGTCTTCGGTATAGAGTTGGTTTAACTTAGCCCTTGGATCTTTCGGTAAGTCAGTAATAGGATCCCGTGCCGCCGTATGTAATCAACTGGCTCTACCCAACAGACAGTCCCCGTGCGAATATTTTAGTTCCCTGATTTCGCTCTATAGCCTCTTGAATGTGCAAGGTATTACGTTGGCGTAATTCTTTTCTCTGACACTTAAATATCTGTCTGTTGAGCTGCCGGTATTTAGATGCATTGACTGAAGACTGCAGAGTCATGTTTCGTCTTTCTTAGATGAGCTTGAGAGTGCAGTCAGAGAACGTCTTCATTCTATTTGTGGGACTGGTTTTGTGTAACTGATACCCGACCATTAATTTCAAAGCAGGACTCGAAGGCTTCGAAGCGATTCTGTAGTTCGAGCTGAAAGCTTTCGGGGTTTTGTATATGAACAGGTAACAGTCAAAGCGTAGACTTCATCAGCCGTGATCTTTCAAGCTTGGTGTTTATATTCAACGTGCCTCTAAGCAGTCGGTGATTGCTTCCGGTTTTAACTATATTGACCACAGAGACATCATTGAATATTTGCTTCTTCGTCGACATGATGAAGTCGATCTCTTTTTGGTAAAACCACCTGGCTCATTCAAGTCCATCTTCTGTGTTCACGCTTCTGGAAGAAGGAGTTCATCATATAAAAGCCCTCCCTCTCCATGAAATCGATCAGTAGTTGACGCCTGTGATTTCGTTGACCAACTCCAAATTGTCTCACCCGTAGTTCATCGCCGCTTCGTTTATTCAACCTTGCGTAAAAAAACAGGTAGTGCAGATATAAAACGTTATTGTAAGAATTTTCTACGCTACGCCACGATACACCCAAATAATGCTGACAATATTAATTGGATCAGTGTTTAGATACATAAATACAATATCATAACAGTTATCTGATCAAATTGAATCTATTCTATTTAGTTGCATTGTGAAAAAATAACAATTTTGCATACTGATCAATAATCTGTGACCTTGACATTGTGTTAGGAACTTAAAAATCATTTCTGCAACCCCAGTTGCGTTCGTACATCCTTTTTCTGTCATGATTTTTACAGTCGAGTGACTCTTCAATGAATGAATCCGTTTTGAACTTATTGTAGCAGTTATCATGTCAACATTTTGTGTAATTTTATTTGAATGAAGGTCATTTAAAGGTGAAGTCTGTCAAAGTGAAAAACACTTCAATGAAAACATTGCGATAAAATTTGATTTTAACTAAGTGTTATATTAATTTACCTAATTTTATTGATTACTTGTAGTTAATTGCATTTTATGTGAAAATATGGTAGCGTGAATTTAATTCTAGAGTAGCATTTAGTTTGAACACCAACTTGACAGTGTTAAACAAGGATTTAGGTAAGATTATTTAAATATTAAAAGAATTTAGTACAAATTTTGAGGCTAATAATTATATAAGATTTCATATTCACCAGGTTTAACAGTCAACAAATTTTATCTCTGTGTCCATAAAATTACTCAATTTCATATCATCAATCAAGTCATATTTTTGTTGGTAAATTAGAACAAATAATGTTACAATTGTTTTTGAACACATACACAACAACATGAACTAAGAAGAACCTAGAACAGATTTAAATATTACAAATACAAGTACAATGAATAAATAGTAATGTACCAAAAGAGTATCTTCTGGAACTACAGGAAGAAAAAGATGAACTTTTGAATAAAGAATGTATGCTGCTTCAGTGGTGGAGAAAATGATTGTTGTGAGGAAATAACTTTACTTACTTTAATTACCTTACTCTATCAACATTCTGTATTAGTAGTGCATGTATACATAATAACAAAATAAGTTTAGATGAAAGAGTAAAAACTCTATAGAAAATTATAACAGCATAGGTATGCCAAGGTAAAAACTGACACGTTAAGGGCTAACAAAGAAATTGCTTACGCTCATATTATCATAAGGATGTGGCTAGTATCATAGTGGTTAAACTCTGATTACCCCAAATTAGTTACAAGCTACCGCCAAAATGATATTCTTGTTATTAATTATATTTTAAGTTTAACTAGGGTGAAACTTGTATCATGAATTGATACAACTCAAAGTCAGTTCTCAGTTATATTGTCCTATTATCAACATTATTATTTTGTATCATGCAGCATAATAAAAATTTAACAAATATAATGTCTATGAATTTAAATATATCACTATTGATTAGTGTTGCAAAGTAAACACATCAACTAGAATCTGAAATTTAGTTTAATACACTTAAAAGTAAAAATGACATATTTATTTCAAAAATTTCCATCTGTCTTGTCTGTGGTGATGGATTAAGAATATATACAAGAGACGACTAAAGGAGTAAATTATGCAGGCCAACATCACTGCAAAGAAGAGAAAAACTTGAAACAAAGTATACCAATCCATCTAGCCAACATTATACTGTAGGCCAAAACCTCTTTGATAAGGAGAGGTCTATGTCCAGCAGTGGACTGTTAAAAGCTGTTGATGACAGCTATAACGGAATGTTCACATTGTTATCAACATTGTTTGTAGTGTTATACTCTTGTTATAAACCAAAAGATTGGTGATTTTAGTTCAAACAAATAATTAATGTGTCTAAGTAAATTTAACTATCAATTGAGGTTGATTGAAGTTCATTGAAATATATATAAGTAATTCTTCGCTTGTGTAGAATTTGGTCTACCACATTAGTTAATTTCAGAATTTTGGTCATAGTGGCTTCCACATAAAAGTTTGTTGCACAAAAAATACCATTCAAGACAAACAATTCTACACTATTCTTTTTATTTTTACTTTAAGAGCCTGCCAAAGTGACTGTACTCTGCCTGATGAAAAAGACGAATAGAATCAAAGAGTTGTGGTCACCATACTCACTATGAATGCAGACAGTGCAGTATGGTGACCTACACTATGGCGGTCTAGTAAGATGCTTTTTCACACCTCCCTTGGGGACGTAAAAGGCATGACAGTCATCGTGGCATCGTATTGCACACACCACGACAACTGTCACCCCTGCATCAAAGGACCTGCGGTCTCGCACTCTCCAACAAAATCTACTAACCATAAAATGGTACATCATCTTTGTGTAATTCCAATGGGTCAACGCCCTGGGCAGCGTACGCCAAGATAGCTCTACGAGGCCAGTTTTTTCCTGACTTAATCGACATGTATCGTTATAATACGACCAAAATTACATAAAATCATAACAAATTGTAGCCTATATGTTATTCTGATGTATAACCTATATTATTGTAAAGTTACATCGAAATCCGTCCAGTAGTTTCTTCGTGAAAGAGTAATAAACACCCATACTCACATGTTTTCGCATTTATAATATTAGGATAGTATAACTATATCTACTTCGTCAATAGTGCACCTATGTGAACCATGGTTGCAACCACATGTGTATTGGTTCTATAAAATTTTAATAGGGCCCTGAAGTCACTCTACATGAGTTCCAAAGCCTGTGTCACAACAAATGATACCTACCTATATATAATAGTTTAGTACTGCATATAAGAACTCGCCCGGGACCGCGCTGTTGTAGGAACTTCATGCTTTCCTAGTAGATTTCGCGCCTTGTGGCGCGCATTATAAGACTCAGGTCACTCTATCGTCGCTCTTTTGCTTGATAATTTTGGTGGTGTTTGCGGATTGATGTTATTTTGACTAGCTTTCATCTTATGATTTCAAGTTCAGGCATCGGTACGTGTTGCGTTCTTATGTTACTTTTTTGTTTCAAACAAGTATTGTGGAGGGACGGATGTCATGTCCCTCCGACACAAAGGGAGGATCTTGCGACCAGGCGAGATGATCATGCCTGGCGAACCACGGCCCAACAGTTGATGTGGGGATATTATATATATGCTAATTGCCACGCGAATCTCTATTTTGCGATACAGGATTAGTAGTTGCTTCGTAGTTCATTAGTATACTTCGTAATTCGATATATCTTCGCTAGATGGCGCTGTAGTATGTTTCTCTGTTTTGCACTTATGTGGAAGTCGCCACAGTATTATCATTTAAACTAATTCCACATAGACAAGGGGAGGCATCACAATGATTTACCCGCTGATAATCTCGTAATAATATACCTGCCCCGGTCCCTTGCAATGGCTAAGGTTGCCTCTGGTATAAGCGATGACGTAAAAGTAATCATTGGCAAAAGTATCGTAGTCAATATTCATTCCTAAATGGGGTATGAAGGTGTGGAAGTGGATAGGTGTGGAGGGTAGCGTTACTTATGTCTAGGCATACCGCGATCGTCACAGTGCTGCATTTACGACACTTAATGTGATTGAATTTCGTTTGAAGCGTTTCTACTCTAATAGAAAATCAGATTACAATATTTTACTAGTGTTTTCTTGTGCTCATTAGTAGATTGTCGTTGGAGTGATAGGGGATGTCAATTATTTGTACTCATTATGTTTTGCTGTTTATCAAGATTGACCACTCGTTACAAAGAGGTACCAGACAACTCCGTAAGTTATAGTCATTAAAATTAAAGAACAAGTCTCATTTTTATCGACACTGGTGTGTGCCCTAAAGTATTACGTTATGCATTTAAGAAATGAGGGACACACTATGTTCATATATGTTAGTTAGTTAGTTACGAATTACATTGAAAGTACTGTAGTACACGTACTTACCATATCGATGCTACAGAATGTAGTACTAGTGTTGCAAAAAATTTAAGTTTTTGAGTTCTATTTAAACGGACTCGGCTGATGAAATTTATTGCTCGACTCATTACAACAGGATTCCAAGACTACAGGTCTAAATTCTCTACTAGCTCTGTAATGTGACATGAGAGCTCGAGTCTCTTGGTGCGGTCGACATCTTATGCTGCAAATCGCACTCGAGTATTTTTTATGTACGAAGCTAGCAATTATATAATTTTTCGATAGAAATCTACTGATCTACAATGTTGCTACGTGTTTATTTAACTTTGCAGTCATAACCCGTGCACAATCCTACAAAATCTTTATTTTTGTAATGTTGCCAGATTTGCTCCAATTGTTATTATTTATTTATTAAGTCTTTTACTCTCATCCAGTCAACCTTAGGGTGGTGTAGAAATATTGTAAGAAAGGTAGACAGAGGTTACATTATCAATGAAAATATACACTACATTAGTAAACTTATACTACATGATTATATTCGTAAACTATGACAACTTGAATATAAGGTGAGCCAACTATCGATTAAATGATTGTGCAATCTCGGTAGGAAGGAGATTATGTACCTTTCTTTTAGAATGTTAAACGGTTTGAGGACATCCTGATTTTGAGCGGAAGCGCATGCCAGAGTAGTACTGCCTAAACAAAGAAGGAAGAGTCCAAGAAGTCTAAGTTGTGAGGAGCCATTAGAGAAGCAGATTATTTTCTGAGTGAAGGTTTCTGTTCTGATTAGAGGACAGATAACAGAGGTATGGAGTAAGGTATGTAGGTGAAAATGGTGAGTTGAGAAATTAAAGTAGGGTAGTAAGTGTTCGCTGATTGCGGCGCTGGCGAATAGGTTACTATTTTAATTGGGAACGTAAAGTAGACATATGGTCATAATTTTGAAAATTGAAAATGTATCGAATGCAGTTGAGAAGTTGGTATAGTTTGTTCAGGAGGTCTGTATTCAGGTCGAAATAATACACATCACCATAGCCGATTATTGAGATTATTAAGGACTACTTGCGAGTAGTTTTTGTTTAAGAAGGTAGGAAGTTCTTCAGAAGATATAATGTTCGCATGTTTCCCGTTATTTTCTAGCTCACATGAGTAATTTGAGCTCGCCAATCAAGGCTAGAGTCGATGAGTAAACCCAAATCTTTGACTGTGGGGCTGAACGGTACAACTGATCCATTGAACATGATCGGTGAGATTGAGGCAGTATCCATCTGCTCATTATGCGTTTGCTGCCCACTATGGTCGCCTGAAATTTGGTTGGGTTAATGGATAATCCAAATTTCATCGACCGCGAGTTGATGATCAACAAGTCTGTTAACTACGTTAATAGCTTTTGTTTTATGTCTTCTACTCTTGTCTGCGAATACACCTCCAGGTCGTCGGCATATTAATAAAAATTGAGAATAAGAGAGGAGATAGAATGCCACCTTGAAGACGCCAGCGAGTATATTGCACCAGCTCAATGTCGAGCTAGCGACGCGAACATTTTTGTTGCTCCTGAAGATAAGTGGAGAATCATTCCAGCTCCTCAGAAAGAATCACAAGATATTTAAGGATAGGTAAAAGGATTTCAGGACGGACGGTAGTAAAGGCATTAGAGAAGTCACTTTGACGTCTTCCCTGTCCTTCCTAATATCGCCATTCACTTTAAGGGGAGTGGTAACTATGCTGTGATCGGCCCTAAAGCCAGATTGTAGAGGGTTTAATGGCTGGTTTCTGTGTATAAATTGTGAGAGTTACTTATAAACACAGGCCTCGAGTATTTTAGACAGCAAGGGAAGAATAGAAATAGGTCGAAAGCGTTTAAAATAAAGGATTATTGCTTTTTGGAAGAGAAATGATGTTATTCAATATTTTTGCGTTAAATCAAGTAGATCAAACTTGTAGAAATGAATTATTAGCTGATTTATAATGCTTTTGAAGTATTAGACTTTCTTTTGTAGGTATATTATTGTTAACTACGTAAACACTACCTTGAGCTCCTCACCTATTCAAATCTTATCTCAGTTTTTCTTTATATTTTTCACCATTAACTTACCTAGTCTAGTACTCGTATACTATAAAAACGTAACCCCTCCCGTAACTGCTATATATACGTACATCATTATTTAAAGGGTAGATTTATATAAGCAGATATTAACAGAGTTTAAACTTTTATGGTACAGTCAGCATCAGATTGATTTGTACTTTCAAAGTAGTCAAAATTATGTCATTATCATCAATTTGTCAACAGTCTTTAACAATCCACTGCTGGACAGAGACCTCTCCTTAGCAAGGAGGATTTGACGTACTATATCACGCTGGACAGACGGGTTGGAATAGGGTTTGTTTCAAGTTTGCAAGTCAATGTTCAAGTTCACCACACGGACAACCAAAATAATGTGAAGAACATAAATTCAATTTTATGTTGGCAGACATGGTACTCAAAGCGTTGTAAGAGTTCAAACTAGTCCAAATATCCTTCAGTTTCATATTAATGTTTTCAAATGGGTTGTCCAATGGTTTCAAAAAAGAAAGAAAAATCAAATTCTCACCCGTAGCTAGAATATACTTTGCAGTTAAATTGTTAATTTGAAATGTTTGCTTCTCTCTTTTCTTAAAGGCCTATTCCGTTCATTTTTTGCGACTTCTCTGACATATCTCTTGTTTTGAATGTTTTTCAGAAAAAAAAAACATAGTGTAGTATTCAAACATATTATATTTACAATATTATGTTGAGAAAAGGAATATTAATGCATATATTTGAATGAGATAGAACCGTTCGGAATGTGTTTGAAACGCAACCTCTTTTGAGGAATATCACCATAATGCTCTAAACTTTTTTTTACCTTTGGAAACCCCCTCGAGCCGTCGCCTGACTGAAGTTTACGGTGGGGTGGTATGTCGAAGTCGGACCGACTAAAACCACACCGTGTGCCACTTTGCGCCTGAGATAGGAGGGACCCGGGAAGAGCTGCTATTATGACATCCAGATCGCTCCTAATGCCTGCCCGCTACCACGGTCACCATCTGCGGGTAAACTCTCTATTTAGGCGACGTACGGCACACGTGGACATCACCTCCTCGCGGCTGGCCACTGCAGCGGATAGAGGAAAAAACCCGTCCCGTTCTCTCGCAGCCACACTCAAGGCAGCATAAGGCGCTGCAACGCGCGCCTCCGCCACGTGGTTCGCCGGCAGCGAATTGGGTTCGAGTGGAGATCGTCCTGCCGGGCCTTCTCCACTGCCTCTTTCCGCGAAATCACTTCTTCGCAGAAGGTTGCGGCCGCGGTAAAACAACTGTCACTACAGACCATGGGGCGTATGAGGGCCGGTAGCGAGAGATCTCCCCCAATAACTGCAGTGAGAACCCCACGCTGCGCCGCCCAAGCGGAACAAAGCGCTAGCGTGTGCTAAGCCGAGTCCTCATTGCAGTCACAATAGTGACAGGCGGGACTCAATTCCCTTCTGGCGACCGAGTGCAGATACTTCCCGAAGCAACAGTGCCTGGAAAGGAGCTGCGTCAGTCCGAAGGAAAGGGTTCCATGCTGCCGCCTTACCCACTCGGCGATGACCGGCTGGAGAGCCTCCAGGACGGTAAAGCCAGCACGAGAAGTCTCCAAGCGGAACGACCAACGGGCCATCGTGGCTTGACGAGCGGTCTCACATCACTTGTGTATCTCTTCGTGCGGGGACCGTATGCCGTTATCCGCACGGAAGTCAACTGTCCGCTGATAAACGTCGGCGAGCACTTCCGCCTCCAAATCCCACGGGGGAATTCCGGCTAAAACGCACGCCGCCTCGGTCGACACGGTGCGGTAACCGCGTATGGTTCTAACCGCTAAAATCCTCTGAGGGCGCCAGAGGCAAGCCCTATTCTGGGTGGTCAGAGCCGCCACCCACACCGGTGCACCATATAGTGCCATTAAGCGAACAACCCCCGTGTACAGCCGTCTCGTCAGAACGCTGGATAATACTCTAAGCTACATTAACGTCACTGAATGTTGTTGTTCTCTCCCAACGGTGATTTGAGATATTTTGTTTAATAAATATCTCTTTGTATCATTTAGTTAAACAAAGTATCGCTTAATAAATATATACCGGGTAAAGTATTCTATTTATTCTTGTTTATTATATTGTATGTATTTACTGATTGTATTCTTCTGTCTTCTTAATAATTTGTATTAATGTGTGTATGTAGTTCCCACTGCTGAAGCCTTTCTCAATAGATTTTTGACTCCCTTCTTAAAAAAATAACTAAGACACTCTTGCTCTATGCTACCGGTGTCAAATTACTTTGACAGCTCTACTAACATAGGAGTTCCTCTGGCTTTTGGGAGCTCTATTGTACGAACACCATTTTAATCTCGCCCAGATCGATGTCATAAAGCTCGTTCTTTGAGGTGGTGTGTCAGTCTAACACTCGGGTCAGGGAGGTGTACAGTAACCTATCAACAAACAGGCGTGATTTTATGCATATGTGTTTTTTCTAAAACTGTTTTTTATTTATATCTGGACGGGTGAGTATAGGGTATTTACTCTATTTATTTACAACTAAGTCAGCTGTTTTGTTTTTTTTTGTGGAAATGAACAATGATGACATGTACCACATGTCTATTCTGTGTCACGGCGACTGCCAACAGTTATTACCCCGGACAGACGTAGAGCCAGCGCGACAATTCTGCATCTGCATTTTCTTATATTCATATTCATATTTTCGTATTGATGTGATGATATCAACGATAGAAAATACAGATACGAAACGACACAGATATTATTTTTAATGTAATGCCATAAAGTATAATTTTTATTTACTTTGAATGCACAAAATTTCTAACATAATTAATAGAACAAGAAATAATACTGTATTGAGAATCCCTTAACCTTACAGTAATATACATATAAAGATCGTGAATCACTCTCCGCTGGTGATAACCGCTTTAAAAACTTTGGATATTGCGTTACGTTTCAAAGATCGAGATATATAGATCTTCGCGACACAAAATATACAGCTAAGAATACGTATTCAAAATTGCCGTGCAGTACCGTCTTAGAATAGTTCTGCCTCGCTACTCCATACAGCAAGCGTAACTTAAAGCGGCCCCTAGGCCCGGCAGGTCTACTGTTCCCGGCTAAGGTAGCGGTCTAAAAATAGTGGACGTGAGGTGTGAACAATCTCTGGCTAAGATTAAGCTACTAGAAGAGCAATGGAGAGGGCAATGCTCGATATTACTCTGCGTGATCAAATCAGGAACGAGGAGATCTGCAGAGAAACTAAGGTCATAGACATTGCTTGAAGAACTGCCAAACTGCAATGACAGTAGGCGTGTAAATAATGGCCGATGGTGTCAAAGGTGTTGTGCTAGATTATTTTGTAAATGGATTGTAATGAAATTGTAATGAAATTGTTTTAAAATGTCAAAGTTAAATTTTTCTTTCGTAACAAACAGCCAATAGCGAAACAATAAAATATGATTGCGAAAGAGTAAAGTATTCCTGTTTTCGTTACAGCAATATTGTTTGCATAACATTAATTTTATATGCAGATGATACATATTTGTTTTATTTTGGAAGCAATATCAGTGAAATCACTGAACGTGCTCAATCTGACCTTGACATACTCCAAAAATGGTTTCAGTACAATGTCCTTACAGTCAATACTTCTAAAACATCATACATAATATTAAAAGCCAAAAATAAAAAACTGTCCGATTATCCCTAACTTGGAATGAACGGGCAAGTGTTACAAATTAGTAAACAAGAGAAATACCCTATATTGATATTGGATAGCAACTTAACGTGGAACGCCCGTATACATCATATCACAAATAACCTTTCCTCACTAATTATATGGAAACACAACTTAACGTTAGGGGAGCACAGATATGCAACTCGTGCGGTGTTCTACAGGGGTCTGTCCTCGGACCACTCCTGTGGAACATGGGATACGACTGGGCCCTTTGAGGTCGTCTTCCCCCCGGGCTGGGCGTAATTTGTTACGCAGATGACACACACGAATTTTGCCCAATTTGGGTGGAGCCAGTGTCGCGACGAGACGATAGCCGTCTCGTCGCGACGCTGGCTCCACACACGGGGGTTATCCGGTCAATGGCGCCATATGGTGCACCGGTGTGGGCGGCGGCTCTGAACGCCCAGAATAGGGCTCGCCTCTGGCGCCCTCAGAGGATATTGGCGGTTAGAGCCATACGCGGTTACCGCATCGTGTCGACGGAGGCGGTATGTGCTTTAACCGGAACTCCTCCGTGGGGATTTGGAGGCGGAAGTGCTCGCCGAAGTTTATCGGCGAACGGCTGACTTCCAGGCGGGTAGTGGCATACGGCGCCCGTCCGAAGAGATACGCGAGTGGCGAGAGGCCGAGGTCGAGTGGGCAGGGCGACAGCACGGGACCTTTTCTTCCGACTGACGCAGATCCTTGCCGGGCACGGTTGCTTCGGGCAGTATCTGCACTCGGTCGCCAGGAGGGAATTGAGTCCTGCCTGTCATCACTGCGATTGCAGTGAGGACTCGGCTCAGCACACGCTAACGGTTTGTTCCGCTTGGGCGGCGCAGCGTGGGGTCCTTACTGCAGTTACTTGAGGAGATCTCTCGTTACCGGCCGTCATACGCTCCATGGCGACAGTTGTTTTACCGCGATCGCAACCTTCTGCGAAGACGTAAGTTAGTAGAAGGAGGCGGCGGAGAGGGCCCGGGAGGACGATCTCCACTCGGACCGAATTCGCCGCCGGCGAACCGGGCGGCAGAGGCGCGCGTACCAGCGCCTCATGCCACCTTGAGTGTGGCCGCGGGTGGACGGGATGAGTTTTCCCCTCCATCTGCTATAGTGGCCAGCCGCGAGGAGGCGACGTGCGCGTATGCCGTACGTCGCCTAAATAGAGAGTATCCGCAGATGGTGCCCGCGGGAGCGGACAGGCGCTAGGAGGGATCTGGATGTCGTAATGACAGTTGTTCCCGGATCTCTCCTATGTCAGGCGTAGAGTGGCACACCGTGTGGTTTTAGTCGGTCCGATTCCGACACACCACTCCGCCGTAAACCTGGTGGGGTGGCGGCCCGAGGGGGATTGTACACGTTACAAAAAAAAGCACAGATTTGCAACAAACTTCCAGCGAATCTAAAGGAAGTGATTTCTCTGAAAACATTTAAAAATAAATTATTTATTCACATTTATAATAATGAAACATTTTAAGCAACATCTTTTTACTTAGATCACCACATTATCAGATCAGAGATATTAATTTTTTGTTATTTGTTTAATATTGTTCTCATGTAAGTGACAATTGTCTTAATAGGAAATAAAGATCGTTAAACCGAAATCGGTAGTGGTCAAAGGTACTGATGGGATACACCGATACTATTTGTACCATAAAATTGTTTGGATTATTTACATATCTAGATAGAGCATCCGTCAGTCCGGACGGAATTCAAATAGATACTAACTGACACTTTTGAATGCATTATTACCTCATCGTAATTAACTTCTGCTGAATAGGACTGTTACCTTTAAGTACTAGTATACGAGTATTTGAAAATTTATTGATTAATCTTTAATGACTAAGAAAAACCGATTCATACGTCGCTTGATATAATTATGTAGGTAGGTACATGCAGTCATAACCTGTATTTAAAGAAAATGAATAAATAATTAGTAACATTGTTTGTAAATAACCTATAGAATACATACGTGAGTGCGATAATTAAGGTTTTTCGCGATATGCGCGTATGTTCGTACTGATTTTAAATGTATTTTAAATTTCTCTATTTCTCTTTCCTTTCCTAAGGGGAGTTCCTCAATTTAACGTAAGCTTTATTTAAAGTACCTACTTACTGGGTATCCGAAGGCTACACTATAAAATAGGTACCTAAACTATAAACTCATTTAAACCTATCCATAAAATAAAAACTATTTTTGGAATACCTACTTCACTATTCATTATTATGGAAAAAAAATTAAATACTTCACTAAATATATTTTCAATTCTAAATATATTGATAATATTTAAGTTGATAGGTGATCTTATTCGGTATTATTTTATTTGTAGGTATTTATTTTGTTCTGAATTTACGTTTCTGTATTTTGTCCTAAACTTTTCGTTTTAATTTTAACCAACTTTAATTGAATTGTATTATCTGACATTTAAGTCTTCATTAAAAAGTAGGTGACACCTTGTATGTAAATATTAAATAAATGAATGTGTATTGTTCAAAAAGACAACTCGGACGAGACAAAAGACTGAAACCCAACACACCGTACAATGCTTTGCGGCTGAACTCCGGCTCGGATCGCCACAACCGGCGCCAACCGCACTTAGTCACGCTGATTGCGTACCGTGTTTATATAAGGGAGGCAGTGTCAGCGCCTAAAGTCAATCCGAATGTGCTCTTTCATGGATACTCGTAACCGGTAACCATTCGACATGCCTGAAATGGTGACTCATGAGAAGAGCGACTACGGTAGGAAAGTGCAGGAAAAGGCTGTCATTGAAAAGGTCATTCCTCTCCCTAAACCGAACCCTTACCTTAGATAGAGTATCGTGCGTGCAATGGAGGTGGCTTCGAGGCTTTTCGAGTGTATTTTGGAAAACGTCATCAGTTGCGTTTGGTTAAATTTGGTATTAATTTTCAATATTAATAGTCAGTGTCAAGCTCTGTGGCTTCCACCCGCTGGGAGGGTGCAGTAAGTACGTGCGCACGGGCAGAGCAGAGAGCATGGCTAACGTGAGTCGTGTCGTGTTACAGAGGCAGATGGCCATCGAGCGCTGCACGGTGGCGGCGGCGCCGGTCGCGAATTCTCCGCACCCCGATCCACTCGCATCCACTCACGTCCTCACGCTAGAGCACGGTGAACATAATGACTCCACCCTGTACAGGTAACCTAAATAAACACACACAGAAGCGTAAACATTCTGCTCGCTTTTTTTCAAACGTTTTAGATGCAGATAAAAGAGGTTTACTTGTTGTTTTTAGATTTGAAAAGGGCTGCTATTTACAGTTTTGCCCGGGTCCTTCATTACTCGGACGAAAAGTATTTCTCTACACCAATTATGTGACATCTGACAGCCGTGAGTATAATTTGAAGAATACGACACATTCACATATCATTAAAGAAAGTTAGTATTAGTTTGTGTTTGATCACGTACAGAGGAGGACGGCACGAGCGACGCTTGTGTTGGCGAATTCATCCGTAACCAGTACTACGGGCTAGAGTGGAGGCACGACGGCGAGTTGCCTTCGTCGCTCGGCACGGGCCCGCTCGTGGCCGACACCGATATCTATTGCCAACTCCGGCTCACGCGGGCCGGCTCGTTTCACTACTACTTTGTCTACGACAATGCGTTAGTATACACTCTACAGTTCGGATAAATAATCTTAAATCTTTGTCGCTCTTTGGAGCACCGTTAACGTGCCGTTTCTTTACCATATTCATCTATCGCACGTATCAACTTATCCTACGATCTTCGTTTTAACATATATATATATGCACACGTCCAGTAGAGGTACTACTGGACGTATTTTGTTTCAAGTAACCACTTGTTTCAAGTGCTTCTATTTGTAAGACAGTTTGTTTAAAAATGTCTGCTTAATTTTGCTCCGGATTATAAAGTCCTTGTAATTTATGTCGAAGCTACATATAACACTATAACATTACTATACTATGTATACTACATTTTTGTATGGACTTTGGATTTGGCTGAACTTTAGTAACTTTAGTAGTAGTATTCACTTCGCTTGTATTTCGGACATTTCGGACATTTGACACACAAAGTCATCTAGTTTCAAGCTAAGCAGAGCTTGTGCTATGATAACTAAACTAACTGACAGAATACTTAAATACTTTTTTTTTTTGTAAATACATACATATTATACATAGAAAACACCCAAACTTCGAAACAAATATTTGCAGATCATACAAACATTTGCTCCGACCCGTGAATCGAACCCGAGACCTCAAGCACAGCAGTCGCATTCACTACCGCTGCACCACCGAGGCAGCTATTTTTTTGTTCGTTTCTTCAGATTGCTGTATTGATGAACTGATTTGGATTTTGTTTCTTTTTCCCGTTAGGTGTCATTCTTAGAAAAAAAAACACCCCTAAAATGAAGGTATGCAGAATATAGTATATTTGAATTGATACGAATCGATATGTACCCGTTGTTAGGGAGTCGGCGATCGGGCCGCAGGGCTCGGGCTGGTTCCACGTGCGGCCGACGCTGCGCGTGGGCCCGGGCGGGCGCGAGCGCCTGCCGCTGGACGGGCTCACGTGCCAGACCGTGCTGGCCAAGTGCCTGGGCCCGCTGGCGCGCTGGGAGCGCGTGCTGCGCGTGGCGCGCGAGTCGGGCTACAACATGCTGCATTTCACGCCCGTCCAGGAACTCGGTGCCTCCAATTCCTGCTACAGCATTGCGAATCAGCTGCGTCTAAATCCCGCCTTCGGTGCCGATGCGGACCGCGAGGTCACTTTCGCGGACGTCGAGAACCTCGTTTCCAAGATGAGGACCGAATGGAAGGTACGTCTGCTTTATTATTAAGAAACTTTCAAATGTACGAAATAGCTGACGAGCCTACGACGGTCAAACGTACTGCTCCTAGGTATTTGTTGCGCTTCTCTACGGGCGTTAAATATGAAAACAAAACAGTAAAAACATCGTTAGACTCGTTACGCAGTGATATCTGAAAAAATGAAAAGTACTTTTCTACCTTAATGGGGTACGTTAACTTCGATATCTTTAAAAAACTTTAATTATAATATACGCAAAAGTATTTGTAAGGGTTATTAATGCTAGTAAGAATTTGTTTAGCTTATTACTAATCTATATATACAAAAATGAAACCCGTTTTTCTTGGTCACGGCATCACGCGTGAATGGCTGGACCGATTTCACTAATTCTTTTTTTGTTGTATTTGTTATTATTAGGAGAAGGTTCTTACGGAGAAAAATAATATTTACTATCAATTAAACTATTTTTATAATCAATAAGGTACGCTACGCTAAGGCGGTAGGAAGTTCGCCGGGTCAGCTAGTCTATAATATAATTATATTATATAATTAAATTTAATTAAAAAAAAAAAAATCTTTTTTATTTCCAAAGTGAGAAGACGCCTTAACAAATTCATGCATCCAGAATAATCTATATCTATTTCAATTCAATTAAAGTTTAGGTTTCAGTCATGGTGGGCGGTGACGATGGACATTTCGTTCATGGTGGGCGGAATGTATAACATAATTAATCTAAAATTTAAAGTTAAGATAAATTTTACATCATTGTGTTTAATTAGTACCAAATTATCAACTAGATGGCGCTGATCAGTAATATAAATCGCGATATAGTTGTGTTAAACGACTTTTGAAGGTTTGAACTATTTTCATTAAATTGTCTTCGTCAGTGAACGGATTCTTTTATTCTTGGCCATTCGAGTTGGATGCTTGTCGTGACTGACGCACAGTGTGCTCGGGAGTGATATGATGTTTGAACATTAAAGTAACGCCATCTATTGGTGAATAAGTGACAAGCTGACATTGAAGTTTGATAGTATTGTTAAATGGTAAGTTGGTAATGGACAAATTGTGAGTACTTTACTTGACTCAAGAAACAGTGATTATTATCATAGAAAAATGTATTAACCCTCTCGCATGGACTTGTAAAGATTTCAAGTAAAAGTGGACCAGAGAGAGAACCTGTGACCAATTTTGCCTAAGTTGGTTAAAATTACCCAAACATTTAGAAAATTTTTGGAAAATTTCTTAAACTTGACAATTTATTACAGACTTTACAAAATGCTGGAACATAAACTATTTCGAAAATGGATTAATTGATAAGATTGCAAACCGATATCTTATTTAAAGAGATAGAATGAGAATCCACAAATTTTAAGAAATCACCCAACGAAAGAGTTACTATTACTTATGTGGAAACTAGACTTGAGAGTTTAGTGAAGCGATGGTTAACGTTCGACGATACACAACAAATTAATAATGGAATATAAAAGGGAAGAGTATGAGAGATCTGACTACAATTCAAACGACTTTTATGATCAGTCTGAAGTACTTTACATTAGCTACAAAATAGCATTGAAAGACAGTTTGAAGGCAATGATGTCAAACATGAAAGACAACATTTGGGGACATTAATTCGCAACAATTGGTTACGACCAAAACTACTTTTTAAAACATTTTTTTAATGTCATTAATTCCAAATATACCCTACGTCTCGATAAGTGGCGTTGTACCACTTGCCTGAATCGCACTATCGTTTCGTTGCCGGCAGCAGTACAACGCACTTTATTGTTAGTATTAAATATAATAGATTAGATAACAGATGTGATTTTCATTTCGGATCCTTCTAGTATATCCTTATAGGTCAAATCATAATTACGCTTAGTTGTAACACCAATAAAATACTGGACAATGTACAAAAACTACACTACTTGAAGAATTACCTTGTTGAGGAAGTCGAGCATCTACCTATTACATATGATAAATATGTTACTAGTTGGAAGACCTTCGAGCATAGATTTGATACTAAAAAGTTTATTACAGATTGTATTTATAAATATTTTTTTAGCCAAAAATGTCTAACTATCGAATCTTCTATTGGTTTAAAAGAGCTTTTTGACAACACAAACGAATGCCTTAATGCTTTAAAAAACCAAAGGTCTTATTTTAACTTAAATTAAGTCTGCTTAATACAATGGACCTTCCGATTCTTAAAAATTAAATTTAATTAAAAAAAAAATAAATCTTTTTTATTTCCAAAGTGAGAAGACGCCTTAATAAATTCATGCATCCAGAATAATCTATATCTATTTCAATTCAATTAAAGTTTAGGTTTCAGTCATGGTGGGCGGTGACGATGGACATTTCGTTCATGGTGGGCGGAATGCATAACATAATCAATCTAAAATTGAAAGTTGAGATAAATCTTACATCATTGTATTTAATTAGTACCAAATTATCAACTAGATGGCGCTGATCAGTAATATAAATTACGATATGGTTGTGTTAAACGACTTTTGATAAAAGGTTAGAACTATTTTCATTAAATTATCTTCGTCGTTGAACGGATCGTTTTATTGTTTTATTTTATTTTATTGAATTGTTATGTAATTACTGGACAAATCAAAACCGTTTCGGTTCCTCGCTAGTAATTTTGTTTAGCGAAACCGAAAAGGCGGTAGAGTGACACACCGCGTCAACTCGGCAGATGCTGTCGATCTGCGACGTCGTGCTGAACCACACGGCGAACGAGTCGGCGTGGCTGAGCGCGCACCCCGAGGCGGCCTACAACTGCGCCGACTGCCCGCACCTGCGGCCCGCGGCGCTGCTGGACGCGCTGCTGGCGCGCCTGTCGGCCGCCGTGGCGCGCGGCGAGCACGAGGCGCGCGGCGTGCCGGCCCGCCTGCGCGCGCCCGAGCAGCTGGACGCGCTGCGCCGCCTGCTGCTGGAGCGGCTGCTGCCCGAGGCGCGTCTGCACGAGATGTACGCCTGCGACGTGCCGGAGCTCGTGCAGCAGTTCTACTGCATGGCCAGGAACAAGTGAGCGTGTGCTTCTTTCCTCGTTCGCTGTTACGTCGTCTCTCGTGAGATCATCGCGAGAGATGACGGGCGAGTCGTAGAGTCGTTTTTAAAACGGTTCGTTTCTCGTTTCGACTGCGACGTTGTATCGTTGCTCGGATGATGATTCGACGAATCGAATTCCCTCGTATCGGTCAGTGAAGTATCAAAGTGTTGAACTTTTTCGTATAGTAGATCGGAGCGAAGCGCACGGTTGACGCTAAAATTCTCAAAACGAGACCAAAAAAATGCTTATCCGTCTCGCGTTCACTGCCGACGGTCTCCCCGTATACGGCATATGCCTTTTATCAAATATGCATTAGAACGACGTCCCGGGGTCTTCGGCCTACTTATTTTCTCAGAAAATCAAAATACGGGTTCGATAAGCGTAAGTAGATGTATAGTTTATACATCCCGCGTCACGGCGTTTACGGTTGCACTCATCTAAAACGGTTCGACCGATTTCAACGGTTTTTTCTAAATTCGGTAAGCATGAGAATAGGTCGTAAAATATTTTTCATTTACTGACTGCCTCTGCTTTAATCGTCGAAGTCACCGAGCGCTAGACCGCTATCGATGTAGGGGCTAGTGATCGTCCGTGAATTGAAAGAGTCCGTCCAAATGAGGCGTGTTTGGTGACAGGGTGCCGGCGCCGGGCGCGGGCGCAGAGGCGGGCGCGGGTGCGGGCGCGGAAGCGGGCGCGGGGTCGCTGCGGCTGACGTCGGACGCACAGTTCCGCCGCCTGCGCGCCACCGTGGACATGGACCTGGCGCTGCAGCTCTACAACGTGTACAGGTACACTACTATATTCACTGCTTAACGTTCCCCTCCTCACGATTCCATATTTATACCTGTGTGTTCATATGAGTAAATTTTTATACTATATATATATATATATAAATATAATACCATATCACGGTAGTCGCATCTCAATATATATACATACTGACTGGTGAGATACCTTCAATATTTGAGGACGTGATAGTATGCGAACATATATCATGAAATAAAATAACATAAAAACGAAATATTAAATAACTTCTTAGTAAACTTCGTACACAGTACACCGAGAGCCCAGTATTTAACTGCGGAATACTTGGACACCGCGTGGCCGCACGTGTCGCGCAGCGCGCTATCAACACAGAATACATAGGTACCTACACTGTACAGCTGTTGCCTATGTAGCGGGATGGAGGGCGGGGGTGGGTGCCGCCGCGCCGCTCGTGACTAGATCAACGTAAACAGTGCGGCGAGCTTAGGGAGTATAATATCCAAATTTCACTTATTTTTTAGAGTCATTTCGATAAAAAATAAGCACCTATTTTTTTTATATCAAGTTAACGAGAATCGAGTACCGAGTACTCTCCATAAATATTGAAGGTATCTCACCAGTCACGCTGTATATATCGATTTCCTTAAAGTTAACCCTCAGTGATTTTCTATAGCTAATAACATAAATTGCCCGAAAAACTCTTCTGCAACACATAGATACTTTGAATGTCAGCAGCATTTTCGTATAATGAAATACCGTATGCGATTACAGCACGAAAGTAGCTAAATTACTCTAGTCTAGCTGTTTCTTCATTGGTCAATTGACGAATTTTATAAACTGCTTATGCTGCAGACTCGAGTCTATCGACTGCAATTTACAAATATAAATGTAGATAATTTTAATTACCTACCACTGAAGTTTTTGTATGCTAAGAATTGGATAAGAGTGTGTCCAAAATATCTAATTGAAAACTAAGTTTTTAAAAGGTTTCCAATGATCACTTACGGATCATCATATCCGGTACAAAAGCACAAGTAAAGTAGCAAGGTGGATATCGCTTGTAATGGGAAGGTACGGTATGTTCGCAGAACGGATTGCTACGACGAAGAGTCTCGGCTGAAGAAGTGTTGCGAGGAGCTGAGACGAAAGCTGGAGCAGCTCAACGAGGCGGCCGCCGACGAACTGCGCGAGCACCTGCGCGCTGCCGTGGACAACGTCATCGCGGGAATACGGTACCGGCTCCGCTCACCTTGCCCCTTCCCTCATCGTCCGCCGACCCTATTGACTCTCGGTCGCGTTTCAGATACTACAGGCTGCAAGCCGACGGGCCGAAGATCGAAGAGGTCAGCGCGAAGCATCCGCTCGTGCCGAGGTATAGTAAGACTTTGGCCAGAACTACGACCAGCTGCCGAGCGAGACATATATGAGCGTGAGTTGTCGGCACAGGTACTTCACATGGGCGTGTCCGGTGGAGAGCAGTTCGTTGAGCGAGGTGGAGGACGTGTTGTACTCGGAGGCGGGCCGCATGTGCATGGCGCACAACGGATGGGTCATGAACGCCGACCCGCTGCAAGACTTCGCGGCCAAGGCGGCCGGGGCCAGGGTGTACCTGCGCCGGGAGCTCATCGCTTGGGGCGACAGCGTCAAGCTCAGGTGAGCGTGCGAGGGGGAGCGCGCGCGCGGGCTCGTGACCACTGACTAATGCGAGTGACGCCACAGGTACGGCGACAAGCCCGAGGACAGCCCGTTCCTGTGGGCGCACATGCGCGAGTACGTGGAGCTCACTGCCGAGGTGTTCGACGGCGTGCGGCTCGACAACTGCCACTCCACGCCGCTGCACGTGCGTACCGCCGTCTCACGCATACACATTATTTAAAAAAAATCTATTCTATGTTCAAGTTCTTGGACCATCTCCTACCACATTATTTAATATTTAAAAATTTTATCACCGTATTCGGCCACAGATTGTTGTGCACCATAATCTTGAATAAATTAAAAAATATCATTCTATTATGTGTCCTAGATCGATAGGTCGCTTAACCGATCCGACCGAAATGTGAAAAATTTGAATTGAAACAATTGTTTTTAAATAC
This sequence comes from Hypercompe scribonia, assembly GCA_949316085.1. NCBI lineage: Eukaryota > Metazoa > Arthropoda > Insecta > Lepidoptera > Erebidae > Hypercompe > Hypercompe scribonia. The sequence goes on along the minus strand of OX438967.1, from coordinate 98,187 downwards.
GTATGTGTAATTATAAAATTAAAGTGAAGACGTTCGTTCCTCGCTCACACCGCTACTGAGTCGGATGCACAGGTTTAACTGACTCTAATGCCATGTTTACATACTAGTCATAAGCGGCGACGTCGAACACACATCACTACACCACATCGATAGGCGTTAACAGTCCACTGTTGGTCATTCAGTAGAAAGCAAGATCTGGCCTTTCTATACCATGTTGACCAGGCGGGTCGTTTTGTTTCAAGTTTTCTTTCCCTTTAAAGAGATATCTACCCACCCATGGCGTAAATAAGGGAGGTGATACTCTGTATTCTTAATCCACCACCACACGAACCAAACACATACCGATTACGTCTCTCTGACGCGCGTGTAAAGACAGACACCGGCTGCGCCCGACGACAAACTCACGCGAGCCGAGTCTATTCGAACCGAACACCATTTACAGTCTTATGTATGTTTGAGGTGTTTGAATCGTGAGGCTCGGCCATCGGTAATCTGGAACTTCGTGGCAGGTGGCGGAGTACATGTTGGACAGCGCGCGAAACGTAAAGCCGGAACTGTACGTGGTCGCGGAGCTTTTCACCAACTCGGACCACGTCGACAACATCTTTGTCAACCGCCTCGGCATCACTTCGCTCGTCCGCGGTAAGAGAAGCGCGGCACCCCCGCCACGAGAGGTTTAGCGCGCGGAGCTTTGAAGGGAAGGCGTTCGCTGTCCGCAGAGGCGCAGAGCGCGTGGGACGCGCACGAGCAGGGCCGCCTGCTGCACCGCTTCGGCGGCCGCGCCGTGGGCGCCTTCGAGCGGCCGCCGCGCGCGCCCGCCGCCGCCGCCGTGGCGCACGCCATGCTGCTGGACCTCACGCACGACAACCCCTCGCCGCTGCAGCGCCGCAGCGTGTTCGACGTGCTGCCCAGCGCCGCGCTCGTGGCCATGGCCTGCTGCGCCACCGGCAGCACGCGCGGGTAGGTACCCGCTCAGTCTCTGAGCTCGTTCTTTCTGTTACGCGATTGCGAGTTCGTCTGTCTTCGAGTTTATCTATTTCGATCCCGGGACGCTCGTGCGAATGAATGCGCGGCGCCGATAGTTCACGATTCACCGTCCTCGGTTACCGTTCTTTGTTATTGTGAAGACAGAAAGAAACATAATTTATGCCAACGTTCCTTTAGGACCGCGACACTTGATTAGATACGATATAAATGAGTTTGCAGATTTCTTTCGAATCGCTTCGCGCCAGAAGAGACTGCAAACCCCGCAAGTAGAAACGATTTTGAGTTTCTGTCCTTTTGAACAAACTTTTACTTGTTTCACATGTACATGAGTATGTGTGCATCGATGTAACGAAATCTTTAATTTAATTTTTACCTACTCTAAAACGTCGCGAGTACAACTTTATTAACTAATCGAAGACCGATGACAATACAATAATTTAATGAATTTAGCCAAGTATCCTGATCAGGACCTTCGCGATTAACGATTTTTCCTTTATCGTGTGTACTCGTATAATTGTGTCTTATGCCACGTACTGTGGTGTGTACATATCATAATCGTCATTATTTATTTATTTACAAACTTTATGCACTACGTTTATATATCGGCGGACTTAATGCCCAGGGCATTCAAAATTTACATGACATGTAAAAATTTTATAAGCAAGGGCATACTCACAATAGAATACATCATAAATACAAATAAAACATGCATAAAGAAATACGTATATTTACACGGTATGAATACCGGAATAGAAATTACGAGTATGCTATGGATAGGATAGTTCATTGAGAAGGAGCTCATGAACTTTTTTTTGAATGTAAATTGATTTGTGGACATCCTGATTTCGAGCGGAACTGCATTGCAGAATTACCGCCTGAACACAAAACGAATGGTTTACGAAGTCTAGAGTTATGAGAGGGACATGAGAGAAGCAGATTATCAACTGAGCAAAGATTTCTATCGTGGTTAGAGCACAGGTAACGGAAACACGGAGCAAGATAAGTTAGTAAGGACGATGAGTTGAGAAGTGTAAATAGAGAATTACATAAGTGCTCGCTGATTGCCCCCTTGGCGAATCATCATCATCATCATCGTCACGTCCACTGCTGGGCATAAGCCTCCTCCAAAGTTCTCCACAACAGCCGGTCCCGTGCCGCCCGCATCCAGCAACTTCCCGCGATCTTCACCAGGTCGTTGGACCGGCCTACCAACGCTGCGTTTCCCATTACGCGGCCGCCACTCCAGAACTTTATACCCCATCGGCTACCGTTTTTGCCACTTAAGTTTAGTAATTTTACTGGCAATATCGATGACGTTGGTTCGTCTGTAGATCTCCTGATTCCTGATTCAATCACGCAAAGAAACTCCGAGCATTGCCCTCTACATTGCTCTTTGGGTGACTTTCAGCCTTCTTATGAAGCCTATAGTGAGCGACCACGTCCCTGTGCCGTAAGTCATCACTGGCAACATACACTGGTCAAAGACTTTTGTCTTGAGACACTGCGGTGTTTGTGACGAGAAAACGTTACGTAGGTTTCCGAACGCTGCTCAACCTAGCTGGATTCGACGATTGACCTCTTTTTCGAAGTTGAACCAACCTAACTGGATAGTTTGTCCTAGATACACGTAGTCATCAACCACTTCGGGGCTAGATTCTCCAATTTTCACTAGAGCGGGTGTAACATGGGCATTCAACATAATTTTTGTCTTGTCCATATTTATTTTTAAATCCACTCGTTTAGAGACTCTACTAAGACCATCAAGCATTGTGCTAAGATCTGCCACGGTTTTAACCATGACCTTGAAACCATGCCATTGATGTTAATGCCAAGTCCATTGCAGTCTAGAAGGTTGAAGACGTCTTTCAGTGCTGTGGTGAACAGTTTCAGAGATATCACATCTCCCTGTCTTACACCTCGCTGAAGTTTGATAGGTTTAGAGCTATGATTTTGTAAACGGACTGACATACTTTCGTTTTCATGTAAACAAATACTTCGATGCACCGATAGTCAATTTGGCACCGCTGGAGTGACTGTAGCACAGCCCAAGTTGCGATCGAATCAAAAGCTTTCTTATAGTCCACAAATGCCAAGCATTGTAGAACGTTATACTCTTCAGACTTCTGTATAACCTGCCGCAGCGGATGAATTTGGTCTATGGTACTAAAGCCTCTTCGAAATCCGACTTGTTCGGGAGGCTGGAAGTTGTCGAATCTGCGTGCGAGATTGTTCGTCATGACTCTCGAGAACAGTTTATAGACATGGCGCAGAAGAGGGCCTACGACTGTAGTTCTGCAGCAGAGTATTGTCGCCCTTTTTGAAGAAAAGCACAACCACAGCCCTGAGTCATGCCTGAGGTGGTTTCCCGTAGAGTATGACGGAATCAAATATTTTCTGAAGGATTTTCAAACCCAGTTTTCCACCTGCCTCCAGGAGTTCAACCATAATGCCGTCTTCACCAGGTACCTTGTTGTTTTTAAGCTGTCTTAGAGCCAAGCTAATCTTACATATACTAAAATCCGGTATGTCTTCAGTATAGCATCGAGTTAACTTAGTCTTTGGATAAATATATATAGCTGACCATAGAATCTCTCCACCTCACTCGAAAGCTCGGATTTCGACGTTAAAATTTTGCTATCATCGGTCCTCAGTTTAGTCAACTGGCTTTGCCCAACAGATAGTGCCCGTACGAATATTTTAGTCACCTGATTTCGCTGTATAACCTCTTGAATACGCAAGGTATTAAGTTGGCGTAGGTCTTTTCTCTGATTCAAGAGGTGGCGCGCCTGGCCATCACGGGTGTCTCTGTGGCGGTGGGGCGTATTGAGGTGCTGGATTTGCGGGTGGCCCTGGACAAGACGGAGGCCTTTTATTCCATGGGCCCTGCCGTGGTCCACCCTCTGGCGCCTCCATCATAGTCAATTCGGTCCTCGTAACGGTTCGTCGATACTTAATCTGGGCCTGATCCTCGACGGCAGGTGGCTCTTCGACGAGCACTTTCGACAGCTTTCTCTGCCCTTGGGCGACTCTTGCCCAATTTGGGTGGAGCCAGCGTCGTGACGAGACGGCCATGTATAATGAGGGTTGTCCGGTCAATGGCCCTGTATGGTGCACCGGTGTGGGCGGCGGTTCTGACCGTCCAGAATAGGGCTCGCTCGGGAGGACAACTTCCACTCAGACCCAATTCGTCGCCGGCGAACTAGGCGGCGGAGGTGCGTGTATCAGCGCCTCATGCTGCCTTGAGTGTGGCCGCGGGTAGACGGTTTCCCCTCCATCCGCTTTAGTGGCCAGCCGCGAGGAGGCGACGTCCGCGTGTACCGTACGTCGCCTAAATGGAGAGTGTATCCGCAGATGGTGGCCGCTTTAGCGGGCAGGCGCTAGGAGGGATCTGGATGTCGTAATAACAGCTGTTCCTGGATCCCTCCTATGTCACGCGCAGAGTGGCACATCGTGTGGTTTTAGTCGGTCCAATTCCGACACACCACCTCGCCGTAAACCCCGGTGGGGTGACGGCCCGAGGGGGGTTTCCACACGCTAAAAAAAAAAAGTCTTTTCTCTGACACTCAGATATCTGTCTGTTGAGCTTTCGGTATTTAGATGCATCGACTGAAGACTGCAGTCATGTTTCCCAATTCTTGCATGAGCTTAAGAGTGCAGTCAGAGAACCTCTTCATTCTGTTTATCGGACGGGTTTTAAGTAACTGACATCCGATCGTACGGACAGTTTCCACTAGTCGGCTACTGAGTTCGTACGTATCAACGCAGGACTCGACTTGGCGAATAGGCAACCATTTTAACTGGGAACGCGAAGCATACACATAGTCATATAGCGTGAGCCACGAAATAGGTAACATTTAAAAAGTGTTATAAAAAAACCAGTTTATCTATTATAAAAATTGTTTATGTACAAAAAAGCTAATTAGTTGGCGTTAACTTTTTAAAAATTACATCATCTAAATGACTACCGTTTCGACGTTTGCACTCTTTTAAGCTAGCACCGAAATTTTCGGATACTCACCGGTTGACACTACGAGAGCGCCGACATCTCTTCGTTGAATTTTTCTTAAATCGTAACAATAATATATATTAATAAGAACTAGATAATTATATTAGTTACAAAACGTCTAAATAGAAGGAAGCTATAATAAAATATAATAAAGGGTTGTTTGTTAAATAGTGTATATATGTGTGTGTATAAATATACGTATGTACAGTAGCGCTCAAAAGTATTTTGATATAACTCAATTTTATTCCATATCACAAAAAATGATAACAAAATTGTTTCCAATCAAAGATTATATTTGAAGTAATGATACGTTTCATAAATTAAGACACTTAAATGTAATGTATTTCTACACAAAAAGAAAACATAAAGAAAAATTATTTACGACACGGCTCAAAAGATTTTGACAAGAAAAGTTTTTTATTTTATAAAAAAAAAAGTATATTTTTTGATATTAACTATTAGTATTTTGTTGCATATCCATTAGCCTTCAAGACCGCTTCACAACGCGCCGGCATCGAGTCAACTAGTTTCTGCAAACGATCAATGGGTATTCGGCTCCATTTGTTAATTAGTGCTTCATATAAAGCATCTTTATTTGAATAGTTTCGACATCTTACGCGGCGATTCAGTTCTTCCCAAAGATGCTCTATCGGGTTTAAATCTGCACTTTGACTTAGTATAGGATCCCGATATAAAACGACCTTCACCGAGATGCTTATTTAATGAAACATATTTTATATTAAAGTTAATATCTCAATAAATATATTGCAAATGGGTTGCCTAACAAATTTCAGTCCAGAATAAGATTAATTAATTATTAAAACAAAAAGTATTTTTAAACATTTCACCGGTTTGATTATTAAACACATTCTATACCAATCGAAAGTATGAAACCCATAGAATATACAAACGTTAGGTTGCCTATTTTTTTCCGGTCACAACTATTGGGTTGCCAGGTATAAACAGGTAAATCGATAGTAGCATTTTGCACCGGTCTGTTTATTAAATAAAATTTATATGAAAATAAAGATTATTTTATTACAAACACGGTGGTATAGGGTTGCCTGCGAAAAATCAGTCCCGAATTCCGGTTGTCGAATTTTGAAAAATAAAATATTGCTGCTAGTGAATGTGTGCGACTGAGAGGTCCTATCCAACTATCCCATGCAATAGAAGAGGACACAGCATAGCAGCTGTTTAAAGTCCGCCCATTTAAAGGAAGAGAGTGTGCATGCTCTTTTCTCTAGAAAGTGATAAGAATAGCGATAGACTCGTACATGCTGTGCATCATTTTGGAGTAGTTTATTATTAAAATAGAGGAATAGTTATATATTTTTTTTTAATCAATTAATTATTTATGTGTATATTTTTTATGTGACAATAAAGTGTATATAACCGTTTACCGTTATATACAAACGGATATACATTTTTATAAGAAAATAGGTTATAGTAATACATCTATGATACTAATTTTTATTATTAGAAGATAAAATAAAAAACGACAATTAAATAAAAATTTATGTTATTTGTAAAAAATTAAAATACAAAAATTTCTTTATTTTTAAAGTTATTCATGTTCGGAGTCATCTGACATATAACTGCAATCTCTAACTTTCGAACCTTCTTCGTCAACATTATCTGTTTCGGTCCTGTCAACAATGTCTTCAATTTTTAAAGGCGTATGATCCCCAATGAAGCCTACTGGTTTTAAATATTCATCTAAGAACCAACCGCAGCTCTCAGGCGAAAGTTTCACGCATACTGGATCCGTTGCATTAATCCACATGGAATTTACGAAAATAGTTCGTAAAATTTGGTATTTAAATTAATTATTATTATTTCATTTTGGTATTTTAATTAATTAATTTATTGTTTAATTAATTTTATTTAAATTTTTCTGCTATGCTGTGTCCTCTTCTATCGTATGGAATATTTGGATAGGACCTCTCAGTCGCACACATTCACTAGCAATAATATTTTATTTTTCAAAATTCGGCAACCGGAATTCGGGACTGATTTTTCACAGACAACCCTATACCACCGTGTTTGTAATAAAATAATCTTTATTTTCATATAAATTTTATTTAATAAACAGACCGGTGCAAAATGCTACTATCGATTTACCTGTTTATACCTGGCAACCCAATAGTTGTGACCGGAAAAAAATAGGCAACCTAACGTTTGTATATTCTATGGGTTTCATACTTTCGATTGGTATAGAATGTGTTTAATAATCAAACCGGTGAAATGTTTAAAAATAATTTTTTTTTAATAATTAATTAATCTTATTCTGGACTGAAATTTGTTAGGCAACCCATTTGTAATATATTTATTGAGATATTAACTTTAATATAAAATATGTTTCATTAAATAAGCATCACGCTGAAGGTCGTTTATATCGGGATCTTAGACTAACTTGGCCAGTCGAGAATTTTGATTTTAGCGAATTTCATGAAGTCGTTGACATGTTTCGATTTGTGCTTTGTGTCATTGTCTTGTTGAAAATACCAACCAGGTGCCATATTTGCTTTAGCATAGGGTAGCATTTGTTGCTTTAATATATCTGCGTACATAAAGAGATCCATAGTACCGTCTATCCTAACTAAAGGTCCGACTCCGCGGCGAGAAAAGCCTCCGCAGACCATAATATTGCCACCTCCATGCTTTACTGTGGGTATTTGGTATCGATCATCAAATCTTTTGTTTACAAGACGTCGCACATACCGTATACCATCAGATAACACTAAATTAAATTTGCTTTCGTCACTCCATAACACCTTGGACCATTCTGAACTCGTCCATAATCTGAACCGTTTCGCAAATGCAAGGTGCAGCTTCCTACTCCTTGCAGAAATTAGAGGTTTCTTAGTTGGACGTCGTTCATGTAATCCGAAGTCCTTTATTCTGCGTTTTACAGTTGAAACGTGTAAATTCACGTCGTAATTTTCCTGTAACTCGTTTTTTATTTGCACAGCCGTTTTTCGGACATCACTTGTCGATAACTTTTTTATCAAATGGTCTTCCTTGGCGGATGTTTTTTTCGGACGGCCACTTCTAGGCTTATTTTCAATAGTTTTACGTTTATTATAAGCTTTGTTCCACGAACTAACAAGGTGTCGTGACACTTTAAAACTTCGAGCAACTTCTGCTTGCGTCATTCCACTTTGTAGGGCAGTTATCACGGCATTTTTAATATCATTTGAATATTCTTTAGTCTTAGGCATGTTGATAAATGCGGAGTAATTATACCTTATAGACAAAAATATATGCAGTGGGAGTAGAACCGCTGCCAGCAACGAACTGAATGGTTGTCAAAATACTTTAGAGCGCATGTATAGACGTGTTTTGTTTTTAACAAAGAAGGAAAACAAACAAGTTCCAACTTGTAACTCACAGAGGATGAAATACATCATAAATAATAGTATAAAAAATACTAAAATTATTTTGAAGTACTCAGTAAAAAGATAACTGCAAAAGTAGTCTTGTCAAAATACTTTTGAGCGCTACTGTATATGTATTTACTACAGAAAATTAGAAAACTAATATAAGTAACTATACGAGCAGGCTGGACGAGCTGGTACCGCACCACGTGCACGTAGTGGACGAGACGCGGCTGTACATGGCGTGGGACGAAGGCGGGACGGGCGCGGGCGTGATGGCCGAGGCCGAGGCTGAGCCGCGCGTCTCTGCCGCTAGCGGCATCGTGGCCGCCAAGCGCGTACTCAACGACCTGCACCTCGAGCTCGCCGCCGGCGGCTACGACGAGGTGTGTGACGCTCTGCCCTCACCGACCGAGCTGCGGGCAAATAAGTGCGACTGACTTTTGCAGTTACGCAAATCACTACATATTCGTAGACGACCGGGTTTTCATGGCTTCGGTCGGCTTTCGTCGGTCGCGTCGACCGCGCTCTTTTTCTACCGATAAGATTTTAAATTTCTTTTCATACATCGTACAGGTGTACGTGGACCAGATGGACGCCGACGTCATAGCCGTCACGAGACACGAACCGCGCTCCCGTAAGGTAATTACGCGTATACGTATTTAGCTCTGGAGCTAAACCTCAAACGTACGTTTAGGCAAAAGAACGAAGGAAGAGAGTTTCTCCACCTTAACGCGTCACCGTGTTGCAGTCGGTGATCCTCGTGGCCTTCACGGCGTTCTCCGCCCCGAGCGCGGAACGATCCGTCAAGCCGCTGCGCTTCGAGGGGCAGCTCGAGGAGATAATTTTCGAAGCGGACCTGCGGCACCGCGACCACGAGTGAGTGTCCCGCGACTACGCGTAACGCGACGTAAGGCGACGACTCGAACGGTGCAGATTACGCGAAACCGTCCATTTGCAGGAGCTCGGGCGGGCCGCTGCGGGCGCCGGGCGCCCACGCGCGCCACTCGCGCCGCATCAACGGGCTGACGGAGTACGAGTGCCGCGTGCGCACGCGCGTGCCGCTGGCGCAGTCGCGCACGTTCAGCGCGGCGCGCGACGACGGCGACGCCACGGAGCTGCAGTTCCGCGCGCTGCTGCCCGGCTCGGTGGTGGCGCTGCGCGTGGCGCCGCGCGCGGCGCAGGCGGCGGCGCTGGCGGAGCTGGAGCGCGCGCTGGCGGGCGTGCGCGCGGGCGCCGCCGACCCGCTGGCGCTGGGCCCCGCGCTGGCCGAGCTGGAGCTGACCGACTTCAACGCGCTGCTGTACCGCTGCGACGCGGAGGAGCGCGAGGCGGGCGGCGGCGGCGTGTACGACGTGCCCGGCCACGGCCCGCTGGTGTACGCCGGCCTGCAGGTGAGCGGCTGGCGTCGGCCGTCGAATACGATTTATTTATTTATTTAAATTTATTGCACTTGTTGTACGAAGGCGGACTTAATGCCGTACGGTATTCTCTCCCAGTCGACCTTCAGGTGATGTAGAAATATGATGCGACAGGTGCAAAGTTATTGATATTGAAAATATACTTTAAATATCAATAATATACATAAACTTACTTCTAAATAAAATAATAATCAATAAATACTACATGCACAATACATATTAACATACACATACTTAAATATAATATTGTATGATACACAGTCAGGTACTAGGGTTGTGACTGTTCTTCCAACTCATTTCGAAGAAGTTCGCAAATTTTCGATTTGAAAGTAAGGTGGTTTGTGGACATCCTTATTCGGACACGGAGCGCATTCCGGAACAGAATTAAAAATTAGCACATAGAAGGAAGGGTTGATGAAGTTGGAAATGTGAGGAGAGCATAGCATATTATTTGTTGACTGAATATTTCGGTCGTGACTGGAACATAAGAAACGGAAATGAGGTACGAGATATTTGAGTAACGATGAAGAGTTGAGTTGTTAAGTTGATTACGGCGCTGACGAATGAGGAACCCTTGCAGCTGGGAACGTAAAGCAGAAACATAATCGTACTTGCGAAGATTGAAAACGAATCGAATGCAGTTATTGAGAAGGCGGTCTAGTTTATTGAGGAGGTGTGCATTCAGGTCAAAATAACATACATCACCATAGTCGATCAAGGGAATAATTAAGAACTGCATAAGCGTGGCCCTGGTTTAACAGGAAGGAAGTTGTAAAGACGATATAAAGCGCGGAGACATGAGATGACTTTCTAAAATTAAACGTTGATCCATCGTCCTTAAGGACGAAAGCGTGAATTCCGTCTGAAAATTAATTTTTCCCCTACTCGGTTTCGGTACTAGTGACAGGCTAAAATCTAAAGAGAGGTCTATGTCTAGCTATTGAAAGCTGTCGATGATTCGTCTCTTGAACGGGCCGGACCAGATGTTTATATGATCTGCAAATACTTGTTTCGGAGTTTTCCTATGTATAATGTGCATATTTTTACAAAAAAAAATATACGTGTATAAATATTCAAGAGAGATAAGCTCAAAGTCGCTCAACGAGTTATGGAAAGGGCTAAGCTCGACATTTCCTTGCGTGATAGGATCCGGAACGAGGATATCCGCAAGAAAACTAAGGTTACCGACATAGCTTTTCGAATAAATAAGTTGAAGTGGCAACGGGCAGGCCACATCGCTCTTAGAACCGACAACCGATGGGAAAGAAAGGTTTTTGAGTGGCGACCGCGTACCGGTAGACGAAGCGTGGGTAGGTTGGATATAGTCCGAGTCGCGGGGAGCCGATGGATGCAGTCGGCGTTCAGACGTACGGCGTGACGTTCTAGGGGGGAGGCCTATGTTCAGCAGTCTTCCGGCTAATGATGATGATAAATATTCTATCAATCAGTCTAGTTACATCATCTATCGGGCCAAAGCGTAAACATTTAATACATTAATTTTGGACAGAACAAGTTCTGCTGTTTGAAACTCGATAGCGTCTCGTGTTAAACGTCCGAAACGTTTATTTATTTTGTTAGATTATTTGCATTCTGCGTCGATCGAAAAACAATATTAAGTTTTTGAAAACGCATAATTTCTGTAACAGAGTGCTTTTCAGTAAATAAAATAGTATTTGCAATCGAGCGACAACATACAACGCGATTCTCACGGGATTCGAGTGATAGCTCACGGTGCGCGTTCGCAGGGCGTCGCGTCGCTGCTGAGCGCGGTGACGCCGAGCGACGACCTCGGCCACCCGCTGTGCGACAACCTGCGCGCCGGCGACTGGCTCGCGGACTACACGTGGCGCCGCCTCGAGCGCGAGCCGCGCCTCGGCGCCGCGGCGGCGCGCTGCCGCGACGCGTTCCGGCCGCTGGCCGCGCTGCCGCGCTACCTCGTGCCCGCGTACTTCGCGGCGCTGCACGGCGCGTTGCACCGCGCGGCGTGCGCGGCCGCGCTGCAGCGGCTGGGCGCGCCGCGCGACTCGTTCCGACGCGCGCTGGCTCTCACCAGCGTGCAGCTGCTGGGCGCCGTGCGCTCGGCGCCGCTGCCGGCCGCGTCGCCCGCACTGGCGCCGCCGGCCGCGCGCGCCTCGCTGTCGGCGGGGCTGCCGCACTTCGCCGTGGGCCACATGCGCTGCTGGGGCCGCGACACGTTCGTGGCGCTGCGCGGCGTGGCGCTGCTCGCGGGGCGCGCGGCGGACGCGCGCGCGCACCTGCTGGCGTTCGGCGCGTGCCTGCGCCACGGCCTGATCCCGAACCTGCTGGACGGCGGGCGCGCCGCGCGCTACAACTGCCGCGACGCCGTGTGGTGGTGGCTGCAGAGCGTGAAGCATTACTGCAGCGAGGTGCCGGCGGGCGAGACGCTGCTGTCCGAGCCGGTGGCGCGCCTGTTCCCGAAGGACGACTCGGAGCCGGCGCCGCCGGGCACCGCGGACCAGCCGCTGCACGACGTGATGCAGGAGGCGCTGGACGTGCACTTCCAGGTGAGCGCGGCGCGACGCTCGTTTCGGTAGTGGTCTTTCGCTTACGCCTCCGATGATAATTTTATCTTTACGACGGAGCGAGCGAGTTTAAGAGCGGTAGAGCCGCGCCGATCTCGGCGCGAACGGGCCGGCTCGACCGGGGTGGTACTACCCTCGCACGGAAGATCGACCTCGAGCGACAGCATTTGTGCAGTCGTCTTTCGTCGGTGAGTGCGAGACCGGAGGACCGATCGTGCGGGGGTGACGGTTGTCGTAGTATGTGTGTGAACAGTGGAGTGCTCGTGGGGTCACTGTAGGAGTGCCGTGGATCGAACCGTCGGACAGGGAGACCTGTAGAGACGGTGGTGCCGCTGGCCGCCCGCTCCATAGAGAGGCCCGACCGCGGCTAACCACCCGGGGAGGCTGCCCGGTCAGGTCGCGCATAATCTGTGGAGTGGTTCGTCGTGCCGGTTGGTGACCGGTCGATGGGGCCCGGCGACCGCTTCCGAGAGGGTACGGGGGCTCTTCCGTCCGACGGTTCGGTTACCGTCTTGCCGTTGTTCACCGTAATAGAAAACTACAGTATTCCGAGTCTGAGACTACACTGCCACAACGACTGTCACGCCTTTTTTATGTCCTCGTTTCCACTTACCTAATATACAATCATGGCAGCGCAAAGAAAAACGAATACAGGTACAACAGCAGCACTCTCCTCCTCGCCCACCAACTCGCTTCTTGAGGTGGAGTTCACGAATATCCGTGGACTCCATGCAAACCTCAGCGCCATCCATCAGAACCTCGAGACGGTACGGCCGGCCATGCTATTCCTCCTGACGGAGACACAAATACGCCGCTCTGATGACACGGCTTATCTCCACTATCCCGGCCACATACTTGAGGAGTGCTTTCTCGCAAAGGTTGGAGTTTGTCTTTTTGTCAGGGCGAATGTTACTTTGAGGACCCATCCTTCTCTATCCTCTGGCTCCATGTAGATTTCAGACGTCCGCGCTGAGCTACGGTCACTCGACGTCTGGAAATCCAGTGGACCAGACGGTATTCCGGTGGTGGTTCTAAGGAACTGCGCTCCAGAGTTGTCTCCAGCATTGACGCGCCTACACCGCCTGTCGTATTCCTCGGGGATTGTTCCAGAAATCTAGAGAGAGGCGAATGTCCAACCCATCCCCAAAAAGGCGACCGCTCCAACCTGGCCAATTACCAACCTATAGCCATCACTTTCATTATCTGCAAGGTGCTCGAACGTGTCATTAATAAACAATAGGTCCGTCACCTGGAGGATCACTCGTTGTTAAATGATCAGCAATACGGCTTCAGACCGAACCGATCCACGGGTGATCTTCTACCATACTTCACACACCTTTGGGGTGAGGCTATGAATAGGCATGGGGAGTCCTTGACTATCAGCCTCGATATGGCCTCTCCAAACTTCCTTCATTCGGCCTGCCCCCAAACTCTGCAGCTGGGTGGCCGCATTTCTGCACAAGCGCCGCATTAAAGTCCTATACGACGGCGCCACCGCCAATTTTCAGCAAGTTAATGCTGGTGTACCTCAAGGTTCCGTCCTGTCACCCACACTGTTTCTTCTGCATATCAATGTCATGTTGACTCTTGGCAATATACATTGCTATGCAGACGACAGCATAGTTCATGGACGATACGTTCATGGTTATCCTACAGCAAAATTAGCGGACGTTGAGGAAAAGCGACAAAAGCTTATCACTGAACTCGACCGGGTCCTAGGCCGCATTTCCCAATGGGGTCATAAGAATCTGGTTGAGTTCAATGCCAAGAAACCATAGGCGTGCGCGCTCTCTGCCAAAAAGTCTCGATTCCTTCCTTTCAGAACACTCAACTGCCACTGCAGAACAATCTCAGTATCCTGGGTATGAATATTTGCCGGGACCTCAATCTGCGAGAATATATTGAAAACGTTACTAAGGCGGCCTCGCGGAAGCGGAGTATACTGAACAGAGTGAGACGGTTCTTTGCGCCTGAGCATCTGTGTCTTCTTTATAAGACCCAGGTACGCTCCTGCGTAGACTACTGTTCTCATCTTTACGATGAATCCGCGCAGTATTTGCTGGACGCTTTGGATCAGTTACAGCGGTGAGCAGTCCGGATTATCAATAATCCGAAAGTCACTGTATCCCTTGAGTCTCTGCAGTTGCGAAGAGACGTCGCCTCTATGGCAGTCCTCTATCGCCTTTATTATGGAGAGTGTTCTGACGAACTCTTACAACTGATCCCATCCTCTCCATTCCTTTACAGGTGCACACAACTCGTGCTGGCCTTGGAAGTCACCGTTTCAGAATGGTAGACATACGCTCCCAAACTAAGCGGTTCGGCTCTTCCTTCCTGTGCAAATCAGTTAAAATTTGGAATTCATTACCAGCGCACGTGTTTCCCTCCTACTACGATCCCGGGTCCTTTAAGCAGGACGTGAAAAAGCATCTCACTAGGCCGCCATAGCGTGGGTCGACATACTGCACTGTCTCCATTCGCAGTGAGTACGGCGACCACCGCTCTTGGATTCTATTCATGCTTTCCATCAGGCAGAATAGAGTCACTTTGGTAGGTTGCTTTAAAAAAAAAATAAGAGCAAACGGTCACCTCACGGATAGTGACGAAATTATTAAAACGATAAACAGATTATCGCGTACGGTACACGATAATTTCTTTAATGGAATGATTGTATCGGACGAACCGTCTCGAAAAGCGTACTACGGTAGAGCGTGGATTTGTACGAGGGGGATGAAAATTTGCCCTAGCGGAACAATGACGGAAATTTAAACTTTACGGCAATGTGAAATTAGTGTTTTGTCGGCGTCTGTCCGCGGCGACGATCTACCGTTTCTTTTACAATTATGGGCGTTCGATTGCAGGGCCTCGTGTTTCGCGAGAGAAACGCCGGGCGCGCCATCGACGCGCACATGGCCGACAAGGGATTCAACGTGCAGATCGGGGTCGACCCCGAGACGGGCTTCCCCTTCGGCGGCAACGAGGCCAACTGCGGCACCTGGATGGACAAGATGGGCTCCTCCGACCGCGCCGGCAACCGCGGTCGCCCCGCCTCGCCGCGCGACGGCAGCGCCGTGGAGCTGGTGGGGCTGGCGCACAGCGTGGTGAGCTGGCTGGCGGCGCAGCACCGCGCCGGCCGCTACCCCTACCCCGGCGTGGTGCGGCGCCACCGCGACGGCCGCCTCACGGCCTGGAGCTGGGCGCAGTGGGCCGAGCGCATCCGCCTCAACTTCGAGCGCCACTTCTGGGTGCCGGCCGCGCCCTCCGCGCGCGACCAGCGGCCCGACCTCGTGCACCGCCGCGCCATCTACAAGGACAGCCACGGCGCCTCCGAGCCCTGGGCCGACTACCGGCTGCGCTGCAACTTCCCCGTCGCCATGGTCGTCGCGCCCGAGCTCTTCGACCCGCGCCACGCCTGGCTCGCTCTCGACCAGGTGGAACGCTTTCTGCTCGGCCCGCTCGGCCTCAAGACGCTCGACCCGGCCGACTGGGCGTACCGTCCCGACTACGACAACTCGAACGACGGGGACGATCCCGCCGTCGCCCACGGGTTTAACTACCACCAGGGGCCCGAGTGGGTGTGGCCGCTCGGTTTCTACTTGCGAGCGCGTCTCGTCTTCGCCGCCGAGTGCGGCAAGCGCGCGCGCACCGTCGCCTCCGTGCTCGCGGCGCTCGGCCCCCTGCTCGCCGAGATCCGCACGTCGCCCTGGCGCGGCCTGCCCGAGCTGTGCAACGCGGGCGGGGCGTTCTGCGCCGACTCGTGCCGCACGCAGGCCTGGAGCTCCGGCGTCGTGCTGGAGGTGCTGCACGAGCTGGACGCGGCTCGGCGCGCGCGCCCGCTCGCCGCCGACTGACGAGCGCGTCCGCGCCGCCTGCGCCACGCGCCGCCCGCCGCCGAGCCGCGCCGCCTGTACTCGTCGCCCTACGAGCCGCGGCCGCCGCGTCGCCCGCTGGCGGCCCTGCGCCGGCTGTGGCGCCGCGCGCGGCCGCCCGAGCTGCTCGAGCGCACCGTCCACAACCTGCTGCAGGGCGAGCGCGCCGGCCGCCTCGCCACCGTCGTGTACAGCGACCGCTATTTCCGCTACGGCCTGGCGCTGCGGGCGCGCGACGCGTCGACGAGACGCCTCGTCGCCGACGAGCTGGGCGCCGGCGCGGTCGAGCGGCGCGTCTCGCCGTCGACTCCTCGATCGCACGCTATGCCCCTGCGAGTCCCGATGCCGCGGCTCGCGACCTGCGCGGGCGTGATTTCGATCGGGAGTCGTTTTGTGCCGGCGGCGCCGCGGTTCTCGGACGGGCGCCGGAGCCGTGCGGCGCCGCCGCGCCTGTTGCTCGTCGAGTCGGACGCTCGTTTCGAGGAGGGCCCGGCGACGTGCGTCGCGGCGCCGCGCCGCGCGCTGGACTACCGGCAGGGCTCGCGCGGGGTGGCGCCGCGCGTGCTGGCGGCCGGGCCGCGGTGGCGCCGCTCGCCGCCCCCGGCCCCGACGCCCGACGAGGCTCCGCGGCCGCAGTTCGCGCTGCCGGACGAGCCGCCCGCGGAGAGAGCGGAGGCGGGGCCGGGCTCGACCTACGAGGCGTTCGCCAAGAGCTCCGCGCGCGTTAGCGCCGCGAACCTGTCGCCGACGACGCCGAGCGACAAGACCTCGGCCAAGGCGCTGGCGCGCAAAGTGCTAAACACGGAGCGCTACAATAACGGGGCCCGGTGCGCGGAGCGGCCCGGCTCGAGCGTGTCGCGCGGCTCGGGCGGCTCGGCCGGGAGGCGCGGTTCTGGCGGCCGGCGCGGCTCTGGCGGTTCGGGCGGCCGGCGCTACTCTGGCGGCCCGGTCGCGTCTCGCGCGCTGCGCCTGCAACGCGCCACGATCCGCGCCATGCTGGCGTTCAGCGGGTTGTTCTATGCGGTGTCCTTCCTCGCCTTCTACTTCCTGAGCCTGCCGTAGGACGCGACGGCTGCTATTTTGTGCCGACTGCCATAATACCTATAGATGTATCGCTCGACGCTCCTCTTTTATATCAATTTTATTGTATAATGTTATATAGTATAGTATAATGTATTGTATAGTCTAGTATAAATGTGTTTAAAAGAATATATAATCGTTGTTAAGTAGTAGTAAGAGTAATATTATAATTTAATATTACATGCCGCCGTCGAAATTCTACGCTTAAATTGGAGATGTCGCGTTAAACGATATATTAAAGGCGTCACTTTATATAATTCGACCTGTAAGGGTAACTTAATATCTTAAGCACCTGCTGAGCTAATATCGATTAGTCCCTATTTTGTAAATGTATACTGATTATAACAATATACGGTTCCATATGTTTTCATTAAGGCTTTTATTAACGAGGGAGCTACCGAAGGAGCCTTTCGTAGTGCGGCGGGTGTGGCTGGTGTTAGCTGCCCAAATATATAGGCAACCATATTAAATATCAATATGATTACCGTGGTGGGCCAGTGCTTTCAGCCTGGCAACGGGGAATTCCAAAAAAAAGAATTTGGCATTTTGCTGTGAGTTCGACTGTGTTTAAGAGAGACTACTGATTTGCTGAGATGCTTTAATTGTAATGAATTAGGAGATTAATATATATGTTACGATAAAATGATTGTTTTACAGTGACGCTGTGCAATAGCGGCCACCTTCCTCACTACGCCTAAACACTTTTTTAGTCGGCACACGGACGGTTTTTTAATAAACCAACCTAAGGCAGTTGAACTTGTTGTATTCACTCAACGAATAACATTTACAACTCCAAATGCCGACGAAAGTGGTATCGCTCGGTATATTTACTGGCCTTAGTAACACAACGATGGCGCGATCTAGATAGTTAAGACAACGCCATCTATCGAGTGGCAAGTTAAATTTTGCGTAATACCTTCGATATACCGCCCACCAAGCACATATTGCGGAATGTCCTTAAATAACAAGGAATGTTAACCGCTTACCATGCAATAGGTGAGACAAAGATATTTGAATCTGTCATTGGTGGCTTATAATTTACACATATACAGCCCAAACAATTGTTATATGTGAATTTCAATAAAATAAAGGTAATTTGACATATTTAAGTAAACCTTAATTTAATTTACATTTGGACAATTATTTTAAATAAACCAAAAGTGATAGAAATATAACAACAAACCTTTTAAACTTTAATATTATCATATATCTAAGAATACTATCTGAAAGCTATCATAAACCAATCTAACTACATACAGGAAGAACACGGTTTTTGTTATTATAGATTTTTTTGTGTGAAGTGTAACTACCCGGGTGATACCATCGGGACCAGGATGAGTATAAAAAAATATAACAGACACAAAGAGAAGACAATACATTCACAGTTGACACATCATCGCTAGACACAAAACAGTATGTATTTAGCTAAAAAAGCTGAGACTGTTAACCAAACTAGGCACAAGCCTGTATTTTGACTGACAGTGTTCAGTCCTGGATTTGACTGACACAACTTTTTATATATAGACTTAAATGTTGCTGTACGGCGTGTTAAATTACGGTTACATAGAATTAAGGTAAGTACATAAGTATTTCATTGGTCAAAATGAAACAGTATCCACCTTTGGGTTTTGTGTGTGTGTGAAACGAGGACAGTGTTCCGCCCGTCAGGGAATCGGAGGTAGAGGCAGTTGTCCTACGGATCCGCTCTAAGAACACCGCCCCCGGGCCAGACGAGATACCTGCCCGTGTGCTGGCCCGAGCCCTCGAACACATGTCGGACTGCCTCAGGGACCTAGACTGGTCCTAGACGCTAGCTGAAAAAAAGTTTAGGTTAGGTTGTTCTTTTTTTTTTCTTTTAACGTGTGGAAACGCCCTCGGACCGTCACATGCGACTCGTATAGTGAAAGTCAACACCAGCAATGCTCGTCCTCAATCTATTGTTGTCCAGCTATCGTCCCCAAGGACTTGTGACCGGCTCCTAGCTGCTGTTTCTGAGTACAATAAGAAGCATAGGGAGATTAAGCTTAATAGCGCTGACTTTGGTATTGCTGGCAAGGGTGACCCGGTTTATATTGTTGAGCACTTATCACCGTCGAATAAAGCATTTCATGCTGCTACAAGACGCAGGGTGAGGGAGAAGGGCTACAAATATGTGTGGCTGCGAGGCGGTAGGATATTTGTTAAAAAAAACGACGATACAAATTATTTACTTATGAAAAGCTTCGACACTTTAAATAAGATTTTGTAATTTAGTCCTTGGTTTATGTAGATTAAATTTGGGTGTATAATTTGGGCATGATTTCCTGTTTCTTTTTTGTTAAAATTCAAGAGTTTGAAGATATATTACCAAAACAGTCGAGGCTTAAGAACAAAAACACATGCCTTCTTTCGTAATATTTCTTGTAGTAATTATGATATTGTAATTCTAACCGAAACCTGGCTTAATGATTCAGGACTGAGCGGTGACCTGTTTGATGATCAATACGTGGTCTACAGGAGGGACCGGAGTAGGTACTTCTATTTTACAGTGTAGTAAGGACGGAGGTGGGGTGCTAATTGCAGTACAGAATAATATAAAATCTAAACGCATGGAAGTTTGGGAAAGTAGTTGTGAGGACCTATGGATGCTTTTAGATATACATGGGGCGCATACAGTGCATCAATTGGCTTTTTGCGCTGTGTACCTACCACCACCTGTACACCGTCTCTATTTGGAACTATTTATTAATAGTTGTAGTTCAGCCTTTGAAAAATGATGGATGCTGAAGTTTGTATTGTGGGCGACTTTAATCTGGGCACAATCAGCTGGGAATTGGTAGACAATATAAATAATCATAATAATAGAACATCTAGTCTAAATGAAACTCTGATAGATTTTACATTTGTAAGTAGACTCAATCAATTCCATATTGTACCGAATTCTGGCGGATGCATGTAAGATCTTGTTTTGTCTACTTTAGCGTGTTGTAATGTAGTGGAGTCTTTAAGTCCTGTTAGTAGTGTGGATCTATAGCATCCACCTTTGGACATTACTATTGCTTTGCCTAGGGAAACCAAACTACGGTACGACATTACGGGTATGAGGTCCAAATTTTATAAGGGGGACTTTGCATCAATTTGTAAGTTCTTTCAGGAACAAGACTGAGAACAATTATTTGGGGCGTTCAATACTATTGATGTAATACTTGAAATATTTTACGAAGTAATTTACGCCGCTATAAAGAAATTTATACCATTTCGTGCGCCTAAAACTAATAAGTATCCTACGTGGTTTAACCATAAACTAATTAAAATGTTGAACGAAAAAACAAGCTCCGGAAGCGATATAAAAAATATAACAACCCATAGATGCAATCGAATTAAAATATTGCCGAAAATTATACGAAATTTCTAGAAGATGTACTTGGAAATATTCCTAAATTATTTTGGGCGTATATAAAAGCCAAGACAGGCGGGTCTAGTACATATCCAATGTCTATGACAGATAGTTCAATTACCTCTTCCGGTGGTACAGAAATATGTCAGTTGTTCGCCAATCACTTTGCATCTATCTATAGTGCAGATCGAGACTGCGGTAATAATTTTAATTCAGAATTCTTACAAATTTTGCGAAAAAACAGCTTATGTATAAATAGCCTTTTTATAAGCCACGAAATACTACTTAAAAAATTTAAAAGTTTAGATAATAGGAAAGGAGCTGGACCTGACGGAATTCCACCAATGTTTATTTCATCTTGTGCGTCTCAGTTGGTTGGTCCACTAATGCTTATTTATAATAAATAATTATATACAGGAGTGTTTCCTACATTATGGAAGGTGGCAAAGGTGGTTCCAATTTTTAAGTCAGATAATGCAGAACATATCTCTAATTATAGACCGATTTCTCTCTTATCATCATTTGCTGGCATTTTTGAGGTCGTAATTTGTCCATTATTAAAAAATCATTTTAAGCTATATCTCAGCGACCGCCAGCATGAATTTGTTGCCCTTAGATTGATAGATACAAATTTAGTACCTTTTACTGAATTTTTAATAAAAACTGTGTACTCAGGTCATCAAGCTGATGTAATATATACGGATTTCAGCAAAGCCTTCGACAAAGTAGCCCATAACATTTTAATCGCCAAATTGCAAGCCTATAGCATCAATGGGTCGTTGCTCCAATGGTTGAAATCGTATTTGAAGGACAGATTTTTTTTGTATATATGTTACAATGCATGACATTCTTTAAGACATTTACTATATCTTGGGTTAAGAACTGTACTCCTAGATAGGTAACTAAGTTACCTGTGGTAAGGAATTACAGTGCCGGACCCCTACTGGTATGTCGGTTGCTTTTACTAGTATATAAGATACATATATGTTTGTGTGTGCATGCGTGCATGAGTGTGTGCGAGTGTGTATATGTGTTTGTGTACGTGTGTATGTATGTGTATGTACATGTGCTTGCTTTTATTTAATTAATTATAAAGAATTCAGTTTCATCATAGCTTAACGTTAATAAATATTTAGTTGCAGCCTTTTTACAGGCAAAGTAAGTCAAGCCGTAGATGTCTCACTTTGCATTGATTTTATTGTACAAGGACGGTCCAAGATACATCGCAAATCTCTTGAAGAACGGTGTGTATGTATGTGGGATGGCACAAATTTTATTTTTTCTGCGTGTTGTGATGTCCCTGTATGGTGTTTGCAGGTGTTGTATCATAACTATTTTCAGTATATAAAGGTGTCTTACATTGAGCACGTTCCACGATCTATATAGCTCTCTTGTAGGGAATAAGATCGGTCGAGATGTAGCCACCTTAAGTATTGCTCTGTGAGCTATCTCTAGGGGCAACAGAATAGTTTTTGCTGCCCCACCCCAGCAAGAGATACCGTATTCGATAATAGACCGACAAAGTGCATAGTATACGGTACGTATTATATGATGGTTGGCAATATGTCGCAGGGTTTTAAAAACGTAAATCAATTTTCTAACACGGCCTGTCAAGATATTAATGGGATGTCTAAAGTTTAAATTATGATCTAAGACTATACCAAGATATTTAGTTTCGGTAACTGAGGCAATAGTCGGGCATTGGCATGGTGATTGGAAATGAGGGGAACAGCAATGAGCTATTATAGAAATAGGTGTTTTTGGCTGCGTAACTATGTTAAGCGAAAAAGTAATAAATTTAGTTTTCATTGTATTTAGAGTTAGGGTATGTGAGAAGAGCCACTTCAAGGTAAAATCAAACCCATGCTGGGCAACACTCTGAAGTTCAGACCACGAATCTGAGAAGAAGGTGAGCGCAGTATCGTCCGCGAAAGAGACAACTTTACCATTAACTAAATTGAGATTGCAGAGGTCATTAATAAATATAAGAAACAAGGTAGGACCCAAAATACTTCCCTGAGGGACGCCGTAGTGTACTGGAAGTTCGTCACTGCTGTGGTTGTCTATAGAAACAATTTGTGTGCGTCCAGAGAGATAGCTTCTAAAGAGCTCGAGCGGAAGGCCTCTGACCCCAATTTGTTCTAGTTTAAGTAAGAGAGTAGGAATGGGAATAGTATCAAATGCCTTTGCAAGATCTAGAAAAATAGTCAGAACCTTCCTACGGGAGTTTAATTTTTGCAAAATGTAAGTTACCAATTCACCCACAGCGTCACCTGTTGATTTCTGTTTCCGAAAACCAAACTGTTGCGGGGACAGTATTCGAAAGCGTTCAAGGTACCCTATCAACCTCCTGTTAATTAGTCGCTCCAGGATTTTTGACATGGCACTCAAGACTGCTATAGGTCGGTAGCAAGTTGGCAAGTTACCAGGTTCACTCTTAAAAATGGGATGAATTATCGCTCGCTTGAATGACGTGGGAAAGACACCTGTTCGAAAGCAAGTGTTAAAGATGTAAGATAAGATGGGCGCAAGGACACGTGCGTAACGTTTGAGGAACCTCTCAGAGATACCATCCCAGCCTGTAGCCGCATTCGATTTTAGGGAATTAATAGTGACTATAATTTCGTCTGGGTCTGTCAACTCTAGGGCAAAGGAATTTGATTGATTGGAATTGTGGGTGTTAATAGCAGCGTAGTTTGAAGATATGCTGTTAGCGAGGGTGCCTCCAACATCAACAAAAAACTGATTCACCTCATTGCAAGACTGATGTGGTGACGAACAAAGAGACAGTAGTTGAGATGAGGTGTGTTTATGTTTTGATGTGTTTGTTACAGCTTTCAACGCATCCCAAAGCTTTTTGGGATTTTGGCTAGCCTCATACAGTTGTTGGGCATCATAACGTCTCCTAGCTTTCTTCAAGATGGCTGTACAAAAGTTTCTGTATCGCTTATACGTGATGACTAGGATGTGGTTCTCAGGTGATTGTTTAAGTTTTTTGTGGATTGCATCACGATTACGAATGCATCGCAACAAACCCGGGGTAATCCACGGTTTTAATGTTATTTTCTTAGCAGGAACCTTTGAACGTGAAGAACATTTCGCTATCAATGGTTTAATTGCACTTATTAAAGAGTCGATCGCATTACCTGGATCTGGAATGGCGTAGAGGAAAGAAAAATCTAAGGTCAGAATAAGGGAGTCAAGAGAATCGTAGTCAATCCTGGTTATTGTTTTAGAAGTATTTGTTTTCTCTGCAATGTTCGAGATAGAAATTAGAGACGGACAATGATCTGTAACCGTTGAATCGTATATTAATGTCACTATCCTGGACCTTGTTCGTACCATTATGTGGTCCAAACAATTTTTGCCCCTAGTGGGGTGAGTGTGTGCAGGTAAGAATCCATGAAACGCTAGATGGTTAAGGTATGACTGAGATCGTGCATCCAAAGATTCTGGTTTAATATCGACGTTGATGTCTCCTGTTATAATAACTGATTTGTAGTTATTGAGATTAGGAATTATGGTATCAAGTGCCGAAAGAAATGTGTCAAAGTTTTCAGCTGAGGGTGATCGGTAAATGCAAAATATTGCTATCTCAGAACCAGTGGCGTAGCTAGGTAACCTGGGGCCCTGGGGCAAAACGAAAAATAGGGCCCCATTGCTATCAAAACTGGTAAGGTTTTATGAAGTAAAATCATTAAATATACAAATACTATAAAATTGCTAAGCTACTTTATCATCAGCTCCTTTTCGTGCATTGCAGGGCAGGTAATAAAAATATTAAACTCTAACAACATAAATTACAATTATTTTAATAATTGGAGTAGGTATTTATTTATTTTATTTATTTATTTATTCATTTACTTTCAGGCTACAAGGCCCATAGATATAATAAGTACAAAATCATAGACAAAATTAAACTTATACCATATAAAAATAAAAACTATACATAACAATGATTAATAAAAACAATATAAACTAATATATATAAATCTATATACTAAACAATTATTTAACTTTTAAACTACACCATTCACGTTTCACTTTAGAGTGTAGTATGTGTCTTCGGTAGTACAAGGGATCCGTGGTCGCTCACGAAATCGCCTAAACACTGCGCCTTTCGGCCAAAAGTCTTCATTTGTAAGGGTTTCCCAGTCTCTTGTCGGTACCAACGCCACGAACGAGTTGAATGTCCGTTCATGGCTCGATGGCAAGGGCTGGACCCTCACAATGTATTGGGCAATAAAACGAAATAGAAAAGATTCAAGGGTTTAGAGACATTATATAATAATAGAAATCGGACTATTAATCGAATAAAAAAGATCGGACTTACCAACTGATAAATAGCTATTATATTCACAATCTTTTCCTAGCTTTAGTTTTCGCAAAAGTATCAATAACTTCCATTAAATCCAGATTTGATGCGGTTTTGTTCTCAATTGCTATTAGCGATAAATGTCGGAGTCGAGTTTGGCCCATACTATTTCTTAAATAATTTTTTATTATCTTTAATTTGCTGAATGACCTTTCAGCTGCTGCAGAAGTGACAGGAATTGTAAAGAATAACAACATTGCTGTAAATACTTCCGTTAGATCACATTCTAGCACTCCATATTTACTCATTATTTCTTTACATAATTGGTGAACAGTCCATGCTTGAGTTAATTGAGGTATAAGTAGGTGGTAAATATTAACAAATTGAAGTGAAAAGCTAGGGCCTATTATATCTGAATATTTTCTTTGGAATTCGTCACACTTTTGTAATAAAGTTGCTTCATCAACTTGTAATAAAAATGTAGGTGTTAGAAAATCGAATGTTTGACAGACTGCACTCATACCAGTAAATCGAGTATTTAATTGAGCTATTAATGTATCAAGTACATTATTGAAAATCTCAATTTTAAATATTTCTTCTCGGTTTGAAAATCGGTGATCAGCAGTTAATTCATCAAATTGTTTTTTAACTTTCCTTTGCCTTTTTTCTTGAAAATGGGTATCTATACCATATTTCTTTGCAGTTTCACAGGCTTTGCACTTGAATGATTCGAAATCATTTCTATAAACTTGCAACTTTGCTTTGGTCTCTGCTAAAGCTTTACTTGCCTCGCCCAAATTGATGTCGCATTTTTGTAAAATTTTGGATGCATAATTGATGTCATTCAATACATTGTGCATGAATTCACAAAGCAACACGAACTCAAAATTTAGCATTTTTGTTTTGAGACTCTCTGCTTCATTACGCTCATCTTTATTAGGACTCTTTAGAACTATTTCTGATAATGCTTTGATAATATCAAAAAAACGAAGTTTTATTGCAGATATTGTATTGACTCTACTGGACCATCTAGTGGGATTTAGTTTTTTTAGGGTGATGTCCGATTCGCCTGTGAATTTTGACAGTAGATCCCAACGCTTGATGCTGTTTCCGAAAAAGTTAAACAAATCTTGCAACGTTGCGAAAAAATTCTGTATTTCCACACAACTGCTAATGGCATCATTTATCACCAAATTTAAATTATGAGTGGCACAATGTACGTACTCTGCGTTAGGCTGGATATCCTTTATATGTTTTTGTACACCATTATACACACCACTCATTACATTGGCTCCATCATAACCTTGCCCCACACATTTTTTTAAATCAATATTTTTCTCTTTAAATAATGTAGTTACTTGATTAACTAAATCCGCTGCGCCATGTTTGGTGGCTGCATAAAAGCCTAGAAACACTTCTTTTACTTCTATATCGATTGGCTGTCTATTTTCCGATCTAGTTATTACTGCATACCTCACAACAATGCTTAGCTGATCTACCTTCGATATGTCCTGTGTCGTATCCATTATGATGGCGAAAAATGGTGACGCCCTAATGTGTTCTAGTAGATGGGTTTCGAGATTGGTCCCCATGCTCTCAATCATTTCATTCTGAATCGTTGCACTCAGATATCTTGTAGATCCTAAAAACATTTAAAAAACACAATTTAAAAAATCCCTTACATTAAACAGTTAATAATTATGAATAATATTAAAACAAAATAAAATTATACCTTTGGGCATATCCAAAACTTGCCGCAAAATGTGATCATATCGGGCGACAAGCTGTACAAAGGACAAAAAAATTCCATGGTATCCTTCCTGACTTAAGTCTTCTCGATGTCCTCTCAAAGCCAAAGAACTCTTTGCTAGGGTAAGTATGATATCAAATAACCTTTGAAGAACCATTTTCCAAAAGGATGTTTCTTTGCGAATTTCATTTTCAAGTTCCTTGTCGATAGTAGTATCATTTTTTTTCCAAAATTCATACACAGCACATGCTTCCGTATGGCCACTCGAACAACTGTGTTGTTTAATTCTTTCGGATAAATGTTTCCAATCACGAATTCCCGTACACCAGACATTATTCCTCTGTGAAGCAAATAACCAGCAGGGTTGACAATAGGCAGCGTCTAGAATTTTGGAATAGCACAACCAAAAACGATTAACTGGTCCATATTTTGAACTTAAAACGTAGTATGATTTTGAAAAACACCTATTATTCTGGTTGATATCAGGTGGAAAAGGTCCTGAAGGCTGTAAAGGTCCCATATCAAGAATTTGACGTCTTTCATTATCATTTAATATTTTGTTCGTGAAGTTTCCCAAGTCATAAGACGATTTATCGTACACATTTTCGATAAATTTAGAGGTCTGTGGTCCCTCCTGTGGTGCCACACAAACATCATTCACGTTCACATGATCGGCGGCGGAGGTATCTTCAACTGCAATAATTGTTGCATTTTCTTCAGTAGGATTATCAACCAACACTGAAGTTACCACATTAATTGAGTCACTATACTCACTATCAATAGAAATATTTTGTCCAGAAGTACTTCCAGAAGCCTGACTAAAAAACTTGTCAATTTTGGGCAATTTTTGTTTACCTTCTTCTCTTTCTTGGCGTTGTTTGCGTTTAAATGCACCACTGGGTTTCTTCTTTTTGTCCATAATTTTAGTTTTCTAATTTATTTACGCAATATTTATATAAGATTGTGCTCAAGTAGGTACTCACTGCGCACTGACAACGTTTAAAGTAAAAGGAGGGAGAAACGTAATGATACGATACAAGACGTCGTAGGGGAATCCCCGGCAAACATTTTATCGCCGACAGTGTTACCACGGTGGAGACCAAAAACAAACTCCTCGCGCCTGAATTAATGTACCTTTTGCAGTTGACTTGTATTTTTCACAGTATTTTGCGCTATACAATGAGTAGCCGAAATCTATAGATTTATTTACGTAACGGTCATCAATATGAGTGGTACTAAGATCAAATAAAACTGAAACTTTGTTTAAACCAGTACCAAAAAAATTTACATATATGCTTTAAGTAAGCCTGATACAACATTAACTTTTTAACCATTCTCGAAAAAAATCTCACACTCGCGAATCACAAAAACGCACATCGCTACATAATAAAACGCACATATTGATATCCGTCAAATTGATAACACTGTCAACCCTCAGAAATAATTTAGGGGAATCCCCTTTTTATAACTTTCGAATTTATCTGAAACTGAGTTGCCATGATTAAAGTCGTGTTGCCACCTGTCATAATTATTTTGAAAATGGAAGAAATTTTCAAAAGTTGAGTTCGATTGAGATTTCTGGTAAGGATTCGAGGGCCCCCTGAGCTTGAGGGCCCCGGGGCACTGCCCCGCCTAGCCCCTTAGTAGCTACGCTACTGCTCAGAACCTAACTTAAGGATTAGGCCTGAAGCCGATTTGTGAAATTCTGGTTCCTCGAATGTGTGTGTTATAGTCTCCTTAATGTACACAACCACACCATCACTCTGGTTTATGTGTTTGGAGGTTTTGTGCGAGATGTAGTTTTGCAGAAGAGTAATAGAAATATTACTGTTGCATGGTAACCAGCACTCCGTCAAAACCAAAAGATCACAGTCTAGGTCAATGCGATGAAGTAGCGCTTGAAAGTCCAAGATATTGCAATTTATAGATCGAATATTTTGTGAAAGTATATTTAGAGATTTGTTAGAATGTCTTAGAAAAGATTTGGTTTGTTCGGGGATGCATTTATAGGTTTCCGATACAGAGAAACCGTCAACATTATCACAAACTTCATTTATACTGGTCATTTTAAAATGTATAAAGTCAATTTTAGATAGGTTACCGCTTCAAAGATGTATGAGACTTTCGGTAATTTTAGTAAAATAGGCACAGTACAAGTATGATTTTGTATATACGTTTTATGTATTTGTGTGCAATACTTTGTAAGTGTTGTGTAGGAGTGTTTTGGTGTGTAATTTGTACAGTATACTAATATATCAACAACATTATAAAGGTAGAAATAAAGAAATGAATTTGAAAAATAGTTAACAATAAAAGAGGACAAGGATTCCAGCGCCAGTCATGCGATGCCTACGTCCAGGAGCTCCTTCAGTTGTATCTCGCTCTTGACTACAACAATTTGGCTATTCGGATCTTTTCTCAGCAATACGCGCCCATTGTTAATCCAACAAAATCGGTATTGGTTGTCTTTTGCAAAACTTCGAGCCGAGTAGAAAAGACGTTTGGAGTTTATAGTCAACTGTTCTGCAACATAAATTGGTACAATTGGACTACTCATCCCCATATGGGATGAATTAACTTTATTGCTGACTGTGGCGTTATTGTACACCTTAACAGCCGAAAGTATGCTACTTTTGGCGAGAGTATTTGTAAACTCAACTGTGATCGCTGAACATGAGTTTTCCCTTTTTGAAGGTTGTCTCAAGATGTCACGTATGTCAGACAGCTGTATGTTCGCGTCTACTGACTTAGAGAGGTTTATAAAGGAATCGTATAACATAGTTTTGGTTTCTTGAGGTCTTTTCGGTACATTACGGATCTCGATACAAGTTTTAACAAATGAGCGATCAAGGTTCTCCAGCTTCTCTTCAAGTTCCACTAACTTGTGCGTCAAGGTGACGCGTTGTTTTTCTAAACAATTGATTTTTGAGTCGAGTGAGGCGAGTTGTTCGGTCACATAGGTCAGTGATTTTTCAATTTCCGAGTTAGTTTCTTCAATTTTGGCGTTGCTTGTTTTTATTGCCATAATATGAGATTCCAGTTGGTCTAAGCGCGTATTTTGTACGTGCAACATGTTTTGAAACAATTCTTTCATTTCCTGTTTGAAGTCGGACAAATTGTCTTTGATTAGATCATGTTCATTTGACGGACAACGCCGCTTGGACCTTTGTTTGATGTTGGAGATATTAGGTGGGTTTGCATGTTGATTTTGCGAGTTGTCTGTGTGTATTTGTTGAATGTCCAACTCCGAACGAGAAGGGGGTGTGCGGCTTAGTTTGGACATTTTCGCTTTTGTAACACTTTTACTTTGTATTTATGAAATGAAATTAATTTAATATAAATACAAAAAGTATTTTTCACTCGACGCAGATTTGATCCACGACCGTAGAAACCGAGTTCACCGCCCTTATGTAACTGGCTATGAAGACCACAATTTACAAACCCAAATAGAACGTGCTAATGTTACCACAAGCTTAGTTTAAGGATAGTAAACTTTAATATTTATTTTAGTGCTCAAGGTCAATTCGGCACACTGCGGCAGATCACAACTTTTCACTTTAATGACGGTAGTATCTATTTTGTTTTGACACTGTCCCTAGCCCCTTTATCACTTTAATGTTGTTGATAATAGCAACTCAGTACGTTGGTACATTTAATTTGATTACTTTACAGTTTATGTGTGACTTAGCACGCAATTGTCACCAATTTTCCTGTTTCTTGCGAATACAATTTTAATCACGGGGAGCACGAAACTTACGTCCGTTCGCTACGGAGGTCCGCGGTGGGAGACAGATTTTTTTTTGTGGTATCGAATGGATATCGTTCAACTTTACATCACATTTCTCCTGGAGTCCCTCAGGGCTCACTTTTGGGTCCAACTTTATTTAATTTTTTTATCAATGACATCACGGATTGTTTCCTATTCTCAGAAGTTTTTATGTATGCAGATGATCTAGAGTTTGTTAGAGAGGTAAAATCAAATGATGATGTAGTAAATTTACAGAATGATCTCAATAGACATACAAGTATATTGGTGCAAAAACAACAACATGTATTGAAACTGTAAAAAATGTTATCATGTTAAATTCACGCGAAAACTGAATAAGATATCCTCTAAATACTATATAGACAATGACAGAATAAATGAAACTGATACTATCAGAGACTTAGGAATTCTTTTCGATAAAAAATTGAGTTTCGAACCACATTTGGATAATATCATTAAAAAGGCATCTAAAATGTTAGGTTTTATTTTGAGAAACTGTAGAGCTTTTCGCAACAAGAAAACAAAAATTCTTGTTTACAACAGTTTGGTTAGGAGCATCTTGGGATATGGTAGCGTAGTCTGAAGGCCACATTATGCTGTACATACGTTATGCATTGAACGTATACAAAAGCGATTTCTCTGGTACCTTGCATACTCCAATGGTATCGTAATGAGAATGAAGTCTCTTGCAGGTCGTATAGGCCTGAACGACGTAATGTTCGCGTACAAAATTCTCAACCGAAAAATTGATTGTCCTCAGTTGGTCCTTCCGCGTGGTCCAGTTACGCCACTTTATCCCCCGTTAAGAAGAACAGTTCTTGGTGCTAATTCTCCCTATGCAAGAATGAGTAAAATGGTGAATCACTACAGCGATCTTATAGATTTGCATTTTGATACCATCCGGAGGATACAGCTCGTGCTTGGGGGTTTGCTATGAGTAAGACGTAATAATTATAACAAATTATAAAAAATGTATTAAAACCCTACCTATGTGAGCGTATATGTGTTTTTGTGTGAAATATGTGAATTTTGTTACTTTATTTTTTTAATTTAATCCATTTTTATTACATAAGCGGTGTTTACCTATAAGTAGCTGTTGCAGTGTTTTTTTTTATAATATGAACATGTATAGATTTAAGAAATTGATGTAAACAGTTGTTGGTGACCCTTAATAAATAAATAAAATAACCTCGAGAGCGTCAACTTAAAAAAATATTCTGAAGTATCTCTATTTTTTTGATGTTTTTGAAAAAGCTGTAAATGAGAAAAAGCAAGCAGGTGCAATGATATCAGAAATAGAAGAATTAAATTATATGTTAAAAGCGCTTCCAGTAAGTTACAGCTATATAGGTGATTTAATTGATGTCTTGCCGGTGGGTGAAAGAACAGTAGACTTTTTAAAAAGTAAAATAAAAGTGAAAAGTACAGAAAATGTGAGTGAAATATCAAATGATACATCAAATGCTTTTAAAGCCGATGTCACACTGTCATATATAAATATTGGAAGCAAATATGAGTAAAAAGGATATGAATTTAAAGGAAAAATTACATCGTACTCTGGGTCATATTAATTTTAATAATTTGAAAGTAATGTGTAAAAATGAGTTGTTAGAAGGATTACTTAAAGAGATTAAATAATAATAAGGAAGGTCACGCACTCCTGTCTCAGTTCCCTCAGGTTCCCTGTTCTCTAAGGCGGCAGCCTATAGGAGAGTCAAGGTGGAGGGCGAATGTGTACTGGAGGAGGAGATCTCGGATCTCCTGCGAAAAATTTGGGAACCAAAGGTGGAGGCTTTTGAAGCCCAGGCACCGGTGTGTCCCTGCAGGAAAGGGCGAATGTAGCTGTGGCCATTATCAAAAAAGTGGCCACGAAATCTACAAACCTTAAGGGTCCATTCGTCAAGGCTCTTAAAACTTCCCATCCGCCATTGCAGGGGTTGTTACAACCCTCATTGGTGATGTGGCTCGCCTTCAGGTGGTTAACGACCGCCTGACAGGGCAAGTGGCTGATTTTCAGAGCACAGACGGAACACCCTAAGCGACTAGGCCCGGTTTCAGAGCGGTCGGCGCCTGATCATTAATTAATCTATTCTCTAGCCTGGGGAGGTTATCTGGAGTAGGATTTTTTCGAAACGCTTTCAATTATAAGCGACGTTGGGTAATAGACCTGGAGAGCACTGGTGTCCACCAAGATTTAGGTTGGAACTGAAATGCAGGATCTGTACATATTTTAATCATAGGGATACTTTGATCAGCTGCGCAATTAATCTGTGCAATATAATAGTCATAACGATCTTGAACGTTATTTGTTATTACTGAATCCCTAAAGGTATTTTTAAGTATTTCTCTATATTTCCCCCAGTTCGCCAACTTATAATTACGCTTTTTAATTAAACGATTATAACTCTTACAATCTAATAACATTTTTATAATTAAGTGATCGCTGTTAAGTGTTTCATTTGTCATATTACAAACAAAGTTTACAGCAATATCAGTGGAAATGAATGTTATGTCAGGAAAAGACTTTTGACATGTACCATTGACAAGTTTCAATCTAGTTATACTTCCATCATTCAATGAGACGAAACCATTATCTATCGCGGCGTTCATTAATTGTAACCCCTGGCCCGGCCAGGTTTAGAAGATGCCGATAAAACTGTGATGGCTTCCGATCGCCCAATTCTTCATGGATCAGAAGTTACTTCACCTTGCGTTCCCGTGATGCGGAAAGTCGTTTTACGAGTTCCGTTTTGAGTTTCTCGTATTTGTCCGTTGGTGGAGGGTTGGCGATCACATCTTCAACTTTACTCGCCTACTGCGGGTCCAAGTTGACGATCACATAAAAATACTTTGTCTCGTCAGCCTTAATGTTAGCTATCGCGAACTAAGCTTCCATCTGCGAGAACCATAGGCCTGGTTTTTCAGCGTAGAATTGCGGTATTCGCACGCCGACGCGAAAAGATTCCCACAGTTCCTCCATTTTTCTCTCCGTGCTCATCACGTCGTTGTCACCAGTTTAGGTAAGTCGGGTGTACAAATAAAAAATACACTTTGTTGATGAACGACGGTATAATGTTATTTGTTTAGTCACAGGTACACAAAAAGTCTCAACGTACACTATATTAAAAATTATGAACAGAAAAGAGAGAAAGGAGAAAGCAGTACACACGTAATGCGGGGAGCCAAGTATTTGGAGTGCGGTGACATGCGAGTATATCACGTCGTGAGGTTACGGACGGACTGTCTCGTACCGCGCCGCGTTAAGGTGCGGTGCCTGCGCTGCCTCCTACTATGTTTGGCTCCTCCCACACGCTACTCAACATAATATTGTGTTCGCTTGTTTGTTACACCAAATATACAAAATAGTTTTAGTGCACATGATGCAGCTACGCTACAATCTCACACAAGCTCACAGAAAGGAGCTATTCGAATAATTAAAAGAATTAAAGTACCAGATTCTTGCAGACCATACTTCATAGAAATGAAAATTTTAACAGTTCCTAGTTTATATATACATTGGTGTTACTCTCCCACTTATCCATTTAAAACATTTTTTAAACGAACTGAAGAGATTACTGTTAGAGAAATGTTATAACTCAACTGGTGATCTGTGAACCCCATAACTGAATTTACGTTTTTGGTTAATTTGGTGACATCTTGTAAATTGTATTGTTTTTGTTGGCATTTGACACTATATTCATTTTATTGATTATTTTTCTCTTGTATTTGACTTTTAATTGATTCTATTAGTTTTTACTTATTGCCTAATGAACGTATAACTGACTGAACGCTTGAATGAATAATTAATTTATATTTTATCACTTATTTTACATATTTTTATTGTGGTATCATGTTCATTATGATTGTTAAATTTACTGAAATTGGGACTCATATTGTGAAAAAAGAAATAAGTGTCACCACTCCTACCCATCCCATGGGTGTCGCAAGAGGCAAGTAAGGGACGAACTATACAGTACAACATTACTGCAAGGAGAAGGAAAACTTGAAACAAACCCTACACCAAATTGTGGAGTAGGCCTTTCTCCAACTTACAGTGATATAATACAATTCGGGAACACTTAGAGGGTAATGTATGTACTCTGTCTATGCAAATTTAATAAGCAGTGTGCAAGTGTGTAGTGTAAAACTGTTTGCACGCCATTTCGAATGAATGTGTGCATGAGCGCTTTTTGTGTTGTGTGTTTGTGTGAGCATTGTACTGTACACCAAGACAACCTTACACTGTTAAATTTAATCTTTTTGCAATTTCAATCCATTCTTCTGTCGAAGGTTCTTTCATTACTCTGTCTTTTAACTTATTCCAAATGACATATACAGTTTTTTGAACGATACCAATTATAGTTGATTTTCCTAATCTATAGGCATAATGTAAGTCAGCAAAATAACAACCAGTTGCTAAATACATGAAACAAAAATGAAAAATTATTGTTAAATTGTTATTTCAGGTAATACTCTTCAAAAAAAGTGGAAAGGCCTTCGCGACACATTTGTTCGTGAAATGAAAAAAACAAAGAACGCACCATCAGGCTCTGGAGCTTCGAAGATTCAATATATGTATTTTCAACGTCTTATGTTTCTCGAAAGGTCAGTACGTAATAAAAAAACAGAAAGCAATATTCAAGACACCTCTGAAAACACAGAGGCAGGTAACGAAGAGTCTACAGCAGATGCAGCAGATGAAGGCATAATGAGGCCGCCGAATCAAAATATTAAAAGAAAGAAAATGACTGCCGCTGATGCTGAATTCCTGAACATAATTAAAAACAATGTAAGCTCTAGGAATCAACAACAACCACTGGTTTCCAGCGTAACGGAAGGTGACGACGACAAACTGTTTTGCTTATCTTTACACAAAGAATTACTTAAGGTACCTGAGGCCAATCGCATAGCAGTAAAAATTGAATTAATGAAAATTTTGCAAGCGGCTCAACAATCTTCGCAATCAACTGTGTATTCAAACAATTCGTACTTTTCTAACAGTTCGGCTTCATTTTCAACCTCAGTTCCGGTTCGATACCATGCACAACCTTCAAGACCAAATGAATTTACTTATCAAGAATATGACCCAGAAACGCCATCCATAACACCATGGCAAGGCCGCAATTCTATTTCAGTGCCAAGATCTTCACAGGCAACATTATACGTAAATTCTCCATCAACATCATCAAGAGATTCTCAGGATAGTGAATGTCTTGACCTCTTCCAAAACCATGGCGTTGATTAAAGCTGATTTTTAATCTTAAATGACTGATTAGTATTTTATGACATTATTAATAAAACAATACTTACCTTAAAGTTATCACGAGTTTTTGTTCTGCTGCAACAACATCCTCGCGCGGAACATAATTTGCACGTGGCGATAAATCTTCTTCAATTAACAAAAGTAAATCATCAAATGATTTCACGGACATACGAAAGTAGTTGAAAAATTTCTTCTCATGTTGTCTTAATTTTGGATACAAAGTTTCAAACATACTATGTGTAATCCTATCATTAAGAATTGGATGTACTAAATACATTCTATTTTCCCTCCGTTTCTGTCTTTTCCAGCGACGGTAAGCTAACCACAACGAGACCGCTTCGTTCAACTCCATGTTTCGTACTGAATTCCTCCCCAAATGCTCGCGCGTTGTTACGCACCTTGTGGACGTAACGGTCGCGCGTAATACGCGCGAGAGAATCGCGGCGAATTCGCCCTTTCTGGACAAGCTCTTAACTCTTATCCCCATATTCTTAGTTGTTTTCCTCAAGACAGTCATTCATAAAAAGTACAAATATGAAAGACAGAGAATGAGTCTAGTAGAAAATTTCTTCAGGAAACGACTTATATTATGGAGGTTAATAAATTACTATATCTTAGTGGTTCTTCATGAATGTCAAATCCATGCACATACAAAAAGGTTTTTCACACATATACCTGATCAAAAAAAATGTTAGTGAATGTTGTTATTTTGTGAGTTTTTTCAAAATATTTCTTTTTTCAGTTTTGCAAGAAAATGTTCCACAACATGAAGTCCCTCATCAGAGCGTTTTTCCTGCTGTATCTACAGCAGCCCCACTCTGGACCCCAGGATCCAATGCAATGCAAGATGCACCTATGACAACAAATAAAGATTTCAAACTGGGGTAAAACTATCAAAACAGGAGGCGAGACAATCTAAAGAAATCGCTAGTTTAAGAATATATGTGGCAAGATTGATTAGACGATTACGGGACTTTAGTTTGTTAAAGCCACATACTTGTATAAACCTCAATCTTGTGAAAATACTTGATAATATTATCACTATTTCCTACGGATTAGTCAACTTACAAGATTCATTGATTAAATAAATCTTAATTATGTACTTTTTATATCTTTAAGACTGTTAAATAAAATTCAATCTTATAATACTGTTTTTTTATTAACAATCCAAAAATTATAAAATAGTTTGATGTAATATTGGATAAATATTATCTTTCCATAAAAGAACTATAACATTAATAAAATCTGATACATATTTTTCATCATATTGAATGTCCAATATTTCTACTTTCTTATTAGTACCTACTATAGTTGAAATCAGCTACACAAAAATAGCCTTTTTAAGCCCTGTTAATAACATTTGTAATTGCATCTGCACATAAAACTCTGGCTTGGTTTCCCATCACATATATAATTTTTAAATATTTTTTCTAATAAAGTGCCCCATGAGGGCACTTTATATCTATAATGCTGTTTCCACAGATCCCATCGGGTGAACCTGCTAGCATTGGGTAGTTTTTGGCTAGCATTAAATCACATTTTTTAATTCGAGTCGACTCTTGGCTAATTTGTGCTGGTTGCCTTTGTAAATCCTGGTTCCATTTTTGTATTTTTACTTTCTTGCTCAGCAAAATTTCGATATCCATTTGGTACATTTTTTTAAAAATGTTTTGTAATTTTTATAAACTAAGTTGAAATTAATTGTGTAGTAAATTTATACAATACATCATTTTGAAATGACAAACCATTTTCAACAGAATTTGTTTGGTAAAATTACGATATTTGTATTGTAATTTTGCTAAACCAATTTCCGATTATGGTTTGGTAAATTTCTACAAATGTTTTGTAATTTTTCGAAATTGAGTTGGAATAAATTGTATAGTAAATTTACAAAACGGAAGGTATAGTATGACTTTCTTGTTGTGCGTAAAAACTTCCAGCATTTTTTTTGTAAATTTCTACAGAAATTTTTAACAGTGTAGGTCACTGTCATGAACAAGTTTTCCGTCTCTTCATACGTTGCGTTTTTAAGGTACCCAGTAACTTCGTTTTTACATTCCAGTCTCGATAAAGGGTATAGGTTGCATAATTATTTAGTCTATTATAAAGACGACCACTAAGACTGGTAGTGTCTGCTTGCTAAGGCCGTCTTATCATGAAGTCTTGGATATACAAAGTCCTTATGCAATTTATATACTGATGGAGTAGTTGAGGGTTCGAACCTAGCGAAGAATGTTTGCGGAGAACTATATGCAGCACAAAAAGCTCACAAATACAGTGGATATAGTACAACTACAGCACGCAATGCGTGGTGTGCGAGGGGGCACATGTTTAAGTGCGCGGCCTGAACGCGGGTAGGCGTGCGATCTTGCCATAACGTTGTTGTCTCAGATACGTTTTTATTAATTACTTCTTTCAACTACATGGTTAGCTCAAATACTCGTATAATGTATATCCTCTGGTTGAGGTGATTTTGGTTTGAATGATTTTGTTTTGTTAACGGATTTTGTGATTACTTTTAATTTAATACGTTTTTGCTACAAGTATTTGACGCTTTTCAAATTAGTAACTACGTGGATAATAGAGTATGTATGTTACCGATTACAACAAAATTCTATCATATATAGAGAGTTATTTATATTTAAATATCATTTACTTCAATGTTGAGTTTTTCATTTTAGTATTTTTTGTTTTATTTTAACATTTATATCTTGAGTCCATTTGTTATGTAAATAGTTACTACATGATAGTAAGTAGCAGTGGCGTAGCGTGCCTTGTGGGACTCCGTATAAAAATTTGTTTGAGAGCCCTTACAAAGTGTAAAAATTTTTCACAAAAGAAAAAAAAATGTTTGCATAAAATTATAAGGAATATTTATTCGTCATAATTATACAGATAGATTTTTTTATATTAATTTTTGATTACGCACGGGCCTTATAATTGATACGGCAGATACGGCGGTAGCTACACCCTGCTAAATAGGTAGTAGCTATTCCTATATTTTTCTAATAATGTCATTAGTCTAACCATTTTCATATACATATACAACGTGGCACCTAAGTTTTGGCAAAGTAGTAACTAACAAGTAACACGATCCAATATACTGCCGTTAAATTAGTATAAAATTTTTTTTATAAAAATACAGAAATGCTAATTTACAACAAAATGGCGACACCAAAATGGCGGTGATATCAAACGCGAGCCTAACGTCGCGTCGTGTTGCAAAATACTAAATTCTTATCACTGATCAGCTTCCACTCGGTTCTCTTTTTTTTTAATCAAATCAACATTTCCTTAAATTTAATTCAACTATTTAATTCATTTTCTTAATTCTTAAATTTTCAAAGTGTCTACCGCATACTTCAATGCATGAACGACATGTTTTGGAGTCTTTTAGCACATAAATTTTCATTCGTCGCTGGGGTTTTTATTTTATTGAATGCTTTAATGACCCTCGATCTCAGTTCTACTACTGAATTAACATCTGTTGAGTACACTTCATTTTCACAAATCCCCACAAAACAAAAGTCTAGGGGTGTCAAATCTGGTGATCTAGGTGGCCATCGTGTAGGCTCATATCGTCCTATTAACTGTTCACCAAACATGTAGTTAAGCAACACACTTTTGATCTTTGTAGTTAGACACTGACCATCAAGCAATTCTAAAAACTTAACAGCAGTCAAATTTCTATCAATGAAAATAGGACCAATTTTTTGGTTGCCATGAATTGCTGTCCAAACATTTAACGAAAAACGGTATTGGTGCGATGATTCGTGCACAGCATAAGGATTTTCCGTAGCCCAATATCGCAAGTTGTGATGATTCCATATGCCGTTACGAGTAAAGGTATTCTCATCAGTTCACATGATGTTGGATAGGAATTCAGGGTATTTTGTTACTTTAGTACGTAACCGCTGACAATACGCAACTCTTACGGATTAATCCCTGTTCAATAAGGCTTGTACTCTTCGAAAATTGAAGGGCCATTGTTTATCAGCCTTTAAGATATCATGAATCTTTTTATGCTGAACATCAAATTGACGAGCAGCCCTACGTAAACTGCATGTAGGATTACGTGTGAAATAGTCTAACACACATTCTTCAAGAGCAATCGGTGTTCGGGGCGCAAACTCAACATTACGAGACACAAAACTTTGATTGTCTCGTAATCTTTGTACCGCCCTTACAAAACTCGGCTGTCTGTAGGACATACACGAATGGTTCCATATCTCTCACGGTATGTCCGCAAAGCAAGAGATGCGTTTTGATGGCATTCCCCGTAAATTAATACTATGTCCATATATTCCACGGCTGCAAAGGTCGTTCGTGGCATTATGAATGCCGATTTCAATAAAGCAAAATAATTTGAGGACTTGCAAGCAAGCACAACACTTAATTTCACACACACACCGTGAAATACAATTAATATCGTTACTTTTTAATAAAATTAGCAGGACTCGCTACAAATCAAAGAAAAGTCTTACACTAACTGACGCTACATTCTAGAATCCAGAAATCTTCGAAAAAAATTGAATCAATGCTGCCAATTGTTAAAATTAGGCAAAAATTATAATGTGTTTGCTGGTAGTAATCATTATATACTATAAAAACATTCAAATAAACAATATAATTTACAAAGCCTAATAATATTACATTCTTATTTACTAACATATTTTGTTCACAATCAATAGATAAAAAGGCATGTAATTACGATGCACAACGCGATTAGTCGTGAGTTGGCAGCAATGATGCCTGTGACGTATTAGCCAATTACTGATTCTATTTCAATTTTATATTCGCTGACACAGTGACCAACAAAGTACGAGTAAATAAAGTTTATGAATCTCTTTGTCACACACTGTATTATCTTTCGTATGCTCTTTGAAATTTGTTTGATTTTGCTTTATATTTCTTTCTATTTGCTTCTTAAATTTTATTTTATTATTGATTATATCTATCAAAGGTCATTGACCATTATGTACTGTAGCATTATACGACACATGGTGTTATAAACTGCGAAACAGAAAAAAGTGTCCTGTGGCTAAACTACTTAACATTTCGTTCAAATTTTGTAAATCGGTTAAAACGGTAAGTATGACGACTAGAGACCGAAGACGGAGCTGAGCTGACCAGAGCTCACGTGTGGAGCTACCTCCTAAGGCGCATCTCTCGGCACATGTATCCCCTTCCTATCATCCAGTCGGTAAACCTGAATTCTCACCTAACTGGAAACATCTTTGCCTTCGACTCTTGACGTATCTGAATCAATTCTAATGCAGAAACCGGCTGTGTCGTGGACGACTTAACAGTTTGACTTCGACAAAGACTATAACTTTTTGTTTGGTTGACGTAGGTAGTGATGTAGGTCGGACGGGGCGTTCGACGGTCGATGCTGTGCTGCGCCTGAGGGCCGTTACCGAAGAGGCGGTGAGCTGTGGCGGCGTGCTGTTGGCGGTGTCGTTAGACATCGCCAACGCTTTTAATAGTCTGCCATTTAGCTGCATCAGGGAAGCCCTCCACTACCACGGGGTGCCAGAGTACCTGAGGCGGCTTGTGGCAGACTATCTTGAGGAGCGTACCGTCATGTACGAGGACCGTGACGGTGTTCTGAGGCGGCGGCCCATGTCGTGCGGTGTTCCACAGGGGTCTGTCCTCGGACCACTCCTGTGGAACATGGGATACGACTGGGCCCTCCGAGGTCGTCTTCCCCCCGGGTTGGGCGTAATTTGTTACGCAGATGACACATTGGTCACAGCGCGGGGAGTGAACTTTCAAGAGGCGGCGCGCTTGGCAACCACGGGAGTCTCTTTGGTGGTCGGGCGTATTGAGGCGCTGGGTTTACGGGTGGCCCTAGATAAGACGGAGGCCCTTTTGTTCCATGGGCCCCGTCGTGGTCCACCACCCGGCGCCTCTATCGTAGTCAATTCGGTCCTCGTACCGGTTCAGGCCCAGATGAAGTACCTGGGCCTGATCCTTGACGGGTGGTGGCTCTTCGACGAGCACTTCCGACAGCTTTCTCCAAAGCTGGTCGGCGCTGCCTCTGCCCTCGGGCGACTTTTGCCGAATTTGGGTGGAGCCAGCGTCGCGACGAGACGGCTATACACGGGGGTTGTCCGGTCAATGGCGCTGTATGGTGCGCCGGTGTGGGCGGCGGCTCTGACCGCCCAGAATAGGGCTCGCCTCTGGCGCCCTCAGAGGATATTGGCGGTTAGAGCCATACGCGGTTACCGCACCGTATCGACGGAGGCGGCGTGCGCCTTGGCCGGAACTCCCCCGTGGGATTTGGAGGCGGAAGTGCTCGCCGAAGTTTATCGGCGGACGGCTGACTTCTGGGCGGGTAGCGGCATGCGGCCCCCGCCCGAAGAGATACGCGAGTGGCGAGAGGCCACTCGTCGAGCCATGATGGCTCGTTGGTCGTCCCGGCTGGAGGCTCCACGTGCTGGCTTTGCCGCCGTGGAGGCTCTCCAGCCGGTCATCGCCGAGTGGGCAGGGCGGCAGCACGGGACCCTTTCCTTCCGACTGACGCAGGTCCTTTCCGGGCACGGTTGCTTCGGAAAGTATCTGCACTCGGTCGCCAGGAGGGAATTGAGTCCCGCCTGTCACCACTGCGACTGCAGTGAGGACTCGGCTCAGCACACGCTGGTGGTTTGTTCCGCCTGGGCGGCGCAGCGTGGGGTCCTCACTGCAGTTATTGGAGGAGACCTCTCGCTACCGGCCGTCATACGCTCCATGGCCGGTAGCGACAGTTGTTTTACTGCGGTCGCAACCTTCTGCGAAGACGTAATTTCGCGGAAGAAGGCGGCGGAGAAGGCCCGAGAGGACGATATCCACTCGGACCCAATTCGCCGCCGGCGAGCCGGGCGGCGAAGGCGCGCATACCATCGCCTTATGCCGCCTTGAGTGTGGCCGCGGGTGGACGGGATGGGTTTTCCCCTCCATCCGCTACAATGGCCAGCCGCGAGGAGGCGACGTC
This sequence comes from Hypercompe scribonia, assembly GCA_949316085.1. Classification (NCBI taxonomy): domain Eukaryota; kingdom Metazoa; phylum Arthropoda; class Insecta; order Lepidoptera; family Erebidae; genus Hypercompe; species Hypercompe scribonia. The sequence continues at coordinate 55,458 of OX438967.1, read as the reverse complement.
CGCGTGTGCCGTACGTCGCCTAAAATAGAGAGTTTATCCGCAGATAGTGCCCGAGGTAGCGGGCAGGCGCTAGGAGGGATCTGGATGTCGTAATAACAGCTGTTCCCGGTCCCTCCTATGTCAGGCGCAGAGTGGTACACCGTGTGGTTTTAGTCGGTCCGATTCCGACACACCACCCCGCCGTAAACCCCGGTGGGGTGACGGCCCGAGGGGGTTTCCACACGTTAAAAAAAAAAAAAAGGTAGTGATGTAGGTAATCCCATCGAATTCAGAAGCTAGAAATACATGGTGCATTCCATAACAACTACCCTGATGAATGGCATCAGTTACCGTACTCTGTGGAGACCCGAATCATGTGACAGGTAATTTCAGGTTACACTTTGCCGCGCTCACGCTTAATGTGTCACATACGAATAAGATACATGTCACTCACAAAACTAAACTAACTAAAGAGGTACAATTGAGGTTAGAATGGTTAAAAATAAATATGTGAAATGTAAATCTGTTAAAAGTACGATTTAGTTCGAATGAAAGTAAACACTCAGATAATAACATGAAGATACACAGCACTACAGAAGACGCCGGCAGTATATTCGTTAGGTAGGACTGTGAATAGATTTTGTTAATGGAAACAACAAGTAAATGACGTTTGTTTCAAGCTAAGTATATTAGACTACACCCTTAGAAAGCTGTGTAACGTGTCCGATGAGAAGACTGGTGTAGCATATAAAGGCCATTATTAACCCATATCAATCCTTAGATATGGGCTTATAATACGGGATAATTCGACTAATGCTGCAAAATGGAACAGTAGTTGAAGCAGTGGTCTGCCTGCTTTTTACTGCACAGTGTTATGGGTTCAAATCTAAATGAAACAACATTTTGTGTAAACCACAAGTTTAAGTTACGAGTCTACGTGTTCATTGTGTTCGTTTCAAACATATTTGTAACGTAAAGTCTCCCGCGACACAGGAATAGCCATTCATTGCTAGTGCGGGAGCTGTCTTTTTTAAAAGAAAAAATAATTCAAACATTCATTGCACAAAAGAAATCTTTAAGAACAGTGAAGTACGTCTAATTGGCTTGGAAACTGTTATTAAAAAAGAAAACTTAATTTACTGACGTTGACCAGCATGTACATATGTTGTTGAAGTTCTTTGTAAGGAAGTTAAATTATTGAATAAGTAAACAAATTCTAGTCGTTTCTCTTCTCAGCGACCCGCGGCACAATCGTATCGTGTTGGAATGAATCCATATCTCAAGTGCAAGAGGTTCCTTGTTGTTACAAAATGGGAGATTAATTTAAGAATAACTAAGACAAATAAACTCAATTTATTTTAATATTTCGATCAAAGTGTTGATTGGGATTCGTTATGACCATTTAGATTTGTACTTGTCTTGCGCCTGTTTGGCGTAGTTCGGCGTGATGGGCTTCGATGTTTGCGCATTCTTGCGAGCATTTTGTTACTTTGCTAGGCGCTAAGCTTGCCCTCTTTGTAGCCTTTATAAGCCGAATTTGCTATCTTAGTAGTCCCTCCGCTTTTTCTTAAGACGTCAAATCGTTTGGCACGCCTATATGTGGTGGGATCTACCTCTGATTCATCAACGGTGTCTGGTATATCGTTCAATTGTCTGAAATTGAGCACCGCGTTACCAGAAATGCATCCACCTTCACAGTTGCATCCGAACAGGTCACATCTTCCTCTGCTACAGACCATTCCCAGGTGAACACGTCCGTCGTTACACAAATTTGCTTCGCAGATTCGCTGGTTCACACCGACGAGTTCTTTCTCAATGTTGTCAGCCGTTTGAGACTGAGGTTGGAATGGCGAACAGTCATCTGCTACCTATTGTATGGACGTTGGGTAACAACATTCTCCTCGGACAGTTTCGTTGCCAATCGTCAGAGTGACAATGAGCGTCAATACCAGTGTTGCACCTCGTATGATGAAGGAGTGATTGGAGCTGGAACGATTGGTGTCTATAAGAGCGGCAGCTATCGAAGGTCGCACCGCCGATAACCCCTTTGTCTTTTTTAATATATAATAAACATACTATAAAAGTTGCTCACATTTAAACTCGTTTCAAACGCCCACCTTCGTGTGCACGTGTTCAAATAATCTTGGTTAATAAATTTGGTGACGATCATTTGGGTTATACAATCTGTAACCTTTTACATTTTCTGGATACCCTACTAAAATCAATTTGTCAACTTTTTTATCCCATTTTTTGGAACGAAGTTCCTTACGGCAGGCTTGGAGGGGATAGGGATTTCGCTGCGGGACCGAAATGAAAAAAATGTGATAGTAAAACCGTAAGTGGAAAAAGTGCGTGGAATAAATCTGTGGAATAAATCTGTGGAAAAAAGTGCGTGGAATAAAACCGTTAAATGAGACGTGCGCAGGCGCGAAAGCGCGTCATGTGTGCTATTTTATTATTTTAAGGAATTTATTATTTTATTTCCTAAAATACTGAATTTCCTAAATACTTTCTTGTACTTAAATAAAAACTAATCAGCAAAATTTAAGAGAAAAATCAAGAAAACCTACATAAAATTGAGCACGATTTTTTTTGCAAATTGTGTCGATTCCACATTATCCGAAGGAACTTCGTTCCTACCTGGTGTCCCACGACACCATTCATTTTTTTTGTCTATGTATTTTGGGAAGATGCACCATTGCCTTACTGCCAAAAATCCTAATATGGCTTAGGTTGGGTTTCTCACCTATCCAACTCTCAAATGATGTCATCATGCCTAAACTAGCGACTGACGTTCTATTCTTTAAGTATACTGCAGTATTAACTGCTTCAGCCCAAAAACGTTTGTCGAGATTCGCTTCAAACAATAAACTTCGGGCTCGTTCAACTACTGTTCTGTTGAACCTCTTTGAGAGACTATTCTGCTCCGGAGTGTGAGGGTTGGTCTTCTGATGGACAATACCAGATTGCTTTAAATAACTCTCCATCTCACGTGAACAATATTCACTTGCATTGTCGGTTCCCAATGTTTTAATCTTGCATCCTGTTTGATTCTCAACTAAGCTCCGAAATTCTCTGAAATGTTGGAACACTTGGTTTTTTTCTTTCAAGAAGTAAACAAAAGTAATCCTGCTGGCATCATCCACAAATAGAAGAAAATACTTTGCCTGACCAATTGACTTAGTCTCCATCGGCCCACATAAATCAGGGTGTACTACATCCAGTAGTTTTTCACTTCTATGGTTAGCTGATGGGAAAGGTAAATACGTCTGTTTTCCTTCACAGCACAGTTCACAATTCTGTATTTGTATGTCAGCCTCCTTGTCAAAAGAAACTCCTACCACAGCCCCTTCTTTCATTTTCTGCAAGGACTTACAGTTTATATATCCTAACCTTTTATGCCATGTTGACATTGCTAATCATGAATTCTCGATTTTTCTAATGTTCAACTTGTACCTACACACCATTTATTAAGTTTGCTATACTAATAACCTCATTTTTCATTTCATTTTTATAGATTGTATATCAAACATCTCTCTTGAATACTACTCTATTGCCATTAGCTATGAGTTGGCTTACGGACAATAAGTTTGTAGTGAGATTAGGTATGTACAGTACATTTTTCACAATCACTGAGAACTATTCACGCATGTCATTATTAGTGTTTCACCAACACTAAGTACAGGCACCGTCGTTTGATTTGCTACTACGATTTCTTTATTTTCATGCACTGGTCTGGTTCAGAGTAAACAATTTTTATTTGAATCGACGTACCAATCTTCTGTGCTATAACAACCGTTGAAAACGCCGCAATAAACGCATTTACTTGTTGATTTGCTTTTAATTCAGGACATTTATTTTTGTAATGGCCAATTTTCTTACAATTATAACACTTTATTTGTTTACTGCCGCTTGACATATCGCTTGACGTTGATATTTGTTTACGGTTAGTGTTGCTACTTTTTGACCGCTGTTGTGTTATCCAAAATACCGAGTCTGTTCAAGTGGTGCCAACCTCTGAACACATATCAAGTAACTTCGTTTTTATGAGTCCGGGCTAATGGCGATACCTGAGTGTTCTATCGCCATTATCATCGGCGAATCTAGGAGTCCAGCCAGAAGTAATGACCCAATCCACTCGTCTGTTATTTCAAAACCTGTCCCCTTCAATTTATGTGCTGTCTCTACCACTTGAGAAACATAAGATGTAATAGATTCACAATTATCCAGACGTATTGAAATTAATGTTCGAAGCATACTTATTTTCCGTTGATATCCCGTGTCATCAAATAACTGTTTCAATTTGTTCCACACACCGTTTACTGTAATCTCAATTTTGATATGCACATATAACGAACATTCAATTGTCACGACGAGCTTGGCTTTGGCTTTCTTCATCTCAATTTTGTCGCAATGGATCGCTTTACGAGGTCGAAGCCCTAATACTTTATCTGGACCTGAACCGGTATAAGGACCGAATTGATTACGATGGAGGCGCCGGAGGGTGGACCACGACGGGGCCTATGGAACAAAAGGGCTTCCGTCTTATCCAGGGTCACCAGAGAGACACCTGTGGTGAACAGACGCGCTGCCTCTTGAAAATTCATCCCCCGGGTTGCGACCAATATGTCATCGGCGTAACACCTTGAGGGTCCTCAAACAGTGGTGATATGTAACAAGAATGCCGCCGCAGCTAAATAACAAAGCTCTAGGCGGTGAATCAACTCAGAACACAAGGTAAGTAACCCTTTTAGGTATTAGTTTCTTAGCTTTTATTACAGAATTACGTATAAATGAAAAATTTTATGAAAACTACACGACGAAACACCGAAAAAGATGTGTCCGCGTGCGGGTGACGCTGTTGCCGAAAATTCAAGACTAGAACGATCCAGATGCGTTGAGGGACGAGAGACATATATGAAATCCTATCACTGTAAACAAAAGAAAATTTTACTAAGTCAATTATGGCGAAGCCATAGTATTATAATAGTTTAGGTCTGTACGCGGCTACGCGCTACATTAATTGTTTACTCAGCTGACCTACTCTTGATATTCTAAATTATTAAATTAAATTGTTTACTCAGCTGACCTACTCTTGATATTGTAAATTATTAAATAAGGAAGCATAAATAATATATTGTCAAATTAGCAATTTAAGTAAACAAGCAAACAACCTAGTTACCCCCACCTAAACCTGTCCATATTACATACAAATATTATTGTATATAAACCTTAGTTTATGTTAAGAAAAGTGAGTCATTATTAAATATTACAATCAACGTGTCGTCTAATTGGTTCCCTGGGCAAACACGCAACAATTGGTGACCCCGACGTGATCTATTGGTATCTAGTGCTGATATAATACCGGGACGACCGGAACCCTATATGGTGTTCAGCAGTGAATCTAGAAATCAGTAGCATTACGAAATTATCGCATCCCAAAAATGGCTCCACCAACAACTCCTTCAAGAGGCGACACTGGGTGCGAATCAGTTGCTGCTATCACGGTCACAGAAAAACTACCGCAATTTTGGACAGACTCGCCACGTTTATGGTTCGTCCAGTTTGAAGCAATAATAGCACCACAAAAACAGGGCGAAGATTACAAATATAACATGGTAATATCCAAATTACCAAAAGAGGTCGTCCATCAGGTTAGTGACATTTTAACTAACCCGCCCAGCGAAAATAAGTACTCCACCATCAGGGAACGTCTAATAAACTGCTACGAAGAGAGCGAACACCGACGTTTCAACACAATAAATTACCCTCACACAAGATATGTAGATTCATTGGTGGATATACACTCAACACAATTACCCTCACACAATCACACTTCTGACACCAAATCAAGTCTCAGCCAGCCAGCAACCTTCGGCCTCAACAGGGATACCACACGCAGGAAGCGCGCGCTCCAGCCTGGTTACCCTACGGCCTCATCAGCGTCTAGGCACAGCACACTGCACCTACGGTCCATGTAAGCAGAGCATCTCTCTCCCGTCTACGCAGCAACCAGCCACTACGCAGTAACCGCCCCGACTCACTGGGGACTTCACCGCAGCACCGCGCACCGCATACAATCCCGACTCACTGGGATTTGCGGACTTCAGCCCCGACTCACTGGGACTAACGGCATTCAGCTCCGACTCACTGGAACTTGCGGCACTCAGTTCCGACTCACTGGAACTACTCACTTCTGGCACTGGCACGCTCCAGAACAGAGCACAGACTTTCCAAAGATTTATGGACTCTATATTCAGAGACTTGGACTACGTATTTATATATGTCGACGACATATTTATTGCGGACAAGAAAAATAATTTTCGGGAGCATTATGAACACTTAGAAGAGGTGTTTAAGCGCCTACATAAAAACGGCATAACAATAAATACAAACAAATGCGAATTTGCCAAGTCGGAGATTGATTTCCTCGGTTATCATATAACGAGCCAAGGGTTGACTCCTACTATGGAAAAGATTCAAGCTATAAACAATTACCCTAAACCGCAAACGATAAATGAGTTACGACGTTTTTTGGGTATGATTAATTTCTACAGAAGCAGTAGCCCACATGCAGCAAAGCATCAAGTCCCGTTAATCCAAGAAAGCCCAAGAAAATCGAGAAGAGGCTTACGGCTATAATAAGAGATGCAAACGTGGTTTAAAGTCACACCACATTTTTTTTTTACATGTATAATAATTTTTTTTTTCTTCAAAGGGGGAATATCTATGGCGAAGCCATAGTATTATAATAGTTTAGGTCTGTACGCGGCTACGCGCTACATTAATTGTTTACTCAGCTGACCTACTCTTGATATTCTAAATTATTAAATTAAATTGTTTACTCAGCTGACCTACTCTTGATATTGTAAATTATTAAATAAGGAAGCATAAATAATATATTGTCAAATTAGCAATTTAAGTAAACAAGCAAACAACCTACCCACCCCCCCCTAAACCCCACATAAACCTGTCCATATTACATACAAATATTATTGTATATAAACCTTAGTTTATGTTAAGAAAACGAGTCGTTATTAAATATTACAATCAACGTGTCGTCTAATTGATTCCCTGGGCAAACACGCAACATCAATATATAGGTTATGTGAATTTCCAAAAGCATAAATATTCAAAAATAGTATATAGAAGCTACGGATATTGTAATAAAACGTTTTTGTCACAGTTCAAGGTCGATTTGAGCAGAAAAGCTTTAGGTCGGTTGCCAATAACATTATTGAACATTCTCAGGTATATCACATCGGCTGCACTCTTAGGTGGGGATGAAACTTAGTGTCGGTCTTAACTTTCGAATTTAGTACCGACACTAACTAATACAAACGGGAGGGTAGTTGATTAATTAATTTCTACGGGTAATCTCATTAGAATACTTTATTTAAGTGAGTGTCGTTGCAGCTGTCCTGCCAGACTTGAATACATATTTCAGTGATTAACAGTGTCATCGTGCTAATAAAATGGCTTTTAGGTTAAGTTAGGTTAGGTTAGGTTAGGTTAGGTTAGGTTAGGTTGGAGTGGGCGGCCTCGGTGGGCCTCTGTTTACTAAACAGGGGCTCCACCAACACGTGCGTGCGACAGCAGGGAGGGTCGATAGTGGACCTTTCGTTCGCTACCCCTGCCCTCGCCGCACGAGTAAGGAACTGGCGTGTCCTGGAAGAGGTTGAGACGCTCTCGGATCATCTCTATATCCGATTCGAGCTCTCCCGCTCCCAGGGCCCCAGTAGGGGTCACGCGGCGCGGCGTTCTTCTCGCTTTCCGCGGTGGGCTATAGCCAAACTGAATGGGGACCTACTGGAGGAGGCAGCCATTATTCACTCTTGGCTGTCTCCGCAGGCTCCAATCGAGGAGGTCGACATGGGGGCTGGTCGTTTTCGCGATGCGATTACGCAAATCTGCGATGCGGCCATGCCCCGCATACGAGGTTGTCGGCCTCCACGGAAGGAAGTTTACTGGTGGTCCCAGGAGTTGGCGGACCTCCGCGCGGCCTGTACTCGTGCCCGGAGGTCCTACACCCGTGGTCGGCGGCGACACCGCGAAGAGGGCGGGGAAGACCAGCTTCATGAGGAGTACCGAGAGGCGCGGAAAACTCTGAAGCTGGCCATCAGCCGCGCCAAGGAAATTAAGCGTAAGGAGATGCTGGAGGGTCTCGATCGTGACCCCTGGGGTCGCCCTTATCGTGCGGCGCGACAAAAGCTCCGCACGTCGGGCCCCCCCCTTACAGAGACACTCCAGCCCAGCTTCCTGCGGGATGTGGTCGAGGGCCTTTTCCCGCAGCGGGTGGATCACACACCCCCGTCGATGGTCTTCATGGCCAGAGACGACGGGGGGAACGAGGACAATATTCCGCCCGTTAGGGAATCGGAGGTGGGGGCGGTTGTTCTACGGATTCGCTCTAAGAACACCGCCCCTGGGCCAGATGGGATACCTGCCCGAGTATTGGCACGATCCCTCGACCACATGTCGGACCGCCTCAGGGAGGTCTTGGACGCTAGCTTGTCGTCCGGACGCTTCCCTGAGTGCTGGAAAAGCGGGAAGCTGGTCCTATTAAGGAAGCCGGGACGGCTTACCGATTCGGTGGCGGCCTATAGGCCCATTGTGTTGCTGGACGAGGCGGGTAAACTGTTTGAGAGGATACTCTCTGCCCGCATCGTCCGGCACCTCTGCGAGGTGGGCCCCGATCTGTCGGACGCCCAATTTGGTTTTCGGGCGGGGCGTTCGACGGTCGATGCTGTGCTGCGCCTGAGGGCCGTTACCGAAGAGGCGGTGAGCTGTGGCGGCGTGCTGTTGGCGGTGTCGCTGGACATCGCCAACGCATTTAATAGTCTGCCATTTAGCTGCATCAGGGAAGCACTCCACTACCACGGGGTGCCCGAGTACCTGAGGCGGCTTGTGGCAGACTATCTTGAGGAGCGTACCGTCGTGTACGAGGACCGAGATGGTATTCTGAGGCGGCGGCCCATGTCGTGCGGTGTTCCACAGGGGTCCGTCCTCGGACCACTCCTGTGGAATATGGGATACGACTGGGCCCTTCGAGGTCGTCTTCCCCCCGGGCTGGGCGTAATTTGTTACGCCGATGACACATTGGTCACGGCCCGGGGGGCGAACTTTCAAGAGGCGGCGCGTCTGGCCACCGTGGGAGTCTCTTTGGTGGTCGGGCGCATTGAGGCGCTGGGTTTACGGGTGGCCCTAGATAAGACGGAAGCCCTTTTGTTTCATGGGCCCCGTCGTGGTCCACCCCCCGGTGCCTCTATCGTTGTCAATTCGGTCCTCGTACCGATTAAGGCCCAGATGAAGTATCTGGGCCTAATCCTCGACGGCAGGTGGCTCTTCGACGAGCACTTCCGACAGCTTACTCCAAAGCTGGTTGGCGCTGCTTCTGCTCTTGGGCGACTTCTGCCCAATTTGGGTGGAGCCAGCGTCGCGACGAGACGTTTATACACGGGGGTTGTTCGATCAATGGCGCTGTATGGTGCACCGGTGTGGGCGGCGGCTCTGACCACCCAGAATAGGGCTCGCCTCTGGCGCCCTCAGAGGATATTGGCGGTTAGAGCCATACGCGGTTACCGCACCGTATCGACGGAGGCGGCGTGCGCCCTGGCCGGAACTCCCCCGTGGGATTTGGAGGCGGAAGTGCTCGCCGAAGTTTATCGGCGGACGGCTGACTTCCGGGCGGGTAGCGGCATACGGCCCCCGCCCGAGGAAATACGCGAGTGGCGTGAGGCCGCTCGTCGAGCCACGATGGCTCGTTGGTCATTCCGGTTGGAGACTCCACGTGCTGGCTTTGCCCTCGTGGAGGCTCTCCAGCCGGTCATCACCGAGTGGGCAGGACGGCAGCACGGGACCCTTTCCTTCCGACTGACGCAGGTCCTTTCCGGGCATGGTTGCTTCGGGAAGTATCTGCACTCGATCGCCAGGAGGGAATTGAGTCCCGCCTGTTACCACTGCGACTGCAGTGAGGACTCGGCTCAGCACACGCTAGCGGTTTGTTCCGCCTGGGCGGCGCAGCGTGGGGTCCTCACTGCAGTTATTGGAGGAGATCTCTCGCTACCGGCCGTCATACGCTCCATGGCCGGTAGCGACAGTTGTTTTACCGCGGTCGCAACCTTCTGCGAAGACGTAATTTCGCGGAAGGAGGCGGCGGAGAAGGCCCGGGAGGACGATATCCGCTCGGACCCAATTCGCCGCCGGCGAGCCGGGCAGCGGAGGCGCGCATACCAGCGCCTCATGCCGCCTTGAGTGTGGCCGCGGGTGGACGGGACGGGTTTTCCCCTCCACCCGCTATAATGGCCAGCCGCGAGGAGGCGACGTCCGCGTGTGCCGTACGTCGCCTATGTAGAGAGTTTATCCGCAGATGGTGCCCGCTTTGGCAGGCAGGCGCTAGGAGGGATCTGGATGTCGTAATAGCAGCGGTTCCCGGATCCCTCCTGTCTCAGGCGCAGAGTGGCACACCGTGTGGTTTTAGTCGGTCCGATTCCGACACACCACCCCGCCGTAAACCCCGGTGGGGTGACGGCCCGAGGGGGTTTCCACACGTTAAAAAAAAAAAAAAAAAAAAAGGTTAGGTTAGCTTAGGTTAGGTTAGGTTAGGTTAGTAGGTTAGGTTAGGTTAGGTTAGGTTAGGTTAGGTTAGGTTAGGTTAGGTTAGGTTAGGTTAGGTTAGGTTAGGTTAGGTTAGGTTTTTTTTTTTTTTTTTTTTTTTTTTCTATGTTTTTTTTTTGACGTTATGTGTTATTACGTCATTTGAAAATTTTTTTTTCAATTAGTGCTGTGTGTTGTGCGTGCCTTTATTTTCACGCACCTATTTTTTTTTTTTTTTTTTTTTTTTTTTTTTTTTTTTTTTTTTTTGAGTACCATGCACTAATATTTATTTGACATGCAGTTTATTACAATTTTAAAAATAAGATGCAAAAATTATACAAGATTAGTATAGGACTAAAGTTAACTTGAACATTTAATATAATAAACTTAAAAATTTTATAGATAAGATGCAAAAATTTTACAATATTAAACTTAGACCAACTTTAACTACCATTGACTACAATCTTGAGCCGTTTGTTCTGCCCGCAGCTCTCATGACTCGTGCTCCGTACCGAAGAAACCGGTCTCTGCTTGCCTCGTGCCTGACGAGCTCAGCCAGGTTGCATGTGCTGAGGTCGATCCCGAGGCTACTCTCACAGTCGTGACGTAGTGACATGTATCTGGGACAGTGTCTGATGAGATGTTCGACTGTCTCTATTGTCACGTCGTCACAGATGCATCGCGGGGAATCAGCAAGCTTGAACCGGTGCAGGTATTCTCTGACACCCCCGTGACCAGTAAGCAGTTGGGACCCCACATTGGTGTGGTTGCGGGTTCCGAATATCTTGAAGGCTTCTTGCACATCTTCAAGGAAGAGTTGTGTGGTTTTCCCGGTGGGAGACTCTTCGTATCTCAACTGCCACTCCTCAATCGTTGCTCTTCTGATGAGGTACCTGGCTCTGGACAACGGGAAGTCGGTGTACACTGGGGCTCTCTTGTCCTTTAGGGCTCCTTCTTTAGCCAACTCGTCAGCTCTCTCGTTGCCTGGTAATCCCGCATGTGCCTTGATCCACACCCACTGAACATCCCCTCCCTTCTCTTCTAGTTCAGTGAGCTGGTTCTTAATGTGGTTGGTGATTGGATGAAGGGAAGCTGGATCAGCCAGGGTCTCCAGTGCCGATCTTGAGTCACTCAGGATGTACGTCTTCTTGGTATTGGAGTCTTTTTTCGCCATCGAGAGAGCTCGGGTGATGGCCACCAGCTCCGCCTGAAATACACTGCAGTGATCGGAGAGTCTGAAGCGGGCGTGCCCGATCTCCTGTCCTCCTCGCCATACTGTGACGCCCCCCCCGACATGACCCTCAATCTTGCTGCCATCCGTGTATATGTGGACCCTGTCTGGGTCCAGCTGGTCGAGTTCTTCCAGCGATGACACGCGCAGATGAGTCAACCCCCTTCTAAGAGCGGGATGGGGAAGAGCGAAAGGGCTGAGGCGCTTCTCCATTGTGTAGTCGGGCAGCGCAGACAGGGAGCGCCCCCTCCGAACCTCGTAGAGTTTGAGCTGTTCTTGTGCTCTCAGGTCCAGAGGGAGAATTCCCGACAGAACGGCTGCTGATGTGAAGGAGGTGGTCCGGTGAGCCTTTGCAATCAAGATTGCAAACTGTCTGGTGATTCTGTCCAGCACTACCCGATTGTACTTTTTCTTGGCGACTTCCGCCCAGACACTGGCTGCATACAGGACTGTTGGTTCAACCACAGCCCGGTATATAATTTGCAGCACATTAGAGTTTAGGCCCCATCCCGCCGAGGCCGTTCTCGCGACTCTCTTATAGAGTGCAACCGCTTTGCGATGTGCACCGGCCAAGTGTTCCCTGAAATTGAGCTGACTGTCGATGGTGAGTCCCAAGACCTTTAGGGAGTCTCTGTATTGTAGCTCAGTGCCATTTAAGGTTAGTTGCGGCGCAGTAGCTTTCAGTTTGCGCGTTGTAAAAATGGCCTGAGTCTTGTGGGCAGCGAAGCGCATCTTATATGCTTTCCCCCAGTCCGCAACAGTATCCAGCGCCCGCTGTGCGCTAAGACGCACCTCCTCTGTGGTCCTTCCTGAGGCGACGACTAAAATGTCGTCGGCGAAAGCCTGAATGTGGGCTTTCAATTTTTCAGCCGCTCTTAGTAGTGGGTCGAGCTGCACGTTCCACAGGAGAGGACCGCAGGTGGATCCCTGTATGCATCCTTTGTTGGTTTCACAGGTGACCGATTCCCCCGCATACTGCACGGTGACCTCCCTGTCGCTGAGGTAGCTCGAGAGCAGCCTCAGGGTTGAGGGTTCGGTCTTTTTGTTGAGGAGCTCTCCCATGACAGCAGGCCACCAGGCATTGTCAAAGGCCCCCTCGATGTCGAGGGAGATGACGACTACCATCTGCCTGTCGCTCCTGAGCCTTCGTATCATGTTGACGACGTCGTACAGGGCGTCTTCTGTGCTGCGCTGCGGCATGAAGCCGTACTGTCTGGGGCTGAGCTTGGAGCCGCTACCCAGCTCCCAGAGGAGTCTAGTGGCAAATAACTTTTCGAGAACCTTCCCGAAAACCGGCAACAAGCCGATAGGTCTGTACGACTTTGGTTCATCGTATGTTTCTTTGCCCGGCTTGGGAACTATGCGGATAACCGCTCTCTTCCAAGCCCGCGGGAAGTAGCCCAATCTCAGACAAGCGTTGTATGTTGATAACAACAGCGCAGGCCTACTCAACATGACTCTCGAGCAGATGTCCGAGGTGAGTCCGTCGCGCCCCGGAGCCTTTCTCGGGTTCATAGCTTTCAGAACCGTCCAGACTTCCGAAGCGGTGAACTCTACGAAGTTTAAGGTTCCCTCGTTTATGAGCTTCAGACCCTCCGTCACTGCCGCCCTCCGCTCTCGTTGTTCTTGGGTGTCCGTTTCCTTTAGGTCCGGGGGATAGAAGGTCTTAGTTAGAAGCCGCGCCGAAGCGAGGGCATCCAATGTAGCGCCGGGCGAGGTGGGGTCCCTCAAGGACTCATCCTGTTTAATTTCGCCACACACGCGGATGACTCTATATATCCCGTCCCACACGGATTCCTTCTCCTGTCTGCCGCAGAACTCTCTCCAGCTCCGGGTGATGGCCTCTTGGATAGCCTCCTTGTATACCTTTTTTGCCTCCAGGTAGCGGTCAACGGCGAACTGTCTGCGCTCTGCGTTCGCGTTCTTGATCCTGTTGCGCAGCCTATTTGTAGAGGCCTTCTTCTCCTGCAGTTCATCCGTCCACCAGTGCGCCCCGAGACGTTTTTTCCTACCGGAGGAGGCAGGAGGCATCGCCGCTGTGCATGCATCACCAACAGAGTCGGTAATCGATGCTACCAGCTCCTCCAGTTCTTCCGCTCTTGAAGCTGCCTCCAGTAGGTCTGGGGTAAGGCCACGCCTGTCCAAGGCTTCTGCCAGCTCGCCGTCGAACTGTTCCCAGTCCGCCCCTTTGGTGTTGTACCGCTTGGTAGTCGGCTTAGGGGGCGCCACTGGCCCGCCGTCGACCGCCACGTAGAAGGAAATCGGACGGTGGTCAGAGAGATCCGACAAGTCCGCATCCACCTTCCAGCCCGCGATCCTCGGCGCAAGGCGGTCCGAAGCCATGGTGACGTCCACAATGCTGGTATAGTGGCGACCCAGTCTAAACGCTGAGAACGTGGGCGCGGTCCCCTCGTTGATTACCTGGAGTGACTCTTGCGCCATGAACTCCACAAGCGAAGCTCCCCTTACGTCCTCGCAGTCACAGCCCCACCAGGGGCTCTTGGCGTTTATGTCTCCGGCCAATAGGCAGTGATCGGCGCGCAGAGCGGTCCTGATACTCCTCAGCTTGGGCAGGTCCTCGTTAAGGTTAGAGTCCCCCTCTAGGTATACGCTTATGGCCGCCACTACAAGGCCCCCCAGAGAGACCCTAATACCGACCATGTTGTGCGCTGCACAGTCTGGTTCCGAGGACACCCGCAGCCGATCATCCATGACCACTATTGCCGCCTTAGATGGTAGGTCACTCGCGTCACCCTGGAATACTCTGACGCCCGCCACTTCCAGTCTTTTCGAGGCGCCCACGTATGGTTCCTGAAGCAGCAGAAGAGATACTCCCTCCTTAGCTGCCACTCTTATCAAATCCTTCGTCGCTGCGAAACCCCTTCCCAGGTTTGCCTGAACGATCTGGTTAGGTTAGGTTAGGTTAGGTTTTTTTTTTTTTTTTTTTTTTTTTTCTATGTTTTTGACGTTATGTGTTATTACGTCATTTGAAAATTTTTTTTTTTCAATTAGTGCTGTGTGTTGTGCGTGCCTTTATTTTCACGCACCTATATTTTTTTTTTTTTTTTTTTTTTTTTTTTTTTTTTGTTTTTTTTTTTTTTTTTTTTTTTTTTTTTTTGAGTACCATGCACTAATATTTATTTGACATGCAGTTTATTACAATTTTAAAAATAAGATGCAAAAATTATACAAGATTAGTATAGGACTAAAGTTAACTTGAACATTTAATATAATAAACTTAAAAATTTTATAGATAACATGCAAAAATTATACAATATTAAACTTAGACCAACTTTAACTACCATTGACTACAATCTTGAGCCGTTTGTTCTGCCCGCAGCTCTCATGACTCGTGCTCCGTACCGAAGAAACCGGTCTCTGCTTGCCTCGTGCCTGACGAGCTCAGCCAGGTTGCATGTGCTGAGGTCGATCCCGAGGCTACTCTCACAGTCGTGACGTAGTGACATGTATCTGGGACAGTGTCTGATGAGATGTTCGACTGTCTCTATTGTCACGTCGTCACAGATGCATCGCGGGGAATCAGCAAGCTGGGGTTAGGTTAGGTTAGGTTAGGTTAGGTTAGGTTAGGTTAGGTTAGGTTAGGTTAGGTTAGGTTAGGTTAGGTTAGGTTAGGTTAGGTTAGGTTAGGTTAGGTTAGGTTAGGTTAGGTTAGGTTTTTTTTTTTTTTTTTTTTTTTTATTTTTTTTTTTTTTTTTTTTTTTTTGTATTCTTATATCTCCAACATAATCGGAGGCTGTGTTTGCGGGTACTCTTTCATACCAGTTCTCGCATTTATTCCGCTCGCACTTTTATGCTGCATACTGATTCTTTCTTTTATCCTTCATTTCTTTCAATCCTTTTTAGGGGTGGGATGCCCCTCTATCTACTATCTATCCATTTTTTATTATTTCTAGGCTTGAGGTTAATGAGAGTGACACTTTTCGTTTATTTTTTTTTTTTTTTTTTTTTTTTTTTTTTTTTTTTTTTTTTTTTTTTTCATAGTTATCAGTACTTAGTTCTATTTACTTAATTTATACACAACAACTTATACACTAAACAATACCTTAGGAACTACTTATCAATTGTAGGTACAACTTACTATATTATTAATCTGTGACATTCTGTCCATACTCTTGCACAGAAAAGATGTTTACAGAATGTATTTTACTTATGTACTATTTCTTATTTCTATATTATGTTTCTATACTATATTTCTATACTAGGCTAACTGTCAATACTATTTTACTACACATTGCTTACTGTTTGTTTACCGTTATGTTTTCTCCTAATATTGTTACAATATTGCGAAAACATACCATTTTACTTCGTCTTATTCCTTTTAATGACTTTTTTGGCTAGTTTGACACAGTAGTCCAGAAATTTTTGTCTGTTTTCCCCAGTTATGATTTCATTCACAACATTGGGGTTAAGGCAAGTGTCCAGCTCCCTCTCCAAGTTGTAGCGCTCCAGGTCGTAGATCGGGCAGCTAAAAAGTATGTGTGGAACCGTTTCAGCCACTGCCGGGTCACACATGCAGGAAGAGCTCTCTCTGCACTTAAAGCGGTTCAGGTATTCGGCGAAACCGCCGTGACCCGTCATGACCTGTGTACCCTCGCTTGTAATGTTAATTTTCCTGACTATTTTGTAGGCCGATATCGCGTCCGGAAAAAAAATTTTTGTGATCGATGCAGTATCACCAGTCACGTATCTCCTGTTCCACTCGTCAAGCGATTCCACTCTCAGGCTGCGCTTGACGAATGAGACAGGGCATCGGTCGTAATCCGGCGTCCGTTTCGACTTCACGGCTGCCATCCTCGCCAGTTCGTCTGCCCTCTCGTTGCCCTCCAATCCTGCGTGTGCTTTTATCCAGAACAAGGTCACAGCCTTGTTCTGGAGAGATGCGGATCTTAAATTCTGTCTTGCTTCCACTGCCAGGGGATGGAGGCAGTCGTGGTTTTTAACGGTTAAGAGGGCAGCCATGGAGTCACTATAGACGCCGAACGTTTTCGCCTTTTGTTTCAATATCTCTGTGGTTGCCCTACAGACAGCCAGCAGTTCAGCCTGATAGACCGTGCAATACGAAGGCAGAGCAAGTTTGATAGCCGCAGTCTCAGTTTCGTCATTCCACAAGGACAGCGCGGCCCCAACACGACCCGCAATCCTACTCCCGTCCGTGAATATGCGGATGTCGTGCGCGCTATGTGCACTGACATCTCTCTGGTCCGCCAAGTTAATTATAGTTAGGTCGTCCTGCTCTGCAGGATGGGGAGCCTCGATAATTGGTGCCCTTCGTTCCACCTCCCTCCCCGCCAGTGCAGGCCAAGGCACCCCCCTTTTGGCCTCGTATAGTGAGGCCGCTTCCCGGACTCGGAGATCCAAGGGGAGCATCCCGGCCAGCACCAGCGCCGAGTTTAGTGAAACCGTGCGGTAGGCCTTGCACATCCTCTGCGCGATCCCACGCTGGACCGTGTTCAGCTGTCCTTTAATTCCCACTCTACCAGCCGCCGGCGCCCATACACTGGCGGCGTACAGGACAATCGGTTCAATTGCCGCCACATAGATCGTTTTTATGACCTCCGGATGGAGCCCCCAACTCGTCTTTGCCGCCCTTGTCAGTTGCTTGTAGACCCCAATGGCCTTGCGACATACATTTGACACGTGCGCATTGAAGGAGAGTTTTTGGTCGAATATAACTCCGAGGAGTCTGATCTCTTCGGACATGGTTATGTCCATCCCGCCCATCTTCAGGCGTGGGGCGTCAAATTTCAGTTTGCGCGTGATGACCATTCCCATGGTCTTGTGTGGCGCAAACTTTAACTTATTTTGAATACCCCACGCCCAAACACGTTCGAGAGCGGCATTTGCCTGGTCCTCTATCGCTATCGCCGTGTGTCCGTCAAATACCAGGACGACATCGTCCGCGAAAGCCTGGCAATAGGTGCCCCCTGACTCCAAGCACCTAAGAAGTGGGTCCAGCAAGAGGTTCCACAGTATTGGACCCGCAATGGACCCCTGAACGCAACCCTTTTCCGCATTTCTGATGTGCTCCTCTCCCGCATACCTGACCCTTACTTTTCTGTTTGCGAGGTAGCTGTCCATAACCCTCCTCAGGCTCAGTGGGACTTTCTCTTCCGCCAAACGAACTCTTATGGCCGGCCACCAGGCGCTGTCGAAGGCTCCCTCTATGTCCAATGATACTAGTATTATAATTTTCTTTTGGTCTAATTTCTTATTGATGTGCTGCATTAGGTCATAGAGGGAGTCCTCGGCGCTCCTCTGGGGCATGAATCCATATTGGCGGGCACTCGTCCTTGGTGTTAAGTAGAACCTGAGGCGGGCCACCAGCATCTTCTCGAAGATCTTACCAAGTATGGGGAGAAGCCCAATGGGACGATATGATTTCGGGGGTTAGGTTAGGTTAAGTTAGGTTAGGTTTTTTTTTTTTTTTTTTTTTTTTTCTATGTTTTTTTTTTGACGTTATGTGTTATTACGTCATTTGAAAATTTTTTTTTTTTTCAATTAGTGCTGTGTGTTGTGCGTGGCTTTATTTTCACGCACCTATATTTTTTTTTTTTTTTTTTTTTTTTTTTTTTTTTTTTTTTTTTTTTTTTTTTTTTGAGTACCATGCACTAATATTTATTTGACATGCAGTTTATTACAATTTTAAAAATAAGATGCAAAAATTATACAAGATTAGTATAGGACTAAAGTTAACTTGAACATTTAATATAATAAACTTAAAAATTTAATAGATAAGATGCAAAAATTGTACAATATCAAACTTAGACCAACTTTAACTACCATTGACTACAATCTTGAGCCGTTTGTTCTGCCCGCAGCTCTCATGACTCGTGCTCCGTACCGAAGAAACCGGTCTCTGCTTGCCTCGTGCCTGACGAGCTCAGCCAGGTTGCATGTGCTGAGGTCGATCCCGAGGCTACTCTCACAGTCGTGACGTAGTGACATGTATCTGGGACAGTGTCTGATGAGATGTTCGACTGTCTCTATTGTCACGTCGTCACAGATGCACCGCGGGGAATCAGCAAGCTTGAACCGGTGCAGGTATTCTCTGACACCCCCGTGACCAGTAAGCAGTTGGGACCCCACATTGGTGTGGTTGCGGGTTCCGAATATCTTGAAGGCTTCTTGCACATCTTCAAGGAAGAGTTGTGTGGTTTTCCCGGTGGGAGACTCTTCGTATCTCAACTGCCACTCCTCAATCGTTGCTCTTCTGATGAGGTACCTGGCTCTGGACAACGGGAAGTCGGTGTACACTGGGGCTCTCTTGTCCTTTAGGGCTCCTTCTTTAGCCAACTCGTCAGCTCTCTCGTTGCCTGGTAATCCCGCATGTGCCTTGATCCACACCCACTGAACATCCCCTCCCTTCTCTTCTAGTTCAGTGAGCTGGTTCTTAATGTGGTTGGTGATTGGATGAAGGGAAGCTGGATCAGCCAGGGTCTCCAGTGCCGATCTTGAGTCACTCAGGATGTACGTCTTCTTGGTATTGGAGTCTTTTTTCGCCATCGAGAGAGCTCGGGTGATGGCCACCAGCTCCGCCTGAAATACACTGCAGTGATCGGAGAGTCTGAAGCGGGCGTGCCCGATCTCCTGTCCTCCTCGCCATACTGTGACGCCCCCCCCGACATGACCCTCAATCTTGCTGCCATCCGTGTATATGTGGACCCTGTCTGGGTCCAGCTGGTCGAGTTCTTCCAGCGATGACACGCGCAGATGAGTCAACCCCCTTCTAAGAGCGGGATGGGGAAGAGCGAAAGGGCTGAGGCGCTTCTCCATTGTGTAGTCGGGCAGCGCAGACAGGGAGCGCCCCCTCCGAACCTCGTAGAGTTTGAGCTGTTCTTGTGCTCTCAGGTCCAGAGGGAGAATTCCCGACAGAACGGCTGCTGATGTGAAGGAGGTGGTCCGGTGAGCCTTTGCAATCAAGATTGCAAACTGTCTGGTGATTCTGTCCAGCACTACCCGATTGTACTTTTTCTTGGCGACTTCCGCCCAGACACTGGCTGCATACAGGACTGTTGGTTCAACCACAGCCCGGTATATAATTCGCAGCACATTAGAGTTTAGGCCCCATCCCGCCGAGGCCGTTCTCGCGACTCTCTTATAGAGTGCAACCGCTTTGCGATGTGCACCGGCCAAGTGTTCCCTGAAATTGAGCTGACTGTCGATGGTGAGTCCCAAGACCTTTAGGGAGTCTCTGTATTGTAGCTCAGTGCCATTTAAGGTTAGTTGCGGCGCAGTAGCTTTCAGTTTGCGCGTTGTAAAAATGGCCTGAGTCTTGTGGGCAGCGAAGCGCATCTTATATGCTTTCCCCCAGTCCGCAACAGTATCCAGCGCCCGCTGTGCGCTAAGACGCACCTCCTCTGTGGTCCTTCCTGAGGCGACGACTAAAATGTCGTCGGCGAAAGCCTGAATGTGGGCTTTCAATTTTTCAGCCGCTCTTAGTAGTGGGTCGAGCTGCACGTTCCACAGGAGAGGACCGCAGGTGGATCCCTGTATGCATCCTTTGTTGGTTTCACAGGTGACCGATTCCCCCGCATACTGCACGGTGACCTCCCTGTCGCTGAGGTAGCTCGAGAGCAGCCTCAGGGTTGAGGGTTCGGTCTTTTTGTTGAGGAGCTCTCCCATGACAGCAGGCCACCAGGCATTGTCAAAGGCCCCCTCGATGTCGAGGGAGATGACGACTACCATCTGCCTGTCGCTCCTGAGCCTTCGTATCATGTTGACGACGTCGTACAGGGCGTCTTCTGTGCTGCGCTGCGGCATGAAGCCGTACTGTCTGGGGCTGAGCTTGGAGCCGCTACCCAGCTCCCAGAGGAGTCTAGTGGCAAATAACTTTTCGAGAACCTTCCCGAAAACCGGCAACAAGCCGATAGGTCTGTACGACTTTGGTTCATCGTATGTTTCTTTGCCCGGCTTGGGAACTATGCGGATAACCGCTCTCTTCCAAGCCCGCGGGAAGTAGCCCAATCTCAGACAAGCGTTGTATGTTGATAACAACAGCGCAGGCCTACTCAACATGACTCTCGAGCAGATGTCCGAGGTGAGTCCGTCGCGCCCCGGAGCCTTTCTCGGGTTCATAGCTTTCAGAACCGTCCAGACTTCCGAAGCGGTGAACTCTACGAAGTTTAAGGTTCCCTCGTTTATGAGCTTCAGACCCTCCGTCACTGCCGCCCTCCGCTCTCGTTGTTCTTGGGTGTCCGTTTCCTTTAGGTCCGGGGGATAGAAGGTCTTAGTTAGAAGCCGCGCCGAAGCGAGGGCATCCAATGTAGCGCCGGGCGAGGTGGGGTCCCTCAAGGACTCATCCTGTTTAATTTCGCCACACACGCGGATGACTCTATATATCCCGTCCCACACGGATTCCTTCTCCTGTCTGCCGCAGAACTCTCTCCAGCTCCGGGTGATGGCCTCTTGGATAGCCTCCTTGTATACCTTTTTTGCCTCCAGGTAGCGGTCAACGGCGAACTGTCTGCGCTCTGCGTTCGCGTTCTTGATCCTGTTGCGCAGCCTATTTGTAGAGGCCTTCTTCTCCTGCAGTTCATCCGTCCACCAGTGCGCCCCGAGACGTTTTTTCCTACCGGAGGAGGCAGGAGGCATCGCCGCTGTGCATGCATCACCAACAGAGTCGGTAATCGATGCTACCAGCTCCTCCAGTTCTTCCGCTCTTGAAGCTGCCTCCAGTAGGTCTGGGGTAAGGCCACGCCTGTCCAAGGCTTCTGCCAGCTCGCCGTCGAACTGTTCCCAGTCCGCCCCTTTGGTGTTGTACCGCTTGGTAGTCGGCTTAGGGGGCGCCACTGGCCCGCCGTCGACCGCCACGTAGAAGGAAATCGGACGGTGGTCAGAGAGATCTGACAAGTCCGCATCCACCTTCCAGCCCGCGATCCTCGGCGCAAGGCGGTCCGAAGCCATGGTGACGTCCACAATGCTGGTATAGTGGCGACCCAGTCTAAACGCTGAGAACGTGGGCGCGGTCCCCTCGTTGATTACCTGGAGTGACTCTTGCGCCATGAACTCCACAAGCGAAGCTCCCCTTACGTCCTCGCAGTCACAGCCCCACCAGGGGCTCTTGGCGTTTATGTCTCCGGCCAATAGGCAGTGATCGGCGCGCAGAGCGGTCCTGATACTCCTCAGCTTGGGCAGGTCCTCGTTAAGGTTAGAGTCCCCCTCTAGGTATACGCTTATGGCCGCCACTACAAGGCCCCCCAGAGAGACCCTAATACCGACCATGTTGTGCGCTGCACAGTCTGGTTCCGAGGACACCCGCAGCCGATCATCCATGACCACTATTGCCGCCTTAGATGGTAGGTCACTCGCGTCACCCTGGAATACTCTGACGCCCGCCACTTCCAGTCTTTTCGAGGCGCCCACGTATGGTTCCTGAAGCAGCAGAAGAGATACTCCCTCCTTAGCTGCCACTCTTATCAAATCCTTCGTCGCTGCGAAACCCCTTCCCAGGTTTGCCTGAACGATCTTCATCTTTGGTTGTTGTTCCTGTTGGGGGCCCTCAGCAATAGCTGACGGCTGTGCGAGCTATCTTATCCCACTTTTGCCAGACTGGACACTCAGTGGAATATGCCGGATGGTTGGCTCCGTGTCCGCAGTTGGCGCACTTGGGTGTCTGGTTCCTCCGGGTACATGTGCGGGTGTCATGGGTCTCTGAGCAGTAAGCACAAGTAGGACTCTTGCTCTTGCATTCGGACGCTCGGTGACCAAATCCTAAACACCGGTAGCACTGGACTACCGGGGATTGGTCGACTGCGGGCACCATTTGGTACCCAATGCGTACCTTTCTATTCTGTAGAGCCTTCCATGTCTGTGGGCTTACCTCCAGTATAACATTATTAGTTACACCCGTTCTTCCCTTAACCCTGCGAACAACCCTTGCACGCCTCTGTTTCTCCGGAACCCCCTCCAGCAGACCACTGTTTTGGCTCAGGACCGCCACTCCGATTTTCTCATCGGTGAGGTGATGGGCTACTCCTATCAGTCGTAGGTGCGGCGGCTTCTTCGGCGCGTTCACCGCCGAAAGTCCGACCTTGGACGCCTTGATGGCATTACCAAGTACCCGCCGTTCTTCCTGCGACGCACATTCCGCTACCACCTTACCTTTCCTGATCCTTCTGAGGCCCTTCACCCCCACTCCCAGAGAGACGACGTCCACGCTTTTCTTAAGCGCGTCGATGACATCGCCTCCAGAGTGCAGCGGGTTTATGGACTCCACGATGAGTCCGTACGTCGCGTCGACGTCGGCCGGAGCGCCAGGCGCCACTGAAGGTCCCACCCGGGGACCCGGGCGCCGACCGGAAGCCGGGGCACTCCCAATCACCGACGCGTACGTTCGGACCTTCTCGCCTATGTCCGCTGTACGATCCGCTAGACTGTCTATCTTTGATTTTAGAGGTTTAATAGCTCCCTCTATAATCTCTTTTGTGCCCGTTTGGGTCATTTCAGCTCCGAGGCTAATCGGAACTTCTGGTCCCCTGGGCACCGTTAGGATGAGGTCTTTGACCTCCGCTATTTCAGCCCTAATAGATCGGAACATCTCAACTGTGTGTTCCTTTGTCCCCGCGGTATCCCCACGTGAGTCCCCGCGGGGCACAGGCGGCGAGGCCGAACGCTCCTTCTCTACTATTGCGGTATTTCTGTTTACCGCCTCCCGCAACTGCTCGAGCTGTCGGCTCATTCCCCCCATTGCTTCGAGGATGCAGCTCCCCTCCGGCGCGGCGGGCTCAACAGGAGAACTGTCCGCCCCCGCCTGGCCGCGCACCATATCCGCCACCTCCAGACGCCACTTGTCGACGTCGACCTGCAGGACCCTGAACTGGTCCAGCAGTCCCTGCATCTTTGGACCCAGGGAAAGCAGTTCCGGATCCGGGTGGGGGCCCGGGGTCAAGCTCTGCACCCGCGGGGCCCCACCGGTTGACGGTTCTCGTTCTGGACGCGGGAGGCGTCCGGCTGTCGCCCTCTGAAGCTCCAAGTGGATGCTCCCTATTGTTTTGATAGGAGCATCCATCTCATAGTTGAGCCACCTTTGGATGCCCTCCAGCAGCTCGCGCTGCTCCGATATCAGGCGCTGGGTCTCGGCCAGCTGCTCCATCGTACGACTACTGATGTCGGCTACTCTACGGGTGTGTGCCCTTTCAACGCGTACCAACTCCTTTGCGGCCCGCGTGCGCTCCTCCTCCAGCGCCACCCGGTGTCTGTTTCGCGAGTCTGACACGCCCAGCACTGTTTCATACAGTGCCTGCATGCATTCGAGCGCCTCCGTTTTGCAGTCGCGGCGCATGTTGGTAGCTTTTTCCAGAGCTTCTTTACCGTCCTGGAGCAGCCTATTTGCTCGAACGGTGGCCAGGTCCATCGCGACGCCCACGAATTTTCCCACAGGAGGCAGCATGCTAGCTCTTCCGCTCCTCCAGCTCATGTGGCTCTCGGCGTCGGATAGAGCCTCATCGGTGTCATTAGCATCCACCGCCACCAGTTGCCCAAGCTCCAGGACAGAACTGTTACTTACTTCTGCGGTGCGAGAGTCCCCTCCAGTATGCCCAGTATGGACACTACCTTCCCGGTGTGCCTGTGGATCTGCCGAGCCGGTCATAGACCAGAACTCGAGTCTCTCCACATTATTGCCTGGGTTGAGGGACTCAGCACTTTTGTAGGGAGTTCCCTCCCCTCGTCCAGCCAGGGTATCCCCCATCGACTCCGCCGGAGACCCCGCCCGACCAGGCGAGGCCAGCTTCTCTCCCTTGGTAAGCCCTCGGGAGAGATCCGCCGCGTCGCGTCTCGCCGTGGTCTGGGCGTTTTTGACGGTTGTAGCCTTCCGAAGGCTCCCCGACACAGACTTTACCGGCTTAGAGGGCCTTACCGGCCTGTTGGTTCCCCCCCGGTCACTTCTTGATCCAGAGGCGCGGGGTCGCACTTCGGCCGGAGGTCCCCCCAAACCGGAGTTACCGGAGGCTTCAATGGCGTCCATGGGTGTAAAGAAAATATGAGAAAACAGAGCTATAGACTCGAAATGTAGAGCTCGAGGAGACTTGTGTGCGCTCTATGTAGAGCAACCAGGGTGCAGGTGTTGTGTTATAGTATCCCTGGTGGGGGGAAACGACAATTTCACAAAAAAGTCCACCCAAAAAATGTAACTCCGGAACGGCTCTAGGTAGAGTCGTTCTGGTGGTGGCCAGGGAAAGGTCTCGACGCGGGGTATTTGTTTGATACCTCGTTTGTCCCGATCGGACTAATAGTCCCTGAGATATTTTTGATTAAAATTTTCGTTAAAATTGTCGTTTCGTAATTCGAAACTGAAATTGACCCCCTTAAATAGTCTGGATAGAGCCGAACTTTCGATTCCCTCTGTTAAATCTGGTCAAAAAAATAAGTTTGACGGTCTTAGAACTTCGCCCGGTCAACCGGTTCTGAAGTTATAGCCGTTTGAAATTTTACTAAAAATTTTGTTTACAAATTTCCAGGTCTTGGTTAGGTTTTATGGAAAAGTGTAATCTTGGTACTAGGAGTTGTATTTACGTCTAGACCAATATACACCTTCAAAGCCAAGGAGTTAAGCTAATAGAATCTGGAGAAAGAATTTTGAAATTCTTTCCCCAACCGCCCTATCTATGTACTTAGACTTTAGGTTTTTCTTTGTTCCTAAGTTGACCTAGAAATTTGAAATGGAGTATAACTCCCCCGTTTATAGTCCGATTTTGTTGGGAAAACTTTTAAAATGTTGGTCTTAGTTCGGGCTACACCGGTAGTAACCTGGTTTGCGTCTAGGGGTGCGATTTTCAACCCCTAGCTGGTTTGTTTAAAAAATTTTTTTTGAAAGTTCGCAGGTGTATTATTGACCGGTTTTTAATGTTTTTAACACCGAACTTTGTGAGTACGTTCACCACTTATTGGACTTAGTTGGGGTCGACCAAAACAGGGGGTTGCCTAGCCACCCCCAGAGTTAGGGATGTTAACACTGAGTCACACTATTATCTTTGTTATGGGATAACCACTTAACTTTTTTTAAATGTTGAAGCTGCTTCCGGCTCCGTAGGCAGCCCCGGACACGACTGTCAGACCTGTTCCAGTCCCACCACTCCGGATCAAGGACCTCGTGGCCACACCCCGTTCGGAAAAACCTTTATTTCTTGTCCGATTTTCACCGGAAAAGTCCGAGAGGGGTCTCAAAGGTTGGATCTCCCCGAGACGCACCCTCCCACAGCAAAAAACACCGGGGTCACTAAGCGTTTTCCGGAGTTATCGACTATTTCACTATTTTGCCACCTTAGTAAACCCTCAAAAATTTTTTATTTTTAGAAAATTCACAATTCTTATCGGATTTCCACGGGGTTTTCACTGTTGCACAGAACACAAGATCCCGAGTGTTTCGGTGTGTAGATTTCACTTCCTACACCCCTGGATTAGGGATTTACAACCACCCCCCTTTTTTTAAAAAAGTTTGTAACTTTCCCAATTTCCACGCGAAAATTACGGGAGAGGTCCCAAAAGATAGACCTCGCCGAGACGCACCCCACGAATATTTAAAAAAGATAGGTTATCGATCTTGTTTAAAAATTAAACAAGATGTAAACAAACTGCAATTTGGGATTTTTTTATTGTTGTGAAAAACCACTTATTTTTAGCCCGATTTTCACGCGGTTTTCACCGTTGTGTTAGTCACTCTGTCACGAATCGTTTGGTATGTCACTTGACCTTCTAGGTCCTCAGGATAAGGTACCCGTGGCCACACCCAATTTCGGAAAAAGTTCCACAACGTTCACAATTTCCACAGGAAAATTATGGGAGAGGTCTCAAAAGATAGACCTCGCCCAGACGCACGTTTCCACAGTTGAAAATCTATAGGTTGTCGATCTACTTCCGGCGGTAATCACGTTATAACACGAATTCGTTGACGGAAAAACGGTTTTCGTTGTGAAAAATAGGGTAATTTTCGTCCGATTTTCACGCGGTTTTCACAGTTGCGTAGGTCTCACTTTTACGAATCTTTTGGTGTATAGCACTCTATGATTTGAGAAACTTTTACCACCGACTTGATTTTTAAGGTACGGAGCGACTCGGAAGTGCTGTTTACGCGACGGCGAGGGGCGCGGTACTGGGGGGTTAGGTTAGGTTAGGTTAGGTTAGGTTAGGTTAGGTTAGGTTAGGTTAGGTTAGGTTAGGTTAGGTTAGGTTAGGTTTTTTTTTTTTTTTTTTTTTTTTTTTTTTTTTTTTATTGCAGGCACCCGCCATCGCAGGGTGTTACTGCCTTGTGCATCCTGTGACTCTTGTAAGTGTCACAGCTCGTTGTTTTCTTTATTTAAATACACTTACATAATTTATAAAAGTTGACCTATTTGGTCTTAGTCTACTTAAAGTAACTTGTTCAATACATATTTTTTCTTATTAGTACTGACCTCGTCCATCGCTTATTCTATATATTACAATTACCTTCATTATTCTAGTTACATTAATTTCTTAAATACTATGGTGCTCTGTCTTTGATGTCTATTATATATTACTACTATATATAATCCATCAAATGCTTATCCTATCTTATTTCTATTATTTACTATTTCTACGAGTTTCTCACAATATTTAATCAAGTAACCACTACGTTTTTTATCCTCTAATATGTGTTTTAAATTATCTGTGCATATGTTTGTCTCGATTTGTTGCTCTAGGTTAAGTCTAAGATTTAGATGGACGGGACATTCTAAGAGTACATGTAGAACGCTCTCTTCCTTGGAGGGCTCGCAAATGCAAGATGGGCTGTCCTTACACTTGAAGCGATGGAGGTACTGGGCGAATCCTCCATGCCCCGTGAGCACCTGCGCCAGTTTTGGTGTAACTTTGATTCGTTTGATTGTACTATAGGCTCGTACTGCATCGGGCAGAAACACTTTCGTGACGAAGGCGGTTTCGCCTAACTGGAACCTCCGGTTCCATTCGTCTAGGGTACCCTCTCGGATAACCTTTTTGACGAACGAGATCGGATACCGATCATAGTCAGGCAGCCTTCGGCACGAAAGCGCCGCCTCTTTTGCAAGAAAGTCCGCGCGCTCGTTTCCCGGGAGGCCCACGTGAGCTTTGATGTGGAACAAAGCAACAGTTTTGTTTTCATCAAGAGCTTTTTTGATATTAGAGCGCGTCTTTATGGCAAGCGGGTGCAGTACTTGATGATTTATGATCGATTCCAGCGCAGATCTCGAGTCGCTATATATACCGTACGTTCGTTCGTTTCGCTTCAGTACCTCACTCGTGGCTCTACATATGGCAAGGAGTTCCGCTTGGTACACCGTGCAGTACGCAGACAGGCTCAGCTTGACTGCCTTCGTCTCCATGTTGCTATTCCAAATGGAAAGCGCAGCCCCGACTTTGCCGTCAAGCTTGCTGCCGTCGGTGTAAATGCGCACCGCTTGCACGTTGCACTCTTCAACTTCAGCTTGAGTCGACAAGCTAGCGAAACTCAGTGCCATATGTGTCGCCGGATGAGGAACCTCCGCAAACTCTACTACACGCTCCACCTCTCTGTCGCTCACTAATAGCCGGGACGACCCTTTCCTCGCCTCGTACAGTGCGGCTGCTTCCTGTACTCTGAGGTCGAGAGGCAGTATCCCGGCCAGTACCAACGCCGAGTTTAAGGAGGCTGTTCGGTACGACCTACACAGCTTCTGGGCGAAGCCTCGTTGCATCGCGTTCAAAGTTTTCATGACTCCTACTTTCTTGGCTGCAGGTGCCCACACATTTGCCGCGTAGGTAATTACGGGTTCGACGGCTGCTGTATAAATTATCCTAACGATCTCCGGGTGCAAGCCCCAACTAACTTTTGCCGCGCGGGAGAGCTGTTTATAGATATCAGTGGCCTTCCTACATATATTTGCGACGTGAGTGTTGAAGGTAAGCTTGTTATCTATCGTGAGACCCAGGATTTTTATCTCCTTTACCATCTCGATGCTGATCCCACCCATAGTCAGGAGCGGGGTGTCGAATTTCAATTTCCGCGTCATTACCATCGCACAGGTTTTGTGCGGTGCGAATCTTAATTTATTACAGACTCCCCACTCATGAACACAGGAGAGAGCTGCATTGGCTTGTCTAGATATTTCGAGCGCCGTATCTCCCGAGAAAACGAGGACAACATCATCCGCATACGCCTGGCAGAATATTCCCCTCTGTTCCAGTTCGCGCAGTAGTGGGTCGAGAAGCAGGTTCCAGAGCATCGGCCCGCTGATGGATCCCTGGACGCAACCTTTCTTGGTGTTCTTCGTGTGTACCTCCCCAGCATACCTTAGGCCGACTCTTCTGTTGTCGAGATAGCTACTCAGTAGCCTCCTTATATTGACCGGACACTTTTCCTCAGCCAGTCTGACTTTTATAGCCGGCCACCATGCGCAATCGAAGGCTCCCTCTATATCAAGCGAAACGAGGGTTACGAGCTTCTTCAGCTCTATGTTACCCTTAATATGGTTCACAAGGTTATAGAGGGCGTCTTCGGTGCTCCTCTGGGGCATAAAGCCGTACTGGCGAGTACTAATCCTCGGTACTAGGTGCCACCTAATCCTCGCTACTATCATCTTCTCTAGGATCTTCCCCATGACCGGCAGCAGACCGATAGGTCTATAAGCCTTGGGGTTCTGATAGTCGTCCTTGCCCGGCTTTCTTAATACCACCACTGTGGCTTCCTTCCATATGTCCGGGAAGTGTCCTATCTGTAGGCACTTGTTGTACAGGGCAAGGTACACGTCCGGATCCTGAGAGATTGCTCGACAACAGATGTCCGCTGTGAAGCCGTCCGCTCCTGGAGCCTTTTTCGGATTAAAGCTCCCCATCGCGGTCCTTAGCTCGTCTCTAGTAAACTGCGGATCATTGAGGTCATCATGACCCGGGGCGTTTATTTCTCGTGCTAGTTCTCTAATTTGGCGATGGTGTTCAGTATCCGTCTCTGCGGCATCCTCGGGGAAAAATGTTGCGGCTAGTAAGGCAGCTGACTCCTTTGGGTTAAGGTACACTCCGTCCTTTCTTAGCGGCAGATCTTCCTGTCGCTTAGCGGTCTTACCGATGACTCTGTATATACCCTCCCACACTCCCTCTCTGCCTTGTCTTTGGCAGAATTCTTTCCAGCTTCTTATTTGGGCTTTCTTGGCTTGGCACTCATACAATTCTTTGGCTTGCAGATAAAGACTGACAACTCTTTCCCTGCGATCCGGTGCTGCTCTCTTAATGCGGCGTTTCTTGGTGACCATAGCTCTTTTAAGTTGTGCCAGCTCTTTAGACCACCATGGTGTCGTGACCTTTGCCGTCGCTACCTTCAGTGGCATACTCTCTTTGCACGCCGATGTTATATGGATTGATAGGGTCTTCGTCAATGCATCTAATTGAGTTGGTTCTTGGACTCGGCCTATATTTTCCGCACTTATTTTATACTCGGCATTTAATTGTTTAAGTTTATAATTAAACTTCTCCCAATTAGCCTTTTTTGTGTTAAAAAGGCGAGTCGTACGTTGGATGCACACCCCTTTCTCCTTGCGTAGCTGTAGCTTGAAGGTAATGGCATTGTGATCAGAGCTGACTATCCCTTGGTCGAGTTGCCAGTCCGTTATCATTGGGATCATATTCGTGGAGCAAGCTGTAATGTCCACATGGCTGGTAAACCTTCTGTTTCCCCGTATCGTGTCGAAGGTCGGTGTTCCGCCCCTGTTTAATATCTGCAAGCCCGACTCTTCCAGGGTCCCGGACAGTTCTAAGCCCCTGTGGTCGATTATGGTGCTACCCCACCAGGTGCTCTTTGCATTGGCATCGCCTCCAATGAGCAGTCTTTTAGAGCCCGCTTTCGCTACCGCTTGTTTTAAAAGTTCGAGGTATGGTTCTATGGGTTGGTCGGGCTCGAAGTACAAAGAAACTACTGCGATTTCCCATGCTTTGGTTCGGATCCTCACCACTACGATGTTATTTGTAGTGAGTTCTGGGCACTGTATGACGTCCAGGTCTGGGTCGAAAACTACGACCGCAGGTTAGGTTAGGTTAGGTTAGGTTAGGTTAGGTTAGGTTAGGTTAGGTTAGGTTAGGTTAGGTTAGGTTAGGTTAGGTTAGGTTAGGTTAGGTTAGGTTAGGTTAGGTTAGGTTAGGTTAGGTTAGGTTAGGTTAGGTTAGGTTAGGTTAGGTTAGGTTAGGTTAGGTTAGGTTAGGTTAGGTTAGGTTAGGTTAGGTTAGGTTAGGTTAGGTTAGGTTAGGTTAGGTTAGGTTAGGTTAGGTTAGGTTAGGTTAGGTTAGGTTAGGTTAGGTTAGGTTAGGTTAGGTTAGGTTAGGTTTTTTTTTTTTTTTTTTTTTTTTTTTTTTTTTTAAGCAGGCACCCGCCATCGCAGGGTGTTGCTGCCTGGTCCTAGGTCCTCCAACATAATTGGAGCCTGTTTCCACCAGATTCTGTTTCATACATCTCGCTCTTATACGTCTCTGAGCATCACCAAATCACTACACTACTGTCTAATCTAGGGTACGATTTTGTGCACACAGACTATATATTTAATTATTTAAGGTGACATTATATATACTATATACATGAGCCTTAATCTACTTATTTTCTAAACATCACTTATTTCTTAACAATACTACTACGAACTATGATACAATTTAACTTAAACTACCGCTTACACACTAGTCAATGTACTTATTCTAAATCTTATTTTATGCTGTACGATGATATAACTTAGTATATTGTGACAGCATATTTACTATAGCTTAGTTTTGTTTCTTTTTATAACTATGTTAGCAATTTTGACGCAGTAGTCTAGCAACGTGCCCCTATCTTTGCCCAGCATAATACTCGCCACGTTTGTGGCTTCTATTTTTCGCCCTAATCGGTGTTCAACCTCGTGCCGCTCCCTCATGTGTACCGGGCACTCAAACAAAATATGTTGCACTGTTTCACAAACTTTTGGGTCACAGACGCACGCCGGGCTCTCCTTGCATCGGAAGCGGTTCAGATACTCAGAGAACCCGCCGTGCCCTGTCATGACCTGGGTCTTAACACTAGTGGCCTCGAAATTTCGGACCACTTTATACGCTTGTCTAGCGTTAGGCAAGAACAATTTAGTTACTGATGCTGTTTGTTCCGTTTGATACCTCTCGTTCCATTCGTCAAGGGTCGCACTTCGAATGCTACCCTTGACAAATGAAACGGGGCATAGATCGTAGTCTGGTTTGCGTTTCGAACCCACAGCCGCCGACTTTGCCAGCTCGTCCGCCCTCTCATTTCCCGTCAATCCTACATGTGCTTTGATCCAGAACAGAGTCACAGCTTTGTTCTGGAGAGACGCCGTTTTCAGATGGTCTCTAGCTCTTACCGCTAGCGGATGTAAAGAACGGGGGTTTTGAAGGGTTTGAAGAGCGGCCATTGAGTCGCTATAAACCCCAAAAGTAGTGGCATCGCGCGTGGTTATATCTTTTGTAGCCCTATTTAGTGCCAATAATTCAGCCTGATACACTGTGCAGTAGCTTGGTAGAGCAAGCTTGATGGTGTTTGTTTCAGTCTCCCCTCTCCATACTGTCAAGGCGGCTCCGACCTTACCCGCTATTTTGCTGCCATCGGTAAAAATTTTGATTTCCGCGTTTCCACTCTGCAAGTATTGCTCTTGGTTAACAATTAGTTTTATATCTAGGGTGATATGCTCAGCAGGGTGAGGAGCGTCAACGCTCCTTGTCATGTGCTCCATGTCCCTATCCTTCAATGCTTCCCAGGCTATTCCCCTTTTACTTTCGTATAACGAGGCGACCTCACGCACTCGGAGGTCGAGGGGGAGAATCCCCGCCAACACCAGTGCTGAGTTTAAGGAGACTGTGCGATAGGCTCGACATAGTCTTTGGGCTATTCCACGTTGTAGCATGTTAAGCTGCTTCCTGACTCCTAATTTGTTTGCGGCCGATGACCAGGCGCTGGCCCCATAGAGGACAATGGGCTCCATAGTTGCCATGTATATTGTACGGATGACTTCTGGATGCAGTCCCCAACTGGTTCTGGCTGCTCTGGTCAGTTGCCTGTAAACTCCTATCGCTTTTTTACAGGCGTAGGTGATATGGCTATTAAAGGTCAGCTTCTCGTCAATTATGACCCCCAGCAGTTTCATTTCCTTGGTCACCCCAATGTCGACACCGCCCATGCTCAGTCGTGGGATGTCGTATCGCAACCTATTCGTTATAGTCATCGCCATAGTCTTGTGCGGTGCGAATTTTAATTTGTTAGCGACTCCCCACTCCTGAACATGCCCAAGGGCCGCATTGGCGCGTCCTTGGATTTCACCTGCGGTTTCTCCGTGGAATATGAGCACAATGTCATCTGCAAAGGCCTGGCAGTAGTCTCCCCTGGTTTCCAAGCTCTTCAGAAGTGGATCCAGTAAAAGATTCCACAGGATAGGACCCCCTATTGAACCCTGTACACAACCTTTATGAGTCTCTCTTTTAATTTCCTCTCCGGCGTATCGGACTCTGACACTTCTGTGTTTCAGATAGCTGTCCACCAACAGCCGAAGGTTTATAGGGCATTTCTCTTCGGCCAGTCGTACTCTGATGGCTGGCCACCATGCACCGTCGAAAGCTCCCTCTATGTCCAGTGATACGACTGTTACGATTTGTTTTAAGCGAAGTTTCTTGCGGATGTGCTGCATTAAATCATAGAGGGAGTCTTCGGTGCTTTTTTGGGGCATAAAGCCGTATTGGAGAGTGCTCATTCTGGGTAACAGGTAGTATTTGAGACGTCCGACTAGCATCTTTTCGAAGATTTTGCCCAGTACCGGTAACAATCCTATCGGTCTTAAGGATTTGGGAGTTGTGTAGTCGGTTTTACCGGACTTTCGAAGTACAACTACAGTTGCCTCCTTCCAGGGCCCCGGGAAATGATGCAGAGCCAGGCACTTGTTCAAGAGTCGTAGAAACACTCCAGGATCACTCTCTATAACGTGGCGGCAAATATCCGCGGTAAACCCATCCGCCCCGGGTGCTTTTCGTGGATTGAAGGAATCCACTGACGCCCTAAGTTCAAACAGGGTGAACTCCGGGTCCCAAAACTCACTTTGCTCTCCAGTGTTCACCTCCTCCGCTCTTTTCCTTGTTTGGCGATGATGAGCATTATCCGCGTTTTCCGAGTCTTCAGGATAAAATGTCTCCGCCACGAATCTCGCGGACTCCTCCGCGCCCAGCTCCTCACCATCCCTCCGCAATGGCAAGTCCTCAGCTCTGCGGGTTGTTCGTCCGATCACCCTATAGATGCCGTCCCACACACTCTCCTTATCTTGTTTGCCACAAAATTCCTTCCAGCTGTTAATTTGTGCCTTTTTAGCTGCCATTTCATATTCTTCCTTCTCTTTCAGGTACTCCTCTACTACCTTTCGTCTACGCACCGGGGCAGCGCAACGTATTCTGTTTTTAAGTGTAGCTACCTTCCTCTTCATACTATCGAGCTCCTCGGACCACCACGGCATGGTAAGTAGATTTTTATTTTTAATTTTGGGTATTGTACTGTTACACGCTATCGTAACTAGGTTCGTGAGTTGATGAATGATTATTTCTAATTGCTCTATGGTTTTGATTTTGTCTATTTCAGTTTCGGTTATTTTATTTTCTATTTTTAATTGGCTCAATTTCGTATGAAATTGAGTCCAATTTGCTTTCTTCGTATTAAATATTCTAGTAGTTCTATTAATGTTATTTTCCTTAAGTTTTTCTAGACTAATTTTGAATGTCAAGCCGTTGTGGTCCGAGCTCGTGAGACCTTCATCCACAGCCCAGCTGTCCACAATATCTAAAATATCGGTAGTACAGATGGTTATGTCCACGTAGCTGGTGAAACGCTGGCCACCCCGCACGGTGTCGAATGTAGGAGTTTCCCCTTTGTTCAGAATATGTAGGTCTAATTCATGCAGCAATCCAGAGAGCTCTTCTCCTCTTCTATCGGTCTTGGGACCTCCCCACCAGCAGCTCTTTGCGTTTGCATCCCCTCCAGCGACCCACCTTTTTCCTAGTTTGGTGTTTATGTTTTTGAGGTGCTCCAAGTACGGCTGTATCGGTTGATCCGGCTCAAAATAGAAAGAGATGAGTGTAACTTCCCAGGTGCCTGTTTGTATACTCAAAACGATAATGTTGTTTGTGGTAAGACTCGGATGTTGTTTGACTCTGAGGTTTGGGTCGAAGACTGCTATTGCTGCCTTCACCGTACCCTCCTCACAATTCGTGTTTTGGAATATACGCACCCCCTGGTGACTCCTCATCTCTTTGGCTCCGCCTACATACGGTTCTTGTAGTAGGGCTATTGCAACTTTCCTCTTACTCGCTTCAAGGAGCACCTCATTCGTGGCTAGTTTCTTTCGCTGGAGGTTCGCCTGTATTATACGATAGGTTATTTTATCGTCCGTAACTGTGTTAGCAATATGCTACTGTCGATCGAGCAAGTCGGTCCCATTTTCTCCTTGTAGGACACTCTAGATAGAAGGCGTTATGGTCAGTTCTGTCCATTTGTGCTTTGGTACAGTTTCGGCAGTTCGGTGTCTCACCCGCAAGCCGCT
Source organism: Hypercompe scribonia (assembly GCA_949316085.1). NCBI lineage: Eukaryota > Metazoa > Arthropoda > Insecta > Lepidoptera > Erebidae > Hypercompe > Hypercompe scribonia. Next base: position 20,106 of record OX438967.1, on the reverse strand, counting down.
CTGCGCAGTCCTGGTTTAGGTGTGGACCACCACAGTGACTGCACAAATCAGCCGGCTCCTTGCAGAAACGCTTACCATGTCCATAGCCTAAGCAGCGGGTACATTGGATTAGTGGGGATTGGTCCTCCACTCGGATTCGCTGCAGGTCTATGTGCAACGATCCAGCTTTTAGAGTCCTCCCCCAGATGGTAGGCGAAACACTGAGTACCATATGACAGGTATGAGGATTCCTAGCTCTCTTTCTGTACTTCACTGTGATTCTGTCCTCCTCTTGCTGAAGGCCGAGAAAGATTCCCTCGTTCTGATTTCGGTAAGCCTTAATCAGGTCTTCGTCCGTGTTCAGCGACAACACGTCTCTGAGTATTAATAAAGGGTCTCTGTTTTTGACTTCCTCGACCACGAGTTGGACGCCATCTCGTTCTAATCTTCCTCGTGCTTTGTTTCTTTCCTCCTTGGAGCTAAATCCTAAAATCACCTTCCTATCCTTAGCCTTCCTGACCCTTTCCACTTTTACCCAACCTTCTTTTGCGTCTACAGCTTGCCGGATTTTGTTTAGGACCTCCTCGCCAGTGTCTGTCTCTACTTTTGAGGTGACAATTACGGAATGTGTGGTACCCTTCGTCGGTGTTTTCAGCTTATCTGTAACACAGCTGGCAGCAGCTTCTGCGTATGAGAGAGGGAAAGGTTTTTCGTTATTATCTGTCCTCTGTGTCTCTAGTGCCCTTTCTAGGCCTTGCATTTTATCTGCATGCTCTTGAATAGCTCTGATATTTTCTCTCAACAATGTCCTCAGAGTGTCTTCACCTACTATTTCCCTATTAGGCTCAACTTGTAATTCTTTTCCTGGTTCCTTCCTCTTATTCTCCCCTTCTTTGACTAGTTCATAAAGTCTTTCAATCGCCGCCGTAACGTCCGCTTTTATATCTGCCTTTAAATTTCTAGATTGGCCAAGCAAAATTTTGGCTCTCACCACATTCGCTTTGGCCTCGGCGCTTCTTGAACTGTACTTCATTGATTGTACTGGCGGCGACTGAGTCTGTCGCTCCGCTGATACTTTGCGGGTTAGTGTTGCAGCCTCAGATGGAGGTAGAACTGCTCTAGATTTTGACTTCGTTGGGGCACCAAGAGGCATTTTGTTTGGTGACTTGGTGGGTGACGTTTTTAGCGTGGTTTTGCCCGTCTCCCATTCCCCAATGCTGCGCCTCACATTTGACGTTTGTGTGTCTAAAGTCGAGGAACCTGCTCCGTCGTTAGGTTGGCTATCAACTTTTGGAGATGCGCCCATAGCCTTCTTTGTTGGAGTCCTCATTCCCAACATTTTCGTGGAATCCCCAGTGCTTTAAGCCTAGTGTGTTGTAAAGGACACACGTGTAGGGATGTAAGTATTTAGTTAGAATTTTATTAATAACCTTGTTATTGTTTGTTTTAGGTTTACCAGGTAACGTGGATACTGCGGACGTCGTGCGGCGGGTGCCAGTCAAGGATTACAGCACTCGGCGTAAGTTAATTAAGTCAAATATTAAAAGAAGTAAATCAAATATTGTTTTCACTCTATGTAGAGTCGTTCAATTATACTCAGACGAGTCGTCGATTTTATGGGGATATCTAATCCCTGCCCCAAATCTACACAAGTACAAGAATTTAGGTTGTTAAAAAAAAATTTTGCTCTATATAGAGCCGTTATACTCTGCTCGGTAGAGCTGTCTGCGTTTCTAGGGATGTAAAGTCCCTGTCACATACAAATGTATATAAATAAAAAATAAAAATTTTAAAATTAAAATAAATAAACCTAATTATGTTCTATGTAGAGTCTCTAAAAGTCAGGTCACAATTCTACAGGCTTCCTTCTCGAGTAACCGCACTTTACTCCTCGAAAACACAAGGCACAAAATCTAAGTCCGAAATCACTCTACGTAGAGTCTTATTTGTGGTGCCACTGGATAGATCTCGTCGCGGGCTATTTCTTAGACGTTAAGATTTTCCCGATCGGAGCAGTGGTCGCTGAGTTATTGCGGTTTGAAATTTTCACCAAAATTGTCGTTTCGTAATATGAAACTAATTTTGACCCCCCCCAAAAATTATGATGGAATTAATTTTGACCGCTCGTCAGTTTTCCACAGCATAAAAAATGACCTCGACGGTTTTAAATCTCCACTCGGACATTTAGTGCCTAAGTTATGATCTTTCAAAATTCCGGTACCCAATATGCTGATTGATTTGGTTAGGTCTTATTCTAACTCTATTTTAACAGTGTTAATTTTGTTCTAAAAATCAGCTGTTATCGGTGCTTCACAGTTGAGAGTCCCAGCCTACAGGGCCTAGAGAAAAAACCTTCAAAACGCTATTTCTGAAACTGCCACAGGCCTGCAAACTTTTAGGTTTCTCTTAAGCACTACTTAAAACCTAGAATTTAGAGTCTCTTTATCTCCGTGGTTTATGGTGCGATTTTGATGCAAAAAGTGTCCAACTGAGGTGTTTCACGTCGTCTATCACAACACAAATTCAATTTTTGTAAAGGGGTGGTTTTTCCAACCCTTTTGTCAGTTAGTTATAAATTTAAAATTTTTTAAAAGTTTCTTGACTTTTACTGACCACTATATGTTCTAAATCCACTTAAAAATATTCTAAAATTATCTTCGCTTTGTACACTATCACTTAAAAGAGTAAAAAGTGGGGGTTATCGATCAACCCTTGAAGTTAGGGTTGAAAATAAAAAGCTATAATTAAAATTGTCATAGGACTGGAACCACTTAACTTTTTTGATTGCTTGAAACGGATCCCGGCTCTGGCCAACGACCTGCAACTTGACCCGCTATCCGCTATGTCTTCAAAGCACGGGATCCAGGACCTCGTGGCCACGTGGTTTTCGGAAAAAACCTTATAACTTCCCGGAAAACAACCGGAAAAATCTGGTAGGGGTCTCAGAAGTTGTGTTACCTCGAGACACACCCTCCCACAGCAAAAAACACAGGGGTCGTCGATCACTTTCCGGAGTTTTATAAGTTCTTTCACTTTTGTATAACCCACAAAAAAGTTTTTGTATGGAGAAAATCCACAATTTTCACTCGATTTTCTCGCAATTTTCACTTTTATACAGAAGTCACGATTTTGAATATTTTGTATATAATTTTCACCTCCGGAAACCTCCGGATCACGGACCTCGTGGCCACACCCTTTTTTGAAAAAGTTCTGTAACTTTTCCAATTTTTATCGGAAAAATCCGAAAAGGGTCCGAAATGATAGGCCTCCACAAGGCGCTCCTTTCCACAGTTCAAAAAATAAAAGTTATCGATCTAGATTCGCCGTTATTCGCGGTACATTACAATTTTTCAAATAAAAATCGGTCTTTGTTAGGAAAAAATCCGCAATTTCCAACGGATTTTCACACGGTTTTCACTATCAAGTAAAACTCGCGATTTCGAATAGTTTGATGTATCACACTCTATACTTTTCACAACTTTTACCACTTGTACTATTTTTTCATTACGGAGCGACTTAAAAGTGCTGCTTACGCGGCGGCGGAGGGCACAGTACTCGGTTAGGTTAGGTTAGGTTAGGTTAGGTTAGGTTAGGTTAGGTTAGGTTAGGTTAGGTTAGGTTAGGTTAGGTTAGGTTAGGTTAGGTTAGGTTAGGTTAGGTTAGGTTAGGTTAGGTTAGGTTAGGTTAGGTTAGGTTAGGTTAGGTTAGGTTAGGTTAGGTTAGGTTAGGTTAGGTTAGGTTAGGTTAGGTTAGGTTAGGTTAGGTTAGGTTAGGTTAGGTTAGGTTAGGTTAGGTTAGGTTAGGTTAGGTTAGGTTAGGTTAGGTTAGGTTAGGTTAGGTTAGGTTAGGTTAGGTTAGGTTAGGTTAGGTTAGGTTAGGTTAGGTTAGGTTAGGTTAGGTTAGGTTAGGTTAGGTTAGGTTAGGTTAGGTTAGGTTAGGTTAGGTTAGGTTAGGTTAGGTTAGGTTAGGTTAGGTTAGGTTAGGTTAGGTTAGGTTAGGTTAGGTTAGGTTAGGTTAGGTTAGGTTAGGTTAGGTTAGGTTAGGTTAGGTTAGGTTAGGTTAGGTTAGGTTAGGTTAGGTTAGGTTAGGTTAGGTTAGGTTAGGTTAGGTTAGGTTAGGTTAGGTTAGGTTAGGTTAGGTTAGGTTAGGTTAGGTTAGGTTAGGTTAGGTTAGGTTAGGTTAGGTTAGGTTAGGTTAGGTTAGGTTAGGTTAGGTTAGGTTAGGTTAGGTTAGGTTAGGTTAGGTTAGGTTAGGTTAGGTTAGGTTAGGTTAGGTTAGGTTAGGTTAGGTTAGGTTAGGTTAGGTTAGGTTAGGTTAGGTTAGGTTAGGTTAGGTTAGGTTAGGTTAGGTTAGGTTAGGTTAGGTTAGGTTAGGTTAGGTTAGGTTAGGTTAGGTTAGGTTAGGTTAGGTTAGGTTAGGTTAGGTTAGGTTAGGTTAGGTTAGGTTAGGTTAGGTTAGGTTAGGTTAGGTTAGGTTAGGTTAGGTTAGGTTAGGTTAGGTTAGGTTAGGTTAGGTTAGGTTAGGTTAGGTTAGGTTAGGTTAGGTTAGGTTAGGTTAGGTTAGGTTAGGTTAGGTTAGGTTAGGTTAGGTTAGGTTAGGTTAGGTTAGGTTAGGTTAGGTTAGGTTAGGTTAGGTTAGGTTAGGTTAGGTTAGGTTAGGTTAGGTTAGGTTAGGTTAGGTTAGGTTAGGTTAGGTTAGGTTAGGTTAGGTTAGGTTAGGTTAGGTTAGGTTAGGTTAGGTTAGGTTAGGTTAGGTTAGGTTAGGTTAGGTTAGGTTAGGTTAGGTTAGGTTAGGTTAGGTTAGGTTAGGTTAGGTTAGGTTAGGTTAGGTTAGGTTAGGTTAGGTTAGGTTAGGTTAGGTTAGGTTAGGTTAGGTTAGGTTAGGTTAGGTTAGGTTAGGTTAGGTTAGGTTAGGTTAGGTTAGGTTAGGTTAGGTTAGGTTAGGTTAGGTTAGGTTAGGTTAGGTTAGGTTAGGTTAGGTTAGGTTAGGTTAGGTTAGGTTAGGTTAGGTTAGGTTAGGTTAGGTTAGGTTAGGTTAGGTTAGGTTAGGTTAGGTTAGGTTAGGTTAGGTTAGGTTAGGTTAGGTTAGGTTAGGTTAGGTTAGGTTAGGTTAGGTTAGGTTAGGTTAGGTTAGGTTAGGTTAGGTTAGGTTAGGTTAGGTTAGGTTAGGTTAGGTTAGGTTAGGTTAGGTTAGGTTAGGTTAGGTTAGGTTAGGTTAGGTTAGGTTAGGTTAGGTTAGGTTAGGTTAGGTTAGGTTAGGTTAGGTTAGGTTAGGTTAGGTTAGGTTAGGTTAGGTTAGGTTAGGTTAGGTTAGGTTAGGTTAGGTTAGGTTAGGTTAGGTTAGGTTAGGTTAGGTTAGGTTAGGTTAGGTTAGGTTAGGTTAGGTTAGGTTAGGTTAGGTTAGGTTAGGTTAGGTTAGGTTAGGTTAGGTTAGGTTAGGTTAGGTTAGGTTAGGTTAGGTTAGGTTAGGTTAGGTTAGGTTAGGTTAGGTTAGGTTAGGTTAGGTTAGGTTAGGTTAGGTTAGGTTAGGTTAGGTTAGGTTAGGTTAGGTTAGGTTAGGTTAGGTTAGGTTAGGTTAGGTTAGGTTAGGTTAGGTTAGGTTAGGTTAGGTTAGGTTAGGTTAGGTTAGGTTAGGTTAGGTTAGGTTAGGTTAGGTTAGGTTAGGTTAGGTTAGGTTAGGTTAGGTTAGGTTAGGTTAGGTTAGGTTAGGTTAGGTTAGGTTAGGTTAGGTTAGGTTAGGTTAGGTTAGGTTAGGTTAGGTTAGGTTAGGTTAGGTTAGGTTAGGTTAGGTTAGGTTAGGTTAGGTTAGGTTAGGTTAGGTTAGGTTAGGTTAGGTTAGGTTAGGTTAGGTTAGGTTAGGTTAGGTTAGGTTAGGTTAGGTTAGGTTAGGTTAGGTTAGGTTAGGTTAGGTTAGGTTAGGTTAGGTTAGGTTAGGTTAGGTTAGGTTAGGTTAGGTTAGGTTAGGTTAGGTTAGGTTAGGTTAGGTTAGGTTAGGTTAGGTTAGGTTAGGTTAGGTTAGGTTAGGTTAGGTTAGGTTAGGTTAGGTTAGGTTAGGTTAGGTTAGGTTAGGTTAGGTTAGGTTAGGTTAGGTTAGGTTAGGTTAGGTTAGGTTAGGTTAGGTTAGGTTAGGTTAGGTTAGGTTAGGTTAGGTTAGGTTAGGTTAGGTTAGGTTAGGTTAGGTTAGGTTAGGTTAGGTTAGGTTAGGTTAGGTTAGGTTAGGTTAGGTTAGGTTAGGTTAGGTTAGGTTAGGTTAGGTTAGGTTAGGTTAGGTTAGGTTAGGTTAGGTTAGGTTAGGTTAGGTTAGGTTAGGTTAGGTTAGGTTAGGTTAGGTTAGGTTAGGTTAGGTTAGGTTAGGTTAGGTTAGGTTAGGTTAGGTTAGGTTAGGTTAGGTTAGGTTAGGTTAGGTTAGGTTAGGTTAGGTTAGGTTAGGTTAGGTTAGGTTAGGTTAGGTTAGGTTAGGTTAGGTTAGGTTAGGTTAGGTTAGGTTAGGTTAGGTTAGGTTAGGTTAGGTTAGGTTAGGTTAGGTTAGGTTAGGTTAGGTTAGGTTAGGTTAGGTTAGGTTAGGTTAGGTTAGGTTAGGTTAGGTTAGGTTAGGTTAGGTTAGGTTAGGTTAGGTTAGGTTAGGTTAGGTTAGGTTAGGTTAGGTTAGGTTAGGTTAGGTTAGGTTAGGTTAGGTTAGGTTAGGTTAGGTTAGGTTAGGTTAGGTTAGGTTAGGTTAGGTTAGGTTAGGTTAGGTTAGGTTAGGTTAGGTTAGGTTAGGTTAGGTTAGGTTAGGTTAGGTTAGGTTAGGTTAGGTTAGGTTAGGTTAGGTTAGGTTAGGTTAGGTTAGGTTAGGTTAGGTTAGGTTAGGTTAGGTTAGGTTAGGTTAGGTTAGGTTAGGTTAGGTTAGGTTAGGTTAGGTTAGGTTAGGTTAGGTTAGGTTAGGTTAGGTTAGGTTAGGTTAGGTTAGGTTAGGTTAGGTTAGGTTAGGTTAGGTTAGGTTAGGTTAGGTTAGGTTAGGTTAGGTTAGGTTAGGTTAGGTTAGGTTAGGTTAGGTTAGGTTAGGTTAGGTTAGGTTAGGTTAGGTTAGGTTAGGTTAGGTTAGGTTAGGTTAGGTTAGGTTAGGTTAGGTTAGGTTAGGTTAGGTTAGGTTAGGTTAGGTTAGGTTAGGTTAGGTTAGGTTAGGTTAGGTTAGGTTAGGTTAGGTTAGGTTAGGTTAGGTTAGGTTAGGTTAGGTTAGGTTAGGTTAGGTTAGGTTAGGTTAGGTTAGGTTAGGTTAGGTTAGGTTAGGTTAGGTTAGGTTAGGTTAGGTTAGGTTAGGTTAGGTTAGGTTAGGTTAGGTTAGGTTAGGTTAGGTTAGGTTAGGTTAGGTTAGGTTAGGTTAGGTTAGGTTAGGTTAGGTTAGGTTAGGTTAGGTTAGGTTAGGTTAGGTTAGGTTAGGTTAGGTTAGGTTAGGTTAGGTTAGGTTAGGTTAGGTTAGGTTAGGTTAGGTTAGGTTAGGTTAGGTTAGGTTAGGTTAGGTTAGGTTAGGTTAGGTTAGGTTAGGTTAGGTTAGGTTAGGTTAGGTTAGGTTAGGTTAGGTTAGGTTAGGTTAGGTTAGGTTAGGTTAGGTTAGGTTAGGTTAGGTTAGGTTAGGTTAGGTTAGGTTAGGTTAGGTTAGGTTAGGTTAGGTTAGGTTAGGTTAGGTTAGGTTAGGTTAGGTTAGGTTAGGTTAGGTTAGGTTAGGTTAGGTTAGGTTAGGTTAGGTTAGGTTAGGTTAGGTTAGGTTAGGTTAGGTTAGGTTAGGTTAGGTTAGGTTAGGTTAGGTTAGGTTAGGTTAGGTTAGGTTAGGTTAGGTTAGGTTAGGTTAGGTTAGGTTAGGTTAGGTTAGGTTAGGTTAGGTTAGGTTAGGTTAGGTTAGGTTAGGTTAGGTTAGGTTAGGTTAGGTTAGGTTAGGTTAGGTTAGGTTAGGTTAGGTTAGGTTAGGTTAGGTTAGGTTAGGTTAGGTTAGGTTAGGTTAGGTTAGGTTAGGTTAGGTTAGGTTAGGTTAGGTTAGGTTAGGTTAGGTTAGGTTAGGTTAGGTTAGGTTAGGTTAGGTTAGGTTAGGTTAGGTTAGGTTAGGTTAGGTTAGGTTAGGTTAGGTTAGGTTAGGTTAGGTTAGGTTAGGTTAGGTTAGGTTAGGTTAGGTTAGGTTAGGTTAGGTTAGGTTAGGTTAGGTTAGGTTAGGTTAGGTTAGGTTAGGTTAGGTTAGGTTAGGTTAGGTTAGGTTAGGTTAGGTTAGGTTAGGTTAGGTTAGGTTAGGTTAGGTTAGGTTAGGTTAGGTTAGGTTAGGTTAGGTTAGGTTAGGTTAGGTTAGGTTAGGTTAGGTTAGGTTAGGTTAGGTTAGGTTAGGTTAGGTTAGGTTAGGTTAGGTTAGGTTAGGTTAGGTTAGGTTAGGTTAGGTTAGGTTAGGTTAGGTTAGGTTAGGTTAGGTTAGGTTAGGTTAGGTTAGGTTAGGTTAGGTTAGGTTAGGTTAGGTTAGGTTAGGTTAGGTTAGGTTAGGTTAGGTTAGGTTAGGTTAGGTTAGGTTAGGTTAGGTTAGGTTAGGTTAGGTTAGGTTAGGTTAGGTTAGGTTAGGTTAGGTTAGGTTAGGTTAGGTTAGGTTAGGTTAGGTTAGGTTAGGTTAGGTTAGGTTAGGTTAGGTTAGGTTAGGTTAGGTTAGGTTAGGTTAGGTTAGGTTAGGTTAGGTTAGGTTAGGTTAGGTTAGGTTAGGTTAGGTTAGGTTAGGTTAGGTTAGGTTAGGTTAGGTTAGGTTAGGTTAGGTTAGGTTAGGTTAGGTTAGGTTAGGTTAGGTTAGGTTAGGTTAGGTTAGGTTAGGTTAGGTTAGGTTAGGTTAGGTTAGGTTAGGTTAGGTTAGGTTAGGTTAGGTTAGGTTAGGTTAGGTTAGGTTAGGTTAGGTTAGGTTAGGTTAGGTTAGGTTAGGTTAGGTTAGGTTAGGTTAGGTTAGGTTAGGTTAGGTTAGGTTAGGTTAGGTTAGGTTAGGTTAGGTTAGGTTAGGTTAGGTTAGGTTAGGTTAGGTTAGGTTAGGTTAGGTTAGGTTAGGTTAGGTTAGGTTAGGTTAGGTTAGGTTAGGTTAGGTTAGGTTAGGTTAGGTTAGGTTAGGTTAGGTTAGGTTAGGTTAGGTTAGGTTAGGTTAGGTTAGGTTAGGTTAGGTTAGGTTAGGTTAGGTTAGGTTAGGTTAGGTTAGGTTAGGTTAGGTTAGGTTAGGTTAGGTTAGGTTAGGTTAGGTTAGGTTAGGTTAGGTTAGGTTAGGTTAGGTTAGGTTAGGTTAGGTTAGGTTAGGTTAGGTTAGGTTAGGTTAGGTTAGGTTAGGTTAGGTTAGGTTAGGTTAGGTTAGGTTAGGTTAGGTTAGGTTAGGTTAGGTTAGGTTAGGTTAGGTTAGGTTAGGTTAGGTTAGGTTAGGTTAGGTTAGGTTAGGTTAGGTTAGGTTAGGTTAGGTTAGGTTAGGTTAGGTTAGGTTAGGTTAGGTTAGGTTAGGTTAGGTTAGGTTAGGTTAGGTTAGGTTAGGTTAGGTTAGGTTAGGTTAGGTTAGGTTAGGTTAGGTTAGGTTAGGTTAGGTTAGGTTAGGTTAGGTTAGGTTAGGTTAGGTTAGGTTAGGTTAGGTTAGGTTAGGTTAGGTTAGGTTAGGTTAGGTTAGGTTAGGTTAGGTTAGGTTAGGTTAGGTTAGGTTAGGTTAGGTTAGGTTAGGTTAGGTTAGGTTAGGTTAGGTTAGGTTAGGTTAGGTTAGGTTAGGTTAGGTTAGGTTAGGTTAGGTTAGGTTAGGTTAGGTTAGGTTAGGTTAGGTTAGGTTAGGTTAGGTTAGGTTAGGTTAGGTTAGGTTAGGTTAGGTTAGGTTAGGTTAGGTTAGGTTAGGTTAGGTTAGGTTAGGTTAGGTTAGGTTAGGTTAGGTTAGGTTAGGTTAGGTTAGGTTAGGTTAGGTTAGGTTAGGTTAGGTTAGGTTAGGTTAGGTTAGGTTAGGTTAGGTTAGGTTAGGTTAGGTTAGGTTAGGTTAGGTTAGGTTAGGTTAGGTTAGGTTAGGTTAGGTTAGGTTAGGTTAGGTTAGGTTAGGTTAGGTTAGGTTAGGTTAGGTTAGGTTAGGTTAGGTTAGGTTAGGTTAGGTTAGGTTAGGTTAGGTTAGGTTAGGTTAGGTTAGGTTAGGTTAGGTTAGGTTAGGTTAGGTTAGGTTAGGTTAGGTTAGGTTAGGTTAGGTTAGGTTAGGTTAGGTTAGGTTAGGTTAGGTTAGGTTAGGTTAGGTTAGGTTAGGTTAGGTTAGGTTAGGTTAGGTTAGGTTAGGTTAGGTTAGGTTAGGTTAGGTTAGGTTAGGTTAGGTTAGGTTAGGTTAGGTTAGGTTAGGTTAGGTTAGGTTAGGTTAGGTTAGGTTAGGTTAGGTTAGGTTAGGTTAGGTTAGGTTAGGTTAGGTTAGGTTAGGTTAGGTTAGGTTAGGTTAGGTTAGGTTAGGTTAGGTTAGGTTAGGTTAGGTTAGGTTAGGTTAGGTTAGGTTAGGTTAGGTTAGGTTAGGTTAGGTTAGGTTAGGTTAGGTTAGGTTAGGTTAGGTTAGGTTAGGTTAGGTTAGGTTAGGTTAGGTTAGGTTAGGTTAGGTTAGGTTAGGTTAGGTTAGGTTAGGTTAGGTTAGGTTAGGTTAGGTTAGGTTAGGTTAGGTTAGGTTAGGTTAGGTTAGGTTAGGTTAGGTTAGGTTAGGTTAGGTTAGGTTAGGTTAGGTTAGGTTAGGTTAGGTTAGGTTAGGTTAGGTTAGGTTAGGTTAGGTTAGGTTAGGTTAGGTTAGGTTAGGTTAGGTTAGGTTAGGTTAGGTTAGGTTAGGTTAGGTTAGGTTAGGTTAGGTATAGGTTAGGTTAGGTTAGGTTAGGTTAGGTTAGGTTAGGTTAGGTTAGGTTAGGTTAGGTTAGGTTAGGTTAGGTTAGGTTAGGTTAGGTTAGGTTAGGTTAGGTTAGGTTAGGTTAGGTTAGGTTAGGTTAGGTTAGGTTAGGTTAGGTTAGGTTAGGTTAGGTTAGGTTAGGTTAGGTTAGGTTAGGTTAGGTTAGGTTAGGTTAGGTTAGGTTAGGTTAGGTTAGGTTAGGTTAGGTTAGGTTAGGTTAGGTTAGGTTAGGTTAGGTTAGGTTAGGTTAGGTTAGGTTAGGTTAGGTTAGGTTAGGTTAGGTTAGGTTAGGTTAGGTTAGGTTAGGTTAGGTTAGGTTAGGTTAGGTTAGGTTAGGTTAGGTTAGGTTAGGTTAGGTTAGGTTAGGTTAGGTTAGGTTAGGTTAGGTTAGGTTAGGTTAGGTTAGGTTAGGTTAGGTTAGGTTAGGTTAGGTTAGGTTAGGTTAGGTTAGGTTAGGTTAGGTTAGGTTAGGTTAGGTTAGGTTAGGTTAGGTTAGGTTAGGTTAGGTTAGGTTAGGTTAGGTTAGGTTAGGTTAGGTTAGGTTAGGTTAGGTTAGGTTAGGTTAGGTTAGGTTAGGTTAGGTTAGGTTAGGTTAGGTTAGGTTAGGTTAGGTTAGGTTAGGTTAGGTTAGGTTAGGTTAGGTTAGGTTAGGTTAGGTTAGGTTAGGTTAGGTTAGGTTAGGTTAGGTTAGGTTAGGTTAGGTTAGGTTAGGTTAGGTTAGGTTAGGTTAGGTTAGGTTAGGTTAGGTTAGGTTAGGTTAGGTTAGGTTAGGTTAGGTTAGGTTAGGTTAGGTTAGGTTAGGTTAGGTTAGGTTAGGTTAGGTTAGGTTAGGTTAGGTTAGGTTAGGTTAGGTTAGGTTAGGTTAGGTTAGGTTAGGTTAGGTTAGGTTAGGTTAGGTTAGGTTAGGTTAGGTTAGGTTAGGTTAGGTTAGGTTAGGTTAGGTTAGGTTAGGTTAGGTTAGGTTAGGTTAGGTTAGGTTAGGTTAGGTTAGGTTAGGTTAGGTTAGGTTAGGTTAGGTTAGGTTAGGTTAGGTTAGGTTAGGTTAGGTTAGGTTAGGTTAGGTTAGGTTAGGTTAGGTTAGGTTAGGTTAGGTTAGGTTAGGTTAGGTTAGGTTAGGTTAGGTTAGGTTAGGTTAGGTTAGGTTAGGTTAGGTTAGGTTAGGTTAGGTTAGGTTAGGTTAGGTTAGGTTAGGTTAGGTTAGGTTAGGTTAGGTTAGGTTAGGTTAGGTTAGGTTAGGTTAGGTTAGGTTAGGTTAGGTTAGGTTAGGTTAGGTTAGGTTAGGTTAGGTTAGGTTAGGTTAGGTTAGGTTAGGTTAGGTTAGGTTAGGTTAGGTTAGGTTAGGTTAGGTTAGGTTAGGTTAGGTTAGGTTAGGTTAGGTTAGGTTAGGTTAGGTTAGGTTAGGTTAGGTTAGGTTAGGTTAGGTTAGGTTAGGTTAGGTTAGGTTAGGTTAGGTTAGGTTAGGTTAGGTTAGGTTAGGTTAGGTTAGGTTAGGTTAGGTTAGGTTAGGTTAGGTTAGGTTAGGTTAGGTTAGGTTAGGTTAGGTTAGGTTAGGTTAGGTTAGGTTAGGTTAGGTTAGGTTAGGTTAGGTTAGGTTAGGTTAGGTTAGGTTAGGTTAGGTTAGGTTAGGTTAGGTTAGGTTAGGTTAGGTTAGGTTAGGTTAGGTTAGGTTAGGTTAGGTTAGGTTAGGTTAGGTTAGGTTAGGTTAGGTTAGGTTAGGTTAGGTTAGGTTAGGTTAGGTTAGGTTAGGTTAGGTTAGGTTAGGTTAGGTTAGGTTAGGTTAGGTTAGGTTAGGTTAGTTAGGTTAGGTTAGGTTAGGTTAGGTTAGGTTAGGTTAGGTTAGGTTAGGTTAGGTTAGGTTAGGTTAGGTTAGGTTAGGTTAGGTTAGGTTAGGTTAGGTTAGGTTAGGTTAGGTTAGGTTAGGTTAGGTTAGGTTAGGTTAGGTTAGGTTAGGTTAGGTTAGGTTAGGTTAGGTTAGGTTAGGTTAGGTTAGGTTAGGTTAGGTTAGGTTAGGTTAGGTTAGGTTACTAACCTAACCTAACCTAACCTAACCTAACCTAACCTAACCTAACCTAACCTAACCTAACCTAACCTAACCTAACCTAACCTAACCTAACCTAACCTAACCTAACCTAACCTAACCTAACCTAACCTAACCTAACCTAACCTAACCTAACCTAACCTAACCTAACCTAACCTAACCTAACCTAACCTAACCTAACCTAACCTAACCTAACCTAACCTAACCTAACCTAACCTAACCTAACCTAACCTAACCTAACCTAACCTAACCTAACCTAACCTAACCTAACCTAACCTAACCTAACCTAACCTAACCTAACCTAACCTAACCTAACCTAACCTAACCTAACCTAACCTAACCTAACCTAACCTAACCTAACCTAACCTAACCTAACCTAACCTAACCTAACCTAACCTAACCTAACCTAACCTAACCTAACCTAACCTAACCTAACCTAACCTAACCTAACCTAACCTAACCTAACCTAACCTAACCTAACCTAACCTAACCTAACCTAACCTAACCTAACCTAACCTAACCTAACCTAACCTAACCTAACCTAACCTAACCTAACCTAACCTAACCTAACCTAACCTAACCTAACCTAACCTAACCTAACCTAACCTAACCTAACCTAACCTAACCTAACCTAACCTAACCTAACCTAACCTAACCTAACCTAACCTAACCTAACCTAACCTAACCTAACCTAACCTAACCTAACCTAACCTAACCTAACCTAACCTAACCTAACCTAACCTAACCTAACCTAACCTAACCTAACCTAACCTAACCTAACCTAACCTAACCTAACCTAACCTAACCTAACCTAACCTAACCTAACCTAACCTAACCTAACCTAACCTAACCTAACCTAACCTAACCTAACCTAACCTAACCTAACCTAACCTAACCTAACCTAACCTAACCTAACCTAACCTAACCTAACCTAACCTAACCTAACCTAACCTAACCTAACCTAACCTAACCTAACCTAACCTAACCTAACCTAACCTAACCTAACCTAACCTAACCTAACCTAACCTAACCTAACCTAACCTAACCTAACCTAACCTAACCTAACCTAACCTAACCTAACCTAACCTAACCTAACCTAACCTAACCTAACCTAACCTAACCTAACCTAACCTAACCTAACCTAACCTAACCTAACCTAACCTAACCTAACCTAACCTAACCTAACCTAACCTAACCTAACCTAACCTAACCTAACCTAACCTAACCTAACCTAACCTAACCTAACCTAACCTAACCTAACCTAACCTAACCTAACCTAACCTAACCTAACCTAACCTAACCTAACCTAACCTAACCTAACCTAACCTAACCTAACCTAACCTAACCTAACCTAACCTAACCTAACCTAACCTAACCTAACCTAACCTAACCTAACCTAACCTAACCTAACCTAACCTAACCTAACCTAACCTAACCTAACCTAACCTAACCTAACCTAACCTAACCTAACCTAACCTAACCTAACCTAACCTAACCTAACCTAACCTAACCTAACCTAACCTAACCTAACCTAACCTAACCTAACCTAACCTAACCTAACCTAACCTAACCTAACCTAACCTAACCTAACCTAACCTAACCTAACCTAACCTAACCTAACCTAACCTAACCTAACCTAACCTAACCTAACCTAACCTAACCTAACCTAACCTAACCTAACCTAACCTAACCTAACCTAACCTAACCTAACCTAACCTAACCTAACCTAACCTAACCTAACCTAACCTAACCTAACCTAACCTAACCTAACCTAACCTAACCTAACCTAACCTAACCTAACCTAACCTAACCTAACCTAACCTAACCTAACCTAACCTAACCTAACCTAACCTAACCTAACCTAACCTAACCTAACCTAACCTAACCTAACCTAACCTAACCTAACCTAACCTAACCTAACCTAACCTAACCTAACCTAACCTAACCTAACCTAACCTAACCTAACCTAACCTAACCTAACCTAACCTAACCTAACCTAACCTAACCTAACCTAACCTAACCTAACCTAACCTAACCTAACCTAACCTAACCTAACCTAACCTAACCTAACCTAACCTAACCTAACCTAACCTAACCTAACCTAACCTAACCTAACCTAACCTAACCTAACCTAACCTAACCTAACCTAACCTAACCTAACCTAACCTAACCTAACCTAACCTAACCTAACCTAACCTAACCTAACCTAACCTAACCTAACCTAACCTAACCTAACCTAACCTAACCTAACCTAACCTAACCTAACCTAACCTAACCTAACCTAACCTAACCTAACCTAACCTAACCTAACCTAACCTAACCTAACCTAACCTAACCTAACCTAACCTAACCTAACCTAACCTAACCTAACCTAACCTAACCTAACCTAACCTAACCTAACCTAACCTAACCTAACCTAACCTAACCTAACCTAACCTAACCTAACCTAACCTAACCTAACCTAACCTAACCTAACCTAACCTAACCTAACCTAACCTAACCTAACCTAACCTAACCTAACCTAACCTAACCTAACCTAACCTAACCTAACCTAACCTAACCTAACCTAACCTAACCTAACCTAACCTAACCTAACCTAACCTAACCTAACCTAACCTAACCTAACCTAACCTAACCTAACCTAACCTAACCTAACCTAACCTAACCTAACCTAACCTAACCTAACCTAACCTAACCTAACCTAACCTAACCTAACCTAACCTAACCTAACCTAACCTAACCTAACCTAACCTAACCTAACCTAACCTAACCTAACCTAACCTAACCTAACCTAACCTAACCTAACCTAACCTAACCTAACCTAACCTAACCTAACCTAACCTAACCTAACCTAACCTAACCTAACCTAACCTAACCTAACCTAACCTAACCTAACCTAACCTAACCTAACCTAACCTAACCTAACCTAACCTAACCTAACCTAACCTAACCTAACCTAACCTAACCTAACCTAACCTAACCTAACCTAACCTAACCTAACCTAACCTAACCTAACCTAACCTAACCTAACCTAACCTAACCTAACCTAACCTAACCTAACCTAACCTAACCTAACCTAACCTAACCTAACCTAACCTAACCTAACCTAACCTAACCTAACCTAACCTAACCTAACCTAACCTAACCTAACCTAACCTAACCTAACCTAACCTAACCTAACCTAACCTAACCTAACCTAACCTAACCTAACCTAACCTAACCTAACCTAACCTAACCTAACCTAACCTAACCTAACCTAACCTAACCTAACCTAACCTAACCTAACCTAACCTAACCTAACCTAACCTAACCTAACCTAACCTAACCTAACCTAACCTAACCTAACCTAACCTAACCTAACCTAACCTAACCTAACCTAACCTAACCTAACCTAACCTAACCTAACCTAACCTAACCTAACCTAACCTAACCTAACCTAACCTAACCTAACCTAACCTAACCTAACCTAACCTAACCTAACCTAACCTAACCTAACCTAACCTAACCTAACCTAACCTAACCTAACCTAACCTAACCTAACCTAACCTAACCTAACCTAACCTAACCTAACCTAACCTAACCTAACCTAACCTAACCTAACCTAACCTAACCTAACCTAACCTAACCTAACCTAACCTAACCTAACCTAACCTAACCTAACCTAACCTAACCTAACCTAACCTAACCTAACCTAACCTAACCTAACCTAACCTAACCTAACCTAACCTAACCTAACCTAACCTAACCTAACCTAACCTAACCTAACCTAACCTAACCTAACCTAACCTAACCTAACCTAACCTAACCTAACCTAACCTAACCTAACCTAACCTAACCTAACCTAACCTAACCTAACCTAACCTAACCTAACCTAACCTAACCTAACCTAACCTAACCTAACCTAACCTAACCTAACCTAACCTAACCTAACCTAACCTAACCTAACCTAACCTAACCTAACCTAACCTAACCTAACCTAACCTAACCTAACCTAACCTAACCTAACCTAACCTAACCTAACCTAACCTAACCTAACCTAACCTAACCTAACCTAACCTAACCTAACCTAACCTAACCTAACCTAACCTAACCTAACCTAACCTAACCTAACCTAACCTAACCTAACCTAACCTAACCTAACCTAACCTAACCTAACCTAACCTAACCTAACCTAACCTAACCTAACCTAACCTAACCTAACCTAACCTAACCTAACCTAACCTAACCTAACCTAACCTAACCTAACCTAACCTAACCTAACCTAACCTAACCTAACCTAACCTAACCTAACCTAACCTAACCTAACCTAACCTAACCTAACCTAACCTAACCTAACCTAACCTAACCTAACCTAACCTAACCTAACCTAACCTAACCTAACCTAACCTAACCTAACCTAACCTAACCTAACCTAACCTAACCTAACCTAACCTAACCTAACCTAACCTAACCTAACCTAACCTAACCTAACCTAACCTAACCTAACCTAACCTAACCTAACCTAACCTAACCTAACCTAACCTAACCTAACCTAACCTAACCTAACCTAACCTAACCTAACCTAACCTAACCTAACCTAACCTAACCTAACCTAACCTAACCTAACCTAACCTAACCTAACCTAACCTAACCTAACCTAACCTAACCTAACCTAACCTAACCTAACCTAACCTAACCTAACCTAACCTAACCTAACCTAACCTAACCTAACCTAACCTAACCTAACCTAACCTAACCTAAC